>JARDYH010000001.1:66163750-67425000 GCA_029215795.1 Anniella stebbinsi | reverse complement strand
AGTCAACAAGAACTAGACTGATAACCGTTACCCAGAGGACCTTCTCTTCTGCCGCTCCCAGATTGTGGAATGACCTGCCGGGAGAGATTCGCCAACTTACTAGTCTTCAGGAATTTAAAGGATCTATAAAGACTGATCTCTTCCGGCAGGCCTACCTAGATGAATTTGAAAGTGTTTTATTGGTGTTTTATTGGTATTTTAATGATGTACTGGTTTTATCTGCTTTTAATCAGTTTTTGTATTTTGTGTTTGGTGTTGTTCCCCGCCTCAATCCGTTGGGAGAGGCGGGTGATAAATAAATATATTATTATTATTATTATTATTAAAGCAGTCTCTCAGGTATCGAGGTATCAAGTTGTTTAAGGCAACAACAGAATTAACTAGTTCTCACAACATGGCAGCCCATGGGTTAATTTACCCTTGAGGGAGCTGCATTGCATGCCAGCCGCCATTATGAGTATGCACAGTCTGTTGCAGATTTATGTGAGGGTTTGACCCTTAAAAAACTTGCCAGCTGGGTTCATATGGTCAGGGGGTTGTGTATTCATAATGGCAGCTGGCATGCACCAAAGCTCCTTGAGGATAGATTAACCCATAATGGACTGTCAGGTTGTGCAAACTGGGTCAGTGATGGAAGACTTCCAGTGGTGGAAGAGGGGACTGCTACTGCTACTGACTAAGAAGGAGAATAAAAAGACCGTCCCATTGGATGCCTGCAAATCTCCCTATGCACTTCTCTGGATTTCTCTGGATTGGGTTCTCCCTTTGGTTTTTTGGATGATCCAGTGCTGGTGTAATTTTTAAAAAAATATTAAATTTGTTTTGTTTTAAATTTTCAAACAAAACAATGAGATAGGTTTAATAATACTAGAGAGATTGATCTAGAAACAATTATGTATATCTGCTGCAAACCACAGCTACATCAAGCAATATAATACTCCTAGATAGCAGCAAACCGCAATCTTAAAAAGCCTTTAAGAATAAAAGGTCTGGAATACTTGGCTGTAGTGAAAAGAGGCAAATGCGGTAAGAGTAAAAATGTATGTCATGTTACATTCTTCAAAGCAAAAGCATACACACCCATAAGAACTGAAATAGATTTTGGACAAATATCTCGAGCAGATTCTCCAAGTGAAATTTTGTTCACAAAGTCAAGTTCCTGCTTTCCAGCTCTTACCTTTAAAAGCAAAACAGTCACCATTTTGGCTGCTGCTAGAAAGTTTAGAACACCAATTGTATAGTATTAAATTTGGTAAGATGGTAGTTTATTGCCTGAAGATGTGTCCATGACACTTTGCTTTTCAACACGCCAAACCTGAAAAATCAGTTTTAAATACTTACATTTCAAATGCATATCCAGTTTAATTTCAGCTGTAATATCTGTGCCACTGGACACAATCACCCAAGAACTTGTATATATCAATGGACCTGTCGAGAATGACACTTTCCCCCATTTGTGTCATCTGGGATGCAGAACATGAGCTTCTTTGACAGAGGATTGTATCCAACAATGTCCTTCCACCGTGGAATGATTTCCCTCCCTGTGAAACCCCTTGTGTGCTCCTGAATTCTGCTCCAGAGGCTTGGGGGACTCGGGAGCAAATTTGGGGAGCTGCAGCAGGGAGGGCAACTCGCATTGTGCAAGTGGACATTGGTTGGTATGATGTTGGATTTAGCCCACAACTTGGAAATGCACAACGTTCTCATAGGCTTGGTTTGTTTGGGCTTATTATTTTGGTTAACTGAGTTTAATTATGGTTCAGACATCATAGGGAACAAAGGTGTAACACTAACCAGGAATGAAGGGCCACTGCCAACATGGGTGGGGCAGCATATGCCAGCTCAACACCTCTTATCCAAATCAGCTTAATTACTGTGCACTGGTTTTGTTTTTTGTTTACATTTTTAAAATTCTGTTGCTATGATTATTATTTCTGATGTTTTATAAGTCACCCTGGGGATCCTTATGGTCAAGGATGAGGGATATAAATAACAGAAACCCAACCTTTGTCTGTGATGTCGCTAATCCCTAAATGTATTATCAGATGTACTTTAACTGGCAACTTATTAAAAAATCAGGATCAGCCTGAAATGATGGGAGTTACTTGCAGTTGCGAGTTTAATTATATATGATGGTACATTCAGGACTTAGATTTACAATGAACACTATTCAAAATGAGTAAAATGAATCATCATGCCTGTATTTATAAATATATATCTTTTCTGTATCCTGCTTTTTCCATCTCAAAAGGTAAACCATTATTGCCTGTACCCTGGCACTACGCTTTTCAATATTTTCATTGTTTGTCTTCAAGAGAGAAATGTAATGACTTCTGTCTTTCTTACTCAGGAGATCACTGAAAACCTGGTGTATGTGAAGCCTGAGAATCCATTAGAGTTCATGCTGGAGCAGGTACGTGGTCTCACTAGAGTATGTAGTGCCGGATTTTATTTTTTTATATATAATTCTCTGAGAAAGCGGAAAGAGCACGGGAGCTCTGAATACACTCACACACACACATCCAGGATAATAACAACTGATTATATACATAAGCTCAGAGTTGTACTCTGGAAGAGAATTATAACTGGCTGATGGAAAATATGGTAGAAATACCAGATGCCCTTTGTGGTGGCCTTTATTTTAAAGTAGTTGTCATCATGGGCAGGATGTGTAGGAAGGAAGGACTTGTATATGCAAGGATCCTGGCAGATGCTGTGCTGTTCATCACACACATGCACACCCAAATCCTGTTCCCATGGGCACTCTGTGCCAGGGCATGATCTGAAGGAACATGATGCTTCAAATATACTAAACTAAGCATGTCTGGTTCTGGTCACTGCCTGGATGAAAGACTGTTTGGGAAATGAAATAAACTAAGCAAATTGGATCTCCTAGTGGTGCACTTCGGAGACATTTTTTTATCCAAAGCGTGGCAGAGAGAGGAAGGGAGATTTAAACTTCTTCCCACCCCCTAGGCAGGGGTGAGCTGAAAGTAGCACTTCACATGTTTTGGACTTGAAGCCCCTGCAAGCATGGCCAATGATCAGGAATGTTGGGAGATGAAGACTCAAACATTTGGAGATCTACTTTCTGCCCACCCTTGCCCTATGGTTTCAAGGCTGCTTCCGACAGTTGCTGTTTACATAACGACAATGACAGAAATCTACTGCTAATTGCACTTCTTATAGAGAGAACCGCCCTCTCCCAATTGGTTCCTTACCTGTCCTACTATGATTGCAGTGACCCTTTTCAATCAGGGTTCCAAGCTGGCCATTCAGCTGAGACGGCACTCTTGTGTATTGAATGATGTCCTTATGGCTAAGGCACAGTGCCGTACATCTGTGCTGGTGCTGCTGGATCTTTCAGTAGCACCTTGGACCACAGGATACTTCTGGCTCGGTTGGCATCCCTAGGTATTACCGGCACTGCTCTTTCCTGGTTCTCTTTTTGTTTTTGGTCAAATCGTTCTTTTTCTGCCTCCTTTCTTGGTACTGTTTCAGATCCCTTTTTCCTCAGTGTTGGAGTCCCCCAAGGGCCTGTCCTTGGACCTCTTCTTTTCTCTCTCTGTACCCTCCCTCTGGGCCCTCTTATTTCCAATTCTGGCTTCCAGTATCCCCCCAATAATGGAATGATCTCCCTGATGAGGCCCGCCCAGCGCTAACACTTGTCTTCTCGGCCCCAGGTCAAAACTCTTCTTTTCTCCCAGGCATTTTAACAGCTTAAGTTGGGGTTTAAACTGACTTTGTGGCCAGGCTTAAAAAGTTTAAAATGTTTTAAATATCAGCTGTTTTATGGTTTTAAATTTTGTATATTGACTTTTTAATGTTTTATCTTTCCATTTTTGTAAACCGCCCAGAGAGCTTTGGCTATGGGGCAGTATATAAATGTAAATCATCATCATCGTCATCGTCATCATCATCATCTATGCCGATGATACCAAGGTTTACCAGTCCTTTGTTCGGCTTGGGGAGGGAGAGTGGGCATCTGTGGGAAATTGCCTGTTGGAGGTTTCCTCATGCATGTGTGCTCACTGCCTCAAACTGAACATGGATAAAACTGAAATCTTGATTTTCCACCATGACCACCCCTCCTCTTTTCCCTCCCGACTTCCCCTATGTCTTCAAGGCACCCAGTTAACCTGGGTCTCCATTGCCAGGATCCTGGGAGTCCTGGTGGATGGCCATCTCTCGCTGCGTTCTTTTATTGAGAACAGAACGGGGGGCTGTAATTTCTATCTATTGAACATCTGCCAGATTCACAGTTTCCTGTCTCAGGCGACTGCAGACCTCTTGGTTTGGACCTTGTTTGTCTCACGCCTGAATTATTGCAGTAGTCTCCTAGTGGGTCTTCCTCTTTCCTCTCTCTGTCCTTTGATCCTGGTCCAGAACAGTGGTGTTAGGACTGTTCTGGATCACCCTCGGTTTGCCCATACCTCCTTCCATCGTTGGACCTTGCATTGGCTTCCATGGAAGGCCCAATTTAAGGCCGTGGTCCTGCCCTTTAAGGCCCTATGTTTGCACTACCCAGTTTACCTTTTCTCCCTTTTGTCCTGGTATGTCCTGGGCCAGGCCACCAGATCCATGAGTCAGGCCCTCCTGACCTGTTCTACCTCACGGATCGCAGAGTCCCAGTATCGGACATTCCAGTACCTTGCCCCACAGCTGTGGAATTCACTCCCCCTGCCAGTGCGGTTAATCGAGAGCTTGGAGGTGTTCAAGAAAGGTTTGAAAACCTTTCTTTTTGAACAGAGGAGAGGTTGGCTGGTTGTTCTTGAGGAAGAACATGTTGATGCCCCTTGTGGTGGCCACTATATATTTTGTATGGGTTTTTATCTTAAGCTTTTATTGTTATATTCTTTTAATTCAGTTAAGGTTTCCTATTAGGATTATTGTATTTATTGTATTTTTGTAAAGTGCTGACCTATTTTATTTTATGTACAACGCTTTGTAATAAAGTTCTATATAAATTGTTATTATTATCATCATTATTATACATTAATGGTTAGTAAGAAACTAATGTGCACAAAGCCTTAGGTAAAGCTAAATCTCTGCTGACTGAAACTCTCTGAGTCGTTTTGCTTGTTTGTTTTCCTGCCCCTTAGGTTCAGACTATGATAAATAATAGGAACCTATGAGAAAGACGAAGCAGAGGTGAAAAAGACAGATGACTGAAAGCTCAAGGAATTCTCCTTGGACATCTGGATGGTGTGCCGTGTTTCAACACTGCCTCCTTCATGCTCTGTCTGTGCAAATTTTATAGATTTCAACTGTGTTGGTGGTAACTGATTTCTTCCACTCTGGGTTCAGTGCCGGGTAATTGAGGATGGAAACTACATAGTTGCGTAAGAACACTGAAAGTCACATGCATCTCAGTGCAGTGCCTCAGTTGCTATATGTTTCCTGTCTGTAAATACGGTCTGTCCAATATTATGGCAGTAATCCTAAAACCTTGCACTCTCTGTAAGGGCGTGAAACAGTAGCTATAACAGTAAGAGCAGATCTACATATACAGCAGAATTGGATAGTGCTGGAGTGACCCATTTCAGACTGCAAGTGAGGGTTCACATGTTGATTACTTTGACTCAGGGGAAAAAATAAATCTTATCTGCATATAGAAAACCAGGATTTCAGGAAGAAGTATTCTAATGTATCCTTTTCTCAGTGATATCAGTTTAATATATGTGAGAAGAGTTTTGTTTTTTTCATAGAGGAACATTAAAGCATCTGATCCACACTTGCAGATTGAAGTAGTAAACTTGAGGAAAAGTTATGCCACTTGGTTCAGTAGCATGTGTTGATCAGCTGGAATACTTGCAAGTAATTGGTCCCAAGGTCAATATGTTAGTCTCCAACAGTCAAGCAATTTGACTTCCTAACATTTAACATGATGCCCCCGTCAGTTGAGTAAAAGAACATAGATTTAGGACTACTTAGTTCTGTTGGTATCAATGGGGCTACTCTAGTTTAAACTGCAGTACTTCGGTTTAACTGGGTTGTCAATTGGGTGTGATCACATGACAACGCTATTAAGTGAAGCCTTAATCATTAAAATCAGTCTTTGACTAACTTTGAGTTAAACTTAAAGTCTAAGTGGTAGAGCTTATTTGGAACTCTGCATGGAAAAATTCTTTGCAATCTCTGAATCTATTTTTAGAGTGTTCTAAATGAGAATCCCTTTTACTTGATTCACTTCAATGTTACCACCAAAAACATAATCTACCTCAGGATAAAATGCAACTAGCTAATTTGAATTGCTTTTTGTGATGTAAGTTGGTGGAAGAAAATGGAATTTAAAATGGATGCTTACTTGCAGTTGTGACCATGGAATGGTCAAACCTAACTTGTAAAATATTCTCACATTCTGGAGATTTGGGGATCAGGAAAGATGTCTATTGATTCTTTGCAATAAGTGGACACAGCAACCAGAAGAGCATTTTCCTTAAGTCAGGGTCGGCAATCTGTAACCCTCCAGATGCTGGGCTCAAATCCCCATCATCCCTGACCATTGGCCATGCTGGGGCTGATAAGAGTTGGAGTCCAACAATATCTGGAGCAGCACAGGCTGCCCACCCACGACTTAATATCAGAATCTTTGAGAATTCAACTAAATTCAAAGTACTTCTGATGGGAGTCAGGCCAGAGAGTATGTCTATGCTTGTTGAAAAAATAAGGTATTTCCAATGTCTTCATAATGTGCAGGGATAAAAAAAAACCAGCATGCTTTCAAATGTTGTTTTTGTTAGTTCTTAGGCCAAGAAATGGATTGTTTTTTGCTGAATTTTTTAAAATGGAATTTAAGAATGGTTCTGGCTTTCTAAACAATGCCAAATTGTCATCAGCCACTGATCATGTGCTCTGATTCTACTGAATAAATTTCCTTTGCTACAGTACTTCTGCTGTGTTTTATTCCCCATGTCGAATGTCAGTTTGGGGGTAGCAAAATCTCTCCTTTCTGTTTTGCAGCATCAGACATTGCCATTTGTTTTATAGGGTTCCCAGGTCTGCTTATAGCTGTAGCTTGCAACCTGGAGAAAGTCCATGCATCTTTAAATCCCCCAGTGCAGTGGGAGACAGGCATCTATGGCTTCTCTTGCCCATTGTATCTATGATCCTGTTGTCTGTCCCTCTTCCCTCCCTTGCTGAGCAACACAGATGAATCGCTATTGATTACAGCGTGTATGTGTATGTGAGAGAAAGGTATATGAATGGATGGGAATGGGAAACCACTACATTGTTTCCTGCTGCACTGGAGGATTTAAAGGGTTCTCCAGGTTGCATCCTGGCAACCATAATAGCTTGAGGTCATGAAAACAATATGCAGCACTAGCATCCCAGCCCTCAGAGCTCAGACATTGCCCTTCTCTTCCAGTGCTGCCGGCTGCAGTAAGAGTCCTGCTTGTGGCTGCTGGCAGGAGAATAGGATGGCAAACGGACCATTCAGCTACTATGGCGAGAGGCACTGTTGCTGTGTACTATCTTGCTGTCTCAGTTATTAAAGCATTGGGCAGAATTTCTGTATGTGGACAGGGAATTCTCTTAACAATTATCATATTGTTGGATGAACAGGAACATTCCACATTCTTTTAGGTTCCATTAGTGCTCAATTGCGAAAGAAACCAAGATGTAACTTTAGCATTTCTGTTGGTGACCACTAGGTGGTAGCAAGATGTCACAGTCCTCTTACTAAAATAACTTTAATTGGCAGTGTGGCTATAAGGTAAATAAACTAATATGACAGTTAACAAGGTCACAGATGTTCAAAAGCTTGGTAGCCACAGGGAAAACTTTTATGTAACACCTACCTGGAACTGTTGTCAGTTCAACTCAGTTTAAAAAATACAGGTGTACTCCAAGGCTTATGAATCGAACAAATGTGAAATCAGAGTTGATGTCCCTGGTTTTTTTGTTTTTTAAGATGCTCAGAGACTGAAACTGGGTAGTAGCTTTTTATTCACCATCACCATACAATGTTTTCTAGTATCCAAAGTGCTTCACATATATTATCTCAGTAAGCTTTAACAATTTAGTATTGTTATCACTATAAATTAAGCGAACCTGGACCAAAGAAAACCAAGCACTGTTCTAATTAAGATTACTTTTAAAAAATCACTGTCTTGGATTCTAAACATTTACTCTTAACATAATTGAATTCTCAAAATTGACAAATTGGATTCCATAACTTTTACAGTTAATACGTGGAGCAGTATGGGAAGTGGGGTTACTATCAGTTTTGAACGCTATGGATTGCCCTTTCTGCTCTCACCTATCCTTCCAAGGCCAAAAAAGCTGTGGTGGACAACAGAAGGATACTTGATTATTTTAAAGTCATTTCGGGCACAATCCAATGCATATTTAGGCAGGAAAAAGCATACAATTCCCAGCATCCCCCAGTCAGCATGGTAGGCTGGGGAATGCTGGGGGTTGTAGGACTGTTTTCTGTCTAAACATACAGAGGACTTCGCTCTTACTAAATATGTGTACGATTAATTTGTTTCTTTTCTTTACACAGTGGCTGAGTGGGTGTCGTGTTTCCAAAAACCTCCCACTCTATTAGGAGACAATAAAGAGATACGCCACGTAATCCACAAAGCTTTATTCAGGCAATAAACATCTCTTCCCACCTGAAGAGAAGTCTAAACTCTAGGAACTATCCTCTAGGCAAAACTATGCGAACTAAGCAAGACAATTGTCCTTTCAAGAAAAAGGGAAAGTCTTTTCCCAGAACTCTTTAACTTCAAGGAGGCTGGTTCTGAAGAAGCCTTTGGCGAGAAGCTATCCAGGCCGACCTTCTCTTGCCTTCCTTTAGCTCTGCCTGTTTGAGTCTGCGGCGAACTCTAGGATCAGTTGACCTTGAAGTGCCCTCCCCTTCTGAAGAAGAATGATCTCCCATAGAGTGTATGTCGTTAACGTTTTCACCCCAGCTGGTGAAGAGCCTGTGAGAATCACCTCTCCCACTTCGCTTGTAGTCTGGTACATTTCAGGCACTGTCTCTTCTGCTTCAGAATCTGATTCTGATTGATCGCCAGAAACTCCTACTCCCAGCCTAAGGGGAACAGGCCTAGTCGCGACCATGGGTTGCATCTCTTCTACAATTTTTCTCTTCTCTAACAGTTGTGTGTGTGATTGTGTATGAATGGATGTGTATGAGAAAAAGAGTGTGGGTGGCTCTGTCTCTTTGCTTTGGTCCTGCCTGCTGCTGGGACGGGACTCCCAGAAGATGTAACCATGAGGAAATGCAGCCATTGGGCTGAAAAAATGTATTCCTGACACAAATCATGACATCGTTCCTTCACTTATTTCTATTGGTTTCTTTCTCTGTTAAGAGACAAACCTTCTATATCAAATGTTGTTACTCTTTTATAACCAAACTTGCAAACCCATCTTTCCTCTTTTAGCTATTTGGCAGACACCATTCTCCTGAGCACTTGCAGGCAAAGCATTGCATTCAATGTCTTTTCTGGTTCCAAGGATACATTCCCGGCAGCTGTTGTTTCCTCCGAACGGGTCCACTTATTTAACACGCTATCCACATGACTCAATTGCTTGTAAATAACTTGTAGTCCAAGGGCTTTAACCCAGTTTGTCTCCCAAGAAAACCAGATGGATAGGTAAGCAAGTTTTATTGCCACAAAAATATGCATTGGTTTCTCTGCTTGCTAGTGAATAATCCCATCCCCTTTCGGTCATAAAAAAATCATTCATACAAGAATGACATGTTGCAATATGAAGTGTTGCTCTTCAGGATGCCTGCTTCTAGCATTCTCCATTCCATTCAGTCTCCCTCTTCCCCCCCACCCCCAAGTCAGCTTTCTGCACCCCCTGAGCATGCTCAGTCCTTATTGGACTGTTTGGGGGCATGTCCCCCTCCCTTCCGGTTCTTTTTCTAAAGATTTTTCTTCTGCAAACCTTGAATTCCCCCAAGCCTGCTGGTGCTTCCTATTGTGTGTGAATGGTGCTATTTCATTTCATTCATTTGTGATATTACTATACCATATTTTCCTCCAAGGCACCCAAGGCAGAGTCCGTAATCCTCTTCATTTTATCCTCGCAACAACCCTGAAATGTAGGTTAGGCTGAGAATCAGTGATGGACCTAAAGCCATCCAGTGAGCTTCATGGGAATTTGAACCTGGGTCTCCCCAATCAAACACTCTAACCACTACACCATGCTGGCTATTTAAGGATCCACAATTGGAAAATGAATTCACTATTAGTATAGTAGGATTTCACTTCTGCAAAGTTGCGCCTTCTAATAATGTCCAACCAAGACTGCTCCACCAGTTTATTCTGTGACACAATATTTCATCCTTAGGCGCTATTGATTTAGGCAATGCCCTTCTCATTCAGGTGAATGTCAGAAACTAAGGAAGTTGTCTCCTAGCTGTCTTGGGGGATACATTACTTGGTTGCAGTAAAAATCACAATGTCCTGATGCAGATTGATGACTAACAGACTGACTAATTAATTAACTGGCAACTTGTAGCTTTGCAACCTATTGTTTTTACAATGGGTTCCCAATTTTTAAAACAACAACAACAACAACACACCAATAAACTTACAGTATTTACAATAAAAGACTGGAACGGAAACAGATTAAAAACAGAGCCAGCAGTAAAGTACCATTACAGCCACAAAAGACTTACATGAAGAGAAAAGTCTTGACAGCTCCTTCAAAAGGGTCAGTCTCCTGGATCTGATGCACATGCCATGGTAACTGATTCCAAAGTTTGAGAGCCACCATAAAAAAGACTGTTCAGTGGTGGCCATCAGCCTAACCGATGGAGATCTGCCAAGAGATTTCCATTCTCAGATCTTAAAGAACAGAAAGGAACATGGTAGAGGGCAATTCCTCAAGCATCTTGGGTCCATAATATGTGGCTTTAAAAGTATGCACCAGCACCTTGAATTTAGTCTGGGAGTAAACCAGCAACCCACTGAGTATAGTGTTCTGTTATCTCTGCTGCTAATGCCAAACATTAAGCCTGCTGCATTCTGTACAAAGTTTTGGAACTGCCTTCAAGGGTAGCCCCATATGGAGTGCATTTCAGTAGTCAAGTTGGAAGGTGTTGCACCGACCACACAGTATTATAGCCCTCTTTGACAGGAATACACGTAGCTGGTGAATCAGCCAGTGTAGGCAAAATGTGCTCCTCACCAAAGCTTTACTGTGGCCATCCAGGATCATGCTCGGATCCAGGAGCACTCCCAAGCCATGAATGCCACAAAGTGGGCTCTAGTCCACAAATACTTATGCCATAATAAATCTGTCAGTTTTTACAATGCCATAGCATGGCTGGCTGGGGAGTAGTGGGAGTTGTAGGACTTTTTTCTGCAAACATGCATAGGATTGTGCCCGTAGTTGTTTTTGTTTGTGGAGAAGAGGTATTTCTTCCTCCTCTCCACTTGAAATGTCATCCACTTGAGAGAGGAGGAAGAGTTATTTGGATGGGACCACGCAATGGACCTCTAGGCACCAGTGAAATATGCCCTTGCAGCTGCTGCTTTTTAATATGGAGCAGCATGTTATGCGGGCATTAAAAAGCCTGATGAATCATAAGGAGTCTCATTTCAAGGTAAGCACCACTGAAAAAAGGCCTAGTCGCCTCCTGTTTCCCCTCTTATAGAAATACCAAATCTCAATTCATCCATAGTTGCCTCTTGAATTGATGTAGTGCAGACAGAAGGACAAGTTCCCTCACCCATTGTGGGGAAGCATGGTGTTACAACTACCCACAGGATGAGTTTCTAATCTATTCTGTTGTATTTCTATGTCTCTTACCCTCATCATCCTTATCTCCTGTTTCATCTGTGCCACCTCCTCTGTGTATTGAGTCAGATCCATATTGTATGTTATATCTGCACTGCATCCCATCATTTATTATCTTTGTCACTATCATTGGAGAGTATACAATTGGACAGTAGCAATAATATAAATTACATTGTGCTCACCCTCTTTGTAAAATGCCAATATCATTAGCTGGCATGACAGGATTCTCTTGGTCCCTTACGTTAGTGCAACATAACTTACATTAGTGTTAAAATCTGATTGGATGTGGCACATAGCTTTTAGCAATAGGTTTAATGAGATAATACAAGGCCAGCCCTACTATTAGGCAGAGTGAGGCAGTCGCCTCAGGTGGCAGTCGCCTCAGGTGGCAGATGCTGGGAAGTAGCAGCAAGATACTGGAGGAGACAGCTGAGTGGCAAGGGGACTGCCCAGTGCCCCCTCTGCTACCTTGCTGCCTCAGGCTACCTCCACAAGGGTGCTTTAATGCTCTTTGAAGGCTCATTATAAATTTTACCTTCACACCAGCGGAGCGCAAAACGGGCGCAGAGGCGCGTTATCTCCCGGATTATGCGCATTATCGAATGCGCGTTAATTAGCGACTTTTATTTTGCTCCGTCCATTAAAGCGCATTTTGACTGCTGCCGCCGCTGTCAAAAGCCCTCCCCCGGCTGCAACCTGAACTTCAGCAACCCCGGGGCATGATTTGAAGCTGGCGAGGCGAGAAGGGGGAGAGCAGATTTCCTTCCTCACCCCCTTTCCGATCGCTCTATGCCCCGACCTGACTTCAGCAACCCCGGGGCTCCGGCGGAGGGAGCTAGCGCCTGGCTGCCGGGAACATGAAGCCGGCGAGGTGAGAAGCGTCGCGCAGCCCGATCCCAGCCTCCGGAGCCAGCCTCGAAGTTCTCTGCAGGGGGCTCCGGCCACATTGGAGGGCAGTCGGCGCCGCCCTCGGGGGAAGCTCAGCCCCACCGGCTCGTGCCCGTCCGGCACATCTGCTCCTCTCGCTCGCTCGGCAAGCGACCGCTCTCCTCGGCGAAGGCGGCAGACGCCAGGAGGCAGCTAGCTGGGAAGAAAGCGCAGGGGAGAGAGGCGCTGCTGCTGCTGCTGCTGCTGCCGCTGCCGCTGCCACCACAGCCTCGCCCGGCCTGGCTTGGAGGAGGCGGCGGCTCAGCTCTCCCTGGAACTCTCGCAGCTCCGCCGCCCTCTGGGACCCAACTCGGCAGCAGCCTCCCGTTACGGGACACTTTTCTCCAACACTTGACACAGCCTGCCAGAGGGAAGGGGAGGGGAGCGCCGCCTCTCGTGCAGAGGTATTAGGCGTAAAGGCGCTTCAGGGATAGTGCGCCCAATCGCCTAACCGGGCGCAAAAGTGAATTCTTGTGGAGGGGGCCTCAGGTGCAGTGGAGGATGCTCAGTGTCGACGAAACAGTCCAGTCAGCTTTTGAACATGGACCGGGAAAGGGCGCCATCTTGGTTTTTGCCTCAGGCAGCAAAATGTCTTGGGCCAGCCAAATGCACAAGGATAAGAGAGAGCGCAACGATCTATTTGCAGTACAGAGGACACTTGACATAAGACTTCCACTGCACCATATCTACCTATGATACTGCATAACTCATAGCCAGTGTTTGTTTTTTTCCATCAATGTATCCATAACTTCAAATTACACTGTTTGAAACTGAAGCTCCACAACTAGTTTTCTTAGCTGCAGATTAGTATGTTATTCAGATCAACATGTAAGTGGGATATGCAGACATGGCTCTCAGCCACCAGTTTTATGAACCAACACCTCTCTTTGACAGTCCAAAGTCATTTTTGGGATCTTTCCCATTGCTTTGGCAAGACTGTCATTCCTTTTATTTAACAATATTTTTCAATCACATTAAATAAATTCCTAAGTGATGCACAAAAACAAGTCTTCATACAGAGGATGAGATGGCATTCCTGGGAATGCCTGCTGGAAACTCAGAAGGGTTGGCACTTGCCTAATTTGTAATGGGTGCTGTGAAACTAAATGCCCTATTTCAAGCCATGATCAACCAAACCTCCAAAATTTTGGGTAAAACCAGAAGGACATCTCCTGATGAATGCAGCAACTGAACAACCCGGTAGAGGATCAGGTGATATTTTAAGTATGCTGTCATGCCAATAACAACAAACATTTGCAAAAAAAAAAAAATGAACTGAATGAAATTCACTTACCCAGAGAGCTTTGTGGAAGAAGTGAAGATGAGTTTATTTACCTAGGAATGTGAAGGAAACAGTATTTCATTGTGAGGAATTCAGTATTTCTGTGAGATAGTGTAGTGCAGTGCAGTGTGCAGAATGTTGGAGTTGGATCACCAAGATGTGGGTTTCAATCCCTGCTTTGCCATAAAGCCCACAGTGTGAGTGGATGGATATTTAATCTGCAAAAGTGTGGTAGAGTAGGGTGACCAGATGGCCCGGGGTTTCCCGGTCCTAACCGGGAAACCTGGGGCGAACTGGCCCAACCAGGGGGCGGGGGCAAACCGGAGTGGCGGGGGTCACACGGCGGTGGCAGCAAGCTAGGAGCGATGGCGGTAGACCAGGCGGCGGTGGCGGCGAAGGAGCCCGGGAAGCGGCCGCTGGCCTTACGAGCCCAGCGGCGCCAGTAGACCAGGTGGCGGTGGCGGCAGAGGAGCCCGGGAAGCGCCCGCCCCCCCCCCGCGCCGCCCGCCCCCCCCCCGCGCCGCCCGCCCCGTGCTACTTACCTGGGCGTCCGCTTCCCTCCGGTGCTCGATTCTACTGAGAAACAGGCTGCGCGGCCTGTCTCTCAGTCTCAGTATCGCGCCGGGATCCGGCGCGATACTGAGACTGAGAGACAGGCCGCGCAGCCTGTTTCTCAATAGAATCGAGCATCGGAGGGAAGCGGACGCCCAGGTAAGGAGCGTGCCACGGGGCGGGACGGGGGGGCGGCCGCTTCCCGGGCTCCTTCGCTGCCACCGCCGCCTGGTCTACCGGCGCCGCTGGGCTCGTAAGGCCAGCGGCCGTGCGGAAGAGGCAGGGGAGGGCCGATTGGATCTGGCCCTCCCCCGCCTCTTCCGCACGGCCTCTGGCCTCACGAGCCCGGCAGCGGCGGAGGAAGACCCAGCCAGCGGCGGTGGCGGCGGAGGAGCCCAGGAAGTGGACGCCCAGGTAAGGAGCGCGCCGCGGGGCAGGTGGGGGGCCGCTTCCCAGGCTCCTTCGCCGCCAGCGCCGCCTGGTCTACCGGCGCCGCTGGGCTCGTAAGGCCAGCGGCCGCTTCCCGGGCTCCTTCGCCGCCACTGCCGCCTGGTCTACCGGTGCCGCTGGGCTCGTAAGGCCAGCGGCCGCGCGGAAGAGGCAGGGGAGGGCCGATTGGATCCTCACGAGCCCAGCGGCACCGGTAGCGGCGGAGGAAGACCCAGCGGCGGCGGGGGACCTGGGGGGGGGGGTTGCGGAGAACCTGTAGGTCCGGGCTGATGTTTTTTGGGGGTGGGTGGGGTGGCTTGGGGAGTTGTTTTGGGGGGGTGGCTTGGTGGGGGGGTTGGTTTGGGTGGCGGGGGGGACCACTGTTTGTAGGCCCAAATTATAATGGATTGGATCTAGATTTAGGCATACCCAACTGTTTCCTCAAAGTTTTTCTTCTCTCCTCCCTACCACACTCCTGTCTAGTTTTCTTTTTTTCTTTGGGATTTGAGATTTTTTTTCACACCAATCTATGACCTACTTTGTCTGCTTGAAAAAAGCAAGTCTTTCCCTTTCCATTAATATTGTACATATTACGAACGTCTGTTGGATGTTGCCTATGACATGAATGGTTTCATCTAAAGCAAATGTTTCTTCCTTTCTCCTCCCATCCCCCACTGGCCTATGCCATTTGGTAGCTTTTAAGACTATTAACACAATCTGAAGCAGGTTTACTTAGAAGCAAGTCACACCCATTTCTGTGGAACATCCTCCTTTTTATGATGCTTTAGATTTCAGTTTAGGATTGCAGCCTGTCTATGAATGTATTACTGTATTAATTCGTACATACATAAAAGGTATACAAGTCCAGTGTGAACTACTTTATTAGCCTGGCCTGGTGCGCAGAGCTGGGGCTGGATGTTATGTTATTTTTCTTGTTGTTTCTTCTGTTATTGTGGAGTGCTGCTGCTACTCTTTATAAACTTTTCTTTAAGCAATTTGCTTTCCTTGTATGTATGCGATTGGGGTTTTATTAAATTAATAGAAGGCCAAATGAACTGTCTTTAGCTGCAATTTAAATTCAGTGGGGGGGGGGGTAGATTGGATTTCATATCTGGCAGCATTGATGGAATTAGTTTTCACTTATTTTCCATAAATTCCTTGAGTACTGATTTTTATTAATTAATTGGGGGGGGGGTGTTTTAAAACTATTATTAGATTTGCCATGGGTGAATATGTAGGGGTATGTGGGTGTTTATTTTATTTTTAGACTTGGTTAAGTCTGTGTAGTTGGTTGGTTGGTTTTTGCCTTGGTGCATGTGTGGATTTTTATTATTTTTCCTTTGGTGAGTATGTGGATGAGTGTTGTATTTTTAATGTTATTTTATTGCCTTGGGTATTTGCATGTTTGTGTGTAGATTTATTATGTCGATTACTGTTATTTTGCCTTGTGTGGGTGGCTGATGATGATGATGCCTTTGGTGAGTGTGGGGGTGGATTTTTCTTCCCCCTCCCCTGTTAAGTGTATGTGAAGAGGTTGTGTGTGTGTTTTTAAAAAATTGCCTTAGGGAAGGTGTGGGGTTCCCCCCCATACACACACTTTGAGTGAGTGTGCAGGGGTGTGTAGATTTTAATTTTTATTGCCTGAGTATGAGGTATGTGTGGATGATGGTGATGATGATGACACAAAATTGGGTGGGATCACTAATACCCTGGAAGACAGAAACAAACTTCAAAATGATCTTGATAAACTGGAGCACTGGGGCTGAAAACAGCAGAATGGAATTTAATAGGGATAAATGCCAAGTTCCACACCTAGGTAAAAGAAACCAAATGCACAGTTACAAGATGGGGGATACTTGGCTGATCAATACGACAAGCAAGAAGGATCATGGAATTGTTGGAGATCACAAGCTGAATATGAGCCAACAGTGTAATGTGGCTGCAAAATAAGCAAACACTATTTGGGGCTGTATTAATAAGAGTATAGCTTTCAAATCGTGTGAGGTACTAGTTAGGGTTAGGGTGCTGCATGCATACAAATGACACTTGCTGAAATTCCTTTTTCAATACAGCTCTTAAAAATACAGGAGCCCTGTTCTCCTTTCCATATAATCACTCTAACTAATTTAATAATTGTAACTTTTTCCTGTTACCATAGTTCTTTAACTTCCATAGCCAGTGGTGTATATTTTTCTTTCTTTTCCTCTTCCTTTTCTGCAACATTTTTGTCATTAGGTATTGCTATGTCAGGTAGGTGTGTTTTTTCTTTTTTGTTTTTGACTGTCATGTCTGGTTGATTGCAAACTATTGACTTGTCCCAGAAATGTTCTGTCCAAGCAAGGTAATAAATGAGTGTGTAGCATGGCTTGGCTTGAGTGTGTCTGAATCTCCTAGGCTCTGAAAGCGTCTTTCTGGAGAGCACCTGGTGGTTGCATGGTCCACGAGGCCAGATTCTGTGATTGCATAGTTGTCCTTGACAGGTGGGGCTTACAGTTGACAGAGTAAGGTGAACAGATGTGAAGAGGCTGCTATCCTATATTCATTTATCTGGGAATAAGCTTTATTGAAATCAACGGGACTTATTTTTGAGGTTTCTTTTGGCAGGTTTTTTTGGGTCCATGATCGGGATTTCTGTTCTCTGCACACTGAGGCAGTGCAAATTCAGGAGATATTTGGATAAAAGGAGGGACAGATCCATGTCTAGCATTGTGATAATGGGCATCTGTTCTGGCCTTTCTTTGTATTGCTACTGTCTTGTTTACATGGCTAATGAACCAGAGGTATAATTACAATTTTTAAAAATTAGTTTCCCATTGATAAACCAGAAGTTGAAACAAGCTAGAAGGTGCTAGTGATAAATGTCAGCTGCAAGCCTTTGGTCCATTTTGATACATGGCTAATGTTTGCAGGATAATATATTTTATACTTTTCTGAATGTTAGGTTGCTAGTTTGTTGTACTAGATTTTTCTGCACTTGTCAAGTGCTACATTTGTTCAGTGGTAGCAGTATGCTGAATCTGTGAGTATGGATACGAGAAAGGTGATGGGGAAAGAGTGTTAAATGTTAGGAAAGGTGAAGGATTTACAGTAAGAAAAGTTATTTGAAGGAGGGGGAGACTGTACCACACATAATATAGCAAAAGCTTTAAAATACAGCAAAAGCTACAAAAGTAGGAGTGAGTGAAGTTATTTTCAGATGTATTGAATGTCTCACTTGTTCTTTAATTCAGTGATTTTAATATTAAGTTGTTATGTAGAACAGGTTTGTCTTCATTGTGTGCTGTAAATCAGACATGTGACCAAGGCTATGTTCAGGTGGGCACGCCCCTTGGGGCTGGACCCGCCCCCTGGGGCCGGACATGTTGGTGGGCACGCCCCCTTGGGGCGGCCATTTTGGACCTGGATTTTGGTTTCCAAAATCTGGTCACCCTATGGTAGAGTGATAAGTGTATCAGGCAGTAAGCTTGTATACACCAGTTTCTGGGGAACATGGGCAGGAGGGTGATGTTGCACCCATGTCCTTTTTGTGGGCCCCTGGTCGACAGCTGGTTGGCCACTGTGTGAACAAAGTGCTAGATTAGATGTACCCTTGGTCTGATCCAGCATGCCTCTTATGTTCTTAAGAGCGTCGGACTAGGGCCACGAACATACAAATTCAAATCCTCAGTCAGCTGTGAAGCTCACTGAGAGATCTTTTATCAACCACTATTAGTCTGTCAAGGCTGAGCTGTAAGCAGCTGTCAGAGGGGAGCCAGGACTTATCTTTTATTGTTTAAAAATCTTTATGCTCCACCTCTCGTCCTGGGAGCTCAAGGCGACTCACAACAGAAATGATAAATTTAACAATTAAGAACATATTTGGGATTTTTTTAAAAAAAGGAAAAACACTAAACACACAAACTCAACAGCAAAAAATAAAAATGTACCAGCAATCAAAACATTTAAAATACATCTAAAAGCTGTGGCAGTTTAAAAACATGCTAAAAGTTACATGTTAAATGCCTTCCTAAACAGGAAGTTCTTTCTCAGCTTCTGGAACTGGGTGGGTGGGTGCAGGCGGCAGAGATGAAGAACACAATCAAACATGCCAGAGCCGTAAAGATCAGTGTTGCTCAGGCTACGTCCCAGTCCAATGATGTGAGATATCAGGAAAACCTCTTGGAAATGTCATGACCCCGACACAACCTTTGGAAGGATGTCATGGCCTCTTGAACTATATGCTCCATGTATGTATATCACGCCCTGTGCATAACACCCACGCTCGGCTGCTAATCATAGACAGGTGTGAGACAATGGGTACGCTTATGCTTAAGCAGATGCAGGCATGGCAAGTTGCTAGCTTCACCGCACAAGTTTCCTGTTTGGCTTCAAAGTATAACGGTTTGGCTTCAAAGCATACATATAGGTCAAATGTTGGAGAACTTTTGACATCACTGTTTGAGAAGCCCCCCCCTTCCCCCTTCCCCCCTCCCTTGTCTCTTACACCTTCTCAGTAGCTGACATGTGCTTGCAATTGTAATACAAGTCTATGAGCTGAAAATGGAAAAGTACTGCGTGATGCGCCTGACTGATGACTCTCAAGTATAAGTATCCACACCCCACTTGTAGCCGGGGCTGTTCCCTGCGCCTTTCAGTGGAGAGCAGTCGCAATGCATTGCTACCAATAAAAGCTTTTGTGAGTTCACCACTTGGCGTGTCTGTACGTGATTGGTCAGCGGCCGGACACGGATCTAAAGGGTCTCTGGAACCCCTTACCACACCAAACACGAAGCCCTTACAGTGCTTACTGTCTATGCCAGAGGTGTTGAACAACTTAATTTTAAAAAATTTGTTTATTTATAACATTTATATACTTCTCCATATCTAAACAGATTCCTGAGCAGTGAACAATAAAAGATAAAAGAAAAAAACACTTTATATTAAAAATAGATTTTAAAAAAAGGATTACCAGTAAACAAAACAAAACAAAAACCAGTAGCTAGTCAGTCAAGGCAGGCTTCCTGAAATAAAAATGTTTTCAGGAGGTGTTGAAAACAACACAATGTTGGAGCCTGCGTCACCTCCAGAGGCAGGGAGTTCCACAGAAAGGGGGCCACCACACTGAAGGCTCTAAACTGGGTGGACTCCATTCGGGCCATACATCCATGCAGAACCATCAGGAGCAGGCCATCTGGTGAGCTCGGTGACTGGGCAGGCATAAGGAGGTTGAATTTGAACCGAAGGCCAAATTTCGGAGGTGTATTCCAGTGATGAACAAGGCCAAAGGGTGGAGCCGAAAATACCAGTGTACAGCTGATAACTTAGCCTTTGGAGTGGCATTTCTGCCTTTTAGAATGGATGGGGGAGGGGGAATTGCACAAAAGCTGGGAAATCACCAAACAATTGGGCCATCAGGGGAATGGGTGGGGCCAGATGAAGGAGGAACCCAGAGGGTGAGATTTGGGTCCCAGGCAGACTGTATTTGTCCCATAGCCTGAGATTAACACCCGTGGTCTAAAATTATCCAGTGGGCAGGAAGGAGGGCAGGAAGAGTCCAGATACTTAAGAAAGAGGTTCCAAACTGCAGTTCTAGCTGCTCATCACATGGAGCAGCTATTAGAGAGCTAAAGGCTCCCAGTTCTAGCCCTACCTCACTGATTTGTTATGAGGATATAATGAGGCAGAAAACTATGTACATCTCTATTACTACCTTGGAATAATGAATACTCCTGGAATCATAAAGACCTCATAAAAGTTGCTGTGAGAATAAACTAGGCTATGCCCATGTTTGCTTCTCTAGAGGGAGATACAAATGTGATTAATAGATTCCCCCACAAACACTCTTTTAAAAAAAATAACAGGGTCTTGTGGCACCTTAAACACTAACAAATGTATTAAGAGATAAGCTTTTGTGGACTTCAGTCCTCTTTGTCAGGTGCAGAAATGTTGTCCAAGGTACATTTATACATGTGTTTGGGGGTGAGGGTGGAGGTGGGAGAGAGGATTATAAACAGTGAGGTCCAAATGAAATGAAATGCAGAAAGAACAGAAAGTGCAACAGTGGCTATTCACAAAAGCACTTGGTAGTCATAACACAGACATCCTGCCATTGGCAATCAAATTAACACAAGTAATGTGATAAGAAAACTTTATCCCAATTTAAGCCATGGGTAATAAAACTGAAGCTTTTCATGAATGGCTGTTCAGTTGTTTCACATTGTTAACTCCTTTTGAAGTACCTTTGTTCAAAGATGGCCACTTTAAGATCAGTTACAGGAATATTGGGAGGTTAAAATATTTCCCCACAGTTGTTGTTGTTTGAAAGTTACTGTTTCTGAAGTCAGGTTTCTATCCATTTATGCTTTTGCATAGAGACTGGCCTGTTTGTCCTATATAGAATACAGAAGGGCATTGCTGGCAGATGATAACACTTTATCACATTGGTAGATGGGCAGGTGAATAAATTCCTGATGTGATATCATTAGGTCCTGTGTGTTGTCAGAGGAGATGTGCTATCTCATCAGTCATTGGCTTTTCAATTCCCCATGCAAATACTCACTATCCCAAGTCAACATGAAGAGAGTCCGTTGGATGTTATACAATAACAAAATCCCCACAATGTTAGATGCACAAAGGGGTTTCCCTCCTATAAAATACTCTGCCGACTACTGTATATATTATGGGAACCTTAAAATCAGTATGAAAATGCAATTTTGGCATAAAACATATTAGATAGAGAAGATGTAATAATAGCCCCCTTCACATGTAGAAAGGGACTGTAGGGCTGCACCTCCTGCCATGCTTCTGACAACACTTGGCTCCTCACTGACGCTACCTTTGCTCTCCCCACATTCACATAGGTCCTGTTAGTCATGGGAGGAGGGAAGGTAAATTATCCACAGAGTGGGGAGTGGTAGGAAAAGTATGATGCACACATCTGCCACACGACTGGTACCCTGCAGAGTGCCATGGTTACTTACCCCTCGCCACTCTGTGGATACATTTGTGACTTCCCACCTCAGCCCCCATGGATCTTAGAAGGTGCCACTATACAACTCAGGCAGTGGCAGCCCCCACAGTCACCGAAAGGGCCATGCAACTATAGAAGATATCCACAGTGGCAAGAGCATTGCCAAAAGTGGTGGTTGCTCTTGCCAGCGGACTGTTTGGTTGCTGCCATTTAAAAAAAAAAAAAATGTTCCAAGCCTCAAAACCCACAGGTTCCCATCACAAGACACAGGAACCACCATGGGTGCCCACCAACCACCTTGCAGAAGACGGATAGCGGGCGTGGGTACTTGACCAACCATGGAGAGGAAAATCTGCTACCACACAACATGCTAACCCACTGTGGATCGTGTCTTTGAGCCATCCCTGCTGGGTTAGTGTGTTGTCTGAACACACCATAGATGTCAGAGACAGGGAAGCCTATGCATTGGCTTCCCTTGATCCTGGAATCCTGTTTGCTCAGTGAAAGCCTATATAGCATATGCACTTAGCCTTTCCAGCCCCTAACATCCATGCTAAAGTGTGGGCAGGGCTGAGGGAGTGGTGCTTCACACAAGTAACACATGGAGGGGCCCAACCTGGTTCAGTAAACCAGAGAGAACTTACCCTACTGCTCCAAAGCCATTCTGAACATAGTGTTTCAAAACATCAAAGAAAACAGGGTTGGGGAGGTCTTTGCTGGAAGGTCTTTGCTGGAAGACCTTCGCTGGAAAAGCACATATGCCCTTGCCAGCCACAGGCAATGGCAAATTCAGATGCTATGATTTCATCAGTGGGATCTTTGCTTGTTTAGTGCCTGAAACTCATGGAGTCGCCCTGTCTGAATTCACCTCGTCTAGTTTTCCTAGGTTGCCCTCCCTTTTTTTAAAGTTGATCTAACATGCCTCTAATCGCATAATGCCTCGGAGCTTGAAGGGGTCTCTCTTGTGCAGCTTCCCTCACTTCCAGTTTTGTACTAAAGCAGCAACTGAGCATACAGAATGCGTCTGTGGGTACAGAGCCGAATTCTCCATACAGAGGAGGAATGAGGGAGGGAGAATGAGTGGCTGCCATGACTAAGTCCACACAGCATCCAAACCTCGGGGGTGTGATGCACAAGTCACTGGTTCCTAGGGTGAGGCTGGCTGGCCCCATTAAACCAATGGGCCCGGGGCAAAAAGGCATGACTTGCCTTCTCTCCCCGTGTGTGTAACTGCTTGTCTACTGCCATAGCACCTGGCACAGAGAGGTAGGCGAGCAGAAAGGAGACACAGAAATAGCCTTGTGGGGAGATACCAACCAAGCTTCAGAAATTGCTTCCAGGAACGATTAGCGTTATGAATATCTAAAAAATAAGTTCTGCAAACGGAGAAGGCATTTGCATAGCTTCATGCATATCAGGGTCTACTTCCAGCCCTACAAATAAAACAGTCAACTTTCAAAACAGGTTTTAGAAATATCTGACCCATCTTTCGCAATCTTTATCAGTGTCACATGGGGAAGGTATGGTTTTCACTGCCTTCACAGGGTTCCGTGGCAGCAAGAGGGCAGACCTCTTTAGTTCCCCCATCTCTCTGGATGGCCCCCCATTTTGCCGTCTTGCTGGTCAGTATGGAACTGCCCACGGCACAATTAGAAGGGGGCATTCCTGACCATTGACCATGCTGGCTTGGAATTATGGGTTGTTGTGCTCCAACACAGAGGGCACCAGATGTGGAGATTGGGGAGGACTGACATAATGAATATAATATAGTTGCACAATCTAATTGTGTGGGCGGTGTCTTCTCCTGAGACAACTTACAGTACTCACCTCAACCCTGGATTATGCTAACAAACCCTCAGAGGTGTAGGAATCACCTGGATAAATGTCATCAATCCTTGTCAAGAGGAAGGACCTTTGACCGCACCTTTCATTGATCCTTGTCAAGTAAAGTTATTGTCTCTGATGGGTGGAGTCCATATAACCTCATGTAAAACTCAATGACTGATGGAAAACAGTCAGCCTGGGTGTGTCTCAAACTGCATATGAAGCTCAGATGCTTGAACCTTTGCCATGAGGATTGTGTGTGTGTGTGTGTGTGTGTGTGTGTGTATGGCAGGGGAAGAGTTTAAAAAGGAACATATGATGTGGAAATAGAAAACTGCCATTTCATTAGATTCATTCTCTATCTATCTTTATTTAAAGTATTTTTATCTTGTCCTTCAAACCAAAAAAGACTCTCAGAGCATCTCACAATGAAATCAATAAAACAAGACATTTGAAACAGAAGTGTTTTGAGGGTGGAGGGGACTTATTGCTTTCTTTGTACTGTAAGATCTTTTTCTTATCAAAATCACCCCTCTGAACTGCGTGATGCCTGGGGGCAGGAAAAGCTACAGGTTCTCATACGAGCGTAATTAATCAAGTAAACTGGGTGTGGGAAGCTCCTTTTTATGCTGAGGATTAAATTCAGTTTTGGAGAAGTTCTCTTGGGGGGGAGCCCACATTCCACTTGTGGGTGGAGCTGAAGACATAGGGGGCAGGGCTAAAAATATCACACAACCCCCCCACCCCCCAGCATGTTGTAGCTTGAAGTTCTAACTGCTAGTAACCAAGTGTTCGGAGGGGCAACTCAGTCTTTTAGAATGGGGAACAAACTGCACAAAAGCTGGAAGCCACCCTTGAATCAAACTATAACTGAATCCCATTTAGGTCAAGCTGGGGCTAGTGCAGGAAAACGTTCCAGTGGGTTGTGGCCTTAGGGACTAAGTACTTAGGGAGGAACCATAGTTCTGTGGTAGACTTAATCCTGGGAGAACAGTGGTGCAGCTAGGGCTGGCTCTTAAGGCCAAAGTCCAGAGCCCTGCAGTCAAGCACACACACACCAATAACCACCCAGAATGCAGAAGATGATAAGGACATCAAGGGAGAAGCAAATTCCATTTTATACCCTGTAGTCATGAGTTTAGAATACAAAACTGCATATGCTCAGAGTATTACTTTAAACAATTCATGATTGTCAGTCAGTTTGTTGTTGTTGCTCCAAAGTATCAGGAATGTAGAAGCAGATATAAAGCATAGAATGATAGGGGTATATGTGAAGATAAATGTTAGCTGTGTGCTTCACAACTTATGTAATACCTGCGGAGGGTGGAGGCTGCTTTGCATCTTTGGATAGCTCCTTTGGAGTTCTGACTGAAACCCGGAGCAAATTCACCGCGCCACTGACATCGGAGCCATCAGCCTCCACTCAGAAATACATATGGCTGTCTAAAAGAGACCCCCAGAAGACCATTCAGTCCACGGTGCAAAGCACCTAGCTATACCATTGAAGGGTAGGCAAACTTTTGGGGTCCACAGGCAAATCGGGCAATTTCAGGAACTGCCTTGGGTGTGTCAAGGATAAAAATCCACTTTGGTTGTAAGGCAACTCTGTTTTATTGAGCGTAATACAGCTGTATGGAGAGGGTCCTACAGACAAAGAACTTCTCAACTGGCAGTGTGAAAGGCAGGTATATTTCTACATAGTAGCATCTTGGCAAGTTGGCAAAATTCTAAAGATAGATCAAATTAAACTTCATTATACCTTATCAACATGTGGCCCATAACTCTTCTAGCAATGTCAGGTTGACCTGAATGGTTAGCCTTCCTTATCAAGTTGGCTTATTTGTCTCATACTATATCAAAAAGGTATTGACAGTTAGAAATTCCAATTAAGCATTTCCTTCCAGTTAAGCAGTTTCGGTATTACAGCACATTCGGGCATATACATCATTCCAATCCCATCATGCAGTTCACTTGCAAGAACCAAACTACATACAGAGGCTTATATACAGAGCAGATATATCAAGGCTTGTGGCCTTGCTTTCTCAGGTGCCACCACAAAATGGTTGCCACAGAAGGCGGGACTAGTCACAAAGGACAAGTAACCTGCCTAAAAGACTGAGTACAACGATGAGGTGGGGATCAGAGCACCAACACACTAAAGAGTGCCATAGTTTTCAACTCCAACGGAAACTGATTTCATGGGAGGCAAATTCTTTTTCTCTTCCCCCAGCCCCCACATCTGTTCTGCCTACCAGACAGAAGAGACAAGACCCCCCCCCCCTTTTCCCCTTCTTTTTCTTGATGGCTGGGTGTGTTACAGAGGCTTTCCCTTGTGGCCCGGAGGCAGTCATGGGAAATGAAAATAGCAGCCATTGGAGGTTCTCACTTTCTTCTGAAGCACTTGCCTCCATTGTTAAGGGCCATCAGTAAAAAACACATTCCGCCATGTTAAAGTGATAATTGGGGGGGGGGGTCATTCTAACAGCCATAAAATCGAAAATGTTTCATCAGCCTTTCTGAAATTTACAGGTGCCAGAAAGAAATGTTTGTTTTACATTACCTGAAAATTTCAAGAAGATTGGTGAAAGATTGAGGGAAGGAGAGCAGTTTAAGTTAGAAAAGGAATACAAACCTGTCTCCCTGCTTTTGTAAAATTTACTCCGGGTTGCTAATTTTTGTGCTCACAATTTGCATAATTTCTAGAGCCTTATTAAGAAATCCAGTGGTGGAGTCTTCTTCCTCTTTGACTGTAGTTGGTGGAAAGCTTTTCGTTTTTTTCAAATTCCCTTCGGTTGACTTTTAAGGACTATTTTAACCTCTCATTCAAGTCAATGAGGTGGCCATCTTCCCTCATAACGCGACACACTCCCCCCCTCCCTCCTGCCTTAGAATGAGGGGTGGGTGAGTGAAATGGCCGCTGCCTCTAGCACAGACCTTTTGAGTGAAGAAAAAGAAGAAGAGTTTCTCTTTTCTCTTCTGGAACATGCATTCCTTTGGCTCTGAGAGTATTTTGGGCTATCTTCATAAGGCCAGTTTGCTCTTTTGCTCCCTGGTGAAGCAGGGTGTGGTTCCTCTGGATCCATGGTAACTTGATCTTCAGATCTCTCCTGGGAATAGGTAGCTATACCTTTCTTTTAATTTCCCCCACCCCACTCACACACAGTGCTCCTTCCCTCTTTTCTAAGAGTTTGGTCTATACTGCTATAAGTTGAAAGCTTCAAACACTTCATTTAATTAGTTTGGGCCGGTGTTAAGTTTTAAGTACAATGTTGAAACCTTTCAAAGTGCTTCTGGGCCTACAACGCTGGTTTCGGCCTAGTCACCCTGTTTTTCTAACAAGGTTTAGAAACAGCTGAGCTGTCGTTTATTTTGTATAGTGTACACACATGGATTTTCTTTCTAATCCTTGCAGTCTACACTGGCTCCCTCCTTGATGTGTTTTTGGATGCAGACCAACCCTTTTTTGTTCCAGCAGGCCTTTGGCAAATAATCTGGACCTTTGTCCATACCTTTGACTTTTAAATTGTTATGTATTTAAAATGTTTAAAATGCTTTAATATTGAAAAGTATTTAATTATATTTTTAACTTTTGTATTTTTAGGCTGACCATATGAAAAGGAGGACAGGGCTCATGTAACTTTAACAGTTGTAGAGAAAAGCCATCAACCTGCAGGAGAGGGAGGCCTGCTGCCAGAGGAGGAGGAGGAGAGGAGTGTGCCTGCCTGGGAAAGCCTGCCTGCCTGCCTCCTGGCCTCGCTGCTGCCACCACCACCACCAGCCTCTAGAGGATTTCAGCCTGGCAGACTGCCACTCCTTGCAGGACCAGGCTCCCAGGTACTGAGCCAGCTGCTGTGGACAATTACATCAGTCCCCCTCCCTTCCTGGGAGGGATATTTAAGCTGCTGGCTGAGGGGGCCTGGGAAAGCCATCAACCTGCAGGAGAGGGAGGCCTGCTGCCAGAGGAGGAGGAGGAGGAGAGGAGTGTGCCTGCCTGCCTGCCTGCCTGCCTGCCTGCCTGCCTGCCTCCTGGCCTCGCTGCTGCCACCACCACCACCAGCCTCTAGAGGATTTCAGCCTGGCAGACTGCCACTCCTTGCAGGACCAGGCTCCCAGGTACTGAGCCAGCTGCTGTGGACAATTACATCAGTCCCCCTCCCTTCCTGGGAGGGATATTTAAGCTGCTGGCTGAGGGGGCCTGGGAAAGCCATCAACCTGCAGGAGAGGGAGGCCTGCCGCCAGAGGAGGAGGAGGAGGAGAGGAGGAGGAGTGTGCCTGCCTGCCGGCTTTCTGTTTTTGTCTTTGGTTGTTTTTTGTTTTTGTTTTTGTTTTTTCCTCTTTCCCCAGGCTTGAGCTATGTGCCTGGGAGGGAGGATACAGGGCCAGGTGAGGGGATCTGAGGGGAGCACAATCAGGGTAGTGACGGGTAGAGGGAGATATGGCGTTGTGAGGAGGACTTGCCAGGTTAGGGAAACAAGGCCCAGACAGTTAATGGCTGTGCCTTGTTCCGGTCCCCCTCACACCCACAGGCTTGTTGGTTGCCTTATCAGCCAGCCCTCAGGCCTCCGGGTGCTGCTTTTAAATGCCAGGTCAGTGCATAATAAGATCTCCCTCATCCACGATTTAATTGTGGATGAGGCAGCCGATCTGGTATGTATAACCGAGACCTGGGTGGGAGAGCAGGGAGGAGTTAGTCTCTCCCAGTTATGCCCACCGGGGTACTTGGTTCAGCATCAGGGTAGACTTGAGGGCCGGGGAGGGGGGGTTGCTGTGGTCTATAGGAATTCCATCCCCCTCTGCAGGCTCCCTGTCCATGCGACTACTGGTCTGGAGTGTTTGCACCTTGTGTTGGGCCAACGGGACAGATTAGGGATTCTGTTGGTGTACCGCCCACCCCGCTGCTCAACAGACTCCCTAGCTGAGCTGACAGAGGTGGTCTCTGGTGTACTGTTGAGGTCCCCCAGACTCTTGGTTCTGGGGGATGTCAACATTCATGCCGAGGGCACTTTATCTGGGGCAGCTCAGGATTTCATGGTTTCCATGACAACCATGGGACTGTCCCAACATACCATCGGCCCAACACATGTAGCAGGGCATACTCTAGACCTGGTTTTTTCAACTGGACATGGAGATGGGGATCTGAAAGTGGGGAACTTTACATCAACCCCTCTGTCATGGTCAGATCACCACCTGCTGAGGTTTAGACTTACAGCGGCTTTTCCCCTCTGCAAGGGTGGGGGACCAATTAAGATGGTCCGCCCCCGGAGGCTAATGGATCCAGATGGTTTCCAGAGGGCTCTGGGGAGTTTTCCGGCTGATAGGGCTGGCTCTCCTGTCAAAACCCTGGTTGATCTGTGGAATGCAGAAATGACCCGGGCAGTTGACACGATTGCTCCTGAGCGCCCTCTCCTGTGTAGAGCTCGAACGGCTCCGTGGTATACCCCAGAGCTGAGAGTGATGAAACAAAACAGGAGACGGCTTGAGGGCAGATGGAGACGAACTCCTGATGGATGCAATCAAACACTGGTAAGTGCTTATGGTAAGCTGTATTCAGGGGCAGTGAGGGCAGCAAAAAAACAATACTTTGCTGCCACTATTCAATCATCAACCTGCCACCCAGCGGAGCTTTTCAGAGTTGTCCGGGGGCTTTTACATGCTGGCCCCAAGGACATGGTAGAACCATCTGAGGCCCGCTGTAATACATTTGCTGGGCACTTCCAGAATAAAATCTCTGGCATCCGTCAAGACTTAGACTCCAGTGTTATAGCAGATGAATCTAGTGAGGTATCCAGAGCACAGGCTTGTCCTGTTTTCTTGGATGAGTTTCAGTTGGTGCAGCTCGAGGATGTTGACAAGGTGCTTGGACAGGTTCGTGCAACCACTTCCATATTGGATCCTTGCCCCTCTTGGCTAATAAAAGCTAGCAGGGATGGAACAACTGGCTGGGCCAGGGAAGTGATTAATGCCTCTTTGCAAGAGGGAGTGGTCCCAGGCCTCCTGAAAGAGGCGGCAGTGAGACCACTCCTAAAGAAATCTTCCCTGGACCCTGAAAATCTGAATAACTACAGGCCAGTAGCAAATGTTCCATTCCTGGGCAAGGTCCTGGAGCGGGTGGTTGCGAGCCAGCTCCAGGCACTCTTGGATGAGACTGATTATCTGGATCCATTTCAGTCGGGTTTCAGGCCTGGTTTTGGTACGGAAACAGCCTTGGTCGCCCTGTATGATGACCTATGTCGGGAGAAAGACAGGGGGAGTGTGACTCTGTTGATTCTCCTTGATCTCTCAGCGGCTTTCGATACCATCGACCATGGTATCCTTCTGGCACGACTGGCTGAGTTGGGAGTGGGAGGCACTGCATTGCAGTGGTTCCGCTCCTACTTGGTGGGTCGGCTCCAGAAGGTGGTGCTTGGGGAACATTGCTCGGCCCCGTGGATTCTCCAGTATGGGGTTCCGCAGGGGTCAGTTTTGACCCCCATGCTGTTCAATATCTACATGAAACCGTTGAGTGCAGTCATCCGGAGTTTTGGAGTGCGTTGTCATCAGTACGCTGATGACACGCAGCTCTATTTCTCCTTTTCATCTTCATCAGGTGAGGCTGTGGATGTGCTGAACCAGTGCCTGGCTGCGACAATGGACTGGATGAGGGCTAATAAACTGAAACTCAATCCAGACAAGACTGAGACGCTGTTGGTGGGTGGTTCCGCTGACCGGATGGAGGGTGTTCAACCTGTTCTGGATGGGGTTGCACTCCCCTTGAAGGAGCGGGTTCGTAGCTTGGGGGTTCTCCTAGAACCATCTCTGTCACTTGAGGCGCAGGTGGCCTCAGTGGCACGGAGTGCCTTCTACCAACTTCGGTTGGTGGCCCAGCTACATCCCTATCTGGACAGGGATAACCTGGCTTCAGTTGTCCATGCTCTGGTAACCTCCAAGTTAGATTACTGCAATGCACTCTACGTGGGGCTGCCTTTGAAGGTGGTTCGGAAGCTGCAGCTTGTGCAAAATGCAGCGGCCAGATTGATAACTGGAACCAGTAGGTTCGAACATATAAGACCTACTCTGGCCCGCTTGCATTGGCTGCCTGTATGTTTCCGAGCCCGGTTCAAGGTGCTGGTTTTAACCTATAAAGCCTTACACGGCTTGGGACCACAATACCTGATGGAACGCCTTTCCCGACATGAACCTACCCGAACACTACGTTCAACATCTAAGGCCCTCCTCCGAGTGCCTCCTCCGAGGGAAGCTCGGAGGTCGGCAACAAGAGAGAGGGCCTTCTCTGTGGTGGCTCCCCAATTGTGGAACGATCTCCCTGTCGAGGCCCGCCTGGCGCCAACATTGTTATCCTTTCGGCGCCAGGTCAAGACTTTCCTCTTCTCTCAGGCATTTGGCAATATCTGAGGAGCCTGGGTCTGTTTTGTTTTGTTTTTGTAGTTTTTTTTTTTTTTTTTTGAAGTGTTGAAGTGGTTTTTAAATGTACAGATTGTGTGTATGTTGTATGTTTTTGCTGTTTTAATTTTTGTATATTGTTTTTAATTGTTTTTAATCCTATGTAAACCGCCCAGAGAGCTTCGGCTATGGGGCGGTATACAAATGTAATAAATAAATAAATAAATAAATAAATAAAAGGAGATTTCAGCCAGTGTCATTTGTATGCAATTAGTCCCTGGTGAAATTCCCTCTTCATCACAACAGTTAAAGTTGCAGGCACTATACTAGAGTGACCATATACAAAAGAAGGCAGAGCCCCTGCAACGTTAACTGGTGTGATAAAGAGGGAATTTCACCAGGAACTAATTGCATACAAATGACACTGGCTGAAATCTCCTTTTCTTTACAACTGTTAAAGTTACATGAGCCCTGTCCTCCTTTTCATATGGTATATAGTATATTCCTATTTATAGGTTTTAGCTGTATATGTTTTAGTTTTGTAAGGCTAGGGTGACCAGCTAAAATCCAGGTCAGGGCTCATGTAACTTTAACAGTTGTAGAGAAAAGGGAATTTCAGCCAGGGTCATTTGTATGCAATTAGTTCCTGGTGATATTCCCTCTTCATTACAACTGTTAAAGTTGCAGGGGCCCTGCCTTCTTTTCTATATGGTTACTCTAGTATAGTGCCTGCACCTTTAACAGTTGTGATGAAGAGGGAATTTCACCAGGACCTAATTGCATACAAATGACACTGGCTGAAATTCCCTTTTCTCTACAACTGTTAAAGTTACATGAGCCCTGACCTGGATTTTATCTGGTCAGCCTATGTAAGGCTGCCCTGAGGCCCAGCATTGGGCAAAAGGCAGGATACTACTACTTCTACTACTACTACTACTACTAGTAATGTTTCAGATTTCACTTCTGCATCTGATGTTCTTTTACATTTACTTTTCTTTATAAACCATTCATATCTTAAGACTTCTTGTGTGGCATGTTTTCATTGGTTTAACAAGATAAAAGGGGTATTCACTGTTTTCATGCTTATGTTATAAAATCTATTTTCAACAGGCCTAGTAACTTCAAGAGTAACAGAGTTGGGGAAAATCCTCAATCTCTTTGCTATCAGAGGCACTGAGTAAGGGACACCTGGAGATAATTTAGACTGACCCCAACCACAAAACACTATTCCCCCTTCTGAAGAGATCTGGACCACAGACTACTAAAGACAAACAAAGTAGCAGGCCATAATAACAGTTCTCATGTGGCCATTTGCCTTATGAGGCAGGTGCTCTGCGGGCTACCAAATGGAGGGACTAACAGGCCATAAAGTTGCCAGTCTGGGTCTGCCAGAAATCCAGCCTCAACACTCCTGGAAGGTCCATGTTCTATAGCACCTGCTGTCAGATGAACCTGAGGGAATCCCATCCTCCACCCCTGGGTTTAATTTACTGGCTTCCCCTGGCTGGACCTTGCAGGAAACTATAGGGACAGACAGAGCAGGCATTCATAGCACACATAGGTCCCCTCTACAAGGATTCGCTTTTGCGCCCGGTTAGGCGATTATGCGCATAATCACTGAAGCGCATTTACACCTAATACCTCTGCATGAGAGGCGGCGAGAGGCGGCGAAGCGCATTAACGGATGACCAAAATGCGCTTTACAAGTAGTTAATGCGCATAAGCGCTTGTTCACATAGTCAAAATGCGCTTTAACGGCCGGAGCAAAATAAAACTCGCGATTTAACGCGCATTCGATAATGCGCATAATCGGAGACATAACGTGCCTCTACGCCCGATTTGCGCTCCGTTCTTGTAGAGGTAAAAAAATTTAAGCGCCTTGAAAGAGCTTTAAACCTCTCTTGTAGAGGCAGCCATAGAATGCTGAGACTTGCAAATCTAAAAGCAAGTGTGTTGCTTTTCAAGAACCAAGGAAATTCAATGGGTCCTACTTTTGAGTAAATATCTAGGGATGGATATGCAGCCTGTGCAAGAACTGAGTAGGGTGACCATATTTGGGAAACCAAAAAAGAGGACACCTAGTGGGGGGGCAGGAAAATGGCTTTCTGGGGCCACCTTAAAGTCCCCAATTGGAGCGGAGGAGGGGAAAGCATGTCATTCTCACCCCACCCCACCGTTCCATTCAGGCCCTTTTCTATAATGCCTGGGAATGACACGTTTTTCCCTTTTAAGGCCTTGAGTGGAGCAGTGGGAGAGAATGGCACACCTCCAGAAAGCATGTCACTCCCCCCACCATGCTAAAGTTGGCCTTAAAAGGGAAAGTGTGTAATTCCAGGTCATTATAGACTATTGCATAAAATCCCCCCTGACATTGAGGATAGAACAAAAACAAGGAGAAATCTGGGGAAATCCTGACAGTTTTTTATTATTTATTATTGCATTTATATCCCACCTTTTTTCCGCCAAGAAACCCAAGGCGGCATACATAATCCTCCTCCTCCTCTCCATTTTATCATCACAATAGCAACCCTGTGAGATGGGTTGGGCTGAGAGTCTGCAACTGGCCCAAAGTCATCCAATGGGTTTTCATGGCTAAGTGGGGAGTAGAACCCAGATCTCCCAGCTCCCAGTCCAACACTTTAGCCACTAGGCCACACCCTAGTGGTCACCCTAGAATTGAGCCATGCCAAGTTGGAAGCAGATCGGTTCGTGCCTTGATTTTTAGGATATTTTTTTAAAAAGTTTGACTTCAATTTTTTCCCTAAAATTCAAGGCATGAACCAATCTGCTTTCGACTTGGCATGGCTAAAGCCTTACTTAAGAGGTACCATGGTGCCAAGTTTCATCTCTTCATCTTTACTTTCTTTCTTTTTTTTAATGTACTGCTCAAGGCCCTAGACCCCAAAGAGGAGTATTGGGTTTGAAGTTTTAAAAATTCCTAAAACTCAAGGCATAAACAGATCTGCTTCCAACTTGGCATGGCTCAATCCCTACTTAAGAGCTACCATGCTGTCAAGTTTCATCCCTTTTTCTTTAAAAATGATGGAATTGTAAGCATTTTAGTTAATTAAAAAAATTAAATTGAAGTTTTAAACATTTCTAAAAACCAAGGGATGAACGGATCTGCTTCCAACTTGGCATGGCTAAATCCCTACTTCAGAGCTACCATGGTGCCAAGTTTCATCTCTTTATCTTTAATTTCATTTTTTAAACTTGTACTGCTCAAGGTCCTGGACCCTGAAGAGATTTCTGTTTGAACTTTAAAAAAATCCTAAAAATCAAGGCATGAACGGATCTGCTTCATACTTGGCATAGCTATATCCCTACTTAAGAGCTACCATGATGCCAGGTTTCATCTCTTTATCTTTAAAAAGGAGGGAGATGCAAGCATTTTGGTTGATTTATTAATATTAAAAGTGAGTTCAACACATAACACTAGCTTTGATTTTATATTGGATGTCAAGATGGTATAACATTCTGGCTGATGCTGGCTTGGTTGTCAACTGTATAATATCCAGTCATCCATTACACAAAGCCATGAAATTCATTAAACAAAAAACCTACGTTTTACAAAAACAATGTTAAGGCTCTACAGATTCCAACCGAGCACCAAAAAGCAGGGAAATTGAGAGTTAAGGCTCACAAGCCTTAACGCCACATCCTCCCTAAGGAGGCAGAAAGTGCAAGTGAAATTCTCATTCTCCCAAAGCAGATAAACCATGAGGACAGGGTGGAGAATATGATATGCAGAGGTGACTGTGGGGTTGTGGAAAACTGATCACGAACAACTTAGGGCCACCTACTTCTCTTTTTTTTGTTTAGAGCAGCCCTTCCCCAACCTGGTGCCCTCCAAAGGTGTTGGACTACAACTCCCATCATTGCAAGTCAGTATGTCCCATGGTCAGGAATGCTGGGACTTGTAATCTCAAACACCTGGAGGGCAGCAGGATGGGGAATGCTGTTCCATATCCTTACCAAATACAGGGTCTGCCCAATACTTTTCTCTCACACACATCTCACATATAGCAGCACTCTTGATAACAAAAGGGGCACTATTCATTACAGAACTAGAACCAGAGCATGTGCCAGGCACTTCCAACTTTTGGTCAATATCCTGCCTTTTTTTTCTTTAAATGTATTTATAAATACATGTTTTTTTTCTTTAAAAGTATTTATAAAAAATATACTGTTCACTCCCCACAATCCCTGCACAATACATCATCTCATCAAAGCAACAGTGGAGCAGAAGAGGTTTAGTTTGGCTGTCTTGATCACCTTTCAGATGAGATTAGTTTGCAATCCTATACCTCTTGGGAGTAAGCCCTAGTGAATTCAGTGGCACTGGCTTCTGAGAAGACATGTATAGAAGTCAACCTTCTCCAGCCTGGTGCTCCCCAGATGCATTGCAATGTAACTCCCATGTTATGTGTTATGGGGAAGACAAAAATCAATTCATACTTAATTTTAAAATAATACTTACGCATGAAAGTATTAGGTGGTAGCTCTGTCTTTGATCTCACACTGCTGAACAAGTAAGAGAAATCCTTTATCTGATATTCAAGAAACAGACATCCTATGCCACGTGTTGAAAACTAATGTTGATGTCTGAAGGGCTATCTGGATTAGGTATTCAAGATTCATTCATTGTTGTTTCATTTGGTTTTGACAGTTTATTTAAAGTGATGCAGCTCTTTTGTAGTTCCTTGATTGATCACATATCTTAATGCTGGAAAACATCATACTTTAGTACAGATGTGGGCAGAAAATAGATCTATCCTAATGATTTGGACATCAACTCGCGGCATTCCTGATAACTGCCCATGCTGATAGGGGCTTTTACAAGTTGAATACCAAAACATCTGGAGATCTACATTCTGCCTTCCCTTGTTCTTGAACAACATTCCCCAACCTGGTGCCTGTCAGATGTGCTGGGTTGCAACTCACAACATAAGGAGATGCTCTAAGAAATGAGAAGTAGCTGGTCCTAAGTTGTTCATCATCATTTCCCACAACCCCACAGTCACCTCTGCAGATCAAATTGCATATCTAGATTTTTGAGATGACAAGTCCCAGCATTCCTGACCATGGGACATACTGACTTGCAATGATGGGAGTTGTAGTCCAACACCTTTGGAGGGCACCAGGTTGGGAAAGGGCTGCTCTAAACAAAAAAAGAGAAGTAGGTGGCCCTAAGTTGTTCGTGATCAGTTTTCCACAACCCCACAGTCACCTCTGCATATCATATTCTCCATCCTGTCCTCATGGTTTATCTGCTTTGGAAGAATGAGAATTTCACTTGCACTTCCTGCCTCCTTAGGGAGGATGTGGCGTTAAGGCTTGGGAGCCTTAACTCCCAATTTCCCTGCTTTTTGGTGCTTGGTTGGAATCTGTAGAGCCTTAACATTGTTTTTGTAAACCGTAGGTTTTTTGTTTAATGAATTAAAAAGAGAAAGCGAGAGAGGGAGGCGTAGGACACCTCAGCAGGCACTGAGGAAGGTGTCTGGGGGCACAGTGGTGCCCATGGCCACCTCGTTGCCTACCCCTAATCTAAGTGGTTGGGACAGGACCATAAATAAGTGGTAGAGCATATGGTTTGCATATAGGAAATCCCAGGTTCAATCCTCAACATCTCCAGTTTAAAAAGGATGCGTTGGCATCTCTGCCTGGGACCTGCTGCTAGTCAAAGGCAGTAGATGGGCAAATCATTTGACCTCGTTTAAGACAGCTTCCTATGGCTGGTTTATCTGGCTGAAGTTTTCTTCACTGATCAACCTACTCTATCAGACATGCATAAAATAAACTAAGGGCACAGACCTATGCATGGCTGGGGCATGCTGGGAGTTGTAGGACTTTTTTTTTTGTCTAAACGTGCATAGAATTGCACCTTTGGAGTAAGTCCCAGTGAACTCAATGGAGCCTACTTTTGAATAGACACCTACAGGACAATATGGTGCAAGCCTGTCTGAGTACTGTAGGCTCTTTCTAAAACAGGAATAATAAATATAATTGCTTTGCTTGCTTCTTCATTCATTGCACTGTCTGCTTGTTAAGCTAGTTTGGCAGAAAGCGATGACTTGACAAACAATACAGGCACCAAAAGAGCAAATTCCGTTCCATCTTTCACACCTTACTCTGTTTGTGGAGGGGATTAATTCTGAAACGTATCTGCAACCATTCAAATGTCATTACACCAACAACAATGCTCAGTATCAGCAAGGAAGCCTCTTTTTGTGTGTGGCCGTAACCCACAAACGATAACGTCATGATTCATTCCCTAACAATCAATGGGCTTACTAATGAGTGAATCGCAGCTTCAGCATTGCTGGTACAAATTCATCACAGTATAGGACTCTTCCCACCCTACCCTTCACCTGCATTCAGAAACTAAATAATTGAGTTGGTACTTTCTGGTCCTAAAAAGCCAGGGCTTTGCCTTTTGTGGAGGAGAAAAGTTTTGAATACAACCACATATATTAGGTGAAGTGCCAAGAAAGCAAAAAGAAACTTGCTTGATCAAACCACAGGTTTATTATTTAGCACCATTGGATCCTACCTTTCCCCCAAGGAGTTCAGAGCAACATGTTTCTTCCCTTGGACATTTTATCCTTCTCACAAGGCTGTCAGGTAGATTTGGTTGAGAGATGATGACGTTCACGAGCAGGGCTGGCCCTGCCATGAAGCGGTAGGAAGCTGGCGCAGCAGGTGGCAGAGTATGGGAAGTATGGCTCTCTCTCCCCCTCCAAAGGGTCTGCTGCTTCCTGTTCCTGCTAGCTGCCTGCATAGCCGGCCATGCAGGCAGCTGGCAGGACCAAGAAGCAGCTGTTTGCTCACCTGCGCGCCTCCTGCCTTGCTTTCTGCCCATGCGCCCACCCGTGCGCCCACGCATCCCGCTTGTGCACCTCCCAACCCAGCTGGCCTGCCTGCCTGGCTGCCAGCTTACTTTTCCTGGTGCGGACACGCACATCCACCTTGCCAGCATGCTGCCTGTAAGGTCTCTCTGCCTTCAGGAGCTATGTGGCGCCTGTGCGAGTTCGGGAATCCACAAGAAGTCCCAGAAGTTCCAGGATCTCTAGCGATACTTTGCCAGATGCGCAGGCACCACACAACTGCTGAAGGTGGAAACAACTTAAGGGCAGTGGGCTGATGAAGAAGGAGCACATGTCCACGCCAGGAAATGTAAACTACCTGACAGTGGGTGGTGGGCAGATTGTGTGTGTGGGGGGGGGGGGGAGGCAGTGTTGATGCAGTCTGTCCCTGCTTCAGGTGCTGACCTGCCTTGAAGCTGGGCCTGTTAATGAGTAGGTGAGGATTTGAACTCAATTCTAGGGCATCATTTTGACCACTGCATGCTACATGGTTCTCAAAAATAGTGAGTGGCTGAAGGTCACCCAGTGAATTTCAAGACTGGATTTGAATCCAGGCCATAAGAAAAGCCATCCTGGATTAGACCAAAGGTCTACCTAGTCCAGCAGTGGCTACCCAGATGCCTGTTGCTCGGTGGGTGGGTATGCTCTTTCTTTTACCATTTTCCTCCTATTCTGTCCTTGCAGCCCCTCCTGCCACTCAAACTGTTTGGAAAGCCCCCCTAGAGAACTTAACCAAGATTTCCTCCCTTGACGCTTTCCAGTGAGGCTGTCTGCTGAGTGCCTGAAGGTTGAGTGAATTCTTTTAATAGCATCATAGCAAAAGCAAAAAAATGCCTCTCTGAGCTTTCCGACACCCAGCAGGCAGCAGCGCAGGGAAGCCCCAAGGCAGGAAGTCCTGTCTAAACCCTCTAGGGGGATTTTCAAAAAGCTCAAGCAGGGCAGGGGGAGGTGCTAAATAAAAGAGCGCACCCACCCAGCCACCTCCTTACAGTTCAGCAAGCACTGAACCTCTGCACCCTGAGAAATTTCTCTAAAATTCTCAGCCCTTCCCACAATTTTCAGGTCCAATTTCTTTTTACCCCTTTCCGCCAAGAAATGGTTAAATATAAATAGACTGAAAATTCACAGTGCTTGTATAAACCTCTGTGCCTTTAACTGCAGCTTGATCAGTAGACACGTGTAGGAGATTATACTTCTCGCCAGGCCACAAAAAGTGTCACCTATTGCTGTTTGCAGATCAAGCAGCTGTTAAAGCAGGGGTGTAAACTACTTTTGGGTGGATGCCGGATGACCCCACCCAACCAGATCTCCATGGTGTGTATGATGACAGGTGGGAGCGGTGCGGCAGGTACCACAATAGCACTAGAATAATAGAATGTTGGGGTGGAGGAGGATGGACAGGGAGACAGCTAAGAGGTGGTTAGAAAAGGGGAAGGAGTTAAGACTGGTCCTGTGAAGAGGATGTGGTGGTGGTGGTCAGTGGGACAGTGAAAGAACTGGATTTAGACAGGACTGCAGTCAGTGAAAGAACTGGATTTGGAGGGAATGATGTGGGATGGAATGGTAGATTGGGAGGCCTGCAGCTAAAGAACAAGACTGAGGAAGACACAGACCACCATCTGTCTTCAAGAATAAGATACAGATCTTCAGTGATCAGGAAAGCCAGAAAGTGAACTGCTATAATTAAAGGGTTATTAGAAATTACAGGGATATTACTTATCTAAGATTGTCCTATAAAGAACCATCACATCAAAGTGGCTACTCTCCGGACATTTATTTGAACCCTGGGCCAGAGACCAGGCTTCATTCTGCGTGGGCTTTCCTGGTTAGGAAAGCCTCCTGCAGAGCTGGACTAGGCCCCATCGCTCCTCTGATGGGGAGACTAGCTCAGCTCTTCCCCAGGGGAAGGAGACGGAGTGGGGAAGAGGAACTGACTGAGTCCCCTTTGCTTCTCTGACAGAAGAGTAAAGGGGACTCAGCTACTTTGTCTGCCCTGCCTTCTTGCAGGATGGAGGTAGGGCACGTGAAAGAAAACAGGACTTGCCTCCGCACGTGAAGAATGGCTACTTTCCCTAACGTCAGCGAGTACCAACACCCACTGCTCCTCATTTCTTTGCTGCTGTTTCCAATCTGAGATCCCAGATAACTGCAGGAATTTCACTGTTGGTGCACACCAGCAGGGAAACTCCCACTGATGTCTCTGATCTCAGATTTGAGATAGCAGTGAAGGGATGCCCACCTAGATCATTCTTCCAGGGTGCAGGGTTTGGAGCCTAAGCCCTGCCTCCTGGAGGCTGCATGGCCTGGATTAGGGTGCCCTGTGAGCCGGAGGTTCTGCATTCCTGTGTGAAAGGCACAAGAGCAGACCAGGCTGATGCAAGAGCAAGACAGTTGGCATGTATGTGTGTGTGTGTGGATTATAGCAAAGCAAACTGAAGCAGTGGTGCAGTTTCAGACTCTAAATGTAATGAGTTTACTGGGCGCAGGGGAGCTTTTTAGCTGGTAATAATGTGCATTACTTCAGTTACTTCAAAATGTAGCAAGCAGCCCCTGCTGTATTTAGGGATCCTCCTACTCTTCTGCTGAGGTGGGCTTTGGACCTCTGCCTTCGAAGTCCCACCCTGACAACATCATTAAACTGAAGTTACTTTTTATAAATGCTCTGACATATGCTGAGATCACAACTAGGAGGATCCATAAGATTGATTCAACACACCCAGAAGGCAAAGTCAACTTGCATTGGCTGTCTTCACCACCTTAAAATGATCACATGACTCATCTCTTAAATGATGATGCTTAGAGGGAGGAAATTAAGTGCCCCCATTCTCTTGCTTCCTTTTGATAATGTCACCTTGTTGGTTATTTGACAGTTTTGGGGCATTGCTCAATCAATGTCTTCAGTTGCTCCTGGAAAAAAAATCTGACCCACGCTCTGCTCACACTTCCTATAACCGTAACAGAAGAATGAAGCAACACAAACTGTCCTTAAAAGAAAGAAAGAAAGAAAAAAAGAAAGAAGAAAGAAAGAAAGAAAGAAAGAAAGAAAGAATCTTTTTGTTCTTATTGGAGACAGTTGATAGTTTTTTAAAAATGTTTTTCCCCAACAGTAACCTAAAGATGATGTGGAGTCATCCTTGAGTTTGCTGTAAAGCGGTTTATAACAGTACTGACAACTGTTGAGGTCCAGGACACACTCCAAAACAGTTGTCACTACTGTTATAAAGCGCTCAGTGTAGATCATGCCCTTGTTAGACATCTCCAAAATGTAGTCAGTGTGACCTTTTGTAGAGATTTGCTGCAGAACATATTGGAGGAGGAGGTGGGAAAGAAAGTGTATTGAAGGCACTTTCCACACTGGCTTTCAAACTGCCGGATTCAACCCCTCTCTGACCCCCACCCCAACCTCCATTACCACTACCAACTTCACCCTTGCTAGATTGCTATGTTGGGAAAGGCTGCACCTGTTAAAATACTGCCTCTCATGGTGCTGCTGAAGCAGAGGTGCAGAATCTGAGGCCCGTGGGCCAAATTTGGCCAGCTTGGGGTCACAGTCCAGCCCCCTGAGTCTCTCCAGATGGCAATGTCAATTCCTCTGGCCCCACCCACTTTCCCACAACCACCAATCAGGCAGTATCCCAGCTTTCCTAGCTTTTGTTCTCCACTCTAAAAGGTTGAAATGCCACCCCTAAAGCTTAATGACTGGCAGAAAGAGCTTCAAGTGACAAGGTGGTGGTATTTTGGCCCCACTTTTTTGCCTTCACCCCCACTCACCACTGGAATACAGCCCTAAGAGCTTGTCCAAAATGGAATTTGGCCTTCAGACATTCAACCCCCTTGTGCTTAAGGTAGTGATGTGCAATCCTCCTCAATCACTCCCCTTGTAAGCATCCAAGGGCCTTTCTACACGTCATCCTCGATGCGCCCTCCCTGCGCCACAAGCCGCTTTGGAGCGCTGCACTTTGTCTAGTGTGGCTCAAGCCTTGGAGGCTCTGGCTCTCCCAATCCCTCTCCCAATCGCTGGCTTTTGTTTACAACCCTCCCCCCTTCCTCCCCCCTCCCCGGGACCGGCTTGGATGAAAGGGCAGCGGCCGCGTGGGCGCAGCCAGAGCCTCCGAGGCTTGAGCCACACTAGGCAGGGTGAAGCGCTCCGAAGCGGTTTGTGGCACAGGGAGGGCGCATCGAGGACGACGTGTAGATCCTGCTCAAGCCTTGAAAAGTCCAAAAGGCTGAAGTGTGGTTCCCTGCTTCTCACAGCAATTCCCTTTATTCTTCTAACTACAATCCCCATGATCCCCAACAGGAAATGACTCTGTTTCTAGCTATGGAGATGCCTTGCAGAATCCTTTCTTACTCCCTCAGAGAGGAGCCCAGCCCTCTTCAGCAGCCCTCTTTTTCTCCCATTCCTGCGTTAAGGCTTTCTTTGCTTGGGGGAAGCTGAGACGGGGAGCAAAGAGATTTACATGGCAATGCATTTGAGTTCTCCCATTTGAAGTCTCACATCAGAATTACTTAAAGACACCGGGGGCTTGGGGAGGGAGGGAATCAAGGAGGCAGCTTTAATTTCAAATAACTGGAGCAGCCGAGAGTCACTTGGGGGTGTTGTTGTCCTGTTTGGGTTACCAATTGCTCTGCCCTGTCTTGTGTCTTTAAAAGCAGCTCAGGGACGGACAAAATAGCAGGTGAAGCTTTTCATTTATGGCATGGAGAAAAGCCGTTGGGTGTAACTCCTTGTCCCTGGACCCTCTATCTTTGCAGGATGGAAGCTTGTAGAACTGCTGCTTGCATTTTGGATCGATGGGAGATGAGGCCGGCTGATTCTTGACGAGGAGGCCTTCCTACACACTGCCCAGAGTTCTGGGGTCAAAATAAGGCTGTGTGAGTAAGGAAACCTTGCTTATCACATAGCTAGACAACAGAATAAAACAAGTGAGACCAGCAACAAAATGTATCCCTCCCCTCCCACTAGAAAAAGCTCTCCTGTTCAGGGCTCTAACCAGCCTGAAAGAGTAGCTTTGAAGTCCTGTTTGGGATGCAGAGCTGCAGAAATGGTGGGAAAGGAACTTCTTTCTCTCTTCTACTCCAAATCTATTTATAGTTCTATAGGTGGCAGGTCTGTAGAGTGGGAAAGAGAAAAGGGTTCATTTTTTCCCTTTCTTTCCTCTGCAACATTTCCTGTGTAATGTAGTTTCTTAACCTCATGGCATGTATCCCCCCCCCCTTAATTCTCCCATCCAAGTTACCTACTACAAACTTTTAGGTGCTTAAGCAAGCCAATTCCAGCTTCCCATCTAATTTCTTGCACTTCCCCAATGTTTTATATATCCTGTTGAAGGCTCACAGGTCCTTGTCAGGCTGTTTCGGAGGGAATTTAGAAATTGTGTTTATTTTAACGTACAAATGTATACACTTTTGCTCATCTCAGGAGTTCCCTGGGTGTACAGAAACCATTATCTTATTTTGGGGTGACCCTGTTTCACTTCCAAACAGGTAGGCACACAACCACTGAAACACGTGTTTAGAGGGAACAGTTGGGACCTCCAACAAGGGCCAGTTCACGCATCATGATAACTAGGGTGATCATATGGAAAGGAGGACAGGGCTCTTGTATCTTTAACAGTCGTATAGAAAAGGGAATTTCAGCAGATGTCATTGTTATGCATGCAGCACCTGGTGAAATCCCCTCTTCATCACAAAAGCTAAACCTGCAGGATCCCTGCCCTCTTTTGTATCTGGTCAGAGGGCAGTTCTCCTGCAGCTTTAACTGGTGTGATGAAGAGGGAATTTCACCAGGTGCTGCATGCATACAAATATCACCTGCTGAAGTTCCCTTTCTCATGCTGAAAACAAGCCATGGTGGAGTGGTTAATTCTGTGCTAAGCCACGCTGCTGCTAACAGACAATCACACTATTGCCATGGTTTGTTTTCTCTTTCATCCTCTTGCCCTCTCCCTGCATGTTTCTCAGGTGCCTTTGCCGCACATCTTGTTTTTACTCTTGCTCTGCATCCCCTGCATCCTATCTTGTTTTGTGAAGCACCTGTGTGGACTTATATATGTCATCTCTTCAGTGTTGAAGGGGAGTGGGTTTCCTTTTTAGGATGAGATGGTTGAGGGTTTTATTTTCGTTTTTTAACACGTAAAAAAAAACTTCCTTGTCTGCTCGTCATATCCCATTCCCTTTCCTAGCATAGCTATGCCTGTACATCTGATTTACCTCTGGGTAAGAACTGAATGAGGGAGGCGGAGGGCACTGAGAGAAGCAGCCAGGTTTTTTTGCTGCTCTTGCTAGACAGCTCTATAGCCTTTCTGACAAGTCATACATAAACCACTCTGCCTAGCTCGGACATCACAACAAACAACCCTGAAAACAAGATACCTCCAACAGCCTAACAACAAGCCATGGTTTTCTCCAGGTGGCTTATGCATGGTTAACAAAACATGCTGAGGAAACTGCACTGGGTTCAGATGTCATGACAAGCTACCCTGAAACAAACAAAGGTGACAACCCATCCTTGTCATGTCCTGTGACCCAGGTCAACGGCCGGCTTTGCATGATCACGGAGGGAAAATAAGCCAGGTTGCTTATTTTCCCTCCCCATATGTGTGGGTCATGAGCAGCCTAATTAGCATAATTTCCTTCATTGGGAGTGGGTTGTCATGATGCCCGAACCCAGCAAGGGTGGGTAGCTGGGATGGTTTTCAAACCACCCTGAAAGCCTTGAACAAGCCATGGGTTTCAGGGTGGTTTGTAAACCACCCCGCCTCCCTTGCTGGGCTCGGACAACACGATCTGGAGAGGGTATTATGCTAGTTCAGTGGCTGATGACCAGCATGCACAGAGAGGGAAAATAAGCCACCTCCGTGATCGTGCAAACCCAGTCAGAGTCCCCTGTTCAGAGCTCCATTCTCCCCCAGTAGGGCATTCTACTCCACACTCCCCTTACCAATTCCATTCTATTTTTGTTTTCTAATTGGCACTTTATATTCCATGGTTACTGAGCATGCTCCAACTCCATATGGCTGTTTAAGGTGGGTGAGGGTGTTGGTATTGCCACCTTAAGTTTGTGGTTTTTAAAGTCATATTTTAATTATGTTTATATATATATATATATATATATATTACTTCTACAAATCTGGGGGAGTTCCCCTAAGTGTGGTGATACTTCTGTCTTGTTTCTCAGTGGCCCTGTTTTGGCTCCAATCCTGTCTGTACTCGCCACATAGGTTCACTATTAGAAGGAGTGATGACAGGATGGGATATATTCTCATCTCCTTATGTTGACAGAATGGGAAGAAAAGGGATTGACTCTTCTTCCCCATTCACTTTACACTGTAATTTAGTGGTAAACCATTTCTTGAACCTGCAGAAAAGTGAAAGGGGACTATCCACTTTAAAGTAAGTAAAAGAGCTGAAGACTTACGAGATATGAGAAAAGACATGCAGGCAGTATTCAGTCCTATTGCTCACTAAGAAGCAATGCCATTAAGGCTGAAATTGTAAACACACTCTGGCCCTATTCAGAAGATCATGGGTGGGGAGGGAAACTGCATGGTGGGGAGGGCTAGCAAACCCACAGCAAGCATGCCCCACACACAACAGGCTAACCACGCGGCATGGGCTGGGTAACTTATCCACCCTGCAGCATGGTTCATCAGCAATCCTCCCACTGTGGTAGCCATGCATCCTGATAGCCTCTGCACCAGCCACTCCAGTCACTGCTAGGTGTTCTCCACTATAGAGATCACTTGCGCCAGCTAGAGCATCGCCGGAAGTTCTGGACACTCTAGGCAGCTGTCTTGCTAGTCGCCGGGATTTCTCCAAACACCTCCAGGATTTACCTACAGAATGCCCATCACACAACACGGTAAACCACCCCAAGGTCTCTTACCCCCACTGCAGAGGGTGGGTAATTTACCAGTCGTGGGCAGGAAAAACCTCCACCACATAACACGCTAACCTCACATGGGTTGCTCCTGAACACATCCCACAATGGGTTAGTATTACGTGTGTACCCAGCCACTAAGTATAACTAAGTCTGGATCCAATTCACTTAATAGGAAGTAAGCCCCACTGAAAAGAGTGGAACTTCCTTCTGACTAAATATTTATTTATTTATTTATTTATTATTTATTTATTGCATTTTTATACCGCCCTATAGCCAAAGCTCTCTGGGCGGTTCACAAAAATTAAAACCATAAAATCATTTTAAAAATATAAAACAAGCCACAATCCAAAAACAGAAAGTAAACATCCATTTATCTGTATGTATGTTCTGGTTGTTCTGCAATTATTCCTTGCTGCCTCTGGCCTCCTGACATAACATTTACTGCTCTGGGCCCGATGCAGCCATGCACTGGTTACTGGCACATGAGCTCTGCCCAGAACAGCTTATTTCCAGACTTCCATCACTGACCGGCTATTAACAAATAAGTATTAACAGGCTTTCATTTCCTGATGACCTCTGTCTTGAAGACACTTTGGAACCTTAGCAGCAAATATTTCTGAAGGGCTCCATTGGTCTCAGACAAACTCCTTTTCTTTGCAGAGTTGCACTTTCTAAAGGGTTTACAGCCCAAATATCTCTGAATAGGATCAGGCTGCTCACAGAGTTGACACAATTGAATTTTTATTTACCTATTTATTACATTTATAACCCGCAGTTTTTCCTCCAAGGAACCCAGGGTGGCATATATAATCCTCCTCTCCATTTTATCCTCACAACAACCACCCTGTGAGGTAGGTTGCGCTGAGAGTCTGTGACTAGTCCGACATCACCTAGTGGATTTCCATGGCTGAGTGGGGACTACAATTCGGATCTCCTGACTCCCAGTCCAGCACTTTATCTACTACACCACATTGACTGGGAGAATGTTTTGGAGGGGACAGGGAGAAGAAATAATGAATACTGTGGGCCAGTTCAGAAGACACCTTAAACCCTGCTGGTTAAGGCTTTTGGTTAAGCAGCAGGGCTTAAGGTGTTGTGTGCAATGTGTTTTGCTAAACCCTGGTCACTTTCTAGCCTCAGTCGGACTGTCTGCAGCAGGGTTAGCAGCTCTAACTGTGGCTTAAAGTGTTGTGTGTGACAGCATGGCTTGTAGTTAGCGCTAACCCCAGAGAACCACAGTCTGTGAAGTGTTGTCTGAACAGGCCCTATTACTTGACCTTCTTGCTCTCAGGCAAAATCCTTCTTTAAATTGTATTTTTCTTCTCTCTTCCAGGGTGGACTGTTTCCTTTGGATGTGCTTCACAGCAATAGTAACAGCCATTTATGTATCCTTATTTTAATTTATTTGCCTATGTACTTTAAAAGAGCACATATAGATGAGTCACCTGTCCATGTTTGACAGAATGTAAAAATAGAAACACCACCGAGTTTGATGAATGGGTATGTATACAACAGCATTCCAATATAATCGGAGAATCTTGTATCCAGAGACACCCACCGGTCCTTCTATCACAACTGAAGAACAGGTTGGACCAGATGAAGGGCCGTGCCATGTGATATGTCCTCCCACCAATCATACACCATTGTTCTTAAGTGCCTAGGGCTCTTTTAAAGAGTGACTGAGGGGGAATTTTCTGAGTACTGTGCATATTGTTTGGGCTCCAGCAGTGAAGGAAGGAGGGTGGAAAGTGAGTAAAGATATCCTAGGTCTCTGAATTACTGTTCTGTTTTGAATTTGAATGTCTTCTTCTTCCTCCTCCTCCTCCTCCTCCTCCTCCTCTACTTCTTCTTCTTCATTATTATTATTATTATTATTTTATCTTAAAGTTGATAGAATGGTGACTATTAGATTATAACTGAATTCCTCTTTATGCTCTTTTTCTCTGATAATGCTTCTAAGTTGCAGTCCTATGCACAGTTAAATTCCTTAGGTTCCATAGAATTTAATCTTTGTTAAGGATTGCAGTTTTTATCTTTTAATCTATTCCATAGAGGAAACCAAGAATGATACCAGTAATTACAATAGCACCAGGTATGGCTGCTTAGCTATGATACAAGTTAAGAGAAAGGGAAACAGTCTTGTGGAGAATCTATATTACTTCTCATCTTCTGTGAGCAAACACAAGATAAAAGGATGAGTTTCTTCTGGTTCAGTAAAGTTAATAAAAAAAAGAAATGCACATGTCCTAAAGCTTTCTGCCTAGTTCATTTATCTCACAGTGCAATCCTATATGTGTTTACTCAGAAGGAAATCCCATTGAGTTCAATTGGGCTTAGTCCCCAGTAAGTGTGTATAAGATTGCAGCCTAAATGTTGTTGCAGGGTTTGCTCCAATACTTTAAGTGGATGACGGAATTGCTTTTTGGAAAGAGTATTATATTGGGATGCTCAGAGCTATCTTAAGTAGGTGTTCATTCTTTATGTTTTTCTGACCTTTATGTTTGTGGTGGAACCTCTTAATCTGCCTCTGTTATATCCTCTCAAGACATGAGTGCCAATCCATTGTCCTATTTTTAAGAAATCCATGAAGTCTGATCTTATTTGGAAGTCCCACTGGATTCAATGAGGCTGGTCCTCAAGAAAGCATGCAATATATTGTAGGCTAGCGAAGAGTTTTGTGTCATAGCTTTGCCCCCATCATACCCCCCTCCCCTAATGGTTGATTTATATTTTTCAATGTCTCTATTTCCTTCCCCCCTCCTAAAGTGTGAGTATTGATAGTTCACTATATACTTGCTTAGTTATTCTGTTTTCATTCTATATAACAGCATAGTGCGTGTCAACAGCTGTGATTTCTGTCTGGAGGTTGGGCAAAGACATTTTCAAAACCTTGACTCGGTGCTGCCTTTAGGTTTTGGAGGCCCTTGAGGGCAAGTCGCTTTAGAGCCCCCCTCCTTCTTTGAGTCTAATTTCTCATCAGCATTGTCACTACCTGCTATTGCACTTTCTTGTTGTTCTCATCATTGCTACTGCTTGCTTGCTTGCTTGACAGGCAGAGAGGTGGACAAGCAGGTTGCAATAGTGAAGAGGAGAAGAAACTCCAGGGAGCTCATGTTAGTGGGCCCTGTTGAACTGTGGGCCCTTGGCAGGTGCCCAACCAGTCCTGCCTTTGATGCCAATTCTGCCTTGATTCCTCCATCTGTTGTTGTTGTTGTTATTATTATTATTATTATTATTATTATTTGCATTTATATACCGCCCCATAGCCTAAGCTCTTTGGGCGGTTTACAAAGATTAAAAAGACTGAACATTAAAAACCGATATACACAATTTAAAAACCATAAAAAAGCATAAAAACAGATTATAAATACAATCATTTAAAACAACTATTCTGGGTCAAAAAAACAATTCAACATACACTGTTAAATGCCTGGGAAAAGAGAAAAGTCTTGACCTGGCGCCGAAAAGATAACAATGTTGGTGCCAGACGAGCCCCATCGGGGAGATCATTCCATAATTGGGGGGCCACCACTGAAAAGGCCGTCTCCCTTGTTGCTATCCTCCAAGCTTCCCTTGGAGTAGGCACCCGGAAGAGGGCCTTAGATGTTGAGCGTAGTGTACGGGTAGGTTCATTTCAGGAGTAGCATTCCATCAGGTATTGTGGTCCCAAGCTGTGTAAGGCTTTATAGGTTAAAACCAGCACCGTGACTCGAGCTCGGAAATGTACAGGCAGTCAATGCAATCAGGCCAGAGTCAGTCTTATATGTTTGAACCTTCTGGTTCCTGTTATCAATCTGGCCGCTGCATTCTGCACAAGCTGCAGCCTCCGAACCGTCTTCAAAGGCAGCCCCACATACAGCACATTGCAGTAATCTAACTTAAGGGTTACCAGAGAATAGACAACTGAAGCCAGGTTATCCTGTCCAGATAGGGGCACCAAATGAAGTTGGTAGAAGGCACTCTGTGCCACCGAGGCTACTTGAGCCTCAAATGACAGAGATGGTTCTAGGAGCACCCCCAAGCTACGAACCTGCTCCTTCAGGGGGAGTGCAACCTCATCCAGAACAAGTTGAACACCCTGAATGTAACATAGGGTGGCTAACTCCTACAATTATGTTGTAGGCATTAACATTTCAGGGGTACATTCACACCTAAGATGGACAGAACTTCACCTACTGGGTTGAACCCAGACATAGCCATACTTGGAGGAGACCCCTTAACTTTACTGAGACTTAAGTTGGCTAACTTGAATTGCATTGATTTCAATTGATGTTCGAAGTATGCGTATGCCTGGACCCAACCCAATGTTATGATCTGTGATGTACCGTAAATGTTTGCAGTATGCCTCTATGGAGGCCAAAAGATAGATAGCTGGGTAATTATAGCAAATCGCATTACGATTCCCACTGGAGAAGAACTAGAATCACTTTCCAACAATAAAACTATCAAAATAATTGCTGGTGGATAACATCACTGGCCAAGTATTTTGCTGCCTACTTTGTTAATGCTATTGTACAGCCATACTCATCTGTTGGTATGTTAGCATTCTTGATGCTTTTCAAAGTATATGTACCAAATTCCCATTGCTTATCCAATAAAAGGTCTATGTTGACAAATTAAAGGGGAAAAAACAGTCTTCCCAAACCAGGTTCCATCCAAATGTGTAGTACAACAATTCCCATAATCCTCAGGCACCATAGCTATGATGGAAGTTGCATTACAATACATCTGGAGAGCACCCGGTTAGGGAAGGCTGGACCCCCCCCCCCCCATGTAGAATGATTTTAAGGTGCTGAATATACTTTGAGGCTGTTCTCTAGCTATAGACAGAGCTAATGGTTGAGTATCTCCCATTTTGCTAGATATGGCACTCCAGACACACGGAGCCTTGGGACGTGGCATTTTCTACTGCCAGATGGGAAATAGTTAGAAAGCTGTGTGGAGGTCATTGATGAAATAGAGGTGTGGTTCTAATGAAATGAAGTAGATTCAGGGCATGTTACTACATGGATGTATAATGTCAATGCAGGGTGGGGGAATGTCTTGCTAACTTTGAGAAATTTTGTGTTTGTTTGATTATGCTCTGATGCCTCTCAATGGGTATATTGCAGCACCTGGTGTCAACACCCTGCCCTTAAAATGGATTAGCCAATGCTGCTCTTGTTCTAAAACTCCTGGGGTGAAAGGTTTGCCAGATTCTTTGAGCTGGGATGTGAAGGAGTGATATGGGTATAGGTGGTGGTGAGCTCCCTGACTGTGAGACTGGATAGGAAAGGAAATAGCTGAACATATCCCATCCATTAGGCTGCAATTCTCTACATATGTACATACATACATACATACATGCATGGAAGTAAGTCCTTCTAAGGATGCAGTTCTATGCTTGTTTAGGTAGGAAAAAAATCCTACAACTCCCATCATTCCCCTGCTAATATGCTGGCTGGGGAATGCTTGGAGTTGTAGGAATGTTTTTTGTCTAAAAAATGCATAGATTTGTGCCCTAAGCGCCGCTGAATGCAATGGAATAGCCTTCCAATAAACAGGTAGAGGACTGTACCATAGAAGCATCTTCTTCAGCACTTGCAAAGACCAGGGGATGGACCTTCCAAAGAGTGTGCTTTGGTCAAATTCTTCATTAACAAATACGTAAACTACATTGACTATTCTGAACTGGTGCAGGTTTTGTATATAATCTATTCCCATACCTGTTGCAATGCTGTAATCTCTTTAAGGGGTTCTATTCCCCTTATACTACTCCCCCTCATTACCACCCCATGCTATCCATTCTTCTAATGTGTGATATACCTGGAATCTCAGTGTCCATGGCACGACATGAAAAGGACAAACTCCTTCCCATAGGGACAGCCTTGCCCAGGCTGGGACTTTCCAAATATGTTGGACTAGAGCTCCCATCACCCACAGCCAGTGTGGGTAATGACAGAGGTTGTAGTCCAATACATCCGGAAGTCGGAGAAGGCTGCCATACAATCTCTAAACTATAACAGCAGATGTCGCAGGGTGAGGCAAGAAAGGGAGAGGCACAGGTAACAAAAGGCTTGAAGATGTGCCTATTTGTATAATTATGTGTAGTTTAGGTTCTAGTCTGCATATACAAGCAAGTATAGTTCCATGGACTTTGGGCTTTATTTTCATTACACATACTGACTTTTCTCATCTACCTCCTGGTTGACTATAACCCTTGCTCATAATAGTCCAAGGTAGAAATGAGTGAGGAAGCAGCGAGTGCCAGTGTGATGCAGTAGTTAGATGGCTGGACTGGGAATCAGGAGACCTGGGTTCTAGTCCCCACTTGGGTGTGAAGCTCAGAAGTTCATCTATAAAGCTATAAAGACTGATCTCTTCCGGCAGGCCTACCCAGATGAATTTTAAGTGGTTTTTATTGGTATTTTTTTGGTATTTTAATGATGTATTGGTTTTATGTGCTTTTAATCAGTTTTGTGTATTTTATGTTTGATGCTGTTCCCCGCCTTGATCCAGAGGGAGAGGCGGGTAATAAATAAATTTAGCAGTAGTAGTAGTAGTAGTAATATCCGGCAAGCCAACGGGGAAGAGATGGTCTTTCTACTGTCTGTCCCCAAAGATAAGTAGTAACCTGTTGTATCAAGCTATCTCGCTTTGGGGATAGTCAGTAGAGTGGGAGTGAGGTCTTGATATGCTAAAGGCTCCCAGATAAGGTGAATCCCCAAATGATAATGGTCGGAAAAAATGCTAAGAGATTAAATAAGAGGCTGAAGCTTTCGATTAATACGTTGCATGATTGGATCTACTTGCCTGCTCCTCTTAGAGGATGAAATTGTAGCTAATTCGTAAGAGCCTAGATTTGCACCACAAATAGTAGGTGTGCTGGGAAAGACCTCCCTAAAGCAACGTTAACTTGGCTTTGAGGCAGGCAGCTGAAAATACTTTGGAGTATTGGTCCTACCTGGCATAAAGTGGCATGCATATTTATCTCATAGCCAGAGAGGTATTTGGTTTGAGTTAGGATTGAGTGGCATGTATTTGGAAAATAGTAATTCCCTCTGAAAATGACAAGAGATTGCAGGGAAAAATACAGCCTCTTGTGTCACTTGAAAAGGCTAATAATTATACTGTGAAATTATGCAAATTTTTATGGGTTTCGGTCTGTGAAAGCTGGACCAAAATACGTCATATGAAGCCAAAAATCCTAGCATAATAAACTGAGATGTGGATGAGAAGTATGTTGCTGCAAATGAGCTAAAATAAGCGAAAAGCATAGATTCAGTATTTAATCGTTGCTTCACATGACATGTGAACTGGAAGCTGTGCTTAAGTACCCAGAAACAAACCAGGATCCATCAATCAGTTTTGAACGTTGGCTCAAGGCTGGCTTCCAATCCTGGTTTTTTTTCTTTTTTTCTTTTTTGCAAGCATCACAGGAAGCTAATTTTAGGGTTGCTTTGCTATTTGTAAGTAAAGAGGGGCAAAGTGCAGGGAAGGGCCTTCTCTGCTGTGGCACCCCGGCTGTGGAATGAACTCCCCAGAGAGGTTCGGCTGGCATCGACATTATACTCCTTTAGACGCCAAAGTCATTCTACCTTTTATTTTATATCAATCACTTACATAATGCTGGTGTTAGTTTCTTTTGCATTCTGTGCCAGTGCTGGTCAAATAGTCGAGAGCAAACGAGAACTCTGCCCCTGAAAGCAAGTGTGTCCTGTGTTGTTTGGGGACAATAAATTAAATGCACATGTGAATATGAGATGAGGGCTGAGCGATTGCTCCAGGAAGAAGGGAAAGAAGAAGCCTGTTCAACTTGCTAATGAACAGGTCTGAGCAGGGACATTTTCAGCTTCTGTGGCATGAAGGAAAAATTGTCCCATCCCAAGAGTTGTAAAAGTAACAGTGCAGACATCACTCTTTTAGGGGGAAGGATACAAAACCAAGCATTTTGAAATGAATGTCTACTATCCAAACTGTGCTTATTATTTTGCAGTAAGTCCCTATTCTTTAGTGCAGCTTCGGAATAAATATGCTTAGGATCAGCAACAGTTCACCTAGAGCTTCGATAAAATTGTGGATTTGGAGTGCAACCCAGTATCCATTTTAGCTAGCATAGAGTGACACTTTCTTCCCCCCCATCCAATCCTAACCGATAGAACACCTTTTTAAAAACAACAAAGTGTCTTTAAAGGCATAACCTTTCATGGACACTGTCCACTTCATCAGGTGTATGAAGGTTTAACCTGAAATTTACAGATGTGTATACAACATGCTGTGGGGACAGGACTGTGTTGTCAGAGAGAATTGAAATACATCAATACAGACAGTGGTCATTACCTTAACAGTTGCTATTCGCAAAATGTTGGGTGATAATACAGACCTTATTACAATGATGAGCCGATTAACATATGTAGCATGTTTTAGAAACAACAACAACAAGCTGTTTTCTTTATTCAAATCACCCAGATCTAAGATTTTATTCTTGGTCGTGCTGGGCCAAAACCTGCCTCCTATTTTCAGGAACTTTCTGTCTCCCTGAGAAAGAGGCATTGTTTTTTCTGCCTCTTTAGAGGGAGGGACGAAATTCAGAGAATTTTCTCCTTTGGGAGAGGGCCACATACCTTTTTTAAGTGTAGCCAGTTGCTGAGGGGGGTTATTTTTTTTCAAAAACAACAACAACAACCAACCCACGCCTGCTTAACTTGGCATTTGGCGGAGCCCAGCAGTTCTAAGTGAATGCTATTGGTGACTTTGACTTCTCCAGTAAGCATTCAGGAAGAACTAATGGGCTCCTGCAAGTGCCAAGGGTGTTTTGAAAAAATAAAACTAAAGATAGAAGACTACTCAACAACTGGCTACATTTAAAAAGGTATGTGGAAATCCTGTCCCTTCCCAAGGAGAAAATTCTCACCTCTCCCAGCCTCTTTCACCTGAGTTTAGTTTTTCTCCCATCCCCCACGAAATGCTGAAAATGGAATGGGCGAAATTTTTGGCCCAGCACTCATTCTTTGTATTTTTCTGTTTGCTGTAAAACAGGGATGGGCAAGATATGTCCGCAGGCCTAAGGCGGTCCCTGCTGCTGCTAAATTTGCAGCAGTGACAACAGCATTGGTGGCCTGCTGCTAAATTTTGGTGGCAAACTGCAATAGAGGCCAAATGTAGCTTTAAAACTTTGTTTTGCTGCTGCCGCTGCCAAATTTTGGTGGAACACAGCAGTGAAGGTGCAGCCCTAGGAGGTTGAAATTGGCTTCCAAAGCCCTCAAAGTTGCCATGCTGTAAATTTTTATTTTTGGTCTTTAGGGGTGCAGCTCTTGACAATGGTAAGCCTCCAAACTTGGAGGATTATGATTATCCAAATGCAGAGTGGGAGGTGCAGTAGAGGCAATCTTTGCCTTGCTGTTCCTCTGCATTTTAGCTAAGATATGTTTTACCCATCTAGCTGCCACATTTTGGATGGAAAGGAGGCTGGAGATGCCTGGGGATTAGGGCTGTGCACGGATCCGGATCCCGAATCCTGAGCGGATTGGGCTAATCCAGGCCTTCCGGATTGGGCCAGATTGGATCTGCGATCCGAATCCGATTCGGATCCAGTCACAGCACCCTCTCCCGTTCTCCCCCTCCCTCCCTCCACTCTCCCTGCTGACCTGCTGCCTCCTCCGTGTCATCCCCCGTCATCCTCCTCGTTGTGTGCTGCTGCATTTCCCGCTCATGTCAGGTGACGATGTCACCCACCGCAAGCGGGAAATGCGGCGGCACACAGCGCGGAGAGAGGACGACGGCAGAACAACACGGAGGAGGCAGCAGGTAAGCAGGGAGAGTGGGTGGATGGAGGGGGAGAGCGGGGAGAGCAGGAGGGAGTGCTGTGCATAGATCCGGATCGAACTGAGCCCAATCTGAGTCGGATTGGGCCCAATCCGGACCTGACAGATCTGGATCTGGATCAGATCGGGGGGTCCATCACAGCCCTACTGGGGATAGTTCGTATCCTGGCCATCTCCGTTCCCTCCTCTCCCTGAGCACCATAACACCCCATTTACCCCCTCTCTAAGCTTTTTCAACCTTAGTGAGGCAGCCGGTGCAGTTCTTTCCCCATCAGCTGCAGGGGGCAGGAAGCATAGATGCCTGGCTCCAATGTAAGAACAGTGTCTCTGACCTCAGTTCTGGGAACACAAAGTATCCTATGCCTCTCCTAGATGCTACCTAGGAGCTATAGGATTGCTCGCTAAGATGCCACAAGACCCATTGTTGAAATTTGACAGACTAGCATTACTACCTCTCTGGAAATCCTTTTCAAAACATTTTTATGGCTCCACTTCTCCTGACCAAGGCTTCTAATAGAGTCATAGGTTAATAAGGGAAGCTCAGGAAAGTATGTTGTTGCCATCCGTGAATTCCATGACAACAAAATCAGTTACGAATTGAATCTCTCATTGTTCAGCAGCCATTAAAAGCAAATCTGTTTCCTCCCTCAGCAAAGAAACTGAGCTCCAATCATCCTTGTCTGGGAAGGAGGTATTGTTACTGCCAAGCTGCAGTTCCCATTTGATCCCTTTAAACCTGTTTGGTGAAGAGCAAAGGCATAACTCATATTAGATTAGCATGACAATTTGAATGGCTTTATAATATGAAATCTCCTCCAGTGTCAGCATGCTACCTGATGCTTGGCTGGGCATTTGGCAAGCCATATAGAAATATTACCTCTTTTGGAGCTAGATTGGACTTCTAACTAGTAGGGAAAGAGGATGCCAGTTCCCAGCTTTGCTTCGTGTCATTTTGTGTTCCAGTATGGGTACTGTTAGCACTAAAGAAGTTGTGGGTATAGGCGACCACTTGGGACCGATCTGTGCTAGGGCTCTTTCCCATAACTGTAATGTCTGACTCACGTGGCGCACGAAATACTTGCCATTCTGTTACCCGTACATTATTTCTGTCTCTAGATCCGGATATTTTTCTGACCACTTTTATGGGTCTTTAAAAAATTTGTTATGGTTTCTGAGAAGTATCGATTTAGGTTTGTAATGACTGTGCAACATTATAATGCGTACCAGGAGAAGTGGCTTCAAAGCTGTAGAGCCAGCTTTGCAACATTTTTTTCCCACTTTATATTTGTCCTTGGGTGGGGAGAATGGAACTGCCGGTAGGAAATTCATGGTTGACCTCAATTTTCTCTCCTGTGATGACAGGAACAGGATCAGAAGTCTTCTTTTTTTGGTGGAGGGGAGGCGAACCCTGAAGAAAAGATGTTGGTTTCTTGTCATACAAACATTCAGGTGGCAATTCAGACCTGGGATCTACCTTTAACCCAACCTTTAAGGATAAGAACATAAGAAGCCTTGGCTTCCTAGAATCAAATGCAGGGGTTAAATTTGCTGTGCAATAAAATGTGTTTACACCCAATATTTCATCATTATCTTCCGCACCTCAAAAGGTCTCTCCCACTGCTCGATGGTGACTTCCAAACCTTTTGTTGGTGGCAAACAAATGGCTGAATTCCAATAACCTAAGTATGGCCAGAACTATTGTAATCTGGTCCAGAAATGGCCTCTTTTTGACTGACTGGTGTTCTCTTCTCCATTCAACATGTAAAACTGCAAGTTTTCAATCCAAACTCCTGAAAGGCTGATGGACAGGGACTGCCTTTGAACTTTGCCTATTTGTTGCAGATATGTACTTAATAAGTATTTTGGAGCACTATTCCCTGTAAGGATTGGGATGAGTCTATTTGGTTTTGGAGTCCTTGCTGTTATTGTGCTCCTAATTTAGGAATCCTGTAAGGAGCTGCTAGGGCTCTAATCCACAAATGTTATGCTGGTGTTTTTAAATTAGTGGTGTTCAATTGATGCCAATCAGATCGTTTAAGTACAGGTACAGCAGTTTATACACTTTGGCACCAAGGAAAAGCTTCTTTCATAGGCAAGGGATGACTTAAAACCCCAGATGCAGTCTTCACTGTGGAATGGCTTCCCTGCCCATGTAGAGAAGCAGGGAGAAATGATGTTTGAGGGTAGGGGCTGGTAATAAGCAGATTTTTTTTCCAGCTCAGTGACCATGGCTGCAACTTCAGTCCTATCAGGGAAAACCTTTTTCATAGTTATGGTGACCACTTACGCATCACCAAAAAAGAGGGTGCTAATTTGTATAACATTGGCATATGCAAATTTATATATCTAGGTACAAATTCAGAAATAATGACTATAACTAGAAATGCAATGCATCACACCATAGTGCAAAAGGCTGACAAGGGCTAGCTCTACACTGCTGCTTTATGGCGGTATTGAAGTGCACTGATCGTTGTCGGGGCACATTACACATTCCATATACCGCTTTCATCGTGTTATTTCCTGCTTTTTATTCCACAGGAGGGAAATAGCATTACCATGATGGGATTATAACGATTTGACAGGAGGTGTAGATCTGGCCTAGGTGACCTGTCTGCTTGCTTAGCCTGCTGCCCTAGTGCTAAGTGTTGATGGGCAACTTCAAGGCCTTTCCCTGATCTCTGCCCTTATAATTCTTTGACTTTAAACCATATTTGGTCTGGACAACCCATCAGAGAGATGACAGTTTCAGACAAAGGACTACCCTTTGCCAGCTCTCTAAAATAGAGAACTGTCCTCTGTAAATTAGGATACCATGTCCATTCTTCTTCATTAAAAAGGAGGGTGCTTAGTCGGTGGACATCAACTGGCTTCCCAAAATGGCTGCGTGGTTATACTCTGTCAAAACCAGGTTTAGACGCATGGAAACGGCCTCTCAAAAGTTACTTCCTTTGCACTCCCCATCTTAGTAGGCCACATCTGTATTAACACAAACCCAATGCGGACAAAACATATTTCATCCACATTGGGCCATTGAGAGCTTGCAAGAACTGACGTCAGAACTGCCATTTGTCTTTAATGGTAAGAGACTATCTCGAACAATGGCAAGATGGGCAGGAATTGATAGGGGCAGCTTTTCCCATTGCTCTCTGTAGTTGAAAAGCTTCACCTGTTGACTTCAGCCTATGGATCAGACTCCTCTGATCAAGGTGGAGAGGTTCTGGGCATGAAAAAGGTGGACACCCCTAGGCCAGGGTGGTTGAACCTCAGGCCCATGGGCCAACCTGGCCTGCCTGGAGTCCAGATCCAGCCCTCTGAGGTTCTCCAGATGGCTACACACCCTTTCCCTAGCCCTACTCCTTTTCCCTGACCACCAATTATTTGCTGGTTTTTCCTAGCTTATGTGTGTGTTTATTTTGCCATTCAAAAAGGCTGGAATATGTCTCATAAGGCTCAGTAAGAGCTCTAAGTTAAAATATGCTGGTATATTTGGTCTCTTTTTGCTCCCACCACTTCTGCCTTTGGCTTGCCCCCTTTTGCCTTTGGCCCTGCCCACCCCTGAAATGTGCCCCCGGAATGCGTCTCCAAAACTCAATTCAGCTCTCATGCTAAAAGAGGTTGACCACTGCTACCCTAGATGATGTTGGCAGGACATGAGCCACACAGCATCATTCCTGTTGGTAGAAGAACCTGGTGTGTCCTAGCTAAAACAGTGGATGAACAGCCTGAGTTAAAGCAGAAATTGAGGGGCTTTGGGCTCATTAAATCTATGGCTCATGCCCCTGTGTGCATGTATGGATCCTGTGGGGAGGGCATGTACATTCCATAGTGAATGCCTGAGACTGGAATGCAGGGTAGAGAAGCTCAGAACTTTCAAAAATGCCACTAGAATGTCGGTCTCCTGGTCTCCCATGTTCTAGCTGCAACTGGAACTTCACATTATCTCCTTGTGCCTGTCCTCTCACAGATGCTGCAGCATAGTTTTAGTTTCTGGACTGGGTGTGACTTTCTCACTAGAAAGGTTGAGTCAGGCTTGCTGCAGGCAATACGTTCTGAAATGGAACATGACATTTTCAACCATGCGGCAGAAGACATATCCCAAGGTAGAAGGAGCCTTATAGATCAGAGATGGGCGTGAGAATTGATGGAAACCTTCACACATGCCATAACTATAGATCACAAAGTGGTGGTATGATGTACAAGTGAATGTGATCCGTGTGGATTATGAAGGAAGGTGAACGTGTCAATTGTGAATTGAAACAGTGATGAATATAATATATTTCCAAACTACAGTGGAGGCTGGTGGGTTCGATTTCTGTGAGGCTGTGAATCCATTCTGGGTTTTAGTCAGAACCAGCCAGAACTCTAAAGGAGCTACCAAAGGTGCTGAACCCTATCCCCCAAATAGGTTTAGCACCTTCGATAGCTCCTTTAGAGTTCTGGCTGGTTCTGACTAAAACCCAGAATGGATTCGTAGTCCCACCGAAATCGGAGCTACCAGCCTCCATTGCCAAACTATATCAAAATTCTAGTGGCGTTGTAAGAAATGAAGTTACTGGCAGTTACACTTCTCTGTCCACACTTATGACAAGATCTTAAGCATTGAGCTAGGGGTTGGGGGAACAAATCCTTGCACTGCCAATTTCTACCTACAAAATAAACATATTCTTGTAGGCAAGTTATCACTATGTTTGTGTGAAAATGTTAACATGGGAAGTGTCCCTCAGATAAAATGTAAGTCCCCATTTGAAATAACCTGAACTGTTCAATATGGCCATCTTAGAAGAACCCCCATTGCTTGACATGGATGGGGCGGTATATAAGTGTAATTAATAATAATAATAATAATAATAATAATAATAATAAAGTAATGCCAAAGAAATTGAAAAATAAGTGTCATTTTAAGCATTTTGCTAGCTCTATAGGAGATGGTTTTCTGTGTATACAGCCAATATCACTAGTGTAATGTTTAAAGGCCCACTGTTGCATGAGCAAGGTGGACCTAATGTATCTTTCTCATGTAATTGGCATGGAAGGTGGCTGTGGCATGAAGGTGGATGTTACGGGAGTGCTATGGCATTAACTCATTGAAAAGTGCTTTCTGTGGTGCTCCAGTAACATTTACAGGGCATCCCAGTGATTGCAACACCTGATACTGCCACCTGCTTCATGCCAGGGGTTTGGGCAACTTTTGGCCCTCCAGATGTTTGGCCTATGACTCCCATCAACCCTAGACAACGTAGCCCATATTAAGAGATGATGAGGGTTCTAGAAGGGCCATACGTTGCCCACCCTACTTTGTGTTTATTCTTCTTTTCCCATGGTAGGCCTTTTGGATAATCAAGAATGCTCTTAAGATTCATGAAACTTTTTACTCCTAGTCTTGGTTTACACTTTAGTTGAGCCATATGTGTGTTTAACCTGAAGATATGCTTGGCATTCTAGATAACGTTTTAGCAGCATTTGGTCCCAATAAAGGGTACACTCCTATTTGCTCTGCTTTAACCTTTTATTAGCTCTCACATTATTTCTGGTTTACCTTTCAAAGTGATTCCACAAATGTGTACACATGCATTATCAATGACACGTTTCCATCTTCCATGGGGAAGAATGAAAAGAATGCACAACCGTGCTTACAGAAATGCCCAATAAACTTCTGAAGCTTCTATCTCAAGCTTATCTATGTTAGTTTGGGTATTCTTGATCCTTGCTTTCAATGGCAGGAGGGCAGCATGGAGACCTGGTACTCTTGAGAAAAACTACAGTACTGATAAAATGGTGACTTTCTTCTAGGTTGCATGACAAGTTAAAGATGGCAAAAGGTGATACTGGTGTGCGATGTTTCCAAGGCTTGCTAATCCTGGGGAATGTCATCATGGGGGTAAGTGAAGTTGAACTAGGATACAAAGGGATGGCTACTTTTATTTATTCATGTATTACATTTCTATCCTGCCCAATAATCAAAGCTCTACTTCAGGAACTTGCTGGGTTGAGCAGCACTTTTCAGTGGCTTGATGTTGCTATCATGTCTCTTGAAATGATCACATCATCACATGTGCACTCAAGCATAATGGGAGATGTCATGATGTGTACAAATCCTGCTTCATGGTCCCCCCAAAAGCTCTATGCAATACCTATGTATGGTTAAAGATGCAATTTGGGATGTGTATATGTTTTTAAAATCAGCATTATTTTTAACTGGGGGGGGGATGCAGGAGGGGTGGGAGAAAAATTTGAAGCTGCTTCAATTGTAATTGAAAAATAACTCCCCCTCTTCACTCTCCAAAAAGTAACAGAGAAGAATACAGGACATCTCTATTGAATAGATGTATGCAAAATTAGCATTCTACTTCTAAAAATGGGGGTGGATGGGATGGAGGAAAAATAGCTGGCATAAGCAGCAGCATCTGACCCTTAATCCAAACACAAGCAATGGACATTGCAAAGAGGCTAGTGCCTGTTTAATGAGATACTAACATTCATATAAAGCAATCCAGAGATGGAGCACTAACTTGGGCAAGTAATTTCTTACTAGTTTAAGGAATGCTATATGTAGTGCATCCAGTCACAAATGTGTGCAAGCATTATTCCATGTGGGGTACACTTAATAGATAGAAGAGGAGTGAGCACAAGTTCAGTATGGGCTCAGGCTTTTGTCTTAGAACCTTTCTACCCAAGGCTTTTATTGTGCACTCGTGATTGTTTGCAGGTCCTTTACATGATGTCATCATCCTCCAGTGGTTTTTTCCTAACAAGGAAAATCAGATATTATTTGGAAATGGTGGAATGACAGTTTTGTGTTATTATGCAATTTTGCTATACCACTGTGTCATCTAGTGGTTGTATAATGAAACATATATAAAATCAGAAAATGAAAAACCCTGGGAAAAAGCACATGTAAAAGAGCCGACCTTAAACTTGTAAAGAATCTGGAAGCAGAAGCCTCAGTAAAGGTGCCAGGATAAAAGCTTCATGTAGAAATGCCCCTAAGGTCAAGCACAACATCTAGTTATTGCTTGGGATGACTGACATGTGTCTCTCTGGTTCTTAGTGTTGTGGCCTTGCACTCATGGCAGAGTGCATATTCTTCGTGACGGATCAGCACTCACTGTATCCGTTGCTGGAAGCTACTGATAACGATGACATCTATGCTGCTGCCTGGATTGGGATCTTCACCGGCTTCAGTTTCTTTTGTCTGGCTGTCCTTGGTATTGTTGGTGTCATAAAGTCAAACAGGACAATTCTGCTGGTGGTAAGTAGGGAAATCCATCTCTGGGAAATCTGATTCTTTTTTTACTCAATGGAGTTCCGTGGCGTGTACAGCTTGATTTGTGTTTGCGAGCCAAGTTGCAAAGCTTTTGCCCAAAGTCTGGGAACTTTTTTGTGCCTATTTTAGTTCACAGGTTCCGCTATTTCCATGAATTTCTGAGCAATTTGTGCAAATTACTGCCAAATTTGCACAGGAATCTGTGCAAATTGCAGAACCTGCAGGAAAAAAAATGCTCAAACTTCCCAGAAAATCTGCAAAGCAGTCTGATTCACTGCAGATCGAGTCGGGCACAACAGCAGGAACCGAAATGAAATCCGGGGGATTGAATCTCTGACAACTCATCAAACCCCTCTCATAGGATTTCTCCAACATCACTAGTGGCAAGTTAGACAGTAACTAAGAGTGTGCAGTGTTTTCATGATCTATAAAATCAGCCAGCCAGCTGTGTGCTGGTGTATTCCTAGCTTTTTGCCCAAAGGAATGTCCTTAACAGTGAGAACTGTGCAGGAGATAGCAATGACTAGGCTGTCAAGACAAGACTATGTTTGGAGAGTTCCAGCAACTAGAATAATCGTGAGCATTCTGAACAAATGAAACTTACTGCAGTCCTAACACAAAAGAATAGAGACTGTTTTCCACTTGCAGATATGTGTGCTGTCTATCATTGTGAAAGGTATAGCAAAAAAGTGAGAAATACTTTATTCGTAATATATATCAACCTATAACTTGCTGTTTTCATCCCACAAAATTCAATTGCAAGATAAGAATGTCACTGAAGGAATTATAACCACGTATCTTTAGCTTGACATCTTCCAGTACACTGTGATTAAAAATGTAGTGTAATATAAAGTACCATCTTCCCTTTATGGGAGATTTTAACTATTACTATATACAAAGAATGGAGTGTTTATAAGGAACTACTTACTTTTTAAAAAATGATGTTACTGAAGACCAGGGCATGGAGCAGGAATGATTTCCACAACATGGAATATGTTTTTACAACTTTCTGCTTTAGAACTGAAAGAAAGAAAGAAAGAAAGGTTTATTTCTTGGAAAATATTTTTGTCAAATTTAGTATTCAAAGCCAGACATGTATTCTGGGCAAAGTATAAAGTGTTGGTTATTACCTTTAAAGCCCTACATGGTTTGGGTCCAGGTTACCTGCGGGATCGCCTTCTCCCATACAATCCGCCCGCACGCTCAGGTCCTCTGGGAAGAACTTACTGCAGTCAGCCAACACTAGGCTGACAACCGTTACCCAGAGGACCTTCTCTTCTGCCGCTCCCAGACTGTGGAATGACCTGCCGGAGGAGACTCGTCAACTTAACAGTCTTTTAGAATTTAAGAAAGCTATAAAGACTATTCTCTTCCGGCAGGCATATCCAGTGGAATTTTAGAATGTTTTTAGGATGTTTTAGGATGTTTTAATGCAGTTTTAATAATATGTGTCTTGTTTTAATCAGTTTTATGTATTTTATCATGTTGTTGTTCCCCGCCTCGATCCAGACGGAGAGGCGGGTAAGAAATAAATTATTATTATTATTATTATTATTATTATTATTATTAGAGATCCACAAATCATAGAATGCTTCTGCCAATGTTTACCACAAATGTTTGGGGAAGGGAGGTTATGAAAGGTTTTGTTTAAGCATTTATGGTGACTTGTAGGTGTGATTGAACCATTGCATATGCAACGCTATAGAAAGGTCATGACGGAGAGGTCAACTGTTATGTTGCTATTCCAACCCTAGATGGAGCTGTTGCTGTCAGCTATGCTGTTCTAGAATGTTCTTAGCTATGAAGAGGTGGTTCTCCTGGCCACCCTTTGGTCTCACCTCCTCTCTGAAGCATAGTGTCAGAAGCCTAAGCCTAAAACCTTACAAGAATTTCTTTCTGTAGTACAGTTTTCAGCCGAGCTTCAACTTCAGTGGACCCTCAAAATGGCCAGACTGGAAAGAAATATTTGCTCATTTCTGCATAGTAACGAGGTTCAACAAGGAGACTGGAGAACTACAGGTTCTATGCTATGGAAAGGGGAGCTGACCAAATTTTATGAAGAGAATCAGAAGAATGATAATGCATAGGGTCTGGCCAGATCTGTTGAGCCTTTTTAGTCCTAAATGTAACATCGTTTATGAGAGGGACTGTTTCCATCGGAGAGTCTGAAACTTTGAGGAGTCAGTGAAGCGTTTGAGAGCCCTGTATTAGATAGCAGAAAAACATTTTAAGATGTTTTTAATAATGTATTTGTTTTTATCTGTTTTAACGGTTTATCTATTTTATTGTTTTATATTTATATTTGGTGTTGTTCCCCGCCTCGATTTAGATGGAGAGGGGCGTTAGAAATGAAATAAATAAATAAGGAAAAATATAACTGAGACAGACTAGTGAGCAATATCCTGGACAGAAGACTGTCAGACTTCAAATGCAGAGAGAATTAACTGTAATGGAAATGGCAAGTCATTCTGACATGGTTGAAATTCAGAATAGAGAACAGAAACTACCAGGGAGAACTTTGGAGGAAATTGCCAGTAAACAGAAGACTAACAGAAGAGAACCATAACTCCCTTGAAAAAGCCCAGACGAATTCAGACTTTTCTGAGTTCAGATGTAGAAGATTTGGGAGAGGCCACAGCCCAAGTGGGGCTGCCCAGCCAAAGGAGCCCAATGCCACAAATGTTAAAAAGGGCACTTTGCAACAGTCTACTGTACTGACAATAAGTGAAGTAACAGTCCAGATCTACCTTTTCCTGGATCTATTGCCTTTGATGATAGGCTTTAAAATTGATGCAGTTACTGATGTGGCAGTAATATCAGGAGGGACATGTTCTCACCTTGATCCACCTCCTGTGCTGAAGCCTGCTAACACCACCTTAAACAGCCCTGGAAGTCCCTTTTCCTGTATGGCACAATTCTCTGTAGAAACATGACACAAAGGTCAAAGCAATTATGCGATTAGAGGATCAAAAGCTGATAACCTCTTCAGCTGCAGTATTGGTGCCAAAATGTAAGAGGAAATAGAGGAGGGGTAGGCAACCTGGTGTCCTACAGAGGCTTTGGACTACAACTTCCATAATCCCTTACTATTGGCTTTGCTGGCTGGGGCCTGTGGGAGTTGCAGTCCAAAGCATGAGGAGGGCACCTGAAATAGAGCATGTTGAGGGGATGTTTGGAGATGTTCAGCTACTAAAAAGAGACTCTGTGGACATTACTTGAAAGTGAATGCTGAATGATATAGTGTACATTTGCCATAGAGAATTCTTGTTTTCATTATTTGATAAACTAGAAATTGAGTTAAAGAGAATGTAAGAAGCAAGTGTAACAGAGAAAATTACAGAACCAACTGTATGTTGCCACATGGGGACTGCCTATGTCTGAGCTGTGGAATCCTACAGACCAGAGTTGAAAAGAAGGTGGCATGAGGCAACCAAGATAGATAAATAACCTCAAGATGTTATTGGCTATATACATTTGAGATTATTAGAGTTCCAAAAGAACATTAGATCTGCTGTTAGTGGACAGTTAAATGAGCCCAATGAACTCATAGGGAAAGAAGACTGCATTGTTATTCCAAGAACTTGGAATAAAGGAGTTTTAGATCTTGTCCATGAAATTCATCAAGGACTTACAAAATGTCACAATCAGACCAAACTGTGTGGTGGCCGGGGCTCAAAGTCCAGGGTCCTGTAGGGCCTCCTTGTGTGCCATTTTTCTTGGTGGAAAGGTGGGGTACATATCAAACAAACAAACAAACAAATAAAATCAGAAAAGACAAAAAGAGTTCACTTGTGAATTTTTTCAGGCCAAACAAACCTACACAACATAACATCTTTGCCAGAAGAGGCTATTACCTGATCTATGTGAATATCTGGGACAGCATTACTTAATGGTGGTTGACTGTTTCTTGAGATACTTAGAAATATTGTACTGTGTTTATAGACAGGTTACCAAACACACTTGCTGACTTTGGAATTTCTGAACAGCTTCTGATAGACTATGTTCCTCAGTTCACAGTTACAGATGAAGTATGGTTTTGAATACATTATTGGTAGCTCACATTACCCTCAAGGGCAAAACATGCTGTGCAGACAGCTCAGTGGCCAAATTATTATTTGTTATGGTTGGAATGTCTTGAAACCTCTTCATTTTGAGAACCATTATTAATCAGATACTGGTTTCTAGTATTATGGGAGAGAGAGAGAAATGTCTCCCTATCCATATTCTCCCCAGGAAAAGAAAAGATCTTTGTATAGAGGTTGGATTTCAATTCAGTGATGAAACCAAAGGCAGATACAGTGGATTAACAGCCTCGTGTAGAAATGCTTGTAATGGGGAGCTTAACTGTTATGCTGATATTATGCTGCTCTTCCATCCATAGGTGGCACTGTGTCTGAACTGAGGCAGTCAGGTATCAACTATTTGTTGTTCTAGACTATCCTTAGCAATAGAGTTGTTCTGTTAGATAACCATTTGGCTTAGCCTCTTCTCAAATAACCTGACAAAGCAATAGTGTTTGATTTGCCTTGAAAATTTTATTGGTGGAGACAGTCTGAAGCTTTCAGCCTTAGTAGAAAAAGTAGAAGCCTACCCCCAATAGCAATGGTTGGGTCTTGGGACTAAAGTCCAGGGTTCCGTAGGCCAGGAAGCCCTCAAATGGCCACCGAGGGAGTGGCAGGTGATGGAGTCAGTGGCAAACAAACTGGCATTAGCACCTGGACCAGCATGGGTTAACATTGCTTGCCAGCACATTCTTTCTTATTTTTTAAAAAATGTGATAGACAAGGCGTGAGTAGCTGGGGGTGTACATGGCTACAGATGCTCGTTTAATTTTTTACTTTTAAAATATATTATCCTTTTCTACAACAAAATGGTGCTTATTCCCACGTACATCAGGGCAGCAGAAGCCAGCTCCATTTTATTCCTGTAGACATGGTGGTGATGTGATTTAAGTGAATTTAAAATGCAAAACTGTACATGCTTAGAGCATTTTTTATTTAGAAACACAGTTTGCAAATTATTTGGTGTCTTTGTTTTTGCTGTAACATATTGGGAATGTAGAAAGAGTCGTAAAGCTTGGGATGGCAGCTGTGAGGAGAGCAATGTTAAGTTGTACGCTTCTTCTTAACTAAAAGAATACACAGGGACTTCTAAAGCACCTCCCTCCATAAGGCCATGAAGTCCAAGTCTAATATGACCAAGCTGGACCACTGACCAACCCTCGTGCGTTTCTGTTTTTCTTGTGGATCTAAATCTGAGAGCTAAGTGTGCCTGTGTGTTTTGTTTTGTTTTGTTTTAGTATATCATCCTGCTGATGATTGTCTTTGCCTTTGAAGTTGCCTCTAGCATCACAGCAGCAGTGCATCGAGACTTTGTAAGTTGTCCGTCATTCTTGTTTGGTCTAGTCTCTCACAAGTTCTCGGCTTCAGCGTCATCATCAAAAGGATATAGGACACAGATCTGTGAAAGGCTTGTGGCTCTGAAGAGAAATGAAGATGATGGCTGGGTGGGAAATTTGCAAGGTTTGAATAATTGTTATAGCCCAGCGGGAAGGAAAGCCTCTCGCCTGCACCTGCGAAGTCAAGGAGGGAATGAATAGCTTTTGTAGACCAAAGAAACTCAGAGCCATATAATTTTAGGATGTTGGTCACCTGCAAACAAATGTTTGGGCAGAAGAAGCTGTGAAAGGCCAGCCAGTCACAATTTCTCTATTGCTTTCCTCATGAAGTAGTCTCCTGTCAAACTTCCGATAGGGAGTTGGTGGGGTTTTGTTTAAATTATTTACCACTTCATATTGGAAGGGAGAATTCAGCCATAACTAATTTTAAATGGCTGGTGGCTCTGATATCAGTAGGGTGATGAATCTGCTCTGGGTTTCAGTCAGAACCAGTCAGAACTCCAAAGAACATAACATGAGAACATAAGAAGAGCCATGCTGGATCAGACCAAGGGTCCATCTTGTCCAGCACTCTGTTCACACAGTGGCCAGCCAGCTTTGACCAGGAAGCCAAAAGCAGGACACAGGTGCAAAAGCACCCTGCCATTCATGTTCCCCAACAACTTGCTTACTGGAGGTAGCACATAATCATCAGGACTAGTAGCCATTGATAGCCTTTTTCTCGAGGAATTTATCCAACTCCCTTAAGCCACCTTGTGGTAGTGAATTCCATAGTTTAACTGTGGAGCTATCCAAAGTGGAACCAGTCAGAACTTTTGTTCTACCTTGGCTATCTCCTTTAGAGTTCTGACTGAAACCTGTAGCAGATCCATCACCCCAATGACATTGGAGCCACCAGTCTCCACTGCATACCAACACATGAAGGATGTTCTTAGAAATGTAGGCTTCAGTCCTCTCTAGAGTCTTCTCCAGAAAGGAATCTGCCTGATGCTTGTATTTCTTCTCTTCTCCCTCATTGCCATGCAGCTCACACCCAATCTCTTCTTGAAGCAAATGCTGGAAAAATATCAGAATCCAAACCCAGTCAACAGTGACGATAAGTGGAAGAGTGCTGGTGTCACCGAGACATGGGATCGTCTCATGTTGCAGGTAATTATGATTGGAGCTGTAGAGTGATCCGGATTCACTCTAGCACTAAGAATGCTTTACTAAATATTTCAAGACTCCGCAGCGTTTTTGCATGTAGACTTCCTTATTTTTGAAATAAACACGTTCCTTCTGGAACTTGTTTTGTGTGAATTTTAATAATAATATGGACTGGACTACTTAATTGCTAAAACTCTTGGCACCTTAGAAGGATTTTGGTCGACTTCTTAGTGAATTAAGAACATAAGAAGAGCCATGCTAAGGGTCCATCCAGTCCAGCATTCTGTTTACACAGTGGGCAACAAGCTACCCATGGGAAACCCACAAGCAGGACATGAGGGCAACAGCACCTGCCTGCCCATGTTCCCCAACAACTGATGTACATAGGCTTACTGCCTCTAATACTGCAGGTAGCAGAAAGCATGAAGACTAGTAGCTATTGATAGCCTTTTCCTCCCATAATTTTTCTATTTATTTTAAAGATAATTGTTTATCACTACTTCTATGTTGCCTGCTGTTGCATGCACTTAAAAAACCTTCAGATGTTTAACTTCAGGCCGATTTGGAGTCCCAATCTGGCCACTAGGGTTCCATAGATGGCCAGGCATCCTTCCATGGGTCCCACCCCCTTTCTGTCAATTGGTAATTGTTTGGCGGTTTTCTGGCTTTTGCGCAATGTTTTCCCCCATTCTAAAAGGTTGAAATGCCTCTCCTAAGGCTTAGTTATGGGCTGTAAAAGCTTTAAGCTAAAATATGCTGGTATTTCACCCTGCCCCATTTTGTCCTTTGCCCCCACTCCCTTTTATCATCGACCCATCACCACCCCAAGAGCATCTCCAAAATTAAATTGGGCCTTCGGGCTGAAAGAGGTTTGACATGTAGCCCAGCTGAACTCACAGGGATTTGATTGGACATAAACATGCATTGGATTAGAATTGGGCTATAAATGGCTTGGAATAGGCAACATGGAATCCCTCCTCAGGTTAAGCCTCTTTGGGATTTCAAATTGCTGTCCCTACTTATCCTTTTGCTTCGAACTATGCAGTCTAGCACAGGCTTTCCATACACCTATGAGATTAACCTGATCTAGGCTGAATAATGGATAACCTACACCAGGGAAAGGCAACCTGATGCTCTCAAGATGTTTTGGACTACAAGTCTCATAAATCACAGGTAACATGGCCAGTAGTTGTGGGAGTTGTAGTCAAAACTATGTGGAGGGCATCAGGTTGCCTCTCCTGGCTTAGGTCATCAATTTATCACTCTTCTCTTGACCATCACCTTCCATGTGAGTCCCACTGAAATAAATGGGAGTTTGGAAGGCTTGGGCTTGATTCAAGGCTTGGGAAGTTTCTTGATAGCAACAAGCTACTACACTTACTTTGTTTCCAGTGATATGAGTCCAAATTCACCTATCATGGGAAACCTTAACATAAAAGACCCACTGAAGTGATCTCTGCGTTCTGTCTAGTGCTACTACATTTCAGCAATATTCTAGTGGTTTCATGGAACATGGAAGGCGTTAGCTATAACTGAATGCATGCCCATCCCACATTGGGTCACATTATTTTTCCATCACAACAAATTTCTATTTTTTAAATGACAAGTAGGTGCTTAATCATTTCAATCCTAAGAGCCAGTGTTGTGTACTGGTTAGAGTGTTAGACTGGGAGTCAGGAGATCCGGGTTCTAGTCTCCACTTGGCCACGGAAACCCACTGGGTGACTTTGGGCCAGTCACAGACTCTCAGACCAACCTACCTCACAGGGTTGTTGTTGTGAGGATAAAATGGAGAGAAGGAGGATTATGTATGCCACCTTGAGTTCCTTGGAGGAAAAAAGGTGGGATATAAATGCAATAATATAAAATAAATAAATAAATAAATAAAAACTTTCCTGTCTTCTAAACCTAGGATGAATGCTGTGGTGTGAACGGCCCATCAGACTGGCAGATGTATAACTCCACTTTTAGGACAGTGAATATGGATGCAGATTATCCCTGGCCACACCAGTGCTGTGTTATGGATAGCCAAGGAACGGCAACTAACTTGGCCGGGTGCAAATTGGGGGTGTCCGGCTATTACCATGACGCAGTAAGAATTTCTTCTTGATCTTGTTTCTGCAGTAATTCAAATGCTTATCTAAATTCTTCCTCTCTGGAAAGTTTTGGTGGACTGCTGAAACTCAACAGAATTGTAAAATGTTGAGGCCCTGAGCTTAGGAATGGTTGCTTGCCTCCTTCTTCTCTTCCTGCTTCCTCACTAGGTTTCCCCCCAAATGTAAGTGATGTTCCACACAAAGGTTGGTCAGAGACTTAATATTAACTTCTGTAACTCCAGATAAACAAAGGGAACTAAGAAGAGTAGCAGGTGGCTTCTTCAGAGGTGCTAGTCAATGTGACCTGGGATTATCAGAACCATATTGCTTCATTAAGTTGCATTGAACATGATATTAATGGAATTTTTAAAACACACACACACCACTTTGGTGGCACCTTCAAAGCTAACAAATTGATTAGGGCATATTGTTTGGTGGACTAGACTCCTCCATCACAGTGCATTTGATTATGCCATAACTAATGCCTTAGCTTTTTAAAGTGCCACAAGACTTTTTATGCCTGTTCACACATTATGACAAGCCACCATGGGTTAATTAACTCTGAGTTTTGCAATGTGTGCTGGCCACCATTTCATGTATACAAGCCATGACAGGTGTATCGTGACTTGTCATGTCATACGAACCTTGGCGTTGTGGGTTATGCGAGACTTATGCTGGGTTGTTCTAGGGTTAAATGAGGGATGTTTAACCCTTGTATAAATCATGCCGCCTGGGATCACGTGACACGACAGGCCATGCCACATGCGCACCTTGGCTTACATATTCAAAATGGCAGCCATTGCATGCCTCAAAGCCTCGCAGGTTAATGAGTCCAGGATGGCTTAGCCTTATGTGTGAACCAGGTTATTGTCAAAAGAGAAGTATCATAGGTTTGTGGGAATCCCAAAGTTTGTAGAAGTAGAAAACATCTTTGAGAATGGGCCTAAGGGAAGGGGAACCCAAAACAATGATTATTAAACATGTAAGTGGCCACAGAATGCTGAGTGTTTTGGAGGGTGGGGGGATGAAAAATCAGGGGATGGAATGGAGTATCCTGACAGAAGGCATGGTTGGCTAGCTGAACTCTGAACTGGAACACTCCACACTGTACATTTTGTTGCAGGCTCCACTTCTCCCTTTATATTTGAGAAGTAGTTCTTGGACGCAAGATGTCTGGGGGCATGTAACTTGCTTGCCACATCAGCGGATTCTGATTTTGTGACCAAGTCATTCTCCTGGTTCAAGAAAGAATTAAAGGCAGGCTTCTGGCTGACTCCTGTTTTCTGATTCCTCAGGGCTGCTATGAAACCATTGCTGGCCCAATGAACAGACATGCTTGGGGTGTTGCCTGGTTTGGATTTGCCATTCTCTGCTGGACTGTGAGTATCTAGTAGGATTTAATTTATTACACGTTGGATTTTTGGGGGTGCTGGATGGGTGTGTGTGCTTTATTTATTTATTTATTTACTTATTTATTTATGTATTTATTTGTTTATTACATATTTATACTGCCCATCAGTCAAGGCTTTCTGGGCAGTTCACAGTTCCTCTCATTCAATAAAAGCACATAGTTTGTTCCTTTCCTGTTGGGATTCGTTCGGTTGAGAATGGAACATATTCAGGTGCTATGGTATGGTTATGAATCTTTCTCTTTTTCCCCCCTTCAGAAATAAAGTTTCTTGACAGTTGGATTTTTTTTCAAAACCACAGCTCCCTGCTGCGAAATGACAAGCATCAAATTAGTTTTTGCTAAGTAAGCTTTAGCTCTGATGTTTTGCCTTTTGCTTCCAAGTCTTTGTATATTCACATTTAATTTCTTTAGAGCCTCTTAAGGAAGTTTAAACTGCTTGGAGCTAAATATTTGTGGTAATGCTGATCATGACAATGTGACAATCTGTAGGGTTTACACTTAATACTATTTGGAAGGTAACATTTTAAGTACATGAAGTTGATGATGTTTCCTTGTTCCTATTTAGCTATTTGTTGAAGTCCATTCTACTTTCATCTACATAAATGACTATTGTCAAAATAATCCCTACCCCATCCCACCCAGACACAATAGCTAAGAAAAGGCATGTTAACTCCGTAGCCCTAATTTCCAAACGAAACAAAGGCAAAGTTCTTAAAACAGCATTTTATTGCATTAATCTCTTCTTAATGCCTTCTCTTCCCCCCTCCTGCTTTTCAAAGATTTGATTGTAAGCTACTTCTGGCTGAGGCCAATTTCTTGCTCATATAACTCTGTGCACTGGTGGTGTATAAGTAATGTTGCATGGATATTAACAAAACCTAGGCAAATAATATAGCCCAATTGGTAGAAAAGAGATGCTAGAAGCCCTCCTAAACTTTTCCCCCCAAGCATTCTGAGACCAGTCCTATGAGCTTAGTTGTTTGAGCCAGCTAAGGTCAGATAGGTCTTTTGCATCTGGGGAAACTTGTTTGCAATACCCAGTTTGTTTGGACTGTTCTTCCAGGACATGTGCAATGCCTGCATAGTGCCTAAACCAGTACAACAAGCACCAATGTAGATGTGAAATGACCTAGGGAGACAACAGAAAGAATGTGAATAAAGGCACGAAGACTGGTTATTGACTAGTCAAAGGCATGTAGACAAACTTGGCATATATGCATCACCTAAATTACAGATCTTGAAGTGTTCTGGAGAGCCAATTGAATTGGAGAGGCAAGACTGGCCAGGAATCTGAACCCCAAACTTCATAGCAACTTTGATATTCTGTCTGTCTCTCCAATCTCTCTGTTTCTCTCTGTACTACCTGCAGGGTAGAGATATGTGAGCACTTTATCATGGGGAGGCAAAGTATGGAGAGAGAAGTACCCTGCCTCCATTTCCCTTCTCCTACCACACTCTAGAAGGAAAAGGATGACGGGAGAGTGTCTCACCTGACATACACATCCCCCTATTCCTTAGCCCCTTTTTGTCCTGGCCTTTGAGAAGATGACCTGATTGTTGGAAAAAAGGTTGCTGATATGCTGCCTTTTATGCTTCTTGTGATGGAGATAAATACTATTGACTGAATTGCTAAGAAATCTAAGTAGAGATGTGGAAGGGACTGAAAATGGATGGGTTCAGATGCCATGTTGGAACAGATCTGACCCAGATAGGTTTAAAAATGGACCCAAATCCCTCTCTTGTACCTGGAGATGTGTGTGTGTGTGTGTGTGTGTGTGTGTGTGTGTGAGGGCTCACAGTGGACACCCACAGTAGGGCTCCATTTGGCCCTAGGTCACGGGTGGACAACCTGCCGCTCTTGAACTAATTTCAAAAGCCCTTTGCAAGTGATCAGTAAGAGCAATGTGTCCCTCCAGCCTGTTGGGGAGTGAGAGAAAATTGGGTGGCAGAAAGAGAGAGGGGTGGTGGTCCTGCCCACTGCTGGCATGTAATCCCCAATTGAACATGGACCTTGACAGGAAAAAGATTTTCCACCCATCCTTTAGATCTGCCATGGGATGAAGATCCTGGATATTTCCACTGGACATACTTGTACAATAGACAGACTTGCAGACATTCCTGGAGGAGAAAGCTATCAGCGGCTACTAGTCCAGATGGCTATATGCTCTCTCCATTGTCAGAGGCAGTATGCTTCTGTACTCCAGTTGCTGGGGAACATGGGTGAAAGGTTGCTAATGCGTTCATATCCTGCTGGTTGGTCACTAAGTTTACAGAATGCTGGACTAGATGGACCTTGGTCTGATCCCCCATGGCTCTTATGTGCTCATAAACCTAATGGAGGTCTTAATATGGAACATGCTGTGAGCTCTTCCTTTGGCTGTTGCTACATCTGGGTATGTTTAGGGAAAGTGGGCGTCAAGAAAGGGTTGCTCCCAAAATGGTTCCAATCCAGAACCCAGATTATATTGCATGAACATCTGGAGAGTGTTCAGCAATGGCTCTATCTAATTATTTCTGGTGCAGACTATAAAGAACCTGCCTAATTCTCCTATCTGCAAGTAACTGGACTGGGGAGCAAATAATTTTCTGCTTAGAAACATACAGTACTGAAAAATAATTGAGGTATACATTTAGATGGCTAACTGATTTTTAAAATCTGTCTTGATTTTGGAAGAAAGGCCTGTGAGCTTTGGCAAATTTAGTCCGGTTGTGAAAGTTTTGCTGGTGTTTGTTGGCTGTTAAATCTATACAGGTTTTTAATTATAGCAAACTGGCATTCACTTGCATTTCTCCATGATGGCAAAACATCCTGCAGGAATGTTGTTTATGATGGTGACCTTTGAAGTTCCCATTTGGTTGATGAAGTTTTAGGATGGAACACCTGGGCAAGTTGTATAAGTATGACACTGCAATGACAGATTCTATAATTGTTTCTCTTTTTTCCCCCTTTCAGACTTGGGTCCTTCTTTGTACCATGTTCTACTGGAGCAGAATTGAATATTAAAGAAGCAGTGTCCTGTCATCCTGTCTTCCTTGGAATTTTTTTTTTTGTTTGTAATGTAACATTTATATAAAACATCTGCTCTGGAAGTTCTGAAGCTCTCTCCATAATCCTTCCTTCTCATCTGCACAATGCTCCTTTCTCCCTCCACTCATTTCAAACATAGCAGGTATAATACCTGCAAGGGGGGAAATGTCTTGTTCCCTTAGGCTGCTCCGTGCTATGAAAACATTGGTTTGTTAAACACCGTTGGATGAAAATGCTATGCCTGGGGGTAGCAATAGAGAAGGAAATGGCTCCAAATACATCAACCAATTTGAAGTCAATTGTCTCGAGCAAGTATGTTTTAAGATGTAACATTCCATCAAGTATTACTCAAATTATCGTTTCCCTCTGCTTTGTGAGCATGTGTTGGCTCTTCTTTCCATTGCAATGTAGGAACTGTTTTAATGGACCAGTCATATGCTTACATAAATAAGACCAGAAACAACATTACCTAGGAACTGAATTTGGCTTAGAAGTTTAAATTGGGTTAATCTGTTCACTGCAGTGATCAGTGAACTGCATGTATGACACTGTATTCATAGCTACCTCTTTCAACTGATCACAGATATGCACACACCATATACACCTTTTCTTGTGGTGCTTTGCCAGTAGTCCATGGTAATATTTCTAAGTCACCTGCTTAAGAGAAGGTTTTTGTTTTTGTTTAGCAATAGAAGATCTGGATTTGCAAATTTCTTAAATGAACAGTTACGTTCAACATTTTCTTCTCCTTGTGACTTAAATATGCTGTTGCTCGAATTCTCTAGAAAGTCATGCTCCTTAATGTAATGGAAGTTGTAATCCAACACCTGCAGAGCACCAGGTTGGGGAAGGCTGATTGAATATGAGAGCCACTGGGCAACTGGTTATACAACAAATATTTTTAAACTGGCCCATTCTGATCTTTTGTGTCACAGACTTCAAATTGTGTGCCTTTTTTGTGGTGTTTTGTTCCTTGTACAGAAATGTTTTAAGATTAAAACAATTTCCCCCCCACATGTAAGCTCCAAGAACTAACCACTGCTCTGTTTCAGAGTTCCTGTATATTTTGTTGTCCTTCAAGTCTTTAATAATAATAAAGTGGAGTTTGAAAAATGACATGTTTAGGACAATTGGAGCTTTTTCTCAAATGTGACCCAAGTATTTTGATTGTGTGTTCTGGTTTCTAGTTGCACCCCTGGTTTTCTAAAGCTGAAGAACTGGAATGAATAAAATTTTTAAGTTGGAGGGGAAGTTTCAAGTTCAAACTGGCTAGTTAATGGCAGAGAAACATCTGTGACTTCATTTTTTAATGATGCAAATAATAAAATCCTTATACCATGGGAGTCTCTAGCCTCAGAACCCAATTCTTTGTATAATATGATAATCAAGACTCAACCCTATCCACTTATTAGAAATTTGACCTGCAGATTCATTAACTATAAATGGAATATCAAGTCTAAGGCAAGACTCACATAGTGCATGAAAACATGAGGAGCTATTTATTAGGGGTGTGCATGGGAGGAAAAATTATATCGGAATTGGGACCTCAGATTTTGCCCTGGATCAGATTGGACAAAATTGGAGGTCCCATGGATCAGATCAGATCTGATTCCGATACGAAAATCGGACGTCCAATTTTCGGATTGGACGCTATTTTAGGTGTTTTCGCCATAGGCTTGCATTGGGGGAAAGAAAGTTTTCCCCCAATGCAAGCCTATGCGGAAAACATGGGGGCGGATGAGTGGGGACCTAACTCCCCCTCCCTCCCTGTCCCTCCCCCCTGTCCCTCTCCCCCATTCGTGCTCCTTACCTGCCGGGGCCATCCGCTTCCGTCCGCTGCCGCCCACTGGTCCCTTCTACTGAGAAACAGGCTTCGTGGCCTGCCTCTCAGTAGAGCACCGGGTGACGTCATCACCCGGCACTCTACTGAGAGACAGGCCGCGAAGCCTGTTTTTCAGTAGAAGGGACCAGTGGGCGGCAGCAGACAGCAGCGAGGAGGCAGCAGGTAAGGAGCATGAGTGGGGGGAGGGAGGTGGAGGTCCCCACTCACCCACCGCAATGTTTTCCCCATAGACTTGCACTGGGGAAAAGCTTTCTTTCCCTAATGCAAGCCTATGGTAAAAACACAAAAAATGGAAGTCCGATTTTCTGATTTTTCCTGATTAAAATGGGGGGGGGGGGAATAGGATCAGAAAAAATTGGACCTCCATTTTTTGAAATCGGAATCGTTTCCTTTCATTCTGATTTTGCCTGGATCGGATCCGGATCGTGGATTGGATCGGATCTGCTGCACATCCCTACTATTTATATTAAGATTTACCAAGGATTTGGTTGTTTAGAAGGCACATCTAATCTCCTGTTGGAAAACACTGGGGAAATGTTTTCATTTTTAATAAGACTCCCTCTTTCTCTCTTCATAACTTTCCATTGGTGTGTATGAACCCTTTCTTTTTAACCCCACTTTGCCTTTATTGAGAAATAACATGAGCTGTTTTCTTAACTGCTGAAGAAAAGGCTGTATTAGATTTTTCCAGCAGGTTAAACAGGTGGTGTGGTCTTTGATTAAGCTGCTAAGTATGGAATGGGGGTTCTGCATAACTGGGTTTTGTTATTAGTCCCCAGTGGTAATGTTGCTGAGGTTCTGATGAGAAGTTACCTGGTCAATTTTGCAACAATTCCATTCTTTATGTGAATATATTTCATGGCACTGTGGGAGCTTGGGATCTCAGCTGTGATCAGTTTTTGGTTTTTAACAAAAATGTTTTATCCTGATAATTCCATGAATGAAGAATTATCTGGCTATATAGATGATCAAACTGGGAGAAAATGGAAGGTCATCTAGCAGTGGCTTTCTGGAGCTTTATTTTCCCCACCAACTGCTCTCTGATATTTTAATTGGAGATGCCAGGAATTAAACCTGGGAACTTCTACATACAAGCCATGTGTTCAACCCAAAATACTAGACATGGACCACAGCTGAAGAATTACTTTGCTACCATTTTAGAATGGATTGAAAAATTTCTAGCTACCTCCCGACAGCTGTGTCTGCATAGCATGAAAATCATAAATCAATTCCCATTCTGACCTCCATGTAATCTGTGGGGTCTATTCTGTAATGTCCATGTTGCTCACAGTGTCCTGATAACAATTGGTCTGTTTCTATCTGAAATCCGCGTAGAAAGGATTATTTTGGTATTGCAAGTAGTCCAAAGAGCACAAATGTTTAGGATTAGAATGCCAGTCATCTTAATCTAAGATGGGGGCATTGGTTACTTCCTGGAAGTGATTTACTAGACTTAATACTTTTTTGTAAGCAGACTCATTACCCTTTCCCCAAAGAGAGCAGAGAAACAACGACGGCTCGTAATGGTACCTTACTGCAGTTTGATTGCATACATGGCCGAAGAATGGACAGGTGGCAGAATGCTGCCAGACAGGCTTACCAGGAGATCTGTGCTGCTCAGTCCAGTTTTCCTGCTCTTGGAGTTCTCATTCCAGTCTTTTATTGCCATACACGTTTCCTCTTCTCCTACACAAACTGTGGTTACAGAGGATTCCAATGCAATGTGGGTCAATAGTGGAGAGGCAGATGCAGTAAAGAGTAGCAGCTAGTAGATGAAGGATGCAATCCTATGCAAGTTTAGACAGAAAAAAGTTGTATAACTCCCAGCATTGCTGACTGGGGAATGCTGGGAATTGTAGGACTTTTTTTCCTGTCTAAATATGCATAGGATTGTGCCCCACTGGCTTAGCTAGTGATCTGTGAAGTTCCTCCTTTGTAACTTCACAACACAGTTTTTAAGACTAATAACCAGCACTAAGACCACCAAAGTACCTACCAGCATTTAGTCAGCAGTGCAGCTGAATCAGACTACTGCAACTCTCTATGAAAGCAAGTTTGGCTGCTGGACCTTATTTGTAAGCAATCAGCTCTTGTCCAGTGGTTCCTTTGGGCACAGGCAAGCCAAAGTTCTTGGTACTGATGTTGTTTTCCACCATGGGAGTGCTTGTGGACTGCTCATTCATATTTTCCATAAAGCATCAGTGAGCAGGACACTAGATTCCTGCTAGCTTCTGCATATGGGCGTTTTCTTATAAAATCCATGTAGGTTTCAATTACTGTAATGCTGGTCTTTCATCACTTCGATTCTGCTCATAAGCACTTAAGAACATAAGAAGAGCTATGTTGGATCAGACCAAGGTTCTATCTAATCCAGCATTCAGTTCACACAGTGCCCAACCAGCTGTTGAAAGGAATACTCAAGCAGGACACGAGTGCAACAGCAGCCTCCCTCCCATGTTCCCCAGCAACTGCCTCTGATATTGGAGGGGGGGAGCATATAGCCATCAGGACTACTAACCATTTATAAGCCTTATCCTCCATGAATTTGTCTGACCACCATTGCTACACCGTGTGGTAATAAATTCCATAGTTTAACTACATGCTGTGTAAAGAAGTTCTTCTTTTTATCTATCCTGAATCTTCCACCAGTCAGCTTTATGAGATGACCCCAGGCTCTAGTATTAAGAGTTTTAGGTGTGGTGACCAGAACTGTGGACAGTATTCTAAGTGTGGTTACATCATATATTTGTATAAAGGCAGTAGGATGTTGAGCAGGAGTGCTCATTTTGGGGAATACCTCCTACTCAGATGCATGAAAGTAACCCCTAGAGTTAACCTCAGCTTTACTCTACCTGTAAACTGCCCAGAGAGTTTCAGCTATGGGGCGGTATATAAATGTACATCATCATCATCATCATCATCATCATCATCATCATCATATACCTGTACTTTTTGTAGTTTTAAAGCCACCTCCTGGCAATGCTGGTTGGGGGATTCTGGAAATTGTTGTCCAACACATCTGGAGGGAATCTGGTTGCGGGGAGGCTGTTTTCGAGAATACCAGAATCCTGTTTCCTCAGAACTTGAGTCCAGGGTATTTCACAAAGGAATTAGACAAAGTATGACTCAAGGTTTCAGCAGTCAGCTTGGAGCTGAATTCAGTTTGGAAGTTTTCCCTTATGTCCATATAGGCAAGCTAAGCCATCACCTATGGCACCAAGTTAAGTGGAGTGCCAAATTCAAATTTAAATACGAATTTAAAAAATACAAATAAAATAACAAAGATGTCATCATTTTTCATTTCCCATATGCTTACAGAGGGAATATGACTAAGGCTGTGGAGGTGAGCATCACGATTCCTGCTGAGATGCGAGACAATAAAGAGGTCTGCCTTGCAATCCATAGAGCTTTATTCAGTAAATAAACAGTTCTTCATGCCTCAAGGAAGTGTGAATGCTAGGAGCTATCCTCTAATTTTAATTAACCTAACAAAGCAAGGCAGTTGCCTAACAACTAAATGAACAGTCTCCCACAGTGCCCGACAGGCTTTAACTGAACCCCTTTCTCAGGATGGGTTTTCAAGTGTAACCTCTGGCTAATCTAACGGACTACCTCCCACCTCCTCTCAACTCTACCTGCTTGAACCTGTGGTGGACTCTGAGATCTGTCAATTCTGATGTTCCCTCCCCCTCAAACAAAGACTGAGTTCCCAGGGTTGGGGAAGATGATCACTGAACTTGGGCTTTCTGGCCAATAAGCTCCTGGGAAGGTTCCTTCTTGACTCCTGGAGGGTCTTGGAGAATTTCCTCCCCTGCCTCCTGTCTTGGCTAGCCTACTTCTTCTTCAGGCTCTGAGTCCAAATCAGGGTACCCACCAGGGAGACAGGCCCTGATCCTGATAGTGTTTGAGTGACTGACTGACTGGAGATGGTGGGGCTAAGACAGGCTGCCTGCCTTTGGGACTCGGTCCTCCCTCAGGCAACATGGAATGTCCTCCTGTTCTGCAGCTGCTACCAGTTGGAGGCAGGGAGTCAAAGGCACCACCAAGAGCAACCACTTCTTTGCCCTGGGAAGGCTGAGCTTAGGGACTGACGGGGCCTTGTTGGCCATGTCACTCCGAGGAGGAACCCTTCTTCCATTGACCTCCCTTGGGCCGTGTGGATGGGACTTCTGTTCCTTCGCAGAGTGGATGGCTGTGCTCATCTCCTTTGTTTTCATCAGACCCTCTGTGTGTTTTATTATAAATGATATTTCTGCTTCCAAAGATTAGAGGGTGGGGGGTTGCCCCTTCAATAAAAAGAAAATAGGGGCAAGATGTTTCCCATTTTACCAAAAACCTCAGCCTATATCTGCCTTTGGGGTTTGAGGGTGCCAATTGCATGGTTCGCCTAGGGCGCCTGTTGCTGGCAGGTAGCCTAGGGCTGCCCCTGCCTTTAAGCAAAGCCTCTCTCAAATGCATGGTATCTTTGCACGGCATGAATCCTCTGCAGAGTCTCCATTTCACTTTCTGAAAAATCTCTCTCAACCACAAGGAACAGGTTGGAAGATGCCGGGCCAGGCTTTTGAGTTGGGTGTGGAGGCCAGCGAAGATATTGGTTGTGGGTGAGCAGCCTGTAATGGAGTCTTAAATATCAGTTTAAAGCTGTGAGGGCTCCAAAACACGTTCAAAGACACGGGGGGTGGGGGTGGTAAATTTTGACCATTTTTCTTAAGGCAAAATTCTTGGGAACTGCAGTTGCCTCGGGTAACAGTAATGAGATATGGATCATTGAATGTCGTTCGTGTGTGTGTGTGTGTGTGTGTATACCCTATTTTAAAATCTATCTCTTTTCAGATTCTCTGGGCTTTTGAGAATGAATTCAACATCTGGTTTTTGTTTGTTCGCTTAAGCTTTGCCTTCAGAAACTGCTCCTTGTTCATGCAGCTTCAGCTACGTTATTTTATCCCCCTGCTCCTGCCTTTAATCCCATGGTTTATTCTTAAGCAGCTGCTGAATTTTCTTTGAAGTGCTAAAGTCTTTTCCTATTGCCAAAATTAAATATTTCTGGATCAGAGATTTACTAAAGCTAAGATAATGTGAGGCATTTCCTTCATCTGCCAGCATCACTGAGATTCTATCGGAGAAAATTACAGTAACTCCAAGTGACTAAGTGTTATGGGCCCAAAGTCCAGCATTGAGTTCTGTGCTCCAAATCAAATCTAGCATATAGATCCTGTACTGATCACGAGACGGCCTAATGGTATTACCTCACCGCCTCCATTTTTGTTCTGCTGTACAAATCCCAAACCTGCAATTTGCAACTTAATTTATTTTTCATCAAGTCAAATTGTAACGTGTGTGATGCTGTTTTGAATATGAAAACAACGGTCGCATTACCAAGTCCTGTGTGTGCTGACTTCTGTATCGCACACTAGGGTTTCTGAGTGCAAGGAGGGAGAGGATTCTTCGCCTTTAGTTCTTGCATAGAAGGAAGAATTTCAGTTAGTACAACATATGGCAGGACAAGCTGCCCCTATGAGACATTTTCTTTCTACATACACACTAAAGTCACAGAAGCCCTGATCCATATCAAAGTGGGGAACCCTAGCAGTTTGCCCCAAAATTGACAATAGCCCAGGAGCAGGCCAGACCAGTTTTTTTCCTAATCACATGGCAACCCAAAATTTTATGCTGGAAAGACTTTAGAAAAGAGATGGAGGTAAGATAAACCATCCAGATGTGATTCCCAAGTTCAGGTATCTTTCATTCCAAATACCTGTGAATTCCAGCGTTACATTTTTCATGCATCTAAAGACACAAGTGGGACACCAATGAATGCATTTATGTTTTCAAAAAGTAACGGGAAACAGCTGAAAGAGAGGTTAGGGAGCACCAAATCACTCCTTGTCATGAGCTTGCGGTGACAGCAGTCAAGATAGATGCTTCATATAAGAGTGTGAGGTTCAGCTGCCACAGAATGTAATGTCAGATTTATGCTTGTTGCTTTGGAAACACAGTAGAATGACTTTCTGCTAATTTTCCTTCAAGGGAGCTGGGGTAGAGAAAGGATTCTTAGCCCATGAAGGCTTGTAAAAGAGGACAAATGCCCTTCCATACTCTCTAGTTGTTTCCCCATAGAAGAGCCAGCTGTGTGGCCACATGGAGGTGTCTGTTCACCTTTCTGGACTAATGTGTCTTCTCTAAATCAGGACTTTTCTGCTCAAAGTGAAAGAACTGGCTGATCTTCAAAAGGCAATCTCCATTTAATGGTAATCACAAAGGCACCGTGGTGTAATAACATCACCATGCAGCTAATCAGATTTGGCGACATTACACTGAGCCTGTTCAGAAGTCACGTTAAGCCATGGTGGTTAAACATTTTGAGGTAAACATTATGGCTTAGCGTGTCATGTGAACCACGACTCAATGTGCCATGTGAACCATTCCTAACCATAGTGGCTATATAACAATGATTTAAACATGCTCACTAACTATCTGCTGCAAAAGGGTTAGCGGCCTAACCATGGCTTAGTGTGTCGTCTGAACAGGCACAGTGTCACAAAGCCACATGAGAGTGAGAGCAGGAACAATTGCACTCATTCTGAACAGACTTTCTAATGGTCCCACAGATTTGGCTGTGTGATGCTGTGAAAAACAAACCCAGAGAATAATGCTTCCTGTCACAAAGTGGACCCCCCCCCCCCCAGTTTCAACTCAGGTCTAGAAAAATGTTTGTACATTTAAAAACTGTAAATGTAGCTCTTGGTTCCTTAAAAGAACGGTTTCTGAATGGATGGAGACAATTATATTGTCTTATATAACTGCTGATGCTGAAGAACCACAGTTCCAAATCCCATGGTGCTTTAGGCTAGCAAATCAAGCAATAGATACCACAGCACAAGTGATAAAAGTAGCTGTTTCCTGTGTTCATCAGGATCAAAATAAAGAAGTACATCTCCAAACACCACTAAGAAACATATAAGGTTTTATAAAAACTCCAGTTTAATCTCATGGTTGAGACTTGGCGAAACTCCCGAGCAATAAAAGCACTAAAGCGGATAGCCTACAGGAGCAACAACACTCCATGAAAACAATACCCATCAGAACTACCAAAAAGAACATAACAGATTCCCATATGGCCCAGACTACACTGCGATAGATATTCTCTCTCCTTCCCCCTCCCCAACGTTCAATGTGATTAATATACATAGAAGGGACTAGCATTGGCACCTTTTTCTCAGAATACAGACATTTATTTATCTCACTTTTATTATTTTAAAAGGATCAGATAGGAGGCGATATGAAAGATTTCCCTGCCTGAGACCTGGGAAAGTCATTGCTAGTAGTCAGAGTAGACAACATGGATCTGGAAGGTCAAATGCTCTCTAATTTAGCAAAAGGAAGGTTCCTATGCACCTATGGAGCTTTAAGGAAAGAGGAACCCAAACCATCTCTTTTTTTAAAAAAAGATTTGCTTAGCCTGCGACATCCCAGTTGTGGTCATCAATGTATATTCATTCCCAAGTACTGAATTTGAGAAGAAACTGCAGCAAAACCAGTGCTACAGTTTAACCCCCTCCCAACATGTTCTCATTTCATGTGGCAAAGGGAACTGGTGTGAGTTTGTGCCTACAGATGAGATGATTTGCAGTTCTACTTTCATGACCCAACTGTTGATAATGAGGCACATAGTTATTTTTCATATGACCTCAGCACAAACTTGATTGGGCTCAGTCATTTGGTAGGCCTGACAGCTTGGCACGGATGAATCTGTCAATTTCCACTTCTCTCTGTTTCTGATTTTCCCAATGTTAAGTTTGGTTCATCTCAAACTTTGAGAATTTCTCCAGTCTTAAGTTTTGTTTGTTCAAAATGTTGGGTTGGTTTTTCAAAAATTCGCATGAAAAGTCACCAGCATTTTTGTGCACATTTTCCCATTGGTGTATACATGTTTGTCTAGTATACACATTTTTGCAAGCAATTTTCCTAATACAATGCGTTTTTGAATGTCATTTGCCCTAATATACACATTTTTGTACATTCTTTAAATCGGAGAACTCCATTGGAAAATTCAAAGAAGTGTGAATTTTGGATAACTGAGTTTCAGTTCACATAGTGGTTCGAAAGTGTGAAAATACCTAAGTTCATGTTACGATGCAAACCGAATGACTTTCTCTCTTATGCCAATTTACAGCTGATAATAAAGACAATGCAGAAGGGGCTGGGAGAAAGAGAGAGAGAGATGACTATTGGGATTGAAAGGTCGGTCTTGCAATTCCATTGGTTGTCTTCTCTATAAATTGTTTGGGAAACCTGCATGAGAGGAGTTTACAGCAAACAAGAATCCCTGTACATCAGATCCATCCAAGATTCACAGACATAGTGCTGCCTAGAGACTATTTCTTAGTTTTTAATTACACTTTAATATATTTATATATGTTCTGTTATATATAAATTTAACATAATATTAATCAGTACAGCTATTTGAGGACTCTGAAGAGAGGAAAAGCTAGCTATAAGGTTTGGATTGTAACTTCTTTTGGGAGGTGGGGAATGACAGAACTTGCTCAGGCCCTGCTGCTTCTGCATGTTATAAACTGCACATGCTCAAAGCCTTAGCATACTGAAATGCTGTTTCAGAAAACTTTTCTGCTGTTGGCAAAATAGCCAATTCCCTAGGTTTAAAGCAAGCCTTGGGTTTTGTTAAACAAAGGGACAATCACAGCCAGGTGACTCCTGCATATACCTCCCCATTTTGATGGGTGACTCTTCCACTCTGCTCTGAACAAGTGAATTCTCCCGTGACTAGAATGCTATACTAAGCCACTTCCCTTCTATTCAAACATCCTGCTCCACTCCTCCACTGATCCTTCCATACTTGCACCAAAGACAACAACCTCATTATGCCCTTCCTTGTTCACTGCAGGCAAAAATAATAATAATACCAACTCTTGTCTCTTCTTTATCCACTTTTCCAGGTTTGATAAACAACATACTAAGAATACAAAAGAGTAAAAGTACAAAAACTCTAACAGATTCCCTATCCACAAAAAGTGGGCAGACTCAACTTGAGTTATCCCATAGTTGGATCTAAAAAGCCAAGGTGTTAGCTGAGTTTCTCTGTGATCAAATCAGGAAGACTGGTTTGCACAGTCTTATTAATATGAAAATTAAGTCAGCATCTACCTTCCTTTACAAACTGGGAGATAGAATGTTCTGGGATTGATCATGCTCAAAACAACTCAACGCAATATTTCAAATTCTCTCACACGCTTTGCCACAAAGTAAAATGGGGTTGGATCCAGATTTATGCTGGATCAATGGCAGTAATGGAAGCAGACATCTCCACCTTCTCCTTCCTACAGCAGCTCCTCCAGCCCACTGGAAATGCTGCACAGAGAGTCAGGAGATCCTGCTGAATGGGGATAACTGTGATATGGGCAGATGGAGATCCCCATATCAGCACCCTTTCTCTAGTGGATGATCCCTTCCTCTCACAGAAGGTAGAACCTAGATCAAACCCAGGAATTCTGAATGGACATATAAAGCCTCAAATGAGAATTGTCCATTTAATTTTATGAAGCAGCTTTTTATCACCAGGCTTGCTGTGAGCTGGGCCCTGATCTATGTAAAGATGAATGTAACATTTTTAATTCACCCGACTCTCAGAAGTCTTCAAGCCCCCAGTTCCAATTTGGCACCAATGGAGAGGGGGATGGGATTTAGGAGGGGGAAATGGCTGTGTGGGAAGGTTTTAACCCCCCCCCCCCCCCCCGCTCACACATGGCAGTCACTCACAATCCAGATCACAGTCCCACCTACTTACTTTAAGGTCAAAACATGGTAAAGTTCAGCTGCATGCTACTTATTTAACGTAGCCTCTAGTTTAGCTCTAGTGACTTGTAACTATGATTTAACCCAGCTATTTCTTTGCTAATTCATTTCTTGCCACCTGCTGTTCTAATGCTGCAGGTCAAGTGGCAGCTCCAAGAACAATCTCATTCTGAACAAACAACCACCACACTTCGAGAGAAAGAGAGAGATCCCACCCTGTTATCTTCAAATTAAGAGCAGCACACTATAAAAATACGAGTAATACAGTGGGATTGCAGTTTACTGAGATTGTCCTGTCCATCACTCCTTTCAGTGGCTACCATTACCAAGACCTGGGACTAATACAGCAGAAAGACTAGCAAAACAAACAGTGCCTTTTGGCGACTATCAGCAGGATCAGCATCGGGTTCAGGCCCTGGACTCCCTGCTACTGCATCACTAACATTGCCAACCTCTGACATAGCAGATAGCTTACATGGCTGTTTTTACAATTCCTTATGGTCAATTAATATAAGAACTCTGCAGTTAGCTGTAAATTATCAAAAGTCCTGGAGAAACAAATGCTATGGGAATAGGACTGTGGTAAGAAACAGGTGCTTACTGGCAACAACAAAATAGCTTTTAGCTCAAACACATCGGCATTCTTCGCAAACCACTTATCTGAGTGCCTGTCACACACATCATGTTCATTACAATGCTCCTTGCAAATCGGTACATAAACAAGTGGAGAGAGACGTGAAAGCCGTCAGGTGTTTCATACAGGAGTGGACAGGAATCTTAGGAATACGACAAATCAAGATCAACAAGGAGGCGGAAGCAGGACCATGGAGAGGAGTGGAATCGTAGCCAAGCATAAGTTGCTGAGATGATTCTTGCAATTCTTGTCTGCTGCTTGGAAGCTGAAGAATGAGAGAAAGCCTGGAGTGGGAAACGTTGGTCAGGGGAACAGGGATTGATCTCTGCTTTCCTTTTGGCAAACTTTGCTTTCACTGGCACACTATTTGTCAAGATGGACTCAAAGCCAAATCCATTGAACATTCTACCAATTAAAAGTGACAAGCAAGGAGTTGTTGGAATGGACAAATAAGTACTATTTGAGTAGTATGTGTTTAACAATAATAATAATAATACCATCATCATCATCATCATCGGAATCATCATCATCACCTTAGTTCTCAATATGAACACTCCCATCTCATCCACCAGGGAAGAGAAGTGAAGTGAATGAATGGGCATTATTCTATCTGCCTCCCACTTCTCCCATCCAGAATCACAGATCTCCTCTGGGGTTGGTAAAAACAGCTTGTGGAAGTCTCTAGTCTTTGGCCATTCTTTGGAATGGTCATCTTGTTCCGAAGAGTGACCCCGTCTGAGGCTGTCCCTGACAAATCACTGGAAATGGGGCCTGGAGATGAGGTATCTGAGGGGCTTCTTATGGGAGAAAGCAACACCCTGGAGTCTCCAGAGGAAGAGGGATGGTCCATAATGGGAAAGGGAGGACTAAATAGGATAAGGCTCTGAGGTCTTCCTGGTCTAGATCTGTAAGAAGGCTTGGAAACCCCTGATGGTCTCTCCATTTTTGAGGACTGCGGATTGTCTCCTGTAGTCTCTCCTTCAGAGGTGCGCTTTCGCCGAAGAACTGGTCCATCCTGGGTAGAATTATGATTAGAGAAGGATGGCTCTGCCTTTCTAGTTGCTGTTGAATCTATAAAGGCTGCATTATTATTTTCTTTCCCCTTCCTATCTACCGGCGGACTCTTTGGGGGCTGCAGCTGGCCTTGAGCATTTTGAGTTGGCTTGCGCTGGCCCACATTGGCTTCTGCTTCTTTATTCTCTGCTGCCAACTGCATCCTGCAGTTGGGGTTCTGTGTCTGTAGGGGCTGGGGGACCTGGGTGTACTGAATCTTGGGTGGAATGACTGGCACAGCTCTAGCCTGGCACATCTTGACCATGAAAGAGGTTCTCACTGCTGAGACACTCACTGGAGCAGAGTTACGGCGACCAGTGGTAGCATGGGCCATCATTATGTAGTCTAGGTCTAAGTCTTGGGGATCAAAGTGGGAACCCCAAAGGTCAGTTTTATTCTTGCTTGGGCAGGCAACAGGAAGTGATGGCACAGAATCACTAGTCTTAACTTCTTTTTGCCCACAGAGGAAGTGCCTGGGTGGAGTGGGCACGGAAAGACTCTCAAAGTTAAAAATGTTGGCAGCTGGAAGGACAGAATCTAGATTAAGTGAAGAGGGCCTTGGTCTCCCTTTCCGTGAGATATCTTCACCTTTGCTGATCTGTGACTCTTTGGCAGAACATAGATCCTTTGTGACAGCAGCTCCAAGGCTGTCAGCCTGTTGAACATGGAGTGCATTTTGTATAGCTTTCTCTGGGCTGTTTGAACTTAATAAGCTATCTCCAGGAGTACATGGTGGCAAAGGAGACTCAGGCTTCAAGACTTCCTGGTTGTCTTTGTCCTCATACACTCCCTTCTCACCTGACTCTTTGTGAATGACAGGGTACAGTCCTTCATGACTGGATGGGGACTCACTAGCAGGTTTCCTGCTTCTTTCATTTGGCTTAGAAGGTTCCTCTAAAAGATTCAGCCAGGCTTCTACTTTGTCCGTTTCTCTCCACTGTGCCTGTGAGGGTTCCTTGATGCCTGATTGGATGTCATCACAAAGATGTTCCTCATCCGCACTTGCAAAAGGCAATGGGATAGCCCAGTGCCTCTTCACAAAGTCTTTACTGTCTAAAGAAAAGCTACGACTGAAACATGGCTTCTTGAAATGGCTCCAGGCCACTCCTTGGCTCTGCAGCTGAAACTCCTGAAGCACTTTTCCTTGAGTGTCCTTGAAGGTCGGGGAATGGAGGGGACTGGTGACCCACTGGTGATCTTCCCATGGCTCCACCAACTCTAAGCTCTGGACATGATCCACCCTTGTATCTTCCTCATGTTGGTCAAATGAATCTTGGGATTGATAATTCATTCTACCCTCCTTGAGTTGGCGGGCTCCAACTCCACTTGAGCTCTTTGCACTGGCCAGGTCCTTTCTTTCTGAAAGCAATTCATCACTTTTCTCTGCTGGGGTCACAGCTGCACCTTCTTTCTCCCTCTGAAGAAGCCAAGTGTTACTTTCCCACTCTGGTTGGTTTAAATACTTTTTATTGGGATATGATGACTTGTCTCTCAGAAGAGGTATGTCTTCTTGTGGTTTTGATGAAAGTTTCCAGTCTTGGGGCTGAGATGGAAGGTCACTCCTGGTATCCTCCATTTCTAGAGAACGTGTCTCAGGTGGGGTAGTATCCAGTTTTACTAAGGTGGAAGAAGCCCCATCCTTTCTGAGCAGTTCAGAGTCACAAACAGGTGAGTCCTCTGATCCTTTGGAGGAAGTGACAATCAAAGGAATGTGAAGTGCAGCTGGTGGGTTTCTGACCATGCTTTCTTCTTTGGGTGGTGTTGGAGGCAGCACAGAATTGCATGGTACATTGTTTGCTTCTGAGGATGAAATAGATACAAGGGTGGGTATAACCTCTTGCTGGCTTGTCTCTGGCGTAGCTGCAGCAAATGACAGCTCCTCTTCAGATTCAACAATTTTCAGCTCTTGTTGAATTTCTGGCCACAATGGTTCCATTAGGGCACTGGAATGATCATTGTGAATCTGAAAAAGAGAAGCAACATTATCAGACAACTGCCTCCTTACTAGCTTGCTCTCTCTTTATTTCCACCCAACCACATTATTTTCTGTATGCTGCATTCTAAATAATAATTATTAAATTACTCTACATGTATGAGCATATGCATGCACAGAAATATAAATATGAACTCTTGTTGAAGATATATGTTCATTTGTCAATAAGATTCCAAGGGGGATTTATAGAGCAACAGCTAAATATGCATGTAGTTGAAAGAATGGAAAACATGTTTCCTTTAGGTCTTCCATTATCTTTTCCCATTAAAAAACATGGTGCATCTCACATCCCACTAAGTAAGCACTGATAAATGGAAGTTTACATCCACTGAAGATAGAAATCTCAACTACTCATCTATGCTGTGCTATTTGAAATGACATGTTAAAAACTCAGGGCGCATTTGGGAGTTGTACAGCGGTGGGAGGAAGTGTGCAACCAAATCCCACTGCAATCATTTTCAAAAGTCAGTGCTCAGAAATTTAAACAGCCAAACAGAAAATTTAAGGTATAATGGTGCCATAAGTTAACATAATGGGACTAGGACCAAACCCCACACCTACTTGTCACCCTTAGATAAGCCCATGTACTCAATGCTTTGTTATTCTAACAAAAAGAGAAATGTGCCATATATGCTAATATTAATAGTAAACCCAGTTCTCTAAGTGTAGATCTTTATGTAGCCAAAATGGCAGCAACTACACATAAGAGAGAGGTACTAGCAGGCTTGGGGAAACCCCAACATTTGCAGAAGTATTAAAAATATTTAGGGGGGGGAACTCAGGAGGTGAGAACACAAACTTCCCAATGGGACTGGAATGCTGACTATTTGTTGGGAGGAAGAAAACAGAAAACAGAAAGGGATGGGGTGGGGAGGGGTGGGGTGGGGTGGAGTCACAGAAGGAATGGCTGATTTGGCTGGAACCCTGACTAGTACTCCATGCTGCAACATTTTGTTGCCAGTCCCACTTGCGCAAAATTTCATCTGACTTGATAATTATAGGAAGGTTCACAAAATCTGTCAAATAGCCCAGCTTCATAACTAAGATGATGATTTCCAGTCAACTGGAAAGGTAGGGCAGAGTTAGCCCCCTGATAGTCAATACCAAGTGCGGATGAATTTGAATAATTAACATGTATTGGTTTCTAAATACTAATTAAGTGATCAGCATGGAGAGAAAAACATGGAGACACAGCTAGTGGTGGATGGATTGATTACTTTTATATCCTCCTTTTCTTCCATCATGAAACTCAAAGTGATGTTCATGGGGTTCCCATATAGTTTCACTTCTAGGCACTTATCAGACCAGACTTGCTTTGTTACCATTGACAAGGTTGCTAAATCATGTGACTTTAAACCAAGCTCTGGACCACTCAGAGATCTAAAGAGCAGAGGCATCATCAGAGAGCAGGGGTATGCCTACACGTGCGGAAAGCCCCACAGTGGCTGTGGATCTGCACCCCATCAGTTAGATGACACAGACGCAGGTTTGCAGCTACTGTGGGGCTTTCCCATGATGCTGTGATTTGAAAAAGTCAGGGATTTACCTTGACTTTTTCAAATGGAACTACATCAACAAGGCAATTCTGCTGTGTAACATCACTCTGTGGCCAATCTGGGGCCAACCCAGGGGCAGAGTCTGGTGGAAGGTGACCAGCAATTGTTCGCCTTCTACCAGGAAGAGGGTGGGGGAAGCTCTGGGACAAGGATGGCTGCTGAGAAACCCCATGCTCCCTCCTTGGCATCAGGATTACCTGCCCCGGGAGAGGGTAAGTGTGGGGTTGAGGAGGGAGGCCGTGCCAACCTGGTGGCATGAAGACAACCCCTAGTAGACACTGAAAGGAGGCAAGTCCAGTACTGGTTAGCAAGAGATGAGTGAAAAAGAACAATCTTAATCATAACCATAATAAAAAATCAACAACAACATAAGAATCCGACCAAAGGCCTATATCTAGTCTCACATCTTCCCACAGTAGCCAACCCGATACCTACAGGGAGGCCAAAAGCAGGACATGAATGTAATAGCAACCTCCTGCTCGTGTTTCCCAATTGTAATTATGAATTATAAAGTCTAAAGTTGCTTAGTGGAGGTGTACAATGAAATACATGATCTCACCCATGGATGTTGCAGAACAAAAGAAGTTTGGGATGTTCTCAGCAAAATAGTGACTTTCTCCTACCTCATTCAGACAATGAAACATGGGGGAGGGGGTGAATTCAACACTTTCTTCTTACCAGTTCCTTGAAGTGTGACGTGTCCTCCACTTTATCCCTTGCCATCTCCTGTGGCCAGCATCCTTGTTTTGGCCTAACATTTAATCCAAGCTGGCCCTGACTCACTTCATCTGCCTGCTGCTGGCTTGCTGGGATCTTTAGTAGCGGCTTTTGTTCCAGGCTCTGTTTTTCCTCTGAACTTTGGCTGCTGTTGTTACCACTAGTCTTTGAATCCTGGGATTTTGTTGTTGTTTGAGAGGCACCTGTGGACTCCAACTTCTTAGTGACTGCTAGTTCCTCAGTAGTAGAATCTGTATTGGAAGCAAAAAGAGAAGTCGTAAAACCACCACGGGGTGGGAGATGGAAAGAGATTTTTTTAAAATGGAAGCAATGTAGGCTAAAAGGTCAGGTGAGAAGGGGCTGATTGAAGACTCACATGACAATAAATGGTACATCACTAGAACCCCAATATTCCCTAAGACAAGAGTGGGGAACCACATTCATCCTGAAGTTCTTGGGGGTCAAATTCCAGTAGTGGGCAGGGACAAAGGCAGAGAGGCCTAAGATTAGTGAAAGTGTCTGCCCACAAGCCAGCATGGCAAAAACAATGATTTCAACAGGCTCATCTGCACTTCTCTCTTTAAATGAGGCCTCTGTTCAATGATTTCCTTAACAATAATCTTCCATTATACATGACGTTTAGTGAACTGAGAACAGCTTTCCTTCAGGTTGAGTCTGCACAGAAAAGCAAGAGGAACTATGTCCAAAAGTGTTAGAGAAAATCACTTTTATTTTTAAGATACCTTCCCTTTAGGCAAGTAAAAGAAGAGATAGAAAAGAGTTCACAAAAGGAAAGGCTTCAAGATTGAAATTCATCAGGGCTTTCAAGCCACTGTGTAAACAGAATGCTGGACTAGATGGACCTTTGGTGTAATCCAGTATGGCTTTTCTTAAATTAATGGCCAATTGTAATTCAGCCTTGTATAATAACAGCTGTGATTTGCACAATCCCCTAAGAGCGTTATATATTGGTTGTGTGCCTATATGGTTTTTCTATTGCAGACTAGTATGACTATCAATACAATCATTCTAGGAACGTATACCAAGCTAGACTACTGGTCCATCTAGCCCAGTATTGTCTAAATTGTGCAGCAGCGGTGGACACTGCTCCCAGCCCCATTTGAAAATATCAGGGATTGAAGCTGGGGTGTTTTGCATGTGCTCTGGCACTGAGCTTTGTTCCCTCCCATCTCATCATCGGTATGGTGCAAGGAGCAGTGTGCAAGCTCTGCAGTTTTCCTGATTTGAGAGGGACAACCTAGCTCTTAACTTTCCTTCCTGTTTCTTTACACTCTGGAACTGCAACCCACCAGGATTCTAACATGGTGGAAGGGCTAAACTAGATGTTGCCTATAGGAGAAGGCTATCAATGGCAACTACTCCTGATGGCAAAATGCAACCTCCAGTATCAGAGGCAGTAAGCCTGTATACATTAGTTGCTGGGGAACATGGGTGGGAGGGTGCTGTTGCACCATGTCCTGCTTGTGGTTCCCAGGTCAACAGCTGGTTGGCCTTTGTGTGAACAGAGTGCTGGAGTGCTAGACTAGATGGACCCTTGGTCTCATCCAGCATGGATCTTCTCATGTTCTTATGTTCTTATACGCACATGTAACATTAGCCCTGACTGGCTTTTTAAAAAAATTAAAAGCAGCTTCAGGAGGGGGCAGTTAGGAATAGTGATGGACCCAGATGTATCTCTGTTCCCCCCCCATCTTAAATTCATTTTGTCCTGAACGTTGAGAATCTCTCCAATCTTAAGGTTGAAGAAGTTTGAGATTAAAAAAAATAAATGCTTTATTGTGCACATTTCTCCAAACACATGCACCTTTTTAATCAATTTTGCCTAATATACACATTTTTGGCAATCCATTTTTCTATTATAATGTATTTTTGAATCTTATTTCCATTAATATAGACATTTTTGTCTGCACTTTCCCCTAATATATGCATTTCTGTACAATTGTTTTCATTGCAAAATTTGGAGAAATGTGAATTTTGAAGGATGAGTTTCATTTCCCCTAATAGCTCCAAAGAGCAATTTTAGATAAATTCGCATTAAAATGCAAACTGAACAAATTTCCTCCCCATCCCTAGCTGGGAACAGTGGTGTGGTAGCAGAGATGGGATGCTTAAGCCTCTCCTTGCCAGTTATTTTATTTGCCCCACATTGTCCTTTTCCACTTCCAAGTAATGATTTCTTTGGCAGTTACTCTCAGAATGCCCTTGAGAGCTTAGTCACATCCAAAAGTGACTGCACAGGAGCAAGTTATCTATGCCATGTGCTGAACAAATGACTGCAGCCTTCATCTAAGCTCACCTGCTGCTGCTTTACACTTTTCCTCCTTGACTGCAATATGCTCTGAACTGGCCCAGTTGTCTCCTTCAGGGGCTGTGGAAGCAGCACCGTCCTGCCCCAAGAAAGAAGATTCTTGCAAACTGGAGAAGGCAGGCTTGTCTTTAGCGGGCATGCGGCAAGGGGTGCTGTTGATACTGATGACTGCAGACACCCGGAGGGGCACTGAGACAGCAAAGGGCTCGGAGATGTTCAAAGCCTTCCGTTGGTGCCGGGGAGAGGCTTCCAAGGGGAAGAGAGTCCCATGGAATCCCGATTTGGCTGTCCCATCGTTGGAGGTGTAGAACATACGGCACATCTTCGGGGAGGTTTGCTCGTTGTCGGGGTCTTCTATGGCCCGGAATACCTTCAGCTGCTCAGGAAGTGGTCTGACTTTGGTAGGCTGAGGAGCATCGCTCTCTCCACCATCCTCGACCCCACCCTCGGCCCCTTTCATTGCACCCTTTGGGTCCCACTCAGTCTCCCGCTTGCTAAGGTCGGAGGAATTGCTTGAGGCCCCCATCCGTGGTTTCATCACTGGAACGAAGAAACCTCCGGCCATAACTGTGCGCTTGAAGTGGCCCTTTTCAACATCTCCTAAGGAAGGGAGGGAGAAAAGCTGAAGAGCATGGCCAAACATGTATTGATACCCTGCTATTTCAAATACGTCTAGGCGTTAAAGGGCAAGATGTGATTCTCCCACTATTCCCAACAACACACATGCACAGGGAAGAATATTATTCAGATCAGGGCCAGCTTGTTCTTTCTGTTATTCTGTGATGAAGATATCTCTTGCTATGGAACATGCAAGTAAAATATTAACCTGGGGAAACAATATCCTGCCAGGAAACTACATTTCTTCAGAAAACTGTCTGATTGATCATATTCCTTGGGAAAAAGAAGGAATTTTCCTCTGGCCCAAAGTCCAGGGTTTGGATTTTGGGTATATGCATGTTTTGCCCAACCAACAGAGATTATCTTGGCTATCTTGCTTGGGCTATGGGAAGCTATTAGTGCTGCATACTGACTGGTGATGAGGAAGAGAAGACAGAAGTGGAAGCAAGTGGCTGGTCCAGCACTGTCTTTGGACAGGGATTGAACTGAATGTGTTTTGGTGGCCTTCCAACCCTTTGATTCTATAAACAGAAATACATATATTTAGACATGCAGAACTCTTGGAGTAAATGAATAAACCTATTAATATAAACAGGTGTGTCTATCTATCTATCTATCTATCATCTACCTACCTACCTACCTATCTATCTATCCAGGGGTGCAGAACCTCAGGCCCTCCTGGGTCCCAATCCAACACTCTGGGGTTCCCTAGTTGACCACGGCCCTTGGCCTGACCCCACCTCTGACCACTGATGGTTTGGTGGTTTCCCAGCTTTTGTACATTTCCCCCCATTCTAAAAAGCAGAAATGACCCTCCTAAGGATTAGTTACTGGCAGTAAGAGCTTTAAGTTAAAGTATTCTGGTACTTTGGGTATATTGGCCCTGCCCCTTTGGCCATTGGCCCCACCCACCACTGGAATACAGCCCTCAGACTGAAAAAGGTTCAACACCCCTAATATATTTAAAAATTCAAAACCCACCAAGGCAGCTGCAACCATCATGGTGGAACACACTTAGTGTCATGTGTGTCTCTACCATGTTTGGTACACACTGGCCAAGTCTCACCTTCTACCGGAAGTGAACACAGTGAGTCCATGCTTTTAGCTGGCCGAATGGTTGCTTTTTCTGTAGAGAGAAAGGTTGTAACACACTTAGTTTCATGCTCTAGGGTCTTGGAAGATTGAAGTGTAAGTTCAGAGCAAAGTGGAGTTGCATGGAAACTGCTAATTCACAAACTAGCATTAATCTGCACTGTTCTCTGTTCAAAATGCTCACTGGTTTCTTCCTAGGCATTGTGCTGGGTTGTTACTCAAAAGACTGGACTATTTTCATACCTTTCCCCATTCTGTTCAATTAACTGTGAAATATCCATGATAACTATTTGGACATTGTTGTTTTTTCAGGATACTTATCTGTAGCTGCTAATATGATTTTTTATTGCTGCTGTTGCAAGAATAAAAAGCCATGGATATTGGTTGCATGTCTTCTTTTGTTATCGCAAGGGACCTGTAGGGGAGCTAATCCCTCTTTAATGAGATGCCAATTTCCCCATCAGTAGAACTCGATTCAGAAACACAAATCAAGATGAGGTGGAGATGCAGGGATGCATCACCAGCACTTTCCATTAGCAGAGACCCCGACGTCATCTGCCACTTCCATGTTCCCTCTGAGCATAGCTGCAATCCCCACCATAGTTGGGGTGGGGAGAGGAATGAATTTTCCCAGCAACAATATATGTTGCAACATAAAGTATTTTGTGGTGGCTTGATCTTGAATGGTGACCTTGGTAGCCCAGAGCACCCATTACCAACTTTGGCTGGTATGTCAACTACACCCATTCTTGGATGGGATAGCCATGGTGATCCATGCACTGGTAACTTTATGGTTAGACTACTCCATGTGGGGCTGCCCTTGTGTGTGGTTAACAAGCTGCAGCTGGTGCACAATGCAGCAGCAACTATGGTGCTTACTGGGACACCCAGTTATGCTCACGTAAGATCTGTGATAAAAGAACTGCATTGGCTACCTATTAGCTGCCAAACCATGTTCAAGGTAAGTTATTGTCATACAAAGCCCTAAACAACTCGAGACTAAGGTATCTAGCAGACTTCCTTGCCTTATATACCCAGCCGACGGTTAAGATCATCAGGGGAGATCTTGCTAGTCATTCCAAAATTAACAGAATGTCACCACGTAATACCTTGATGGTAGGCCTTCTCTGGGGGGAGGGGGGGACACCCATGCAGTTTGGGAGTCAGAAAGTGTGGCATCTTTCAAACGCCTTCTGAAAATGCACTTGTTCCCCTAGGCCAAGGCTTGGATTTAAATTAACCATGATGCTCCATCTTAGTATTCTTATTGTAAATGGGATTACTTTTCATACTTTATTTTAAATGTGATTTTAATATTTATAGGTAAAGTACTTAGGGATTTTATTATATTTCGCCACAGACAAATATCACAAATAAATAAACAAACAGGCAATTAAGACCATTTAGCTTTACAAAAGACTTGCTTGTGGTGGAGAGAAAATGGCTAGAACTGGTTTTCTGATAGGGATCCACCCGCCTGCATTTTTGGACTCTCCTTGGGGACATGGCCATGGGAATGTCATGATGAGCTTCAAAATTTACCACTCCACCACTGGGCTGCACTATCCATTCCCAGTATTTCTGGGATGTCTTCATTGTAAAGTGACTGGTATAGATGTATTTTTAGTAACAGAACTCCGGCGGACATATTTGACCTCTGAATGTGCTTGTATTGAGCTAGTGCAGGGGATGCGTGTTCACCCCAGTATTATAATGGGAAGTATTCACAGCGTGCATTTTGCATGCCTTGGGCTATGACTGCCTTCCATTGTCCTCCTGCGGTGATCTTCCACATGATGCAAGAGGTTAACGATGTGCTCTCCCCCTTGCTCTCATCAAAAGCCTTTCAGGCTGTCTCTGAATTCTTGCAGCTTTTGGGCATGAATGGTCTTTTGCAACATGCTGGAACATTTCTGTGCTAGACGAGGGAGGAGCAGCATGGCTTTGCTCATGGAGAAAAGATATGCCCTGTCAATGAAGGTCACCAACAGCCCTTACCAGAGAGCTTCTGTCCCCGTACAAATACACTCCCATTTCGGCTCAGTTTAGTCTTGGCTTCTGATCCAGACCGGCCCAAGTTGAAGATTGACTTCCACTTCTTGGATTTGGTGGATAACTTTCTCCTGGGAGGGAAAAAATGGATAAGATATTGGTAAAGGGTAGCTGTGCTTAACTGCAAGAGTGAGGGAGTTTACCATCACTTTCATCTGCCTCCATTTCTGGCAATCTTTTAATCTATTGCTTTTTTAAAAGGCCTAGCCTTTATATTCTCTCTCTCTCTCTCTCTCTCTCTCTCTTGCAAAGGCTAGGATTTTTAAATTCAAAGCATGATGTCTGGAGCCTTTCAGCGCTGCAGGGATGGGAAGAGCTCAAATGGCCCTATTATTTTCAATGGGAACTAGGTACCTTTAAAGATGCAGCCTTTATTATTACAGGGGACATGTCACACCACCAGGGGTCATACATAACCCTATGCCAAAAGAAATACCTGCACGTATTTGCATATCATACATAGTCTATTTTAGTTCCAAGTGCCGGCTTTTCAAAACTTCTGGAATTTACCTTGCAGGCCTACATAAGGTGAAGGCAGCCGTGGATAGCCACCCATGAGGGGTTCAATAACTTTCCTATTTTTGGTGTCACCTGGGACTGCTAAAACAAAACAATATGGTTGATGGGCTGCAGTCAGCTTGGTAGGTCATCAGTTGTCCAGTCCTTTTGCAAGGATGACTGTCATAACATATATGAAGCATTTATGATAAGCATTGTTTATTTATTTATTTACAATATTTTTGCCATTCAATTATCTAATTGAGAGCTTCGGCTATGGGGCGGTATACAAATGTAATAAATAAATAAATAAATAACACAGATTTCAGAGAGGAGAACATAGGTATAAACCGTAAAAGAAAGAAGATTTCAAATGTTTCACAGAGAAAGGCCCTTCTCCTGGTGCATTAGTATTATTATTTGCACTGAGGAAATGAGGCTTAGGGATAGTTCATAAATGATATTTCATACATCAAAAGTGTTTTCCTGTAGGAGAAAGCATGCAACCCATACATGCATTTCCCTTCATGTGAATAAACAGTGGCTTGGCCACCATTTCCCAGTGTATATACATGTGCTATGGGGAGGGATCGTAGTTCAGTGGTAGAGCACACGCTTTGCATGCAAAAGGTCCAGGTTCAATCCCAGGCACCTCCAATTGAAAAGAAAAAGGTGGGGGATCAGGCAGCAAACGATCTGAGCATCTGAAGATCCTCTATCAGTCAGAATAGACCAGGTGTAGGCAACCTTTTTGGACAGTGGGCACATTTGGCAATTGGAGGAACTGTCTTGGGCACCACCACAAAATGGCTGTCATGGGAGGCGTGGCAAAGGACAAGTTAACCTGCCAAAAAGGCTGAGTACATGACAGAGGTGCGGTCTGAGCCTCAACACACTCCTATGAACTAGCACTGTGCTGAATTTTTCAATCTATTTATTTTCAACCATTCATTGGGAGGTGGCAGGGGTGAAAAGAAATTGCCCCCATAAATTGTGGGAAGGGGTGAGAATTTTGGAGGCATTTCTCAGGGTTCAGGGCTTCAGCGCTGACCTTACTGTAAGGAGGTGGCTGAGGGTGTGTGTGCTCTTTCTTTGACCATTTCCCCCCTCTCAGGCTGCTAGAGCTTCTTAGAAAGCTCCCCAGAGGACTTAGCCTGGACTTCCTCCCTTGAGGCTTCCCTGTGCTGAGCGCCTGAAAGTTGAGAGGGGCATTTTTGGCTTTGCTTTTATTGTTATTAAAAGTCCTTTTAACAACAGGAAGAAGAATCACAACAACTCCTCACTCAGCTTTCAGGTACTCAGCAGGCAACCCTCAACATCCCAACAATAGAGGCAGGAAAACAAGTGGGAAAAGCAGAGGTTGCAGAAGGGTGGGTGGGGTTTCGGTACAGCACTACTTTGGACCCACAGTTTTCAGCAGCAACAGAAACCTATTTCTTAGCAATCCCCACTGCTGGTTTTTTGTTTTTAAAGTGGGGACCAAGAAAGCTGCCCAGGGGTGCATTGGTGCCCATGAGCACCATGTTGCCTACCCTGGAATAGGCAATGCTGGGTACGAGAAAGCGGCCTCTTACATTCCAGTCGTTACCAGTGATTTCTATGTGGGTTGCATGTTACTAGCTTGACTTGCACAGACTGTCTACGTGCTAGGACTTTATTGCTCAGTATGTTTCAGTGCCACCACTCCCCCTGCTCCCCCTGCTCCCCCCTCACACTCTCCCAGCTGCTGCCACCTGCCCACCAACCTGCGGGACGTACTTGAGGCCTCCTCATGTTCTGGTAAGCTGCCCGTCCTCCTCTCTGGGCTCCCTCCTTTCTAGCCACTCCCCACCACTCCCTCCAGCTGCTCCCCCTCACTCCCAGCTGAGTTTATATAGCCTGTTGAAGTTCTTCTCATAGCTCAGAACCTCCAATGTACAAAGATCTTCTCATAGCTCGGAACCTCCATGCCACACATTGCCACGCATCACCTTAGCATTTAATATATAGAGATATGTGAAGCAGCCCTTCATGGTATGCCAAGAGCCACTCAGTGAGTTCATGGGTGAAATGACAACTGACTTCATGCTTCTGAGGTCTAAGTTAAACACAGTATTTCATTTGTGCTAATGCTTCTTTGGGTCCAGGAGTCTACTGCTACCATCTTATAAAGATGTTGCAATACAGTAACTAGAATGTATTATTCCACAGATTTGATTGAATGTCACAGACAGAAAGTAATTTAAGTAACTAGAAAACCGTGCTGACAACTCTATTGAGCCCGTATGACATGAGGCTCACATTACCGCTTCTGCCATCTTGCAACAGTCTCCGCATTGTGCACCAGGAATGAAAAGTCGGCCTATCAGCCACCTTTCACATACAAGAACGATTGGGAGGCTTGAAGTCAGCGATGGATGTTGCATGTGTAGTTGAGGCAGGTCACCAGCAGGTGGCTCTCTGATAACAGCCGTCTCAAGACCTGTGTTGAGCATTCCACTCACGTTGATCAAAAATTCTAAATGAAGCAAAGCGGCAAAAGCTATTCCTCCAGAACAAGCTTACATCCGTCTCTTTGCCTGAATAGTAAGAGGTCTGACACTGGAGAGGGACCATAGCTCAGTGGTAGCACACATGCTCTGCATGCATAAGGTCCCTGTCATATCTACCTTTTAAGAATTTCAAGCAACAAGGATGGAAAAGACCCTGAAGCCAACGGAGGCTGGCGGCTCCGATTTCGGTGGGGCTGTGAATCCATCCCAGGTTTTAGTCAGAACCAGCCAGAACACTAAAGGAGCTGTCCGAGGTGCTGAACCTAGCTTGGGGTTGTAGTTCAGCACCTTGGATAGCACATTTAGAGTTTTGGCTGGTTCTGATTGAAACCTGGAATGGATTCACAACCCCACTAAAATCAAAGCCACCAGCCACCACTGCTTAAAGTACATAGCCAGCCATAGGAAGCAATACTTGGCTAGGAGGAACCATGGTCTTTCCTGCCCATGTTCATGTGACATGGAGACAGCTAGTCAGACACTGAAGATGTAAATGTTTGTGAAGTATGTATTACCCTTCTCTCAGAATTGTTGAAAGAGATGCCTACCAAAAGTTAGGCAGGCAATGGGAAGGAAGCCTACCTGCCCTCACAGCTGGTTCCAGGTTTGGATGAGCCCTTGGCATGCCCTCCCCCCCATCCATGCCCCCTTTCATGCCCTGGGTAGTATGGGCTCTCCCTCCTCCGGAATTGTGCCAGGCTTACTGGTGGAAGTAGACAGGCAGTGAGACAGAAGGGGTGTCATTCCCATGACTGCTGGGTGGTCACTACTGTGATTACCCACATTGCCCCAGGATGGACAGTATGGGTGATTACAGCGGCAGCTGTCTAGCACTAGAAGAGGAGGCCTGGGCAGTGGTCAACCCTTGGCCGTTGCCCAAGGATGCTCGCCTGCCAACAGGGGGCTCGCCTACCATTTGTGTTCATCTTTCTGACACTGAGGAATGGCGCCACTTACTTGCTGTCAGGTAGGTCAAGGACGGTATGGAAGAAAGAGCCTGTGACTGGAACAATTTCTGGCAAGCTGTTCTCCCTCCGTTCTTTGCGGGCAGGGTGGCAGGCTGAGAGGTTTCGGGCCTGAGCTTCTTCCAGGCTCACCAGCTTCATTGGCAGAGAGGCGGAAGGCAGCGTCAAGCTCTTCATAATGGGCTTATTCTCTGCAAAGCCAAGGCCGGTGGGGGGGGGGGGAGGAGGAGAGGAGAAATTACAGATTCCAGACTAGCTGATTACAGATTCCTACTCCCCTAGCTGGAGGGTAGGGTTTAGGGATTGCGTAGGGAGAAGAGAAAGTCCTTACAAGGTCTCTCCAGTGTTTACTTTCATGACTAAACACTTCCAGTGAAAACAGTGTTTGGGAGTGTGCCTGTTGATTGAATTCTCTTCTTTCCCAGCAATTCGATCTGTCGCCCCTGCCTTCCCCCCAGCAGGTTCCTGGTCACCAGCCAGACTCATGCATCTTCTAAAAAAGATGCCTGAGGATCCCTGCTGGAGTGAACTTTTGGAAAGGCTCAGCTCCATTTCTGGCCTTTGAGATGAATCAACATTCTCTTCCCCTCCCGATGATTTCAGAGAGTTTGTTCTGAAAATTGCCATTACTTTTCTTATTTCTCAATGGCTACTATTGTTAGCAGGAAGTGTCAGAGTGCCAGCTGTAAAACCCAAAAAGAGTTCTGATGATGAAAGAGAATTTCTTCAGTTTCAGTGCTGGCAATTTGGCACTTCTGCTCACTAACAATTTCAGTCATTAATAAATAGGAAAAATGATTGTCAAGGAAACTCACTCAAAAACTCCCCTTGCAGGAAATGGATGTGGTGGGGGCACATACAAGCAAGTGTGAAGATCTCGGAATGCACCTGATCAAGGCCATATGGGATTATCTCAAAGTTAACACCATGGGTTTGGAATTATGTGCTATGCATTTACATTTTAAAATACCAACTATATTTAGGGGTATGGCACATGGAAGCCATTTAAAAATGACTCCTTGGGACAGCTGTTAGCCTGCTGTAAGCCATTTGTATGGACCAGCTTATCATACAGACTGGGAAATTCTTATGATAGCATGGAAACCTATATTTTGGGGCATTTGGGGTAGTGTAGTAAAAATAACCCACTCCACCTGAATGGATTTGCTACATGGAGCCATTTAAAGGATCCTCTCTACATCACAGTTGTAAGACATAAGCCAATACTATTTCCACTACATTACCTTCCCCCCCACCACCACCTTAATGTGGCCATTATGGGGCAGAGCCACAGCTAAGCTGACTTTCCGGTATGCTTCTGACATCTGTCAAACTCTCAACCCAGTACCTACTGGCTCAACCTACATGCCAAAGGTTTGGGGTGGGTGGGTTGCTGTTTCAGCATGGGTCAGGCTAGGGATGAGGGCAACGTTCTGAAATCCACAAGCCATTACAAGCTGAGCCAAAGAAACTCTCTGTGAGAGTCAGCCAGCTTTCCCTGTTGTTGGCTTCCTTCTCTCTGCTTTCCAAAACTGAGTTACAAAGGCGGGGGGGGGGGGGGGAGACCAATAGCAGTGGGGATTGGTGAAAACTGGGGGGTTGTCTTGGATTCCCGTGGGCCCCTGAGCCTGCTTCAAGCCTCCATGGCCAATAGGGATGCTGGAAAATGCAACTGAATGGAAATTTGGTTTCTGCCCATCAATAGTTAGGCTACAGATGAGACTAATCACGATATCAGCTTCTACTTGTGGGGGCTTTAGCTTTAAAAACATTCATTGATGGGGAACCTCCCTCCTGTGGGTCAAATCTGGCCCACAGAGGTTCACTATTTGGGCTGCAGAGGTTCTCTCCCAGGCCCTGCCTCCTCTCCCCGCACCAGAGAAAAGCAATGTCTCTTTAGTACTGGGAGAGGAAACCCCTGCTGTTATCTCCAATCACTGATTGGAGGTAACCACAGGGGTTTCCTCTCCCAGTACTATGGAAAGGGCGCCTTGATCTTCTGTTGGGAAGTACAGCCTCCTCCCTGTGCAGCTAGAGGCAAGGGCAACAATTAAATGCCTTTTACTGCACGGGGAAAGGGACCCTATGATGTCTGGGAGAGGCCTTTGTGTCAGGGGAGGAGCTTTGGGATGGAGGGGACACTCTCTGGCAATCATCCAGCCCCCAAAAGGCAATCTGCTCCCTGGGACCGGAACAGATCTCTACCCTGATGTGGATCTTCCCCATTTCCTTCTTCCCCTTTCTTCTCATACACAATTGGGATTCAGGTGCATTCCTGAGGCCGAGAATAATTAAAAGCCATGTATATATGCCCTTTGGTAAGAACTAGCTTACTAGCCAAATGGCTGCTGGTGGGATCTGGATAGGGGTCAGTGCTGCCGTGGAAGAAATAGTTCAGAAGGACTTACCCTCATTCTCCTTTGGCCTGGCAGGGACATTGTCACTGAAGAGTTCCTCCACGTGGTTCAGTATAAACTCGATCACCAACTGCTGGACTCGCACCTCCAGGAAAGCTGCATCTCCATTGCAGCCCACAGCCTCAATCTCCTTTGACCTGCACCACAGGAAGAGAAGCAGGTGGAAGAGCAATAAAGCATCACTTTACTAAGGCACAGCTTGTGAAAAAGGGAAGTGAGCTGCATGCCTTCATATGTCATGTCGGCAACTTCCTAGTAGAAATATATATATATATATATATATATATATATATATATTACTGTAGCAGACATTTTTACCCACCGTCTGAATATACAACTTTCCTTGTCCCAACCTTCTGATTTCCTTGTTCTCCATCCTCAAAACCTATAGGTTTCACTCTAGGTTTTGGTTAGAACTAGTCAGAACTGGAGCTATCCAAAGGTGGTGCCTTTTACCTGAAGTTACCCACCAAATGGGTTGAGAACCTCAGATAGCATCTTTCAAGATCTGACTGGTTCTGAGATCTGACTGGTTCTGATACCCAGAGCAGATTCACCGCCCCACTGAAATAAAAGTCATCAGCCTCCACCGGATATATTTTAAACACCTTTGGCTCTTTTTCACAGAAGATTTAGAGAACAAAAGCAAGGCTCACATACAATAGCTTGCTTTTGGGAGAGCTGGGGAAAGAGTTAATATCCAAAGTCCGAAGAACCATTTTCATTAATGCTGTTGTATTGTTGTGTAGCAAAATCCTTGTGTATGCAAGATCCTGTCAACCAGTCACAGGAATCTTGTGTTACTTAATTAACTACTCAACGTATTTAGCTAATGACATTCAGCAATGTTTTACATGCTGCGATGCAGGAGAGAGGACTTGATACAGAGCGAGATTACAGTTAGCTTATCTTGCTTTCTGGGGATTCACTCCTTTTCATAATAAGCTCAGGTGCTGAAAGCCAACAGGGTTATAGCTAGAACAGGGCCACAAGACAGAGGTAGCAGCGCGCTTGTGGAGAGTCCAAGGTTTGCAGAAGTATAAAACTTCTTTACAACAACAACAACCTTTAAGGGGGCAAACACCTTCTCCCCACAGCCCTATGGCGAGGACTCAGGGCTCTTTCAAACGGGGGTGAAATCACATTTCCTTACAGTCGCTCTTGCTTCCGGCTTCTCTTCTGTGATAGGGACAAGCAGAATCACACGGGGGAGAAAGGGGAAGCAAGCAGCGACCACGTGGCCCATTCAGTTTAGTGGGACAGTGCCCTCTAGTGGGCATGTTATAGCAAAACATCTGCGCATGGCAGGAAAAAGCAACCAATTTCACTACAGCTCAAAAGAGTCATGTTTTCTGAGGTTTATTTTAACATATATATATATATATATATATATGCAAAGAACCTCAGCTGAAGTAGGAATGTGCAAATCAACAAAATTTGACCTCGCCAAAGTTCACTGATTTAGGCCTTGAAGCTTGTTCAGACTCATGTCCATAATAGACTGCAAGCTTTGGTTGAAATACCACTAAAGTCCTACTTAGTCTAACTCCAAGTAGGACTTTAATTGGATTCTACCTTTTGCTTTTGCTTTGTATGAAAATCGGTGCATATTTTCCAAATGTACGCATCAATTAGGAGCATTTTTCAGATGTACGCATTTTTTTCATGCACTACAAAAAAATGAACAATACATCTCTGGTTGGCACAAAAGAATTTGATAGGTATGGGGGACATGCGCACAGAAGCTATAGGGCCCAGCAGCAACTGTAACTTAGAAATGTTATTAAGCAATACAGAAGCCCATGAATAAAAAATAAAATAAAAGCCAGTGTGCCTTGCCAAGGGGTTTCCTGGCATGCAGTTCCACTTTCCAGACCAAGAACTGTGTTCCAGCTGCAGCGGTGCTAGTTACAGCTGGGGCTGCTGCAGATTAAGCCAATCCAGAGGATTTAGTTTATCTCTGTGTAGAAACATCACATCAAAACAACATCAAGTGCGGCTACAAGGGAAAGCATCCAATGAGAACATCACAACTCATCTTGATGAATTTTATGGGTCTGTGCTCAATTCCCCCCCCCCCAATGCCTGCTTCTTGTTCTCTATCGCCTCACTTGTACCGCCAAACCAATCTCTCCCCCCACTCCCACCCCCAAAAGAGCAGCAGATAAACTGGTTCTTATCTTGACATGCCAAAGTGTTACTGAAGAAATTATCTCTGGGCAACGAATCCTTTGTAAAGTTAATGGCTGGAGTGTAAGATAAAATGCGGAGAGGACTTCACCAACAGGAGAGCCATGTAAGGAAATGACAGCTGCACCTCCTGCTCTTTTCATGTTCTCCTTGGGAACCAGAGTTATAACGGGAATCAGGCTTCCCCCCCTCCCCAAAAGGAAGAGAGACAGTAGATGGAATTAAAGTTTTTGAGCAGAGTGTAATTGGCAGATTTAATATCTCTTGCCATCATAGGCACAGCTCTGCCTCGTTTGCAATTGCAAAAGTTGAGGAAATTTATTTAGGGCGATTCCACTAAGAGCCAATAATCCTTATTTTGTCCTGCAGTTCTTTCTGCAACTCTAGTCCTGAACAAGCTGCTCACTGACCAGTGTCCCTCAACTGAGCTATCTTTAGCAGTAGCTCACAAGTTATTGTCATGTACACACAGTTCATTCAATTGATCAGGAACTTCACTTCCACAAGACCAATTTAAATAAATATATGTGAGACAGTTCCCCTGCAACTCCATCCATTAAAAGAGTTGTTGTATGGAGAAATATTCTTGCCCAATGTGCCCAATATTTTTCATTAATTATTCCTAAACTGAATTCTGGGAGCTGGCTGTGATTGGACATGATGCTAAACCATAGTTTAGTGATGTGTGAATGAGTCCTTAGCTTGTGTAATTCCTTCCTCTCACTTTCTCCAGTGTGGGTGTGAGGAAGAGTGTGAAAACATGTGCTTTCATTTTCAATTCACTGAAATATGTTGTTTCATCTGAACTGGAACAAACCATGGTTAATTTAAACTATGGTTTGTCTGAACAAGCCAGCTTCAAGCCATGCTGGCTTGTTTGGATAAACAATAGTTACAAATAACCACAGTTCCTGGTTCAGAGGAAACAACAAACTGGTTAGTTGAAAATGGAGAGTCGTGTTTCTGATCTCTTCCTCACAGCTGCACCAGAGGAGGGGAGGAGAGACAAAGCAGGGTTATGTACATAATACTAGACTTTGGTTTTAGCATGATGTCCAAAACAGGCCATTTTTTTCAGGGCCACTAGCTGGTTTGGATGTTCAGAAAACTGAGAAAAAATAAATGTTCGCTGAATTTATGTGAAATCCATGAGTCCCAAACCAATAACAACAGAGTAACTTGAGATGCTTCCACGTTTCATTTAGTGGGGAACTGCGGTGCTTCATTCGCTCACTCTTTCAAGGCATTATTACACAATCATCCGGTCATTATTATCTTGTATTTGCCCTGTCTGACTTTGTAAACAAAACAGTAGCGAAATCTTCGCAAGTGTAGATGCTCTTAGGACTACTTTTCTATTTTTTTCTATTTTCACTTTTTTTAAAGCCTGAAAAGCATGGTGGTGTGCTACTGAGAGGAGGTTCTCCCCTAAAGGTGTTAAAACCTGGGGCAGGCATATATGGGAGGAAGCAGTCTTTCCATTAGCCTGGTCCCAACTTGTATAGGGCTTTCTAGCTCAAAATCAATACTTTGGAAAGTGCAATTCGCCCAAAGGTGTGAAAAGTCAATTGCAATTCTGCTTGTAGCTTACAACAGAAGAGCAATGATTGGATAGTGCCAGGAGCCACCCATCTGGAGGCAGCATATCTCTGCTATAAACTCTGAACTCACTCTGTGTTGAAGTATTTCAAACTATGGTTTTAAATGGAAATATTGTGATATAGACCAAAATCCATGTGCATCTCTCTTGAGGCCATCAAGCCTGATTTATTTATGCTAATCTGGTTTTTGTATTCTTGCCCATATCATGCTTTTTCTCTGCTCACTTTCCTTCTTCTTATTGCTCAAACCTCCTTGGGCTCAGCCGCAGGAATTTCACGAGGAGTTATTTCTGTTTCATTAAAAACAAGGTTCCCATTTCTAGTTTCAGGCTTAAAATTTTATGTGCACATTTTCCCCTAGGATTTGCTAATAAAGCTTTAGTTTAAGGCAAGAAACAAGGGTGATTCTCCTATCACCCAGATTCCAACACAGCCTGAAGACCCAGCATATCTTGCAAGCAATTACATGGAAATGGAGCTTTTGCAACCAAGTTTACGCAGCAGATTTGGTAACATACCCCATGAAGTGTGCTCCCTAAAGTTTGTGGAGAGCCTTTCTAGGCTTCCACCTTGCTAACCAGTATGATTGCATCATTCGTGACACGGCATCACTAGATGGATAATTTAGGATTAGTTGAGCTCCAATATTACAGTGAATTACTGTTGACCTGCTGCTTCCCGTACAGCAGCTGTGAGTAGTATGATTCACCTCCCAACAGTTGACCTCCTCTCAGGGCTCCACCTCCCAAACTGGATCATTCCAGCCTGTTCTTATGTCTTCATCCATCACAAATTCCCATTGACATTTTCAGCATTGCCTCCATTGTGAAGTGAAAGAGTAAGAGCTTCTATTGTACCTGAGGAGATTGGGTGCCCACACTAAAGCCAGGTTCCTGGTGTGCATGTTGGTCATGCAACTGAAGGATGCTAGAAGTGCCAGGTGTTTGCTCAGGTATTCCAGGGTCCTGCAATGGTTTCAGTAAAAAAAAGTGTTTTAACCCCTCTCATTAAGCCAAATACATATCATCATGTCTTACCCTACTGGTTTTGCTGAGAAAAGAAGGATGCCCAAAAATCACAAGCATCACATTAAATTAGTACTGTGCTGAAAATTTCGACCATTCCATTCTCGGCATTTTGTGGCAGGTGGGGTGGGGGGAAATGAAAACTCACACGAAAGAGGCTGGGAGAGGTGAGAATTTCTGAGAATTTCCTCCTTGGAGAGGGGAACAGGTTTTCCACATACCTTTTAGAAAGTAGCCAGTTGTTGAGGCGTCTTCTTTCTTTTTATTTTTTTAAAACACCCCCACATTTTCAGCAGCCCAGGAGTGATTATTGGATGCCTATTGGAGCGGATGAGGTCACACAGTCTCCAATAGGCCTTCACTTAGAACTGCTGGAGGAAGGGGGTGTTGTTGTTGTTTTGAAAAACTAAAAAGTAGGAAGAAGGGCCCTCAGCAACCGGTTACACTTTAAAAAGTTCTGTGGAAATCCTGTCCCCATCCCCAAGAAAATTCTCCAAATCCCACCCCCCACCCCACGTGAAAGAACAATGCCTCTTTCCCTGAGAGAGAGAAATAGGGGGCAGGTTTCAGCCCAGCACTACATTAAATGTCTCCAATGAGCCAAGATCTACAACATCTACTACTGATGCAAGGCCATAGTCCTTTCCCCACTGTCTTTCCTATTCTCTCCCTCAGCCCATGTTTCTTCTCTTGCTAGTCAACCTTCTGCTCCTGTTCTTCTACTTGCTCGTGAGCTCCCTCTTCACTGAGGTTTCCAAAATCACACTGCTACTCTCACATCTCTCAACTCCTTCAATTCCATCATATGTCCGAGAGAGAAGAATAAAGAAGAAGCAATGTAAATCTATCCTGAACTATCAGGGATCCTCATTTGAACTCATTAGGAACCGCACATGGTTTATGCACCAGCTGCTAGTGCTACAAACCGCCATAGTGCCTATATAGGTGAGGCTGATGAGAATGAACAAAAGCTTCTAATTAACAATAAAAGGGACCCAGATGTCATTGCTGCATTTTAGAAGGGGACGTGATAAAGACCTGAGGAGCAAGGTGCCGCTAATTCATGGTAGCTCTGAAATGTAAGGTCAGCACTTTTTATGGGAAAGGACATTACATCTCATGAACAACTGGCCACCAAGTGCACTCTGGGGATTTCTGCGGAGAAGACTGTGTGAGTTTACACCACAGTCATTTTATCCCAAACAGGTAAATCAACAGTTTGCTTAAGGCAAGTAAAAAATGGGATCATCAACTGACCTCACCAGCCTCGGCCCACAGGTGAGTCTTCTCCGCCACCAATAATAATCACTGTCTGCAAGTCTTAGAGGCTCGGTTTTGATTTTACCTGTAATGAGATGGCGGAAGTTCCTGGATGACATTCTGAATTTGGGCCAATTGTTCTTCCTCCGGGAAACACGACACTGCCTCCTTCAAGGAGATGGACAAAAGAGAATCAGAGAGCTCTAGGGCTGGAAAAGCCTTCAAGGTTCAATTGGTCTAAGGGCTTCATCAGATGAGTGTTTCATCGCACACTCACTACTGCCCACTCATGGTTTTTTACATGTCCTTTAGACGACGACGATGTCCGCCTTCCGTGCCCCTCCCATTCCTTCTTTCCTTTTTTCATCACAAAATGGACCCCTTTTAATCCAACTTTTGGGGGGGAGGAAATGGAATGTGCTGCCATTTCCTGCTGTGTGCAGGAAAAGCAGTATAATAAAAACAGCCCCTGAATGGGCTACATGGTCTTTGTTTACTTCCTCTTTCTTCTCCAGGAAGAAAGAGGAAGTAATGTGGGACAGGAGCTGGGGCGGAGAAGCGATGGCAGGGAACCACAATTTCCCCCCGTCTGATGATGCTCTAAGTCCCATCCCCAAAAGCAGAAATCCCAAAATATCTCTAACAAATTTATACATAAAATAGTTGTGCTAAGTTATGAATAAACTAAATGTATAGCAACCAAGGAGCACCAGATGCAGCTCCCTGTAATTTGGAACAATAGAATAACTGGTATAAAATAATTAACTTACGACAGGTATGTTGAATTTGTTTCATCATGAGGACCAAATTATGTTTTGGAGAAGCTTCTGGGGGGGGCACATTCCAGTGGTGGGCGGGTATGAGGGCAAAAGGGGGCAGTCTGAAGGCAAAAGGGAAGGGCCAAAATACCCCAAATACCAGCATATTGTAGCTTCAATCTCTTCCAGCCAGTGACTAAGCCTAACGAGAGGCATTTCTGTCCTTTAGAATTTGGAGGTGGGGAAACTGTGCAAAAACTGGGAAATCCCCAAATGATTGGTGATCAGGGGGGAAAGGGGGGTCAGGAGAAGCAGCAATGGCCTAAATATTGCGCTTGACAATGACGGACAACCTCTTAATGCTCAGAGCCCATTGTATGATCTGGATAGGGTTCCATACCTGCATTTTGCCACGCAAACTGCCCTCCCTGATAAAGATGATGTGATCTAGTTTCGTGGCTTTGGGATATATTGCGAAAAAAGGTGCAATATTAAAAAGCATGCAACAGGGAGGGAGAGCTATTGCTTTCATGCACCGCTTCCCATAAGAATTTGAGGTTAGATCCAGGGATGTGCAACTGGGCTGTTGGAAGCAGACATCTACAGCCCCTACGGCCGATGCCACACGAAAGACAGCACTGAATGGGGTGAGCTGTGATGCAGGGGGATCCCCCAAAATTGTGCAGATGCACCTTCCATGAGTAGAGCCCTTCCATCAGCAGAAGGGAGATCCTGGACCCAACCCCTGGTTGGCCTGTCTGGAAAACAGGATGCCGGGGCTGCAGTAGATTGACCATTACTCTGACTCTACTTGTGTTTTTATGGAAAAGGAAAGTTACATAAATAGACAGAGGGAGTTCTTACAGGCCTTTCTGCCTGTGCAATTAAAGTGTGCCCCGTCAGAATTCACCCTTTGCTGTAGTATATACTCCTGTGTGCTTCTTTCAATAACACAGCATAAAAGTAAAATAGCTTTTTAAAAAAAGTTCAGAAAATCCAGGATGCAAGTTACTTTAACTAGGCTATAAGAATTTATTTCTTTATTACATTTCTATCCTGCCTTTTTTCCTCCAAGGAGTCCAAGGCAGCATACATAATCCTCCTCTTCTCCATGTTATTCTCACACCATCAACCCTGTGAGGTAGGTTGGGTTGAGAGTCTGTGATTGGTCCAAAGTAGGGGTGTGCACTGGATCGGGTCCGATCCACGATCCGGATCAGATCCAGGGGAAATTGGATACAATTATCCGATTTCCGATCCCCCCACTGGATCGTTTGATCCAATCCGATCTGATCCAAAAAGGACCTGATCCAGATTTGAATGGATCGGAGGATTGGCGGGCGCCCACTGGCGCCCACTGCTGCTTCCATTGGCAGGCGCCAGCGGGTGCCCGCCGATGGAAGCGGACAGCGAGGGGGGGTTTCCCTGGCGGGGCCGTCCGCTTCTGTCGGAGCAGACTGCCCGGCCAGGTGAGGATCGCAGAGGGGAGGAGGGAGGGAGGGGGTCCCACTTACCTTCCGGGGACGTCCGCTCCCCTCCACTGCTGGCCGCTACTGTGAGTAGGCTTCGCGGCCTGCCCCTAGGTAGCGCGCCAGGTGATGTCATCACCTGGCACGCTACTAAGGAGCAGGCCACGAAGCCTGCTCGCAGTAGCAGCCAGTGGCGGAGGGGAGTGGACATCCCCGGAAGGTAAGCAGGGGGGAGCGGGGAAGGGAGCCCACGGCCCGCTTACCTGCCAGGGCCGTCCACTCCACTCCGCCGCTGGCCGCTACTGTGAGCAGACTTCGCAGCCTGCCCCTGAGTAGCGTACCAGGTGATGACATTACCTGGCGTGCTACCTAGGGGCAGGCCACGAAGCCTGCTTGCAGTAGCGGCCAACGGCGGAGGGGAGCGGACGGCCCCGGCAGGTAAGCAGGGGGAGGGGGCTTACCCGCCCGGGGCCGTCCGCTTCCATCCACTGGCACCCACGGGCGCCAGCGGATCGAAGTGGATGGCTCCGGGTGGTAAGGAGCGTGGGGGAGGGGGCTTACCTGCCAGGGCCCCAGGAGGTATGAACCACGAGGGGGTTGGAATCAGATTAATGATTCACCCAATGCAAGTCTATGGGGAAAACAAAAATGGTGGCCGATCCAAAAATCGGATGTCCAATTTTTGGATCGGGATCGGGTCCGATCTGATCCGAGGGACCTCCAATTTTGTCCTGAATGATCCAGGACAATCTCGGAGGTCCCGATCCGGGTCCCGATCCGATCCGGGGGCTCCATGCACACCCCTAGTCCAAAGTCATCCAGTGACCTTCCATTGCTGAGTAGGGACTAGAACCCAGATCTCCCAACTCCAAGTCTCTAGCCACTGCACCACACTGGCTCTCAGATAAGGATGGGGAAACCACAGGCTGGGGGGGGGCAAATCCAGCCTTCCTGGCATCCCAGGATTCCCTGACTCCACCTCTTTTCTCCTGACCACCAATCGTTTGGTGGTTTCTCAGCACTTGTGCAGTTTGTTCCCCATTCTAAAAGGCTGGAATGCCTTTCCTAAGGCTTAGCTACTGGCAGTGTGAGCTTCATGCTAAAATAAGACGGGATTTTTAAAAAGTTTTTCAGTTTGGCCCTGCCTCTTTTACCTTCAGCCTTGGCCTTTGCCCCTGCCCACCACTGGAAAGCAGCTGCTGTGGGCTTCTCTGAAATAGATTCCCTACCCCTGATATCAGAGAATTCTTTATACTAGTATTTCCCAAGCTTCTGATAGCTGGAACATAATAAGTTTTGGGATCAAAACTGAAGTCACATATCAACCTTACACTGAACATATAAAGAGTAAATCAAGACACCAATTTCCATTTGTAATTAAATTAACTGTGACTTGCTTTGTTGACTGTAAACCATTAGCAGGAACTAATTTTTGTGAGACACTTTACAAACTAATAACACAATTTAATTTCTTCCCTAGAGCAGCATTGCGTGCCTGATCCAAAAACACTGAAACTCGCATCCTCATCCTAACCAGGTTTGTTCAGAAATAAATCCTACTAAACTCAATGGAACTCATTGCCAAACAGAGATTACAGATTAAATTTAAGGGATGACCATTGACTAAAACTGTCATCAAGTATGAAGAAAAAATGAAAGTTGTGTCGGTGGCAACAACTGAACTCCTAGGTGAGCAAGGTACTTTATGGAAAAAATGCTAACTATCAGTTTTCAACTCTCTCGTACATAAACTTATATTATTGTATAGTACACAGAGATTGTAATGAATTGGACTATTCTAAACAAATAAAACAGAAGCAATACCAGGGCCAGCTCAAGACATTTCACTGCCTGAGATGAAGACCAAGATGGTGCCCCCTTCCATTCCATGGGTAAAATCCAACCTAAACCCTACTTAGAGTAGACCCATTGAAATGAATGGGATTTAAGCCAGTCATGACTAACAGAAGTCCCATTCATTTCAATGGGTCTACTCTAAGTAGGGCTTATGTTGGAATTCACCCCATGTACAAAATACCAGCAGGGCTAGCAGTTTAATTCTTCTTCCACACTGGCAATGGGACAGCCTCTCACACCACACCAGAAAGCACTAGGCTAGCTTAGGGGTTTGCAGAACAGGCTGTGTGGTCCACAGCTCTTTTCTCCAAGCCCTTGCTGCTGCCTCCCAGTGCCTGAGGCAACTGATTCACTATGTCTAATTGTAGGGCCAGCCCTGAGCAACACCAACATCGTCTTCATTTTTTGTTTTTGTACTTTTGAAACAATATATTTTACAACTCTTTCCAACTTTTCTCCCCCAGTCCCCTTTAGCTCACACTCAGAGACTTGCTGTGTACCAAAATAGGAACATAGTGAACTGCTTGTCTATCTAGCCAAGACTTGTCTGCTCTGGCTGATACTGTCTGCTCTGGCAGCATTGTCTGCTCAACATTGTCTCAAGCAGAAATCTTTCCATCACCTTCTATCTCCTATCTTTATTGCCTGGAAAAGCCAGGGACTGAAACTAGAACCTTCCACATGAAAAATGCACAGTCTTCCACTGAACTATGATCAGTGCCACTGGACATGTGGCAGAATTACCCACTCTTGTTGCCAATGGGGGACTTCCTCCCAATTTCCTCCTATCTTCAGAGAAGGAATTTCCCACCTCCAAACATGCTGTCCCTTCCCTTTGGATGCTATTTGCATTTAAAACAACCTTCACGTTAAATGGAAGACACATTTTACATTATGTTTACTTTGGACCCGAGTTGCTATTCTCCAGCCATTCCTCCTGATAGGAATAACGTGCCGTCAAACTAATGGATTGGATCCAGATTTAGGTGTGTGCAATTGGACTGGTGGAAACAGACTTTCCCAGCCTACCCACCTCATGGTAGCCTCTGCAGCCCTTCTGAAAATGTACCACCAAGGATTGGGAGACCCTACCCAATTGGGTAGGCTGTGGTGTGGGAGGATCCTCCCCAAAGCGGGCAAAGGCATCTTTCCTGAGTGCAGCTCAGAAGATGCTCTGCTCAATTTTGGAAGATCCCACTTCCCTGTCTCAGCCTGTCCCATTCAGCAGAGACCACCTCTCCACGGCACCTCTTCCGGTGCACTGTGGCGGCGTCAGTCAGTGCACTGTGCATTGATGCTCCTGGCACCAGTCTTCACAGCAGGAGTGCCACGGTGGCTTTTTCTGTCACTGCTGCCACCACGCCCACACCTGCCCAGCATCACCTGGAGGGGCGGCTGGGAGCATCGGCTGCCCTACACTCCAGTAAGTTTTTTTTAAAAAAAAAATGTGGGGGAGGGATACTGCGGAGGCGGTGCAACAAGCTTCTGGCTCGCTGCTCCATCCCCTTCCCTGGCCAGCCCACTCTGATCTAAAAAAAGTAGGGGTAAATGGCCGACTTTTTAAAATCGGAGCAAAGGGCCTTTGCCCCTAGATGGCTTCGCACTGGCAGCAGCGTCATGTAACACCAGTGCCACCAGTGCAAAACCATATCGATGGAAAGTGTCCATCTAGAGGTACCCAGAGTCTTCTGACTCATTGTGTAACATTGGGGGGGGGGCTGCTGTGGGCAGGAGGAAGTCTACTCCTACCAGCTCCATTGTACACCACTAAATCTGGATTCAGCCCAGTGACTCATGCAGACACTCAGAAGGCAGTCACTGCCGAGGGCATGTAATTCTGCTGTTTCTCTGCACCAGTGGTGATTAGAGGTCAATCATATGTGACTCATAGAGCTACTCTAGCAGGATCTGCCTCCACGCTGCTGTGGGCGGATACTTTGGAGTTATTAGAACTTTCCTTACAACACAGTAGTGGAGGACTCTGCTGATATGGAATCAGATCAATGATTCACCCACCTAATATGAATAAAAATGGCTGAAGACACAATGCTTGCTTAATTGAAGCTCACAGTGAATCCCTCATATTAGGGAACAAACTGCCCAGAACAAGCTCTTACTTGCAAAAAGTAACTTTTGTTTACAGCATTTTAAAAAAAACTTCCTTCCTTCCTTCCTTCCTATCTTTCATTTTCAAAACCCAATAGGCTTGCTAAAATGAGAAGAAGCAAAAGGGAGAAAAATTACAACACAAATGTAAATAAATGCATCAGGTTTTACCAATGCTAGTCCTATTTAAAGGTGACCCATTGAAATGAATGGGACTTAGGTCAGAGAAAATGTGGGTACAACCCAGTATTTTATGAGCATCGCAAAAAGGAAAACACTGGCATAATTACCTGTATTTTCAATAGCTCTCTGATAAAGTGTGTTGGGACATAGGGTAACAGAAATCTATGGGGTATTAAATATTAACTATCGTAATGAGGCTGCTGTACACAGCTAGTGTGATTTGTGCAGTGTAAGATTGTAAATACTTAAACTAATGAGAACCTTAGAAATGTAATTATAAGGTTTGACAGAGGTTGTGCATTCTGCTTCCCACGTACAACCCACACTGTTCATAATTTCTAGTGTCTAGCAATCCATATTCTTCTCACATGAACACAGTGAGATAGGTCCTTATGATTAATCCCATTTCACAGATCTAGAGACTGAATGTACCAGGCAAGCAATGTAGGTAGATAATGTAAAAACAAACTCTGCAGACTCAGGGGAAGATGGCCGCAGCCCTGGTCAAATGGTGGGAGATTATGGGCCTTAGTTTTTAATCTATGTTCAGCACCTAGGATATTTTAGGCACATTTGTTAATAGTAAATTATGATATTGGGAAATTGATATTGAAATAAAACCTCTTAAAACCCCAGTTGACAGAACAAAAGCAGCATTGAGATGAGATGGAGCCCATAGTTGTGTTGTGTATGAGATAGGGGTGTGCATCGGATCGGATCCGATCCACGATCCGAATCCGATCCGACCCAAAATCGGGAAAATCCGATCTGATCCGATCCAATCCGGCCAACCTCCGATCCGATCCGATCCGATCCGATGAGGTCCGATCCGGATCGGACGCCATTTTGAATGCTTTTTCCCATAGCCAAGTATTGTTTTACAAAAACGCCTATAACTTTTTCATTTTTAAAGATAGAAGGATGAAACTTGGGCACATTGTAGACTGGTTAGGGGTAGTTATCTGTGAGAAATTTCAGAAAGATTGGTGCATGCATTTTGTGGCAATTAATTTTTTAATAAATACCCAGGAATGCCTATAACTTTGTCATTTTTAAAGTTACACACATGAAACTTTGCCACATTGTAGGCGGTACCTTGGGACCTATGTGTGTGAAATTTCAGAAACGTAGGTGCTTGTCTTGTGTGGCAATTAATTTTTAGAAAAATGGGTAGTAGTGGGGTAAATACAGTTACGCCTCCCATTTTTTTATTTTTGAAGATACAAACAGGAAACTTGGGCACATTACAGGTACCACTTGCCTTGATATGTGTGTGAAATTTCAGAAACATTGGAGCTTTCCTTGTGTGGCAATTAATTTTTGAAACAATGAGGAAAGAAACACCTATAACTTTGTCATTTTTAAAGTTACACACATGAAACTTTGCCACATTGTAGGTGGTACCTTGGGACCTATGTGTGTGAAATTTCAGAAACATAGGTGCTTGCCTTGTGTGGCAATTAATTTTTTAATAAATACCCAGGAATGCCTATAACTTTGTCATTTTTAAAGTTACACACATGAAACTTTGCCACATTGTAGGCGGTACCTTGGGACCTATGTGTGTGAAATTTCGGAAACGTAGGTGCTTGCCTTGTGTGGCAATTAATTTTAGAAAAATGGGTAGTGGTGGGGTAAATACAGTTACGCCTCCCACTCTGGTCTCGATCCCTTTGATCCTTGGTAGTATCCATTACAGGGCTCGTGTCTGCTTGAGTACAAAGTGAAAGCAGACACGAGCCCTGTAATGGATACTACCAAGGATCAAAGGGATCGAGACCAGAGTGATCCTTCCTTGCACGCATGGCTGCAAAACTCAGCTAGGCTCAGCCGTTCTGCTTGAAAAGTGAAAGTAGGAAAGGAAACACGAGCCCTGTAATGGATACTACTAGCAAGGATCAAAGGGATCGAGACGAGAGAGTGTTTCCTTTTCTTCGCGGGAAGCGGGAGGGGAAGACCTGGCCTCTGTAGAAATTTTTTTGAAACATGTAATTTAAAAATTCCATAGCCATCAAATGCCTGGACCTATAATTCTGAAATTTCTGACACATATCTACCCCTAACCCATCTACAAAGTGAGCAATGTTCAGACTTCTAACTTTTAAAATAAAAAAGTTATAGGCGTTTCTTTCCTCATTGTTTCAAAAATACCTTGCCACCACATGCCTGGACCCAGCTGTCTGAAATTTTACACACATATCAAGCCAAGTGGTACCTGTAATGTGCCCATGTTTCCTGTTTGTATCTTCAAAAATAAAAAAGTGGGAGGCATAACTGTATTTACCCCACCACTACCCATTTTTCTAAAATTAATTGCCACACAAGGCAAGCACCTACGTTTCCGAAATTTCACACACATAGGTCCCAAGGTACCGCCTACAATGTGGCAAAGTTTCATGTGTGTAACTTTAAAAATGACAAAGTTATAGGCATTCCTGGGTATTTATTAAAAAATTAATTGCCACACAAGGCAAGCACCTATGTTTCTGAAATTTCACACACATAGGTCCCAAGGTACCCCCTACAATGTGGCAAAGTTTCATGTGTGTAACTTTAAAAATGACAAAGTTATAGGTGTTTCTTTCCTCATTGTTTCAAAAATTAATTGCCACACAAGGAAAGCTCCAATGTTTCTGAAATTTCACACACATATCAAGGCAAGTGGTACCTGTAATGTGCCCAAGTTTCCTGTTTGTATCTTCAAAAATAAAAAAATGGGAGGCGTAACTGTATTTACCCCACTACTACCCATTTTTCTAAAAATTAATTGCCACACAAGACAAGCACCTACGTTTCTGAAATTTCACACACATAGGTCCCAAGGTACCCCCTACAATGTGGCAAAGTTTCATGTGTGTAACTTTAAAAATGACAAAGTTATAGGCATTCCTGGGTATTTATTAAAAAATTAATTGCCACAAAATGCATGCACCAATCTTTCTGAAATTTCTCACAGATAACTACCCCTAACCAGTCTACAATGTGCCCAAGTTTCATCCTTCTATCTTTAAAAATGAAAAAGTTATAGGCGTTTTTGTAAAACAATACTTGGCTATGGGAAAAAGCATTCAAAATGGCGTCCGATCCGGATCGGACATCTGGTCCGATCCGATCCGACCAGCCTCCGATCCGATCCGATCCGACCCCCCAGGTCCGATTCCGATCCGCTATCCGATCCGATCCGGGGGGTCAGTGCACATCCCTAGTATGAGACAGCTTACACCAGGGGTTGGTACCCAACAATTTTGGGTCAGAAGGCACATTTGGAATTTTGAGTGGTGAAGGTGCACTCACAAAATGGTTGCCATGGAGGGCTTTCCCATTCATAAAGTGATTGCCATAGTAGGCATGTCAAATGGCCATGAACACTCATTTCCAAGGAGGCAAACTGATGAGACTAAAAGAAAAGTAACTTGCCTCACCCTTTTGAACCCAAATAAAGATAGTGCTGGAGAGCGGCCCTTCACTTTGCAGCATGCCAGCCTCCCAGTTAATTTTGTTTTTAAATTCTTTAAAAACTAAAATCAAAATCAAAAGAGGCAGCGAGCCTGTGGGATGTCAAGAGAAGTGCCTGCAGGCACTATGTTGGAGACCCTAGGCTGACACAACCTTCTGGCCAACTCAATAGTGATACGGGGATGTGCCCAAGAAAGGGCATTGGTGCACTAAAGAGCCTATGGGAGGAATATTCTTCATAATGTGAAATATGGATGTGCTATGTAGTCAGGCATGACAAGAAAGAACTTTGAGTCTAGGGATAGGACCTCTCTAAGGTAGAGAATCAGAGAAGGCAGCAGGGCTCTAACTATGTCCGTAGCTCTGAGATCCCTTTGAATATTCTGGGAGGTGGTCATGCAAATAGCATCAACTGTGAACCACAGTTGGACTCTACTCTATACATTCTTGGCCAAGGAGACATCTGATCCCAATCTGAACACTACGGCCGACAACCATACTATCCTCTATTGTTGACATTTTGTTTGACATTCTGTTTCTAGCATACTTACTGTTAACCCTATTAAACAGCATCATCACACAGGGGAAAATAATCACATTTCCTTACCGTTGCTTCTCCGCCCACACATTTGTCCCTCATTACTTCTTCTTTTGAAAGAGGAAGTAAACAACGTGCATGTGATCCATTCAGTGGGCCGTTTGGATCACGCTGCTTCTCCTGCACACAGCAGGAAATAGAGGCAACTTCCATCTTTAAAAATAAGTCGGACTTACTGGGGTGGTTTTTTGTCATGTGAAGAAGACTAGAAGGGGCGGGAGGTGTGTGGGAGGCAGACGACATCATAGGAGGGACCCACATAAATCCATGAGTGCCCAGTAATGAACATGCAATAAAACACTCATCTGATGGAGCTCTTAGAATCCAAAATAGTTCATGGTGTTGTTGTTTTTTGCAATGGAACTTCTGTTGTATCCTTACAGCTCTTCCAGTCTGCTCAGAACTTTGGAGCTATAGACATACATAATACTCAACTTTGGAGCTACAGTCATACTCATCCATACCTCCACCCACCCCCAGCTTCAGAATGAAGTAATTAGATTAACATTGTTGGGAGATTTCTGCTTGGACAGTTTCCACCTACACCCGCTTTCTGCATTCGTGGCATGATAATTTTGAACCTGATTTTCCACTGCTCTGCACCTTGACTCATTAAGTTCAGGTTGAACTGGAAGGGAATGTAGCTGCAATACAGAAATACGCTGCTTTCACCCACTTTGCAATGGATTAAGCGACAGAAAAACCCCTGACTGATAAAATGACAATAAGAAAACATTGGTCTAAAAAGAATGAAAGAAAGTAAAAAAGATAAGTTACACATGTGTCCTGCTTGGGACATTGTTAAACATGGAAATCTCTATCTTGGATTTTCACTAATGGCCACTGAAGAAGATTCTGGTTGCCAACAGATCTGATGTTTGTTGGTTTAATCTTTGATTTTGCACTGATCCATTGTGCTCATTAGTCTATAGACTTTCACTTAAATTGTTTTTTTAAAAAAATATTTATAGCACTATATTGCAGATAGTCTTTTATTGTAATGTTTTTAGTTTGCTACCATTTCCCAGTAGTCTTCAATGTTTACACACCCAAGGCCCACCTTTAGTCAGATGCAAATAATCCTCATGAACTATTGAGCTATAGTTTACAACAGGGGTGGGCATCTGTTGGGGGGGTCACACTGGACCCAACCAAAACCCTCCAGAGCCGCACACACGCATCCACTGCAGCCACAACTGGAAGTGGCTGCACAGCAGCCCAAAGTGGCCATACAACTGCATATCCAATGATTCTAGTAGGAAGTAAGGCAGAATCGCTAGGGATCCAGTGGCACTGTAGTGGTGGAAGCCATGGCACCAAAGCAAGGGATCCGGTGAGAGCCACAAAACTCGCCATAGAGAGGCTTCATGTAGCCCGTGCTGCCCACTTCTGGGCTGTGTGCTCCCTACCTCTGATTTACAAAGTTAAAAAAGCAGCAGCACTAAGCTATACAGACGTCTGTGAACAACAGACTCAGGAATAGAAGGGTATGGCAATATAGCAAAAAGAAACCATGAGAGAGGATTAGTGGGCTGGTTGTCTATGCCATGTACTCAGAAAGGAACCCTGTCTTTCCTCAAAATTAATTTCGTACAAAGGAGATTTGCCTAAGTATTCTAGCAAACAGCATCCTCAGCTTTGACAGAGATGGTGTTCTCTGGTGTTCTCATTCTAGGGTTTCTCAGTCTGGCCCAATCATAGCCTTCAGTAGCAGAGCATGAAGTCCAGTTGGCTCATGGCTTCCCGATGGTCCCATGCTAACCAGTTGATGATCTCAGTGGCCCTGGCACTTCTTCCCTGCCCAGGTATGCCATTAGAACTTTTACATGGGGTATGGAAAACAAACACACCAATATAAGCTGGAACAGTACTTGGTAGGCTGACCAGATAAAATCCAGGTCAGGGCTCATGTAACTTTAACAATTATAGAGAAAAGGGAATTTCAGCCAGTGTCATTTGTATGCAATTAGTTCCTGGTGAAATTCCCTCTTCATCACAATAGTTAAAGGTGCAGAAACTATACTAGAGTGACCAGATACAAAAGAAGACAGGGCCCCTGCAACTTTAACAGTTGTGATGAAGAGGGAATTTCACCAGGAACTAATTGCATACAAATGACAGTGGCTGAAATTCCCTTTTCTCTACACTGTTAAAGTTACATGAGCCCTGACCTGGATTTTATCTGGTCACCCTAGTACTTGGGCTCTTAAGTTATGCCAGGAAGTTATGCTGTCTGTCTAGGAAAGCCCTCGTTCCTAATGCCTGCTGTGTGGGGAGCTAGTTGAAGCTATATCTACACTAGTATAGAGGAATTGAAGTGCACTGATAACTGTTTGGGCACACAACACATTCCATATACCACATCCATTGTGTTATTTCCTGCTCTTATTTCACATTATCCAAAATACTGCAACAAATGTCATGGAGTGTCCTATGAGGTATAGACGCACAAGAGGGATATAGTGTTACCATGATGGGATCGTAATGGTATGACACAAGGTGTAGATCTGGTAGTGATGAGAGGAAAGAGCTCTGCACATACACAAAGACATTCCTTACTTTATTATTATCTCTCATGTTTGGGGGGGTAATAACAGAAAATGAGTTCCTGGGCTTAAACCTGATTCAGATTAAGGCCTGGAAATGAGCAAGGAATGAAATGCAGAAAGAACCAAGACTGAAGAAGAAGAAAGGCAAGCAAACAAGGAAAGGTAGAAAATGACAAAAATGATGAATGGTTCTTTCCATATGCACCCCATTCCACCCGTCCCCTGCTGTCTTTTTATTTTACATACGCATACACTAATGGAAAGAGTCCAAAATTGTAACAGCCTTAGCCAGGCAGGAAACAAAGAGAAAAATGTCTCACCGTGAATTTCTTGTAAAGTTCATATGTGAGAAGGGGGTTGGGTAGCTCCCTGAAGTATAATTTGCAGAGTGACCCCACACAGTGAATGTCCTGAAGGTAAACTTCCCTTGTCAGGTCTGGGCATTGGTCTGAGCCAAACTCTTGCCTGAAACAACAGAGGCATCATGGAGTTAATGAACAGAACAAGATGGAAACAATACGTGTCCGAATTTCTGTCACAGACAAAGGCAAGGCAAACAAATCCAAAAAGGGTACTGACTGGGTGGCAAAGATTTGATAATGTATTACCTCAGTGATAGGGAACCTGTTCAGCACCAAAGATCACCATGGAAACCTATCATAACCTTGAGGGCTGTATGGATTCTGCATATTCCCATTTCCCATAATTTACATGTTTTAAATGGCATTTGCATGAAGCTGTTCTATTATAAGCCACAGCCAAACTAGTGGACATAATTTTGCAATGTACTGATAGGGCGAATTCCCAGAAGACCCCATTGCATCTTTCATCTTGTGCATCTTCCCATGCAAGCTCAGCATAAAATGCTTAGAGAGGAAGGACATGTGTATATTCATATGGAAGTAGGCATCATCCACTCAACCTTTTCACGCTTTCCTGCCGCAGGCAAAATGCAGAAGTGGGGCTTAACTTGTAATATATGTACACAGGTCTTCGTTTACACTCACCGTTCTATGTGAGGAAAGAGCATGAAGCCAGGGCTGCACATAAACCAGGATGTTTGTGTCTGATTATATTCTCAAAAATAACTGAACAAGCTTTAAAAGCACAGGATTTGCATGATTCCTAAAAGCATGACTTCTGACGATGATCTAGAATCCATCTTCAAAGCAGGGTTTTCCAGTGGTAAACAATAACACACATTATTATCATTGAATACAATGGAAATAGCTAACCCATTTTTTTTTCCAAAAAAAGAGCCCTATAATGTTCAGATGACATAGCTCTTGTTAAAACAATGAGCTTTAAGGTGGCTCCTAAGATTATCCTCCAGTTTATTCTCTACAGCCCCATGACTCCCTTTTTACCCACAAGTCAAGTTGAATCCATGTGTCCACAGGCTGCTCCTCAAACCTCTCTTGCATCTGGTTTTTTTCATTTGCCTCACCTCAGTTTTTGAATGTTGGATGTCACTCCAGAAAGCCGGTAAATGCCGTCCACAATTCCGTGGGTCTCAATGAACTCTGCGCAGCTCTTCAGCACTGCGGGGACTAACAGAACGAAAGAGAGAGTTAAGCAAAAAGGAGGAGATCTTTCCCGGGGGACATTGGATTCCATTGCCTTTACACAGCAAGATCATTATTCTTATAGTGGGCAAAGGATGATGAACAGAGAATACAAAGATGTTATGAAGGTATTAATCCACTTTGTTAACTAATTAATTGGTTGTGGAGTTTCCTCCCCAGGGAGGATAGGGCGGCTCCCTTGTGCTAAAACTATACAATTTTGCTGAACTTTCAGTGATGAACATGCTCCTTGATTTTAGAGAGTTCATGTTTTGTTGAAATTAATGTATTTTATCTTTTGTTATTAGTTTTTTAATGGTTGCATTTTATTCCTTTTTTGGCCTTATTATAAGTTGCCTCAAGCACCCAGAGTGGAGTAGCGATTCAAAAATAAATTATATTAATAAAAGTTACAATTCTCCCCCCTACAAATTTATTGGCAGGCAGGGCAACGTAAAAACATCAGCAGCAGCCTTCTACAAGTGCAAAATGAAAACGAAATTTTAAGATGGCTTTGCTTTCCAACTTATATGTTGGAATGTCTGTGACTGTGGAACCCAGTTGTTTTTTAGCTCAACACTCAGTGTTTTTCCCAAAATCCAGGAACTTTCTCTGTAGATTTTTTTAAATTATGTAAATAAAAATATGTGCAAATTGTGAGGTGCAATTTGCATAATTTAGGCAAATTTCAACCACAAATTACATAATTTACACAATTTTTGGCTGCAAATTGAGTAATTTATGCAAACTATGCCTGCAATTTGCACATATTTCTATTTACCCAGTTTAAAAACACACACACACACACACACAGGAAAATCTGCAAGCTGGCCCAAATTGATGCAGATTGAGTTGGGCCAGCTTGTGGGGTAAACAGCCAAAGTCCGGGGGGCAGAGCTGATGAGAGCTTGGTGAGGTCCATCCCCTGGATGGATTCCTCTGACATCCCTACCTATATGCAGGCTGTGCTAAACATATCCCTATGTTCAGAGGCACCTGAACATTTTAAAAAGGGCTAGTATCAAGGGTAGGCAAGGTTGGGCACCTGCTGAGTGCCCACTTCCAAGCAGCAGCCCACTGACCAGAGCCCCCTTGACTTACTCCTCCTCTTCACCATAGCAACCTGCTTGTTCACCTGTCTCTCACTCTGACCCAGACAATGATGGTAGTGAGAAGTAGGAGCAGTAGACACTACTGCCTACTTGATCACTGCCTCTCAAGCAAGCAAGTGGTAGCAATGATGAGAAAGAAGATGAGGAGCAATAACAGCTGGTGACCATGGAGGTGAGAAGGTAGACTCACTGAGGGAAGGGGGCCCATTGAGAGTGTCTTGCCCAAGGATCTTCAAAACCCAGAGCTGGCTCTAAATACCACATGCTGGGGATAAGGCAGAGAGGCTGGCTGTCATCATGGCCTCTTGATGCATTTCCTAGAGACTTCTTCTTGGCATCTGCTGGAGACTGACTGCTGAATGAAGCCTGACCTGATCCTACAAGGCAATACTTATCTTGAAAGCCCACTTTGCTTTTCAAGTGAAATTGCAGTGGTATTTTTCTAGCAATAAGTACTCAGGGGGCTGGCCCAAGAGGTTCTGCTGCCTGAGATAAAGGACAGATGGCACCCTCCCCATTCCATGTACAGAAACCAACTAGACTAGCAACTCTCCACCACACCTGAGAGCAGCAGGCTAGTTTAGAGGGTGCAAGACAGCCCATTGGGCACACACAGCTCTGTCCTCCAATAGAGGGGGGAATGGCTGGGAGGCTCTGGAGGAATGGGCACCAGGCTGCCACAGCTGCCCCCTACCCCACCCCACCCACAAATACACAGTCTCTCTAGCTTGCCTCAATCTGCCCAATGGAAGGGATGGTCCTGTATGTACTATGGCTATGGAAAATTGAAATGGAGTCTGACCAGATGAAACCTCTGTTGAGCCTGTAACACTCATATCATATTAATTCTTAACATTATTCATTCTGTTTGAATGCTCAAATCTATGAAGGGTGATCATATCTTGAAACACACTTCTAGGCTGGCTTTCTTGGTGCAAAGCTACTTGTACAGGTCACCTTACGGGGGGGAACTGCATCCAAGCACATCTGATTCTGCACTTCTCATATATACATCATTGGATAAGTATGCCTCACATATTCAGTACCTCCCCAATTAAATATGAATTAGAGCAGGTAGTGCAATTGTGCAAGATGTTGTCAGCTACACTGTCCCAGACAACTTGTAGCCATCACATGAATATTCACACAAACAACATTATTAATAATTATTACCCAGAATGTCTCTGACGTTTTGCAGAGACTAGAAACATCATGTTCTGAAAAGTAAAGGTTGAGATTCAGAGGATTTCAGCAACATTTACAGATTCTGTCTTGCAGGAATACCTACACAGAGAATTTTGATGGGTGTCCTCATAGGTAGCTTCTCCCACTCAAGGATCATGTTTTTGTGCACAACTGCAAATATGGGATGTGGTGTGATGTGGCAAGAGTTTTGTACTCACATTGCTGCTTCTCCCACATGTGACTTACAGTATAACTATCCAGGTAAAAGCTGTGATATCCCACATCTGTGGCATGGACAGGCAAGGAACTAGGACAGGTTGTTTGTATGGGTTGCAGGTCCTGGGTGTACTGAATGAACTTGTTGCAAATGAAAACCCTTTGGGCAAATCATGATTCTGGTAAACTGCAACCATAGAACAAGACATGAGCTTCCTATTTCTGGCTTGAATGAAACAAATGGGGTAGGTCAGCTCTGGTGAAGATAAAACAATTGCAAATGAGAGCTTAAAATCCCGTAAAAATATTCTGTACGGTGACAGGATCTACATGCAAAAGTCTTCTGCTGTCCATAAAACTATCATCTGAGAAATGTGGCTCTCAAAAAAGCAAAACAACTGTCACAAATCTGACATAGTTGGAAATCATCTTTTTTCTGATTGGATTATTCCACAGCATGCAAAAGGAAGGAGGGTTTCATTTAATACTGAAAAGTCTTTATCTTTGCTTGTGCAGAAGACATATTTTCTTAAGGAGCAACCTAGGTCAATAGCACCCTTAAGCAGGGTAAATGAACCTCCCACAAGCACAATGAAGAAAGCTACTTTCATTCACCCTTCAGAGACACAGAACAGGGTAAGGGCCAGGCAGAATCTACAAATTGTTTCCTTGAGTTTCCTTTCACATTCTTCCTTGCATTTCCCTTTTTATTATTTCTGGTGTAAACTAGGGGTGTGTACCGTATCGGGTCCGATGTCCAATAACGAACCGATAAGGACGTTATCGGACATCCGATGACTGATGATGATGATTCCCTAAGGAGGCCTCTAAGGAGGCCCTATCTGATTGGATCCGATATCCATATGTCCGATAACTATCGGATATATCGGATTTTCAGACCGCCAGGTTAAGTGTTTTCACCATAGACTTGCATTGGGGGAAAGAAAGCTTTCCCCCAATGCAAGTCTATGGTGAAAACACTGGGCCGGCACTCCCTCCCTCCCCACCACCACTCGCACTCATTACCTGCCATTGTCACCACTACCATCCATCGCTGCTGGCTGCTTGGTCCATAGTACTGAGACACAGGCTTTCCGGCCTGTTCCTCAGTACGGGGATGCGCCGAGTGATGATGTCATCGCTCGGCGCATTGCTGTACTGAGTAACAGGTCGGAAAGCCTGTTTGGTAGTACTACAGACCAAGCGGGCAGCAGCGGAGGCTGCCACAGGTAACTGGGGACCCATCCCTCCCTCCCTTCCCCCCCACTCACGCTCCTTACCTGTGGCCTTCCCCGCTGCTGCCCGCTCGGTCCGTAGTACTGCGAAACAGGCTTTCTGGCCTGTTCCTCAGTACAGCGATGAGCCAGGTGATGACATCATCGCTCGGAGCATTGCTATACTGAGGAACAGGCCAGAAAGCCTGTTTCGCAGTACTACGGACCAAGCGGGCAGCAGCACTGGATTTCAGTGGTGGTGGCGGCGGCGGCAGGTAAGGAGCATGAGTAGGGGGAGGGAGCATGAGTGGGAGGAGGGAGGGAGTACCGGCCCAGTGTTTTTCCCCATAGACTTGCATTGGGGAAAAGCTTTCTTTCCCCCAATGCAAGCCTATGGGGAAAACACCTGAAATAGCGGCCTGTTATCGGATCAGAACTTCTGATATTTATCGGATATCGGATCTGATAAAATACGGGTACCCCCTGATATGATCGGATCCGATATTTTTAATATCAGAAATTCCAATCTGATTCCAATTCCCAAATTTCTGGCAGTGCATATCCCTACTGTAAACCAGACAGTTGCAGATAGTTCCATTGATTACCAGATGCTAGAAACAAGCAATATGGATGGTGAACACTGTCATGCTCTGCTGTTGTGATCTGGAATGCCAATGAAGCATTCCTTCCAAGAATTTGGGGTGTCCGATTCAAGAAGAAACTCACTTGAGCTCACCTGCAATGGAAGTCCAGCTTACCAATATCCAGGGTTGATGCAAATGGGCTAGCAGAAGTCAACCTTTCCACCACCTCCTCTGAAGTCCCTGAAAATGCAACATAAAGGGCCGGGGGGGGGGGGGGGGGCTGAATGGTATGAGCTGTAGTGTAGTGGGGAAGGGGCACCCCTAAAATTGGGCCAAGGCACTTTTCATGACCACAGCCCTTCTATCAATGGAAGGCAGATCCTGGATCCAAAGCACAATAAATCTCTCTGGAATGTCCATTGTCTCCTTGTACAAGCTCTGAGATCTCTAGTACATGTCATCAAACTGGTAAATCATCAAGGGCAAAAGAAAGTGCCTGCTGTATTCTGATGAGGCCTTGTGTAACTAGAGGAATCCACATCCCATGCTTGGCCTTATGGTGCATGCACAGATGCCATCTCTGAATCCATTCCAAATTTTGCAATCCATACCTGATTTTTGGGTGGACTAGAATTGCTTTATTCCAGCAGTTGCATAATAATAATAATAATAATAATAATAATAATAGCAGCAACTTTGGCTATTGGGCGATATAAAAATGCAATAAATAAATAAATAAATAATCCAATTCTGTTTATCTCTGCCATAATTCTAACCCATCCACATGGCTGTTACTTTCCAACTTGATTTAAGATATTTTTGTTATTCTGGTCCTGGTGCCAATTTGCTCAGGGTTTGCTTTCACCATCCCTTACCAACCTTCCTTCGAATTTACCTCCAAGCCTAGATCTGTAATGTCAATGTGGCATTCCAGCTCTACACTTCCCACACTGCTTTAGCCAACTCCCTCCCCACACTTTACGCACACCATTTCCTGCTGCCCAAGGCCTTGAACTCTACCAAACAGAAAATTTTGTCAGACTATGCTGTGGGTTTGTGATGTCAAAACACACACACACACACCCCAAAAATTCCCAACAGAGATTCATTTAACTTCTGACCAAAAATTACAGCCTTGACCTCAAGTCCCTGGAGATGAACGGGCTTCTGCCTCAATTTCCTGCTCTCAATGCATTGACCGTATGAATGTAGAGCACACACACAAAAAGTTCTTTTAGTGGAGCCGAAATCCAGAAGTAGCTGGATTCTCTGATTCACTAGGTAGTAAGGTTGTGCATGGACCCCCCAATCCAATCTGGATCCCGATCTGGGAGGTCTAGATCGGACCCAATCTGACCCATGTCCGATTGGACCCGATCCAATCCACTCCGGATCCATGCAAAGCTCTCCCTCCCGCTCTCCCCGCTCCCTCCTTGCCCCCAATCGCCCTGCTTACCTGCAGCCTCCTCCGCGACTATAGAGCTACATTTGCCGGTCGTGGCGGGTGACATCATCACCTGCTGTGAGCAGGAAAGCAGCTGGCCGACATCGAGGAGGCCGGCCACTGCGGAGGATGCCACGGAGGAGGCTGCAGGTAAGGAGGGCGATTGAGGGAGGGAGAGAGAGAGCGGGGAGAGCGGGAGGGAGGGCTCTGCATGTAACTGGAGCGGATCCGGATTGCGGATTCGATCTGGCCCGATCCAATCCAATTCAGATTGGGCCCAAATCAGGCCGGATTGGCCCAATCTGATCCGGATTCAGGACCGTATCCGTATCCGTATCCGTGCACAGTCCTATTAGGTAGTGCTATTGAGAGGCGGGGTTAAGATGTATTAATTCTTTGCATTGCTACTGGGTTTCATCTTGACTTTTACTTTTATTTTATGTTGCAGTTTTAAACTTGTAAACATTTTTGTATTGTATCTTATGTTGCATTTTACAGTTTTAGTTGTTGCGAATCGCCCATAAAGCTTCAGCTATTGGGTAAATATAATAAATAAACAAATAAATGATACGATAAGAATGGAGGTAATTTCCTCCTGATTTGTCTGCAGCGGTCCTCTGTGTCAAGGAATCACAACTAAATGAACAGTTATTTTTCATGAAAGAAAGTGAAACCCAGATACATGTTGACATTATGCAGCAGAATCCTTCTTTTGCAACGACGTGCATGGAAGCCTAAACAGAAAACTCTTGAATTGTGAATCTAAACATTTCAGTTAATTGGGGGAGAAGAAGGAAAGTACTTGTGTGTGAAGAAGAGAGATGAAGCTGGATGTCTCAACCTTCTTACGACTATAATTAAAACCATACTCTCTAGGCTTGGAAGTTGGAAGAGGCAGCTGGTGTCACACAGTGTCTGCTAGTTCTGCCCTGTTTGTGGTTGATTCTGCTCAGGTCAGGCAGTTTTGTGCTGAGATACCTGAAATGAGCAAAATATTAAACATATGAATGACCCCATTGGAATCCCTGTTTCTTATGCTTAATGTTAAGCAATTACACAACACAGTTTAAGGCCGGGCTCAGCAGTATACAGCTTTTATTTTGGTCTCCTCAGTGTTTTGTTACATTCCTGAGCATATCAACTTTCAGTTTAATAAGAAGTTTCTAGTCCTCATGGCTGTCATCTGCAATATTACATCTACTGACATTGCAAATTGTAATGCAATTTGAGCCAATGTGGCTGGTAGAAATAATACTTTTTATCAATGATAAAAGTACGGTGTGCAGATTTTTCCCTCTGGCTATATTTGGTGCACCATCCTTCAACGGCAAGACCTATACCAGAAATGAGGTCCTTATCCTTGTAGTTCACTTGACCCAAACCCCAAATCTAACACATAAACACTCTCCCCTCCCTTCCCATTACCTCTCACACAGTAGGATAGAGATTAAACTTTTATTGCCCAGTGATGATAATAATCTTGAGATAAGAACCTTGTATTAGAAACTGGGAAATAGGAGTACAAACAAAATGTTATTTCCACATTGTCTTACACTCTTTACAGCACCATGGTGACTTACATCATTTTTACTGCACATGTAGCAATATACAGCTCCCTAGTTGCATCAAAAATATTAAACAAAACAAAACAGGAATCTGTCGCAAGCAGTGTAGATTGTATCAACTACAGTTAGACCTAGACACTTCACATATCCACTTCTGAATTTTGGAGGCCCTTTGACTGTTTAACAAGGACTTGCCATGCTAATTTATGTCTAGTCTCTCTGGCCATGATCCAACATACATTTAACCGGACTGCAATGGGGATTAAGCCCAGATAACTATACATGGGATCGCAGCTGTTGCTTGCAACCAAAGGTGCTGTTTTAGAGAAAAAAACAAGCAAATCTCACACCATGGCCCTTTCTATACCTACAGCCCTTTTGCAAGGGAGGAGGGGTGATTGTGAGTTTTCCACAATCGGTACTTGCAAGGTGCACATGAGTGAAGTTTCCCACAATGACAGGAGTGCCGTTGTGGGAGGACGTGTGCCCCGTGGCAGCGCTCTGCATGTGGATTGGCAGAAGTGGTCAGGGCTATGCAGATGACGCAGCTACGGGGCTGTTTTCTATGACTCATGAGGATTGCGCATGAATGCAAACACACAGCAACAGATGGGGTGGATAGGAAGTCCATCGAAAATATGATGCTGAATTCAGATATGTTTGTATTTTTTTAAAAAAACCTACACACTCTTGGTGCCAAAACACACCAATTCACATCCAAAACATGTGACGAAAATGGCGGGCGGGTACACTCCCACACATCTCTGAAACCATTGGACATGCTCCTGGCAGTTGGTTGGCTGTTCGCTGAGCCAGGAACTTGTGCTGAACAGCAACAGCTTTGCGAAAGCGGGGCACACCATCTGTGGACTTTGGGATTGTAGCGAGAGATCCCCCCCAAAAACGTGACAAAAGTAGTCAGCAATATTCCAGTATAACTGAGAGGTGGACCCGAGATCACCGCAGGAGCAGGTGAACGTCATGTGGCCTTTAAGTGATGACTGTGATACAATCCTGCAATAAACAATTGGTGTAGACACCCCCCATATTAAGTAAGCTAATTTAAATGAAGCAAACCTATTTGTTCTCCTGCACTGGGCCTATTCAGACAACATGCTAAGCCATGGTCAGGCTGCTAACCCTTTTGCAGCCAATGGTTAGTGAGAGTGCTTAAACCATCATTATATAGCCACCATGGATAGGAAAGGTTTACACAACATGCTAAGTCATGGTTCAGATGACACGCTAAACCATGATGTTTTGCTCAAAATGCTTAACCACTGTGGCTCAGTGTGTTGTCTGAACAGGGTCACTATGTGCCATTTAGATTTCCCTTCTGTCCTGAACTAAGAGCCACTTCCCAAGACAAGATTTCTGTCAGAGTATTGATAAGAGAAGGTGTGTGTTATACAGAGTTAAATCATTGGATGTTCTTCTGGCCCTGACTGGCAGGAGGAATAACTTGTCAAGACCTTATCCCATTCCTTCCCCAACCCTGCTATGTTTACCTGAAGATGCCAGAGATTGTGGGACCTAAGACATATAAAGCAGCTACTCTAACAATGAGCTAGGGTATAGATCCCTCAAAAAATAACTTGCCCATAGAAAATGCTATGTATCTTGCATCTCTATACTCTTCCTCTAGCCAATTTCTCGAGGGAGGGGGACCTTCACAATCATGCCCCCCCTTTTCACACACGTCCATCCTCCATAAAGTCTATTGCCCTTGAAGGTGATGGTGCCCTCTGCCCCACCCCTATCCCCTGTTGATGGGGGAAAGGCCATACTGTGAAGGGATCAAGTCCAGTGCCAGATTTAGCTCCTGTCCACACCCTGCGCCAAGGAAGCAGGCAGTGTTTTTCATTAAAAAAAGACAGAACAAGAATTCACATTCTGTAACTAGATATAATTATGCAAATTAAATATATTGCATACAGGGTCGGGGCCTATCATTTAGCCCTAACCGATAAAGCCTCGATGTAGTTGGTGTAATTTGCATGCATCACATACGCTTCTACACATGGGCACACAATTTCATTCTCAGAACATTAGATAAGCATTGCATTGCTGCAGAAGCAGACTGCGAGAGCAGACTACATAACTATTTCAAAATACAGAGTCAAAAAATAAAATTCACGAATTGGCAAAAGCGTTGGGCTGGGGAGGGTGTTGAGTAACCATCACTTCGATGTCACAAACAAGAGCCAGTTGATGCCCCACCCTGGAATGCAAACCACATGCCACAGGACAATGACATGAGGTTTTTGAGCTAGGAAAAGAATATGTTTTTCCTGCATATATTTGTTTAAAGGCAGCAACAGCAGCACTAGAAGTACAGCATCCCTTCAGCATAGGCATAACCTAAAGAGAAAATATCTGAGAGGGTGTCTATATGGCACCACTTTGTACACTGATTCCCGTAAAACCCTGCAGCGTTGCTGCTGCAAGGTAGAATCAAGAAAGCCAGACAGCAGGAGGTAGCATGGGCTATCCAGCCAGGAAAAAACCCAGCACTGGTGGCCATTTGGCTTGCCAAGCCCACCCCCTGCTCCCTCCCGTGTTCCCGAGCTCATCCTGCACTGGGATCTGCCCCTAGGAACGCCTCCTAACCGAAGCTACCAGAGACAGATGAAAGAAACAATGTGTTGGCATCAGAGCAATTGGAAAACTCACGGTAAAATGACACTGCAAAAAGGCAGAGTTTAAGGGGTAAAAGCCTGCCGTGAACCTATAAATTTCAGTTTCTCTTAGTTTATCACACTTCGAGAATTCTTCCAATCTTAAATTTGGTTTGTTCCAAACTTTGAAAACTGCACATTAATTTGCACACATTTTTGCATGCATTCCTCATGAAGAACTTCCCTGCAAAATTTGGGGAAGTGTGAATTTCGAAGGATAATTTAGCTTCAATTCACATATTGCTTCAAAAATGCAAAATTGAGAAAGCTCACCTGAAAATACAAACCAAATTAATTTCTCCTCATCTCTAATTTGGACACTGCTTAACCAGTAAGTGACAAGTAAGCTTTTCTTTTTTTTCTTCTTTTGTGTGCCTGGTCTTTCTGGGCATGTTTAACTGCACCAGATGTATCGATACTCAAGAGGAGGAAATCCAGTGAAAGTCCTTATGAACAGGATGGCACTTTTAAAGACTGAACATGTCCCCTTTTTCCTTCAGACAGACCCTCAGCAATCAGAGGATAAGACATGTCAACAGAACAGTGTGAGCGGATGTCTGGCCCACAGTGCCCTGCATAGACAAAGGCTCTCTGTCTCCACAACTGTCAATCCAGCACTTTTCACCAGCACTACATTGCGTTTGTAGAATAAAAATAAAAATAACATGGGCCAGCCCTCCTGTGCCAATGTTTGCTTTGGCGATGGTAGCCAAACTACCGGAAGTCCCAGACACCTGTGTTTGAACAGGGAGATAGCTAACCAACATCAAACGGGTTTCAAAATGAATCTCCCCTTTTAAGCTTTCATGCTCCTTTCCACTTTGGCTGCCCCATGCTCTGCTTTAGACGTTGAGCAGACAAGCCGGCGCTGCTGTGATCCTTTCTGCACAGTGAATATTCTAGTTGCAATTGTCACACTTTCCCATTACGTTTTTTTTATTATTAGTCAAGTTGCTACAATACCACGAGGCTTTCTAAGACAAAAAAAAACCCTAAGGAAGCTGTGCTGGATCAAACCAAAGGCCTATCTAGTTCAGCACTCCGTTCCCATAGTGGGCAACAGAATACCTATAGGAAGCCCACCGTCACCTGTCGCCCAAGACCACCTCCTGCTCCTGCTCCCCAGCAGCTGTTATTCAGAGACACTCTGCCTCTGATACTGGGTGTAATACACTGCCATCATGACAGGTAGCCATTCATAGCCTTAGCCTCCATGACATATGAGTAATTTATTGCAATGATTAGTACAATGATCAACAAAGCCTGTAGGGCCTGCCCCAATGCCCTGCCCCCATGCCACAGGGCTAATGGACATCAAGTGCCCTGTGGGAAGGAAGAAGAAGCGAAGGGGAGAGGAGCAGGCCAAGCAACCATTAGGGCCTGCTGCAATTGGACCACCAAAGGACATCAATGAACAAATTACATCAATGGACACCAATTGCCCAGTAGGTAGGAATAGCCTAGCTCTTGCTCAGTTGGAGCCCAACTTACCTCACAGAGCTGTTGTTGTGAGGATAAAATGAAGAGGAGAAAGATTGTGTATGCCGCCTTGCGTTCCTTGGAGGAAAAAAGGTGGGATATAAATGCAATAATAAATGCAATATTTTTGTTTTTGAGCATGAGGTTCTTGTTGTGTCACTTGTATTTTAAAAAATATTGCAAGCCACTTTGAGGACTCTAGTTGAAAAGTGGGCTATAAATCTACACTAAACAAAGAAGCCTAATCCATCTATAACAATCATATAAATTCAAGTGTGTATGGTTACTGTATCTCAGGATCTGACCTGAAGCTTCAGGGATTTAGCCTCAGTGTCTCCAGGAGAAGGGCGAAAATTTAAGGCTGAACTGGTATGCCACCCCCTGCTTTTCACCATCTATGAATGGTAGCAATATGGGGGGCATGTCAGGCATATTGATGGGGGGAGAACTTGAGAGTAGGGGTGAACTCACTGTGACAGAAACTGAAATTGTCTTTCAGGTGTAGCCAGTGATCCCCATTTTATTCCCCCAAATGCTCTTTTGGTATGACTCTAGTGTTATGCAGAGGGGCCATTCTGGAAATAAAAATGGCAGCTTGTAGCTGGTATCCAAAGAGCACCCAAAGGCTGAAAAAGAAGCAGTGGCAGTGGCAAAAAAAAAGGGCAACAGAGGTGAGTAGTTTCACCCATAAAACATCCCCAAATTGGGATGAATGTTTGACATGTCAAACATTCGCCCACCTCTTGTAAAATCTCTATCTGAGGAATCAAAACCAAAGGGTTTTCTTTCTGCTTGACTCGATGAAAAGTTTTGCTATTAGCTTCTCTGCTGTTCCCACAATCCCTGTGCCGCCAGTCACAGCAAGGTCTGGCAGATGTTAGGCTCCCACCGCTGAATTTCATGGTACTAGAGATATGGCAATGCTTATAGGTACACGACATAATGTAGTTGTACCAGTTACTGGCATTGTTGTTGTTGTTGTTATTATTATTATTATTATTATTATTATTATTATCATTGCTCGTGGCAGTTTTTCTAGGCGGACATGACAGGCTTTGCCAAGTCATGCTGTCTTTTACAGATTCAGGAATTTCCTGACAATTGATCATGTTTTAATCATGACTGCAGTCTGGATGTTGGTGTGGAATTATTATTATCATTATTATACCACCCCATAGCCAAAGCTCTCTGGGCTGTTTATAAAAAATACTTTCAATACCAGTTACCAGAGAAGGATGCTATTGGATACGAGTGGAGCAATGCTATTGTGGGTTTCTGCTTGTGGGTTTCCCATAGATATCAGGTTGGCCACTGTGAAAACAGAATGATGGAACAGACAGGCCTTTGGTCTGATCCAGCATGGCCCTTCTTATAACTCTGTACTTATGATATTGCAATAAGCAGGTTCACCACTGTTCAGAAATTGTCCCTTTCTTGATATCTTTAATCTGATGCATTTTAAAGGAACTTGGAACACTTACAACCACTTCTTTTACATCTTTCAAAGGATTTTTTTCATCTTTTTTCATGTGTACCTTCTGACATCAAGATGTTCTATAGTATATATAATCATTTTTTTGTCCAAATTCTAGAATTATCCTCACTGTAGAATTCTAGAATTATCCTGCCTGAAGACAAAGAGTTAACACAGACTTTCCAGAAGTTATTCTCCTCTCTATCTACTTCAAGATAGATGTCAACAGTGCTGGCTCCAGATTTGGAGGTCCCTTGAGCAAGGCACCTTCAATGGTCTCCTCTCCCTCAGTGAGTTTACCTTCTAACAGCATTGGGACTTCCTCCTCCTTGTCGTCATCATCATTGTTACCACCTGCTCACTTGCCAGGCAGAAAACCAATGAGTAGGTAGGAAGTGGGATCTATTGTTCCTCCTTCATACCACCACTGTTGTCTGGGCCATAGCAAGAAGCAGGTGACAAAGCAGTTTGCAATGGTGAAGAGGATGAGCAAATCTGGGGGGCTCTTATCAATGAGCCCTCAGCTGGTCTGTGGGCCCTGGACAGGTGCCCAATCATGCTGCCCTTTGACAACAGCCCTAGATGTCAATACATGGTAAAGCAATCACCCCAATTTTAAACAGCCAATACATAACAAATGAACAGAACTGAAACACTGAGCCGCTAAAGAGAAATGCAGTGTCATCATCTCACTAAAAAGAGAAATGAAAACAAGGGTTGGGAATGCCCCTGCTCCCAAAAAGAAGATATGTAGAACAGATTTTCGGAATAATAAATAATTCTAGTGTGAAACAAAACCCTTTCAAACTCTCTGCCTCCGTCCTCTCTTTAGCTTATTTTATCGGCCTTGTATTTGCTTCTTTAGCAAGACCCAGTTTCATCCAGACCTCACACACACTCAAGATAGTTAATGGTCCTTCCTGGACTAGAGAAGCAGCCTGTTGTTAATAAGGTTCTACTTTACTCTACTGACAATCAATCCATTCCAGTTGACTTATGAAACTGCTCCTAGAAATGCTCCTGCTGTGCCTTTTCCTTAATGGTAGGCCAGTCTAATTTAGCTTCTGGTTAAGATTGCCAGATGTCCTTTATTTCAAGGATTGCCCATTCTATACAGAAGCATTTTCTTATAATGTATTTATTTATTAAAACATTTATATCCCGCCCTATATCACAAGGATCTCACATAGCAATTCTCTTTCAATGTAGTATGTGCCACAACCTTTCTCTCCACTTCCACCCAAATTTGACATGGTACAGCTGTTGGTGCAAAAATAGCAAAGCACAAGGCTTACAAAATATGACCTATCACAACTGAGTAGCTTGATCAATTGATATCCATAGCAGAAGGTTCTCTGGAACAAAATTGTAGATCTTGTTAAGGGTTTTAAAAGAGCTAGGATTATGTGTTTCAGTTAACATTATTTGTTGCATTTTCTTGACCTTCCAATATATTTGAATTGTTTCAATGTGGTTAATTTTCACTTGTAATTGTTTTATTGTTTATTGTTGTAAGAAAAGACAGATAGAAATGAATTATATTTTTTAAATTAAAAAACAAACATTGTCCTAGTTCGCTCAATCACGGAAATAAGTCAGGCTGGCTTATTTCCTCTCCCTGCACATGCCAGGGAGGGGGATTAGCGCAATTACCTTCAGCAGCACAGTTTGTTGTGTTGTATGAACCCAGCCAGTGTGGCTTGTTGCCATGGGTTACAAGCCATCCAGAACTCATGGCCTGTTGTAGGGGTTTGGGTGCCATGATACCCACAGCAACAAGCCACCCTGGCTGGGTTCACCTAACACCCATAAACCGCACTGTCAAGGATTATGCTAATCCCCCCGACACACGACCAGCACACATGGGGAGGGGAAATAAGCCACCATGGCTTATCTCCACTCTGTGATCATGCAAATCCAGCCATTCTCAGTTTCAGAGTTCTGTGACCACCCATATGGAACTGCAACCATGAAAAATTGTGAAGGAATAGAAAATTCTGCTACAGAAAAGCAATCCCAAGCACACTTACAAAGGATTTAACCCTAATCCAGCTAAATGTCTGAATATAAATGGTAATGATTGCACACTACATTAGCTTGGATCAAAGCTTTGGAGGCATCACATCTACATTAGGTAGGCTGACCATATGAAAAGGAGGACAGGGCTCCTGTATCTTTAACAGTTGCAGAGAAAAGGGAATTTCAGCAGGCGTCATTTGTATGCAATTAGTACCTGGTGAAGTCCTCTCTTCATCACAACAATTAAAGTTGCAGGCACTATACTAGAGTGACCAGATACACAAGAGGGCAGGGCCCCTGTAGCTTTAACTGTTTTGATGAAGAGGGAATTTCACCAGGTACGAATAACATTCAAATGACACTGGCTGAAATTGCCTTTTCTCTACAACTGTTAAAGTTACATGAGCCTTGTCCTCCTTTTCATATGGTCAGCCTACATTAGGTCACATCTGGGGCACATTTCAGATATATTCAAGTCAGAATTTATTGTATTGTAAATGTTTGTATTGAATTTTACATTTAAACTGTTCGTATGGCATTTTAGTTGTTTAAATGTTTGCAATTTGCCCAGAGAACATTGATTATTGGGCTGATTAAAAAACAATAACTAAATAATAAATTTATTTATTTGCTATATTTATATCCCGCCTTCTACTCCACGGAGTCCAAGACAGCATACCTGATCCTCCTCCTTTCCATTTTATCCTCACAACAACCCTGTGACATAGATTAGGCTGAGAGTCAGTAGGCCTGTTTAGACAACACACTAAGCCATGGTTAGGCTGCTAACCCTTTTGCAGCAAATGATTAAGTGAGCGTGTTTAGACTGTGATTATGTAGCCACCATGGTTAGAAATGGTTCACATGACACACTAAGTCATGGTTCACACAACACGTTAAGCCATAATGTTTAGCTCAAAATGTTTAACTCTTGTGGTTTAGTATGGTTTAGCAGCACATTTCATTAGGGTGTACAACCAGGGATTTTTTTTAAGGTGAACATTTATTGAATACTCTATCATAAAGGACATTATTTTTATTGATTGATTGATTGATTGATTATACACTGTAGACACTGATGCTCTACTCCACATTCGGCTTGCCTGACTGCAGGAGGGCCATTGCAGGTTGGGGGGGGGGGGGGGATGAGAAGCTCCTCAAGCCCCAGCATTGGTGGGGCTTTGTGATGACACTGGCTGAAAGAGGGGCTTACAAGGCGATATTATCCTTGGGCAGCCCTCCTCCAAAGGTGCTCTCTCGGAGGTAATGGTTCCTCGGAGCAGTGGTGGGGCAGCTGGGTGGCCATTCCCACTGCGTTTGGATCCCCCTCTGGATCCCTATTCAGTGGCCCTCTCAATTCAGCACTTATTGCTTGAGAATTAGGGTATGCCTGGGCACACCCCTTGTGTACACCTATGCGTCTGAACAGGGTCAGTGACGGGCCTTAAGTCACCCAATGGGAGTTTTACCCAAATCTCTTTAGTCCAACACTCTAACCATTACACCACACTAACTCTCACGCTAAGAAGCATACTTGAAGCAGGTGGGCTTCCCATTACCTCAATATTCCTTTTGATTGTTACCCTTTACTGTTCCCAGCATACCATGCTCATTGCTCAACACTCTGCTTGTATCCAGAGTTAATGCTAAGAACTCTGGAGAATGCTCCATTTCATTTTTGTATACATATTACTTCCCAGAGTTTGTCATACAATGGGCACATGTGACCTCTGCACTCCCTTCCCCTGAAACTCCCCCACACATTTCCCAATTGATCTACCTGCTCCTGAAACCAGAACAATCAAGCTGCATCGTCTTCTACTATTTACGCGTCAAGAAGATAATCTAAATTTAGGAAGGCATGTGTTACAACAAAATTTGAGAGCAGTGTTTGAAATGTTAATTTTCCTGGGTTCCCCCCTCCCAATAGAACAGAAAGAAGGAAACACAGAGATTGGTGTTTTTTTTTTAAAGCAGCAAAATGTCATATTATTGTTTCAAAAATTTGAAGAAAGCAGTCTTTCAATTACATATTGTATTTATACATTTAAATAGGTAATTTTAAAAATATCTGCACTGATGCCTTGCCTAGAGTACTTGAGGATTATCTTTCATTCCTGACAGAGAGAAAAAAAATCAGTGTCTAATACTTGGGGTAATTTCCCACCGCAATCCCTGGCTTCCCATGGCTGCTACTATGTTCGCTGGTATCTTCCTTGTTTTGTTTTCCATTTCGCAAACCACAAGCTCAAACCTATCAGAAGGAAAAACAAGGCTTTCTCTCTCTGCTATCTCTGCTTCATATCAGACCAGGTAGCGGTTATCATTTCCTTTCTACTATACACACCAGCACATATTCATTTCCTGCTAACTAGTTGTGAATTATGGGCTGAATTGTTTCAGAGGCCTCTCTCTCTTGAAGGCAGCAGTAGCTGGGCAGCACAGGGCTTCCTGTTGATGTCAGGCCTCACTTCCTCTTAAAGCCATGGAACTTCCTGTTAGCATATGTAACCTTTTCCATGGGAGCCATTTGCCTACATAGGAGATAGATAAATAAGAGGAGGAGGAGAATAGTAGGCCAAGGTGGGGTTTGCTTTGTTTTGCTTGCACTTGCACAAGGAATCCATGTCTCTCCCTATCATGAAAGGGGGAAAAGATCACACATCCATTAGAATTCAGTTCAATCCCTGCAATGCTGGTGCTTGTGCTTACAAGTAATTTTTTGTGATGTAGAGAACATCAAAGACTGATTATACTGGTTATTAATCTCCCACTTTTACAGAATTGTAGTGTTAATGAGGGTTGCCAGGCGGCTGGATTTTTGTTTTTGTTTTTAATTTTTGGGAGACTGGCTGGTTGAGGCTGGCTGTCAATTCTGGGATTGTACAAGTAGAGTCACAGTTATTCAGAGAGCAGGGCCTCACACTATTGGTTTGCATGCTGCCATGCATAACACACTTTGAAATGCATGCAAAATTATTTATAGCTTTATTTACTGTATTTTTATTTTATTCACTGTATATTTAATGTATTTATTTCAGACAGTTATTGTTTCCCACACTCATCATCATCATCATCATCATCATCATCATATATAATAATGGTCACCCTCACCCATTCACTTCTGCAATGGCAACATTTTGCCAGTCACAAAGGACATAAGATATGTAGGGCCATTCTTTCAACAGCAACAGTATAGTGCATGCTCTGGCAAACTTAGTGGTACTGAAGTGCACTGACAACTGTTGGGGCCCATTGACACATACCATAACTACTATATCTTGCTTGGTGTGGCTCCTGCCTTTTATATACCACTTTCATAGTGCTATATCCTGTTTGGTGCAGATCTGGCCCTAAAGTAAACCGCCCAGAGAGCTTCGGCTGTGGGGCGGTATACAAATGTAATAAATAATAAATAAATAAAGTGAGAACACACACCTGGGCACCATCAGCATCACAGCAGCCTTATACATAGGATACTATACATACTAGAGGTGAAGGTGGCTAAGTATATACCCACTGCGTAGTGATCCCACTTTCCAGCTGCTTTTAAGTCAGAAAAAAATACCTCCAATCCTACAAACAACTGGTAACGCAAGTGGTACACCTGAAGAATCCAAAGTTATTTGAAATGCACATATTCAACAACTAGACTTCATTAGAATAAAGAGATGGCTTGAAACTGTTGAAACAGTTGACGTGACCTGTTCAAGCAGGCAAGCCTAGCACAAAGTCCAAATGAAAAATGCCCTAGCCCAACCTGGGGAAAGTGAGAGTATGCAATTACTGGTGATAGCACTACTGCTCATTTTGTGAACAAAAGCGGACAAGGAACTCAGTCATGAGATGCGAGCTAAATTGGAAGAGGCAAATGGGATGCCAAGTGTGGATGCAAGTGATACATCACTCTCTGCACTCACTGAATTAGAAGCAGTTCTGAAGGCTTCTAAGACTGAAAAGGTACAAGGACCTTATAAAAAACATAGCAAGTTCCTTCATCATCGTCAGTCCTGTATCAAAATGTACTGCATTTCCTTCATAGCTGCATGGAGTATGGTATTATTCTTAATAATTGGCGGAAAGGTAAAATTAATTCCTGTATTTGAACCTGGCTATCTTTTCAACATCACAAAGAGTTAACATCTAGTTATTTCATTATATGGTTTGGTAATTATATGTTTCAAACCATCTCATCTTAGAGCAGAAATAGTGGGTTTGCTCTTCTGAGTTCTCTCACACACACATATGCACACACGCATATAACAGCCAAGAATGGAGCAGGAACAGAATGCACCTGCCCAAGTAGAGAGAACCAGAAAATGCAGAGCTACTGCTTTCAGAGCCTGCCACATATCTCCAATAATATCTAATTCTGTCCTCATTTAGGTGAAGACTGGAATATATTAGTGGGAGGATCTGAGGTTATTTTGATTTGGGGTTAACTTACTACTTATTCTCACAACCAATATGGGAACCAATTGAAAATCCTGCATCTGTTAACTCCCTGTCTGTGGCCAGCTGGTCATATACAGTTTCATCATACATTTGAGTCATTATTTGGTTTTTAACACCAGTTTTCAAGCATTGGCTGGTATGCACTGATATACCCATGTGGCTAGCCAATAGCTAGATGAGAGCAAGTCTAGGATTTTGAAGTGCATCCCCCTTATGCACCTGGGATCACCTCATTCCTTCTGTCCCTGCCTGATTTTTGTGATCATCAGAGGGAGCACTTCTGAGGATGCTGCATGCTTCTGGATTTGCCTCAAGAGAACTTGCAAGAGAACATACTACCAACTCTCATTAGACAGTTCTGTTATGCAGACATCTTCTCAAGAGCTTCACGTAAGCTTTCCCTGAAGTGCTACCCAGCCCGCTGTGGTCTATGGCGCACAGTAGAGAGTATTGTTTTACTGCTCATTAGCATTTATTATTGACCTGTTCAGATGACATGCTAAGCCATGGTGGTTAAGCAGTTTGAGCTAAACATTATGACTTAGTGTGTCTTGTGAACCACACCTAACCATGGTGGCTACATAACAGTTTAAACATGCTCACTAACCATTTGCTGCAAAAAGGTTAGCGTAGGCTGACCAGATAAAATCCAGGTCAGGGCTCATGTAACTTTAACAGTTGTAGAGAAAAGGGAATTTCAGCCAGTGTCATTTGTATGCAATTAGTTCCTGGTGATATTCCCTCTTCATCACAACTGTTAAAGGTGCATGCACTATACTAGAGTGACCATATACAAAAGAAGGCAGGTCCCCTGCAACTTTAACTGTTGTGATGAAGAGGGAATATCACCAGGAACTAATTGCATACAAATGACACTGGCTGAAATTCCCTTTTCTCTACAACTGTTAAAGTTACATGAGCCCTGACCTGGATTTTATCTGGTCAGTCTAGGTTAGCAGCCTAACCATGGCTTAGCGTGTTGTCTGAACAGGCCCATTGTGCAGTTTTATTATTGTTTTATTATTGTTTTCAATGTTGCACAATGAAAGTGGTATATAAAAGGCAGTATTGAAGTGCCCTGACAACTGTTGGGGCCCATTGACACATACCATATACCGCTTTCATAGTGCTATATCCTCCTGCCTTTTATATACCCCTTTCATACCACTTTCATAGTGCTATATCTTGCTTGGTGTAGATCTGGTCATTGCCTGAGATCCACTTATGTCTCCAAAGACAGGGGAAAGGGAACACAACATCACCTGCAGATCCCCTGGAAGATATTTTAGACGAAACGGAAGTTAAGTGGGCTTAAAAGTCTCCACCAGTTTCCATTCTAGGATATGTTATTATATTGCTGTGGATATACATGTGGAATTTCTGAACTTGCTCACTCCCACACATACCTGCCTCTTCCTCTGCTATACTTCCTCTGCTATACTGGGACAGAGGAAGGGCAAGCTAATTTTGAAGAGCTGAAGCCTCCCAATTTGATTTTTGTGCTTTGTTTTGCATGTATTTGTATGGTTTCACATTAAATAAATCTGAACAATCTAGAAACACCTGCAATGGAAACAGTAAGAGAAATAATATTGTAAGGGTTTTAATAAGAGAAATATTTTGAAGTGAGTATTTGATAATGTATTAGCAAGCTATGGATGGGTTGGTAAAATGCATGTACCCAAAGATGCAGATTTTAGAGAAAAGCTTAAGATAGGCATTTTGTGCCTTCTAACCTTAATAGCCACAAAACAGATTAAGGACATTATGGAAGATGAACTTGTCATATTATTTGAATTTATTCAGGAAGCACGAAGTGGGTAAGACATACAGCTTTACATGTGAACTTACCTGGCAGAATATTTTATGAAATGGGGTCAAGTATGGTTTACTGGTTAATGTGATGTTCTACTGTTTGTAGTTGTAAATATATTGCAAAGTTTATTGTTTGTGATATGCATTTGTTTATATCTTTAAAAGGAAGTAAGAATAATAACAGGTAAAGTACATAATTGGGCTGTAATGTATTTACTGTTTGTGGTTAAAAGTCTAGGTAAGTATGGAGGGCCTGGAATGGCTGGCTGGGTGCCTGAATGGAAAGTGAGTGCTGATTGGCTAGTTGTTTAGAGTGCCCAGATTGGTTGGTTGTGTAAGAGTGGGAGGAGCTAGAGAGCAAGTAGAGTGTATATATGTGTCTGACAGAGAGAGCTGACAGGTTGATTGGGGGGAGATTTGAGGGAGATTTTTGAGAGAGCCGTTGAAAGGGATTTGAGAGTATTGAGAGATTAAAATTTTAGAGCACAGATCAAATGAAGAACAGTTTATAAACGTATAAGAATTCTGACTGAAACCAATAAGCATTGAAACCTTATAACCAATACACAATTGAACTGAAGTAACCATTAAGTAACCATTGTTGACATGCAATTTCTTATTAATAAATTCTTGTTAATTCCATCTCCTGGTGTGGTCTGTGGGTGTACCTGAGAAGGTGCTGGTGGCAGCGGAACAAAGAAGTTATCTAGCGACCAGGTTGCTGGGCTGTGGTGTTGTGGGGCCTAAATAGTAAAGGCGAGGCAGGGGCAGCAGCAACAAGTAGTCGAGGATAACCTCACAGTTAACCATAAGCTTTTCACCAAATGTTTGATGCCTATCTCTGTCCTGAATTCCACAGATTTCCATTTTTGAATGAGGTTACTGTTTTCTGGAACAATGTAGGCTCCTATCTGGAGGAGCATTTATAATTTAGATTTTCATAACAAATAAGGAGAGCAATAAATTCCAGTTTACTGCTCCCAAACTGCATTTGGGAGCTGCTTGTTGCATGTTAATTCTCCACCTTCCTCAACTTGTGTCTTGTTGCAGTTAAAATACTTGTGCCTAAGTTATTGTTTAATTATCACAAGCACCTACTGTATAGTGCCTGTAACATCACTTATGACAAGGGGCACATCCTCCCCGCCTCTTCCATGCCTGCTTGATTTCTGACATAATAAGAAGTTGCTTTCAGTTTCTCAAAGTTATCTGCAAGGTAAACACCTCTTCACTGAGGAACATGAATGCTCTGGTAGCCTTTTAAAAATGACAAACAACAGTAATAAAAAGAATCTTAATTTTTGTTCTTTCCTGCATAACAAAGAGTGAAGGCAAAAAGGTTTTCCCCATACAGCATGATTCCTGACTTCCTCCATTTCATTTGAAACACTGGCATGCTAAAGATGCAGGATTGGTTCTTAACAAAGTGAGTAATGTTAGAGGAGATATTCCAATTCTTTTAAAAAAACAAAAACACCTACAATTCCAGAAACCACACTTACATCTAATGGAGAGCCAAAAATTAAACCAGGATACGCAAGAGCAGCATGTGGATACATGCATCCTCTTCACTCCTCCCTTCGTGTAAGCAAGAAAGCAAGCCAAGATTCAGAACTTAACATAGTTTCCTGATACACAAGAACTGGGAACAATGGTTAAGTGCTTTCAACCAAGCTAGGATCAGAAGCCAGGTTTAAACCAAGGCCTAAGAATCCTGGCTTGTTTTGAAGCACTTCACATAGGTTGGTTCACATGTAATGATAAGCTATGCATAAGTGATGGATCCTGCCTTGTTTTGCCTTTAAGCAAAGGGAGGAGTGAAACAGTAGGAACGGGGCTCAATGCATGTGCATGCCACATGCATTTCTTGGTTTATTAAGCCAGGATTGCTAGTGTAACATGCAAACTAGGTCAAAGTGTTTCAGTTTGACTCTACAGTCCCTAACGTTAATTTACTGGTTTTGTACAACAAGGACTCCAGCAGCACCTTCAAATATAACAGAAAGAAAATTAGTCAAGCCATGCATGCACTTCTTGTTCCTTGTAAAAGAAACTGCATATGTCCTAAAACATTCTTCAAAAATAGACTAGCAATCATCACCACAGATTAACTCACATTTTCCTTTTGCTGGAACTCTCAGTTTTCCTTCTTACTTATTAGTACAGTTCCCTATTCTTGAATGAATTACCTCAATCCTTCTTAAACAACATACAGGCCAGGAAAAGGGTGTGGGGATTATTAATGGAAAAATCCTTGAATCCTTTAACCCAGTGTTCTGCCTAGCTGCAGTTCTGGGGGGGGGGGGGGGAGCAAAACAGGATACCAAGCTTTTATGCAAAAGAATAAAGCTCTAAAACCAAAGGGAGAGAAAAATAAAACTGAATGTAAATATAGGTGCAGATAATGGCAAGAGGAGGAGGAGGAGGAGGAGGAGGAGGAGGAGGAGGGAAGAAGAAACAGTATTTGTAGGAGAGTGTTACGGAAACATTTGTGGGTAAGCTATTTACACAAAAACAACACAACTAGAGGTGTACCCAATAAGCATGAATACTAAATATAAGCAGCACACAAGGCCTAATGTCACTTTTGCCAATGCCCTGGCTAAGCTGTGTCAAGTGCTTCCAAATATATGCGAATGCCTCTCTGTCAAGTCTTCTGCTCCTTCTGGCACTCCCAGATCACAAGCTAATTCTTTGGCCGCATGGTTTAAGTTATTCTGGCGTAACTGGGTTGCTCCCAGGGATGTACGGGCAGGGCTTGATCAGGAGCCCATTCCTGTCTAACCTTTTTTCCTGCAAAGCAAAAACTCCTGCCCTTTGGGCTGTTTCAGAAGTGCCAACAATATCTCCTCTAAGGAATAGAGGTACATAGGATTGTTTCAACATGGTTGAGAACTTAGATCCATTGAAGGTTTCCGTCCCCCTCCCCCAGACTTTTCTTTTGCAGTCGCCCTGCTTTTTTCATGGAATTTTACATGGGATCCAGACAACCTCTTCCACTCATAACCCTCTTGTGTTTTTCCACTGTTTCTTCCATTTTTTTTCTTGCTGCAAAAAAATCCATTAAGTATGGAATAACAGCACAATGACTTTTGAATGGTAGCTTTAGGAGCCCTCCTTGTGGAAGCCCTCTTACTCTAGAACTTTGTCACTAAGGGCTCATATTCACCTACCGGTTTTCCAAGACAAAGGGGGAAGTATCCTGGGCTTTCCTGCTTCCGGGAGCGTCCCCCAGTGTGCACACATCAGCACGACATCCCAGAAGAAAAGAGAGACGTTCCGGCGTGGCATTTTTTAAAAAAAGAGAAGACGTTGCGCAATCGCGTGGGTGCAATCCAGTGCCAAAACGGCACTCCAACACCCCAGAGTCATCTGAAGGATGGCGAAAATACTGCCCCCACCCTCGATGGGCATGGAGGCCCCCCCCGGACAACTCTATGCCCATCATTTGAATCAGCATATGCACATTTTGTGCAAGTAAGTGTCATCTTTTGTCCTCTTTTTGGTGACATGTTTCCTCTTTTTCTGATGATGCCAAAGAGGCCTCTCTACAAGCAAAACAAGGGGTGGAGACCGCCATCTCTTTGAGCATCTGCTACTAACTCTGAATATGGAACTGGTTGAGGCTGTCACAGCAAAGAGCCACCGATAGGCCCATCTTCTGTGCATTTGTCTAGTCCTTTTTAAAAAGACATCTTAAGTACTGAGATCCATGCAGAACAGGTGGCCAAACCTGTGTTATAAGCATATGCAAAAAAGTTAATTTTAATTAACTTGAAACCCACAAGCAGGACATGAGTGCATTTCCCATGGACAGCTGGTAGGCTACTGTGTGAACTGAAAGCTGGACTAGATGGACCCTTGATCTGAATCAACATGGCTCTTTTTATGTTCTTATGAGTGGCCCAAAGTAACCCAGACTACATGGTAGAGTGTAAAGTAGAATCCAGGTCTCTTCAGTCCTAGTCTAATACTCTAACCACTTCTACTCCTGCCAATTCTTCCCCTCTCCTACTGATTTCCTTCCGCAAGCAGTGGGTCCCACCAATTCTGTTGCGCTAGTGGGACCCAACGCTTATGCAAGGGAGATTTAGTGCTTCCTAGGGAAAGCCCCGAAATAAGCGCAAACACTCATTGGTAGAAGGAGGCAGGTCAGCAGAGCTTCCTTATGCAAGCTAAGATCTGCCTCAGGTTGCCCAAGAAGCACTAAATCACTGTTGCGTAAGCAGTGGGGGCCACTTGCACGACGGAATTGGTGAGCCATAAGAGAATCAGTGGTAAGTGCCCCATTGCCTTCTGCCCCATTGTTCACAGCAATCAGCCAGAGTTTCATCCAAATAAGGGGTCAATGCTAAAGAACATTTGAACATACACTTACAATGCAACATTAAATGCCTGGTCTGCTGACTGCTTATGGTGCAAGAGTTTTGTAATGTGAACATTACAAATTGGGCAGATTTGTATACCAAACCATATAAAGACAAAATCTGGGTTCCGTCACCAAATTTATGCTAGAAGCCATCCTGGTGTCTTAAATGTCCACATGTTAAGTATACATTATCTGATGCAGTGGTTTTTTTAATCGATTTTTATACAAGATGTTCATCTGCATGTTAAAGACTGGAATTTCCTTTCCCTTAGACAATAAAACTGGGAATGGCTGTCCTGGGAAACTTGAGGAGGCAAGAAATACAATGCAAAAGGAATCGACTAGCTGATACTATCCCACTGATATTACTGAATCCTCCTGGACAACTGTTGTTGGTGCTACTACTGTTTCCCAACTGCTTAATGAATGCAACAAATAAGCGCAGAAATGGACCAAGAAACAACCACTGTAAAAGGTAACACGATAGCTGAGGAAATCCCAGGAATTTATGGATCTGGCATTACTGCCAGTGACCCAAGATAGCATCATAAAGCACCTCAAAGAAGCCGTGTTGGCTGAGAATATACAACAGCTAATAAATTTCCAGAGAACATCCATTATATGCTTAACAGCTGACCTTTAAAGCTTGTAAAGTTTTACATATTGTACATCTACTTTGTACGTATGGAACATATGCCTGAAAGTAACACTCAAGAAGAAAATAAGCTGTGTGTCTCCAACTTGCAAAAGAATTTAGATTAGTAATTTTCTCTTCCCGAAACCACAGAAGCCTAAGAATAACTGAAGTAGAAACTGTTATAATTTTACAGGGATAGGTGGCGAAAACAAAAATAATTAATATGGATATTTGGTGGGGGGAACCCTCCTTCCCCCAATATTGTAATTAATCCCATGGAGATAAACAAAACAAAACAAATTGTTGGTGTTTTAATAAAAGAAAAACAAAATATTTTGAAGAAGTACCACCCAAAAAGAGGAAATGCTTTACCAAAAGAAGAGGACAAAAGTGGACATATATTTGGATAAAATGGGTTTGTGATGGTTAGAACGTACAAGATTTATGGAATTTGTATGTGTAGGTTTTCCCTCTACAGGAGGGATAAAAGAAGCAGTGATTTTTGAGCTCCATCACACCAGTGATTGAGTGCATTCTCATCATGCCTGGTGTGCAGATTTGCAGCACAGTACTCACATAATGCCGTGCCTGTCCTGCTGACACCGTGCCTCTTCCCTGGCCTTTCCTAGAATGCTAAAAGTCTGGATTATTTTCCCTAAGCACATTTAATGCGCCCTAAGCCTCTGTGTAGTTTTAAATAGGCTGACCATATGAAAAGGAGGACAGGGCTCATGTAACTTTAACAGTTGTAGAAAAAAGGGAATTTCAGCCAGTGTCATTTGTATGCAATTCGTTCCTGGTGAAATTCCCTCTTCATCACAACAGTTAAAGTTGCAGGCACTATACTAGAGTGACCATATACGAAAGAAGGCAGGGCCCCTGCAACTTTAACTGTTGTGATGAAGAGGGAATTTCACCAGGTACTAATTGCACACAAATGACACTGGATGAAATTCCCTTTTCTCTACAACTGTTAAAGTTACATGAGCCCTGTCCTCCTTTTCATATGGTCAGCCTAGTTTTAAAGGAACTGGGGGCTTGAATGGATTGTATCAGGTCCTGGGAGGGAAAAGCAATCTCTCCCAGCAGCCATCTCCAAGCCTCAATATAAGCCTTTTTTAAAAATCATACAATGCCTGAATCTCTGCAGAGACAGGATTGTACTCCTTTGTTGCCCCTAAAGAGCCAGACTAACGGGTCATTCCATTTTGCCCAGCAGAAAGGCGGTCTGGTTGAAGTACTCATCTGCCATGACCTGACTGGAGGGAGAAAGTGAAGGGGGAGGGTGGAGTAGAGCCATGCTTCTGCCTCAGAGGTAAATTACACAGGCAAACCGGGAGGAAATTAGGTGTGATGGAGGTCTGAGATCTCGCCAAAATGCAATTTCAAGCTTGTTTTGCTTCGCTCCCATTTTTTTTCTATTGACTTATTTGAACAGGAAAAGTGTGCATTTTGAATGGCAAAATATGCATTTCTATGCATATTTTCCAAAAGTGTGTACTTTCCCCCATTGGTTAAAGTGAAAAAAAATCACATTTCTAAAAGATGTGCATTTAAAAATGTGCATTTCCCCCCCCCCCCAGATGTGATCATAATTTCTTTGAATTGGCAAACATTTCTCATTAAAAAAAACCATTAAAAAACTGCTTGTGCTTATGTTTGGGATTAGCAAACATAAATGCAATTTTCATACATCTCTGGTCTGCGGACAGCCATGCCTAATGTGTAGACATCAGCAGAAGCTCTGTGACCTTGGGGCTCTGCTGCCCCTTGGTTGCATAAACTAGGGTGACCAACTGTCAGGATTTCCCTGGATTTGTCCTGGTTTTTGTTCTATCCTGGGTGTCAGGGGGGATTTTCTGTAATTTTCTATAATGTCCTGGAAAGACAAGCTTTCCCCTTTAAGGCCACATTAGCGTGGTTGGAGGGAATGACGAGCTTTCTGGAGGTGGGTTATTTCCCTCCCACTGCTCCAATCAGGACCTTACAGGGGAAAGTATGTCATTCCTGGACATTATAGAAAAGGACCCGATTGGAGCAGTGGAGGGCAGGAATGACACACTTTCCCCTCCTCCGCTCCAATTGGGGCCTTTAAAGCAGTGGGGGTGAATGACATGCTTTCCGGAGGCCCCGGAAAGCCACTTTCCCACCCCCCACCCCACTGAGGGTCCTCCTTTTTGGTTTCCCAAATGTGGTCACCCTACATAAACAACCCTTCACCCGTGTGACATGAGTTATGAGCATTTAAAGGAACAGACCCCAAACTGATTTTTGTATTCTGCCTGTTGAAGAATTTGGGACTAGAACTTCCACATTATTTACCTAATTTGCAGCCAAGGGTAACAAAGTAACTGGAGGAGATGCATGAGGTAATAATTAGTGAAATCATCAAGGAAAATAAATGTAGACATACTGCAGAGCAAGCAAAATGCATGTAAAGTGTGTGAATGTTTAATCTATGAATTTGTTGTTAGAAATTGTTATTAGAAAAGTCAAAATTACACACACACACACACTCACACACACACACACACACACACACACACACAGAGTTTTGCTTAGGGATGAAATTTGGAGCCATCTGCTCATTTATTATAAATTAAAATGTTCCCTATTTAGCTTACTACCATCAGGTACTCTCTGTGCAATAATCAGCAGTATCTCTATTCAAGTAAAATCCCTGGAGCAAAATATTAACCAGCAATCTTCTTTCAACTGTCCTTCCTAACACTCATATATGGTCCACATATTTTGCAAAAGAGACAGGGAGGAAGTGTGTGAGCATTTACAATAATGTATGTAAAATGTAACGACATGAAGTGCTTTTATGGGGAACTAGCACATTTTCTTTAGTGGCAGAAAGAAAGTCATAAAGATGTACACAGGGAGACTGACAAAAACTGCAGGAATTGCTGCAGAGAACTTTCAGAATAGGTTCATTAGGGCTATTGTTTACAGGTATACACAGAGAGAAACTCATCCCATACTGGGGTATAAGAATGCAATAATGGATTGCTCCAAATGATCTACATACGATGAACTGCTTGTTTACTTCATTAGGGCATAACCCAGCAAATGTTAGTCATGATGACTGAGTGCAATTAAAATGTGGCATCCAATGCAATCCTAAGCTGGTTTACTTAGAAGTAAATCTCATTAGGTTCAACAGAACCCACAGCCAATTTATGTGAGATGCAAGACCGTGCAAGACACTTCTCCATAAGGTTTACCACAGCCTTGCCCATTCTGGTGCCCTCCAGATGTTGCACTACAACTCTTAGCATTCCCATCCTAATGTCTCATTTAAAATGTTCTGTGCACAGTCTGTCTGTATACACCATTAGCACACCAATGCAACTGTTTTCTAGGCTATAGCTTGCTAGTGATGTATGGAAAATATCAGGGCAGGGGTAAGAACACATTTTGAATGAGACTCTAGGCCATGTGAAACACTGTGCTTTGCCAGAGTTCCATTTTGCCTGCAAATAGGCATGTATTCCTATTTATTTATTTATTTATTTATTTACTAGACTTCTAAATCACCAAATAACTGAAGTTCTGTGGGCACTGTACAAATTTTAAAAAAACATATAACACAAAATTACAATAAAACAACGATATAAAACAAGTAAGATTAAAAACAGGCTAAAAACAGCAGCAGATCACGAGAAAACAAAACAAAATGAAGCCCCCAGCAACAGGTGTAAAGACAGTGCTAGATCCAAAAGAGCTAAAAGCAATTACTAAAATGCTGCAAGCAGAAGTGGGGAGATCATAATATTGGTGCCAGGTAAGCATCTCTGGAGAGGGCATTCCACAGGCAGGAAATGTGCATGTAAAATGCATACAGGACTAGATTTAAGGCTTAAGTCCCATTAACAAGATGGAACAAAAATGATACTTCTATAATCTAGATGAAGGGCTTGTAGTGCTACCAATCAGATGACAGTGTGGAGCTCTTCCATACCTTCCTACTTAAGTTTTTCCAGCAAAAGAAAAAGCTGGAAAAGCAGCGGGAAAGGCAATTGCATGATAAGGGCATTGTCTGGAAGCATTGTTTGTCATAGCTAACTTTTGCTGAATTGTGCCCTTTTAATGTGCAGCATACTCCTAGCTGCACTCTGGATTCCTCTCCTGGGAACCTACAGTACATGAAATGCATTAGGATACAAGAGAAGGATTCAGATGATGATGATGATTAAAGCACATAATGCAGCAATTTTGCTAATGTAGGTCTGGGCAATATCTGGCTGGGGAGCCCTTGAATGTAGGGATGTAGGAGTGTTTCAACCACATGATGAAAATGACCTCAGTCGCAACCCCAAATGTGAGTGCTCTTACAAAATACATCACTTTGGGTGTAGATGCACACTTTAAAATGCATATTTCCTCAAAAGGATGCATTTTCATGTTCTACTTATTGGGGGAGGGGGACACTCACCTTTTTCCTGTTTGAAAATAGAAAAAAAACACATTTGTGGTCACAAGTAGGAATGAGGTGAAACTAACGTTGGGGCAGGAAAAGGGAAGACTCAAGGAGCTCAAAACTCGCTCGTTTGCCCATCATGGAAGAAACGGGGGGGGGGGGGGAATATAAATATAATAAATAAATTGTGCTTTAGAATGTTCAAATTGCTAAGGAAAGAAAGGAGTGAAGGGTCTGGTGCAAAAATACTGGAAACCACCTCAAAGGGGCATTGATGTAGTTTTTAAGATTGTACTTCCATTTTTTATGTTTGCAAACCTACCATTCATAATTAAAATAAAGGTTTAATAGCCCCTATGCTTTACATACCAATCCTCCTCTCTTTTTACCTGTATTGACATTTAAATGGAGTGAGAGCAAAATCCTGAGGCAGGAAGAAGCTATAAAGACTTATATGATAACCCCTGATGACCTCTGACTGAGAGGACTCAGAAACATCCCCCCCCAAAAAAATGGGGGAATGGAAGGGTTCAAAATCTCTTTTGAGATGTGGTTTAAGGCAGCAGGAGAATCCCAGGAGACCTCTTTTCTTTCTTTTGGGGAAGGAACTTCAATGCTTCTGGAACTGAATAAAACTGAAGAAGAGCCCAGATGTACTATAATAACACTATGACCATTAGAGCCAATTTTAAAGCAATAACCATAAGGAAATATACTTACAGATGTAGGTTGTCAATATGGGCAGCATTGTGTCTGAAAGGTGTGCACTGGTTTGTATATCTGCAGCTATTTATGTACCAGGGGTTGGAGTGTGATGCTGCTCATATATTGGCTAGCTTTTTAAACACAATGCCAGATGGACTATAGCTCCGTAGGAGAGAACCAGTTTTGCATGCAGAAGGTCCCAGCTTCAATCCCTGAGATCTCCAGGTAGGGCTAGAAAAATTCCTGCCTGAAACCCTGGAGCTGCCAGTCAGTGTTGACACTACTGGGCTGGCTGGATCATTGGTCTGACTCAGTATAAGGCTGCTTCCTAAGTGTGCTGGACTAGATGGACCCTTGGTCTGATCCAGCATGGCTCTTCTTACATTCTTATGTTCTCTTACTCCTGGCAAGTAAGCCTTAAAAGAGGCATTTCAATCTTTGGTATCGGGAAAAATCTGCACAAAATCTTGGAAACCACCACATGATTGGTGTCCAGGAATTGGCCCCCAACCTGGCCAGATATGGCTCGCCACCCTGATGTTCTGCAGTACTAACATAATATGCCCCCCATCACTCCATCCCTTGAACAGCTTTTCTGTTCTAGTTCATCAATCTGGTGCCCTCCAGATGTTTTGGACAGCAACACCCATAATCCCTGACCATTGGGAATGCTAGCTGGGGCTGATGAGAATTGTAGTCCAAAATATCTGGAGGACACCGGGTTGCTGTAGTTGGTTTTGTGTTTCTACTGTATTCTGATGTTTCTTCATGGATTACTTTGTATTATGTTTCTAATTACTTCGTTATTTGCTTGAAACATAACTTGAATGTTGTTAGTCTCCATGGGTTTCTTTTACAAGACTGGCAGGAGATTAGATAGATAGATGATTAGAGAGAGAGAGAGAGAGAGAGAGAGATGATAGAGGTGTGTGTGTGTAAATAATTAGTGATAAGAAAGGAAATAATGATGGTGTGACCTTAGAAGGCAGGAAATTGAACCTGTGCCTTTTGAGGACAGGCTGAAAAAACTTAAGTTGTTGAGTCTGGAGAAAAGAAGACTGAGGGGAGACATGTTAGCAGAGTTCAGGTACATAAAAGGGTGCCACAGGGAAGATAGTCAAGAACTATTTTCCATTGCCACAGAAATTAGAACCAGAAATAATGGGTATAAATTACTTAGATTTCGATAAACTATAAGGAAAAACTTTTTGACAGTAAGATCTATAGAACAGTGGAACAGTCTACCTACAGAGGTTGTGGGTTCTCCATCTCTGGAGGTTTTTAAGAAGAGACTAGGCAGCCACTCTCATGGATGGTTTAATTGGTTTTCCTGCACATTGCAGCGGGTTGGGCTAGATGATCCTTCCAACTCCACAATTCTATGAATCTCTAACTCCTGTTTCTGACCCGAAAAGTCTTGGCCTCAATTCCTCACCATCTTGTATGGGAATAATAATGGCAGTAAACGGGATCTCCCCCACAAGGTACTGTGAAACCAAACATTGTACAGTGTTTTGTAAAAGAGTACAATGTTTTGTAAAAAGTGAAATTCCAAAATAGATTTTAAAAATGGCTGGAGGATGCTAGGAATTGTAATCCAACACATTGGGAAAGTTGCCCTTAAAGCCTGCTGAAATAAGCATTTGTAACGTGTTCTTAAGAAGCACTGCTATTTTGTTTGATGAGAAAGGTTGGCCCACACTTCTGAAAGCAGCTAGTCCACCAACTGCTTCAAAACCCGTGAATAAACAGCCTCCCTCACATGGATGCCTCTGTACTTTGGGTCATTCTGCTGCCAGCAGAATACAAGAAAACTGCCTTGGTGCAGGCAGATCTGGGCTTGTCCCCCACTTTAGTGTAAAAAGAAGCATCTGTTGTGTATGCTGATTTCTGAACTCTGGAAAAGGCCCAGCAACAGAGTCTGACTGATGCAGTTCTTCTGATTAACGGCCAACTGTTCTGAGATATTCCCCCCCCCCCCCGTCCCTTATGAAGACCTAGAAAGGCACAGACGTTTGGGCTAAGGGAGGGAGAGCTGCTAAAAGAAAAGGAAAACTACATTAAAAAAAGGCCACATAAATCCTCTGCTGATCCAGAAAATTTATCGTTCTCTGTGCCCTGGAGTACATGGCATGATTGAAGGATGGAGTATTTGTCATCTCTTTTGAACAAATCTCTGTTATTTTCTCCCCTGTCCCAATATTTTGCTTGTCAGCCTCTTTAGAAACCACTGCAGAGGTCAATAAAAATGCACATAAGAAACGGCACTGCAGAAATATCTAGAGATCTCACTTAAATTTCCTCATATGCTGCTGGCTTTCAACTTGATGCATATAATGAAAGAAATTCCGCAGCACTGCACACTTCCATCTCTCAAACAACATCAAACTTGGATCCAGAATCAGCTCTAAAATTTGACAGCTATTCCAGATGATGGATTTTTGCCTTTCCTTTTTTGTTGCATGATGTAAACAGCAGTGTTTCATTTTTATTTTTTGTTGTTGGAAAATGGCAATTTCCCCCCAGAGGCAGTCGGTGAGTTAGAGTGGAGAACAGTACTCATCCGCAAGCTTTTGAGTAGCAACTTCAGAGGAAGGGTGGTCCCATGCTCTTACCAGTGACTGCTGTGTGCAGGGGTCAGCGGGCATTGTGCAGGGACACAGCTGCTGACTGGTCAACAGCACAATCCATGGGGTAATATCAGTGGCCTGTACCCATGCTGGGCACCTGTATCCGTGTTGGGGAATGCTGGCCTATAAGCAGCTGCACATCTCTCTACATAGTGCTGGCACAGCTACTCTGCCTCCTCTGCCTCCTCTACCATCACACGATGCCCACTAATGAAAGCATGGGATACCACAGTGGCCAAGTACTACATCCTGCCCCACATTACAAACATCTGCTGAATACTTCCCCCAGCAATCAATGTTTGGGAGGGACCCTAGCTCTTTGGTAGAGTATACACTTTCATGCAGATGTCCCCAGGTTCAACCATAGGTACATTCAGAAAACTGCCACGTTGCCAGTGATGGGAAACACCCCTGCCTGGATAGCCACTGCCAATCAGAGTAGACAATACTGGTGTGGGTGGACAAATTGTCTATATTCCAGTTACCACAATAAGATTCTGCCCATGATGTAAATGATGACTTAGACTTGGGATGCAGCAATGTCATGGGTACCATCTAATAGCTGCCCACAACATGATCATAACCTTCATCCACCACAGAAAAACCTCTGTGATCATGACATTATCTGTAGCAAGACTTGCTGTTTCCCATCAACTGCTGATATTGAAGTGCTAGGAAACAGTGATTTGCCCACGATGGAGCTGCTTGCTGGGACTTCATCACATAGGCAAATCAGTGATGGTTGCACAATCTGCTCAGTTTCAGAAACTACAGGTTTTTAAAGCAAGAAAAACCAAACCCAGTTTGGAAAACTGCAAGTCATTAGGAGCAGATCCCACCCACCCCTTCCTAATAAATTTCATCTCAGCTCATAAAGGCTCAGAACCATCCCTCTCATCTGCCAGTTTTCCTCCTCATACTTTTTCACACTTATCACATTCGGGTGATAAGATTTGCTTCTAAACCGCGCATGAATTCTAAACTGTTCCTGCCAACATGAACTCTGAGAAATGTCATGTGTCTGCCCCCCCCCCCCCCCCGCACACCCATTATGTCTCCTGACTCATTGATGGGAGAGTTTTCAGACTTAAGCTGAGAGTTAAGCAGTTCCTCATTCTGCGACAGAAGATTTCTCAGCATGCTCAGTACAAGCATTGTTGACTCTGGGAAGAGTATATTTTATTCTTCTTGACCCATTTACCACCTTGCTCAAGAGCCTCAATTGCAGAGAGCTGGAAATCAAGGGAGATCCCATAGCTTTTGCAAATATTATTGGCTGACATTTTCATGCCTCCCACCCTTCCACAACTTGATGAGTTTGGGAAACCATTGGAAAGTAGTCCAATCCTCTGAAATGTGCAGGAAAACCCAATTAAACCATCCATGAGAGGTGGCTGCCCAGACTCTTCTTTTAAAACCTCCAGATATGGAGAACCCACCTCTGTAGGTAGACTGTTCCACTGTTGTATAGATCTTACCGTCAGGAAGTTTTTCCTTATAGTTTATTGAAATCTAGGTAGCTGTAATTTATACCCATTATTTCTGGTCCTAATTTCTGTGACAATGGAAAATAGTTCTTGACCATGTTCCTTGTGGAAAAATAGTTCTTGGCCCTTTTATGTACCTGAACACTGACAACATGTCTTCCCTCAGTCTTCTTTTCTCCAGACTGAACATCTCAAGTTCCTTCAGCCTGTCCTCATAGGGCATGTGCTCAAATCCCTGTATTCATCTTTGTTTCCCATTCAAATAGGAAAACACTGTTCTTAAAGTATCCAGGTTCCAGGTCACTGATGTCTTTAAAGGCCAATGCCAGCACCTTAAAATGAGCCCAAACAAAAATAGGTAACCAATGTATGTGTTACAAAATCAGCATAAATGTGCTCCAATCCTTGAGTACTGACCAGCATTCTAGAAGCTGCATCTTGAATTAGTAGCAGTTTCCAAACAAACTTTACATTTCTCACTAATCCTCCCCTTCCCCCCATCAGCCCTTTCATCTCCAAACTACCCCATAGCACTTCTTATTTGCATTTCAAGCTCATATGCTTCTCTTAACACCTTTCCTTTCTCTAGCCAAATTGATATTTTGACATTCCTTCTTTAACTGTCCTTCATTTTTTCTTGTGTTCCACACAATCAGTTTTACTCAATCAATTGCTTTTGACTGCTTGGGATTTCATCAGCTTCTGCCACTAATGACTTAACTTGGCCCAAGGTTGGAAGGGAGATTTCCAAGAAAAATCAAGGAACTGCTGTGGATGACTCAGTTGCTTAAGCCCTTCTAGATGAGTCACTGAACCAGGGCCCTTTTATTAGTATACCGCTGGAATCCTTAATGTTGCAAAAGGGACATAAAACAGAGAATCTGTTCACTGCAAGCATTGCCGTTTGCAAGCATTGGAGAAAACATGCCAACATCTTAACCCAATTTGAGGTATTTCCTCCTTCTACTTCACCTAGACACTGCAGAGTTCTTGTGGTTTTAATGTTATGTGCTAGGGTGACCATATTTAGGAAACCAAAAAAGAGGATACCCAGTGGCAGGGGGGAATGATGCGCTTTCCAGAGGCCCCAGAAAGCACTTTCCCCTCCTCCACTCTAATCGGGGCCTTAAAGGCCCCAATTGGAGCAAAGGAGGGAAAAGTGTATCATTTCCACCTCCCCTCTGCTCCAATTGGGGCCTTTTCTTTAATGTCCAGCAATGACACACTTTCCCCTTTAAGGCCTGGATTGGAGCGAGGAGGGGAGGGGAATGACGGCCTTAAAGGGAAAGCATGTAGTTCCAGGACATTAGAGAAAATTACAGAAAATCCCCCCTGACACCCAGGATAGAAAAAAAAAACAGGACAAATCCATGGAAATCCTGGCAGTTGGTCACCCTATGCTAGGCAGCTACAAAGGGTCAGAGAGTGCTACTAATTAGAATATGATGTGTTCTTGTCATGCTTTGGAGCAACCGCTGGTAGACAAAAGGTTAAAAGGGATTCCATTAATAGGTCATTTATGAAATCTGTCACAGTATGCTTTCCTATACTCTACAATATTTAGTGGTGATGAGCAATGTAAAAGGAGGATGATCACATTATCTAGATACCGGTTTAATCTAATCTGTCAAATCCTGAATCTGAAGAAAGCATTTAAGGTAGAAATTAAATGCTACGCAGATCATACGATTGCTAGCGCAAAGAGCAATTGTAGTTTCCGCTTCTCCTACTTTAATCTTTAGAAAGGAAGAGGCGTGATTTGATGTCATCAGGTCACGTGTCTCACTTCACCTGCATAGTAGCCAGTGATGTGAAACAGATATGGGGAAGGCACAACGTGGCGGTAGTGTTAACTCCATCGGAAATATGCTTAGGATGGGGGTGTTAATTTGAAATATCCCTTTATTTCTCTTTCAGAAAACTAGCATATGAGACTATGCTCTCTACACTTCCCCTGTAATGCACGTTGCCTCTTTTAGCCGCCCCAATCTATAAATACTCCCTCGTTGTGGGGAGAGAGCCTTGGAAGGTAGAGTAAGGGTGCTTCTAGTCAGAGGGCTCCTAGTGCTTGCAACCAGAAGGTGGTGTGCAGCAGTTGCATGGGTATTTTTCCTTAATGAGATTTGCTGATTAAGAAAAAAGATGTGAGAAGCAGTAAGAAAACACAGGAGGGTCACAAGTAGAAGATGACTCGGGGCTTTTCTACACTGGGCATTTGTTGTGTACTTGTCATTCCCTACTCACAGTTGTTTACAGGTTCTTTAGATGAAGTTATGACCCTTCAGCTTCACTTCTGTGTCTAACCAGCACTTTGGGCAAGTTTTTGTTTGTTTGTATTTTAAGAGATGGGAAATCCAGCATGCAATTGTAAAAGCAAAAGGAAGCGTGATTTCCTTTTGTGTATTTGCGCTAGTAGTCTGGGCCCTCTGTAAACACCCTTAAATAAGGCAGGGTGATGGTGCCATAAAAGCTGTGGAGGATTAAGTGCCTCAGTTGTGGGGAAGGATGAAAGCTTTCCTGCCACTTGTTAGGGATTAAAAAAGAGAGATAGGAAATGCCTCTGTTGATACCCATGGGGAAGAATTTGGGTGGGGGAGATTTAATCTTTCCTTCTGGTGTGCAGTGGTGCCTCTCCAAATCAGGGCCATGCACACTTACTGTAAAGAAAAGAAGAAAAGAATATCCTCAGCTACATGCTAAACAATTAATGCAACATGTAGTTACACCCTGACTTCCAGAAAGTTTGATTTTTAAATATATATACTACATTTATATCCCACCTTTTTTTCCTCCCGGGAACCCAAGGAAACATACATAATCCTTCTCCTCTCCATTTTACCCTCACAACAACAACCCTATAAGGTAGGTCAGGGTGAGGGTCAGTGACTGGTGCAAAGTCACCCAGTGAGCATCCATGGCCGAGTGGGGACTAGAACCTGGATCTCCCAACTCCCAGTCCAAAACTCTAACCACTACACCACACTGGCTGCAGTCTGCATAGACCAGCTGTTGGCAATTGTCTGCAAAGTGGTTGTGACTGATATGGGTGCTTCCAGATCAGGGTTTTATTGTGCAATTGCCCTGCTGCATTCACAGAATTTTAAAAGGGGTCTGGAATAGCTTACTATTGTGCTAACGGGGTCATTGAGATCACTCCTAGATTTAATTAACTTTCCTCCAAAAGCTTCCCATGTAGATCTAGACTATGAAGCATTTTGAAACCTATTTCTTCAGGACTAGCAGCCTTGAAAACTTGTCGCCAGTATCTCTGTATGTTCCTATTCACTCCTCCTCCCTGTGCCTTTCCTGCCATTTTCTAAAGAACTTATTTTATCACCCAGCTTTCTATGGGTGCTTCCAGACAAAGCTTTCATTTTATGTGTGTGTGGTGGGGTCTGACATCATCATAGTCCTCTGATGTTTTCCCGCTGCTTCTTCTGTCTCTTTTTTTCATACTGGGGAAAAACCAATTCAGAAGAAAAGATGGAACAGGTGCACAATGCCTTCTCACTGGACTTCTTTAAACTAATGATTTATAGCACACTCGTGACTTACGGAACTTTGTGTGTCAGTTGGACACGGACATGAGCCTCCTGTTCATCTCCCGTTCCTTCTCCCGGTTATTCCATTAAAAAAAACCTGGGATATCCTGATTCTTCTGAAATATCTCTGCATTTCCTGCCATATGCAGCCGAAGTTGCACTACAAAGCATCCACTAGAGGGCGCTGTCCCATTCAAGTATATGAGCAGGAAAGTTTTCCATTACAGACCACGTGGTCACCCCCCTCCTCCTGTGTAATTCATCCCTTACAGTTGTGGAAGGGAAGCAGGAAGCAAACCGCCAGTAAGCAAACTCGATTTCCCTTTAATCTAAAGAAGCCCACTGTTAGCAATGGAACCTTCCATCTAGAAGCATCAAATACAACAGCCCAGGTAAGGTGCAATTTAGCGGGGCAGGTTACAAATGAAATTGTTCTAACACGGGGTGTTAGACAGGGCTGTGTTTTAGCGCCATCCCTGTTTAACTTGTATTTAGCCGATCTCCCTGCTGCACTGAGTATAATACAATCACATCCGCCTAAAATAGGGCAGACGAAAATAAGTCTACTATTGTATGCGGATGATGCAGTACTGTTGTCCCAAACCCGTCTGGGTTTGAAACGTCTTTTGGATGGTTTCAATGCCTATTGCCAAAAAAACTGCCTGTCCGTGAACACCCAGAAATCTAAAGTATTAGTGTTTGCTAAAAAGAAGGCAAAGTACGTATGGTCCATGGGGGGAAACCAAATAACCCAAGTGGACTGCTATAAATATCTTGGAATTCATTTTCAAGCCAACCTCAAATGGCCCATACACAGCAAATATATAAAACAAAAGGCAGAACAAACTATGGATGCGCTCAGCCGATTCTATTATCAAAATGGAGGCAAATCATTACTCGCGGCAATCCATGTATACAAAGCAAAGCTTGTTCCCCAAATTCTTTTTGGGGCTCCAATTTGGTTACCCCTGTTTAAAGGTTCATTGGAACGTCTGCAGTCTTTTTTCCTAAGGCAGATATTTGGTCTCCCAAAATGTATAGCAGGCCAGGCACTTAATTTGGAAGCCGGTCTAAATTCCTTGAGTTGTGTTGGTTGGACTCAGTCCCTGAATTTCTGGTTTCGACTTTATCACAGTATTACCCCAGATGCCTTGGTCTCTCAGGTCCTATTGGACTCGTATGTATCCCCCTGGACCAAGGCACTAGCATATAAAATAAACTCCTTGGGATTATCAATCCCCAGTCTACTCTATAAAGATCTTGAAGGTGCTAAATATACCTTGAAACAGAGACTAATGGATATAGACTGCCAGGTGATGAGTGCCTCTGCCCGCAGCCCATGTTCTCCCTTATCCTTAGGGCTATTGAACCATATGTCTGCAGATGGTATGGCCTACCTGTCTTGGTTCTCTGTTCCTAAATATAGAAGAGCATTTATGTTAGGAAGATTTAATGTCCTCCCCTCCAAACTTTTGGAGGGGAGATACAAGAAAGTCCCTGCTGAGGAAAGGTACTGCCCATGTAATAATATGGAGGTAGAAACAGTTGTGCATGTTCTGTTTAATTGTAGTTTTTATAATGATGTTAGAAGATCGCTCATTTGGCCAATGACACAGAAATTTCCTGGCAGATCGCAGGACAAATTGGCTATTGCTCTACTTCAAGGGAACAACAAGCATATCTCTATTCAGGTTGCAAAGTTTCTCAATCTTGCTATCAGATGTAGAGCCCAAATGAATGTATAATTTAGTAGTAAGTGAATAAAAGATAAAAATACATCACTAATAGAATACATGGGCTTCTTTATCTCCAATGGAATTGTACATGAATTTTAGCTTAAATACTAAACTCTCAGATCATTGTAACGCTTGCTGTTGTAAAATTGTAGTATATGCTGTATAGGAAATGGTCTATGGACTTAAATAAAGTTTGTTGATGTGGATTATTCACACACATCTAGAAGCACCCTAATTATCAGCCCATCTGTGCCAACTTTATTCCAAAACTCAGCTTAGACTTTAAACAACAAAACCCCAAATCCCCACAACTGGCTGAAAGGGTGATGTGACTTTGCTGCTCAGAATCCCTTCTGCTCCTCTGCTCAGTCCTCAAGCGTAGCAGTGGTGCTTTTGGTCGAATGAAGTTGCTCCTCCTAACACGTCTGCCGTTGGTAGCTTGTGGGGGGTGGGGGGGTGGGGGGTGGAGAAGGCTCAGCTGAAATTGCTGACACGTCTCAAATTCCCCTCAAGCGGCATTGCTGGCCCAAGCCAAGAGAGTTCAAGGAGCCGTTTAGCTGGGACTGCAGTGTCCACGTGCCAGCAGCCTGCTTCTCGCTCCCTAAGCTGGGATAATTGGACATTGTTCAGTTACTGAATTGATTCTCTGTGAGTCTGCGTGCTCCTGCCGTATAAACGAGCTAATTAACATGCAAACGGCTAAAGGAAGGAGCAGGTCAGAGGAGGTCTTATCTCCTCCCCATTCCAGATAATAAAAAGAGGGATTATATATGTAACTTGAGCCCATGTTGGTGCAGGAGAAGGAATGCCACTAGGAAACATTTTCTATTTCTTTGCTACAGAGACATCTGATTTGCAAGCTGAAAGACCCAGGATTTTTTTTATTTTCGATCACACCAAATTCACTGGAGGATGCACAGACTTTTGTTGGACTTACTAGCCAGATATTATTTGTGTCTGTCAGCGACCTTTGCAGAGAATGTGGGAGGGGGAGATCTCTGGCTTTGTGTGAACTTTAGAGAAGGTCAGAAGCAATGCAAGCACCTCTCACTGCTTTTTAAAAATACCTTCCCTCAATTCCTGCCATAAAGAGACAATTCCTCGCTGTTTCTGCCTTTCCCCGAAGCCCAGCATGGAGAGAGAATGGCCCACCCCAACCCTGAGTTCACTGCATGCACTAACCCACTCTATGAGTGGGTTCTCACATAACGAGAAACCACTGAGGGGGAATTTCCCTGTGGGCCTTTTTGTTGCCTCAGTGGCCGCCATTTCCCATATTCAAGCTGTGGCGGGGGTGCACTGTAGCTTGTCATCCCGTACAAATCCAGTGAGGGTGGGTTGTTGAGGTGCAAGCCACCCAGAAACCATGGGCTGTTTTAGGGCTGCAGGTGGCTTGTTAAGCACCCCAGAAACCCACCTTCACCTGGTTTGCATGTAATGGCAAGCTACAGCAGCAGTAGCCCCCACATGCCCTAAAATTTCAAAATGGTGGCTGCCACAGCAATAATTATTCTGACAGGAAATCCCCTCACTTTGACTTCTCGTCACGTGAGAACCTGCCCTATGTGTCTGTAAGATTGCTAGTACAAAGTGAGAGGTCCCCACTCCTTTTCAGAGTTCTCTATGACACTCTGGATCTCTCACTTCGGCCCTTTCCACACCAGGCATTTTGCCTGGGATAGCCCCCGCCTGGTCCCTGTGAGTCCAAATGGCGTAGTGTGTTGTCTGAACAGGCCCACTGTTAGCACTAGGAACCCTCTATTATGGAAACACCCTCTATCTAGATCTGGGGTAGGCAACCTTTTTGGCCATGGGCACATTTGGCAATTTCAGAAACCACCACAAAATGGCTTCTATGGCAGGAATGACAAATGACACGTAACCTGCCCAGAAAACTGAGTACAAAGCAGAGGTGGGGTCTGAGCCCCAAAATAATAAACCACTCCTTTAACCCACCGTTTTCAGCAGAAACAGAAACCTATTTCACAGCTTCACAGCAATCCCAGCTGCTGGTAAGAAAATGTGTTAATTAAAAAAAAAAGTGGGAGGGGCAGGGTGCCTTGTAGGCACCAAGAAAGGCGTCCTGGATTGCACTGGTGCCCAACAGGGACCATATTGCAGAGCTGTTAACTGGTTTAGAGGAATGATGGTGACATGCCAAGAAAAAAAGAAATATACAAGGACTAAGAATATTCTGTTGATTATTTATATTCAGCCTAAAATGTAATAATTTTTAGAACTTATCTGAAATTTAAAAGAGAAAATGTCCTTGAAAAGTATTTCTTGAGAGGCCTTTTTTAACTGATTGAAAACATTTATTAGAACTTTGCCTTTAGACTTCAGCTAAAGGACAATCTCACTCTCATTGCACTGACTAAGGAGAAAGATTCTGAGTCATCAACATCCTATTTCCTGCTTTTCCTTAGAGAACTCCCATCCAAGGGCAGCCAGGCGTGACTTCACTTATTCTATAAGTAGTCCTGTTAGCACAGCTTTCAGATCTGTAGCCTCAAGATGAGGAGGCTAGCATCTTGGGGCAGGAGTGGGGGGGGGGGGGGAGAGATCATTAATCTCCCTTATGCTGATTCTTGTGACAGAGTGAGTGACAGACGGCTACTTAAATTGGATAAAATTGAGACCTAATTAGAATTTGCCACCTTCCTGTCTGCAGATTAGATGGTTCCTTCTCTTTCTTTGAAGCAACCTAATTGATAGTGTCAAGGAGGGAGCCATTGGCTTATTTAGTGCCACTGTTTCACTGGTGATGCAATGTGATTTCTAGGGGGCCATCTACATGGTGCTGATCTCCCAAACAACCCGCACCATCACAGTTTCAAAGTGACTACCACGGTGATACATTGGCAGGATTGAATGTGGAGTATCCGGTAGCATCAGGTTACATGGCCATAAATGCACAGTAAATAGTGACTGACTATGGAGCTCTCTAGGATTTTTCTTCTTCTTCTGCAATGCTGCACAACTACGAAACTACAAAGTTGAGTCTTGGCATTTAACATACATTGTCTGCCATACTCCAGCAGATAATGGTACACTCGACTCGGTCCTGCCTCCCACCCTGCACTCTCATGAGGCTTCACAAATATGCAGCTGTGAAGGAGCAAGGCAGGGAAACAAAAATGGGAATTCCCACACAAGTGACGAAGGTGGAATCTACCCCCAAAGTATGTCCACCATCCTCACCCACATTCACCCAACCAATGACACATGCACTGGAGAACCATGGCAATGACACACCAAAGTGAAAATATGCAGTATTTGCTACCTCAAAAATGTGCAGCTTCGGGAGAAAAATCACGATGCGGCTGCAAATTGGCAGCTGCGAATTGGTGGCTGCGAATTGGCAGCTGCGTCATGTGTCCAAAGGTCTGCTAATTCGCCACCACGATGGAGTAAATATCCCATGTAGATATGCCCCTGGATGAAGCTTGATGCAATGCCATGTTGTAACAGGGCTGGAATGGAAAGCCACAACTCTCCACTACTGGCAGCATCTGCCTGCAAATTCCATCCCTTGTCTACCCTTTCCTTCCTTCTCTGGACCGCACACACATAGATATCAACAATCTCTGGCAGGCTGCCAGATCTGTTTCCCCAGAAAAGGACAGCAGCAGACATGACACTGTAGACCCATCACTGTTAAGTCTGCTGTTAAATTGACACTTGACATGTACATCTTGTGTATGATTTAGTTCTGCCAAAAACTGAAATGAAAACAATCCCCAGACGTCGGAAATTATGTGTTGGGTCAAATGTTTTCTCCCTGCCATTGTTTTAAAGAATTAAAGTTCTAAATTATTAAAAGATGATGCCCAACAGAGGGCCACACACACGTTCATCTGAAATTAGAGGTCTTCTTTCCTTACACCTGCCCTTGTGCTCTTTTGCCCTTTTGTGCCTGAAATGACCTTCCCTTCTATAGACATCAGACAAATTTCCTATCCTCCTTTCAGTGCAGCTGGGTTTTTCTCTCCCACAATGAGTCGCTAAATGCTCCAACAAACACAATGCAGAAAAATCTGAATTCAGGTCCTACTTCAGTTGTAAAGCGAGGAGGTCAAGTCACTGTCTGTCAGCCTCAGATTTCCAGTCTGTATAATGGGGAAAATATTGACCTTTCATACAGGGCTGTTGTCATGACAAAGACATCAAGGTCATCAGCCATGGAAAGAAATGAAGTATGGCCCCCAAAAGCTCAACCAAAACTCTGCTCCTCAAAACACTACGATTCTGTGAGAAACCATAGACCTCCTTTCATCCTGTAAGCACCTACTGTGTGTTGCTAATAGACCCCACAACTTTATGCAACCTGCCTGTCCTTGTCTTAGTTCTTGACTCTGCAAGCCTTTCCCTAGTTCCTTGCTGCCACCAATCCTGCTACCTGCTTCTCGCTCCACACTTGTCTTACCTGTCTAAGTTGCCTTTCGGAACTGATTTCAGCATATCTGGCCTATCATTTTGCCTCACCCCTTGACTCATCCTTTCTGACCATACTCAGGATTCCGATTAATGCCAATGAACATGACAAATGTCATCTAGAATGCCACTCAGTTCAACATACTGATCTGGGTGAAATTATACACTATATTCCCCTATCCTGCTTGGTCTTCATTAGCATTCCACAAGAATGTTTAGGCCTTAAAAGATGGCATCACTGCTTCTAGCTATCCCAGATGTTCTCAGACACACTCTCTCTTTGCAAGGGTAATGTTGGTGAAGAGCATGACCAGTGGTCAAGGAGACTGGATGGTGGAGGGGAATGCTAGAGTTGAGCATGCTCATTATGTGTCAAGCCTGAACTTCACAGAGGATTTGGACTCAATTCAGAATTGCTTGGTTTTTTTGAATTGGAGGAATTCATTTCCAACCTCCATTCTCCAAACTTTAGTGAGATATCGACCCTGTTTCAAAAGGAGGATTTTCAGAAGGGTTGTTGTGTTAGTCTGTTGCATCAAAACCAAAAGAGTCTCATGGCACCTTAAAGACTAACACATATATTACGGCATAAACTTTCATGGGCACTGTCAATTTCTTCTTCTTCTTCATCTTCATCATCATCAGTTGAATTCAAGTCTGAAAGTCTACATTTGTAAATATAAGGTACTGCAAGATTCTTTGTTGTTATTGTCAAAGCAAGGAGTTAGATCTTCACATCTCTTCAGCCAACCCAATTATTTCATTGGCCGCAGATTATTTACAACTATGCTCTATTTAAAATACAGCATCTGGAGCAATCACTGTAATGTAATTTAAATAAGGATTGGATCTGAGCATTTAGTTGGAGAATCTAAATATTTAGTTATCTGTCCTGATGTTCCAGCCTACAGTTCAATTAGATTTAGATCTGAGTGATATCATAATTCCAAAGCCACTCTGCCATTTTCCAAATGATAAACCTCCCTATAAAACATCAATAGTCGTAGTGAAATGGATGTCATCAGCTTCTATTTTTTGCTTCCCTAAAAATCCCTTGAATGTTTCTCCCAAACAGGAACCTCAAAACTCACCCTGATATTTCACATTGGCAAATTCAGTGGTAAGTCTGGTTCTTGTTTGGTACCTACTTTTCTGGACTATCTGAATAAATTCTCGTGGATCACATCTCCCTTGATCCATCCCAAAAAGCTTCTTACTTTAGGATCACTCACCAACTTATCCACAAGAACTAATCTACCCATGTCTGTGAATATAGCTTATTTGCACATTTATTTCCACTCTTCTACACACACACACCTCCTATTTTCTCCTCCTCTTGACTTTTGGGTACATAGGATTCCAATTCTGTGTATTTCTATGAATATAATGCTTAATTTTTAAAAAAAAAAACTTTGCCCCCTGCATGGAGAGGTGTTTTTCATTTCTTTTCTGTTTTATAAGCACCAGTCTCAGTACTTATCAAATATTTGTTTTTTTTTTGCTTCTCTCAAAATTCCTTTGCCATTTCTCCCATGCAAGGATCTCCACATTTGATTCAGATTTCCACTTTTGGAGTAGTCATTCCAGGCCCACTTGCATTGGCTGCCTGTATGTTTCCAAACCCAATTCAAGTGCTACTTTTAACCTATAAAGCCTTACACGGCTTGGGACCACAATACCTGACGGAATGCCTTTCCCGACATGAACCTACCCGAACACTACATTCAACATCTAAGGCCCTCCTCCGAGTGCCTACTCAGAGGGAAGCTCGGAGGTCGGCAACAAGGGAGAGGGCCTTCTCTGTGGTGGTTCCCCAATTGTGGAATGATCTCCCTGACGAGGCCCACCTGGTGCCAACATTGTTATCTTTTCAGTGCCTGGTCAAGACTTTCCTCTTCTCACTAGCATTTGGCAATATCTGAGGAGCCTGGGTTTGTTTTTGTTTTTGTAGCTTTTGGGGTTGTTGCAGTAGTTTTAAATGTATGTGTGTATTGTGTGTATGTTGTATGTTTTTGCTGTTTTAATTTTTTGTATATTGTTTTTAATTGTTTTAATCCTATGTAAACTGCCCAGAGAGCTTTGGCTATGGGGCGGTAAACAAATGTAATAAATAAATAAATAAATAAATATATGGTGCCATTGCCCTACCTCATTCTACTCATAAACCTCCATGTTTTCCTGCCACTTCCCCTGTCTTTTCGCTTACTGCAGAAAAAAAGATAGAATTGCTGCACACTGCCTTCTGGTTGCTAGTTCTAGGAATCATCCTCTATTTGGAAGCACTCCAAACAAATCACCAGCAGTTGTACATAAGGCATGATCAATAGAAAAGGCCCTCAATCCCACCACACTGCTACTTTCATGGCTCAGTGTCAGCGGCCTGCCAACGTCTCTTCCAGGACATGGGGCAGCGCTGCTACAAAAACACTTCTATCGATGGAGTTGTAATTGGGAGAGCGGAGGCTAGCCCAAGGACTAAAAAGTAATTTTGGTCTGGTTTTTACACATGTGTACTACTTGAAGAAAACACATTTAAAAAATCCTGATGCAGTTGATAAATCTTACAGATGCTGCAGGCTGAAGACAGTGTGTTGGATAATGGTCTCCTCAAAGACTGCTGTCATTGGTCAGCCTTGAACACGGAAGAGGAAGGAGTGAGAGGGGGAGGAGGGCAGTGAACGCGTACAGGAGCAGCTGAAGATGAATGGAAGTTAACTCTGCTCAGCTGCAACGGCAGAATTCCAAGTGCCTCAGCAGGCAGCTGAGAATCCAATAGCAGTGCATGTCCATTCCACCTCCCTTCCCCTCACGCTGCTACAGAGGAGGGTGTGTATAACTAAGCATCTCCAAAGGATCCTCTGAGCATGGCTTGTATTAGATGCAGGCCTGCACGGGATCATGTTACAGCAGAGAAAACAAATCCAGTATGAATTGGAGAGGGAAGATGCTGCTGGCACCACCATGCACTGTTTTCTTGAGACTTGCAGGGCAGATCTACACCAAGCAGGATATGACATTTTGAAAACGGTTTGAAAACTGTATATGGGGTGTGTCCTGGGCCCCAACAGTTTTCACTACTGTTATAAACCATTTTAAAGCAGTAGTGTAGATCCTGCCCAGGTGTCCATGCTAACATGGGTGCTGGCTTTGGTGGAAGCCATGCACAAGTTTGTGAAACATTACAAATCAAATAAACTGGGAACCGCCCAGAGACCTTCAGCTATTGGGCAGCGTAGAAATAAAATAAATAAAATAAATAATATAATAAACTAGCTGCATCACAATAAATTAATTGCTATACAAAAAGAAAGGTTGAGGGGCAAAATGAAACACAAGGGCAATGAATCATCCCTCTCATCATCAACTCTGGAATTGCCAACTTCACACATTTCCTTTTCTTATTATTTCATACCTAAGCTGCACCAGAAAGTCTATCATCCTTGAGAAAACAGGAATATAGGAAGCTGCCTTATACCGAGCCAGTCCATATAACCCAGTGTTGTTGACACTGATAGGCAGCGGCTCTCTGGGGTTTCAGGTTTTTCCAGCCCTACCTGGGAGTCATCTACATGAAAACAGAATGAGAAGTGCTTCAGGATATTATCCCGATTTTCATGAAATTTGGTTTTGGTCTGTCAGGAGCACACAAAGCAAGAAAAGCAGAGTATACTGCATACCTAAATCCCCACTTTTCACAGATCACACAGTGCTTGAAACCCCCATACTTTGGGATTGGGTGGGCAGAGTAGAACTGAATGTCAATGAGAGAGGCTTGTTTCTCACCCCTGACCATGCTCCACTGCTCAGGGAAGTTTACTCAAAAGTGCTGAATTAAGCCCCTCATAGCTTAACCCCACACCTTCCCCCCCCCCATCCACCATTGGAATATTGTGAAAGAGTAAAGACTAAAACTGCACTTTTATGAATGGAGAAAACAGGCTGCATTCTGTGAATGAGTCAAGCTGCTATTGCACAATCCGGACAGCTCGAAATAGCGAAACTGAGCCTTATGAATGGAGAAAACAGGCTGCATTCTGTCAAGCTGCTACAGCGGTATCTTGATCAGCTGGAGGGAGCAGCATACTTTGAATACAAAAGCAACCCTACTAGGGGTGGGTGGGGGTGGAATAGCACAGCTCCAATTTTCTCAATGGGAGAAAGATGCTACAGATTCTCCATGGGGTAAAGCAGGAAGTATGCTATTCTGGAGGCTTGAAATCATGTGGCTCCAATTTTCTCAATGAGAAAAAGGCGCTACAGATTCTCTGTGGGTAAAAGTTTGTGAATGTGAAGTAGTGCTAAGTGGGAAGAAACCTGTGTCTAAAATGAGGTCACTTCCAGGTCACAGCCAGGTCAAAGAATAGGCACACCTAGGATTTGATGTGAGGAGGAGAGGCACACTGCAGCAGAACCACTCTGGAGTCACATTTAAGAAAAGCAACACACTAAAACAATTTTCCAAAAATGTGCCTGTCGTATTTCACTGTTTTATGCTATTTATCTGTGATATAAATGCTGTTTGGACTTCATATGGTAAGGCTGGCAAATGGTTAATTCTGTTGGGAGGGGAGGGAGTGAATGGAATGTTGGTGTGAATGCTGATTGGCTATTGGGTTTAAGTGTGTGAAGGGGAATGACAGCTGAAATCAGTTGATAGTTAGCAGTTAGTAGTTGACAGTTGGGAATAAGATAGAGGGTGTGTTCGGACAACACTTTAGACGACGGAAGAGTTAATAACACACTAACTGTGCATTATTTTGCCAGTGTGCGCCACATGATATGTTGCCCGGCCCCCTGTCGTACAGCTGAAAGTCCCAGCATCCTTCTGGGCTGCTGCGTCTCCTCCCTCCTCCTCCCTCAGTCCTCCGGCCATATCCCATCATGCACCGCAAGTTCTGCCAACTGTTTAGGAGCGGCCGGGTTTTTTTCGGCTGTTCTATGACAGAGTGGAATAGTACATGGAGAGAGGGGGGTTCCCAACACGCGAGACTTTAAGCAATGGATTTTGGGATAAACAATTGAGCAGCCCATTGTTTTTTTCAGTTGTTTAATTGCCCAAAATAGCATACCGTCAGTTGTGTGTGCATTGTGTGTTGCCTGCCACACGACACAAGCAACACAACTGACGGTTGCCTCGTCTCCCCTCCATTATTTATCGTGTCGTTTGAATTGAGCCAGAATCTTACTAAATTTGGTGTGAAAAAAGAACCTGCAAGAAATAAAGAGAACAAACAGCAACTTAAAGCAGTGAAAAAGCCAGAATGATATGAAACCTGGGTTTAAAAGAGAAAATACAAGGTACTTTTACAGGTGTGGACAGGTGGGTCATTTCCAATATGACTGTAGAGAAATCCTAGAAATAGTGCTTCAGCAAACGTTAAATGGGTTGCCACCACAGAATCAACTACTGAGGCCACTCAGAAAGTACAGTTCTGCAGTGTGAAGTTTAGTGAGACTGAGGAGTTAATTCTGAGTTAAAAGAAGTAGTATTGGTGGGCAACTCAATTTTCCTAGCCACACTGGACACTGGAGCCGGAATCACCCTTTTGGTCCAAAAGGAAAACATTTTACCTCAGGAAACAGTCCAGATACAAGGTATTAGTGGCAAATCAGTTAAGATTCCCTTGGCTGGAGTGAATTGGAGAGGCCATGGAGGAGAATTTAAAGTGGGAGCAAACTGTGGGCAACAAGAACCTGTTATCTTGGGCCGAGATATTATGGGTGCGGGAGAAGAGAAGATTTATATAGTAACTAGGAGTCAAAAACACAAGAGTGCAGGGACAGCAAAAGCACCCCCAGACAATGTAGCACCTTTGCCAGAAGTCAGCCAAGCTGGGAGAGAGATAACAGTGTTGCCAAGGAAAAGGCGGGAAAACCCATTACTGTATCTTCTATGGAGGCAACAGAGTTATCTGATTCAAGTGCATTCAAACAAGAGTTACAAACTGACAGTATTTTGGAAGCTGTGGGAGAACAAGCCGAAAGTACAATAACATTCAGATAATGGAACCAACTACCTAAGGAGGTGGTGAGCTCTCTGTCACTGGAAGCATTCAAGCAGAGACTGGACAGCCAGTTGTCAAGGATGCTAAAACTGGATTCCTACATTGAGCAGGTGGTTGGATGCAATGGCTTAAACGACCCCTGCCAACTCTGCGATTCCATGATACTGTGGTAGAATTAATGGAGTGGTAAGTTACTAGTCCTTCGGGTTGAGAGCCTTTTATTCTAGAATGAATTCTGAAGAGGTAATCCTTCTGGTGACTAACAGCAGATTCATACAATACTCTGTTTGGAAACTGCTCATGCAAGTAGTACACTGCTGATGTGAACAGTTATTTGTGCATGTAAGAATGCAGGAATCAGCTTTTAATGGCAAAAAAATCATAGCACAATCACTGGTCCGTGCCAAAGTAACATCACCATAGAGCTATTTACTACTTACTACTAAACATTTATTTAGTGGCAATTATGAGCCAAGCCAACCATTAGAAGAAAAATGCTACTTGGCAAAGTATAATTCAAGTTGCTCAGGAATCATACAGTCTCCTCCAGAAAGAAGATTTAAGCAGAGTATAAGGGCCATGTGAAGATTGAGCAAAGATGGCTGCAGTCTTGCTACCAGGGCTGGAGCCTCTTTGCTGAGAGAGTTTTCAAAAGCAAGTTTCCAAAACAGTTGTTACAAGCTTTCCCGGAAATAGCACCTAGGTTGTTAGCAGGAGAGGCGACAAGCCACCAAGGTTGTAATTAATTGGTAGAGTTAGCACTAAGGGCCTTCAGCTGTGGGAAAATGCAGCTTGGAGGGAAATGCCCCTCCCAAGGGCAGGGGCGGGGGCAGAGAGATGGCTGTGGATTGGCCAACATGGGTCATGATACCTGCTGGCCCAAAAGGGATAAATGTTATAGCAACTGGGCATGTGTATCTTTCCTGGGACTGAATGTACGTGGTTGTGGAAGATCCCTTCCAAGTAAGGTTACAGCTTGGGATTTAGCTAGGTTTTATCGTGTTGGTATTTTCTGGTTTGTTCAATGGAAAGGTCTGTCACCTTTGGTGTGATTTATGGTGGTTAATTGCTTTATTGCTGTGCTGCTGTCTACCTCACCCTTACCCGCTTCCAATTCCCCCTTTTCCATCCCTCTTCTCCTTTGTCTGTGCTTTTAGTTGTATGTTTAACTGAAGCCCTACATGATTAGTTTTAAGAGTTTTAATAAAGCTGCTTCAGTCCCTAACTGTGTGTGGTTATTTCCCAGATGGCTGGCTTGGGCAGTTTGGCACGAGACTGGGGAGGTGGGCTCTGGGGATATCAGACTGAGAGTCCCATGCCTACCTTGCAAGGAGGAGGGGTTAAACCCCATTTCCCTTTACTGGCCAAAACATGGGATATGGTATCTTAACTAGGGATGTGTATCGTATTGTTAAAATGTCTGATAACAATACGATAAGGTTGTTATCAGACTTCCAATTAATGATAACAATGCGATAGAAAAACTAGGGGTGTGCATCGGATCGGATCCGATCCACGATCCGAATCCGATCCGACCCAAAATCGGGAAAATCCGATCCGATCCGATCCGATCCGGACAACCTCCGATCCGATCCGATCCGATCCGATGAGGTCCGATCCGGATCGGACGCCATTTTGAATGCTTTTTCCCATAGCCAAGTATTGTTTTACAAAAACGCCTATAACTTTTTCATTTTTAAAGATAGAAGGATGAAACTTGGGCACATTGTAGACTGGTTAGGGGTAGTTATCTGTGAGAAATTTCAGAAAGATTGGTGCATGCATTTTGTGGCAATTAATTTTTTAATAAATACCCAGGAATGCCTATAACTTTGTCATTTTTAAAGTTACACACATGAAACTTTGCCACATTGTAGGGGGTACCTTGGGACCTATGTGTGTGAAATTTCAGAAACGTAGGTGCTTGTCTTGTGTGGCAATTAATTTTTAGAAAAATGGGTAGTAGTGGGGTAAATACAGTTACGCCTCCCATTTTTTTATTTTTGAAGATACAAACAGGAAACTTGGGCACATTACAGGTACCACTTGCCTTGATATGTGTGTGAAATTTCAGAATCATTGGAGCTTTCCTTGTGTGGCAATTAATTTTTGAAACAATGAGGAAAGAAACACCTATAACTTTGTCATTTTTAAAGTTACACACATGAAACTTTGCCACATTGTAGGTGGTACCTTGGGACCCATGTGTGTTAAATTTCGGAAACGTAGGTGCTTGCCTTGTGTGGCAATTAATTTTTTAATAAATACCCAGGAATGCCTATAACTTTGTCATTTTTAAAGTTACACACATGAAACTTTGCCACATTGTAGGCGGTACCTTGGGACCTATGTGTGTGAAATTTCGGAAACGTAGGTGCTTGCCTTGTGTGGCAATTAATTTTAGAAAAATGGGTAGTGGTGGGGTAAATACAGTTACGCCTCCCACTTTTTTATTTTTGAAGATACAAACAGGAAACATGGGCACATTACAGGTACCACTTGGCTTGATATGTGTGTAAAATTTCAGACAGCTGGGTCCAGGCATGTGGTGGCAAGGTATTTTTGAAACAATGAGGAAAGAAACGCCTATAACTTTTTTATTTTAAAAGTTAGAAGTCTGAACATTGCTCACTTTGTAGATGGGTTAGGGGTAGATATGTGTCAGAAATTTCAGAATTATAGGTCCAGGCATTTGATGGCTATGGAATTTTTAAATTACATGTTTCAAAAAAATCTCTACAGAGGCCAGGTCTTCCCCTCCCGCTTCCCGCGAAGAAAAGGAAACACTCTCTCGTCTCGATCCCTTTGATCCTTGCTAGTAGTATCCATTACAGGGCTCGTGTTTCCTTTCCTACTTTCACTTTTCAAGCAGAACGGCTGAGCCTAGCTGAGTTTTGCAGCCATGCGTGCAAGGAAGGATCACTCTGGTCTCGATCCCTTTGATCCTTGGTAGTATCCATTACAGGGCTCGTGTCTGCTTTCACTTTGTACTCAAGCAGACACGAGCCCTGTAATGGATACTACCAAGGATCAAAGGGATCGAGACCAGAGTGATCCTTCCTTGCACGCATGGCTGCAAAACTCAGCTAGGCTCAGCCGTTCTGCTTGAAAAGTGAAAGTAGGAAAGGAAACACGAGCCCTGTAATGGATACTACTAGCAAGGATCAAAGGGATCGAGACGAGAGAGTGTTTCCTTTTCTTCGCGGGAAGCGGGAGGGGAAGACCTGGCCTCTGTAGAGATTTTTTTGAAACATGTAATTTAAAAATTCCATAGCCATCAAATGCCTGGACCTATAATTCTGAAATTTCTGACACATATCTACCCCTAACCCATCTACAAAGTGAGCAATGTTCAGACTTCTAACTTTTAAAATAAAAAAGTTATAGGCGTTTCTTTCCTCATTGTTTCAAAAATACCTTGCCACCACATGCCTGGACCCAGCTGTCTGAAATTTTACACACATATCAAGCCAAGTGGTACCTGTAATGTGCCCATGTTTCCTGTTTGTATCTTCAAAAATAAAAAAGTGGGAGGCGTAACTGTATTTACCCCACCACTACCCATTTTTCTAAAATTAATTGCCACACAAGGCAAGCACCTACGTTTCCGAAATTTCACACACATAGGTCCCAAGGTACCGCCTACAATGTGGCAAAGTTTCATGTGTGTAACTTTAAAAATGACAAAGTTATAGGCATTCCTGGGTATTTATTAAAAAATTAATTGCCACACAAGGCAAGCACCTACGTTTCCGAAATTTAACACACATGGGTCCCAAGGTACCACCTACAATGTGGCAAAGTTTCATGTGTGTAACTTTAAAAATGACAAAGTTATAGGTGTTTCTTTCCTCATTGTTTCAAAAATTAATTGCCACACAAGGAAAGCTCCAATGTTTCTGAAATTTCACACACATATCAAGGCAAGTGGTACCTGTAATGTGCCCAAGTTTCCTGTTTGTATCTTCAAAAATAAAAAAATGGGAGGCGTAACTGTATTTACCCCACTACTACCCATTTTTCTAAAAATTAATTGCCACACAAGACAAGCACCTACGTTTCTGAAATTTCACACACATAGGTCCCAAGGTACCCCCTACAATGTGGCAAAGTTTCATGTGTGTAACTTTAAAAATGACAAAGTTATAGGCATTCCTGGGTATTTATTAAAAAATTAATTGCCACAAAATGCATGCACCAATCTTTCTGAAATTTCTCACAGATAACTACCCCTAACCAGTCTACAATGCGCCCAAGTTTCATCCTTCTATCTTTAAAAATGAAAAAGTTATAGGCGTTTTTGTAAAACAATACTTGGCTATGGGAAAAAGCATTCAAAATGGCGTCCGATCCGGATCGGACATCTGGTCCGATCCGATCCGACCAGCCTCCGATCCAATCCGATCCGATCCGACCCCCCAGGTCCGATTCCGATCCGCTATCCGATCCGATCCGGGGGGTCAGTGCACATCCCTAAGAAAAACCTCTGATAAATATCTGTTCCAAAAATTTTCAGCCCAATTATATCGGATTTTTTTCGGGTTACCGGACTGCAATATAAATAAACCTATAACTTCTGTATTTTCAAAGTTAGAGGCTTGAAACTTGGTCACAGTGCTTATGGGGTATTTCTAAGTATGTGTATGAAATTTGAGATCGGTCCCTCCAACTGAAAGCTGGTTAATCAGGCCTCAGATTTCAGAAGGAGCACGATCTTTAAAGAGTTCATAGAAAATTGAGGGTTTGAGCAATCGCTCTGATTTTTTTTTAACAAATGACCAGCCAGATCCCATCTTCAATGTCCCACAAGTTTCAAGTTTTTATCTTTAAAAATGAAGAAGTTACAGTGGGGGTGGGGCTTTGGGGGGAACCCCTATAACTTTTTAATTTGAAAAGATAGAAACATGAAACTTTTTGGACATTGCAGATTGGATCATGCTAGTCCTGGCTCCCCAAGTTTCATGTCATTATAATTTCAAATAAAAAAGTTATGCATGCGTTTCCCCCAATGCAAGCCTATGGGGGGGGGGGGGGGAAAGCAGACAACAAGATGACACAATGGAGGCCCAGTCAACCTGCTGTCAATAAAGTTGCACGATCTTTAATAAATTCATATGAAATTGAGGGTTGGAGGGATAGATCTCAAATTTCATATACATACTTAGGCATACCCCATAAGCACTGTGAGCAAGTTTCAAGCCTCTAACTTTGAAAATACAGAAGTTATAGGTATTTTTTCTAAAAAAAAATATCAGCTCTATAGGGCACAATGGGGCTGCAAATTAAATATCGTATTTCTGATAATTATCGGAAATACAATACGATTTACCTACAATATAATCCAATCTAAAAAAAATTAAAAAGTTATTTCCGATAAAGATACGCTACGATAATTTCGAGCGTGCACACCCTAATCTTAACAGGTTGTTTTAAAGCAACTACCTGGTACATATATCCAGAAGAGGAGGAGCAAGCTGTTTAAACTCTTTCCCCTGCACTGTGCTTGATCAATCATTAAGATTGTTAGAAGAGGCCTTTCTGATTGTACTGTGACCTGCATATTGCCATTTGCAGCAACCTTGAAGTGGGCCTATTCCGGGTGGCATCCAATTTATGGTATGCCCTTTTCCCTAATATTTGTGAGGCGGCAACTCTTTTGTGCTTTAAGGTGCCAATTGAAGAGCTATCTCTTTACCCAGGTCTTTCCTGATTAATTGTGCTGCCTAGTCTGTTTGTTAATTATGTGAGTACTTGTTTTTCAGGTTTTATAAAAGTTTTATTTTCAGTGTTTTCCTATTGTAAACCACTTAAATATATATAGATATTTAAATAAGGTAAGCTGTATATAAATGTATTTCATAAAATATAATGACAGTTACAATAATTGTAACTATAAATGCCCCCCACCCCAGAAAGAAAAATATGTGAATAACTGTAGCATGCCTTTGCTTTTGCCAGCTAATAGCAGCTGGAGGACAGTGTTTTAGATGTGTGTGTGTGTGGTGCATATGTGCGCATATGCATGAACGTATTGTATCACTACAATCCGAACCAGCCAATCTCAGTCAGAATCCCCTGAAACAACACTAAAAGAAAGAAAAAAAATTATGAGACCCAGTCACAGATCTCTTGCATAACATCTGTTTTGGCCCTTAGACTGTTCTCACTGTTGAAGAAAAGCTGTAGACAAGAATCTTTGCATTCAACAGTGTGTTGGGTCCTAATTGTCCGGAGAAAGCCTCTCCGAAGCAGTTCCCCAAGGGAAGGCTTAAAAGTCTGGAAAATCTGGCACATTTTATGATGAGTTTATTAAAAAGAGTTTTACTCAGTTAAATATGAAAACCGATGACTGCTTTAAAAATAATGAAATGCAGAACATTTTCACATTTTCTTTATGCTAATAGCTTCCTTCTTTTTGCACTAATACCATAGATGGATTATTTATTACCACAGGAAAGATAAAAAGGGACTAGAGGGTGTGTGCGTGTTGTGAGTGGGGGTGGGTTAAGGAACAGGAAGGCAATGTGTTTGATATCAAAGCTACTATAAGAAATCAAGTGCAATGACTCCGGAGAAGGCAGGATTACTGTGTCAGAAGTAGCAAGATTTACAAGTTTCAAACGGTTACATCACTGATAGGGTTTCTGATGGCAGACAGCATGGGCTTATTGTGACTTTCACAGCTATTAAAACTTCGGCATTGGTTCACACAGACATTTTCATCAGTTGAATGCAGTGTCATGTGATGATTGCATGTGTGTATAAGTCACTGCAGATGGAACATTCATGATGTTGGGAATATTGCAATTTGGTCTGCAAATTGCTGGAAGGGGGCAGTGTTCCATTTAGTTAGTTCATAGGACTTTAAGCCACAACTAGCCTTAGGAACTCCATAGCCTACAGTGTAGTTTCCTATGTTTTGTTCCTTGCTCCTCCCCTTCTTTCCCCCCTCCCCATTCCAGGGAGCAGTTGTGTTTGCTCTCTTGCTCCTGCCAGTGTTATAGAATACAAAATTGGCCAAATAAACTCTTCTTTGAAACTCTGCACTCTTCCTGCATTGTAATGCAAGAATATTGTGAGTAAACTATTTAACCTTTTTTTTCACTAAAGCAGGGTGTGGCCTCGTTTGCTTTGTGTGTTTGTGGGACTGGGAAAACGCTCGTTCTGTTATGCTTTTTGGTTTTTTTCACTGCTAACTGCCTTTCTAAATAAACTATATAATTGCTACCACATGTCATTACCCATCCTGTCAAGTGCAGTGCGTTTCAGGTGACTCTGTTACCACATTTAGCTAAATGGTGGTATAGATCAGCCTCTCCCACCCAGTGGCCTCCAGCTACTTTAGATGTCAACTCCCAACAGCCCCAGCTAGCATGGTCAATGGTCAGGAATGCTGGGATTTGTAATCCAAAACATCTGGAGGATATCAGGTAATGGAAGGCTAGTGTAGTAGTTAGAACATCAGACTATGTGGACCTGGCTTCAAATCCCTACTTAGCCATGAAGCTCACCAGGTGACCATTGTCCAATCACTATGTCTAACCCAAGGATGGGCAGATGGTAGATCAGGATCTACTAGTAGTTTTCAGGATGATTTGCTGTATATTTGCAAGGATTTCTGACTCACAACTGTTTAACAGAGCAAGAGCCTTTTCTGCAGTGGCCCCATATCTCTGGAATAAGTTGTCATCGGGGGTCCGCCAGGCCCCATCAGTTGCAGGCTTTTAAGAAAGCCCCGAAAATGTACTGTTTTACTCTGCTGTTCGCCATGATTTTATCAGACTGGCTTGTAGCTCCAATTGTCAGTTCTAAGGTTTGTTTTATGCTGGTACTTGCTGGGTTTTTGATTTTTTTTAAAGTTTGTTGCGCTTTTTACTGCATTTTACTATTTTTACTACAATATCTGTTTTTACTATTCATTTTATTGTTATAAGCTGCCTTGGGAGAGCTCTTGCCCTCAAAGGCAGCCAAGAAATATTTTAAATAAATAAAATAAACATGATAGCAACAACAAAATGACTCTCCCTTCACCCACCCTTGACCTGAATCATACTGCTGAAATGAAGAAAGCTTGCAGTAACCAGGAGTGGATTTTTGTGTTAAAAGGCTGTGAGTTCAGTTCAGTTCTAGTACTAAAAATAAATTCATGGAATCAGAATTCTTTAATTATAAATGTTTAATTCTTTTGCACCTAACTCTATTTGGTGGATTTCAGTATTGTAAATAAAAGCAAAATAGATCCTACAAGTTCATCCCTAACATAATCTACCTCACAGATTTGTTGTGAGGATAAACAGGTGTAGGAGGGGAACTATGTAGGCCACCTAAAGTTCCTTGGAGAAGAGGTGAACTTAAATGGAACAACATATTTAAAGTGTTTTTATTTTTGCATTTGTATTGTACATTGCCTCAAGCACTCATTGACTGGAGGGGCAATCCAAAAATATTCTAAATAAATACATGCAAAATCAAGACATGTACATATTTTCACTCTGTTAGGATTGATTCACATGTATAAAACCACAGCATGGAGGTAGATTTTTGCAGCAGCTGTAATCACCTAGCGCAACAAAATATCCAGAGCTCTGAACTGAGACACACACACAGAAGTTGTATTTGCAGAATCTCCTGGGTAAAACCGCACATCACTTTGAACTCTAGACTCAAAAATGAAATCTGGCCACAAAGTATTCCAGTGCTTTAATTCTCGCATGTCTGCCTTCACTCATCCATAATGCCTGTGCTTTTTACTACATGAAAAATATTACATGCTGCAGAATGCCCCCTCAGAATGTATCTGCTGTAAGGACCCGTTGAAGAAAAGGAAAACAAATACCTTCTTTTTGGATGCGGAAAAGAAAGCGTCCTTGTAAAATCTGGTTTGGAGAACATGCAGCCAAAACCATGTGATTTCTTTAGCAGCCCCTGAAGAGGCGAAAGAGTCCGATACACTCAAACGATATGTATGCCTCACGCAACAATTGCTGAGGGAAATGTAAAACAGGATATGCAGCATGATGAAACACAAGAAGTTTGTAAAAGGAAATGCGGATACAAAGCAGAGAACTGTGAGAGCAATGTGAATGTTCAACTGCAGTGGGAGTATAAGCCCCAGCTCCCAGGAAACACGAAGCAGATTGAGGAAATAATGAAAACATAATCTCAGACAAAAAGGGACAGCAGAGGAGCAGCAACAAACAGATGACTTCCACTCCCAATGATATCAGTGTTAATACAAGGCTCTGACTGACAGGGCTTGTCATATTTCCCTTTGAAGTAACCCATTGCTGAGTCTCCTGAGGAGATGTCAGTTGAAAAGGAGGGGGAGACGCAATGCATGGGGAGCAGAGGTTTAACCCTTCCTTCCCTGCTGCTATCTGGACAAAAGTCCCCACTCCCCACCCCATGGTTCAATTTTCCTATCTCTACTTGCAGCATGGAAGGTAATTTTTATCAGGATTGTGGCTGGGGTGGGGACAAGGAGTAACATGCCCTTCCTACACGCAGTGGACCTGATTCAAAGGGGACACACAGGCTCCCACAGTTACTAGGGAATATGGGTGAGAGGGTGCTGTTGCATTCATGTTCTGCTTGTGAGTTTTCCATGGACAGCTGGTTGGCCACTGTGTGAACAGAATGCTGGACTCGATGTCTGATCCAGCAGGGCTCTTATGTCCTTATGTTTTTATGTACTAATATTTTTTGTAAAAAAATCTCACACCACTTTGCAGGTTTTACATGTTTAATGCCACGTGTAATTAGATCCTGAAAAAGGAGTCAGTTACGCAAATCTGAGTTCTGCTGATAATCTGAAGGCTGAACAGCTAAAATTAAGGTCTGTTGGTCTGACTGCACTCATAGTAATTTATGGCACATCAAACACCTGTTATATATTTTAATGTACAAAATCATCCCTGAAGGTACTTGTCCCATGCAATTGGACATGTGGCCATTTCCAGGCCTGCTACGGTTAGTACATAAGCAGTGGAGTTCATATGTGAACTACTTGGTGATATTCAAAGGTATATTTGCATGGACAGGTTACCTTTCTGCACTTCAGTGTTCCAAATAATTTACTTTCCAAGAGCCTTTCCCCTGATTAGGGCTGTTCTTGCCAGAAGACAAGGGAGGGTGCTATTGCACACAGGTGCTTGTGGGTTTCTCATCACCAGCTGGGTTGGCCACTGTGTGAGAATGCTGGACTAGATGGATCCTTCGTCTGATCCAGCATGGCTCTTCTTAAGGCAGACCTAGGTGGCTGCTCAGGATAACATGTTTAGTGGGCACAACGTATTGATGCAACAAATGGAAGTCCATGTGCTTCAAATAAAGTCTGTTACTTGATTTATTATATCGCATTATTTGTTTTCATCTGTAAATATTTTTAGCTTTTCAGGATGCAGATTATATACACATCTTGTACCTTTCCAAACAAAGAACGTAATGCAAGTGGGGTATGGGGAGAAGGAGGCAGGTCTTGTGCAAGAACCACACCATCAGTTCAATTAAACTCATTTTTGTATAAGGTTGTCTGTTGTCATTATATGTATATAAAAGTTAAAATAAATGGTTTGCTTCTTTTAAGTACTTGTGTTGCTTAGGAGCAACTAATAGGTTTAAAGGAAGGATGGATGCAATATGAGAAAATAAGGAGCAAAATAATCAAGGAATCCATTCCTTACACACTGAACTGAGGAAGTCTTTGTGATGACTGCTTAAGCAACAGAAGCACTTCAGAACCAGGAAAATGGAACTAGGACTTGTTGAGAACCTATGAGTGGCAATTCCCAAGAACTATGTGGAATAGGCCACTGAGAATTGTGGAAAAAAGTGATGGACCAAGAACCCAACAAAAGGGTTTGTTGATCCAAAAACCCAAGCAAATGCTGGCTGTGGCTAAAGTCACCCCCACCTGGGCCTGTTCCCACATAATCATATGAAGGAAACACACAATGGGGCAAATTGGTGTTTCTTCCCATATCAATGTTTCTTCCCAGTAATTTTTCCATGGGAAGGCACTATGTTGTTTGCCCCCACAAGGCATTACCAGAGCATCATGGGATTGGCAGTGGTTTCTATGACATTGTCATAACTTATAGTATTATGGGATTGGGGGTAGAGCTGGATGACTCAGTGATACTTGACTCTTGAACAGGTTTGCTATCAGGGTAGACTGCATGAGGCACACCTGGTCAGAGCCTTGACTTGTAAATAGTCCTAGCACAGTGCTCTGTAGCTTCCCTTTGTAGGAAGATTAGCTGATGCACTTAAGGACCAGCAAGTATGTGAATAGGAGGCTGTTCCCTCCTCAGACCTAAGGTGTGTTGTAATCCAGGTGTCCATGGAGGAAACCAAAAAGGACAACCCTGCACTTTTCAGAATGAGATGGAAAAGCAACACAGAGATGACCTGGTTGATTTCTGTTAGAATCTGAAGGTGCTGACAGCCCCCCTAGAAATCTGATGGAAAAGCAATGCCCATTGGAGTGGGTTAAAGCTGTGAACCTCTACCTATTCTTAACCTGTATATTTGTAAATAAATGTAGATATAACAACATACCATAAGCCTCATGTGGCTTTCTTAAGCAGGATTGGGTAACTTGTGTCCCTCCAGATGTTATAGACTACAATTCCCATCAGTGCTAGCCAGCTTGGCCAATGGTGAAGGTTGTAGGCCACATGTTGCCCACCCCTGTTTTAAAGGAAAATGAACCTGGGTCCATTCTGGAACCCAGCATGGACCCAGTTTTTCATCACTCAGAGAATTCGTGTAGGGGCAAAACCCTGTTAAGAAATAATAAAAAAAATCAGATTCATGTGGTTTAAGCAAAAAGAAATTATTCCTTTCAATCAATCAGTGAGCATTTTTTTTAAAAAGAGATGTCAGACCTCAAAATTGATTAGATGCCATCTGAATGCAAAACCCTGTTCCTATAACTCCAAATGTACAAGCAAGCTCTGGTTATTCAAAGGTGAAAGAAATGTAACCTGTACATGCTCAGGGGTACTCCCTTTATTGGTGACTGAGCTATGGGAAACCCTAGCTCATATTATTCCTGCCTAGAATGCTGGAAGCTGTTCTACTTGAACAAACAGCTGGAAGATTTCAGACTAAAAAAATCCAAGCAGCCAAGTCAGGGTTTTGCCCAAGAGGGGGGAAATACATATATGAACTTAAGAGATATTTTGCACATATGCCAACATCGACTGCAGTTTACGCCCACAGATCATACTTATTTCGGTATAAGCAACTATTTGCATTCTGCTATGTTCCATAAATAAGGACTCGCTTGTACACTTTGCTCGCCACGTATCATTCCCTCTAACAGGGATGGCACGGTGTTGACAAGCAACTGGCTGCTCTGAAGCATGGGAGGGGGGTGTTCTGCATATCCGGTGGAACCCCAAATGTGCAGAAGCATCTTAGTTTTTAAATTAAAAAAGGAAAGAGATACCAAAGCAACATGACAAAGGCAGTACATACTGCTAATCCTCCAGGAAGCACAGAATGTTGAGAGCAGACGAGAACAACCCCTCTTTAAGAAGGGTGAAAGTGGGGTTGGTTCAATCAATCTTCCTCCACTGAAAACAAATCTCCTTCAAAAGCACATTTTAAGCTTAGAAGGGGGCAGGACCCCTAACAATTCATAGTATCCTGGAATTGTAGAGAGAGAAATTAGAGTTAGGAGATTCACGGACCAGGTTTGTATGATCAAGGAGGGGAAATAAGCCACTAGGGCTTATTCCCCCCTCCTCACATGCCAGTTGAGTGCTGGGGGTGGATTTGCATAATTATCCTCAGCAACATGGCTTGTCATGTCATGTGAACCCAGCACGGGTAGCTTGTTATCCACGGCAAGAAGTCATCCCCACTGAGTTCACACAATACAAGCTGCGCTGCTGAGGTCAATTATATTAATACCCCAGGGACAAGTGCAGAGGAAATAAGCCCCTGTGGCTTATTTTCCCCTCCATGATGATGCGAACCCAGCCCAGCCCAGTCCAACCTTTTAAAGATTCTACCCCCTTTGCAGCTAAAAAAAAAAAAAAAGGTCCTTAAAGCAAATTAATTAGCACAATTGAAAAGGCATCTCCTTTGATCTTAATTATTCCTCCTCTGCCCCAATGACTCCTTAAATTTGAAAGGGACAGAACAAAGCTTTTAAGAGTTTAAAGTGTCCTGGAATAAAGGGAGGGAGGGTGGAATCAGGATCGGGATATGCCCAATCTGAGGAAAGCATTCTCCAAGTTCAATTTCTCCTCTGCAATAAAGTTAGGTCCAGGCATTTGGTGGCTACGAATTTTTTAGATTAAAAGTTACAAAAGTTTTTCCACAGAGGCTTGGGCTGTCAATTGCACCCTGCTCCCCCGCCTCCCCCTCCCTCTTTTATCTGTCAAAACTCCGTGTTGTTGTAACTTTTAATCTAAAAAATTCATAGCCACCAAATGCCTGGACCTATCTTTCTGAAATTTCTGACAGATAACTACCCCTAACCCATCTACAAAGTGAGCAACTTTCAGACTTCTAACTTTTAAAATAAAAAAGTTATAGGCGTTCCCTTCCTCATTTTTCAAAAATACCTTGCCACTACATGCTTGAAGCTATGCTTCTGAAATTTCTCCACATTAGACATACCACTTTGGTTCACATGTGTGATAAATTTTAGAAGCATAGCATCCGCCTACCCCCTGGCAGCTGTGGGGTCTTGCTAAACCAGAGCTGCCCCCCTGAGGAAGGACACAGGCACCCACTCAGCGTCCTGCCTGCCCTCTGCACGTAGCGGGGCCATTTTGGGAGGGCAAAGGGAGGCAGACTGTTCCGGACAGAAGCACAGGTTGGAGGGGGTGGAGGAATCTCCCCTGGGAACTTGGGCAGGAAGGTGGCCGCATCGAGCCCCCTTCTGCGCGGGCTTCCTGGCTCAAGGCTTCCTGACTCAAGGCAGAAGTGGGCTGGATGCGGCCACCTTCCTTGCCCGGCTCGGCTCCTCCGTGCATGCCCCCTTCTTCTCCGCCTGGGATGGGTGGGTAGGTGGGAGACAGAGCTGCCTCCTCCCCCTCCATCACTCCGTCTCTGGTCAACCACTCTTGGGCATGGGCCCAATTCAGCGGGCCCAGCCTCCAAGCCTGGGCCGGCAGCCCCTTTGCAAGCCAGATCGCCGCGCCATCGGAACCTCGGCGCTCCAAAATACCATTTGAAACCCAGAGGAACAGTCGAGGAAGAGAGCGCCCCTTCACATGTGCAGAGTGCTTTTCGTCTGAGGGGTTAGTGGGCGGGCAGGCAGGCAGGCGTGAGCCCGGCACCTCACTCTTTAGAAAGTAGCCCAGAGGGGAATGGAGCGGGGCTGACCCTCGGAATCCCTCCCTGGCTTGAAAGGGGCGTGCAGTAAAGAAGCCCTCTAGTGCCCACAACTTTCCCCGAGCCATTGCCTACTGGAGCCCCTTTTCCCATCCCCAAACGAAGCCCCCAGACCCAACTTGACAGCATCAGCTCTTCTAGGGGAAGGGGGGGCAGAAGACGGGCCGTCAACTCAAGAATACTGTCAGGAGCTGGGGGGACCTGGACAGGTTTCCGACGGGTTTCTGGACCTGCCCGAGTTCCCAAGGGAGATTCCTCCACCTCCTCCAACCTGTGCTTCTGTCCGGAACAGTCTGCCTCCCTTTGCCCTCCCAAAACGGCCCCGCTACGTGCAGAGGGCAGGCAGGACGCTGAGTGGGTGCCTGTGTCCTTCCTCAGGGGGGCAGCTCTGGTTTAGCAAGACCCCACAACTGCCAGGGGGTAGGCGGATGCTATGCCTCTAAAATTTATCACACATGTGAACCAAAGTGGTATGTCTAATGTGGAGAAATTTCAGAAGCATAGCTTCAAGCATGTAGTGGCAAGGTATTTTTGAAAAATGAGGAAGGGAACACCTATAACTTTTTTATTTTAAAAGTTAGAAGTCTGAAAGTTGCTCACTTTGTAGATGGGTTAGGGGTAGTTATCTGTCAGAAATTTCAGAAAGATAGGTCCAGGCATTTGGTGGCTACAATTTTTTTAGATTAAAAGTTACAACAACACGGAGTTTTGACAGATAAAAGAGGGAGGGGGAGGCGGGGGAGCAGGGTGCAATTGACAGCCCAAGCTTCTGTGGAAAAACTTTTGTAACTTTTAATCTAAAAAATTCGTAGCCACCAAATGCCTGGACCTAACTTTCTGAAACTTCTGACAGACAACTACCCCTAACCCATCTACAAAGTGAGCAACTTTCAGACTTCTAACTTTTAAAATAAAAAAGTTATAGGCGTTTCTTTCCTCATTGTTTCAAAAATATCTTGCCACCACATGCCTGGACCTAGCTTTCTGAAATTTCACACACATATCAAGCAAAGTGTTACCTATAATGTGCCGAAGTTTCCTGTTTGTATCTTTAAAAATAAAAAAGTTGGAGGCATAACTGTATTTACCCCACTACTACCAATTTTTCTAAAATTAATTGCCACACAAGGCAAGCACCTACGTTTCTGAAATTTCATACACATAGGTGCCAATGTACCACCTACAATGTGGCAAAGTTTCTTGTCTGGAACTTTAAAAATGAAAAAGTTATAGGCATTCCTGGTTATTTATTAAAAAATTAATTGCCACAAAATGCCTGCACCAATCATTCTGAAATTTCTCACGGATAACTACCCCTAACCCATCTATAAAGTGCCCAAGTTTCATCCTTCTACCTTTAAAAATGAAAAAGTTATAGGCATTTTTGTAACACAATACTAGGCTATGGGGAAATGCATTCAAAATGGCGTCCGATCCGTGGATCGGACATCCGATCCACGGATTGGGATTGGATCCGATCCGATCTGCCCAACCTCCAATCCAATCCGATCCGACCCCCCAGGTCCGATTCCGATCTGCTATCCGATCCGGGGGGTCAGTGCACATCCCTAGTTTAAACCCCACCACCACATGCTACATAAGATGTTTTGGGGCTGAATATCCTGCACGCTGCATAGTCTGTGTGGGACTGGAGGGCTGTAGCACTATGGCACAATTGTTGCACGTTCAGCCCCTATATGCACACAAGGGAATTGGGGAGGGGGGTTAACCAGCCTGAAAGCTGCTCTGCAAGTCCTTACAGGTCATCAACATGTGCACAAAAAGCAGGGGGCAGGGATTTGCTGTGGGGGCAATACTCCTCCTTCCCAGCTTCACTTTGGTATGACACAATGAAAGCTGATTGAAGCATGGGAGGAGGATTGACAGGCAGGCTGTGTTTTATTTAGGGCATGTTTCCCCCACACCTAAACACTAGGCATGCTTATCCGATTAAAAATTTGTTAGCTGCTTTGTTTGGCCCTAAAAGGCTTTTCCCCTCTATTTTCCCCTCTCTTTTGCACTTTAAAATTGGGTCATGGAGCCTGGCTTCCTGACTGACACAACAGCCAACCAATCAGTTCTGTGCACAGCCTTGCTCTGAGCATTTGGGGATGGGGACATGCTGTATGTTAGATGCAAGGTCCAACCAATCAGGCTTATATAAGTCTGGGTTCTCCTGAAATAGATTTTTAAAAGCCCCTCTCCCTAAAGCTGACCCTTGACATGCGTTGCAAGTGATGTGAGTGTGCTTCCTTAGTGGGCTCACTGCTAAATGGCTGCCTGTCTCCGGTCTTCTCCATGCAACAAGCCAGTACAATGAAAAACACTCAAAATGCACTCCTCCCCCCCCCCCTCACACACACATATCCAGAGAAGAACATACCACACTGTCATAAAAGTATATGCCAATGCAGGCATAAGAGTGCAGAGAGGCAGAGAAAAAAACCAACATGATATAGACAACTCAAATTCACATCTGGACAGCAGGTTTGGAGTTTGGCTCAAAGAGAACATCTCAAATCAAACTGCAGACTCCACAGAAAATATCACTGTTCAGAGGAACAAAGAGCAAAAGTACAAACTATGCCGCAAACAGCATGAAAGCCTATCTCCCGCCTCAGATATGCCCAAGATGCCTAGATTTTGTTGATCTCTCCTAGGGAAGGTCCAACGTAAAAAGTCCCATAATCCCTGACCGTTGTCCATCTTGGCTGGAGTTTATGGGAGCTGTATCTGGAGGGAACCAAGTTGCCTACACCAAGACTAGGTCTACACTACTGTTTTATAGCGGGTATTGAAGTGCTCTAGCAACTGTTGGGGCACGTTGCACATGCCATCTACTGCTTTCATAGTGTTATTCCTTGCTTTTTATTTCACATTTGTAATGATTTGACACAAGGTGTAAATCTGGCCTAAGTCTTCACTGACTGGCGGAGGGTCTCCAGGGTTTCAGGCGGAACCTTTCCCAGCTCTACCGGGAACCATCTGGATGCAAAGCATGTGCTCTCCCACTGAGTGATGGACCTTCCTGTAATGGCAAAGGCCTTTGTAGCATGGTGGGGGTGGAAATTGGTGCCCATGGATAAGAGCACCCTCCCCGTCAGGCTATCACACATGTGGAAGTTTCACTACTGGCACAAATTCTCTTGGCACAATACTATATAGAATCTGTATTATAGATGGCAATTAAACCAACATAAATGTTATATTCTCAGTCATGTGATTGTGTGCGCATGTGCGTTAGGGGATTGGTGAATGTGCCTCTTTTGCTTTCTAGAACAGTCACTTTTTTTAAGGATAAGTTTGTTCTGTCCTGTTCTTGCATCAGTGTGAGAATGGTTCTTAAAAGTCCACATGTAGTGCGAGAATATTTTTAAAAGTCCACTTTGCGTATGCAATTTTTTTTAAAAAAAAACAGAGAACTGCATTGCAAAATTTGAAGAAGTACAGAAACAGAAGGATATCTGCATTCCAGTTCACATATTTGCTTGGGAAGTGCTAATTTTGCCCCCAGTATGTGTGTGTTGATTCCAGGGTGGGAACCTCAGAGCCGGGTGCCAACTCTGACCCTATGGGGATCCCAATCTAGCAATCTTGCCAGGTTCAGCACTCTTTCAGCCAACCAGTAGTTTCCCCAATTTTGTGCAGTTTCCCCCCATTCTAAAAGGTTGAAATGCCTTTCCTAAGGTGTAATTACTAGCAGCAAGCTACAATATGCTGGTATTTTTTGTGGTTTTGGCCATACCTCTTTTGCCTTTAGCCCTGCCCACCACTGGAATGCAGCCCTCGAGAGCTTCTCTGAAATTGAATTTGGCCTTGTCGCCTGAAAGGGGCTCCCACCCCTAGTCTATTGCTAAGTTAGACAATTTGTCTCCATATTAAAACTACAACACTCTTCCTGTCCAACGGCATGACTATTTGGTTGCATATAATGATTGGTTGATATAGATCATCACCATGTTTTTAATCTATTTGCTATTTTTATAGTATTGGGTTTTTTTGTTTCATTTTTAAAACTTAGTTTAAACTATAATTCAAAATATTACAGAAATAAATGCCTTCCCAGCGAAACAAAATTACAAGGCAAATTCCAGTACATTACAGAAGAAGACCATTTATCTAACAGTGAAACAGAGGCAATAAATACCATTTCCCATTTTATAAGACAGCATAACCTTGTTGCCTTGTATTCAGTTTGTGATCCATCAAAGACCCTGGATCCTTTTTGGCAATGCCAAAGTCTGGCTGATACCCCATTTTCTATTTCTGACTGTGAGTGTCTCTTCCTAACATTCGTCTTTCTTGATATTTCATTACATTATTTTAGGCTTAGTCCAATTTGGATCCTATATTGGATATCAAAGCAATGCAATAGGAACATTTTCATGTTTACTCACAAATACAACCCACTGTATTTTATGACCTTTACTTTGAAGTAAATGCACACAGGATTGCAGCTTTAAGCTGAATACAGTGGGATATACTTCTGGGTAAACATTAACTGGATTGGGCTGCATGCCTGTTTGCCCATTTATCATCCAACCACTAAATCCTTAAAGCCCAACTTAGTATAAATGCCCAGAAAGCTAAGGGAGTTCTCATTTTGCTTGAATAAGAAATTGTGGGCTTTGCTCTCAGTGGACAAGACAGCGCAGGAAAAGATGGGGTTTCGAGGATGAGCTACATAAACTAAAAATAAAATAAAACAGAAATTATTTCCATCTTTCATGGTTGCAACATAAAGCTTGAAAAATTATCTGCAACCACAAGAGTTGCAATGGTGCTGAGAAATTTCCTTTTTAATTTAAAAGAGAAAGTGGAAGAAGCTGACATGAGGTTTTGATCATGAGTTGCCCAATTTCAGCAAGTCTAAATTTCACACGAGGAAAATTCACACGTAACTTGTGTACCTCCTTTCGCCACTTCTGCTGTTAGGCGCAAAAAGGGAAAGTTGTGAATTTCTCTGTGGCCAAGATGCTTGTGTACCAGATGTGTGGACTGAGCTGCAGAACAGCCCTCTTAGCACATTGCACAAGCATGAAAAGCAGACCTATGATGAGACCCTTGTAGCCTTCAACAAACCACTTACCAACTGGCCAGTGGCAAGTAAGTCTTTGATTTTGGCAAACCAGAATTCTCAGGGAGGGAATTTGCATTACAACCAGGAAAACCTAGTGTAGATTTTTGGGAGAGAATCTGTTCTCTAGTTCTGAATGGCACTAAACAAAGGTTTCCACCCTTCCATTCACTTCCTGGGAATGTTACTGACCTCATTGGTGAGCTAAAGAAAAAGCCATGGTCATACCATCATACCATTTTCAATTTTTCTCCAGTGTGGCTCAGGACATTCCCTCCCTTGCCATATGCAAAGCTGCTTCCCCCCCCCCCCATAAAGTCTCATTTGCTCCCCTTCCACAGCACTACCTCCTTGAATTCAACAGGAGCAGCTAAAAGATTTTTTAGCCCCCAGCCTCCACCCTTCACCCTGCAAATATATTCCTTCCAAGTGAACAAGCTCCAACTGCACAAAGATTTCTTAAGATAAGAAACAACAACAAAAAAATGGGTTGTGAAAAGGATCTGCTGCATGGAAAGAAGAAAAATCTGGAGTGGATTTTGGGGGGTGGAGGGGAAAGACTGTGTTTCCTAGCTTTTTACCCCTGATTTTGAAAGCAGTTGCTTGCTGTGCTGTGCTGGGGCTTGCTAGGAATGTGGAGGCAATGTTCAATTTTCAGAGGGAGACCTGTAGGCAACTCAGGCTTAAGAAGGTCAATGCCATCTCTGCTATTAGCCTTTTTCATTAATTATGTGGGGTGGAGCAGGCTGCCACTTGCTTGGTGAAAAGGGAAAGGCACTCTCATGTGTTCAGATACACATTTACTATATTCTTATTGCCTAGTAGAAATAAGTTTTGGTTTCTAAGTCCGGACATAATTTGTGAACCTCTGGCCACTTGCATGCCCTCTCACTCTATAACACCCAAAGGTACTCTTCAAACCCAAGCTAACTATTAAGTACTCAGTGGCTGAATTCGGACAACACAATAAGCAACTGGGGGGGAACAATTGTCTGTTGTATTGACTATTGTTTCGTCTGAATGCTGCCATAGTCAACTCAGCGCTGATCCTAATCCACACCACAGTTGATTATTTATTACCATGTTGTGGGGAGTACCCCCTAGATGAACAACTGTAAAGTTGATTATTACCCCACCATTGACTATCATGTTGTCTGAATTCAGCCAGTGTCAATGTGAAAGCCAGGAAATGAGGTGGGGGAAAAGTGCATCAATACCTATTCTTCAGGTGTTCTAGATTTCCCAACACCTGACCCTTCCTTCTCCCATCTTTCAGGCCATCTCTCACATTCATTGCTTTTTTATTACTTTGTAACACCAAAATTAATGTCCATGTCATTGCTATTATCATAAAAAGGTGCATAAAACATAATGTATGAATTAAGTGAGTGGCTATTTTTCTACTGCCACATGCTGCTAGGGCAGTGCAGAGACTCATGTTATTTTACAGTTTACACGTGATAAACCTCTGTACATTGCAGTGATGCAGATGAAAGGGAAAAGGTAGGTGAGGAAACAAAGAAAAGTGAAATGAGATAATGATCTGGACACAGCCTATGGGAGATCACACTGTTGCTATAGGAGACCTAAATTCCAGATGAGCACGGAAGTGGCAAGACGAATAGCTTTGCAGTGGTGTGAACCACAGCGCATATGAATGTATGCTATTGATCTGTCCTGGGGGTGTCCATGTGCCTGATTTTCTTGTTGTTTCTTGCTCTGCTGATCGTCGGGCCAGGAGAAACCCTCCTGCATTTTGTTCACCACACCCATTGGCTTGGCCAGATTAATCTTCACTTAAAGAAGCTCCCCATGGAAAACTCTGCCACCCCCTGCAGTTGGAGCAAAAGGAACTCTTAATAGCAAACATGGAAGCGGCTGGGCTGACATCTCAGTGGAATATAAGCAGTTATGGGAGCACAGTCTCCTCCCCTCCTTCCCCTTTACATAAGCCAAGGGTGATTGCTAAGAGATGACCCAGAGGGAAGAAAGCTGCACAGAACTGCCAAACCACTTCCTGTGACTACATCTAGATATTCCTTTTAGCAGAGATCTCTTTTCCAAAAGTGGAGCAAGTTAGCCAGTAGCCTTCCTTAAATTGTAATGAGAGCTGGAATTTAGGATCACTGCTGCACAAGGTAACACTGCTGCCAGCCAAATTAAAGATGAACAAAGCCAATGTGTGGTTTGACAGTAACCTCCCCACATTTGTCCACATACACGCTCTTCTAGTTAATCCTTCTGAGTCCATTAGTGGGAGGGGGAGGAAATACATCAACCTTCACACAGCCCCACATCTGAAACTTTTACTCTGAATGAGAAGTGAAAAATGCTCGAGCCTAGCATTATGTACCAGCTCAGGGAAGAAACAAGATCTCTGAGGAATCCTAAATCCTTCCTTACAAATGAATAGCTACCAGATTCATCAATACGTTCATTCTCTCTGCGCAGAAGATAAAGTGAATCACGTATCACAGGTAGAAAATTCCTTCTTTCAAGGTTGTTGCTTGATCCCTATTGGTGGTTAGTGTTTAAATAGAAGTTGCTGTCCCGATGGCTGATGGCCTGTCATTACTGATGCAATTTTCAACTCAGAGGTTCCAATTTTGGAGGTTTGAAGGTTTCTAAAACCCTTGGCAGTGACATTTGACCTCTGTCGACCCTCCCAGCTACCTAGAGATGGATTTGGTTTAATATTATGTCACTTCCTCACATTGCTAAAGAACAAAGGAATAAAACTCCTACGTCTCTTCAGCTGCCTGTTATCCTTAAGATTGAACCTTAGGCTGACCATATGAAAAGGAGGACAGGGTTCCTGTAACTTTAACAGTTGTAGAAAAAAGGGAATTTCAGCCAGTGTCATTTGTATGCAATTAGTTCCTGGTGAAATTCCCTCTTCATCACAACAGTTAAAGTTCCAGGGGCCCTGCCTTCTTTTGCATATGGTCACTCTAGTATTGTGCCTGCAACTTTAACTGTTGTGATGAAGAGGGAATTTCACCAGGAACTAATTGCATACAAATGACACTGGCTGAAATTCCCTTTCTCTACAACTGTTAAAGTTACATGAGCCCTGTCCTCCTTTTCATATGGTCAGCCTATTGAACCTACACCCTGTGATCTAACTCGCATCCTTCTAATGGCTCCTGTAACAATAGAGCCTTTCATTACTAGATCACACAGGGCTGGCCAATGGGACATGCCCATCAGCAAACAACATGAAAAGGAACTCACTTTTACCCATTTTGTTCCTCACCGCAGGCCATGCTTATAGACAGAACCATCCTGCGAGGGGTGCAGAACTCCTGACAAAGTCCTAACTCACTGGAGATATATAGGATCCCTTCATCCATTTCCCCAAAATAGATAAGAGCTAGCTTGTTTCTATTTCTCAGGCCACGTTGAAAAGAGCAAGGCTGCACAACTTGTAATTAGGGATGTATGGATTTTGTTAAATGAGCTCCATCTGCGTTTCATGGATTGCCAGGCATCTTTCGTTCAGTCATTCACTCACTGGATTTGGGGGGGGGGGGGAGGAGATGTGGGAGAATATCAATCCTTTCCACATATGCAAATCTGCATTAGTGTGCACGTGTGAACACTGTGCAGATCCCCCCCCAAGAAAAATCTTTTCTTAACCCCACAGAATTTCGGGCAATTCAGGAAAAGCGGTCTCCTGCGAAATCTGCAGATCATATTCACGAAATCCCAACTCATTTGAATCCATTGCAGATTTCTCTAACAACCCTGCTTGCAATCCACCATGCCAAATGTGCTCCACCAGCCATGTATGGTGGCCCACCAGAAGCACAGTAAATCTTTTATATTTGTTGCATACCTGGAAATTCAAAAATTCGGCAGAGGGGTGGGGGTGTCATGGAAAACATAATACATGTATTTATTTTTATTTAGCACAACCATTTTACCCTGCCTTTCAGCAATATGGGCAGCTAACTACCATTTTTAAAAATGCAATAACAAAGTAAATAATAGAAAATACAGTGTTAAAAACCAGAGCCAGCTAGAAAATATTTACACAGGAACATCAAAGGCTGCCTTCTACTGAGACGGATGATTGGTCCATCCATCTAGCCCATTATTGTTGATACTGAGTGATATTGTTGATACATGGTTCTGCACAGGAGCCTTTCTCAGGTTTTGAACCCGGAAATGCCAGGTTTTGAACCCGGGACCTTTGGCATGCAATGCATGCATTCTGCTTCTGAGCAATGGGTCTTCCTCACAGCAACAGGGATACAAGAACTCAAATCAAACAAAAGGCAAAATAAAAATGTCTGTACAGTTCACCAATAAGCTATTAAAAAGAAGGTAAATTAGGCTTGCTGAGACAGGACATTTCACTTGCTGGGTGCCATAACTGAAAAGATCCCATCCCAGCAAAGCCTCTGATGAATAATGAATGGGAAAGCAGGCTCACACAATCCTATATTTAACATGGCTGGCTTGGTACATCATAAGTTGTGACCTGGAATAACTGGAATCTCCCTGAAATTCATACTTTACATTTCTTGCCTGTCCTTGATGCATTGGGCTGCAACAGTGCTATGGACAACCAACTGAGAAAAGCTGCAACTCAGAGGTGGCTGCATTTTGGCATTGTTTGCAATATACACAGTCATGCTTGCTGATGGCAGGCATTTTCCAATTGTATTCAACTTTGTATTATAGACTGGTCTTTGAAAATGTGCTTTGTGCTATGATCAGAAACATGAACATATAAGAGACAGAACACAAGAGTGACACAATGTTCTCTAGCAGCTCATGGCGCTGTCTTAGCAGTGAAGTCCAAGTTTCATCGGTTATATGACTACACTTCCTTTCTGAGGCATTCATTCCACAGAGGGCAGAAATTACTGTCACTCACCATTATTGAAGGAACACCCTAATAACATTGCTAAAGAAGCTCTTGCCCTGGAACGTCTGAGTTTTAAGACACCAAATCACTCTAAACTTGGAATGTCATGCAGATGCAGATGGCAAACAGGATGGGAACAACCCTTAAAAATGTATTAGCAAATGCACAGTTTCCAAGAAGAAGAAAAGGGGGGGGGGGTTTCCTTCTCTTCAAAGACTCAGCCATATGTCTCGCCACCCAGCCCACGTTTAAGAAAGATATTCGGCTTCTCTATCTCTGACCATCCGCTTCAACAACAAATTGGCACCGTTGCCGCCCACAGTCTGACACATCATATGCTCATCTGAGAAAATTGGTTAAAGGCAAGAGATGGGGGTTTCTAGCAAGAAACATAGGAAATACTGGTGGTGGCTGCTCCCACTTTAGCCCAACCTTTTCATACATCCCAATCTTTCAAGTAAGGGAACGATAGGGACCTTCTTGGGGCCTAAATGTCACTGTTGCCTCTTCTTGGTAACCCTTACTCTGAGAACTCCTGACTGCTGTCCCTTCCCATTAATTTCAGTTTGGGTTTTACAGCATCTTGAAAAAGGCAAAGCCTAAATAGCAATCTCGTAGCCTCTTCTTGCTCAATACCTTGGGATGTGAAAAATATTCCTTCTCTATAGTCTTGGGGGTAAATATATAATCTCTCTCTCTCTCTCTCTCTCTCTCTCAATCTCTCTCTGCGACACAGCAAAACATTTCACTGAGCTAAGCATATTGCTGGTCAGTCACTGATAGAACAAGGCAATAGGCGCTATTCACACCAGATAAAGTAATTCCATGCTTTACAGCTGCAAACCATTAATCCTCCCAGCCAAAAGGGACCACAACAGACCCACCTCTACACAAATTAAGAAATAAAGAGGCCATTTTTTTAAAAAAATTACCATCTTGTCCTGAGCTCTCCAGATACTCTGTTAGATCACAGCCAAAGACGTTTGTAGCTCCTTTCCTCTTGAGTTTCGGCTTTCCTCCCTTGTTCTTCATGAGTTAGTTCCAAAAAGAGGTTTGCCCCCCTCCTTCCTTTCCCCCCACCCCCTCGTTTTGCACCGGACAAGTGCACAAGCTCCCCTTTCTCCTCAGACCCTCGTTGCCCGTGTCCCGTTTCCGGTCAGCGACATCGAAAGTCCAGAAGAACTTCCAGCTGAATGTATCCACATTAATTCCCACCAGATGTTAAGCTGCTGTGGTTGCGGCTGTCGCAAAAGGGAGAGGTCAGGACAATACGGAGATCTCCAGCAGGCAGCAGCAGAGAGATCATAGCCCAAGTTCAGATGGGTTCTTCAAAGAGGGAGGTGGATGGTGGTGAACCAATGACTCCAATGAAACCAGCAACACGGGGGCAGATGTTAGTTGAGGTTCTTACTTCCTTTCTGTTGGGTTCCAGGAACCTCCAAAGCCAAATTAAGCTGGCAATCAAACTGAATCAAGCCGGCTCTTGTGGGTCCTTCAGAGAGTAGTGATCAGACCGTCCAAATCCCGTCTTCCACGAACTTGTAAAAAGAGAGAGAAATACAAAGTGACGGAAGAGAGAACCAAGCAAGTCTGTATACCTCTACTTTTTAAAGCCCTCTTTTTGTTGCAGCCATCAGACAATGTTAGGAGAACGAGGAATGAGTTTTCTACATTAAGGAACTCTCTCTCCCCTTTCCCCTGTTTTTACAAATCCTGGGATTATCCAGCTCAGGAAATGCTGGAAGGAAGTTAGCTGGGGAGGGGGCGGAGGATGGACTTTTTTGGCAGTAAACGGTGTGTGTGTGTGTGTGTGTGTGTGTGTGTGTGTGTGTTTAAGAGGAACAAGGGTGGGGGAGAGGCAGAGAGAGGGGTTTCAGAGCAGGGAGGGAGAGAGGGAGGGGGAACGTCCTGCCAGCGAAAAGATAACGGGACAGCCTGAAAGGAAATCATTCCCACTGAGTAGGGGCCCGCAGCAGCTTGGAGCTCTGACGTTTCCTGTTCCACAAATGGTCAGCTCTGAAAAAGGGCCAGGGAGGGGCCGGGAGGGGGGAGGAGGAAGGAGCAGAACTGGTTTTAATAAATGCCCAACTCTGTTTATTGATTCCTTTGACGCAACACCTCTCAACCCAAACACATCTTTCTTCATACTTTGGACAGAGGGCTCCCCTCTCTTCCATAACCAGAGTGGTGTGCAGAACAGCATCAAGCAAACAAACAGAAGTGATGAGCAAGGGCAGTAAGGAAAAAGAAGCAGGACGATTTCTTAGACCATCCATCTCTCTCTCTCTCTCTCTCTCACACACACACACACACACACACACACACAAAACCTGATATAGGCCCTGTTCAGAAGACACCTTAAACCACAGCTTTAACCACTGTCCACAGCGAATAAGGCTTTTTGCCTTATTCTCCATGGTTAAAGCCATGTGGTTTAAGGTGTCTTCTGAACAGGGCCATAGTGAAACCTGAATTTGAACTCTGGAACTCACTGCCTACCCCTCTTCAATCTAGCTGCAGAATAAAATTAGGGTGCAATTTTCTGCATGTTTAGACAGAAAAAGTCGTACAACTCCCAGCATTCCCCAGCCTGTAAAATTATTTATTTATTTATTTATTTATTTATTGCATTTTTATACCGCCCCATAGCCGAAGCTCTCTGAGCGGTTCACAAAAATTAAAACCATGAAATCATTTAAAAAATATAAAACAAGCCACAATCTAAAATCACAAAATAACATACAATATAAAAACACAACCAGAATAAAACGAAGCAGCAGGAATTAATACAGATTAAAATACAAATTTAAAACAGCAAGGATTAAAATTGAGTTAATTTAACTGTTAAAATACTGGGAGAATAAAAAGGTCTTCACCTGGCGATGAAAAGAGTACAAAGTAGGTGCCAGGCAAACCTCTCTGGGGAGCTCATTCCACAGCCGGGGTGCCACAGCGGAGAAAGCCCTCCTCCTAGTGGCCACCTGCCTCACTTCCTTTGGCAGGGGCTCACAGAGAAGGACCTCTGTAGATGATCTTTGGGTCCGGGCAGGTACATATGGGAGGAGGCGTTCCTTTAGATAACCTGGCCCCAAGCCGTTTAGGGCTTTAAATGTTAGTACCAGCACTCTGAATTGTGCCCGGACCTGGATCGGCAGCCAGTGAAGGTGGAAAAGGTGTAATATGGTCTCGTTGGCCAGTCCCCGTTAACAATCTGGCTGCCCTGTTTTGTACCAGCTGAAGTTTCCGGACTGTTTTCAAAGGCAGCCCCATGTATAACGCATTGCAGTAATCCAAACGAGAGCTTATGAGAGCATGGATAACTGTAGCTAGGCTATCTCTGTCCAGATAAGGGCACAGTTGGTATATCAGCCGAAGCTGGTAAAAGGTGCTCTTTGCCACCAAGTTCACCTGTGCCTCAAATGACAGTTCTGGATCCAAGAGCACCCCCAAACTACGGATCCGATCCTTCAGGGGCAGTGCAACCCCCTCCAGAACAGGGTGAACATCACCTCGCCGGACAGACAAACCACCCGCTAACAGTACCTCCATCTTGTCTGGATTGAGTCTCAGTTTGTTAGCCCTCATCCAGTCCATTACCGTGCCCAGGCACTGATTGAGAACAGCCACTGCCTCACCTGGGTTTGATGAAAAGGAGAGATAGAGCTGGGTGTCATCCGCATATTGATGACATCTCAGCCCACATCTCCGGATAACCTCTCCCAGTGGCTTCATGTATATGTTAAACAGCATAGGGGATAAAATAGAGCCCTGTGGAACCACATGGCTTAAATGCCACAGCACAGAGCAATAATCCCCCAGCACCACCTTCTGAAAACGGCCATCCAAGTAGGAGCGGAACCACTGCAGCACAGTGCCTCCAACTCCCAGCCCAGACAACCTATCCAGAAGGATACCATGGTTGATGGTATCGAAAGCCGTTGAGAGGTCCAAGAGAACCAACAGGGTCGCACTCCCCCTGTCCCTCTCCCAGCAAAGGTCATCCCACAGGGCGACCAAGGCAGTTTCTGTTCCAAAACCAGGCCTGAAACCCGACTGAAATGGATCTAGATAATCCATTTCATTCAAGAGTGTCTGGAGTTGTCCTGCAACCATCCGCTCAAGCACCTTGCCCAGGAAAGGAATGTTCGCCACCAGCCTATAGTTGTTAACATCTTCCAGGTCCAGGTTAGGCTTTTTCAGGAGTGGTCTGATTACCACCTATTTTAACGAAGCCGGCACCACTCCCTCTCTGAAGGAGGCATTTACAACTTCCTGGACCCAGCCGGCGGTCCCATCCTTATTTGATGTAATTAGCCAAGACGAGCAAGGGTCAAGCACACAAGTGGTTGACCGGACTTGGCCAAGCACCTTGTCCACATCCTCAGGCCTCAGTAACTGAAACTCATCCAATAAAACTGGACCAGACGGTGCTCTGAACGCCTCTACTAGCGGAGCTGCATTAAGCATGGTGTCCAATTCAAGACGAATCTGAGCGACTTTATCTTCAAAGTGCTGTGCAAACTCATCACAGAGTGCTACTGAGGGTTCCACCAACTCTCGCCCTGGCCCAAAGTGTAACAGGCCACGAACCACCCGGAAAAGCTCCACCGGACGACACTGTGAAGATGCAATGCTGGTAGAGAAGAACTGTCTCTTCACCACCTTCACCGCCACAGAGTAGGCTCGATAATGAGCTCTAGCCCGTGTCCGATCAGACTCAGCACGAGTTTTCCTCCACCTGCGTTCTAGCTGTCTCCCCTTTTGCTTTATTGCCCTCAGCTTAGGTGTAAACCAAGGAGCTGGCCGAGCTCTGCTCAGAGGGAGAGGGTGCTTGGGTGCAATCGTGTCAACTGCCCGGGTCATCTCTGCATTCCACAGAGCGACCTGGGCTTCGACAGGGATACACATCCCTAGTTTATATGTCTAAGGCTTTCTTCTAATTTCCATTGAAATCAATGGGATTTACTTCCAAGTAAACAAATATTTTTTGTAGTATCTTTATCTGTATCTTTTCTCTCTCCCAATGAAACCTTATGAGGCAACAGTCTGAATATCAACCTATATCAATCCATTGTGACAGAATACTGTTATCACTGAGTTAATCCCCCAATCTCTGAAATATTTGGAGGGAGAATGGTACAGCTTTCTCCTCTGAAGGCTGCTGAACACCCAAACACTAATATGAGAGAGAGAGAGAGAGAGAGAGAGAGAGAGAGAGAGAGAGAGAGATATTATATATTATACATATAAATTATATTATATATAACATCTTTATGAGAGGATGCAATGATGATTTGCATTGGTCAGGCTGAATATCTTTCCATTCATTTCATAATTGCAGGCACAAAAGGAAGGCTTAGGGTCCTACTTTTCAACCTGTATTTATTGTTTATTTGATTATTTTCTGTCCCATCTTTAAAAATTAAAAGCAAGGCCATTTAGAAAGTCAAAACCATCAAGATTACAAATGTACAAGATACTACCATAAAAGCTCCCAACAACCATGAATTTAAAAACAACACAGTAAAAATGTACAAGGTCCACACTAACTGAAGTGCGGACTCAACTGTAGTCCTGATACATCTCCCAGACACATTTCTTTTCCGTGTCAATCATTCCTCAAAAGTCATAGGTAATATATTATATTGTTGTTATGGTGGATTTTTTTTCAACGATCATTGCTACCATCTTCCCTGGGAAACTTCATACTAAACTTTCCTACAGAATAATAATAATAATAATAATAATAATAATAATAATAATAATATTTATTTATAACCCGCCTCTCCCTACAGATCGAGGCGGGGAACACAATGCAAATACAAGCATGACAAAGTTAAAAAATTTAAAAACAAGAGAAACACATCATTAAAACATTTAAAATTCATCCGGCCTGGGGCTTGTATTTCTTTTGAACTTCTTAAGGGACGACCATGTTGGCCCATCACATGAGTTCCCTCAGACATTATGACATACAAAATCATCACTGTGTACAAGATGGTGAAACAACATTCTGGAGGGAAGACTCATGTACTGTAACTGATGGAGAACTAGCTTCAAAAGGGCCAGACATCTGATTCAGACAAAAGACCTAAGAAGCAGATATTTCTCTAAGCTTTTTAAAAATTACGACTGGAGACAGACAGTGACTCACTTTTGTAGGAGCACAAATCAATCTTCGCCACTCCCCATCACACACACACACACACACACACACACGCAGAGAGAGAGAGAGAGAACGAACTGCTGCCTCTTGAAAAACTAAAGAATCTTATAGTTAATCCAAACTGCTGTCCTTGTGGGGAATATATTATGCTTGGCTCTAGCTAAAGGTGTCTTTGTGTATCAACCTTTAAAACGGTTTATAACAGTTGTGAGAACAGTCGGGGCCCAGGACACACTCCATATACAGTTTTCAAAACGGTTTTCAAAGTGTTTTATCTGGCGTGTGTAGATAGGTTCTTTGTGTATATTATGGCCTGGTCTACACATACAATGAGGTGGTAGAATGCTGAGTTGGGCTGAACAACTTCAGATTGCAGGTAGGACTCAGAAAAGAGCAGTTTTGAGGGGGAAAGCCTGATGTGGCTGCAAGTTGGTGGCTGCATCATATAAAAATGTGGGACTTTGCTATGACAGCAAAATTAACATATTATATTAGAACTGCTGAAAAAAGACAAAGAGGGAATATATTTATATCAAAAATGGACATGCTTTATTAATCAGCAGAAGTTAAACAATATATCCAAATATTCAATTTTCTTTTTCAATAACTTGATTTACTTATTCATAAAATTTATATATAAAGAAGAGAAATTGTTTATTGGTAACTTCGAATTTAAGAAATGTATAATGCATATATAAGTGAATGTGAAAATGTGTATATGTTAGAGTGATTCAGAGAAGGGATGTCTTATTGATTGATGTATATTATATGTATTCTATTAATCTCATTGCATGGTGGAATTAAAGTTTCAGGATGATTGTATTGGCTGAACAAAAATTTAGCATATATTTTTAAAGCAATAGTCTAAACATGATGTAACCAAGGCATGGATAACTGTTGCCAAGCCAGACTGCCAAAAAAGACAGTCTCATCCAATAAGCCAGGGTGCCAACTTAGGTTTTACAGGCAAGTTTTCAAGAAGGAACCTGTTTCAATAGTTCTTTGGGGGAAGGCATTCTCCCAAGCCTATTTTATGGAAGCGTCTCTCCTTTTCTTCGTAGCATTTCCTTCACTGCATGAAGCTCAAATCTATCTCTATGACTTGTTAAGCCTCCACCTATCTTCTGATGCAAAGGGGAAGGCAGCAGGGAGGAGCTGAGCTTCAGGGAAACAAAGAAGAGAGAACTCCCCTAAATATAGCTTGTACCATTAGGATTGTTTTCCTATCACACACCATTCATTGTTAGACCTGACACATTGATATGACCTCCTTCTTCCAACCTCTCCCACGACTTTCTTTTCTTCCTATACACACGCCCCTCTACACACCTCACCTAATTTCCTGTATACTCTAGAGTCACATTATTCCAATGCTCAGCTGTGACTCAATGGAAACCTTCTATGTCTTTAGGTTGCGGAATGCTTTTCCAGTCTTGCCCACGCTATTTTCTATGAAATAACGGAATCTGTTGAAGTGAAGGGAAGTTTTATTTCACACTACTGCAAGACAGAAAACATGACTTACATATGAAAATCCAGCTTACGGTAAGGACCAATGAGATTGATATATTGCCATTCCTGATAACAAAGTATTCATATGTCTAGCTATTGATGGAAATATGGCAGGGATGCTGCCCATGGTAGCTTTTTAAAAGCCTGATTGCAGTGAGGTGGGGCATGGGAGGGTAGGGGTGGCTGCATAGTAGATCTCATATCGTCTGTGGGGACCTATAATTTTCTTATTTTAGAATTCCACCCTGAGTAAGGGGGCTTCCAGATGAGCAACTTAAGTTTCTATCACCCTGCCTCATTCACAGACTTTTACAGGGGATCCAGACAATTTATCTATTTATTTATTTATTTTATTGCATTTATATTCCGCCTTTTTTCCTCCAAGGAACCCAAGGCGGCATACATAATCCTCCTCCTCCTCTCCAGTTTATCCTCACAACAACAACCCTGACTTTTTTCCTCCGGAGCAAGGTGAGGACGTGCAAGATGACATCAAGACAGCCCCTTGCCTCACTCCGGAGTCATAGCGGAGGCGTGGCTGGGCAGTGCCTGGTGGAATGACCTCTTATACATTGGCAGTGTCTATACTGCTTTTCGTCTAATATATCAACTGTGTTACTTTAGTCACATGTCTAATTCTATTTCAATAAACCTCATTATTCCTTTTTGGAAATCCTTGTCACTGCCTCCTTTATTCCCCCAACAGAAGGGTGCCCATTTTCTGTACTGCTTGCTGTCTCAAAATGTAAAAGATCTTTTACATGTGTGTTCTGGTTGAATGTATGAAGTGCACTCATGCAGGTCAGCCAGGACATATTGTGGCATCCTTTTAGGAATGTACCGCTCCCCCAACCTCCACCCAGTAGGATTGGCCCTACCATTAAGCAAAATGAGATGGTTGGCAGCAGCAAGGTGTTAGAAGAGAGAGAGCTGTGTTCTACATGTCCTGCACCCACTAATCTAGCCTGCTGCCTTCAGATGCAGTGGAGGATGTTTCCCCATAGTTGTGTTGAAGAAAGATTCCATTGTCAGTACAATCAGCATTTGTACGTGGATTGGGAGGGAGCACCATCTTGTTCTTTGCCTCAGGCAGCAAAATGTTTTGGGCAAGCCACATTCCCAACTTAAAACTTACAGCCCAAAAGCAGCAGTAATTGGGCAGACATTTGGGAGTATTGGACTCTGCATCCCCTTTGCTTATCAAGTGGGTCTTTGCTCTGAATATTCTCTTTTACTAAGGTGAGAAATCTGAGATCTTTCACAGTTGTGCCATCTACTATATGAAACTCATTGGGTAGAATCCAGCTAAAGTTCTACATAGAGTAGGCCCATTGAAATGACTAACAGGTCCCATTCATTTCAATAGATCTACTCTAATAGGACTTTAGTTGATTCTACCCATTCCCAGGTACGTTTTCCAGGCTCCATCCCTGTACTCTTTCTATCAACAAGTGAGATGTTTGTGGTGGTGGTTTATTCTTGGGAGTATTGCAAGCAGTCATACAGCCGAGTCATATGCACAGCCAATATGCCTATGTATACCAGTTGCTGGGGAACATGAGTGGGAGGGTGCTATGGCACTCATGTCCTACTTGTGGCAGTCGGTTGGTCACTATGTGAACAGAATGCTGGACTGAATGTACTTTTAGTCTGATCCAGCATGACTCTTCTTATGTTCTTATGTTTACTTAGAAGTAAATCCCAGTGTATTCAGTGAAGTTTACTCCCATATAAGTGTGCATATGGTTGCAGACTTAGTTGCATATGTTGTTAAATTAGCTTATATTGCTGCTATTGATGGCTCTTTTCTTTGTTTACAAATGATATCTTGCCTCAATGCTTTTTTATTGTACTTCACTTCTGATATATTGTAGAATAGTATAAAGATGAACTCGGTAATTCTTTATAAATGAGAACTCTGTAATTCAGAAATATAACTGTATATATACCAGATACCAGAGAAAACCTGTTTCAGTGAGTCCACTAGACCCTGAGACAATCATAAAATCAGTGTAGCACACAAGGGGATTATCACCTCTCAGGTAACCTTATATTGTTAAGAAATTTCTTGCAGTGATAACAGAGGCTGCTCCATGATAGTTTTACAGGCCGAAGTGTGGGCAGTTATCAAGTAATACATGAATTCACCCCATGGTTTGGTAGCATTGTATTCATAAACACTGCTGACACTTTTACACAAAGTTAGCGTGAAACATACAAAAGTTCAGATCAGCACTGTCCCACAGTGGATTTTGACTCACACATAGGGTGACCAACTGTCAGGATTTTCCTGGAGTTGTCCTGGTTTTTGTTCTGTCCTGGGTGTCAGGGGGGATTTTCTGCAATTTTCTATAATGTCCTGGAATGACACACTTTCCCATTTAAGACTGCCATTAGCGTGGCGGGGTAAATGACGTGCTTTCCAGAGGCCCCTATTGGAGCAGTGGAGGGGAGGAATGACATACTTTCCCCTCCTCCTTTCCAAGGTCCCGAGTCAAGTGAAGGAGGGGAAAGCATGCTTTCTGGGGCCTCTGGAAAGCATGTCATTCATAACTGCCACACTAGTGGCAGCTGTCTATAGCCTGGAGGGAGGAATGATGGAAAGAACACTTCCCCACCCCTCAGGGTGTCCTCTTTTTTGGTTTCCCAAATATGATCACCCTAGTCACGCAACAAATGTTTTCTTCAAAAGACCTCAAGCCAAACTCTGTATCAAGGATTATATTCAATGTTAATCCTACTTAGAGTAAGCCCACTGAAATGAATGGGACTTTAGTTAGACTAACATTGGAGAAAACCCATTGGAGACAATCCCAAGTGCTGTCCTGGCCATGCTCCATGGTATATCTCCAGGGATGGTCAGGATGAGTTTGCAGCCATTTGGTGCAAGGGGGCCTGAGTCTAGAATCTGGTTGAATCTGCTTCTGGTCTTTCTTTTAGAAAAGGCAGTGGGATATTATCTGTGGAGGAAGCGACAGTCAAGAAGCTTGGCTCCCTGAAGCTGCCATGCTATTTTTAGGCCCTCGTATGTGCCCACCCAGTGCTGTTCCCCTTGTTTGTTTCCTATCAAACAATGAAGCTTGAAAGAATTGCTTGGAAAGCAGCCAGCTTTCTTGATGGCGAAGGTGTCAGCTTTCAGACCTCTGACAGCCTTTTGTAACCCCCACCCCCAAGGTAGCATGAAATAGGATTGACATGTAATCCTTGCTTCAAATTGTTACACTTGATCTTATCCCATACTAGATCACAAATTAACAAATGAGAATTTAATCCCAAAGCTGTTGAGCTCAAGAATAGTCTAAGACCCTGTATGGCCTTGAGTATTTTGCTTTTTCATCAAGGCTACAAGGGAAATATCCAATGTTCTAACTTAGGTTCCATTCATTTCAATGGGTCTACTCTAAGTAGGACTAACACTGGATATAACCCAAAGTGTGGATAAAGACCAGAACATATGCATATCTTTGAAACCTCTTCTATTACTGCACTTATGGGGCATTGCACTAAATCCCATGTAGAAATAGACTTCAGCCGTATTTGAAATTAGCTTCTATTCTCCCACGTTGATGAGATACCCACCTATATTCTCACTTCGCTTTCTTTGTGCTCTGCTTCTCCCTCAGGGCTGATTCACAGATGCATGTTTTTCACCACCTGATGTCTGCATCACCATCATGGGGTAGCTTCCATGTGTTTTTCAGACATTGAAAAAGAAAACCACAAGCAGAACTTCTATATTGCCCCACATCACCTCATAGTGGTTTTCCATAGATATTTCCTGGAGCATTTTTAAGCTTTCTCCTGGAGACATTTCAGGATCTGGCTTTAAAAGGGGTTGGATAAATTCCTGGAGGAGAAGGCGATCAATGGCTACCAGTCCTGATGACTAGGTGCCACCTACAGTATCAGAGGCAGTGAGCCTGTATACACCAGTTGCTGCGGAACATGACTGGGTGGGTGGGTACTGTTGCACCATGTCCTGCTTGTGGGTCCCTGGTCATCAGCTGGTTGGCCACTGTGTGAACAGAGTGCTGGACTAGATGGACTCTTGGTTTGATCCAGCATGACTCTTCTTATGTTCTTAATTTTCAATGAAGTCAGAATGTAAGGAGTCTATGCAGAAACAGGGGCAGGGCACTTGAGGTCCAGCTGAACACTGTGTAGGGACCGCACACAGAACCCATTTGCCCTTGCCGGACTGTCTCTTCAACCCTTCCTGGTACAGCACCGCCAATGCTGGAGCTTTTCAAACTGTCCTTGGGTTTCTAGAGCCATTGTATAGAGCACAATAGCAGTGGTTTGTGAAACAAAACAACAGACCTTGGAGAAAAGCAAACATTTTAGCAGAGCACTTGTACACACTAGAAATCAGAAGATAAAAATAAGTCATGATAGAGCCCTGACATCCTCAAGATGAGTATGTTTAAAAATATATATGTCTATTTTGCATTTTGTGGCTTCACCCCTGAGCTTCCTTGTTGCTATTCTGGATGTTATTATATATCAAATTAAAGAAGGTTGTGCTATTTAAAAATGCAGAATTCTGGAAAAAGAAAAATCTGGCTGGACAAAGATCATAAGACTTACATTGGCTAAGTGTTGCATATGCCTCTGCAGTTCTTTTTTTTACCAGGGCAAATCCCTATTTTCTGCTACCTTTCCTTGATAAATCAGTGGCCTGGTTTGTACATAATGCTAAGCCATGATATGATTTGTTGAAATTTGGGACTGAAATTAGCCCCCAGAACCCCAAAGTTTCCCCACCCTGCACTACTGTCACAAGCATATATTTGGTGGTGCAGTGAGTGTTGCTTCCAGATGGAGAGCTCCTAGCATTATTAATCCTAAGGCATTGGACAAAGAGTCTATCTTTTCCTCCTAAAAGCTTTTCTTTCCTGGTTAGGAAAAGGGGTGGAAGAAGCCGTGTGAAAATACTGGAGAGTCACAAATGGAAGATGACAATCGATGCCCACCCCATAAAATTCTGTGTTTGAGGCAGGACAGCTGCAGGATAAACGCCTCGTCTGGAAGTACCCTAGGACTGGGCTGCCTTATGGAAATTTAACCTTTTCACTTCTTGACGTAAATTGCAGCTCAATAGCTACATATTGTCCCTGCAATTCACCAGCTATTTATACTGGAGTAATCCCACTGGAATTACTTTCTTAAAGCCTGTTCCAAACAAAATGATCTGAGAATTGCAATCTCCTGCCAACAAATCTTTTGTAACACACAGCACAGCTGTAACGTTGCATGTGGCTACATGCATGAGTCACGTGGATTTCTGTGAGAATTGCCCAAGTGTAACTGTGTGCAAGATTGCAGCCCTAGCTCCATGCTTTCTTCCCATTTCTAGTTTCCTAAAAGCCCAGTAATAATTTGAATTTGTGTGTTGATTCAGTAATATTGGCTGTTGCTTTGGAATATTTGGAAAGATACCATGTATGACTTCCTTTGTGCTTTTTATTTGGAAATTACCCACAGGGGCATTTTTTTCTGTGTGTGCGTGGGAATGCCGAATTTTGGCCATTTCCTGTTTAAGCTGGCCTCCAGTTAGATTTAACTGGCTGTTTTTCTGATGAATGGGCCCTTGTGCGTAACTCTATTGGCTGGTGTCTATAAATCCTCTCAGTATTTTAAAATTCACTCCCTGCAAGAAGCATTTGTACTAGCAGACTTTGAACAGTCAAAGTATCTACAGATGGCAGTTATAAATGGACCACAGTTGAAAATATGAGCAAAACAGAAGAGAAGTAATTGGTGGGCAACACTACTTCTACTACTATATTCATTTTAATATATTGTATCACATCTTTTAGTGTACAAAGCCCTCAAGGCAGCTTCTGAACTAACTTTTATAAACAGAAAGTAGAATATGCCCTCCTCTTCATGACGCCTGGATGACCTGGCGGCGGCAGCAGCAGGCGGCATGGCCCGCATTGGCGCTCCTTCTGGCCATCTACACCGGAAGGAGCATCAAGGCTGGCTTTTCCTGCCATTGCCGCTGCCGCACTTGCACCTCTCCAGCGGCAGCTGGAGGGACAGCTGGGATCATCGGCTCCCCTCTGGTAAGTTTTTTTTTTTTTTAATCTTCTTTAAAATGGGGGGGGGAGGTTCGGAGGCACGGAGGTAATTTTTTTAATTTCTTTTTTTTAAATGGGGGGACGTTCAGAGGCGCGGAGGTTATATTTTTTATTTTAGTTTTTAGAATGGAGGGGAGATTAGGAGGCGCGGAGGTTAATTTTTGTATTTTAGTTTTTAGAATGGGGGGGGGCGGTAGGAGGCATGGAGATGGTGCAGTGAGCTTATGGCTTGCTGTTCCACCCCCTTCCCTGCCCAGCCCATGGCGACTAATCAGTGGTCGTCATAGACTGGGTACGCCTCACAGAAGCTCTGGAGAAACAGCGACAGACGACAAAAGCCCAACTTTTTTAGTGCGGAGCTTTGGGGCTTTGCCCCTAGACGGCTTCGGGGTGGCGGCAGCATCATGTAATCCACCGGCCGCCACTCTGAAGCCACCGCGAGGGAAAGTGACCATATAGAGGTACCCTATGTAAAAAAACATAGGGGTATACATGACAAACTCAGCAACTAAAACCAGATGAAAAGACTATTAAATACCATTAAAATCAGAACAGACTTCTCCTGGCACCTCGAAGATAACAATTGTCTTTGCCAGGCAAATATGCCTAGAAAGAGAATTTGGGCACCACCACAGAAAGGCCCTTCCTTTGCCAATCACCTGCTTGACATCAGAAGGTAGAGATACATAGAGAAAGATCTCTGAAAATCAACTCAGTTGATGGCCAGGTGTCTATGGGAGATGGTGATCCTTTAGACACCCCAGTCCCAGGCTGTTTAAAGGAATTTAAAGGACAAAACCAGACTGTTGAATTAAATAGGGGGGCAGGGGGAATGGGAACTAGTGAAAATGTTTTGCACTGGATGTTCACAGTGGTGCATAGTATAGACTGACCAGACGCCCGGATTTGTCCGGACATGGCAGGGAAATGGGGTGCAAATCCACATCCGGGCGGAAAAAACCGTTTTGGGGGGCCAAATCCGGAAATTTAGCCCCCCAAAACGGTGACCAGGTGGCCCTGGGGCGAGCCGGGCCAACTGGGGGGCGGCGGGGGCAAACCGGGGCGGCGGGGGGTCACGCGGCGGTGGCGCGAGGCTGGCGGCGCGAGGCACCTACCGGCTGGGGCGTCCGTTTCCCTCCGGTGCTCGGAATCTACTGAGAAACAGGCTTCGCGGCCTGTCCCTCAGTAGCGCGCCGGGTGATGACATCATCAGTCGGCGCACTGCTGAGAGACAGGCCAGGAAGCCTGTTTCTTAGTAGATTCCAAGCACGGAGGGAAACGGACCCCCCCAGCAGCAGCAGGTAAGGAGCGTGGGGCAGGGGGGAGGGCGGGGGAGCGCGGGGGAGTGGGGGGGCGGCGCGGGTGCTCGCGGCAGGTGGGGGGGCGCGGGTGCTCGCGGCGGGGCACTTACCTGCTGGGGCTTCCCTCGGGTGCTCGGAATCTACTGAGGAACAGGCTTCACGGCCTGTCCCTACTGAGGGATAGGCCGCGAAGCCTGTTTCTCAGTAGATTCCGAGCACCGGAGGGAAGCCCCAGCAGGTAAGTGCCCCGTGCACCCGCGCCGCCCCCCCCCCCGCCCGCCCGCCCGCCCCGCGCTCCTTACCTGCTGCTGCTGGTGCTGGGGCTTCCCTCCGTGCTCGGAATCTACTGAGAAACAGGCTTCACGGCCTGTCCCTCAGTAGCGCGCTGGATTATGACGTCATCACTCGGCGCGTTACTGAGAGACAGGCCAGGAAGCCTGTTTCTCAGTAGATTCCGAGCACGGAGGGAAGCCCCAGCACCAGCAGCAGCAGGTAAGGAGCGCGGGGCGGGTGGGGGGTGGGGGGGCGGCACGGATGTGCAGGGGGGGGCGGGGCGGGGCGGGGCGGGCGCGAGACACTTACCTGCTGGGGCTTCATGTGCCACGTCTCCCTCTACCTCCCAGGTGCTGCATTTCCCCTACCGTGCCTGCCCTGACCGCCTCTCCCATCTCTCACCTACCTCCCCATTGAGATTGCACTGTTGCTGCTGCTGCTGCCCCCTCCCACAATGCTCTAAGGAAGGACTTCCAAGAGTCAGGCATTTTGGCCTGTCTGAGGCACACAGGCTGCTTTTTACAGCCAGTGGAGTTTTTTCATAGAGACTGCCCCCCTTGCTCACCTTCTGAGGATCTTTGAGGAAAGCCATAGGGCGGGTGACTGCTCTGGGGAGCCCCACTGGTTATTCTTCCCCTTTGGCATTTGCTTAGGGTGACCATATGAAAAGGAGGACAGGGCTCCTGTAACTTTTAACAGTTGTGTAGAGAAGGGAATTTCAGCTGGTGTCATTTGTATGCATGCAGCACCTGGTGAAATTCCCTCTTCATCACTGTAGTTAAAGCTGCAGGAGCCCTGCCCGCTTTTGTACCTGGTCACTCTAGTATAGCTCCTGCAGCTTTAACTACAGTGATGAAGAGGGAATTTCACCAGGTGCTGCATGCATACAAATGATACCAGCTGAAATTCCCGTCTCTACACAACTGTTAAAGATACAGGAGCCCTGTCCTCCTTTTCATATGGTCACCCTAGTGTTTGAAGCTTTCAACATTATAACCATATGGTCCAAACTTTTAGAAAAAGGAAGGGAACAGTGTATGTGTGTAGGTGGGGAGGGGGAAAGATTAAAAGGAATGTATAGCTACCTATCCCAAGGAGAGATCACAAGGAGAGATCTGAAGACCAGGTTATGATGGATCCAGATGAAGGTTGAAAGAGATCTCTCCTAGAATCCAGGGTATAGAACTCAGCAAAGTCCAGGTAGGGAAAATTAAGCCACGTAGAGAGTGTAGAAAATATTTAAAAATGAAAAGATCAAAATCAAATAGAGGGTGAAAACAACACCAAGCTGCTCACACCCTAAGAAAACAACACCCTAAGATCAGTGGGCTTTTCAATGGTGACAGCCCGTCTGTGGAATGCCCTCCCCAGAGAAGCTTGCTTGGTACCTATGTTGTGGTGTTTTCATCACCCGATTATTTTAATAAGTATTTTAGTGCTCTTCGCCCTATGCACCTTTATTTTCTGCTGGTTTTACTGTGCTGTTGTGTTTTTACTGTTTATGGCTGACTTCATTTTGGTTTTATTATGTGCTGTTTTTAATTATTGTTTTATTGTTTGTATGTTATTTTTTAATTATTGTACACCACACAGAGAAGTTGGGTTATTGGGTGTAATAAATAGAAAGCATAATGAATACATAAACAAGGAACACAATTAAAGTCCTATTGATTACAATGAGAAATGCCCTATCCTGTGTCCAGCTTGTGATATCATTTTAAGGTTTTCTTTTATTGTCGTATGCTTGGAGAGAGAGAGAAAGCATGCACAGACTGCTATCACTGTGCTTTAATTTCATGTATTGACAATGACAATGACATATCAACGTCCTCAGCTCCTTCCTGGAGACAGAGGCCAGCTCATGGACCAGCAGCTAATTACCTCAGAAGCTGTGGTTAGAGTTGTATTTTCATTGGAGTTCTACTGTTGAAAATTCTGACCAGCAAAATATCTCAATCTATGCCAATATGAGCGAGATTTCCTAAAACTTTTGCTGGGTCTCTCTTTTCCTCTTCCTTTTCTGCAACATTTTTGTTGTTAGGTATTGCTATGTCAATGAGGTAGTTGTGTTTTCCTTTTATATTTATGACTGTTCTTGTCCCAGAATTGTTCTGTCCCAGCATGGCATGGCTTAGCTTGAGTTTGAGTGTGTCTGGATCTCCTAGGCTCTGAAAGCATCTTTTTGGAGAGCACCTGCTGGTTGCATGTTCTCTGCACACTGAGGCAATGTAAATTCAGTATATACTTGGATAAAAGGAAGGAAAGATCCTTATCTAGCATTGTAATAATGGGCATCTGTTCTGGCCTATCTTTGAATTGTACTGACCATGGTCTTGTTCACATGGCTAATGAATCAGAGATATAATCACACATTGTTAGATTAGTTTCTCACTGATCAACCAGAAGTTGAAACAAGCTAAGAGGCGAGAAGTGACTACAACAAGCCTTTAGTCCATTTTGTTCCATGGCTAATGTTTGCAGGGTAATCATATTTTATACTCTTCCTGCATGCTAGGTTGCTAGTTTGTTGTACTAGATTTCTCTGCACTTGTCCACTGCTTCATTTGTTCAATGGTAACAGTATGCTGAATCTGTGAGTATGGATATGAGAAAAATGATGGGGAAAGAGTGTTAAACGTTAGGAAAGTTTAGACTATTGTAATCCAGTGAAAGATTTGCAGTCAGAAAAGATATTTGAGGGAAGGGGAGACTCTGTCACACAGAGTATAGTAAAAGCTTCAAAGAACAGCAAAAGCTACAAAAGTAGAAGTGAGTGAAATTAATTTCAGATACATTCAATGTCTCACTTGTTCTTTATTTCAGTGATTTTAACATTAAGATGTTGTGTAGAACAAGTTTGTCTTAATTGTATGCTGTGAAATCAGACATGTGACCAAGGCCATGTTTGGGTGGGCACGCCCCCTTGGGGATGGACATGTTGGTGGGCACGCCCCCTTGGGGCGGTCATATTGTCCTCCTTTTTGGTTTCCAAAATATGGTCACCCTAGCATAGTATATAATTTATATAGAAATCTCTCAGTCTGGTAGACAGTGAAAGGCACTGGCCTTCAACTGATTGGTTATGAAAACCCACTCTGACCTAAAATGGGTTACGCCCACAGCACCACCCCACTATTTTTTCTTTAAATAATAACAAGAAGAAGAAGAAGAAGAAGAAGAAGAAGAAGAAGAAGAAGAAGAAGAGAAAGATGGAGAAACACAGACAGACATGAAGCTCCATCAGAGGAGTGTTTTATTGCACGCTCGTTACTGGGCACTCATGGATTTTTGCAAGCCCCTCTCACGATCACGTCTGCCTCTCACAAGCCTCCCGCCTCTTCTAGCCTTCTTCACGCCACAAAAAAACCCCAGTAAGTCCAACTTATTTGAAAGATGGAACTTGCCACTATCTCCTGCTGTGTGCAGGAGAAGCAGCATGTTCAAAATGGCCCACTGAATGGACTACATGGACTTTGTTTACGTCCTCTTTCAAAAGAGGAAGTAATGAAGGACAAACACCCGGGCGGAGAAGCGATGGTAAGCAAATGCAATTTTCTCCTGTGTGATGACGCCCATGGTCAAATATTAAAAGTTAAGTCCCATGTTGCTGTTTTAAGGTAAATATGGGTCTCATTTTTGCCATAGCCAAAGGTTGCATCTTTAAACAGAACCCAGAGAAGTGCTTCAGAGTACCTGCCTAGCAGGGTTTATACTAAATGAAATAGATGAGGCAGTGCTGTAAAGACAGATTAGGGAGAATGTGTGTAGTGGGATGTATCAGGCTCCCTACCACTCCTGATTTTTACTAGGTAGGTAGTATTTTAACAGTGAGGCCTGCGTAGTGTAACGAGAAGTGTTGGCCTCCAGCACTATTTTTATTTCCAATAATACCTCTGGGCCCTATATGCAGCAAAAAATGTGATTTGGCATTTGGGGCTCAGACCCTCTCCTCTGCCTTGTACTCCATTTCTTGGTCAAGTTTGCCTTCTGAGAAATGGCTATTTTGTGACTGGCTACAACTACCATGGCAGCCATTTTATGAATGGGCAAGCCCTCCCATGGCAGCCATATTGTAAAAGTGCTCACAGTACTCTCAAAATTCAAAGAATGCCCACCAACCCAAATGATTGGAGACCCCTGGTGTAGGAGAATCAGGAGTTTGCTTTTTAATGTTTGGTAAATTAATTTTTCTTGCAACAGAAGCAAAAACATGAGGAAAGGCCCCAGGATCCTCCAATAAACAAATACCAGCTGTGGTACTTTGAATAAAACCAGCGAAGTAATTGTTGTATATTTTTATGGAAAATCATCATCATCATCATCATCATCCCTTTATGTCAGTTTGCAAGGAGAACTATGCTTATAATATAAAAATGAGTCTGGAGTAACCTTTGGAACCAATACAGCAGTGAGGTGGGGGATGTGTCATGAGGTATTTCATGCACTGTGCTGAACCTCTGTTGGGCTGGTAGGGTAGATTTCATCCATATGGTAGTAGAACATGACATGTTTTCCGAATGCAATCTTGCCACTTACTACCACTCATCACTGTTTAGTGTTGACAATGTAAAGGATCTTGTACAGAATTACAGAAATGGCATAGCCCCAACCTGAAGAGCCAATGCTCTAAGTATGATGGACAGGACAAAGGTCAAGAAGAGGACAGAGTGTGGGGAAAAATAGCTAATGAGTGGAATACAAGCAAGGAAGGGCATTACGGGTCACAGCGGAATCTCTCAGTCACAAATGATTCTCTGATGTATTACTCCCCTAAGGGTAATTAAATTTGTTACAAAACTGGCAAATACACTTTGGGTACCCATGGTACACCTAGGGGTGTGTGGGAAATTCATCTCATATTTTTGTTTTCATCAGGATTTACCCAGATCAGACCTTCCAGTTCAAACATGGACTCGAAGACACAATCTGCAGTCAATGGCCATATATTTCTGAGCTTGCAATGTGATCTGTGGACCCCAAACAAATGTGTTCTACAGCATGCATGCATTTGAAAAAATGCACACAAATATGCTTTAATCACCGGGAGAACAGTGCATACATTTCAAAGATAATGCACATTTGGTGTGTGCATTTGGAAAAATATGCAAGGATTTTCATGTGGAAACACAAACAACAAAGCTTGCAATATGATGCGGACTGGACTTGGAACAAGCTTTGAGATGGAATTTGGAGACATCTGGCAAGGTTGAGTTTTGCTGATTTGTATACCCCTAGGTTATACCCCATAAGCTATGAGAGCCGTAAAGATGCACATCATGGTATGAGGGCCTTTTTCCAACCGTGGCTCCCTAATACATCCACACATAGTAGACAAATGGTCAAAAATACATACATGGTTTTCTCACATGACAGGTCCACCTGCCATTTTTGTAGAGTGTAGTACAAATGAGCTACACTTGTTTTACAGAGGTTGAAGGTTATACAGTATTCTAGCAGAACAAATGAAGGCCCTATTCCAGGAATTAGATTTGAAGTAAATTCAAAGTTCACATTGAGTGTTTGAGCTCACCTAGGCCAAATCTATACCTCTGTTTCATTAGCGTGGCAAGCGCTAGTCCCTTTCACGATTGCCACTGTTGTTTGCTCTCCTGCTATTGCACCCGCCCCACCCTGCCCCTTCTCTTTCCCCCTCCAGTTCATTGGTTCTTGTCGGGTGATGGATGTGGTTGCGTTCCCCACCTCGCTCTGTTTTTGTTTTCTAGGGTTTTACTGATTCAGTGTTTAATCGGCTGGGCACTGTTTCTGCGGGCAATGAGTGTGGGGTTGGAGCAGCAAAAATCCATTTGGCTGGCTCAGCACATGTCCGTTTGACCGACAGACTCAGCAAGCTGTAAGAGAACCACCCCGCCTTCCTCTTTCGTCAGCAGGATTACCACCAACAAAAGCAACATTGTGCGAGGACTGCAATACATAGGATGGAAAGGTGCTTTTATTTGGCATGGAGAAAATAAATCACACTTTCCTTGCCCTTGAAAAAGATGGAAAATGGAGGGGAAGAGGCAAGGTGACTGCAGGATCATGTTTCAAAATGGCAAACCAGGCAGGACAAGAGTGCAATAAAATGCTGGTGTGATGGAGCCCCTTGTACCAAATCACTACAAATGTGGAATAAAAAACAGGATATAACACTATGAAACAGGATATATGGAATGTGGATTGTGCCCCAACAATTATCAGTGCACTCCAATACCACTATAAAGCAGTAGTGTACATCTAGCCCATATCTTGCCAAAATTCATCCTCATTGGATCCCTGATAAGCACCTGTGATCAGGCACTTGCCTAGAAAAAGAAGATTCAAAGTAATGGATGCCACCAATCTTCCCTTTATCTTTGTCATCTTTTTGGCAGTCCCTCTCTCCAACCTCTTTTTGAGGCTTCAATCTTCTTAAAATACTCCCATGATCATTTTCTTGTGGCTTTATTTCTAATGTTTGCAGGAGCAGTGCTTCTCTCTTCAGCCCCAGGGGAGTGCTCTGAACAGAGAATTCCTCAACAGATTCAATTCCATTACCAGAGGCTTGAATCAGAATAAAGAGTTTTTATCACACTGCATATGTTAATTGGCTTACCTAGTGCCAGGATGTTTGTGTTATCAGTAACTACTGTACTGCGAATGACCAATGTTACTAATCTGACTTTGTGCATTTAATTTCCTTCTGACCACACTGCTGACAATTATTTCCCCACCAACACTATAATACTCTTCATAATACTCCATTCATCTGATGAGGTGGCCTGTAGTCCACAAAATCTTATGCCAGAATAAATGTGTTTGTCTTGAAGGTGACACAAGATTCTTATTTTGCAGTAAGAGAAAAGGATGGTTCAACTGTGGGCCTTAGTAGTACTTGACAATAATTTGTGGAAGGCACAGCTGGAGTGAGCAGGGAGACCTGATGAAGTCTGTGCTTACCCTCACAGAAATGGCACTGGCAGCTGTAACTAAAGCCATTTAACCATGTCAAACATTTTCTGCTGGGGGAGGAGGGAGGTGTGAAATCAGCCCTTTAACTGAAAAGGTGTTTGTGACCACTTCTCCTAATGTGTTCCTTGAGGCTCAGTGGGAAACTGGGGCAGAGGTTGACATCTAGTGGTAACAAAGACTGCAGGGATTACACCACATAGAGCCCAGAGAATGCATAAGGATCAGCGAAGCCACAGGACTGCCATCTTGCTCTGTTTGTTCAGCCAAGAGGATCTCTGTGAAAGTGCTCGTGAACAAAACCCATTTTACTAGGGTGACCATGTGGAAAGGAGGACAGAGCTCCTGTATCTTTAAGAGCTGTATAGAAAAGGGAATTTCAGCAGGTGTCATTTGTATGCACACAGCATCTGGTGTGGCGTAGTGGCTAGAGTGTTGGACTGGGAGTTGGGAGATCCGGGTGCTAGTCCCCACTTGGCCATGAAGCTCACTGGGTGTCAGGTGTACCACAAGTAGGCTGACCAGATAAAATCCAGGTCAGGGCTCATGTAACTTTAACAGTTGTAGAGAAAAGAGAATTTCAGCCAGTGTCAATTGTATGCAATTAGTTCCTGGTGATATTCCCTCTTCATCACAACAGTTAAAGGTGCATGCACTATACTAGAGTGACCATATACAAAAGAAGGCAGGGCCCCTGCACCTTTAACTGTTGTGATGAAGAGGGAATTTCACCAGGAACTAATTGCATACAAATGACACTGGCTGAAATTCCCTTTTCTCTACAACTGTTAAAGTTACATGAGTCCTGACCTGGATTTTATCTGGTCACCCTAACCACAAGGCCCGGAGGCCTTGTGGATTGAAAGTTGAAAAATTTGGGGTTGTTTTAAGAAAGTCTGTTTCTCTGTAAGCTTATCATCTGTCTCTGTTTCCCACGGGAGGTTGCTAGCTGAGGCCTTGGAGTAGATAGTTTCCCTGGGAACAAGGAATGTTTGGAAAAGGAGGGGGCCTCTCTAAAAAGCAGTCACTCAGATTGTAGCATCATCAAAAGGAGGTTGAACTGTGCCGCCCTGTTGGCACATGGGTTTGATTTACAGGTCTGAGGACCTGTCTGTCAAGTGGCTTGGAATAAGCCAGGCCTCCAGTCTATAAGAGAGGGGAGCAAGGGGGAAGAACCCTTGCGAGAGATCATCTTTCAACGCTTGGCCTGAAACCCCTCGTGTACATGCTCATGTGCTAGTTGGACTTGGAATTTCTAAGGATTGTGCCATGGAAAGTGCTTGGAGGACTTGTGTTTGCTCTGGATTGTGTGTGTGTGGCCTGCGAGAGAGCCTCCCTCTGAGCTAAAGTATGTGCAGGGGAGGTTTCCTAGGTCGATGAGGTCCATTCCCTGGGGTCTTGCTTTCTTTGGTCAGCTCAGCATTTCCGACAGGCTGGGTATAGTTAGTGTGAGGCCAATCTGTCTCTGCTGGGCTCCAGGTGGCCCTGTGTCTGGAGCACTTCCTTGGGCTCTAGCAATGTTCTTCAAGAGTCAGCATATGTGGCATCTGGAAATGCTCAGATAGGATAGGGGCTAACCCTACACTTCTCTCCCCCTAGTGATTGCCTAAAGGATCAAGTCAAGGCTGGAGCCTAAAGCTTTCTGGCCGTTATCAGCTTTAAGTGGATGTATGCAAAAATTAAACAGTAATTCTTGGAATCATGTGATTTCGCCAATAAAGGAGTCTCACCTTCTTGAGTGTCTTGTCAGTTTGCCAAAGCTTGTGAGGAGAAGCCTGGGGATGGGCCTGCTCATGACACTGGGTGACTTTGGGAGAAGCACAAACTCTCAGCCCAACCTACCTCACAGGGTTGTTGTTGTGAGGATAAAATGAAGAGGAGGAGGATTATGTATGCCGCCTTGGGTTCCTTAAGGAGGAAAAAAGGTGGGATATAAATGTAATAAATAAATGTAATAAATAAAATAAAATTCTCTCTTCATCACAACAGTTAAAGCTGCAGGAGCCCTGCCCTCTTTTGTATCTGGTTTCTCTAGTATAGCTCCTGCAGCTTTAACTGTTGTGATAAAAAGGGAATTTCACCAGATGCTGCATGCATACAAATGACATCTGCTGAAATTCCCTTTTCTATACAGCTCTAAAGATACAGGAGCCCTGTCCTCCTTTCCATATGGGTCACCCTAATTTTACCCTCCAGACTGAGTCACTGTGAACTGTGCCTGCCTATCTACCTTCCTTCTGAAGTAGTTCAGACCCGAGGAGGCAGCTGAGGCAATTTATTCTCAGAATGCAACTTTTTTCATGGATAAAGCACTTCAGGGTTTGTTTTGACCTAGGGGGCATCTATATGACACCGCTTTGCTCACTGATTCCCCACAAACTCCACAGCATTGCTGCTGAAAGGTGACACTGATAGACTTACATGGCAGGAGGGAGCGCAGCCTATCTGGCCAGGAAAAACCACAGTGTCGTTGTCAGACAGCAGGAAGGGGTGGTGGTGAGGAATGGAGGGACCAGCAAACCATGAAAAACTTTGGGGAGGCAACCTCACAAAACTTTGAAAGCTGCTGCTACAGTTCATTTAATTTATTCAAGGAGTGGGTTATACATGAAGTGCCCTTACTTTCCTTCCTCTTTAAGGAATGGTGGCCATTCAGCCTGTCAAGCCCCCGCCCTGCCCCATGCCCGCGTTCCCACGTTTATCCTGAACTGGGATCCACGAACAGCTATGCCTACTTTATTAACCTGAACAGAAGCCACCACTGACAGACAAGAAACAACGGTGGCATCAAAGCAATAGGAAAAGTCACGGTAAATCAACACTTAGAAAAAGCAGTTTTGTAGGGGAAAGTTGGCGGCTGCATCACATAAATGACGGAGTGCAGCTGCGCAGCCACTACAGGGTATTTAGAGCACATAGGCAAGACCCTGGGCAGACTCGTTTCCTCTTTTATGCTCCCCTTTTTAGACCCTTTTAAGGCTTTGAGGTGGCCTGAATATCAATGAGTACCAGAGGATGCTCCTAGTAAGCACAGTTCGTCACAACAGGAAACACTTCTGGAATGTACCTTGAGGGTGGAAATTGGTTTTGGCCGGTCTGATAAACTTGCTAAAAAATGTTGGATGGGTGAGAAAGAAGTTTTTGAATGCAAGGAGAGCTGATGTTGCTTTCTTCCAACTAAGTGGGGAGGGAGCCAGCAAGAGGGAAAGGCACAAATTATGACAAAAACCAGGAGAGACAATATTTTCAGGTGCCTGAAAATGCTTTAATAAGCCCGACACATTACAGAAAAAGATTTCCTTCCTCAAAGGTCACTTCATATAGTTTGACAAAGAGGAAATATTTGTTAGATTTTTTCAAAATATACGTGGAGGAAGATAAGTGGCTCTTGAGGAAAGAAATACCTTTTCAAAATGTGTTGGACTTATGAAAGCATTTTCAGGCACCTAAGAATATTGTCTCTATTGGTTTTTTTACATTTCATCCAGCTAGAACAGCACAGGGAGCTGCAAAAGGCTGTGTGTGTCTGTGTTGTTTTCAGTTTGAGCATGCTTTTAATTTGCCAGGATGTCATGCTTTTATTGAAGTTTGTATTTTATCAGCCACGTTTGTCTCTGTTATGTTATTATAGATGCTGTATTTTACTACTGTAGTTTTAATGACTGCAAGCTGACTTCAACAACACTAGTGTATTAGAAAGGTGGGGTAGAAATCTTTATACTCAACAACAAATAACCAAAGTGTGCACAAGCTTTTGTACATCTAAGTGGGCTCTTCAGGACCTAGCCATAAATCTTGTGACTTAATGGCAGCTTCATGATATTTAGAAAGACACCAAATCTATTTGTATTTTGCATGCCTTCTTTTTGAACTTTACAGGTTCTTGCCTTTTATCCTGTGTAGTTAGCAGTTGCAAGGGCCTATCTTTTAGATGTAGACATAACTCCCACCCTTGCAGAGTTTCCACTTGACCAGAAGCCTTGAAAGGAGAACTAATTGAAGTTGTATGTGCCCACTCCCTCTGCCCTGGATCTTTGCTTTTCTGAGAACTGAGCATCCATACTTTCTAGAGTTTCTCATTTATAAATACAATGTGTGTCTGGAGAGAAGGGTAGGGAAGGTATAAATTAGGTTAGGCCTGGCCTACCTATTTAAAGGGTAGGTCCAGCCCACCTTGTTGTATTATTATTTCTTTTCTCTCTTGTGGAAGTTTTTCTAGACGGACATGATGGGCTTTGGCAGGTCATGCTGTCTTTAACTGATTCAGAAATCTCCTGACAATTGAGCATGTTTTAAGTATGGCTGCCTTCTGGATGTATTTTGGTAGGCCCAATTTCTGAAGGTTTTCTATACAGTTTTTTGATGTGATGCCGGGAACTGATGTGACTAAGGGAATAATTGTGACCTTTTCCTATTGCCATAATTCTTTGACTTCCATGGCCAATGGTGTATATTTTCCTCCCTTTTCCTCTTCCTTTTCTACAACATTCTTGTCACTAGGTGTTGCTATGTCAATGAGGTACATGTGTTTTTCTTTTTTATCTATAACTGTTGGGTCTGGTCGGGTGCAAGGTATTGTCTTTTCCTTATGAATTGTTCTGTCCTAGTATATTTTATGATCTGCATTTTCCAAGATTGTTTTGGGTGAGTATGTATAGTATGGTGTAGGTTGTTTGATGAAGTTGAATTTGATGGCCAGTTGTTGGTGAATTATTTTTGCAGCTGTATTATTATTATTATTATTATTATAGTCTCACTATTTAACCTTTTTACTTCTGTTAGGTTAAATAACAGTTCATTTTTCTTGTTATATGCACATACAGACCTACTCACGTCAATAGACTACAGCAGGCTTCAGCAGGCCTCCAAAAAAAATATCTTAAATTTGTTTGGCTCACCACTTGCCTTGGGAGTTTAACATTAAATGATAGTCCCAAGGTGTAATGTGTTGGGCAGTCCATTCATGTTGATGAAGAGTAGGCAAGTGAGTTAGTTAATAGCAAAGGAAGAACCTTATATCATCTAGGGGGGGTGAGGTAGGGTGACCAGATAAAATCCAGGTCAGGGCTCATGTAACTTTAACAGTTGTAGAGGAAAGGGAATTTCAACCAGTGTCATTTGTGTACAATTAGTTCCTGGTGAAATTCCCTCTTCATCACAACAGTTAAAGTTGCAGGGGCCCTGCTTTCTTTTGTATATGGTCACTCTGGTATAGTGCCTGCACCTTTAACTGTTGTGATGAAGAGGGAATATCACCAGGAACTAATTGCATACAAATAACACTAGCTGAAATTCCTTTTTCTCTACAACTGTTAAAGTTACATGAGCCGTGACCTGGATTTTATCTGGTCAGCCTAGGGTGAGGGTGCTATATTTTTCCTGAGTTAGAATTCCACCCCGGGAAGGATAAGAAACTCAAAATGGGAATTTCTCAACTTAAAAAAAAAATCTGTGTGTGTGTGTTTCACTTTTATCCAGTCCTTTTTTTCAAGGAACTCAGAATGGTGCCCTTAAAATAACCCTGTGAGGTAGGTGAGACTGAGGGATAATGATTGTCCTGGACAGCTCTCCCTGCTCCAACTCTGACAATCTAACTGCCATGTCATCACTAACTGTCAACGTTGGCTCTCAGTAACCAGTGTTTTCTTAATGGCAGAGTTTGTCCTGGCTGAAAATCTGAGTGGATCCAGACTAAATGTAGATATTGAATAGTTTGAGATAATGGTGGCATTCACATGTAATGCTAAACCATAATTTTGTGTTACATGCATGAGCAGAAAGGAGCCCACGGGCATCTCTACATTAAGGGGAAAAAACCTCGAATCCTTACCAGGCTTTTTCCCCTTGGGACTTTCAACGTTCACTACTGGCTCTTTAAACAGTGACCAATGCCAATCTCATGATTTGTAACTGAAAACTTCCCCTCTGTGCCATGCTCCACAAAGTTAAATGAAACACTGCCATCTAGTGGGGGAATCATGAGCATGCAATAAATCACTCATGTTGAGAAGCTCCATATGAAGCACCAGGCTCACTTCACTTTCCCCCATCATTTTCCTCTTCCTACACAGCTGGGAGGACAAATAAACCAAAATTCAGATCTCTGGTTTGTCATGTGTGCAACAGGAATTGTGTTTTAAAATAAATTTTAGTTTGTTAAACAAGCCAGCAAAACAACTCAGGGCTTCTTGTTGGCCTTTTTAGCAACTGACTAGACTTTCTCTTAAATCACAATGTCAGGTTGGCATGTAATGACAAGCCAGGAATCTGCTAAACAGAAATTGAATTCTAGTTTATTCATCCTCCCAATTGCATGGGAAGAGATGAGGGGATGGGGGAAGTGTGTGAGCCCTGAGGCTTCACGCAGGCTCCTTTCTGCTAATTTAGCATTATGAGTGAATACTCGTAATGAGTTGAAGGTTTTTGTACCAATCTAATGAATAAACATGTCGGCAGCCCAAGTGTCTCTCTGGAAAAGAGAAATAGGAAAAAATGAAAATAAAAGTAACAATAGTTTCTCTAAAACCTGTAGCCAAATGTTTTATTTAAAATTAATATAGGACAGAAAAGTTCTTCTGATCTTTTGGGGAGGGGGTTCACAATTTTCAAAGGTCTTGTCATTTCATTAGTTGGAAGTATATTATCATTTGATAGCGGTTAAATTTTAAATGCCACTTTTCGAACATGCTCATTAATAATTCATAGGCATTTATGAATTCATGATGATATTATTTAGTATTCATGAAATTCGTGTTCTGAACCTTTATTTGAGTAACCTGTGGCTTGCTTGGGCTGCACTTGAAAACTTTGAGTAATTCAGATTTTGGGGGGTTGTCCATGTAAGAGCACCCTGTGCCCCTTCAACAGAGACAGAAGATCTGCTTGGATTTTATAAAAGTAACAGAAGCAAATTAAATGCAATCAAAGGCACTGACATTTAGTTAAACAGTGTTGAGGGTGGCAAAGTGAATTAATTGAAGTAAAAGTTCTGAAAGGACATACTTCTGAATTCAAAACCTTATCAAATCCAATGAATAATCATATGTGATTTGCAAATTTGCAAAACATCTTTTCCCCTTAGATGTGTTAGGAGCTCTATTCATGAACTCTTGTCGCAGTCTGAGATGCACTGGAACTGCCATTAGTTATTCACCGATTGGTTCACATCATTCAAAATAGGCACCTGAGGATCATTTCACCCATCAACACCTTTGTAAAGTCCAAAAACTTGATGAATGCTAGCTGAGCCCACACTGGTGCAGACACAAACAGACAATGAAAAAATGAGTCATCAAGAGTTTTTGGCTGCCTCTACAAGAGAGGTTTAAAGCTCTTTCAAGGCGCTTTTAAAAAATTACCTCTACAAGAACGGAGCGCAAATCGGGCGTAGAGGTGCGTTATCTCTCCGATTATGCACATTATTGAATGCGCGTTAAATCGCAAGTTTTATTTTGCTCCAGCCGTTAAAGCGCATTTTGACTGTGTGAACAAGCACTTATGCGCATTAACTACTTGTAAAGCGCATTTTGGACATCCGTTAATGCACTTTGCCGCCTCTCGCCGCCTCTCGTGCAGAGGTATTAGCTGTAAATGCGCTTCAGCGATTATGCGCATAATCGCCTAACCGGGCGCAAAAGCGAATCCTTGTAGAGGGGACCTTAGTTGTGAAAGGTCTACCTTGATCCATTGGAAAACCATGATAGTTAGTTTGTTAGGTTGCAAGATAATTTTGGTTAGGATGAAAATACACAATATTTTTAGGAGCAAAGTGGCTTGATAGTGTTGTTATATTATGAAAACACATACATTTTCTTTTTCGGTTCTACAGAGAAGATTTTTAAAAAATTATTCTGCAGGCTTTTAGCAAGATTTAGTCCAAAGAGGAGAAAATCAAACGATGGCAGTGACCTATTTCCCAGTGCTTGCGACACCACCACCAATCTCTGTTCAGGATGGCCATGCTGACTGAGGGAGAATGGACTGGAGTTGCAGTCCAATCCAACTAGAGGGCACCAGGTTGGGAAAGGCTGATCCATGCACTCACATATGTTCTGGGGGCTGTCCTTTCAGCAGCAACACCTCGCACTATCTGTGGGATCTTAATACCCAGATTGACTGTGATGAGACTTGTCCCTTCCTCCTGCTGCCAGACCCTCTTGGCTCCTCCTATAGACTTGAGGCCTGTTCAGGCTTTCAAGAGAATGCATAAGGGTTCAAAGTGGCCAGCCCCTTCCCATCCGTTCAGATCGTGCCATGTTGAACTGGCTAGTTCTGAACAGAACTCACTGCACAAGTAGAACTCTATGCAGTCATGGGCCCTGCCTATTCAGGCCTGTTGCACTGTACATTCCTGGATGCTTTCATCCCCTCCTAAGTTTCATTTCCCCAGCAAATTCTGTTCTCTCCCTAATTTGTGAGATTCCAGCTGCTGCCCACATGCACACCTCGACTCATCCCCCTCTGTTCTGGGGAGGGCCAGCATCAAGGGTAGGCATGGTTGGGCCCCTGCTGAGGGCCCACACCCCAGCAGGGGCCTACTGACAGTTGCCCCCTAGATTTGCTCCTCCTCTTCATCTCTTGTCACCAATATTTCCCTCAGTTCCTCAGAATCCTTTCCCGAAAATATCACTTCAGCCATGTGTATCAGTCCTACATCTTCTGCAGTGAAGGCTGGTGAAAATTCATCCAGCTCTTCTGCAGCAATCTCTTTATCCACCTCTAGTACCCCTTTACTCCCTCCCTAGCCAGGTTTGTACTTCCGGTGTTTTTAAAAGAATTCTTCCTTGTTGACCTTGATGTTATTAGTAGCATGGCCAGTAATAAGGTGAGGACCCAACTGCGTATATATCCTCAAGGAGACAAAATCCAGCCCCCTTCATCATCTTTGATTATACATTATACATTATTATTGTATATTATTATTTATTATTATTATTACATTTCTATGCTGCCCCATAGCCAAAGCTCTCTGGGCAGTTTACATAAGATTAAAACAATTAAAAATGATACACATAGATGAAGGGGAGCATAGCTTAGTGGTAGAGCACCTGCTTTGCATGCAAAAGGTCCCAGGTTCAAGCCCCAGCAGGAAAAACTCCTGCCTGGACCCCAGAGTAGCCATTGCCAGTCAATGTCGACAATATTGGACTAGATGGATCAATGGTCTGACTCAGGATGAAGCAGCTTCCTAGGTTCCTTTGTTAATATGGAATTGGAGATCTGCTTCAGAATCCGATTTCCTTCTCCTTCCCCTTAATAGGCTTTCTTTGCTGTGGGGATATGTTCTGTAAAGAAGTAAGCAGTGCTTTGAAAAGGCCCCAACGCTCACTCACTGGAACGTTTGTGTCCTGCATCTCTCCTTTCGCCATGTTTTATGCACGGCTGCTGCTGCTCTTTTGCTTACCCATACTGTTCCTCCTACTCTCATTCTGTTCTTTAAGGGAGAAATTCAGCACTCTGCACAAAGTCCAATGCCAGGCTCGGGGGGGGGGGGGGAGGAGGAGGCAGGCCAAATGAGCAAGAAAAGGACAAGCTCATACATTTATTGAACTGCCTCAAGACACAGTTCAGGCTGGGAGTTATTAAATGACCAAGTGGATCTCTGCAGCGGCAGCTGGGTCTGGCTTGTGCTAATGAAGGGACAAGTGCTTTTAAGACACCATGAAATTGGCCAAGAACAGCTCCCTGCTCTGTTGTTGTTGTTGTTGTTTAAAAAGTTCGCTTGACTTTAGGCTCTCCTATCTCTTTCCATACAAACATACTGTCCTGCAGTTGTGTTAGTGAAGCTTTGGTACAAACAGAAGATGTATCAGGCGATGGAGGCAGGGAAGAGAAACAGGAAGAGTGTGGTGAGAAAATAATGTCAAGTCTTGGCTGCTGCCTCTGCTTCTAGCCTTTGTCCTTTTCAGGGCTGGGCAGAAATCAGAACACCAGGAGCCAGCAGCAGCAGGACCCACGATTCAACAAACAACCCATGGTTCAAAACCACCCATACTCAGAGGCCAGATCTACACCAAGCAGGATATAGCAGTATGAAAGTGGTATGAAAGCAGTATATAACAGGCAGGAGCCACACCAAGCAGGATATAGTGGTATATGGTATGTGTCCATGGGCCCCAACAGTTGTCAGTGCACTTCAATACCGCTATAAAGCAGTAGTGTGGCTCCTGCCTTTTATATACCGCTTTCATACCGCTTTCATACTGCTATATCCTGCTTGGTGTAGATTTGGCCTGAGTGTGGGTTAGCCCCATTGACCGCCTTCTCCTCCATGAATTTGTCTAATCCCCCTTTAAAGCCAACCAAGTTGGTGATGAACCCTACATCTTGCAGAAGGGAGATCCTCCTATACTCCGGTATAGCTGGCAATTGCGCTTGTTGGCATTTGCCAGCTGAAACATGCAAGCTTCTAGTCATTTTTAACCATTTCTATTGAGTAAATATTGGAATTTCACAATGCTCAGGCACTGGCATCTTGTATGTAAGAAAATGACATTCTTCCCCAAGATACTTCTGCTCTGTTTTAATTCTTGAACTAAAGCCCTCATTTTATTGGGAAAATTGAAAAGACATATGATACTACAAAAAGCCTTTAAAGGTAGGATTCTTCATATATAATTTCGAAGCTCTTTCATAATTTTTATGTGATTGATAGCTGAGCTTTTTAAAATACGAGCCCATATCTTCCTGAGAGAACCCAGTAAAGACAGGTTTAAAAATGAATCATTTTTATTAGATGTTAATAACATAGGTGCTGAAAAAGAAATGGATAAACCGTTTAGTTTCATCCGCTCTCGAAGGGAATGCATTTCCTGCCAAGTACCCATCTTTGCTATTTGGAGTCAGTGGCATCTTTTTGACCTTTGGTTTGCTTCCAACTCCCCAAACGAGTGGTGACAAATACCAATGGAAGTTTTGCCAAATCTTGGTCCAAAACATTGTGATTACAGATGTCCCTGCTGTCCTTTGTTAACATCGTTAAAACTCATATTGTCTTCTTATGCCAGTAGAGCAACATGTCCATCACACAGAATATCATTATCAACCATATGTTGTGCTCTGGTCCTTAGTGGGAGGGCGAAATTTCGGGGATCTGTGTCAGATGGTGAAGCAGGGAAAGAGTTAGAGGCTCATTTCGCATTGACTTCTTAATTTTGAGTGGGGCTGCAGGTTCGTGTTAAACATGAGAGATTTAGAGATGGACATCTAGGTTTTGGGACCAATTTGTAATATAAGCAGCTGATTTATCACATTTTGGTTATGTTCCTGGGTTTTGGTGGATTTAAGAATATAAACTATATAAAGTATATAGAGAAAAAAAAAGCTATATATGTAATGTAAGCTACACATGCCAGCTCGGATGAGGCCTATGACCAATGTGTTCTCTCTCTCATTCTCACTTTCTCCATGTATATGGTTGTTTTAGTTATGTCTTTTAAAATATTGTATGTTAATACTTGATGTATCTTTTTCTTGTCTAAAAGCTGCTCTGGGTACCAATTGGTAAAAGAACAGAATATAAATATTAACCACCATTACTACGATTACTAGAAATTATTATTATTATTATTATTATTATTATTATTATTATCTGCCCTCACTAGTTCAATATTTAGGAATATATTGCCTACATTTAGAGCGTCATCACACAGTTCCACCATGACCGAATCAAGGGAGGAACCATAGTTCAGTGGTAGAGCACCTGCATTGCATGCAGAATGTTTCAGGTTCAATTCCTGGCCTCTCCAGGTAGAGCTGGGAAGGTATCCGGCCTAAAGCTCTGGAGAGCTGCTGCCTGGCAGTGTCGACAATGGACTGATGGTCTGACTCAGTTTAAGGCAACTTCCTATGTCCTTATGACTCATGTTTATTGAATTCCTGCCTGCAGCTGTACGTCTATAGGACTCTGCCCACACAACCAGAAATACTAGAATGTGCGGATAAAGCCCTCCAGTTATTCGCTGTATGTGCAAGGCCTGTTCAGGCATTCAAGAACATACGTAGGTTGGAGACAGAGCCTTGCCATTTTCCTCCACGGATGTTCATTGAACATACTTTGATCAATTGAACAAGGCTGAAAAGGTCACATATTCAACACTGGGCACCATTTCTAAGCAGTGGTAAAATGTCATTTTTTAAATTTTATATTTTGCTATTAATTATTATCCTACAAACACAGGAAGCTGCCTTGTACCAAGTCAGACTATTGGTCCATCTAGTTCAGTATTGCCTACACTGACTGGCAGCAGCTCACCCAGGTTTCAGATAAGAGCTTTTCCTGCCCTATCTGGAGATGCTGGGGATCAAACCTGTGCTCTACCACTGAGCTATGGGCCCTCCCAGAGTCAGACTATTGGTCCATCTAGCTCAATATTGCTTACACTGACTGGCGGCTCACCAGAGTTTCAGGCAAGAGCTTTTCCTGCCCTGTCTGGAGATGCCAAGGATCAAACCTGAGGCCTTCTGCATGCAAAGCATGTGCTCTACCACTGAGCTATGCTCCCTGCCAGAGTCAGACTGTTGGTCCATCTAGTTAAGTATTGCCTACACTGACTGGCAACAGCTGTCCAAGATTTCAGGCAGGAGTCTTTCCCAGCCATACTTGGAGATGGCAGGGATTGAGCCTGGGACCTTTGATATACAAAGTAGGTGCTCTGCCACAGAGCTACAGCTACAGCCTCTCTCTTTTACAAGTGTATTATAAGTTCAGTTTGGTTAAAAAAGAAAAACAAAACACCAGAGTAGAAGAAGCATCCTAACAATATACCACCAGTACATTGTTACAACTTATGTGAAGAAGTACAACCGTTGGTGTCAACCCCATCATTAAATAGTTTTTTAAAAAGCAGTGCTAAAAGGCATCCTTAGCAGAGCTCCTTGAAACTGGAGAACAATCAATACATACTCCATTAGTCTTTGATCTGACCTGCCGTAGATTATGGCAATAAACAATCCTTGGGATGAACTAAAAACTTAAATCAATGCCCAAATCTTTAAACTTTAGCCAAACCCCTTTGTAGTTTACAGAATCAAAAGCCCTCTCTCGATCAATAAAAGTAGCATAAAGCCTTTTTGCCTTTCAAATGATTGAATTAATGGGTCAGGGAAGACAATATAAAAGAACTGGAATGGGTCCAAACTTGTCTGTACCACCACTAATAAATTGGTGTCAGATATTCAGCTTCCCAATAATATTTATTTTAAAAAAGAACCCTCTTCTATATTCTTTCTATGTAGTACTTACACTAATAGGCCTAGATCTGGAGTTTTTCCACTCCTCCCCCCCCCTCCCCCAGTGACACTGTTTAAATGTAAACAATTTAATGTTTGGCCCAAACCTGAGTTGGGAAGGAGGGAAGTACTAGCTAAAAATAATGTGACTTCAGAATTTGCAACCTTAGGGACCAAAGTCACGCTATCAGAGTGGTTCCCAAGTTTACAGCCCAACACAAAATCCTCAGCTCCATTGGTACAATATTATAACATTGCTAGCAGCTGCTGCTGGTTCCATTTTTGGTGGAGCTGTGGATCCATTTTGGGTTTCAGTCAGAACCCACCAGAGCTCTAAAGGAGCTATCCAAGGTGCTCGACCTATTTTGGGGTAAGGTTCAGCACCTTGGATAGCTCCTTTGGCATTCTGGCTGGTTCTGACTGAAGAATGGATTCACCAGAATCAGAGCCACCAGCCTCCACTGAAGAGTACACTGGAAACATCACAGCATGTTACACTCACATTTAGCATGCCCAGCATCATCAGCTGGCACCCTTGGGGAGTTGCCAGGGCCCCAAAGCCTTGGCTAGGTCCACCTGTGCTAATGCCTGCATTGGGCCCCCTGCACTGGGCTAACATGTCTGTGAGCTGCCATTTTAAACCAAGAGTAAGAGTAGGAGTAGTGAACAGATTTTTATCCCTTCAGTGTAGATACCTGCACAAGTAGCTTACACCTACAATAACAAAAAACACCAACATGATTAAAATAATATTGAAATAGTCTAAAACACCACCATTAATCTAATATTAAAAATAATTGCAGAAGATAAATATTTGCAAAAAAAAATCTTGCAGATAATTAATTCTTTAGTTGTCTGGATTATTTATTTATTTATTTATTACATTTGTATACCGCCCCATAGCCGAAGCTCTCTGGGCGGTTTACATAGGATTAAAAACAATTAAAAACAATATACAAAAATTAAAACAGCAAAAACATACAACATACACACAATCTGTACATTTAAAAACCACTTCAACACTTCAAAAAAAAACTACAAAAACAAAACAAAACAAACCCAGGCTCCTCAGATATTGCCAAATGCCTGAGAGAAGAGGAAAGTCTTGACCTGGCGCCGAAAAGATAACAATGTTGGTGCCAGGCGGGCCTCGTCGGGGAGATCGTTCCACAATTGGGGAGCCACCACAGAGAAGGCCCTCTCTCTTGTTGCCGACCTCCGAGCTTCCCTCGGAGGAGGCACTCGGAGGAGGGCCTTAGATGTTGAACGTAGTGTTCGGGTAGGTTCATGTCGGGAAAGGCGTTCCATCAGGTATTGTGGTCCCAAGCCGTGTAAGGCTTTATAGGTTAAAACCAGCACCTTGAACCGGGCTCGGAAACATACAGGCAGCCAATGCAAGCGGGCCAGAGTAGGTCTTATATGTTCGAACCTACTGGTTCCAGTTATCAATCTGGCCGCTGCATTTTGCACAAGCTGCAGCTTCCGGACCACCTTCAAAGGCAGCCCCACGTAGAGTGCATTGCAGTAATCTAACTTGGAGGTTACCAGAGCATGGACAACTGAAGCCAGGTTATCCCTGTCCAGATAGGGACGTAGCTGGGCCACCAACCAAAGTTGGTAGAAGGCACTCCGTGCCACTGAGGCCACCTGCGCCTCAAGTGACAGAGATGGTTCTAGGAGAACCCCCAAGCTACGAACCCACTCCTTCAAGGGGAGTGCAACCCCATCCAGAACAGGTTGAACACCCTCCATCCGGTCAGCGGAACCACCCACCAACAGCGTCTCAGTCTTGTCTGGATTGAGTTTCAGTTTATTAGCCCTCATCTAGTCCATTGTCGCAGCCAGGCACTGGTTCAGCACATCCACAGCCTCACCTGATGAAGATGAAAAGGAGAAATAGAGCTGCGTGTCATCAGCGTACTGATGACAACGCACTCCAAAACTCTGGATGACTGCACTCAACGGTTTCATGTAGATGTTGAACAGCATGGGGGACAAAACTGACCCCTGCGGAACCCCATACTGGAGAATCCATGGGGCCGAGCAATGTTCCCCAAGCACCACCTTCTGGAGCCGACCCACCAAGTAGGAGCGGAACCACTGCAATGCAGTGCCTCCCACTCCCAACTCAGCCAGTCGTCCCAGAAGGATACCATGGTCGATGGTATCGAAAGCCACTGAGAGATCAAGGAGAATCAACAGAGTCACACTCCCCCTGTCTTTCTCCCGACATAGGTCATCATACAGGGCGACCAAGGCTGTTTCCGTACCAAAACCAGGCCTGAAACCCGACTGAAATGGATCCAGATAATCAGTCTCATCCAAGAGTGCCTGGAGCTGGCTCGCAACCACCCGCTCCAGGACCTTGCCCAGGAATGGAACATTTGCTACTGGCCTGTAGTTATTAAGATTTTCAGGGTCCAGGGAAGATTTCTTTAGGAGTGGTCTCACTGCCGCCTCTTTCAGGAGGCCTGGGACCACTCCCTCTTGCAAAGAGGCATTAATCACTTCCCTGGCCCAGCCAGTTGTTCCATCCCTGCTAGCTTTTATTAGCCAAGAGGGGCAAGGATCCAATATGGAAGTGGTTGCACGAACCTGTCCAAGCACCTTGTCAACATCCAAAGCATTATGTTTAAATTTAAAATGCTGCTCCATATCCTCCCACTGCTGACACCATGCAAGCCTGTGGCCCACCAGTATAAGACGGGACTCATCAAAGGCACTTTACGAAGCCAGACTAGTGATCTCCATGACACTTTTGCCTGCATTCCATGCTAATCTCTGAAATCCTACCATTCTCACTGGTGTGTATTCAAAACAATGCAGCAGAAGCTGAAGCCATAATGGCTAGGCCTGATGGGAGCTGTAAGCTAAAATATCTAAAGCTGCTCCACCCTTTCATAGTGCAAGATCTGCCATAAACCCCAGATGACACAATCCAATCTCTGTATCTATCTATCTTTCTCCGTGTTTGTTAATGCTTTTCTAACCACTTCCACCTTCAAAGTAGCTTAGCATAATAATATAATTAAACAACAATTAAACATAATCGCTTTTGACAACATTTAATTTAAAGTACTCAGTAACTACAAAAACACCAAAGAAAAGCAGGTAAAGCAATGATACTATGTTAAAGCTCCAAAACCGTACGATACAAATCACAGGGCATAAACAGATTTTATTCCCCCTCCCTGGCAACCATCACAACGCACACACCCAAAAAGGAAGGGAGGCCGTGTGTGGCAACCTGATTAAGAGATAGTAGATTGGTTAGGATGAAATGACTGAGCACAATAAAGCTGACTGGGATTCAGATTGTTCTATTTGCCATGCTTTTAATTATCTGGATTAGTGGATCCATGTATTGGCAACTTTTTATCACCCTTGCCACCTGAATTACAGCAACTTGATGCCATAAAACCTTCACTGATTCCTATATATCAAACTGTTCCTGAAGGTACAGATGCAGAGGAGACCATTTTTTTCTGGTCAGTTGGCAAACCTAGCTAGATAGACAACTTGACTCTCCGTTCTGACAACAAAGGTGTGCCATCACGCCTGAGCATATGGAGTTGTACATGCCTAAACTCTGCCTGTGTCATTGGGGGCCCTGCCTTTTGCAGGGCTCCTGATCACGTGGAGAGAATCTATGGTAGAACTGAGCCAAAATGGCCCCACCCAATTTTCCGCCCCACTCACAGGTAGAGAAATGGGGAGTGTTTCAGTGATTGTGGGGATACGGCAAGTGGGAGTGCTTAGCTTCAGATATTGGGCAGTATAGAAATGTAATAAATAAATAAATACTGCCAGTGGCAAGCAGAGTTTGTCCAGGTAGACAGCAACCTAGGGGCAATTCCCCCCTCCCCCCCTGCAAAGGAACAATGCTATATTTTCACCCCAGCCAATATGAGCAATGGTCAGGAACCCTGGGAGTTGTAGTCCAAAAATCTGAACAGCGCCTAGCTGGGGAAAGCAGCTCTAACATATCCTTGAAAGGTATCCCTCTGCTGCAGTATAGACACAGTATCTGCATGTCCTGTTGTTTTGCCATGCAGCTAATTTGTAATAATTCCTTTACATTTCCCACTATGCTTTTGGGGGGGATCTTTAGATTGCTGCTTTGAGAGATTCCTCACAGGAAATGGGTTTTTGAGTCAAAAGGATGTAATTAAAATACAGAAAATAGCTGAAGCAAACACTATACAGCCTGTGTGGGTTGTTTTAGGAAGAAAAAGGATTGGTGTTGGTATCTCTCTAGTAGCTAGGAAATGCATGTTACGCCCCATTGAGACTCTTGATTCTATTTTTTCTGTGCATTAATAAAAAGTGTAGAGCACATTTGGACCTTTATCACATGGGCGGTTTGATCCACACCCGCTGTGACTTTGATCCAATTCTTTCACATGACCTCATCCCCCTCACACTGCTCTCGCGCCCAAAGTGCTCCTTTTTTCCTTCCTCTTTCGAAATATCCCTGAACGGGGATTGTCCCTTTTCTCCCCTCCTCCGCAGGCTTAGCAGAGGTATCGGAGCAAAACCAACGACCACGTGTGATCAAAAGGTTACTCTCGCATAGGAAAGGGAAGGAGAACCCTCATAAGCAAAACAGGTAGGTGTGATAAAGTCCTTGGGGAATTGATCAGCAGGTTCACTCAACTCTGGCCACCAGAGGGCAGGTATCCCAAAAGGACTCTCAGCATAATTGCCATGATAGCCGTAATGGGAAATTTTGGTTAGAGAGTAGGGTGACCAACTGTCAGGATTTCCCCGGATTTGTCCTGGTTTTTGTTCTATCCTGGGTGTCAGGGGGGATTTTCTGTAATTTTCTATAATGTCCTGGAAATACAAGCTTTCCCCTTTAAGGCCACATTAGCGTGGTTGGAGGGAATGACGAGCTTTCTGGAGGTGGGTTATTTCTATCCCACTGCTCCAATCAGGACCTTACAGGGGAAAGTATGTCATTCCTGGACATTATAGAAAAGGACCTGATTGGAGCAGTGGAGGGCGGGAATGACACACTTTCCCCTCCTCCACTCCAATTGGGGCCTTTAAAGCAGTGGGGGTGAATGACATGCTTTCCAGAGGCCCCGGAAAGCCACTTTCCCACCCCCCCACCCCACTGAGGGTCCTCTTTTTTGGTTTCCCAAATGTGGTCACCCTATTAGAGAGGAGCTCAGAATTCATCAACACCACATTCTAACACTTTGGATTTTTTATAAGAAAGAAAAAGAAAGAAAGAAAGAAAGAAAGAAAGAGGTCCACACTCAACACTTAGAAAGAAGGGGTGCCTATCTAAATATACTTTTACAATTGGATCTAGATTTTCACTGGATCAACTATGCTGAGAAAAGTGGACTTCCCTGCCCCCCTCTTTCCCAGGGGAGTCCCTGCAGCTCTCTAAAAATGCTACATAGAGAATCAGGAGACCCTGCTCAGTAGTGTGATATGTCGTGTAGGTGCAGGGGAGCCCAGAAGGCAGAGGAACCTTCTGTGAGCAGAGCCCTTCTTCTGGTAGAAGGCAGATCCTAGATCCAACCCCTACTCTGTAGTGAAAATCTCAGATACACATCATTCTCATCATAAGCCGCCTCCAACACCAGGGTAGATCTTTTATCCCTCACGCTATGTTCAAAAGCAGGGTTTGTCAAACCTAAGACCTATTGATGTCAATGGTTTGGTATGTCTAACCCAGCATGGGATGGCCACATTGCTCTATTAAACTGGTAGTACCCACTGCAGGGATGGGGAGGTGCCAGAATTCAGTGGTAGAGTGCATATTTTGCATACAGAGGGTCCCATGTTCAATCTCCAGCATCTCCAGTTGAAAGGACCAAATATCAGGTGATATGAAAGACTTCTGCATGTGAGCCTGGATAGCAGCTGCCAGCCAGAGCAGACAACGCTGAGTGCTGTGTTGTAATAATTGTATGCACTTGTTTGTTTTGAGTTATGAAGAGGTTTGTCCCTAGAGGGGCCTGACCTGTTATAAAGAAACTTCCCATCCTCCCACAACAAACCAAATGAACCTGGAACCCTTCAGCTTCTCACAAATGTGTTATCTGAAAACTTTGTTTGTTTCTGTACTGCTTTTTTATACCATCCAATAGCTGAAGCTCTTTGGGCGATTCACAACAGAGTTGAGTTCCCATTTAGGACCAAACTGGCCTATCATTGGATGTTCTGTATCTGTAAGGAGTTCAACCCCTTCGACATGGGGCCTCCCAACAGTGCCATAGAAGAATGGGGGGCACAAAATCAGAGAAATGCTGCTCCCTTCTTCTCCTGCATTCTAAAAAGCCCACCCTACCCACAATATGCCACATGCCCTTTGAGCCTTTTCCCACCTGCCTACCTGCAAACTCTTCATTCCAGCGTTATCTGCTGTGCTGTTGCCCGTCGTTGGGCTCTGGAACTAGGAATCCAGGAAATGAAGCAAAGGCACAGCTTGCCACAGAGAAAGAACATCCAGGATTTTAACCTTCACAGTTCATACCAGACTCAAGAGCAAAGGCAGAAAGGAGAAGCACTAGGAGCAATGCTCTCAATGGCTGACCTGGTGATGGACACTGCTGAAAATTCAGGGCCCAGGTTAAGGTAGGTTGCTGTTGTTTACTCCCCCGCTCAAAAAATAACGCTCATCCTCATCTTTTTCAGCATTCATGGCATTCACAGCAGACAGAGATCCCCGAAGTGTAGAAAGGTTCTTCCAGGATAGAAGCATTGTAATGTCCTGATATGGTTTTCAAAATGACTCATTTTCTCTCCACAGGAACCTTATAATTCTTTCTAATGAAGCTAGTGGCTGCTCCAGTTCCAATTCTTCCTGCTCAGCTTGAAAGTGGTTTTAGTATCCCTTTGATCTACACCCAAGGGCCAATGGGAATAATGAAGGCTGTGATCAAAAAGATCAAAATGAGAAAGGAGGGGATCTCAGCACTAAATGAACTCTTGGTGTTTTGGGCCTCCACCCAGGTCAACATATTCTCAGGTAATTTCCTGGTCACATAATATGTCTCTTTCTGCAGTGGCTGAGTGTATCTCATCCCCTCCAATGTTTCAGTACATGAGACAGTATATCCTCATAGTAAAACAGTATTGTAAGGGATCCACCGAATCATCTAAAAGCCACAGTAAGGAAATACCTTTATTAAAGTTAGGGTGATCATATGGAAAGCAGGACAGGGCTCCTGTATCTTTAACAGTTGTATAGAAAAGGGAATTTCAGCAGGTGTCATTTGTAGGCATGCAGCACCTGGTGAACTTCCTTCATCACCACAGTTAAAGCTGCAGGAGCTATATTAGAGTGACCAGATACAAAAGAGGGCAGGGCTCCTGCAGCTTTAACTGTGGTGATGAAGAGGGAATTTCACCAGGTGCGGCATGCATACAAATGACACCTGCTGAAATTCCCTTTTCTATACAAGTGTTGAAGATACAGGAGCCCTGCCCTCCTTCCAGATGGTCACCCTATCCAGTAAGCAAAATGGGACTCAGACACTGCCACTTAGGAGATTCACATCTGTCTCCCAACCTTCATCTTTTGCTGCAGCTTTGCAAAGCACCAGCAGGAAACATCCCCACTCTCACCACCCAACACACACAGAGTTGTGGACAAAGGGAGCTTTGCATCCATGGCAGAAGAAACGAGGTCCTCGTGGTCAGTACGGCTCACCTCCCTGGACTGCAGGGTTCTTCACGGCTAAGAGGAACTCAACTTCTTCCTCCCTTTGCAGGCCAATTGGAATGAGTAGAGGAGGAGCACATCAGAAGCAATTGGGGAAGGGAAGGGAATTTTGTCCTTTGTTATTCAGTTACAGGAAGTTACAGGAAGCCAGATTCCAGCTGGACATCAGGAAAAACTTCTTGACTGTTAGAGCATTATGACAATGGAACTAAATACCTAAGGAGGTAGTGGGCTCTCCCACCCTAGAGGTATTCAAAAGGCATCTGGACAGCCATCAGTCAGGTATGCTTTAAGGTAGATTCCTGCATTGAGCAGGGGGTTGGACTCGATGGTCTTATAGGCTCCTTCAACTCTACTATTCTATGATTTTATGATTCATCAACAGTGGGTGGGCAGAGCAGAGGGGATGTTGGAGGGCAGGGGGCCCTCTAGCTGATGATGTAATCATCATACCTTTCAGAAAAGATGCAGAATGGTATCTGCAATCTACCCTATTATGACAACCATGCTTATCCTTAAAAGGTTGGTGGCTGCTTCTAAACTAACATTTAGAAAGATGAATTTCTGGTGGGTTCTGAGAAACATCCAGTTAAAGGAGGCTGACTCATACCCTGAAATTATTTTATGAATACTTTGGATCCTCAAAAGAACAATAAAATAGAAGGTGACAAGATGCACTTTGAAACCAATGAGAAGCAGTAAAATGAATGAAAGTTTCCAGTGAACAAAACCACACCTGCACATTCACGCACGCACACACACACAGAATAATTAAAGGGTGGAGAAAATATATAGACGTTTTTTAAGCAGAAGTGAGATGCCAGAGAAGCAGTGTAGGTGCATTACAATGCCTGGCATTTAAACGAGAACAGGGACTACAGAAGGTACATCAGAAACCTGTTGAGACCATTAAAATCAATGGGACATTGGTATCCCAAGGTACAAAAAGTAAGGGCAAAAGTAAGAGTAGGTTGGTCTGGAGATGGTTTTACATCCTGGGTGTTAAAGAAGGCATATAATCAAATAAGAAATAATTAAAATTCAGAACCAGAAATGAATCACATCAAAGAATTGCTGTGGGTAGAGAATCCAGACAAAAAAAGGGAATGTAATACTAGAAATATATCAATATGGTTAGAATGATCTCAGATTTGGGGAGGGAGGGACAACATTTCTGTGAAAGCCCCAACCACCTGCAGGCAAATGAGAATTCAGTACACAAAAGCAAACTATTTGTATTGTCTGATTGCCAGTGTTTAAATTTTAAAAATGCTGCTTAAGAAAAAAAAAGTAACAGATTTAATGTGCAGATAAGATAGAATGGACGTATGGGTGAACACATCTAAAGGAGAAAGTAGCAGTGAGTGCAGTGGTTAGAGTGCCAGACAGGTTCAAATTCCCATTCAGCCATGAAGCATACTGGGTGACTTTGGACCAAGCACTCTCTGCCTAACCTACTTCACAGGATTATTGTGAGGCTAACATGGGCAGGGGACAAACAGATATGCTGCTTTCAGCTCTTTGGAGGAAAGGCAGGCTAAAAACATAATGGAGAAACTAGAAAGGACAAGACCATTTTCATTTTCTGTCCAGTTGGAAACCTTAAGTTACTCTAGATAGAAGCGCTGTCAGTCTGACCAACAAAAGGGACCAGAGGCAGCTCTCATTCTTAGGGCCAGCAGCTTGCATTCTTTGCCTGTTCATACACACACATCTATGAAAACTATATATTAACAACAGAAACAATCCAGTCCAAACAGCATTTGCATGAATTCGTTCACTGAAACTCTGAGCAGCTGTTCTTCTCATCCCCTTTATCCCTTTTTATCTGCTACTTCTGAGCATCCAAACAAAAATCTCTTTTGATTTCTCACAAAGGTTTGGGGAACATCTGGTCCCACAAGATTTATGCACAAATGAGGGGGGGAGGGGTGTTTGCTGCAACTTACTTATTTCTTGCCCAACAAAATAGCAAGCAAAAAAGGATTATTGTGAGTTATCGTACAGGTTGGTATGCATATTTATGGTAATGTTGTTCATGTCCTTTGTGTAGCGTTAATATGGTAAGTTAGTTAAGGAGGGAGGAGGGAGAGAGAGTGAATGAAATGTTGGTGTCCTAGGCTGCCTCTACAAGAGGCATTTAAAGCTCTTTCAAGGCGCATTAAAAAATGTACCTCTACAAGAACGGAGCGCAAATCGGGCGTAGAGGCGCGTTTTCTCTCCGATTATGCGCTTTATCGAATGCGCGTTAAATAGCGAGTTTTATTTTGCTCCGGCCGTTAAAGCGCATTTTGCCTATGTGAACAAGTGATTCTCCGCATAAACTACCTGTAAAGCGCATTTGAAACAACCGGTAAGGTCACCTGTTGAGTGCTCAATTACCTCCTGCATACAAGCATTTGAGATAAAGCACTTCAGCGAATATGCGCATAATCGGCTAACCAGGCGTAAAGCTGAATTCTTGTAGATGAGGCCCTGGTGTATGATTGGTGGAGAGTGTGGAGCGAGTGGTGTTTAAATAGGGGCGAGTCAGGTAGTTAGGAGAACAGTTAGGGTTTAGAGCCAGAGAGTGCAGGGACATTCTGTTGTTTTGGGAGGGATAGATATAGAGGGACGAGTTACATTAGGCTAGGAATAATTGACATGTTTATTTCAGAGCTTTTACTGAACACACAAATAAATCTTCTTTATCATCTTAGGTGTAACTAATCAATTATAAGTCCTTTAGTTCACAGCAGACCGTGTGGCATCTTTCATTATAGGTAGTCTCTCAGTGAAACCAAAAGTTTGAAATAAAGGTTACATGGTGGCAGCGGATTAATGGAGTGGTCAAGCCTAGTGGGGGAAAAGAGTATTCCTCAAACTGAGTGTGGGTGTGTGAGTAGAGACCCCTCTTTTACACAGAACAAATGTACTCATAGCTTCAGGGAAGGGATCCCAAGGGGAGGGGAATGACAGGGACCACCGTCTTATACATTTCACATACATTTGTATAGTGGTGGTATTACTGTTGTGGCTCACCTTAGGTCAGGCTCCGACCTGCCAGCTGAAGACCAATGTCCTATGGGCCTCTTCAGTGCTGGCAATGGGACAGCGTCTTCCACTATACCTGAAGGTGGCAGGTTAGCTTAGGGGGTGCAGAGTAGGGCATGTGGCCCACAGCTCTCTCCTACAACACCTTACTGCTACCTCTCAGCATCTGCTGCCTGAGGCAACTGCTTCACTCTGCTGAATGGTAGGGCCAGCCCTGTCCCCATTCTAAAAGATTGAAATGCTTCTCCTGAGGTTAAGTTACTGGCAGTAAGAGCTCTAAGCTACAATATGCTGGTAACTATTGTATTTTGGCCTGGTCTCTTTTGCCTTCAGCCCTGCCCTGCACTGGAATGCAGCCCCTAAGAGATTCTATGAAATCAAATTCAGCCCTCAGCTGAAAGAGGTTCTACATCTCTGCCATAGATGAAGCAGATGAAGTCCCAGAAGCCATGTTGACTATCAGTCTATATGCTTAATTAATACTTTGGACTTGGGCCTAAACAGCTTCATCTCCTCCCATCTGTACCTGCCCAGTACATAAGGTCATCTTAAGGGGTCCTTCTCTGGGAGCCCCTGCCACAAGAAATGAGGCAGGTGGCTTCCAGGAAAAGGACCTTTTCTGTTGTTGCACTCTGAATATGGAATTTATTTTATTTTACCAAGCATTTTTAACATTTTAGCATTCCAGCTTTTAGCTCTGCTGTTTTAAACCTGCCATTGCATTTTAAATCTCTGCACTGCTGCTAGGTTTTGCTCTGGTTGCACTTTTATACTGCAGTTTTAAACCACTGTATTTTATGATGATGTATTTTGTGGTTTTAATAACTGTGAATTGCCCGGAGAGCTTCGGCTATTGGGGAGTATAGAAATGTAATAAATAAATAAAATAAAATATTAGTCACTGGCCCCATTTGCAAACCCACCTTGCAGCTGCTTCCTTGTGGGGCAAATTAATGGAGGAAAATGCTACCAGTGGCTACCAGTCATGATAGCTATATGCTACCTCCAGCATCGGAGGCAGTATGCACCAGTTGCTAGAGAACATGAGCGGGAGGGTGCTTGTTTGGCCACAGTGGGAAAAGAATGTAGGATTAATTAGGCCTCTAAGATGATCCTGCTCTGCTGTTCTTATAAGGACACAGGAACATAGGGAGCTGCCTTATACTGAGTCACACCACTGGTTCATCTAGCTGAATATTGTCAACACTGACGGGCAGCGGCTCTCCAAGGTTTCAGTCAGGATTTTTTTCAGCCCTACCTGGAGATGGTGGGGATTGAACCTAGGACCTTCTGCATGCAAAGTCAGTGCTCTAGCCCTGAGCCACAGCCCCTCCTCTTATATGTTTTTATGTTCAAGCAAACATCCCAAAAAGGGAATTTACACATCCACATCCTTCCCATGGTTTGGTATTACATCTGAACAGAGCCAGCGTAATAATGATTTTTTAAGAGTTGGGTTGAATACTTACCTAAAAGTAAAGCCTTTTGAAACCAAGGTTTCTTTCTGAGGAAACATGCACAGAATCCGGCTGCCAATTCTATGCATGTCTACTCAGAAGTAAGTCCCATTGGGTTCAATGGAGCTAATGCCCAGCTAAGGATGCACAGGATTGCAGCCTAACTAATCGAAGCCGGGTTAACACCCTACAATTGGGGGAGGGGGGGTTGAAGGTTTTACTTCAGAACCTCAGCGCGTGCTCTCGTTCTTGCCCTCCAAGGTCCCTGTGGTTCTTCCTAGGTTCTTCTTTCTGCCTATCAAGTTCATTGCAATATCAGATGTAATTTGACTCATGGGGCAGACGCAGCCACTTTTGTCATGTAACAGAATACCAGTAGGAGGTTAAAAATTCCCATTCACTATTCCTCTGGTGCATTATTGAGAAGGATCATCAAAATGTAATGTTTGAACGAGCCCCTTGCGCCTCAGTATCTGCAGTTCAACATCATTTCCAAATGCTAAAGTTTTTAGCCTGCACTCAACTTGTAATATCCAGACTCATTAGAAGTGGCATCTGTGGACAAAGAAATGACAAGCCAAGGAGGTAGAGCAGGTGGCTATAGAGCTTACATTTTACAATTAATTCATATTGCAAGGGGTAATTTATGGGAAGCCATCTGTGAGCCCTTAAATGGTCACCATGTGTCTGTAGGGAGTGGAGCGGTGACCAAACAAATGTCTCTGTTTCAAAAAGTAGCTAATTTGCTTTTAGTGGTGGTGACGGTGGTGGTGGTGGTGGTGGTGTGTGTGTATGTGTGGAAAGTGCTGTTAATTGCCAGAGGATGGTCTGGAGGATACATGACACAATTCTTCTGCTACTGTTATGAAGGTCTGGTCTTGGCCCCTTAAGCTCCTTGGAAAGGAGACCTCCTGGGAACCATATATGAGGTGAAACTGAGACATATGAACTTTAAGAACTTGCCTGCAAAGCCGAGTGTGGAGATGGGTGGGATCACCACCACAACCACCACCACAACAGAACAACACAGTAAAGCAGCCTATCAGCCAGAAATCCATACCAGAGAATCCCAAATAAAAACTCTCTCCACATTTCTTTATCGTCCATTCCATAGGAAAGGGGAACTGAGGCATGCATATTAACGTAAATATCAGGAGTACAAAGCAAAGGTTTTCGGGGCGCTTAAAAAAAAAAAAGCCCTCTCCCCAAATAAGAAGCATTCCTACTTTCTTCTGCTGCTGCTTTCCCCATCGGTATTGTGTTTGGAGACTGGACGATTGCCACTGAGATGGCCAGCCTCACTCACACTAATCTCACACAATTTATTTATTTATGTAGTAGCTGATATGCTCGGCATTGCTCGGGTCTGTGAATAATGTTTATAACATTTATTTGATAAATAATAAATTTCTCTGCAACTTATTCATCTTTAGGTTGGTTGGTGTTTTTAGTTTGGTTGAGTTACTAAATTGTTTTGTTAGAATCAATGGAAAACTGTGTTAATAAGAACAGTATTTTTAATTAGAACTTAGTGATAAACCACATTTTTTGTTTTACCTGAAATGCCTACACCTCCAATCGTGCTTTGGCCAGAGCAGCCGTCTAAACTTCAAAAACAATCAAGACACACAACATCCTTTCTACCAGTTAAAAAAGATGCAAACCTAAAAATATGTTTTCAAAATATACCTGGCATTGCCCAGATATCTGAATAACATATAGTACCAAAGCAGATCTCAGTGGACGGGGGGAACTGTTGTATGCATGTGGTTTGAAGTTATTATGAAAAAGGAAAAGCAGCCAGAACACAGATAATGGCTGCCAAAGCCTGATAAGTCTTCCCTCCTGCCCAAGGCATGCTGGGAGTTGTAGACATAAGCCTAGGTCCCTGAATAACATGCTAATCTTTGAACACCATCTGAGATGTGGTGGAAGACAATTGGAGAGCAGGCCATCTTGGTTGTGGCACCCTGCTTGTGGATTTCTGAATAAAGTTTATAATTTTTATGTAAAAGGCTGACTATACCATTGAGACAGAAGAGTGAATGGAGGATTGACTGATATAGCTGAGGCTAGAATGGAATGGCGGGCAGAGTTAGTGGCAGTTGGGGAAAGTCTGGTAGGAGAACAAAGACAGTTAGTGAGAGGTCAGGGTTTGTTCACCCCTACTTTATTTTAAATCAGCCACTCTACATGCCAGTACTACACCTCCCAGCATGCTTTTGGTAGCCCACAGGTGCCCGCATCCTCTGAGACATCCTACTGTTGCTGATGCTGCTCCTCCATAGAGCGTCGAGGAGTAGCATCACCAAGGAGGGGATGTAAGCGACTAACAGTGGGCACACCCAGCTCCGGCCAATCCTGCTGGGATTGCCTTGGCCTGTACTTCTCACCCACCAAGTGCTACATCAGGAGCCTGTACTGAAGGGCCAGGGCAGGGGCGGGCACTTCCCCATCTTTGTCAGGTCAGTTTCTGGGCATGTGCAGAGTGCCTCCCCTTCCTCCCTCCCTCTTAAGGAAAAGGCTACACACTTGCTTTCCCCAGATCCTGAGGGAAGCATCTTTGAGCATGTTTAGCCCCTCAAAGCCATGCTGTTGTATCTAGTTACATTTTAAAACCACGCAGAGGGTGGGAGGAGGCACCACAAGTGGATGCAGCCCATTTATGTGGGTTGTTTCCTTTTATGTGGAATTGGTTTGACTGCTCGAGACAAACCTTAGGAGTCGGGGTTGTAAAAGACACGCAGCAGCCACTCACAATGGCTGCCAAAGGCCTCCTGCCCAAGGCATGCTGGGAGTTCCACCTAAGACATGCTGGGAGTTTTATGCATAAACCTAGGTTTTTATTAAATTCTTTAAACATACTTAAACCCCCAAAATTTGTGTTTTTAGATTTTTTCTGGTACATTGTACAGCCAGACCTATCACTGTGTCAAGTTTCTAACTCATCTGGAAGTGGGTAAACATTTCCAGATATTACGTGATGCACACATACTTTCCGCTTTATAGGTAGAGATTACATTTATATCCCACCTGTTTTCCTTTTGCAAGGAACCCAAGGCAGCCCTTCATTTTCTCCTCACAACAACTCTGTGAGCAAGGTTAGGCTGAGAGTCAGTAACTGGCCCAAAGTCACCCAATGAGCTTCATAGCCAAGAGGGAAGTAGAAGCCAGATCTCTCAAGTCCTAGTTAAACACCTAACCACTATACCACACTGGCTGTCCCACTTAATCACTCTCACTCACTCACTCACTCGCTCACTCACTCTTTCTCTCCCCACACTCAATCAAATAAAATACATCTGAGCATAAGAACATAAGAAAAGCCATGGTGGATCAGACCACAGGTCTATCAAGTCCAGCATTCTGTTCACACCAACCAGCTGCCTGTGGGAAAGCCACAAGCAGGACATGAGTGCAACAGTACCTTCTCATTCATGTTCCCCAGCAACTGGTATACAGAGGCATACTGCCTCTTATACCGGTGGTGAAATAAAGTCATCAGGACTAGTAGCCACTGATAGCCTTGTCCTCCATCAGTTTGTCAAATTTAAAAGTGTCCAAGTTGGTAGCCATCACTACATCTTGTGGTGGCAAATACCATTAACAATATGTTGTGTAAAGTCATACTTTGTTTTATCTGTCCTCAATCTCCCACAATTAAGCTTAATTGTGTGACCTTTGGGTCTAGTATTATTACAGAGAGGGATACGTTCAGTTTTGATAAGAATTTACCAAAATTCATAACGTTCTTCATATTCATGGTGGAAAGAACTTGAGATTTTAAAAAATTCAAATGTGGGAAGAAGCCCAACTGAGGGATTTGCCCATCCTTAATTTTGATATATTTAAACTGCCAGGATTCTCAGCAACATTAGACAAAATGCAAAATCTGGTGGATATCTACATTCCAATCTGCACATTACCCTGACAGGTGCAGATCAGGTCATTTCATATAGGAATTTGCAAATATCATATTTGTCAAGCATCTATAGTACAGTTTTCCTTGCAAAATTATGATATCATGACTCTGACAGTAGCCAATGCCAGCTGCTTTTGGCAGGCGGGGGGGGGGGGGATAATACAATCTCTCCATTCTCTTCGCACATCTACATTTTCAGTTGTTCTGCCCTGAGAGGAATTTCCTTCGTTCCCATCTGCTGATCAGTTAATGCCCTGGAGCAGGAATATTGGAAGATGCGGCTGAGTGTTTTCATCTTGATGAAATTCTTGCATATGCTTGTCCTGTTGACAATGTTCTAATGCTCACTAGACCTGTGTTGCTCATTGGTCTTTCTGCTCAGCTCACAATATTTGCATTCAGTCTCTGAGTTTACAATATGCACAGCAGTGCAGCTAGATAACTTTAGACTCTGGATGTAATGGTCATATAAGGGGAGGCCCTTTAAATGGCCATGTGCATTTCTTCAATTGGGAAGCACACAACTGACATTCCTCTTCTCCCCACCTCCATTCTCCACCAATCCATGCTTTACAACTATTTCTACATTTCTGATATGTTAAGAACAAGAACTGTTTGCCAATCCTGATTTTAAATGAATGTGGGCAGTTTTGCATTTTAGACTCACTTAACTCATAGGCCATGTCTGCAACAGGCAATTATCCTGGGGTCGTCTTTAGGTCATCCCTTTGCATCCAAATGATGCACAGGGGATCCTGGGGTCAACTGGGGATGACCTAGAGATGACCCTGGGATAACTGAAACCGGGGATGTCCCAGTTTTTCCATGGTCCCAGGACAATCCCAAGGACTGCGGCTGGTATGGCATGGCCTCCCGGGTCCTCAAACGGAAACAGAGCTGCATGGGGTGGCTCCGTACCCATGGGGTTGGGGTGGGGGCAACAATTTCACCATCCTTCAGATGGCGGGATGGTTGTGTGGAGTTTGGGGGGGGTACTTATATTTTTTGCCACATGTGGCTCCTCTTCTTAAAAAAATGGCGCCCGTGGCTTCCCTCTTCCCTTCTGGGACATCGCGCAGCCATATAGACACAGATCACAGAAGCAGGTAAGTCTGTGATCCTCCCCCTCCTCCTGCTACACCCCTAGGTGTAGATGAGCCCATAGTATCAACATCACTACAGGAATAAAATTAAGTTCACTGCTGCTACCCTCATGGCCTGTCACCCTTTGGATAGTCATTTTGGGGTCCCTTGGTTGTGGGGGCCTGGACTTCAGCCCCAAGACCCAAGCCTAGCTGCACCACTGCGTATGTGGACCTTGTGCAATATAACATACTCTTGCACACCTGAACGAAGTACAGGTAGCTAGGCGGATGAATGGATGAAGATGATGTTTTTACGACACCTTCTAATAGCAAAGATGCATTTCTGGAATACCAACTGCCCCTTGACATAAATGTCGAGGTGGAGGGAGGATTTAGGAAGTGAAAACTGATGGTGTACTATTTATGCTTAACCCTTTCCTGTACTGCCAATTCTCTGCTGCAAAGCCCTATCCTGACTGGGCCCATTTTCCCTAAACCTAGTTCCTTCTGAACTCAAGAGCTGGGCTGCAGAGGGGACGAGTACACTCACATACATAAAGGATAAGAGAGTGCACATTTGCAGGGAGAATCAATGAAGACAGAACTGAACATTGTCTCTGATCTGTCAGTTCACCTCTGCAAATACCATTACTGTTACAAAATATAGACTTGGGAGCTCTGTTTATATTGTAGTACATAGTTCTGCCCTGAGGGTCTGATTGATGGTTGTATTTGAAATGAGGATTCCCTGCACCTCCAGGTCAGAATCACTAACAACTTCCCTGGCCTTCCAGACATGCTTCACAGCTGCAATCACCTCAAGCCATTTGCTCCCCAACAAGCAACTGAACTCCAGTGCTTGACTTGCTTTCTCTCATCTAGATTGCATGGGCTGATATGTGGAAGGCCTGAACTAGGAGGAACCCACTAACCCTGACTGGCACAGTAGGCTTACAATCTTCAATACCCTCCCAAGAGATGCTCAACTGGCTCAATTCTGGCTTTCATCAAAAACCTGCTACTTCAGGAATGTGATGTGGTGGTGGTAGTAGTATCAGATTAGAGACCCAGGTTCAAGTACACACCCAGCCATGTAGCTCTCTTGGGCCAGATCTACACCAAGCAGGATATAACACCATGAAAGTGGTATGAATGTGGTATATGGACTGTTGTCAGTGAACTTCAATACCATTTGAAAGCAGTAGTGTAGATCCTCCCTTGGTGACCATGGGCTACTTACTCTCCTTCTGGGCAAAAATAGACATTATTTTAACTTTGTATCTCACACCTAAGTCCCCCCATTTTTACTCTAGAGTAGATGCAGGGCAGATGCCCTGCCCTCTTTTGTATCTGGTTACGCTAGGCGGAGTTCCTGCAGTTTTAACTGTTGTGAGGAAGAGGGAATTTCACCAGGTGCTGCATGAATACAAATGACACCTGCTGAAATTCCCCTTTCAATACAACTGTTAAAGATACAGGAGCCCTGTTCTCCTTTTCATATGGTCACCCTAATTAACTACGTAAATCAAATGGAGCATCTGTTTTCAGGAGTATGCCTTTGACAACCAGATTCTGGGGAGCTTCCCAGGAGCCTTTGGCTGGCTCCGGTTAGCAAGAGAGTGCTTGACCAGATGGGCCTTTGGCTTGATGAAGCAGAGCAATTTTTTATGATCTTAATTCCACCCCTGCCTTTGGAGTTTGTCTCGATGGCCCACGGATTCCTCACAAGTGCATAATGACAGGATGATTATTCTCATCTGGTTCCTAAAACACACCAGACATCCTCTGATGCCCCTGAACACCCCCACTCACAGCAATGTTTTCTTCCCCGATGCCTTGCAAATGCTGCACTCCGCCAGAGTGCCCTCTAGCCATGGCTTTGCCAGGAGACCAGATGTGCGGGAAAGATGTGAAGGCTGATTAGCGTGCATGCCTCAGGGAGGAGAGCAAGGCTGAGTGAACTGCAGAAGGGTTATGGTGTCCCTGACTTCTAAATAAAGAGCTCAACTCCTGCTTGACTCCGTAATAACAGGAAGCTGCTGGATCCTGCAGCTATTTAGCCATCAACAGGCAGTGCGGTGATTGATCTCAGTACAGGTTAAAGCTCTCCTTCCCTTCAGGGTGGTCCTCCAATGTTTGCTCCCGGGGAGGTGAGTGACTGCCTCTCATTATGCGTTGGCCTACATACACTTTTTGATGAGACGATGAAGACAAGGGTGAGGTTTCAGGGTTGGTTGGTTTTTCACGTTTTTGTCATCTCCGCAGTCTCAAGAGGCAGATATTTATCTATTCAATGCAATGAAAATCACTATCCACATCTTCTCTTCTCCCCCAGCAGCTGCCCCATGAGTAGAAAAGAAGCTGATAGTCACGATCAGTGGGCTTACCAGCACTTGAAGTTGGGGAGTTTATTTTGTGTTAAAAGGCCTTTTTTAAAGAAAGGTGCTTGCAACATGTTTGTTATGCTGGGCTGCCCCAGGTGGTAGAGTGGTAAGTTTAGAAGCGCAGGTGTTAATCATGACAGTACTCAAATCTGTGCTCCCAAGGAGAGTCCAAAAATGCAGGCAGTTGTGTTTATCCATATCCACAAACCAGTTATAGTATGGTGACCATGTGGAAAGGAGGACAGGGCTCCTGTATCTTTAACAGTTATACTGAAAAAGTCTCGATGGGCTGGATGAGGAAAAACAAACTGAAGCTGAATCCAGACAAGACGGAGGTGCTTGCTGTCAAAGGCCACAACCTGGGTTTGGAGGTGTGTCAACCGGTTCTGGATGGGGTTACACTCCCCCTGAAAGACTGTGTTCGCAGCTTGGGGGTGCTCCTGGATCCGTCGCTCCAAATGACAGCACAGATAGATGCGACGGCCAGGAGTGCCTACTATCAGCTTCGGCTGATACACCAGCTGCGCCCCTTCCTAGAGTTGGAAGACCTAAAGATGGTAGTGCACGCGCTGGTAACTTCGAGGCTCGACTTCTGCAATGTGCTGTACATAGGGCTACCTTTGTGCCTAGTCCGGAAACTTCAACTAGTTCAAAATACGGCAGCCAGGTTGGTCACCGGTACATCTAGGAGTGACCATATTACGCCAGCTTTAAAATCGCTCCACTGGCTGCCAATTAGTTTCCGGGCGAAGTATAAAGTGTTGGTCATTACCTTTAAAGCCCTACATGGTTTGGGTCCAGGTTACCTGCGGGATTGCCTTCTCCCGTACAATCCGCCCCGCACGCTCAGGTCCTCTGGGAAGAATTTACTGCGGTCGGCCAAGACTAGGTTGACAACCGTTACCCAGAGGACCTTCTCTTCTGCCGCTCCCAGACTGTGGAATGACCTGCCGGAGGAGACTCGTCAACTTAACAGTCTTTTAGAATTTAAGAAAGCTATAAAGACTGTTCTCTTCTGGCAGGCATATCCAGTGTAATTTTTAGAATGTTTTTAGGATGTTTTAGGATGTTTTAATGCAGTTTTAATAATAATTGTCATGTTTTTAATTAGTTTTATGTATTTTATCATGTTGTTGTTCCCCGCCTTGATCCAGACGGAGAGGCGGGTTATTATTATTATTATTATTATTATTATATTTCAGCCGGTGTCAGTGGTAGGCATGCCGCACCTGGTGAAATCCCCTCTTCATCACAACAGTTGAAGCTGCAGGAGCCCTGCCCTCTTTTGTATCTGGTCAAGAGGGCAGGGCCCTCACAGGGTTGGATTAAGAGGAGGATTATGTACCCACCTTGTGTTCCTTGGAGGAAAAAAGGTGCGATACAAATGTAATAAATAAATAAATAAAACTGATTAGCCATAGATTCTAACAAGACAGTCAGATAGGCTGGCTACATATGTATCACCCAAAGAGGATTAGATAAAAGGACACAGATTTGCATTAAATTTGCATATGCTGGTTTACATACATCGGTGCAAATTCAGAAATAATTATGATAATTTAAATAAAAATACAATACATCCCACTTTAGTGGAGGAGACTTTGACCAGGTGTTCAGTCCCTTCTCCAGGTGCTAACTGTGGATGGGCAACTTCAAGGCCCACCTGCTCTGGAGAGCTCTTCAAATAGAGTATTGGCCTCTGAAACGTAGGTCACCCTAGAGACAAAAGAAAGTATTTTTTTTCACACACTGCATAATTCACTTACAGATTTTCTACTACAATATGATGGTCACTGATTTAGGGCACAATCCTAAGCAAGTTTAGTCAGGGAATGCTGGGAATCCTGGGAGTTGCAGGATTTTTTCCTCACTAAACTCACATAGGATTGCAAATATTTATCATTTCACAAACTTGTTGAACTGCGAGAATATTTGAATTGTCCCCTCATAGACACACACACACACATGCACACCATGAAGTAATTAATCTGAACATAAATCCCTGCAATCACACTGCAAGATCTGCAGATAATTAGCTATCTAGGGGTATATTTAAGTAAAAAAAAAAGACTGTTGAATTGTACAAAAATAACTTCTCTGCACTAATGGAAAAAATATATATCAAGAACACATTGCTGTGTGGAAAAACTTGAAAATATTATTTCTGGGAAAGATTAACGCTGTTAAACTATTCTCAAAAATTAACTTTTTTTTGTTAACAAAGTTCCCTGATATATCACCAGAAAAAGTTAATTTTTTAAAAAAAATGAAAAAGTTTGTTTGCAATAATAAAAAGAAACCTATGTTATGGGAAGTAATGCTGGACTGCTGGAGGAATAATGGTTCTGGGGCAATGAATATAGATCTATCCTAGAGGAACTTGCATTTTGTTGTTGTTGTTGTTGTTGTTGTTGTTGTTAGCATTGGAATGCAGGGGGTGGGCAGAGAAGCATTAACTCTTTCTCTCCCTTCCACAAGTCGCCCTCTCTGAAGGTGCTGTTTGTATGTCAAGGCATTCACACAATTTACTAAGACAAGTGTTTGTGTGTTTGTTATGGGGTGAGTGCTTGAGAGGGGGCTGAAGGGAACTGGCAAGCAAGCATGCCTCATCCATTGTGGCAATGATGCTGTTTTAGGGTGCAGTCCTATGAAGATAGTTGGCAGGATGTGGGAGGCTGCCAAATATCCAATGCAGGACTGCTGCAGTGCGGAGGAGATCCTCAGCTCCACCCTCCAGCCAGCCTGCATTTTAGCTAGACAGGCATTTCACCCATCTAGCAGAGGGGGAGAGAAGGAAGCTAGGGACAGTTGGAGATAGCTTGTAGTTTCATCTCTCCAATCTCTTCCCCCTCTCCATCCCCTGGAATGTCTCCCTTTTCCCCATCTCCACACACAATTTGGGAGTGCAGAGAGGTAGTCACAGTTCTCTCTTCGCTGGCTATGAGGCAGCAGGGGGCAGGGAGGGGGGAGCATGGTTTCCTGGCTCCCAGGTCAAAACCTTGTCTATGTGCTTGGAGCTAGGAAACTGAACAATCCTATGTTCCCCACCCCGACATTGTCTGTGGGACATAGGATTACTCCTTTAAAATTAAAATACTAAAACAAAATATATTTTTTCAAGTATTCTCAAGGAAAGCTTGGAATAACAAAGGAGTTTTGTGTTGAGTCAACCCATCACTAATTTAAATCAGATTTGGGTAATTTGATTTATGGTAGAAACATAGGATGGACAGATTGGTTGGGCATGTATGTATATGGGAGTGATTTTACGAATTGTTTTTGTGAACTAGCCATAAATATGTAATACGAACGACTTCATATATATATATTCAGGTAAGAAGTTTCTGGAGCATAAATAAAAGGAGATATAACATTTACAGTGCAATCCTATTAATGCCTATTCAGAAGTAAATACCAATGAGTCCAATGGGACTTACTCCCAGGTAAGTGCATATAGGAGTGCAGCCTTAGACGGATTTAACTGCATTCAAAAACCTTACAAAAAGTAAAGTATGATGTAAAGATGTTTTCAAAAATGTATCATCTTCTCTGGTAAAAGGATTGTGTTCAGCAAAAAGCTTGGATGTTGATGGGGTAAAGATAAGTACAATGCAAAATCAATGACAGTATCTCGACATTCCTGTTTACAAGGCTCTACCTGCTTAAATTTAGAAGGGAACATAAGATGGCAGATTATTGGTACATAATATCATGGAAGATTCATAACATTTATAAAGGCAGTTCGGGCAAAAGTTGGTTTAAGGCGATATCTTCCATCTGGGGTAGAAATGTAAAAGGGCACAGAAATGCTGGAAGATGTGGGGTGCAGAGGATTAGAGTAAATATCAAAATGATCAATACAAGGATCCATTAGAACACCTGTTAAACTGTAATAAAAGTGATGTACGAAGGCAATCACAGGAAATGGTGCTAACGTTATTAGTTGTGCAATAATAAGGCATACTGGAAAATACCAAAATGCGCCAAATAAGGAAGAATGATCGCTGAAGGTGTGAGCAAACATTAAAATGGGCCTATGACAATGGCTCTATTTTAATAGAAGCCAGGGGATATTTGGGGGGGATTTATATATTGTGATACCCTCATAATAGTCTTATTTATAGGACCCTTTCAGTGCCAGCTCCTGGCTTTGCTGGACCTTTGGGCAAGACACCTTCAATGGACCCCTTCCCTCAGTGAGCCTACCTTTTCACAGCCATCGTCACCTGCTGCTATTGCTCCTCCTCCTCTTTTTCATCATAGGTACCACTTGCTTATTTTGACAGCTGAGAGCAGTGAGCCAGTAGGCCGTGGCATCTCCCCCTTTTTACTGTCACCATTGTCTGGGCCAGAGAAAGACGCAGACGAACAAGCATATCGCAGTGGAACAAGCAGTGATGAAGAGCAGAAACAAGCTTAGGAGGCTCTTGCCAGTTAGGCCCTGCTGAGGTGTGGGGCCCTCAGCGAGTACCCAGCCATGCTTACCCTTAATGCCATCCCTTTGTGTGAGCACATTTGGCATTTTTGTTTGTATAGTCTTGTTCCCTATAAAAATGATTAGTGTTTTAAAAAAATGTTAGGAACAGCCTAATCCTTTCTTGATATGTACAAAAGCAGATATCCCTTAAACAGTCGAATTCATTTTAGCGAAGGCATGGAGAACAAATTTGTTTTCGTGATGGCATGAAGCAACACAACAATGTTCAGAGATGATTCATAAATGCCTGGTCATTACTTGATGACTGCAGTATCTGGTGTTGACTTGCATGTGTGAATCAGCTACACACAGATCAAACACAAAACACAGGGCATTCCGAGCTTGCCACTGCCATGTTGTTCAAAGGAGTCAGCCCACCCATTCAGCAATGGGATGTCAAGAGTTAGCAAGGGATGTACATGCATTTGTCATCCAGCCTCCTGGGATGTTTATATGCCATATTATTCATGCGATAGCTGTTGCTATCATATATTGACATTTGTGAAATGCCTATCCCCCAATCAGCTGTCACACATGATTGCCTTCTAAGATGTCAGCCAATCTCCGGACAACATGAAAAACCCTCTAATGTGCTCATGGTTCCTTTAAGTGAATGTGTGAACAGTTCATCCTTAAGCTCCATTCACACCTGCAGCCACACATGTGCATGACCGCTTGTAAGGTAAATTCATCTATGTGAAGTAGCTTCCCGTCTGTTGTAACCATTTCAATCACACTACTGCCAGATAAACAAACAAACAAACAAACAACCCATTCCATCCCCTACAAAACAGGGTTTGTGACAATGTGGTTGAAATCAATGCAACCATGTGGGAAGGCAGTGCACATATGATTTGCCACATACGTAGCATTCCACTCATATGGTTGTTTTACAAGAAGTCACATCGCAAGTAGCCTTATTCAGGCATTCTGTACCTGGGCAACATATAAGAAGAAGGAACAGCCCTGTACCTCTGCATTATCAAGTTTCGTATCCTTCAACTTGTGGAAGATCATTGTCTAAAGAGGAGAACCTCCTGTATCCATGGAGGTTCTCCATGCAAGTCAGAATGTTGAAAACTCTGCATTCTTCTGGCTCATGTGGAAAGCCCACAGACATTCAGGTGGTTCTCCACTCCACACTTCCATGAGTTGAGGGAGACAAATCCAATGAGGGAGAGGTCAGAGCTGGATGTCTTTGTCCCATGTGTTGATTTTAACCCCTTTCTCAATACCTGAATACGGCTAGTAAGAATTGAACATCGGACACTATGTTCTATAAAGAGCAGGAATCTTTATCAGATAAAAACCAATGAATTAGGTTTTGAAATATCAGAGTTCCAAGACTTAACCCTCAGATTCTTTTCAAACGTTTTTGTTGTATATTTAAATGTTTAAGAATAAATCTCATCTCTACCCCTATGAACTGGTTTGAACATAACACTTAAACCCTAATTTATCAATGCAACAACAAGCCTAGCCTCCCCCCAGTTCATGCACCCCTGGCCGTGAAGAGGAATTGGAAGCTTCTGGTTTTGATTAACCACAGTTTACTGTATTGTCTGAACTAGGGATGTACACTGACCCCCCGGATCGGATAGCGGATTGGAACCGGACCTGGGGGGTCGGATCAGATCGGAGGTTGGGTGGATCCAATCCGATCCTGATCCGCGGATCGGATGTCCGATCCACGGATCGGACGCCATTTTGAATGCATTTCCCCATAGCCTAGTATTGTGTTACAAAAACGCCTATAACATTTTAATTTTTAAAGATAGAAGGATGAAACTTGGTCACTTTGTAGATGGGTTAGGGGTAGTTATCTGTGAGAAATTTCAGAAAGATTGGTGCATGCATCTTGTGGCAATTAATTTTTTAATAAAAAACCAGAAATGCCTATAACTTTTTCATTTTTAAAGTTCCACACATGAAACTTTGCCACATTGTAGCTATGTTTCTGAAATTTCTCCACATTAGACATACCACTTTGGTTCACATGTGTGATGAATTTTAGAAGCATAGCTTCAAGCATGTAGTGGCAAGGTATTTTTGAAACAATGAGGAAAGAAACACATATAACTTTTTTATTTTAAAAGTTAGAAGTCTGAAAGTTGCTCACTTTGTAGATGGGTTAGGGGTAGTTGTCTGTCAGAAATTTCAGAATTATAGGTCCAGGCACTTGGTGGCTACGATTTTTTTAGATTAAAAGTTACAACAACATGGAGTTTTGACAGATAAAAGAGGGAGGGGGAGGCAGGGGAGGCGGGGTGCAATTGACAGCCCAAGCCTCTGTGGAAAAACTTTTGTAACTTTTAATCTAAAAAATCCGTAGCCACCAAATGCCTGAACCTAATGTTCTGAAATTTCTGACAGACAACTACCCCTAACCCATCTACAAAGTGAGCAACTTTTAGACTTCTAACTTTTAAAATAAAAAAGTTTTAGGCGTTTCTTTCCTCATTGTTTCAAAAATACTTTGCCACCACATGCCTGGACCTAGCTTTCTGAAATTTCACACACATATCAAGCAAAGTGTTACCTGTAATGTGCCCAAGTTTCCTGTTTATATCTTTAAAAATAAAAAAGTTGGAGGCATAACTGTATTTACCCCACTACTACCCATTTTTCTAAAATTAATTGCCACAAAAGGCAAGCACCTATGTTTCTGAAATTTCACACACATAGGTCCCAATGTACCACCTACAATGTGGCAAAGTTTCATGTGTGGAACTTTAAAAATGAAAAAGTTACAGGCATTTCTGGTTTTTTATTAAAAAAAATAATTGCCACAAAATGCATGTACCAATCTTTCTGAAATTTCTCACAGATAACTACCCCTAACCCATCTACAAAGTGACCAAGTTTCATCCTTCTACCTTTAAAAATTAAAATGTTATAGGCATTTTTGTAACACAATACTAGGCTATGGGAAAAAGCATTCAAAATGGCGTCTGATCCGGATCGGACCTCAGCGGATCAGATGAGATCGGAGGGTTAGTCGGATCGGATCGGATCAGAATTTTCTGATTTTGGGGCGGATCAGATTCGGATCGTGGATCAGATCGGATCCGATGCACACCCCTAGTCTGAACCCAGACGAACTGTGAGTTCATCTTAGCTAGGGTGATTGGAAATAATCCAACTTCAAACTGTACTTTCTGAAGCTTGTTTTCATTCAATAGTGAATCAGTTTAGAGTCAGATGACATACTAAACAGCATTTAATTTCCTCTTCATTGCTGCAGTGAAGGAGAGGGGAAAAGCAAAGAGTATAAGCCCAGGAACTAGTCTTTCTTGTAATGCTAAACTATAGTTTTGTGTTGTGTCCAAATGCAGCCTGCGTGTATTGAGGACGGCGCTGATCTTGAAAAATAAAAGTCTTGTCAGTTAAACTACAACAGCTAGCTTCATCCTATAGGTGGACACTCTCTTATCTGCAATGGCATCTGCCAAGACAAGTTATGTCAAAAACTTCAGTCTCAAATTTTTATAAGAGCAGAAAAATCTCAGAGTCAGCACAACAAAATGTCTGCCAGCGGTGGCCTAAGGGCACACAGTGAGGTTGCACACATTGATGATCACAGAAGATCCTTCCAAATGCCCTGGTTGTTCTTTTCGTTGTATGCTCTTTGGAAAGTTCTGGGGCTTCCTACGATTCTTTCCAGTCAAAAAAGCATCTAAGAACCAAACGTGAGGATACATTAAGATGATTCATAAAGAATCCCATGCTTCTTTAGACAGCAAAGCTGGGACATGCTGGGAGCTGTTGGACTTGTGCCTGCCAAGCATAGGATTGTGCCCGAAATGTGTGACTGCTTTTATTTATTTATTTATTTATTTATTTATTTATTACATTTGTATACCGCCCCATAGCCGAAGCTCTCTGGGCGGTTTACATAGGATTAAAAACAATTAAAAACAATATACAAAAATTAAAACAGCAAAAACATACAACATACACACAACCTGTACATTTAAAAACCACTTCAACACTTCAAAAAACTACAAAAACAAAACAAAACAAACCCAGGCTCCTCAGATATTGCCAAATGCCTGAGAGATGTTGTTTCTTCAACATAACAGTCATGTGGGGTGTTGATCAAGACCAGGACTGTGGTGCACATAGAGCCCGCCTCCACTGCCACAAAGCTTCTGCCAGTGGCATTTGCCTTCTTGTGGCAAGTAGCAACTTTGGGACAGTGAGAAGTTTTTGTTAGGACCGTGGGCAGAAAAAAGGGTTAGCTGCTTTTCCCATATGTCACCAACTGATCCTAATCCAGCACCAGCCCACCATGATCCCTTTAGCTGTAATTTAAAAGAAAAATAAACCCTAAGCATGTTAAACGCAACTACGCATTCAATGTCTTGTCTAGCTTGGCCTTAAGCTCCAATACTGAATTAAGCAAGGATTCAAAATGAACTTGTGGACTCTTTCATTATAATGGGATGCACACTGTGGAGTCTGGTGGCTCTAATGTCAGCACTGAATCCCCTCCAGGTTTCAGTCAGAACTCTTAAATTTTGAGGGGCTGTGTTCAGCACCTTAGACAGCTCATTTAGAGTTCTGGATGGTGCTGACTGAAACCTGGAGTGGATTCACCACCCCACTGTCATCGGAGCCACCAGACTCCACTGGATGCACCTGCCAGCAGATGTAAGTGATTCAATTGCAGTACCATCCAAACTCCACCTCTCCAGTTCCCAGAAGCAAAACTCGGTTGGCAAAGGCTTCTCCCACACACACACCTGTCCCAGGTAATAAGAGTTTATGCCATGGGCACTTAGTTGGCATTTGTAGAAGGATTGCTCTAAAACAATTGCTCTAAGCATCTGAGCAGCCAGACTCAATTCTTGATTATATGGAATAGCCCTGCATGTGATTATTATGGTTTTGTTTGTCTCATGTTTAAAATATTTTTAAATCTTTTCTTTTTGTTTAAAGGCTTACCAAAGTTTAATCCAGTCCAATTCAGGGTGTCTCTACATTAAGGGGAAATTGTGCTGCCTTACCTGGGCTTTGTGCTTCCTGCATCTTTTGTGCAATTGTAATGGGCTACATCACATGGGCAGAGAAGGTGCAACCACGTGGTTAGAATTGCTGACCATGTGGTCTATAATTGAAAACTTCCCCTCCTCCCGTGCTCATATACTTGAATGGGGCAGCACCCTCTAGTGGGTGCTTTGTAACACAACTTCAGTCGCACACGGTAGAAAATCTCACGATCTTTCAGAAAAATCGGGATATCCAGGGTCGGGTTTTTTTAGAATGGGATAACCAGGGGAAGGTGCAGGAGATATGCAGGAAGTGATCTAAAGGACCTGGAAACTTCTGTGAGAGGCCAGTCATGAGTGTACCATGTATCACTGGTATAGAGACACTCTCAGTGTGGGAAGCAATGTAATGCAGTATATAAAGTGTTGGAATTGGACTGTAGAGACATGGATTCAGATCTCTGAGGGTGGAAGGAAGGAAGGAAGGGAGGGAGGAAGAGCACAACATAGGTGTTCTTAATGAAGAGAAAAAGATCTTTCAAGCAAAGGGAGGGGATTAACTTTGTAGGTGCAGTAGAACACTTTTTAAAAAATGATTAAGTCAAGAAAAATGCAAACCCTGCAAGGAAAATCTAGAAGAAAATGATGGTAATCATAAACCAAGTAACAGAAGATGCATGACAAATCATGTTACACAAACACGATCTGCAGGGAAGTTGATCCAGGACTGTGGAGGCTGGAGAAGGCTCTGAGTTTCAGCCAGAACTCTAAAGGAGCTATCTAAGGTAGCTGACCCAATCCCCAAAACAGGTTCAGCACCTTGGATAGCTTCTTCAGAGTTCTGACTGGGACCCAGACTGCTTATTGACATCAGAGCCACCAGCCTCCACTGATCTAGGACTAGGTGTATAGTCAGTTCATGGTAGGGTAGCAGAACAATGAAATGTCATTTGAAGCATCATGTTTTTAGCTTGGGAGTACTCCTTGAACCAGTTTTGCTCCTGAACCATGGGGTGGCAGTTGCGGCCAGGGGTGCTTTTGCATAGCTTTGGCTAGTGGACCAACTGTGCCTTTTCCCTGGAGAAAGCAGATCTGGCCACTGCTAAACATACTTTGGTCACATCCATCCAAGTTAGTCAATTGCAATGTGCTCTATGTGGGGCTGCCTTTGAAGAATGATCAGGAACTGCAGCTAGTGCAGAATGCTGCTGTGGTCAAGTTGCGGACAGACAGACTTTTAAACAACATTTTATTGTTCAGATTTTTCAAGCATTGCTATGCTCCTTTTCCCTTGCGCACTTCACTGAGGGCTCTTTTGGGGCAGAAAAATGGCCTAAAAATGTCAAAATCAATCCAATTATCTATTCTTCCATTTCAGGAGATGTTGACTTTTATGACATTTTAAAGTGTCAAAGTTACGAGAAACTTATAATTAGTTTTATCCTGTTATATTAAGTGGGGTGTTTTTAATGCTGTATTTATTCTCTGTTGCGATTCAAGAAAAGCCTAGAAGCAATGGGTGGAAAGTTCAGGGAAGCAGATTTTGGCTAAATATAAGCAGAAACTCCCTAACAGTAAAAGCTGTTTGACACTGGAACAGACGTAGTGGAGGCTGATAGCGCTGATGTCAGTGGGGCAATGAAACTGCTCCAGGTTTCAGTTGGAACCAGCCAGGACTCTAAAGGCGCTACTCATGGTGCTAAACCTATTTGGGGGATAGGGTTCCTTGGATAACTCCTTTAGAATCCTGACTGGTTCTGACTAAAACCCAGAGCAGATTCACCACCCCACTGACATTGGAGTGACCGGCCTTCGCCGAGAGGTTGTGAGCTCTCCTTTCGTAGAGGTATCTAAGCTGAATCTAAGCAGCCATATGGCTGCCTTGATCAAAGGGCTGGACTAGAAGATCTTCAATACCTCTTTCAACTCTATGATTCTATGAAGAGTCTTTTGACCTGAAGTGCACTGGGCCGTAATTAATTGTTTCAATCAAGTATACTTCTTAGGACTTGTTTCTGGATTTCAGATCCTCACTCAGCTGTGAAGCTGACTTCATTGAATGCTCTCTCAGCCTAGTCTATTTCCCAGAAGTATTATAATAGCAAAATAGCACAACCCCTTGGATGCTACCCTGAGCCTCTCGCAAATTTCAACACAGAAAATAAAACTTCAGTACACACACAGAAAGGAATAGCAATGATGCTTTCCATTCCTCTGGTTTTCTGACAAATTGCTATTCCATTCCGATTTGAATTGATCTTTGTATTTCAACTTTAATTGGACTTTTGTTAGCTCCTGATAGAGAAGGCCTATTGAAATTGCCACTACTCCATTGAAAAAAAGCTTCTGCTCAGGAGCTACAAGAGCCTTGCATCAGATAATCTCATGTCCCTGGGCTGCTGCAGCATATTAAGAGGACCTCTTACATTCCCCTTTTTTTGTTGGTCCGTTGTAGGATAAAGACAGGGTGAAACAGATTCTGCCTTTTGCCTACTTCTGTGTTGCGGAAAAGTTTATGTCTTCCTAAATTAAAAAAGGAGCATATTCAGTTGCAACTTTCGCCTTTCTTTCCAACACGATGGGAATTAATAGAGAAGATGCTTGGAAACACTGCCTTGTTATTCCTCTTTATGGGGATATAATTTTTATTGCCATTCTAGGTTTTAAATTTTGTATATCTTTTTTAATGCATCTTTTGTGAACACATCTATGTATTTTTTATTATTTTTGGCGCTGGTTGAAAAATTAACCAACTCAATTATAGGATATTCTTTTTCTATAGCAATAAGCTTTTAGAGCCTCACTGAGATGTGTGAAAGGATATGAAAAACGGGGATGTCTGGTGGCATATAAAAGAGTTCTGCACCAGTTGAATACAATTTCTCCCAAATGTCAATTGACTGTACTCTTCTTCATTTATCTACCTAGTCATTTTGGCAATCTGTGCCCTACATACCCTCCCTAGCTTCAGGCTTTTTGTTTCTTGCCTGGGCATGCATGATGTCTTTTCTTTTCATTTTTACACGTTTTGCCTCATAATGTAATGTACTAGGAAATCTAGCTCGTATTTTGAAAGAGTATATATGTTCTGCACTCCAGCCCCACCCCACTGGAGACTTCGCCTTGCCAAGCCTGCTGGATTCTTCAAGTGTGTGGCTTAAGCTAGGCATTATGTAAAGAGTCCCAGAAGGCAGAATACCATAATGGCCTGGTTTGCATATAATGCTAGCCCATGATTTATTAATCATGAACAATCCAGAAAGAGAACCCATGGTTTGTTATTAGGTTGTAAAAACTGAGTTGTTTAAACTATGGGTTGTCATTATATGTGAAACCAGAACCATGGGTTGTTCATGCCTTGTTTCGCCAGGCTACAAAAGTGGGCAAAACTGGTTAAAACACACACGCTAGCTAGGATGACCATATGAAAAGAAGGACAGGCCTTCTGTATCTTTAACAGTTATGTTGAAAGGGAAATTTCAGCAGGTGTCATTTGTAAGCATGCAGCACCTGGTGAAATTCCCTCTTCCTCACACAACAGTTAAAGCTGCAAGAGCTCTGCCTAACGTAACCAGATACAAAAGAAGGCAGGGCTGCTGCAGCTTAAACTGTTGTGATGAAGAGGGAATTTCACCAGGTGCTGCATGCTTACAAATGACACCTGCTGAAATTCCCTTTTCAATATAACTGTTAAAGATATATGAGCCCTGTCTTCCTTTTCATATAGTCACCCTAGCTAAAGGCCTTTGTTCCTGACCACTTGTACACCAACCAAGTGTTCCAGAGGGAGCATGAAGTGACCGAACTTCCAAACCAACACTGGTTAAAGACAAACCAAATTTCTATACACACTCACACAAACACAAGAAATAAAAATAGATACAGGGTTGGCATCTACAGTGTGCAGGGAAATGCCCTCCAGAAAATACAGCAGAGTTTAGAGTTACCTGTCTGGGAATCTCATCCTTCTTGAAGATGGCACTGGGGTGTGGGAAAACTCCTGAGATTGCAGCAAAAGCAAGCCTTGAGAAAGGCTGCAGGCAGGTCACTTCTTCAGCTAGATCAGGGGGATCTAGATAACCAGACGGGTGGTCTGGGCAGAAGGTACTGAGGCTCTGTGGCACACCCCTGGCGCCCCATAGTTAAAAGTGATTTGAGCAAAAGAGCAAGAGCCAATGGATCCAACCAGGACAAGCAACCCTCGGGAGGCTATGGAATTACGGAGGTTGCCAACCACCACTTTTGCAGTGTGGCATCCTGCCTTTGTGGGGAAGGCCAAGACCCAGGTGGTTTCAAGAGCAACATGAGAGTCAGTGGGACTGACAGGGTAATCAGAATACTGAGGGTTTGGAGTCCAGGGCTTGAGGGTTTTGAGAAGAGCGTCAAAGGGAAAAGTTCTGGCTCCACCTGAGACAAGACAAACAAAAGAAGTGGGAATGGCTTTGAGCACAGAAGACAGTGGATTCTGTGCTCAATGACCCAAATCTAGACCCACCAAGGACTTCTCAGTGATTGCAGTGCTTGATTGCCTGAAGGCTCTGTCTGGCCACTGCACTTAACACCAATTTCAGGTAACACCTTGGTGGTACACAATTCTTTGCCTGGGTATATTAAAATCTATTTCCTGATTAGTGCACCTTAAGTTAATCGTGAGGCATTTAGCTTTGGCGCTGTTTGATGAATTCATAATTTGGAATCTGTTCCTGGATATGTGACTGGATGCATAGGATCTCACAACAAGATTGCTTGCCAGATGCTCTCCATTCAGCCCAAGACGTGAGCCTTTTAGGCTCATCTTTAATGTCAGGCACCAAACTGAACTTCTTAAAGTGACAGTATCATGTCATGGCAAACAGTGCTGGCTCTAGATTTTGGAGGGCCCTTGGCCACTCAACGGACCCCCTCCCTCAGTCAGTCTACCTTCTCACTGCCATTATTGTCAGCTGCTATTGCTTCTCTTCCTCTATCTCATCCTTGCTACCTTAACAGGTAGAAAATGAGGCGGTCGTGGCATCTGCTTCTCCTCCTTCTCACCACCACTGCTTGAGCCAGAGCAAGAAGCAGGTGAACAAACAGGTTGCAATGGTGAAGAGGAGGAGCAAGTCCAGGGCCCCCCTGCTGGAGTGTGTACCCTCAGCCGTTGCCCAGCCATGCCTACCCTTGACATTGGCTTTGATGCCAAATACTGGGGTGAAATGTCTTTTCTGCTTTATGCCAAGCGGTCTGCCAACATTGGTTACTATTATGAAGCAAACCATGTTGCACATTCCTGCCTGACTGGGGCATCTGTACATTAAGGTGGGATGCATCCTTACCAGGCTATTTTTCCAGGTCTTTCTGTGTTCACTATGGGCTACTTTAGATGGCAACCAACAGCGACCGTGTGATTTGTCATTGAAAACCTCTCCTCTGGGTAATGCTCCATAAAGTTCAATGAAATATCACCATCTAGTGGCTGTATTATATAGTGCAATGCTGACTTTACGCACTGGGGATATCCCATGACAATTTTAAATAATGCAGTATCTCTGATATTTTTTTTAAAATGAGATTATTTTGGGGGAGGGAGGCATAGGAGATGTCCTGGAGGATGACAAGGTCATGTAAAGGACCCACAAACATTCGTGAGTGGCCAATCATGAGCGTGCAATAATTAAGTAAACATTTAAGATTTTGCCAAAAATCAGAATAGCTTGGGCAACATTTGTACCAAATCTCAACTTTTGATTTGCTGTGGAAATATTTTGATACTTTTGCAAGTGAGTGAGTGAAGACCAAGTTTGTGTGTGTGGTGCCCTTTCATTCATGTGAAAGTGTGGATTGGTCTTTAACACGTGTCCTCACTTAACACAGCGCAGTGTTCCACAAGAAATTGCCCACTTTACCACCAGATTTCTCCTCCATGAAGAAATGCCAGTGAAGGGATAGGAATGAAAAAGATAACATTGGCATAATAAAAACTACATGAGGTGGGATTCTCTTCTCCATGGAACTTTTGTACAAAATCAATGTAGACTTTGCATTCAGTTCTGACATAACCTTTTCCCCAATACATGACACAGCAGGCTAAACATATTATCTTAGACTCTGTCCCCATGGGGAAAGAACTATGTGAAAACCTCATTTTGGCCAGCAACATATCAAGCCGTCCTGTCCATTGTGATCGTTCCAGAAAGAGCAACCAATTTCAGCATCACTCCAGGAGCCCCTGGATTCATTAGAAATGTGTTCCTCCTCGACTGGGCTGCTGTGAAACTATTTGCCTCTGGTGCTGCTGACAAGCTGGCTGCAATTAATGCCATTCAGATGGAGCTGGGCTCTCACTGTGCCTTAATGAGCAGGCATCGGTACAAAACGCCAGGGAAACAGCTGATGTGTCACTTCCTTTGATACACTGTTTTTAAGTGCTTGACTCAGCAGAGAGGTGACCAAGTGTGCCCTGAATGATTTTCACTCGAACTGTTTACACTAGTATACCTCTCTGTTGAGTGCTACAATGATGCACTGAGTACTAGTGATTGACAAAATCTACATTCTCTTAATGCTTTCTTATTATTTCATTTAGTACACTTTTAATTTGTCCTTCCTCCAATGATCTCCCAGCAGCATACGTGGGTCTCTCCGCTTCCCCTCTCCATGTACTCACAAGAACCCTGTGAAGTGGGTTAGGTGGAGAGATAGGGGCTGCCTATAAGCCCTCAAAGCCCTGTGGTGGCTGTGAATCTGTGTTGCATCAGTTATATGATGCAGCTGCAGATTCACAGCTACCGCGAGGGGTTTCCGCAAAGTTGCAAGGTAAAAAAAAGTTGAGGACTACCCCAAATTTTTTGGGGGGAGCGAGGTCACTCTAGCCTTTCCACCATCTGACCTCACTCCATGGCCAATCTAGGGGCTGGTCCTGGCAGATGGCAGATGGCGATTGGAAACTCTGTGCTCTCTCCTTGGTGTGGGGATTACCTGATACCACCCTGGCTAAGAGAAACCATGGGGCTTAGGGGGAACACGGCGCCAGCTCAGCACCACGACGACATTCCCATAGTGACTGGCCGAAGGTCGCCCAGTGAAACTTAGGAAGAATCCCCACTCCAAAATTTGCAAGATGGTCATTTTCTGTTTTATGTGCTTCCCTGATTTCTTTTCCCATTTCAAGGTTGCAATCTGTGTACCAGGACAGGCAACAGTACGTCCCAGCCCTATATTGCTTCTGTGGGCTGCTCTTTCCATGCCCAATTGTTCTGTGATGGAGTGTATTCCTCATAAGAGTTCTAGTTTATTGAACACTCCTTTTTCTTTGACATACAGATGAACACCACCTCCAATATACCCTTCCCTGCCCTTTGGATAGATTTTATTCCCAAGGATTACTGGTGCAGCCACCTCTGACTCATCCTGAAAACTAATTGATCCTTTTGACTGTTCAAGTTAAACCCTTGGTATACTTGAAGGTCTCTTTTGTTTTGATTGTTTGACTTGAACATTCACCACACACACACACACACACACACACACACACACACTTTGCTCAAGCTTCTGCATCTCCACTGGTCCCTATGCTACCAGTCACTTGGGGAAGGAGGAAGAGGCAACAGAGAGCAGAAGTACAGATCAGGAGAGGCTCCAAATGGTGCTCTACACCACAGGTCTTTTACCTGCTGCGGATTAAGCCCCATGATCCTCATAGGAAATAATGCATGCCACCTATCTGAAGAGTTGAAGAGAGGCTTTATGGGGCTCTCCTAGCTCACCCTCCAGCCTCCATTGCCTTTCCAAAAGTAAGGCTTTTTTCCTTGGAGAGGGGAACATCGGCAACAGAAAGCAGGGGAGCAACAGAGGTGAAGAGAGGAGTGGAGGCTGGTGGCTCCAATGTCAGTGGGGGGGTGGGTGAATCTGCTCCAGCTTTCACTCAGAACCAATCAGAACTCTAAAGCATCTATCCAACCTCTTGGACAGCTCCTTTAGAATTCTGACTGTTTCTCTCTGAAACCCAGAGCAGATTCACAGTCCCACTGACAGTGAAGCCGCCAGCTTCATTAGGAGGGAGAGAAATCTACACCTCATTTCCTTGGGAAATGTGGTGCAAAATTATTTTGCAGCTCAGGAGAGGGATCTGTTCTGACTTGGCCACCTGCCTTCCACCTTCCCATTTCCCCAAAGTAAAGCTTTTCTTGGGAAAGGGCCACAGGGGGCAGGGAAATGGACAGGATGGGCTGTGTGCCCTATTTTGAGTCAAGCCTAACTTGAAAGGGGCTGGACCCAACACAGACTACGGAAGCTGTATGCATCCTTTCACACTACAGTAGTATGGTGACCCACAAGCCTGGTGCAAAGATCTCAGAGATTACCCAACCTGGCACCTTTCAGATGTTTTGGACTTCAACACCCATCAGCACCAGCCAGCATGGACAATGGTCAGGAATGCTGGGAGTTGTTGTCCAAAACATCTGGAGGGCACTAAGTTGGGGGAAGCTAATATACATGTAATTCCCTCCAAACAGTGTCCTATTACTTGGTAAAGTTTTCCTTTCTTTTCTGTTAGCAGTGACACTGACTAGTTTAGGGCTTGCAGTTTAAGGGTTCCTCTAAATGAGTGGTTTTGCATGCTCGTGATTGGCCACGCACTGAAGCTTGCGGGTCAATTACACAACATCATCAATGAGCAGGATGTCCCCAGCGCTATCCCCCAGAAATCCCGCTATTAAATGAATCACTTTTAATGTGATAATATCCGGGGGGGGGGGAGTGGGAACGCTTACGGCAAGATGGTACTGTCTCAATGGAAGTGAATGGAGCATGCTTAGAGGGGAAGTATTCAATTCAAACCAAGTGGTCACCCCTCTCCGCCCATGTAATGCAGCCCATAACAATTGCGCAAAAGAGGCAGGAAGTAAAAAGCCCAGGTAAGCAACATGATTTCCCCTTAGTATATAGATGCTCTAATCAAGAGCCAATCTACAAGGAAATGGGTTTTCAGGCAGTTCCATTTAAATATGAATTTCAACGATAATGCTCCCCTCCTCACTCCTGCGCTCAGTGAATATTTAAAGGGGCAGGAAGCAATTGAGCACAAGGTCAAAAGAGCATCCTTTCAAAACAGCAGTGCTGAATTCCCATTGCCTAGCAACGAGTTACTTACTTCCAGATAGACATAAGCCCCTGCACCACGCAACTCTTTCCATCAACAAATCAGAGCTGCTTCCACCAGCCAACTGAAGCCAACTGAAGTTACATGGACTCCCAAATTGTACCTAGAAAATCCACCACAAATACAGTTTAAAAAAACAACAATGGATTCAGGGCAAGAAACGTCACATTAGTTACAGGGAGGACCATGCGTCACCAGACATGATTGGCTTGCAGGTGGAGTAGAACCAGGGTAAAAGCCCAATGTTAATGAGAACCCTGGTCAATGTCACTACTCACTTACTTGTATAGGACAAAGGGAAATGGGTACCTTTAGGAATTAAGAAAACGGAGCACTGTGGCAATGAGACTTCCATCAACCCGTCATGAGAATGGTTTTCTCCTTACTTATGGATGATACGCAAATGTTTCAACAGATTATCAGGTGTATCACATTGAACTGATTCTGGCCCTTTCTACACCAGATGGATGTAGGGGGCAGGAGGGGCGGCGATCCCAGAAGTGCCTGCTCCCAGGATCGTTGCGTTAATCCACACTGAATTGTGTGATGACCAGGCTTCCTCCTGGGTCGTTGCACATCACGCCCGCCATTTTGGTTTTATTTTTGGACCCGAGGAGAGTGCACGAGCGCTCCTACGAAAAAAGTAAGGGGTTAAAAAAGACATCCAGGCACGATCGGGCCCCCACCCCCACCCTTGATGGATAGAGAGCCGCAGGGTGCAGCTCCGTGCCCATTTTTGCTGCCGCGCTTACTCGTAAGCACAGCAGCACCCGGGGCAGGTGGCCACATCTTCTGCAGTCCCAGGAACTTCCTGGGACTGCGGAAGATTCAAGGTTTTCCAGGGATCCCTTATTCCTGGCAAATCCTGTGCCCGCCTGCTCTGCCCCCAGAAATCGCTGTGTGTCATTTGGACACCACAAGCCTGATGTAGAAACAGCCTCTGATCCTTTTCTCCAGATGGAGTGGAAAGGGGAATATGACAAACAGTGGCTGCTTTCTCTCCACTAAGAGCCCTCACTTGCAAGACTCCAACCTATACTTCATTCATATTATTCACACGACTACCAAGCTTTAAGAGAACTAGAAGCTGTCAGTGATTTTCATCCTACTGACAATCACTGACCCGTAGCATATTTTCTTTTGCAGCACCTCAGCTAAGAAGGAGAAACAGCCAGATGGAAATAAGTACACAAGAGACGTACGAAATTGGCAGCATGCAGCAGAGAAATTTATACTAGAAGTCAAAACTGCCCAAGGAGATCTGATCTTAGTGTATAATTTATTATATGGAATCAATCTCCTTTTGAATGTTTAACATTACCATTTCCTGAGTATTACCATCATTATTATTATTTCTTTCATTTCTATACCGCCCAATAGCCGAAGTTCTATGGGCGGTTCACAACAATTCACAAAAATTTCAAACCACAATATTATACACACATTACATGACAATAAAACATCTTTTTAAAAAAACATACAAAATTTAGAACAAATTAAACAGCTATAACAATCAGAATATACAATTTCACTAATAGACCTGTTCAAGACAGCTGACATAAATACCCCCATCATATGCCATTATGTATCTGGAAGTAGAGGACAGTCTTGACCTGACACTGAAAATATGAAAGTGTTGGGGCCAGGCAGGCCTCCATCGGGAGCTCGTTCCATAGTCCATAAATAGGGATTTGGACAAAAATATTCAAGGAATGTTGATAGTTATTTTGTAAGTCCACTATTAATCATCCAGTTTTAAAAGGATTTCATATTTCATCCTAATGTTAGCATTCAGATTCTCACACTGATTTCATCCATTTTGTATTCTGATATTGTCTTATTTTAAAACAAATTTATTGACAATTATTGACTATTTTTTTAATCTACGGATATTCATGGTTTTCCCTAGTGAGCACACTTGTTGATTCAAATCTTTATATTAGTTTCCCATATCACCTCTTAACATGTCAAAATAATTAAAGGCACAATCCAATGCATATTTAGACAGGGAAAAAAGTCCTAAAACTCCCAACATTCCCCAGACAGTCATGTCTGGCTGGGGGATGCTGGGAATTGTAGGACTTTTTTTTTTCTTTCTAAACATGCAGGGAGCATCTCTACACCAGTGATATATAGCATGTTTGTGATTGGCCACTCCCAGAAGTTTGTGGGTCCTTTAAATGATGTTGTTAACCTCCAGGATGTCTCCTGTTCCTTCCTCTTGAAATGTCACTCTAAGGAAAACCTGAGTTATTCTGGTTCTTTTGAAATAGTGTGGGTTTTCCTAGCATCTAAAGTCGAAGTTGCACTATAAAGCAGCCATTACAGGGCACTTTTCTATTCAAGGTTATGAGCACTGAAAGGAGGGGAAGTTTTCCATTACAAACCATGGAATCAGCAGTTCAAACCATGTGGTTGCCATGCAATGAAGCCCATCTCAGGCCCCCTCCACAAGAATGCGCCTTTGCGCCTGGTTCCGCGATTATGCGCATTATCGCGGAGGCGCATTTACTCACAATCCCTCTGCACGGGAGGCGGCGGGAAGCGGCGAAGCGCATTAAAAGATGCCCAAAAAGCGCTTTCCAGGTAGTTAATGTGCATAATCGCTTGTTCACACAGCGAAAATGCGCTTTAACTGCCGGAGCAAAATAAAAGTCGCTATTTAACGCGCGTTCGAAAATGCGCATTATCGGGGAGATAACGCGCCTGTACGCCCGTTTTGCGCTCCGCTCGTGTGTAGGTAAAATTTATAATGAGCCTTCAAGGCTCATTAAACGCCCCGTGTGGAGGAGGCTACAGTCACGCAACAGACCAGCCCCAGTAAGGCAGTGTGATTTTCCCCTAATGTAGAGGCACTCATAGATAGGATTGCAACTTAAACGAAGCAATCACGATGGGCTTGTAAAAGACAAACTGTGCATGTGGCTATTCGTAATGCAGCATGAATTGATATAAGTCATACTTGTAGGATGAAATGAGCGACTGAAGTATTAACACCTCTGCTGGGCCATAATGAATATAAAGGTTGAGTCACTGAACCATACCACATGTTTTGCAGTCTTCTATATAACTTCCCATAACTTTTTTCTTCTTCTTTCATTGAAAACAGAGTAGCAGTTGTGCCATTGTGGTCAAAATCAGAAATACTTAACATATTCAAGTTGTACTTCAGATGAGTCTTACATACCTCACCTCACCAGCAAATCCTGTTCTGTGGTTTGCTGCTTATTCCAAGGAGCAAACAGCACATCTGCTGAGCCAAAAACACACTCACTGCCAGTTGCACCTTATATCTTTCACTGACAGAAAGCTAATAAATACAATTGTAGAGAGAAAAGGTACCATGGTTCTAGTTAACAGAATGCAGAGCAAACACAACCATGAGATACATATTTATAAGCTCTCATACATTACCCACTAGGTGCAGCAATGAGGCGGCAAAGAGGGGTGAATGAGGAGGAGGTGCTTAACCTTCTATTTGCCAGCCATTTCTTCTATCAAAATTGCCCCTTCACCTGTTTCCCCCCCCCCCTGTGCTGGGGGGGGCAGGAGAGGAAAAAAAGGTGGAGGAGAACAATGTTCAGAGGAAAGTAATCAGCAGGGAAAGGGTTAAGCATCTGCACCCTTTCTGCCCTTCTTGCATTCCTGATAACAGTCCCCATTGCCTACTTTTCATTTACAAAAAAACTCTACATAGTCTGCAGTTTGGCTCACACTATCAAGGTTAAATGAGATCTGGTTCTTTCAGTTACTGGAAGAGAAAGATTGGTTGGATCAGCTTCACCCGATCACTCTGTATCCCTTCAGAGAGAGGAGGCTGTATGAGTGCAAGATCTTTGGACTTATCAGCACTGTCACCCTCAAAGTTTTATGTAGAGCCACCTAAAATATATGGCCAGAGTCCACCCATAATGTCCACAAACCAATACTTTACCCATTCTTTTGTCCCTAGCCTGCCTTCTTTGCCAGCTTCTTTCAGCTGTAAGGCCCTTTTTCTTTAAAGGTACAAGAGGTGGCGATTTCCTGTTCAGCACTAGGACTTTTTTCTACCTAAACAAGCATAAACAAGTTATTCATCTTGCCCTAAATTGTCCTAGCCCTTAAATACAAACCAACAAAGTTCAAAAGCTGGGGGGGGGGGGAATCTTGCAATTAAAGGCATGGAAGAATGTCTGGATATGAAAATTAGGGGTATGGTGGGAGCTATGGTAGTGAGTCTACTGGCAGACAAAATGTTGCAGTATTTTATTTCCTCTTTCATTTGCTTATGCAGCTGGAAAACTGTCATCACATCACACCGTACACTAGGAAAGGAGAACAGCAACACAGAGTAACAGCAGCCACCGGGAGCTGTTGGGGGCAGGCTCCACCTGGTGGCCATGGGCCATGTCACACTTCACATTTTTTGTACATGTCAAGCATTGCCAGGCTTGAACTAGGAGCCCTGTGGCACTGGATTAAGGTGACCACTTATGCATTGCCAAACCTAGGTGCTAACAAATGCTGCAATTGCAAGTACTGCCATTCAGCCTTAATTGGCAAGTCATAGTTGGTACAAAGGACAGAAAATAACAAGACTCATCCTCAACACCCACCAGTTGATCCAAAGTAAAAATTGCCCAGAAGTGGTCACCATAAAAATATTTTCTTAATCATTTGAAGATCTGGATCATTTGAAGTCAATTTAGCATGGGAAAATGGGTCAAAGTGTAATTAGTGTGGCATTATGTGCCACACATCTCTAATTGTGGAAACTGTGGTAGGAACTCTATGCATTATTTTATGTCTAGAAACTAACACAATCCAATTAGAGTGTCATCAGATGAACGTTTTATGCTCATTTCTCCCCATTCATGTTTTTTTGTGCATCCTTTAGATGATGCCATCCACCTCCTGCACACACCCCACTCCTTCCGCTCGTTTTTCCATCGCAAAAAAAGACCTGGAAAATCCAACTTTTTAAAAAAAAAACAAAACTTGATGCCATTTCCTGATGTGTGCAGGAAAAGCAGCACAATAAAAACAGCCACTGAATGGGCCACGTGGTCGTTGCTGCTTCCTCTTTCTTCACCGTGTAAAGAGATCGTCACTATTGTGGAACAGCAGCAGGAGGCCATAGCGACTGTAGGGAAATGCGAAAATTCTCCCATCTGATGACACCCTTAGAGAGAGGAACCAGACAAAAAAGTTTCCAAAACAAATCAAGCTGGAAGATCCAATGCAGACAGGAAAAACCAAAATTCAGTATGACTCAGCATATAAATCCAATGATATAAAGCAAGATCTGGAAAACCAAATCCACCTTATTTAATGGGAAGTTGCACCCTTTTCAAGGATAATCTTGGCAGAAAGGAACCCCACCACCACCACCAAATTTACAAAACAAAACGCTGATTTGCTGAAAATATTTGGCAGATATTTCTGACTGCAAATCTTTCACTGGATTACAATAGTCTCAACTTTCCTAACGTTTAACACTCTTTCCCCATCATTTTTCTCATATCCATACTCACAGATTCAGCATACTGTTACCATTGAACAAATGAAGCAGTGGACAAGTGCAGAGAAATCTAGTACAACAAACTAGCAACCTAGCATGCAGGAAGAGTATAAAATATGATTACCCTGCAAACATTAGCCATGGAACAAAATGGACTAAAGGCTTGTTGTAGTCACTTCTCGCCTCTTAGCTTGTTTCAACTTCTGGTTGATCAGTGAGAAACTAATCTAACAATGTGTTATTATATCTCTGATTCATTAGCCATGTGAACAAGACCATGGTCAATATGGTAAATCCAACATTTACCATAAACAATCCAAGCTATAGTATTCATCTTAAATGTATTTACCTTACCCCACAAACTCAGCTTTAAAGATTCCCATCTATCTAAATCTGGAAAAATCTCATTAATCAATTTATTCAAATTAAGCTTAATCATTTGAGATATATCTCTGGGAACAAGTCCCAAGATAAGTAATAACATCCGGACACCATTGAAACTGCCAATCTGCTGACACACTACAGATATAGAATCTCCAATCATCATCAGTTAAGATTTTGTTCAATAAATGGAATACTCAGACAAATGACCAAATGCATTAATCACCTGCATCAATGCCAGCACAGATCTGGAAATAAGCACTAAAAGATCATTAGCATAAATAATAATCTTAAATTCTAAACAATCATGCACAAATCCATCAATACTACTATTCTGCTTAATATCACAAACTGCAGGTTCCAAACATATGGAGAAAGTGAACTTCCCTAGTTCATCTTTCAAGTAGAAAAAAGGCCGAGAAAACTCCGTTAGTCATAAAATGAATATGAAATGCTAATCCACTTCAAAAATTCTAAAGATAAGCCAATTTTAGTTAAAGTGGGAAAAAATAAATTGCCAATAAATTGTACTAAAGGCTTTTTCAGCATCCGTTCTATCACTACTTAAAGTTATCAGATCTACAACTAATCTAAGATTGTCAGCCCCACTGTCTATGTTTGATAAATCCTACCTGATCTATTCAACCCAAAGCTGTAATAAAATCTTGAACCTTATCAACTAAAATAAGCCAAAATTAACATGTTAAGTATGTTCTTTGCTGTTCTTAGGAATCATACTGATGTAAGCTGAGGAAGGGACAGAACTAGATTCAAAGATAAGGTTGTAGAGATGATGAAGTTTGGGAACTGACAGGTCGGGAAACATTTTATATCATTCAATTAGAAATCCATCCAGGTCTGGTAATTTCCCTATAAACTTACTTTTAATTGCTTTCATAATTTCCTTCATATGCAGGGGAGCTAAGAGAAACTGCTCTTGTAAAGAATGTAAACACAGGAGATTAAAATGAAAGATGTGCCCAGGTATACTAGCTCTGGTACTATGCTGCCTATACTGTAGAAGGCAGAACAACACTTTAAAAAGAGGTAAATTTCTATGTGCCTGAGAGGTGTATATCGTATTACTTTAATCTTTTATAGAGGAAATAAAATCTCGAAGCTTTTGCAGTTTGACATGATGTGCCAGAAACTTACCTGGACACTCACCATTTCCCTTACATACCTGGCAATAGCAAGCTAAAACAAATTCCGCCTGTTGAGATAGAACATTTTCCAGCTCATATGTAACAGGGTACAGGTGTAGCCTCCATGACAATCTACTCCTGCTGAAATATCTTCCACACAGCTATTACAGGTGCAGGAGCTTTTTTCCCCCTTTTGCATTTAACCACCCTCCCTTCAGCCTGCCTGCCTCCAACCCTAGGTACTCGTCTACCATTTGGCTAGACCCTACAGAGGCTGGTGCCTATGATGTCAGTGGGGCTCTGAATCCATCTGGGTTTCAGTCAGAACCAGTCAGAACTCTAAAGGTGCTGAACCCTATTCCCCAAATGGGTTCAGCACCTTGGATAGCTCCTTTAGAGTTCTGACTGGTTTTCACTGAAACCCAGAGCAGATTCACAGCCTCACTGGCACTAGAAGCACTAGCCTCCACTGGCCAGATCAACTCAACAGGATATATTTGCCCTACAAACAAACTTCTGAAACTTCTATATTGGAAATATCTGGCCTCCTTTACTCCATAAAAACTACAGCTCCCAAGGTTCCCTGAAGTAAGAGAATGATTTCCAAGGGGAAGTTTAAATCTGTAGGGTAAATATGCTCTGTTTTAGCCTTCCCCCAACCTGGTACCATCTGGATGTTTAGGACTTCAACTCCCATCAGTCTCAGTTAGCATGGCCAATGTTGAGGAATGCTGCATGCTCATTATTCATTCATGTATTTATTTAATGTAATTTTAAGCCACCCAATAATAAATGTTATTACAAATGGATGACCTAGGAGTTGTAGATGATAGTTGTAGTCTAAAACATCTGGAGGGGATAGGCTGCTCTATGTGTGCACTTAATGAAGAGAGAATGAGACAAATATATGGGTACTGATGGGATTATTTATTAATGATGACTATTGTTAGAAAGGTAATTAGCAGAGAAAACACAAAAAGGCAAAACAGTACAAGCATTTACCAGTCCCACATGAACACAGGCTAACTTAGAACAGTAAAAGGAGGCCACACCTTTTCTTCAGTGAAAGAAAGAAAAACAGTTTTATTATTTATTTATTTATTTATTTATTTATTTATTGCATATTTATATTGCCCAACAGCCAAGGCTCAAATATTCTTGCATATACAATTCAGGTACAGCATAGAGTTTCAAAAGAGTTTGTTCAGTCCATTTTGTGTTCCATTACACTGGCAGAGCGAGACAGCAAACACATGTGCTCCTAGCAAAGGAGGAGGTCTGGGGCAGGGGAGGAAGGGGAGGAGCAAAAGGAAGAAACTACAGGAAACCACATTGTAGACTATAGACATCCTAAGGCTAGCTGTGGTCAAAATTCCCATGACCTAACTAACTGTAATACTGCCCCCCTTCCAGTAACTTGCAAATGAAGTTGCAATATTCCCAGCAGGTACACCTGTCAGAAAATTGGTATTGGTTGTAAGTCCCTGTGGAAGGTTGACTGAGTGAATCCAAGAAGCAAACTTAGGTTTGTTCCTATTTAATGTATAGCCGGTCCCATAACATGTGCAGCAGTGTACAGTACCACTGAGAAGTGTTGTGACACCTACACAACTGCTGTGACACCTTCTCTCACCGACACTGACCCAGCCACCAGATGTTCCAGTCCTGCCTTCTCTAAAGCAGATGCTGCCCTCAATATTGCAACCGAATCACATGGACTTTGCAATGTCATCTCTCAGGCTGGGTAAAACTTTCATTATGGAACAAACAAGATTTATTTATTTTCCAAGTTACTTCGGTTGTCTCTGGATTATTTTTCTGGCACCGAAGCATTTGTTGTTCAACTGCTGATTAGTTTCATGTTACTTTACTGTAAAATATGACATATATGTTCCAACAGTAACTCCCCTTCACAACTACCAATCATTTAATTGGAGGGTTTGCATTTCGGGTTGTTGGTCTTTTAAAAAAAAATACAAACAATGTCAGCAACAATTTCAATGGCATCATTTGCAATGTAGGAAGTGATTTTTTGTCAAATTGTTTTCCTGAGAATGGCATCATTGTTTATAACCGGCACTCCTCCATCTGCTTAAGAAAAAAATCTGCAGCATTGAGGTTAGAATGAATAGATTCTGCTGTAGTTCACTATACTGATCTTAAATTTTTGAAGGAAAAAATCCAAAGGGAGGAGGGGGGAAACTTGAATTCAGCTGCTGAATATAAATCAAACTTGGTGCCTCAGCATTTCCATACAGGGCCCTCTTAGGACTATGCTTCAATTTAATGAGTCGCAGCAACGCGCTTTTCGTTCGCCCCCTCTCTCTTCCTGCCTTTGTCTTCCTCCCTCTTCAGTTTTCCTGCAATTCTCTCTGATTGCTTAAATTTTCTCTCTGTTCATTTATTCTTTGTTCTTCAGTGAATAGGTAATTTCAGATTAGCAGGATTTTGGCACAATAAACACACGATAAATGTAATTGTTGCAGGAGATCCAAGCCAGGGTTGTATCCAGTCATGTCATTCCACCAGCAGAAGGGAACTGCTGGTGGAATGATTTTCCCCTTCCACTCTAGAGCCCCCCCCATCTGCCCCCCAAATTTACTCTGGACAGTTGGCAGACCCTCCAGAGCAGATATGGACTGGGTTTGCAAACATGTTAACCCACACTCAGTTGTTGAATGTAGGTTGTTGGTGAAACGTGGGTTGTTTATTGAACCATGGGTTACCATGTTGTCTGAACCCAGGACATTTTCTTGCAAGGTGCCTTGTTAACCATGCACCATGGCTTGTTTTTTTCAAGCAAGCCACCTTATGAATCCATGATTTGTTGTTGGGTTATTCAGGGTGTTTAACAAGCCACACTGCATGGTTAACAAACCACCCTGCGGAAAATGTCCCGGGTTCAGACAACATGATAACCTGCAGTTCAACAAATAACCCACAGTTCAACAACAACCCATATTCACCCACTGAGTGTGGGTTAGTGTATTGTGTGAACAGCCCCATGGGAAGTGCAAGTTTCTGCAGTAGGGTGGAAGGGAAGTCCCATTATGCGAGCTGACTTCTGCTTGTGTTGGATCCAATCCCAGAGTTCTTCAGGTCTTCCCTAGAGGAAGCGCATTAGGAATGAAGTTCTACACTGTAGGGCCTTCATCCAGCTCTCCTTCTTGATTTACTTTAGTGATACTTATGGGCCAAAGAACACCGAGGGTTAATTCAACTGCACATCCACAAACCTATATATGGCATCACCTTCCACTAATAAATGCAGGTTGCTTACCTGTAACCGTAGTTCTTCGAGTGGTCATCTGTGCATTCACACATATGGGCTCGCGCCGGCGCCGAGCCTTTCTCGAGACTTCTTTAGCTAGCTTAGTTATTTTTGGCGGGAACCCCTCCCCCCACCGTCCTATCGCGCATGCTCCGGGTTCCCGGTCACCTCAGTTCCTAGAGACCGCCTGGCCTCGTGACTAAGATGACCTGTTGCTAAAGCTAAGGCTAAAAGGAGCAAGGAGAACTACCAATTGACAGCGATGCCAAGAGGGGATGGTGGGAGGGTTGTGTGAATGCACAGATGACCACTCGAAGAACTATGGTTACAGGTAAGCAACTGCATTTCTTCTTCGTGGTCTCTGTGCATCACACATATGGGCGATTAACAAGCCACTTACCGGAGGCGGGATGCACGCTGTCCTGGTTATTGTAGCACTGAGGAGAGCACCGCTCTTCCAAAGGCATAGTCTTGTCTAGCCCTGATGTCTAGTTTGTAGTGCTTCATGAATTGGAGATCCTGGACCATGTAGCAGCCTTACATAGGTCAGGAATGGAGATTCCATGGTTCAGAGTGGTAGAGGTCGCTTGACCTCGCGTTGAGTGTGCTGTTAGTTGTTCTGGAACATCTTTGCCTGCCAACTGGTAGGCTAATGAGATGGTGTGAATGATTCATTTGGAGAATCGCTGGGGAGAGACAGGTAGGCCTTTAGTCTTGCCCCCATAGCAGATGAAAAGGTTGCGAGATTTTCGATAATGCTCGGACCGAGATTTGTAGAAAGCTAAGGCCAAACGTACATCTAGGGAATGCAATTTTGCTGATAAAGGGTTCGTCGTCGTTTGAAAGAAGGACGGTAACACAATGTCTTGGTTGATGTGGAAAGTGGAGACCACCTTGGGTACAAACGATGGCCCAGGACACAAGACCACTCGGTCTCTGAAAAACTGAGTGTATGGAGGGTCTAAGAGTAGGGCGCAGAGTTCGGATGCCTGTCTGGCAGATGTGATGGCTACGAGAAACGCTGTCTTGAGCGTGAGAAGTCTCAAGTCGATGGTGGCTAGAAGTTCGAAAGGTTTCGCCGTGAGAGCAGTAAGGACTACTGATAGACTCCATTGCAGTATCGGTGGCCGGCATGGTGGAAGGATGTTGCGCAGTCCTCTTAGGAAGCTCTTGGACAGCGGATACGCCATGATAGAATAGCCATCCAGGAAATCATGGTGAGTTGATATGGCTGACAAATAGACCTTGATGGATGAAACCTTTAGCCCTTTTTCGTGGAGGGAGTAAAGGAACTTCAAAACTGATGGTAGGGAAGAAGAACTGGGATCAAAGCCTTCCACGTGTGCGAACTGCAGGAATGAGTTCCACTTTCTAGCGTAAGACGCTCTCGTAGACGGTTTTCTGGCTGCTTCCAGAATAGAACGAACCTGGGGTGAAAGAACTAAATTTTGCCACCGGGTTGGATTCTCCACGTGGTGAGCTTGAGAGAGTCTAGGTTCGGGTGCAATAAGTCGCTGCCTGTCTTTGTCAAGAGGTCTGGGCGAGCTGGTAGGCGCCACGTTTGGCCTTTTGAGAGGCGGAGAAGAGGGGTGAACCAAGTTTGTCGTGGCCACCAAGGAGCTATTAGAATTGCTTCCGCTGCTCTCCGTGCCAGTCTGGCAACCACCAGGTTCAGCAAGGGAAACACGAAGGCATCCCCCAGAGAGTAACGGCCTACACCCGCCCTGGAACAGTAAGCCGGACAGACCGCATTCTTGCTCATTGCGAAGAGGTCCACGTTCGGTGTGCCCCACATGGCGAAGAGGCGAAGGACGTTTGGCGCCATGCACCATTCATGAGTGTCGAGGAAATGCCTGCTGAGGCTGTCTGCCCGGCAGTTGTCCTTCCCCGCAATGTGCACTGCTGATAGTCTGATGTTGTGTTGGATAGCCCAGAGTAAGATTGTTCTGGTGAGATAGAGTAGTGGGGAGGAGTGAGTCCCGCCCTCCTTGTTGACATACCATACGACCACCGTGTTGTCGGAGAGGACTTGCACGTGGTGGCCACGAAGATGGTTCTGAAATGCATGTAGCGCGCGTTGCACCTCTAATAGCTCCAAAAAATTGATGTGGTAGGAGCGCTCCTTGTGAGACCACAGACCTTGGATGCTGAGGCTTCCACTGTGCCCCCCCCCAACCTAGGAGGGATGCATCTGTCGTTATACTGCGTGATGGTCCCGAGTCCACGAACGGCATTCCAATTAACAAGTTTTGCGTGTCCGTCCACCACAGCAGAAAGTTCCTGATGTCCACAGGGATAGAGGACCTCACTCTTCGTGGGTTCATGGTGGGATTGAATCTCTGGAGGAGGAAGTGTTGGAGCAGCCGCATGTGATGAAGACGTGCCCATCGCACCACAAAGACCAACGCCGCCATGAAGCCTAGAAGCTGGAGGACGTGCAATGCTGACGTCCAGTGCTGGAGGTAAAGGCGTCGAGCCGTATCCGCCAGTGTCAACGCTCTGTCCAATGGTAGGTAAGCACGACCTATCGTTGAGTCCAGGTGAACTCCAATAAACTGTAGTGATTGTGTTGGGCGAAAAGTGGACTTTACGGAGTTGATTTGGAGACCCAACGACGAGAAGAGACTGGTGACTGTGCAGACGTCCTTCTGCGCACTGCGATACGACTGTGAAACGATCAGCCAGTCATCTAAATAGGGGTATAACTCTATACCCTGTGAGCGAAGATGGGCGCACACCGCAGCCATAGACTTCGTGAAGACTCTTGGAGCCGACTTGAGACCAAACAGTAGGACTGCAAATTGGAAGACTTCCCACTATGAATCGGAGGTATCTGCGATGAGAGGGATGGATCGTTATATGGAAATAGGCGTCCTTTAGATCTATTAATGCGAACCAACGATTTTTCCGTAGAAGAGGTAGGACAGCTGCCAACGTGATCATCCGGAATTTTTTCGTTGCGATGAATTTGTTTAGGTGCCTGAGATCCATAATAGGACAAAGTCCCCCGTCCTTTTTTGGGACTGTGAAATAGCGTGAATAAAACCCTGCATTCAGGTTGAAGCGGGTGAGTTTTGTTATGGCGCCCTTGCTGAGTAAGGAGGCTGTCTCCTGCAGGAGTGTCATGGATGGAGGCGTTATTTTCACAGTTCCAAGAGGAGGGAGGACTTTGAACTCTATTTTGTATCCGTGGCAGATGGTCCGCAGGACCCATTTGTCTGTTGTTATTTGCTGCCACGAGTGTCGAAATCGGTGTAGGGTATTTCCAAAGTGAGTGTCTTGCTAGGTGGGAGACGAAGTCAAAGACACCGTTTATGCATCGGGTCTGGTCTGCTGCGTGGCTTGTTAAAGCGCGAGGAAGGTTTCCTCTGGTGAAAAGCGGCAGTGGAGCTCGACGGCTGGTACCGTGATGCACAATCTTGCTGTGGGCGAGGTTGATAAGGAAGGGGCCTGTACCACTTTTGAGGGTGGAAGGAGGGCTGTTTTTGTTGTGCAAATCCCATCTTCCTAGCCGTGACCTTGGCCTTATGGATGGTATCCATGGCTGTGTCAGTGGTGGCGTATAACAGGCCCTGACCGTTGAACGGCAGCTCCTCAATCCGAGTCCGCGTTTCCTGTGGGAGGCTGGCGGAGCGCAACCAAGCATGTCTGCGTAACGCCACTGCCCTGATCATGGCCTTAGCTGCGCAATCTGTCTGGTGTTTGGACATCTCGAGTTGTTGCTTAGACAGGCATATAGCTTCAGTCTGAAAGACCCTGGCCAACTCCCGTTGATCATCAGGCAGATAGGTCATGAGTAAGGACATTTTTTCCCACAGGAAGACCTGGTAACAGGCCATCATGGCCTGATAATTTGTCACTTTAATGCCTAAGGCAGAAGAGGAGTAGATGCGCCTTCCAAAGGAATCGAGCTTGCGTCCTTCCTTGTCCGTCGGGGCGGAATGGTTCCTGGAGGACTTTCCTTGTGACGCCTCAACCACGATGGAATTGGGTTTTGGGTGGACGAACAAGAAGGGAGCTTCTGATTCTTTGATTTTATATAAAGTATCCAAACGTTTGGACGTAGGGCCCATTGTTGCCAGATTAGCCCATGACTGCTGGACCGTTTTTAGCAAGATTGGGACCATAGGCAGGGCAAGTTGCGCTGAAGGCTCTACATACATCACATTGAAGATGCGGTCAGTGACGGCATCTTCGGGCTGGTGATGCTCAATGCCAAGAGATTGCACCATCCTGAGCATTTGTTCAGTAAAGCTACCGAGCTCCATCGATGGCGAAGCATTGTCTTTGGTGCCAACGTCGTCCTCGGGCGATGGCAGTGACGGAGGAGGAGACATTACTAAGGAGGAATCCAATGCATAGTCCTCTATGGAACGAGGCGAAGAATGAGCTGGAGAATGTGAGCGGTCCGGTACCGCAGGAGCGGAAGCAGTAGTAGGAACTGCAGTTGCCGGAAGGCGGCTAATGGAACACGAGGTTGTGCGGCCAACATGTTCCCCTGTGTATGGGTCGAATCGCTAATGAGACCGAGGTGACCGAGATGACCGAGATTGGTATTGAAGGGATTGTCAGGAGCGATCCGAATATCTGTCCCATTCGGCAGCTTGGGGACGAGACCGGGAGCATCTGCCTGAAGTATAGCGTGATGTTCGAGATGCTGGTGACTCTGAGCAGATAGAGCACTCAGGTGAGGCTGGGGCTTCTGTGACTGAACAAGCGCTCGACGGCGGACCAGTCAACCTCTGATGCGCTGGGAACAATTGTGCTGATGGTAACAGCTCGTCCAGCGGCGATAGAGAGAGAGTTGGCAGCGGTGCAGAGCGCAAAGGCGACGGCAAGGAGAGAGACGCATCTTCCGCTGGAGAGGATCTGGTCGGTACCGAAAATGATTTTCGGGAGACTGAGGTCGTCGGTACCGAAGCTATCGGTACCGAGGCTGTTGGTATCGACAGCGTGGATGTCCGTCGCGATGGTAGGGACGGCTGACGACTCGAAATCGAAAAAGCTCGGCTTGGTAACACTGTCGATGCTGATGGGATCGGTACCGGGTATTTTGTCGGTATCGTAGACTTAGTTGGCGTCGCCATCGTCGGTGTAGATGGTGTCGGTACCGATGGTCTTGTCAATGGCATCGGCGTCAACGACTTCGTCGGCAGCGATGATCTTGTCAGTTCCGACGATCGCATCGATCCTGATGAAGCCAGAGCCGAAGATTTTTTGGGTAATTTCGCTGACTTTCCGTGCTTGTCCTTCGCCTTTCTTTTCAGCCCTAAGTCTTTAGAGGGCTTGGACTTTTTTGAGTGCTTAGCAGGCTCATCAATCCCCGAAGGGGGCCCCGATGTTGCTGGGTCTGAGTGGCTTACGGTGACCGACCCGCGCTCCCCAGAAATGGCGGCTGAGTGCGTACTTGGTGGTTGGGGGGTGTCCACTGCTGCCAACGCATTCTTCCAGAGCAAGCCTCTTAGGCAGTCAGCTCGGTTTCTTCGGGCTTGCCTCAAAAAGCTCATGCAGTGAGCGCATGCTTCAACTACATGGGCTTCCCCCAAACAAAGAAGGCAAAGAGAGTGCCCATCTGTGAGAGCGAGCTTCGCTCCACAGCGGGAGCATTTCTTAAACAGAGTGGTCTGCGCCATAAATGGAGCAGGCCTTAATTACTAACTAAACTACCACTATTGATAGATAGAATATATATATATATATATATATATCAGTATAACTACGTAATTGAACTAACTAACTAAGCTAAACTATCTTAACTAACTCTTTTATAGGAGAAGAAATACGAACGTTTGTTCAAGAGGAGACGTCCGCGAGTGTTAGCAAGGCGGCAGTCCAAAAGGAACTGAGGTGAGCGGGAACCCAGAACATGCGCAATAGGACGGTGGAGGGAGGGGTTCCCGCCAAAAATAACTAAGCTAGCTATAGAAGTCCCGAGAAAGGCTCGACGCCAGCGCGACACCATATGTGTGATGCACAGAGACCACGAAGAAGAACCTTCTGTGGTTTATATAGGCTAAGCAGCACAATCACTATGTAAAAGGGTGAACGGGCACACATTTGACATTAAACACAGGAACACTCAGAAACCTATAGGGCTGGGAGCATTCCAGTCTCCCTGTCTCTTATCTCAGAGTTGCAACTTAAACAGAAGAATTTTAAAGGTCATTTGGAAAATAAGATTTCAGCACTAGAATTTGTTAACAAATCTGATCACATATCTCAGGTTTTAATGAGGACTATCATAGGTATCCCACTACAAAAAGTAAATTGCCTTCCATTTGACATTTGATGGAATGCATTTTAGTGCTTCAATGATCAGAGTGGGTCCCCCCCCCTTTTTTTTTGTTAATTCCTTTATTTTATGAGAGCTAGTGTAATGTAATGGCTAAGATGCCATTGTCTGCTGTGAGCGGGAAAGCCTCCAAACTCAACTTAGACATAAATGAACTTAGGGAAATAATACGTGGTGGTCTTTTTGCAAGACTCCCATGGAATTTATAAAGACATAGACATAGGAACCTGCCATTCACCGAGACAGACTCTTAATTCATGGAGCTCAGGATTGACTACAATAACTGGGTTCCCACAACACAGTAACTCACACTCAGAAGTTGAGCGTTAGTTGTTGTTGAACCACTGGTTGTTAGTTGAACCATAGGTTAGTGTGTTGTCTAGGGTGACCAACTGTCAGGATTTTCCCGGAGTTGTCCTGGTTTTTGTTCTATCCTGGGTATCGGGGATTTTTTGTAATTTTCTATAATGTCCTGAAATGATACAGTTTCCCCTTTAAGACCACCATTAGTGTAGCAGGGGGGAATGATGTGCTTTCTGGAGGCCCCTACTGGAGCAGTGGGGGGCAGGAGTGACACACTTTCCCCTCCTCCTCTCCAATCGGGGCTCTTAAAGGCCCCGATTGGAGAGGAGGAGGGGAAAGCGTGCTTTCTGGAGCCTCTGGAAAGCATGTCATTCACAATTGCCACGCTAACAGCAGCTGCCAATAACATGGTGTGTGTGTGTGTGTGTGTGTGTGTGTGTGTGTGTGTGTGACATGCTTTCCAGAGGACCTGGAAAGCATGTTTTACTACCACCACCCACCGGGTGTCCTCTTTTTGGTTTCCCAAATATGGTCACCCTAGAGTTGTCCAAACCCAGGACATTTTCTGCAGGGTGGCTTGTTAACTGTGCAGTGTGGCTTATTTTTCTCAAATCATGTTTGTTATTGTATTGTTCAGGATGGTTAACATGCCACACTGCATGGTTAAGTCCCCCTGTGGAAAATATCCTGAGTTCAGAGAACACGCTAACCCATGATTCAACAATCAACCCACAGTTCAACAACAACCCATGCTCAACCACTGTGTGGGAGTTAGTGTGTTGTATGAACAGCCCCTGACAGAGACCCTCCAATGTTTCAGACAGGAGACTTTCCCCCTCCTACCTGGAAATGCTGAGATTGGACCTGTGACGTTTTACATGCAATGCATGTGCTCTACACCCCATTGAGCGACTGAAACATAGGAAGCTACTTTATACTAAACCAGTCCACTGATCCACCCATCCAGCAGTAGTGCCCACTCTACTCTGACTAGCAGCTGCTGTCCAGGGTTTCAGGGTTTCTCAGCACTAGCCTTAAATGAATTTTAAGTTGAGTTCGTAGTGAGACAAAGCAGCCAGGAGCCAGATTCCTCTACATCTCTTTGAGCTTTTTGACAAAAGGTAGTAGATCTGCTGCATCTACTTTCACTCATACTGCAGAACTGAGATCCAGGCACTACGAGAGAAGCATTTCCTTTTCTGCGTTTCTGCTACATAACCTCAGCAGAATAGTGCAAATACATAGGAGGAAATCATGCTTTTTTTCATGTTCACAATAAAATGCCACATTTTCCCTGCTAGAAAAATACTTGCTGGTTAGACACAGAAGTGAAACTGGAGTGTCATGATGTTGTCTAAAGGAGCCAGTAACCGAGGCAGTGCGCCTGTGTGCACCAGTTGCTGGGGAACATGGCTGGGAGGGTGCTGATGCACCATGTCCTGCTTTGCTGGTCCCTGGTCAACAGCTGGTTGGCCATTGTGTGAACAGAGTGCTGGACTAGATGGACCCTCAGTCTGATCCAGCGTGGCACTTCTTATGTTCTTATGTTCTTAAACAACCGTGACTAGGGAATGATGAGTGCACAATAAATGCCTCATGTAGAAAAGCACTCTTTCTCTTTCTCATACACACATATACACATACCTGCACTTTCTTTCACATCTTCTGTGTTCCACTCTCCTCTTCATGCTATTTTTGCTTGCCACCACTTTACACACATTCTTCCTTTGAATACATTTATATCCTGCCTTTCTCCCATAAAACCAAAGACAACTTACAGAGGGTTCCCAGGCAATCTCTCTCCTTGATACTGACCAGAGTCAAACTGGCTTAATTTTAGCATGGTTGATGCATCATGTGCCTTTAGGCTAGGGGTAGAGAAGCACAGACCCAGAGACCAAATCTGGCCATTCTGGGGTCTCAATCCAGCACTCTGGGGTTACCTATATGGCCACGCACACCCTTCCTCCCATAATTTGGTGCTTTCTTGGTTTTTGTGCAGATTTCCCCATTTTAAAAGGTTGAAATGCCTCGCTTAAGGTTTAGTTATTGACAATAAGACTGTTAAGATAAGTGTGTGTGTGTGTGTGTGTGTGTGTGTGTGTGTGTGTGTGTGTGATTATGTGTATTTTGGTCCTTCCCCCTTTGCCTTTGGCCCACCCCTTTGATCTTCAGTCCTGCCTCCCACTGGAATGCGGCCCCCAAGAACTTCTCTGAAATGGAATTCGGCCCTCGGGCTGAAGGAAGTTCTGCACCGCTGCTCTAGGCCCTGCCTGTCATATATAATTGTGCCCCCACATCTCCTACCTTCCCCCATCCTCCTGCATTCCCATTTTCTCGGCTGTATCTTTTGCTCTTGTCCTATCACTATGGCTTTTTCTTTTCTTTTCTTTCCTTTCCCCCACCCCCTTCTTGCAGTACCACTGAGTTCTGACATAGAAAAAGTAATATGTTACTGGAAAATAATAGAATTGTAGCCCCAAGCTGTTTAATGGCAACCAGGAGTACACTCCAAGAACGGCTTGTGAGTCCCCGAGGAAGAGGGAATATTTTGTATTAATATTTGATATCTTATTTAGGATGTGAAATCAGAAGCATGAAACCGATAGGGAAGCAGTGAAAGCAATTCTCCATTAAATAATACAGCATTGCAGCTGGCCTCCATATTCCCTTGCTCGCTTGCAGCCTGACCCTACTGATAGCCTTCCAAACAGACTCAATCTTGCTTCTGCGGCACACAAATTAATGAGAACACCGTCGGTGGTTACTACAGAGGCGCCGCGACTTAAGTAGCTACTTTTATTATACACTAGCTAACCACCTGTCAACATGACAAGTAGGCTGTAGAGCGAGGGAAGGCTTGTAAATTGCTAGGACCACTGGGTGTACAGTGCATCTTTGTATTCATACACAAACACACACACACACACCAAATCCCCAGCAGTGAGAATTAGGCTACTTGACATCAGGGGAAGGAGAGCAGGATACTGCTGATAATCGTGATTATCCTCCTTCTCATCATCATCGCCATCGCCATCATTGCTTTTTCCACAACAGCGCACCTGTGCAGTGCGTTACTTTTACCCATACACTTGACTGTGCCAGAGCTGCTGGGGCTGAAACATGGAATCTGCATACTGAAGTACATACTGCTCCTGCTCCTGACGGGAGACACCAGAGTTTAGATCAAGGCATTGCCCGGGCAATAAAGGGTTCCTGAGCTCTGGAGGGACTCTACCACTCTGGAGGGACTCTACCACCCCTGATTAGGAATGGCTTTAGAGGTGCTCTCTTGATCGCCCTCCGTATTTGTATCATAGGAAGCGGAAGCAGTTCTATTGCACCTCGTGCCCAATTCTCCGTGCATTGAGTGTGATGCCAAAAAGAGCCGACACGCATACAGCTGTCCTTTGTGTAGGCACTTCACTCCATCAGGAAGCCAGAATGCATGGGGTTCCCAACTGGATGGATACAGCTGTACACACATAGGGCAAAATCCTACATACACCCTATGTAGAGTAAACCCATTGAAATGAATGGGATTTAAGTTAATGACTAACTGAAGTCCCATTCATTCAATGTATCTACTCTAAGTAGGAATTACATGGGATTTTGCCCATAGGCTCTTCTTTCCAACATTCCACTAGACACTTGGATTTTGGGAGGCAAGGCCAGAAGACACGTGGATAGAAGCATAAAATCTTAGGGCAAAAATAGACATTACTTTAAATCCCCTCCTCTTTCATTTTTATTTTGGGTGACCATATGAAAAGGAGGACAGGGCTCCTGTATCTTTAATAGTTGCAAAGGAAAGAGAATTTCAGCAGATGTCATTTGTAGGCATGCAGATTCTGGTGAAATTTCCTCTTCATCACAACAGTTAAAGCTGCAAGAGCCCTACTCTCTTTTGTATCTGGTCAAGAGGGCCCAGCTCCTGCAGCTTTAACTGTTGTGATGAAGAGGAAATTTCACCAGATTCTGCATGCCTACAAATGACATCTGCTGAAATTCTCTTTCCTTTGCAACTGTTAAAGATACAGGAACCCTGTCCTCCTTTTCATATGATCACCTTATTTTTATTCAGAAGTAGGTGCAGGGGCCCAACCTGGATTGGGACCCTAGGATGGAAGATAAGGAGGACTTTTAAGATCTGGCTCAGGTCCCTGCACCTACTCTAAAATAAAAAAAAAACAAGAAGACATAGATACAAATTCAAAGTATTATGTTTGGGCTGATAGATTTGGGATTAGATGTTGCCCCTTGCATATCCTCTAGTGGAGGGCAAAAGGAAATCAGCCGTTCTAAAGACTTCCAGTGTAAGTTTGTATTGGGCCTGAGTAACAACAAGTTTCACTGTCCTGGCTCTCACTTGATCTTATTCACAGGTGGCAAAAGTGTGTGGTGGGGAGGTCACTTTGTTGATTTGAGATGATTGGGAGGGCAATCCTCAGGGTGGGGTGAGAATCCACCGGTGGTGGTGGTCTTCCTCCCTGCAGCACCAAGAGGAGTGTGGTTTATAGGGTGACCATATGGCAAGAAGGACAGGGCTCCTGTATCTTTAACAGTTGAATAGAAAAGGGGATTTCAGCAGGTGTCACTTGTATGCATCAGGCACCTGGTGAAATTCCCACTTCATCACAACAGTTGAAGCTGCAGGAGCCCTGCCCTCTTTTGTATCTGTTTAAGAGGCAGGGCTCTTGCTGCTTTAACTGTGGTGGTTCAGTGGTTCAGAGGTTCTCTCAAGACATGTTACCATTATATAGGCAATGCTGGGCTACCTGATTAACTACACATATGGAAAATCTCTTAAAATCCGGGTAGATCTACACTAAGACCTTTTATCAGTATTGAAGCACACTGATAACTGTTTGGGCACATTATGTATTCTGTATACCATTTTTCTAGTGTTACTTCCCACTTTTTATTCCATATTATCCAAAATACCGTGCAAAAGGAATATAGCATCACCAGCATTATTCTAAACAAAGCTTCTAAGCAGTTAAATACATTTGCTAGTTCTCAATATTAATTGATATGACATGAAGGATGCATCTATCTGGGCTGAGAGGGCAGGTGGCTCCAGATGCAGTGGGTCGAGATTCCATTCTGGGTCTTAGTTGCAATCAGCCCAAAGTCAAAAGGGGCTATCCAAGGTGCTGGAACCTATCCTCAAAATGGGTCCAGCACCCTGCACAGCTCCTTTAGACTTCTGGCTGGTTGTAAGTAAAACCCAGAATAGAAATTCTGCTCCACCGAAAATGGAGCCACCAGCCTCCCCTGGATCTGGCTCAGATGCCGTCTTAGAGGAAGTTTAATACTTCACTCTTGATATGGGTGATACAGAATTCTATTTCTTAAGAAATACTCTTTGTATGACAAGATTTGTCTTTTTGCTACAAAATTATCAGACAACAGTACTAAATGCAAGAGCTTATGCATACATGTTGCCATTCATAGTTCTCTGTGCGGCCTGAGGAGCCAGTTAGTGCCTCACTCAGTTTTGATCTCAGCCCAGCTAACTGGGCACTAACTGGCTCCTCAGGCCGCACAGAGAACTATGAACGACAACATGTGCGGGTTGTGCAGCTGTGGCCTAGACCAAAGGAAGTAGATGCTTAGGACAAGATAAAATCTACTTAAACCCAATTTATCCAGTCCCACACACTGAACATTGGCTTTCTGCCCCAGGCCCCAGCCAAATGTCTGCTGGCCATTTTATGTGAAGGAAGGAGGAGACAGAGTAACAGATGCAACATTCACACAATGAACAGATGGAGCAGAGCAGTTTAACAGTGTTGTTGCTTCTTTCTGTCTTCCTGCAAGGAATTGTTAGGTTTCCTAATTACTTTCCTTCCATCTAGCTCACTTTCCTGAAGGCCGTGGCAAGAGAAGAAATGGTTCCCAAAAGGCCTGCAGCTGTCATGCCCATGGGCCTAGGGCAGGAAGGAATAAGAGCTTCTGAAGATTTGGGAGGAAGAGCTGAGAATGATGTTTCTAGGGACATGTTATAGGGCCAGAGGGATGCAGAGAATTCTTGACTGCCCGCCCTGATTGCCAGCAGATGGAAAGAGCAAAACAGAGGCATGGTCAAAGAAATAAGGCTCAGCAGCATCCCCAGCTTGGCAGAGGTGAAGGAACAGCTTGGTTTTATGAATTGCTATGCTGGAGAATAAGGGCCTAGGAGCGGGCACATGGCCCTTACCAGCAACACCTGTGATCATCGCAATTGTAGTTTTCTCCTGGCACTGCACAATGTTTCAAGGCAAGATTTCATGCCAAATCACCAGGTATAGAAAAGATGAGTCGTGGCAGCTCTTCCCATGACCTGGCTGGTAACTGCATGAACAAATGGTGCAGTTCACACTACACATCCCTTGTTCTTTCATATGAGCATTTCACAGCACATTGTTACCCTGTGAAAGCCTAAAATGATGAAGGAGCTGGAACATCTCCCCTATGAGGGAAGGTTACAATAGCTGGGATTGTTTAGGGTGACCAACTGACCAATTTGTCCTGGGTTTTGTTGTGGGCGTCAGGGGGGATTTTCTGTAATTGTCTATAATGTCAGGGAATAACACTTTCCCCTTTAAGGCCACCATTAGCTTTCCGGAGATGGGTCATTCCCACCCCCCTGCTCCAATTGGGGCCTTAAAGGGGAAAGCATGTCATTCCAGGACATTATAGAAAGGGCCCTGATTGGAGAAGAGGGTAGGGAGGGAATGACATGCTTTCCAGAGGCCCCGGAAGGCGCGCTTTCCTGCGCCCACCCCCATTAGGTTTCCTCTTTTTTGGTTTCCTAAATATGGTCACCCTAAGCTTGGAAAAAAGGAGGCTAAGGGGAGACATGATAGAGGTGTACAAAATTATACATGGTATGGAAAATGCTTTGTTGGTCACTGGTTGACAGCTGGTTGGCCACTGTGTGAACAGAGTGCTGGACTAGATGGACCCGTGGTCTGATCCAGCATGGCACTTTTTATGTTCTTATTTCATTAAAGGGATCCTACAGCTTCTGGATAGAATTCTTATAGTATAAGTCTGTTCCTTTTCCAAGCCATTTTCCAGGGATTCTAACTGATGTAGAAAACAAGCGAAGCAAAAACAGAATATTTTGATTCAAGACAGTCTAAATAAGATCTGTTTTGAATCAGGACAGTACAGTTAGGTCTGTAATGCTCGTATTGAATTGTTTTTATTGTTATTTTGAATTTCAATTGCAACTCAGAATGATTCACCCAGAAAAGATATTAACATATTTTACAAAATATCATGAACAGTTTCCAAACATTCAAAGTGGCAAATTTTAAAATCCCATATGGAGCATCATTCAAATCAAATTCATACAATCACATCTGCAGTGCAGAACTGAGAACTTATTTATTATATAGGTGACCACAGGTCTCCAGGCCTGAATTACATTTTTATATTTGTTGCTGCTGAGGCTTGAAAAACTGCTAGATTGACTCCCCGGGCCTCATTCTGGGGAAAGTGATTTTACTTTCTTTAGTTTTGTTTTTACCTTCCAATGCCTTACAAAGAATATTCTAGCTATTGTCAACATATTTAAAAGAGGTTTCTGCTATTTCTTGGATACGGACCTACTAAGAGGCAGAACAGTCTCCCAGGAGGATATGTGGAAGCCTTCTTGCTTTAGACATATGGCATTTGAGAGAATGGGATTTTAAGTTGGACAAGCAATAGCCAAGTTTACTTACTACATGTGCAAGGCTGTGGCCAGTTAAATGTATGTCATCATGCTGAATGGGCAAAAATGGGCAAAAATATAGTATACATTAATCAGTATAAAACAATGATGTAGACTTGTGGCATATATAAAGCTTCATTCTGCAGGTCCTTGCCACAGACACGAATACCAGTTAACACTCATCCATACTGAGGCCAACAGTTGCTTGAATAAGCCCTGAGTAGGCTTTTTGCTCCACTGTGATAGTTTCAGAAGCTTTTAAAAAGCTGCTATCAGTAGAGTAACCACTTACATATTGCTAAAAGGAGGAGGAGGAGCAGAAAGGCTTCATCCACAAAGAGGACAAACAAGGACACATGTTTTCATTAAATTTGAATATGAGATTTGTATGTATAGGTGGAAATAATTACTATAATTTAATATAAATCCAGTCGGGGGAGACTGCGATCAACTGACCTGTGTGCCTCCTTGTGACTATGTGCCTCATATCCTGACTTGAAGAAATTCTCCCTGGACCCAGAAAACCTTAACAACTTTAGGCCAGTGGCAGCTGTTCCTTTCCTGGGCAAGGCCCTTGAGCAGGTGGTGGCCAACCAGCTCCATACACTCTTGGATGAGACTGATTATCTGAATCCATTTCAGTTGGGGTTCAGGATGGGTTTTGGCATGGAAACTGCCTTGGTCGCTCTGCATGATGATCTAAGTTGGGAGAAACAGGGCAGGTGTGATCTCGTTGATACTCCTGGATCTCTTGGGAGCTTCCGATACCATCAACCATTGTTTCCTTCCTGGGTGACTCTCTGAGCTGGAAGTCTGGGGTAGTGCATTGCAGTGGTTCTGCTCCTGCTTGGATGGTCGGCTCCAGAAGGTGGAGCTTGGGGACTACTGCTCGGCCCCATAGACTCTCCAGCATGGAGTTCGTCAGGGGTCAGTTTTGTCCTCCATGCTATTTAACATCTACATGAAACTGCTGAGTGAGGTCATCTGGAGTTTTGGAGTGTATTGACATCAATATGGTGATGACACACAACTCTACTTCTCCTTTTCATCTTCATCAGGTGAAGGTGTGGTTGTGCTAAATCGATGCTTGGCTGCGATAATGGATTGGATGAGGGCTAATAACAATCAAGACGAGATGCTGTTAGTGGGTTCTTCTTCTTACTGGATAGATGGTATTCATCCTGTTCTGCATTCCCTCTGAAGAAACAGGTTCATAGCATGGGGTCTCTCATTTGAAGCTCAAGTGGTCTCAGTGGCACAAAGTGCCTTCTACCAGCTTTGGCTGGTGACCAGTGCCCCTATCTAATCAGGGATAACCTGGTTTCAGTAGTCGATGTTTTGGTAACCTCCAAGTTAGATTACTGCAATGTGCTCTACATCGGGGCTGCCCTTGAAGACTTCAGACGCTGTAGCTTATGCAACAAGTGGCAACCAGATGAATAAAAGGGACCAGAAGGTCTGACCATATAATGTCAATTCTGGCCCACTTGCGTTGCATGCCTGTATATTTCCTAGTCCAATTCTAGTTGCTGGTTTTAAGCTTTAAAGCCTTACATGGCTCGAGACTGCAATACCTGATGGAGCGCCTCTTGTATTTGTGTTTTGTAATTTTTGTGAACCTCCCAGAGAACTTCAGCTACTGGGAGGTCTAGAAACAGAAATAAAAATAACAACAACGAGCCTGCTGTTGAGGTGCTAACCGTTGATGGGCAACTTCAAGGCGCCTGCTGCTCTCCCTTCTAGGGAGTCTTTATTTTTGAACCAGACAAAGAATGGACAGCCCTCCTAATAGAGAACTGACCTCTGACAGCCCTTTAAAGAGAGGACTGTCCTCTGTAAAGTAGGACACATAACTACCCTATTTACCAGGTACAATGACTGCAGCAGACTACAGTGAAAATGTAGCACTGCAAAGTTCTTTTGCATACCGACTACCCAAGGGAATAATTTTCACTTCCTTAGCCCTATAAAAGAGATGATCATTTTCTTGTTTTTGTTTTGTTTTTTCATTTTTGCCGCTACCCATTGAGGCACACACAGAGAGGGGGTGGGGTGTAACACTCGAACGAGGCAAAATTGATTCTGCTTTAGCATCTTGGCCCAAATACTCTTCTGCAAATGCATAATGTAAGCAACATGTATTTCCCATCCCTTTTAAATTTTTTAGAGACTGCAAACATCTCCCTTCGCCTAGGCTAAACAAATCAGTGTTGTCCAATTAAGCCTGATATGCATTTTCTTTTTAATCCCTTGAATTGTGGTGGAATATCTGTTACCACAAGCAACCACACCAAAGTGACTTGTGGCCCCTGAATAATTGATATTTATGTGGCATAAGCTTTCATGATATTTATGTGGCATAAGCTTTCATGCAGCCAATGAAGCGAACTTTATACCAGGAAAGCTTGTACCAGAATACATTTTCCAATTTTTAAGGTGCCACACAAGCCTCTTTTTTTGTGTGCTGCGCTGTAGCAGAATTACCACAGTTACACTTCTAGAATGTGCTACTGTAAATAGATGCCTGCCCTCCAAAGGACCTGGGCGTGTTCATTTCTGCTCACATTCTTAACATTTTCAGGGGGGATGTCACACTGGAAATTACTTTTCCTAGGTGTAGTATTTCTTGCACCTGAAAACAGGTGTATTTTTAAGAGTGAACATGTAAGAGGTTGAAGTGACTACAGGGGGAAGGATTGTTTGAAATCCAGATGTATAGACAAAGCTATTTGATAGAGCTGCTTCAAAATGTGCATCCGGCAAATATGGGGCAGTATAGAAATGTAATAAGTAAATAAATTTATGTTATTTATTTATTACGTTTCTATAACACCTATCAGCTGAGGATCTCTGGATAGTTCACAAAACAACTCCTGTCCATGAACTGAAAACAACGGAAAAATCCAACGGACAGTTAAATTTGACATTTACTCTTTTTAAACAGGATGAGACCGGACCCAAAATCTCAAGCCTGATCAGAACACCTAAAATTGGGGCCCAGATCAGATGAAGGAAGACCATGTCTAGGTCATATTTTAACAGAAACTGCTTGCTCATCCTTAGCCAAAGCGACAGAACATAGAAACATCTGCCAGCTTCTACCACAGACTGTCTCCCCTGAAGGCAATATCTTTTGATGCATTTAGTTCACTTACTGCAAAGCCTCATTGAGTTGGAACGTGGAACCAATTCATATCAATAAGGCTTTGGAAAAGTACAGGATTTACAAAATTTTATTTTTGTAAATTACAAAATTTACAAAAAGGACTGACTCTTTTTGTGGGAGTCCAGCTCCGAGAGTCCATTCTTAAAAATAATAATAATAATAATCCCACTTTTCTCCTCCACAGTTTGTTCCCAGTGCTGTCAGTAACAACATACTTATTTGTTTAATTTAACCTCTTCAGACAAAAAGGCTGTCACAGCAAATTCCATTTGTCTGTTTTTAAAAAAATAAAAAATGAACCCAAGGCAGACCCCCCCTGCCAACAGGCGTACAACCTAAAAGACAAAAGGAAAAAGAGATGAGAAAAACAAGGGAATTCAGTTCTTAGTATGATCAGCTGGAATGGGAAACCAGTATATATGGGAGTTGCACTACTATTTGCAGATAGGAACATTATGACTCTGTTCAGATGACAACCTAAGCCACGGTGGTTAAGCATGTTGAGCTAAACATTATGGCTTAGCGTGTCATGTGAACCATTCCTAACTATGGTGGCTACATAACCATGGTTTAAACATGCTCACTAACCATTTGCTCCAAAAGGGTTAGTGGCCTAACCATGGTTTAGCGTGTTATCTGAACAGGCCCAGTGTCTATACTGCTAACCCTCTCCCAGGCATCACATGTCATGTTGGCTTTGCCCCCCACCCAACCCTCCACGTGTTCAGCACAACACATGTGTTTACGCACACAGGCTTTCCACATGATGAACCCTATTTGCAATGGGCTCCTGATTGCATAGAGAACTAATACACATGCATGCATGTAAGCTGCCTTTTCCAATGTCGCTCTGAATGCATGGACATAAGGGATGGACAGGGTGCACAACATCAAGGGTGGAGCCAGCAGGGGCAATCTCCCTCCTCTATCAATGCTTTCAGTATATGTCTGCAATCACCTGTATAGGGCAATTACAATCCCATGGAGACTGAGATCTGCTGCTGAACGAATTTACAGCCAGGCACCCGAATATATCGAAGCAAGTGAGTTAGGCCTCCGGTTTTCAGAGCACGCAGAAGAACTGACACTAGATCCCAGGAAACAGGATATATGGCCCTGGTGCATATTAATTATACTTGTGTATCATTAATATGCATACATGCCATACTGCCTTGCCTGGCTATAAATACAAAGCAGGCAAACCAGAAACAAAGGGAACGAAAAGAAGCGAACGGACTCCAAGCCCTTACCCCAACTTTTCAAATCAGAAAAGGAAATATCAGTCCTAGGAAGGGTTGAAAGGGGGAGCGGCCCCATAAGTATCTACCAGGCTCAGAGAAAAGATGCTTGACATGAATTGTGTTTCTCAGGGGCAGGGGCAATGTGCTCTACACATGCTCAGAGGCATTCTGCTTCACATATTATTGCTTCACATGAAGGAATAATATGTGAAGCAGATCCTGATGCAAATTAAGACCTGGATCGTCTGCTACAACCCATCTTCTAGTCCGACCAACACATACACACACACACACAGAGCCTGCCTGCCTGCAATTCCCATTTTCCTGTCTCCCAGCCCAGCTAGCTTTGTTGTGTACTGAGCTGGTAATCTGGCATGTCAAACACATCCTCTGTTCAGACAAACCAATTTGATGGCTAATTGCAAGTCTGGTAATTGAGGTTTTTACTGTTTTAGCAGTTTTATTTAAAGCAGAACAGGAGATCCTTGATGGCTCATAGCCAGGTCACACATTTTGTACCCTAAATATGTGCCAAGCTGCCATAAGCAGAAGCCTTCATTGCCCCTTTCGAGGGCCAGAAGTGAGTAAATCCAGTGGTCTAAGAGGGTAAAGTCTGACTAGTGTAAAAGGCCACAGACTCAAGAACAAATCAAGTAGTTTACTGATACAGAATGGGCCTGTTCAGACGACACGCTAAGCCATGGTTAGGCCACTAACCCTTTTGCAGTAAGTGGTTAGTGAGCATGTTTAAACTGTAGTTATGTAGCCACCATGGTTAGGAATGGATCACACGACTCACTAAGCTATAATGTTTAGCTCAAAGTGCTTAACCACTGTGGCTTAGTATGTCCTCTGAACACTGTATAAAAATCATGTCTTCATATAGAAAATATTATTACCTTGAAGACAAACATAGTAACATTAGTATTTAGAAAATATTATAAACGTTCAGAGATCATAAGAAACAATCAGCAAATCAATAAAATGATATAAACAGTATAAAAATGGCATAAGAATGGTGTCTGAAATGCCATTAACAAAACAATAAAAATAGTAATCTTAGCCCTGCATCTCCCTCCAGACCATAAACTATTATTAGTCTATTCCACTATGACAGGCAAAATTCATATCTACCAATCCTGTGCATTAGGCCACAGATCTTGATGGGATTATTTGGTAATGATGCCTCCTATTAGGAAGGCAATTAGCACAGAAAAACAAAAAGGCAAAACAAAATGAGTTTACCAGTCCCACATGCACACAGGCTATCTTAATAAAAAGAGGAGACCACACCCTTCTTTGGTGAAGTAAAGGTAAAATAGTTTTACTTATAAATGTTCTTGTATGTAAAGTGCAGATACAGTGTGGAGTTTCAAAAGGTGTTCGTTTCATCCATTTTGTGTTCTAGTACTGAGGAAGGAATAAGAGCAAACACATATATTCTCAACAATGGTGGAAACCAGAAGGGGGGGGAAGGAAGGGGAGGAGCAAAAGGAAGAAATCACAGGAAACTACAGGCTATAGAGATCCTAAGGCTTGCTGTAGTCAAAATTCCCACAAATTTTGCCCCCTTCCAGTAACTTGCAGATGAGGTTGAAATATTCCCAACAGATTGTTCCATCATCGGAGCCAATCAGTACATTAAGGCAAAGGTCTCCAGTTGTCCCCCACTCCAACTATACCAGGGGGAGAGGAAATGGAAAATTTCCAAAAGCATCCCAGAGAAGAAGAGAGTTCTTCTGAAGATGCCATTGTACATGCCAGAACGTCTTTTCATATTGATCAGAGGGAGAAGCAGGTCCCCACTCCCACCCCATCTTTTACAACAATTTCTTCATATGTGTGAACCTATACCAGGCATATCTAAGGGGAAGTGTAACTAGGACCCTGGTTTTCTACAGATTTCTACTCAGATCCGTTTGACATATGACACATCAGAACATATTTTCAGCTCGTTATTCCAATAATATTTCATTCCAAGTTTTCTGGGAGCTCATTGTGACTTCTGTTATTAGCATCTTATTAGATATGATGCTTCATCCTCATCAGGTTGTTATGATCAGATAAGATGCCAAGGTCTCACATGAACTGCCACCCAAATTCAACAAAATTCCAAGGAGCCTACATGAAGCTGGATTTTTTTCCATTGCCATCACCCATTTTAATATTTTTTGTTCTGATACCTGCTGAATTCAATGGTACACGAGCAGACCAACAGGCTGCTTAAAAGGAAAAAAGGGTGATGTGCATGGATGCCTTGCTCTGACAACTTAAAAGAAGTACATCTGTTTCTCAGCCTCACCAAAGACTGAATTTCAGCCAATAAAGAAAGCTACCTTTTATGAAATGGAAAACAGATGCTTTGTTCATGATTATTTCTGTGGATCATGCTAATGAGATACCATGAAGCACCAGAGCTGGCCCAACCATTGGGCACAGTGAGGCAACTACCTGAGGCAGCAGGTGCTAAGGGACAGCAGTGGCATCTCCCCTATCCATGCCTCCTGAGCTCCCACCCCTCAGCCCCAGGCATTCTCCTTTCTTGGAGGACAGAGCTGTATGTAGAACTGTTGCATGCTAGTAGTCTGGCAGAGATAGCAAAACTGCCCCAACCAAAACGACTGTGCAAAAAGCAAAGCCCAGCAATGACCTCTGTGCCTGTCTAGGAATTGAACAGCCTGCATTTTGAGCTGTTCACACCCTTTATTGATGCTGACTGATGAGGCCTGTCTGCCGAATTCTTGTTATCAGAATGAACCAGGCAAATCACTCCACCATATATGAATAGACAGGCAGGAGAATTGTTTAAAAGGTATCGATCCATTAATTCTTTCCACGTCTGGACTTGGCGACGCTCTCCATTCAGTTTTATAGCTGGAATCCTCACAGAATCCCGAAACCTGGGTGTCATGAAATTTCTCTGACTGGTTATGGAAGTAGCTTCTTAGCATTAGGGATGCATATCCACTTTCGATAAAGCTGGAATACTGAACCAAAGTAGGCATTGTCCAAAGTAAAGCAGTCTGCTCCCAAAGCTTTTGGCCCACTTCAGAAGTGTGTTTCTACCAATTGATTCATTTCTGAATCTCCCCTAAGCTCTCTATGAAAGGTAAACTCCAGGCCAGTGGGGAGAGAGAGGAGGAGGTCAGTTTTGTGACTGACAGCTATAGGTTCCAACCAGGAAATGACTTTACCCGGGGTCTCCAATTACAGTCCTTTTGGGAGGGGGGTTGAAGTGACATACCAGATGTTGTTCCAATATTTTCAGTACTCCTTTGCAAGTGGATTCTCCTGGGATCTCTACCATTGAAAGCGTTGTGGAGCTGTTGGTTGCATTTTGCTTGTGTAATCTTAAGTTCTTATTCCAATGCAGACCATTTTTTCCCAAATTGCAATCCCTTGCAAATTGTTACTTGTTCTTGCCAAGGGGGTTGGTTCTATTGATGTTTTATCTTAGCAAATTGTTTTGTGTCGGTCCACCTTGTGCTGTTTGAAGAACACCTTATGGAACATCCATAAGCAATGAATTGACAAGGCTATTTTTTTCAGCTGTTTCACACACCCTAAAATCAGCTGCTTTTGTTCTGGCTATATCTTGGGGCTGGGAGGAAATTATTTTGGGGCAGACAGAATCAAACTGTCTGCCATTTTGTTTTTCCCATAAAGCACAGTTCTTAGGTGATTTTTGAATTCTGGGAAATTAAAAATCTCTGCCTCATTTGTCGTTTACTGAAGGCAACCCCTAAGGCGCACACAGCAGCTGAGTATCTACCTATTTAACAGAATAGAAAGATAATTCCTCCACCAGCAAGTTTTATTTGAAAGGCACAGTGTTAAATACCCCTTCAAAGAAATGACAGTGATTGAAACAGGCTTGTTAAAAATATCAAGTCACAATGTGCTATTCCATGCAATCTTATTTTTAAACTTGAACTACTATGATTTTTTTAAAAAAAATTGCTTTCTTTTTTTAAAATAAAAATCTTACAAAAAGTCATAAGATACTTTATTAGAAATCAGATCAACTTTTAAAAAGCATGCCATGGGAGGAGAAGGGAGAAACTGGATATTTAGGGTGCCTGACAGCTCCGAACTCAGAGGCTGATGAGCATCCTATGCAGAGCAGGAGGAGTGTGAAGGCATTTTTGTTTTCACCTGTCTAGCAGGTGATCTGCGGAACAGGAGAGGAAAGGCTGGGGAACCCGGAGGATTCTTCATAATCCAGCCTCCTCAGTCCCCTCCTCCCCACCAGAAAGCCACCCCCTTTCCCTTCTCTCCAAGCTTGCATTTGACCTCAGAGAGGCAGCCAGCCAACACTGTTATTTCCAGACTGGCTGTAAAGGTGAGGGAGAGGGGAGCTCAGGCTCCTGAGTCCAAGGTCCAAGGTCGGAGCGTTGTCTGGTGGGCCATCTATCCTATGGCCCACCAGACACTGTGCAATCCTATGCATGTTTAATCAGAATTAAGTCCCAAAGAATTCAATGGGACATATTTCCCAGTGACTGTGAAAAATCAGGAAAAAGATTTGGAGAAACAAAGTTGGGGGAGGTGTCATTTCACAAAACCATTTCTCCTCCAATTCCTGAGTCAATTTCATTAATTTCTGGTCAAATCCTTGTTTCTCTCCAGCCCTAAGACACATTTTCATTATGAATGCAATTGAGACTAAATGTTTGCAAATTTCAGAGGGATAGCCATGTTGGCCTGTTACAGCAAACACACACACACATTTCCCTTTCATGAGTGAATGAAAATGAAAGGAGGAGGACAAAGCAAAAAGATCTCTCCAAGCTGGGAGTGGGCATCCAAATGGCAGGTGTGGTTCAACATAAGCAAGTGTAAAGTGATGTACGTTTGTGGGGGGCGGGGGGGGAATCCCATCTTCAAGTATAACCTGATGGGATCTGAGCTGGTGGTGAAAGACCAAGAAAGAGGTCTTGCGTTGTGGTGGACAGCTCAATGAAAATGTCAGCCCAGTGTGCGGCCACTGTAAAGAAGGCAAACTCTGTATTAGGCATTATTAGAGAAGGAATTGAGAATAAAACTGCCAGTATCATACTGCCTTTATACAAATCTATGGTGTGACCATACTTAGAATACTGGATACAGTTCTGGTCACACCAAAAAAATGATACTGTAAAGCTGGAAAGGGGGCAGGAAGGGGCAACTAAAATGATCAAGAGGCTGTAGCATCTCCCCTGTGAGGGAAGGTTACAATAGCTGGGATTGTTTAGCTTGGAACAAGGAGCCAAAGGGGAGACATGATAGAGATGTACAAAATTATGCATGGTGTGAAGAATCTCCCTCTCTTATAATACTAGAACCCAATGAGATAATCCCTTAAAGCTGACTGGTGGGAGATTCAGGACAGATAAAAGGAAGGACTTCTTCATACAGCGCATACTTAAATTATGGAATTCACTACCACAAGATGTAGTGACGGCTACCAGTTTGGATAGCTTTAAAAGGGGGTTGGATAAATTCCTGGAGAAGTCTATCAATGGCTACGAGTCCTGATGGCTATGTGCTGGCTCCAGTACCAGAGGCAATAGGCCTGTGTACGCCAGTTGCTGGGGAGTTCCTGGTCAACATCTGGTTGGCCACTGTGACCCTGTTCAGGCAACACGCTAAGCCACGGTGGTTAAGCATTTTGAGCTAAACATTATGGCTTAGTATGCCATATGAACCATAACTTAGCATGTTGTGTGAACCATGACCATGGTTTAAACATGCTCACTAACCATTTCCCACAAAAGTGTTAGTGGCCTAACCATGGCTTAGTGTGTTGTCTGAACAGCCCCTGTGCGAACAGAGTGCTGGACTAGATGGCCCCTTGGTCTGATCCAGCATGGCTCTTCTTATGTCCTTATGATTCTGTGTCAACCACTCACACACTTTTACAGAGCAGCACTGCTGTCAAAGCCATGTCCAGTTAGATATGGAGCAATGGGCGCAGCCACCGCCAGTCTGATTTTTGGTACCTGTTTGCTCCTCCATTCATGCAAATGAGCAAACCTACCAGGAAGTCTTCAATTAACTGTAGTTCCCCATTTTGTCCAAACCAGGCAACCGAGGTTAATGGCTGGGTATGAAGCCATGGTTTGAATTTGACTTAATATGCTTGCTTGTTTCAAAGCCATTAACCATAGTTTCCCAATTTGGACAAAATGAGAAACTACAGTTAATATAGAATTCCTGTTTTGTTGGTTTCCACTATGAAAGGAGGAGTGAAGAGGCTGCAAGCTTGTTCCTATCTCAGTTTATTAAGCTGAGATATAATTGTCCAGTCCAGCCTAGTGTAAAGCAGGTGTGCACAACGGCCTAAACCTGAGCATGTCAAAGGCTGTTTGCAGGGATTTGCAAACCTGATGGTTAAGACTGTGTAGCACAGTCCTTCTCTTGTTGATTCAGTTAGCCTTGTGCAGGAGAGATTGTTCTGATGGATTGACTCATATTTTCATTAGCTTATTGGGGTGGGGTGGGAACGGATTTTCCATTTCATGCATCCAAATGTCTTGAGCCAGCTCTTCTTGAAAGATGTAGTGGCCTTTTATGATATAACCCTCCCCTCCCCAAATGACAGAGAAGCAAGTGGGAAATAAGATTATGTGTGGAGTCAGCACATCAAATCCATCCTTCCTTAGTAGTCCCTGACCTTGCACAATAGCAGCTTTTTGCAGGGCCTGTGTGGGAAAGATCCTTAACACTGAAGAAACACGGGTGAACGCTGAAATGGCAGTTTCAGCTGCCTACACAGAGTGGCCTCTTTGGTACCAGAAAGAGGTTACTGGGAGGACAGCGGCAGGAATGACGTGTCAAAAACTGGTACTCAAAAACTGATGGGAGTTAAACCATTAGGTGTAAAGTTTTCTTTTACAGAGTTTTATCTTCTTGCATGTAAAATGCCACTCATTGAACCTGAATTGTACAAAGACAAGACAAGCCATGCCTGAAGGAATCATAGAGAAGGAATCACAAGAAAGTGAGAGGGAGTTCATCTTGGATCACTCAAATTTCATCCCAGCAATTAGACAAATTAATAGGATTCTTTTCATCTGCCATATTTTGGCAGGAGGGCAGGATATAAAGCTCAGCTACAGGAAAACTCATCGAATGAATGAATGTAATATATATAACAACAACAACAACAACAACAACAACAACCAAAGCACATGGATGACATCAAAATCTACACTTAAACTTTGACTCAGATAAAAGGCCTCCCGCGAATCACTGAAGGACTGACAGCAGACATGAAAATGGAATTCAAGATAGGAAAATGCAAGATGCTACACATAGAAAGAGGAAAATGGAAAGAAGCAGAAACAGAAGTAACACTAAATAATGAAATATTAGATAACGTGGAAGAAAATGAAACATACAAATATTTAGGATTCCAACAAAACACAAAAATCAGCCACTCCACAGTAAAAACTCAACTAAGAATGCAATATAAAATCCACCTATCACAAATTATAAACTCCAAACTCAATTCTAAAAACATTTTCACCCATTCTCACATACTCATTCAGAATCATACACTGGTCACACACTGAACTTGAAGAAATAAACAGACTCAATCGCACTGAACTCAGAAAACATCACATGCTCCATTCCAACTCATGCACTGAAGGGATAACAATCAGCAGGAAGAGGTCTGCTGGACATTAACACAATTCATGCTTAACAGATAAAATCACTCAGAGAATTCTTCCACACTAAAAACACCCCATTCATACAGCCATAGTAAAAGCAGACAAAAAATACACCCCACTCAACCTAGCACTACTAAACAAAGGTCAAAGACAACCACTCACGTTCACAGAGAAAAAAGAAAAATGGGTACAAAAAGCACTCCATGGAAAGCACTACGATATAATACAGAACCCACAAATAAACAAAGAACAATCACATGAATGGCTCAGGAAGGGTGAGCTATTTCCAGAAACAGAAGAATTCCTAATAGCCATACAGGATCAAGTTATAGCAACCAAGAACTACCAAAAAAAACACACATAAAAGACAACAGTGTAATTACAGACTTATGTAGGAAATGCCATAAATTCCAAGAAACAATAGACCATGTAACAAGAGGATGTAAAATTCTGGCAGGAATGGACTATGTGAACAGACACAATACAGCTGCAAAAATAATTCACCAACAACTGGCCATCAAATTCAACCTAATCAAACAACCTACACCATACTATACATACTCACTGGAAACAATCTTAGAAAATGCACATCATAAAATATACTGGGATAAAACAATTCATACGGACAAGATAAAACCTTGCAACTGACTAGACATAACGGTTATAGACAAAAAAGAAAAAAAAACATACCTCATTGACATAGCAATATCTAATGATAAAATGTTTTAGAAAAGGAAGAGGAAAAGAGAGGGAAATATACACCACTGACCATGGAAGTCAAAGAACTACGGCAACAGGAAAAGGTCACAATTATTCTGTTAGTCACATCAGTCACCAGCATCACATCAAAAAAACTATACAGAAAACCTTCAGAAACGGGGCCTACTAAAATACATCCACTCCAACATCCAGAAAGCAGTCATAATTAAAACATGCTCAATTGTCAGGAAATTCCTGCATCTGTAAAAGACAGCACTGTAATGTTCTATTGTTTGTGGTTGTAAATATATTGCAAAGTTTATTGTTTGTGATATGCATTTGTTTATATCTTTAAAAAGGGTTAAGAACAATAACAGGTAAAGTAAATAACTAGACCAAAATGTACTTACTGTTCATGGTTATAGGTCTTGGTACTTATAGAGTGATTGGTTGGTTGGAGTTCCTGGATTAGCTGGCTGTATAAGAGTGGGAGGAGCTAGAGAGCAAGTAGAGTGTATATATGTGTCTGACAGAGAGAGCTGACAGGGTTGATTGGAGGAGATTTGAGGGGGATTTTTGAGAGAGATTTTGAAAAGGATTTGAGAGAATTGAGAGACTGAGATAAGATTTTAGAGCATAGATTAAATAAGGAACAGTTTGTTAAAGTATAAGAGTTCTGACAGAAACTACTAAGCACTGAAACCTTGTAACCACTACGCAATTGAACTGAAGAACCCATTAAGCTTGTTGACACGCAATTTCTTATTAATAAATTCTTGTTAATTCCATCTACTGGTGTGGTCTGTGGGTGTACCTGAGAAGGTACTGGTGGCAGCGGAACAAAGAAGTTATCTAGAGGCCAGGTTGCTGGGCTGTGGTGCTGTGGTGCCTAAATAGTAAAGGCGAGACAGGGGCTGCAGCAGCAAGTAATCGAGGATAATCTCACAGCATGACTTGGCAAAGCTCGTCATGTCAATCCAGTAAAACTGCCATGAGCGAGAAAGAGATATAATAAGAATAAGAATTTGTATTCATTCTACCAGCTTTACATTGGCCTAGACCTTCCCATGGATTCCCCCGCCCCATAGATTCAGGGCATAAGGAAAAGAAGAGACCTCTGCATCTATATGAATCAGAGATTTCATTTCCAGTAGACAACAGTGCTGTATAATGGCAGTTTCAGCTTTTGCATGCCTGCCTGTTTGACCCTACTTCGGTCTATTCATTCCCATCACACAAAAGGCACTCTTGTTTAAATCCATTTTGATGAAAGTCGTCAAGCAGAATAGAGACTCTACTTTCTCAAATCCCAGTGTAGCTGGGTGACAAGCGCCTTCTGTTCCAATGCTTTCCCTTCTCACCTCCCTTTCTGAGCCATAGAAACCACATTGCATTTTCTGAACTGGGGTGAAAGGAGAATTTGGCATCTGTGCATACAACTCTGTGCATGAAAAGCAGCTTAGCTCCTATAATTCTGTATATCAAATTAATATTTCCTTTAAGGATTGTGGTGACAACGATCTGCATAGAACGGATCTCTTGGCATCTAAGCATGATCTACAGCTAGGAATGGGCAAATGCATCGATTGTATTTTCTCTCAGTTTCTCATTTTCCAAACTGAGGTTCATTTCATCCCATTTCTGCGGGTACATCATGATGAGGGGAAAGCCCCAGGGTGGATCCGTAGTGGCGGCAGTTCATTTATATGATGCAGCCACCATTGTGGAGCCATCCCAGCGTTTTCCCCTGAAGCTCCAGTCTAAAATAGTCAGCTACTTGCCCCAACTTTTTCAGCTTGCGGTGAGGTGACGGCGGCATCTGCCATCTGTCGCCTTGATCCGGAGCTGCATTAGGGCATGCCCCAGCCGGTGCTGGCCACTGATTGGTCAGATCAGCTGGACAGGACAGGGTGCAGGCTAGCAAGTGTGCTCCCCGGAGCTCTGAATTGAAAGGAAAATGTAAAAAAAAAAAATTATGACATGTAGCAAGGCACTGGGTCGCCAGGACACAGGGAAGAGGTGACCAGCTTCACAAAGAAAAAAAAGGAAGGAAATTTAAGGAATTATAGTGTGGTGCTGGCATGCGCCAGGACATGGGGAAGGGGCGCCCAGCAAGCCGAATGGGTGCTGGGTCGCCTACATGCAATCGCGCAATTGTGCAATTACACCCAAACAGGGGAGAAAATTAAAAATGGTGCATGGAGCCGATTTCTTACAAACCCTGCATTTGCACTCCTTGTCATCGGGATACTCCTGGAGGAGGGCATATGCAGGATGTTGAATCACGAGGCGCCAATGCGACCTCGTATAGACATGGCCTGCATCAGTCTGAGGTTGTTTTTAAGTCTGCAGCCCACCACCACCACCACCACCACCACCACCAATGGTATGCATATTTGTGATCATTTGACTAACGTATGCATTTTTTTTGTCAATAGACACCTTTAGTACATAGTTTTCCCTAATATACACATTTCTGTATGCATTTTTTATTGTAGGACTGCATCACAACATTCAGAGATGGGAGAATACAGAAGGATAACTGCATTTCAGTTTGTGCAGGGAAGTGTGAATTGGGTAGGTTTGCCTCAAAATGCAAACTGAACCAATTTCTCCCCCATTTCTATCTATAGCAGACCATTTCCCCACCCACCCCATCAACTTTCTGTGATGCTGAAATCCAAGGGCCTACACTAGCAATAAGCTGGCATTCAAGAATAGCCCATATTCTGGTGTGAAAGATCAGCTTCTTGCAACAACACATCTACAAAGCAGCTTTCATCACTTAGATCAGAAGCCCAGAAAGCACTCTGGAAGGGTCCCTTTGTAAATAAAGCACTTTTCTCTTCTGGAAATTGAAGTATGGTTGGGCTGACGTCCTTCTGCAATGTGGAAGATTGCCAGGATCAATGGGGACTGGCGCAGAGATTGTGCCTCCATAAATGGTTGCTGCCTGGTTTGGAAGTGCATCAAATGCTCATCCAAACCTTTTAAAAATTTCCATGTGGAGATACTCTTGAGCAGATGTGTGATGGCTTTAAGTGTGTAAGGTTTTGATAGCCAGTTGCAGCCATCAGTGCTCCATGCTCAGTCCCATCCCCCAAATCCCTCTATATTTAAATTGCTGGGAGAGTGAAAATACTGTGTCTTTCAGTGGGGCACAAAGAAAGAAAGATGAAGAGAGAGAGAGAGAGAGAGAGAGAGAGAGAGAGAGAGAGAACATGGATTTCATGAGCCAATACTCATGGTCAAACGAGTAGCAAAATTAATTTCCCCATGAGCTAAAACCCAACTTACTTTTCTGCATGAAATTAGAAGTCAAACAAACAAACTTGTTTAACATTTCAAAGAAACAACGAACCATGAAGTTAAGTGGAGGAGACATTAACTTTTATTTGGCAGACACCAAATATCGGTAATTAATTTGATTCTACATTCCACAGCGACTGTAACTGGACAGAAAAGGCGGGGCTGTAGCTCCGTGGAAGAGCACATGCCTTGCACGGAGAAGGTCCCAGGATCAATCCATAGACTGGGCTGGAAAAACTGCTGCCTGAAATCCTGGAGAGCCATTTCTGCCAGTCAGTTCTGACACTACTGGGCTTAGATGGACCAATGGTCTGACTCAGTACAAGGCAGCTGGCTATGTTCCTAACAAAGTTTTAAAAAATGGACAGTTCGGAACTCAAAGAAAGAAAGACAAATCTTCATTTCTACCGTTGTATTTAGAATTTCTTTACTTATATTAAAATAATAATAATAATAATAATAATAATAATAATCAGAATCAGACCATCTAGCCCAGAATTGTCAACACTGACTGGCAGGGGTTTCTGGCAGGAATTTCTCCAACCCTACCTAGAGATGCCAGGGATGGAAACTGGGACCTGGTCCATGCAATTGGGACCTGCAGTAGCATCTTCTACCACTAGGGGCAGGCTTCCCTAACCAGCACACAGCTTTGCAGTCCTTACAGTTTGAAGCCAGAGGAGATTAGTAGGCTGAGAGACAGAGTTATATACTTTACCCCATCCCCAGAGGAATGGAGTGGACAGACTCCTCTCTCACGGGCTATGAGGGTACACCATGGCAGGGGCTGTGCCTAGGGTGTCAGCGGGTATGGTTTCACTCAGACACAATATGGCTAATTTTGATAGCTGTGTAAGTTTGCTTGAAGGCTTCACTGAATCAAACGAAGGGCTATTTCCACGCATTCAAAGCCAGGTCTGCTCAGTACTATAGAATAAAAATGATGGCGCAACAGAGTGAGATAAAACAAAGCAAAACACTACCCAACCCAACCCTATATATTCTTATGAAGTGACAAAGAAGAATGCAAACATGGAGGTAGGTATATGCACACACACCCCAACAGGGACCTTAATCGAAGCTCAAGCGCGATTTCTATATGCACATACAAGAGACAGCGAGATGATACTTAAGTCCTAGGTGGATCGATGGCCATAAACTCCTACTGGTCCCATTGTGTAAGCATATAGACATGCTCTTCTTACAAAGTAGCCAGAAGGAGATCTCTTTTCTTGGAATTTGTTTTGCAGCCCATATGCTACTGAGAACATCAGGAGGATGCTGGCGATACAGAACAAAAGTTGGCCTTGCCCGCAAGTCTCCAAAGCTAGGCATTCTCAGCACTTTCACAGTCACACTGCATTCCCAGTAAGAATAGCCTAGCCTCCAGGTTCTTCTAGAAGAACAAGTGCACAAACAATCTGTCTCTAAATTGCATGCAGACCTTCTCCCCAATCCTTGTAGTAGCGGCATGCCTCCCAAGTATTTAAAAATAGACACGACAATAACAATCTCTCCCCATCATTCTCTCTCTCTCTCTCTCTCTCTTTCTTTTTTTTGTCCCTCAGGCTGTAGCAAAAAATAGCTTGATTAGTGTATAGATCTGTTGCTGCTAGGAGGCAAGGAGAAGAAATGCGGAGCTTAGCTTGCAGAACTGACTTTTGAGTTTCTGTTTAGGTTGCAGATGCTAACTACCTTGTCAGAGCGGCGCACGCCTTTCGCCGAGTGGCAGGCTGGAAGATCAAGAGCCAAGCGACTTAGCCAGTAGAGAGAAAGGTAACAGAGCAAGTGACTGGCAATCATCCCATTTGTACCTCTGGCACTGACTGACGGTGTGACCTTGACTGAGTCTCTTTGCATATTTATGAGTAGTTTTCCCCTGAAAAAATGGAAGAGGTTATGGTACACTACTTTGTGTATGTTATTTAAATTCTAATTGACGTTTAAAGGTCTAAAAGCAAATGTAAAAGGTACATAACAACATCTCTAATAATGGAAATAGTCATACAAGCATAAAGGGAGCCAGTGTGGTCTAGTGGCTAGAGTGCTGGACTGGGACTCAGGAGATCTGGGTTCAAGTCTCCATTTAGCCATGGAAGCTCACTGGGTTACTTTGGGCCAGTCACAGACTCTCAGCCTAAACTGCCTCACAGGGTTGCTGTGAGGATAAAATGGAGAGAAGGAGGATTACGTATGCTGCCTTGGGGTCCTTGGAGGAAAAAGGGCGGGATATAAATGGAACAAATAAATAGAAAACACATAGTGAGATACTTAGAGGTGTGAACACTTCTTCTTCTTCTTCTTCTTCTTCTTATTATTATTATTATTATTATTATTATTTATATAGCACCATCAATGTATATGGTGCTACACATAGCAAAACAATAAAACAGCAACACCCTGCCACATAGGCTTACTTTCTGATAAAATCACAATAAATCACAATAAAACAATAAGAAAGGGAAGGGAATGCACCAAACAGGCGCAGGGGACAATAAAATGAACAGTAGTAAAGTAAGATCAAAATCAAGTTCTAAAAGCTTTAGAAAAAAGAAAAGTTTTCAATTGAGCATTAAAAACTGTCATTGAAGTCATGGTCCGCAAACACTCTGGAAGAGAATTCCAAGCATAGGGGGTAGCGAGAGAAAATGGACAAAGCCGAGCAAGAGAAGTAGAGACCCTTGGGTGGGTAAGAAGAAACATAGCATTTAATGAACAAAGAGCACAAGCGGAGCAGTAATGTGAAATAAGAGAAGAAAGGTAGGAAGGAGCTAGACTGTGACAAGCTTTGAAAGTCAACAGGAGAAGCTTATATTGGATTCTGAGGTGAACTGGAAACCAATGGTTATATATAGTTAGGTTTACTATATAGGCTGCTTTTCTTGATTTGGTGTCCTCCAGATGTTTTGCACTACAATGCTCAGCATTCTCAGCAATCGGCCATACTCCCTGGGGTTGATGGGAATTGAAGTCCAAAACATCTGGAGGACGCAAGGCTGGAAAAGACTAGCTTAAGGATGAAGAGCCAGTCAACCACTAGAGCTGTGATCCTATGCATATTGACTTATGTGGAATTCCACTGAAAACAATGGGGCATTTCCACATAAACATTCATAGGGTTGAGCTGTCAGGCTGAATCTAGATTCAGGTAGTTTGTAATTCCCAAAAGAAGAAGGTATGGAAGTATCAGGAAGAGAGTCAGAAGGTGATATTTACTTCCTGACATAAGCTTGGCCGATTCCACATCTTCCCAATGCCATAGAAGTGGCAACACTTTCTTGAGACGTATTATTAATTAGGTTTACCTGTCTAGACCAGTTGGATCAGGTGGCAGACAACCTGTTTTGGCTCAAGGGCCACATGTGATAATTGATTTGGGGCCCTGTACACACATGCATAAACACACATCTCACATATACACACAGATACTCACTCACTCACCCACGCACCTGCCCGCATGTCAGGTCATAGCACACATCCCTACATGCTGAAATTAGGATGTCCACTTGTGAATCACCAAAAGAGAGGAAGTGCATCATGCAAAAAGAAGACAACAAAGGAGGGCAGTGGTTTGCATAAAATTTGCACATGCTAATTTATTATTATGATTATACATTAGTACCTCTCACCATAGAATGTGTGTCCCTGCCTGCCCAATCTGCTGTCTAGGGGCTAACAGTTGATGGTCTTCTGCTGGTTCTTTTAACTTTAAGCTAGAATTGAATGGGACAGTCCTTCAAATAGAGGATGGTCCTCAGCAGAAGAGGGCACATGGCCACCCTAGCTGAGATCAAGAAGAGATAAGCTCTTTGAAAGCTGAAATGGTGCTATGCAAGCTTGACTTGGCTTCCAAAGCTGGTATCTGCTGGAGTGAAGAGGGGCAGAGCCCTCTTCGCTCCAGCAAGGAGATATCACGTCTCCCAGCCCACCGAGCAGCTGTGTGGTAGGCTGCAATGAGAATGACCTACCTGGGAATGGAGTGAAAGGTCCCCTCTACAAGGATTCGCTTTTGCGCCTGGTTAGGCGATTATGTGCATAATCACAGCAGCGCATTTACGCCTAATCCCTCTGCACCAGAGGCGGCGAAGCGCATTAGCAGATGTCCAAAATGCGCTTTACAAGTAGTTAATGCGCATAAGCGCTTATTCACACAGTCAAAATGCGCTTTAACAGACGGAGCAAAATAAAACTCGCGATTTAACGCGCATTCGATAATGCGCATAATCGGAGAGATAACACACCTCTACGCCCGATTTGCGCTCCGTTCTTGTAGAGGTAATTTTTTTAATGCGCCTTGAAAGAGCTTTAAATGCCTCTTGTAGAGGCACCCAAAAACCTTCTCTCACCCCAAAGACCTGGTCAAGGTTGTTGTTTCCCTGTTCCTATTAACACTTAGGAAATAGCTATCTTTTCCCCACCATGCTGCTGATCAGTGATAAGTGTGTGAGCCTCCATGGGGCTCCACAGGCCATACCGAGAACACCTGAGGGGTGCATGCAGCCTGGGGGCTGCCCTGTAGTATGCTTTCCTCACAAGAAAACAAGCCCTGTCATAGGGTGGACAGGTGTCCTGTTTTACATAGGACAGCACCATCCTCCATTTGAGAAACTGCCAGAGGACTGACCTTTATTTGAAGGTGTCCTGGATTTGAAGGCATCCTCTGTGTGGACACCTCTGACAGGCTGTACTCTCAAAGACTGGCTTACGGATTTATTTAATAATAATAATAATAATAATAATAATAATATATTTATTTATTTATCACCCGCCTCTCCCAACGGATCGAGGCGGGGAACAACACCAAACACAAGATACAAAAACTGATTAAAAGCAGATAAAACCAGTACATCATTAAAATACCAATAAAACACCAATAAAATACTTTAAAATTCATCTAGGTAGATTTATTTATTATATTTGTATACCGCCCCATAGCCGAAGCTCTCTGGGCGGTTTACATGGGATTAAAAACAATTAAAAACAATATACAAAACATAAGAAAGGAAGAGCAAGCAAGGGCCCTGAAGTTACCCATCAGCCATTAATGACTGGACAGCAGAATATACAAGCAAGTGAAAATTATTTATTTATTGCTTTTATATCCCACCTTATTTCCTCCAAGGAGCCCAAGGCGGCATACATAATCCTCCTCCTCTCTGTTTTATCCTCACAACAACAACCCTGTAAGGTAGGTTAGGCTGAAAGCCTGTGACTGGCCCAAAATCACCCAGTGAGCTTCTATGGCTGAGTGGGGACTAGAACCCAGATCTCCCAACTCCCAGTCCAACACTCTAGCCACTACACCACACTGGCTCTCTAGAAATGGTTTTCTATTATGAGGATTGTAATATAATTTGCATGTATACTCACAAATTAGCATATACCCATTTTACACAAATTGTCTTCTCTTCTTTGGTGATGGTCACCTTAACTGAGCAGCTATTCCTGAAATGCCCTACAGTCTGAAGAAGCAGGGAGCCTTGTGTCTTTGGTGTTTTTTTATAGGGCGACTCAGCTCTTGCAACCTTGCTCATGCCCTGCCTCATATGTGATCCTCCCTCAACAAAGCAGAACAAGGGCTTGGTAACAGGCAACTAGGAATGGGAACTCCCCTGCTGCGCCTGTCGCAAAAAGGTGAAACGTTTATTTATTTATTTATTTCATTTATATACCACCCAATAGCCAAAGCTCTCTGGGCGGTTCACAAAAATTAAAACCATCAGCAAAACAATATAAAAACATGCTATGCAAGCTGCCTGGATTGTAGCCTAGAGAAGCCAGAATAGCAAACAGATTCTGTGGTAGTCAAGGCCAGGTGCAAAGATTAAGCTCAACAGAGAAACAAATTCTGGGTAGCTCATTGCAGAAACGCACTTGGCATTTCTCTCCGTCTCTTGGTTTCTATACTTACCATTAAGCGGTGAGCAGCACCCACAATGCAGTTGTGCCCCATATCTAGGAGAAGGGTTCAATTCTCTGTTTTCGTATCGCATCATGTATCCCAATATACATGAGTATACACACCTGCTCCTGCTATCAGTATTCATAACACCTCAGCTGTAGCTCCCTATTCCTTCTTTGCTGAGCCAATTATGGTCTTGTTCTGATTGCCAGATGAGGCAGTCAGAGCTCATGCACATATTGTGGTAGGGTGGGTGGGTAGGTGGGGGCTGATAAAACAGGAGATCCACTGATCCACACACACATGCAGGGAAACTGATGAAGTTCCCTCAAAACTGCCCAGGGTCCAGCCATGTCAGAGAAAGTGCTTTTATAAGATCTTGCCTTGTAATCTAAGCAGTACATAATGACTTTGACCTGACTGGGCCATGAGCCAATCAGAGCACCAGCGATTCTTGGGGTAGTTTCCCACTTCCCAGTCTTTGCTCACCCCTCACCCACCCCCCAATTTGACCTGGCCTATTCTAACCCTCATCCTATCAGATGAGGAGCACCTTGCCCCAAAATGCTTTAAAAACTCCTGTCTCTATCACAGCCTTTTGCTGGTTGATAGCAAGTGAATATGGGAAGAATATCCTTTATTCTAGAAATCTGGCCTCAGAATCACTCCCTAGCTGTATCTCTTCCAAAACACCATAGGCACTGCCTTTCTATCATAATCAAATCCCAAGGTATGCATGCATAAGTTGCTCCAGACAGGATGTCCTGGGGAAGTTATAGTAAACACAAAAAATAAATCCATTTTTTCACAGCATGTTTATCTAATGGGGAGACAGACGTTAAAGGAGATGAGTGGCTATCTCAGAAAACAGCAGCCTTGCTTCTCTGCCCACCTGATCCCTGTAACATTTAGTAACTAAAAACTTTACTCCCTCTATTTCCAGTGCTCAGAGGTGATTGCCATTGCATATGTAGCCAAATGGCATTTTCCACACAGCAGAGGGGAGATAACAGGGAAACCCTGAGGTTTGTAGAACACAATGTCAGGGGGATAATGCTAAGGTGGGAAAGCCTTCGAAACCAGCTCACTGTGGACTATGCATGATCAGTGGCCACAGAATACTGATTGGCTGTTGTGGAGAGGAATGGAAAACTGAGAGGGGGTGGAATGGAGTATCCTGAACAGGAACATTCCACGCTGCAACGTTTCATTGTAGGTACCAGTTGTATGACATGCTATCATTACATTTTGAGCTTCCCTAACCCCAAAAGAGCAGCCAATGAAGTGGAGGAGTGATGGGAAAACTTGGGCATGATGACATGACATCACACATTTTTTACTGACTACAAAGTAGAAATGGGGAATAATTCCTCCCTCTCTTATAATACTAAAACTACTCATTCAGGACAGACAAGAGAAAGTGTGAAATGGCCCTGCAATACCAGGTACCCCAAGGATATGTGCAGTTGGCAAGAAACTATCTCATGCTTTTTACTTTGCTAGCTTACGGTTATCCCTCTATCTTATAGCTTTATAAGTGTCATTTTCGCTATAAAATCCTGTTTGATATCTTTGACAGTGTTCTCAATCTTTTAAGCTCCCCAGAATGGTTGCTATTAAGTCAATCTTCCCCTGTTTGTTTAAAAGAATATGGAACTTAGTTTATTATGAGTCAAAACCCCACAACCTAGAAAACCAAAGTTTCCAAGGTCATGGCGAGCAGAATAAACTTAAGAATTACCATGTTTGGCCAGATTAAAGGACCCTTTTAAATACTCTATTTTATGAATGTAAACAACCTCAAGTGTTATAGGAGCAAAGGGTTATAAGAAAATATCAAAACAAGTAAAATAAACTATTTAAAAAGATGAAGCACAGATTAAAATAAAGCTTACAAAAATAACTATCATCAGAGTCCCCTTTAATTAATAAGAGCCTGTCCATACAGGGATGATTTGCAAAAAATGTAGGACATGGTTAGACTAGATCTTTTGCAATACTTAGTAGTATCTATGAGTGTTGTTAAATGAGCATTTTATAGCATGCTCGTTACTGGCCACTCATGGGCTTTCACGGATCCTTTTCATGATGCCTTCCGCCTCCCGAACGTCTCCCACCCCTTCTGCTCATTTACCCATCACAAAAAAGACCTGGAAAATCCGACTTTGCCTGCTGCAGCTAAACATGCCATTTCCTGCTGTGTGCAGGAGAAGCAGCAGGAAAAAATGTGCACTGAATGGGCCATGTGGTCATTCTTTGCTTCCTCTTTCTTCCCTGTGTGAAGAAAGAGGAAGCTGCTCATCCCTATTGTGGGACAGAAAAGCAAAGGTAGAGAAACATGATTTTCCTCCATCCGATGAAGCTATGTGTTGGTATTTACTAGGGGTGTGCACGGACCCCCCGGATCGGATCGGGACCCAGATCGGGACCTCCAATTTTGTCCCGGACCGGTTCGGACAAAATCGGAGGCCCCCCGGACCGGATCGAGTCCGATCCCGATCCAAAAATCGGAAATTTTTGGATCGGCCGCCATTTTTTTCCCCATAGACTTGCATTGCAATGCAAGTCTATGAGGAAAAAATGGCGGCGGGTGGGTAAGGGGGGGCCTAACTCCCTCCCCCCCCCCGGGGCCGTCCGCTGTGGACGGCCCCGGCAGGTAAACCCCCTCCCCCGCGCTCCCTACCCCCCCTGGGGCCGCCTGCTTCCATCCGCTGGCGCCCGCGGGCGCCAGCGGATAGAAGCGGACGGCTCCGGGGGGGGGGTAAGCCCCCTTCCCCGCCACTTACCTTCTCGGCACGTCCGGCGCCGGCGGCTACTACCAGCGGGCTCCGCGGCCTACTCTCGAGTAGCGCGCCGGGTGATGACATCACCCGGCGCGCCACCCTGGAGCAGGCCGCGGAGCCTGCTGGTAGTAGTAGGCGCCGGCGCCGGACGGGAGCCGCCGGGCCGGGCAGGTAAGGGCCCCCCTCCCCCCTCCCCCCTCCGCGCGCCCCCTCCTCCCCTCCACGCACCCCCTCCTTACCTTTCCGGCCCGGCGGCTCCCGTCCGGCGCCGGCGCCTACTACTTCCAGCAGGCTCCGCGGCCTGCTCTAGAGTAGTGCGCCGGGTGATGACATCACCCGGCGCGCCATCCTAGAGCAGGCCGCGGAGCCTGCTGGGAATAGTAGGCGCCGGCGCCGGACGGGAGCCGCCGGGCCGGAAAGGTAAGGGCCCCCCTCCCCCCTCCGCGCGCCCCCTCCTCCCCTCCACGCACCCCCTCCTTACCTTCCCGGCCCGGTGGCTCCCGTCCGGCGCCGGCGCCTACTACTACCAGCAGGCTCCGCGGCCTGCTCTAGAGTAGCGCGCCGGGTGATGACATCACCCGGCGCGCCACCCTAGAGCAGGCCGCGGAGCCTGCTAGTAGTAGTAGGCGCCGGCGCCGGACGGGAGCCACCGGGCCGAGAAGGTAAGTGCCCCCCTCCTCCCCCCCCCCCCGCTGTCCACTTTCATCGGCGGGCGCCCGCTGGCGCCCGCCAATGGAAGCGGCGGTGGGCGCCAGTGGGCGCCCGCCGATCCGCCGATCCGCCGAACCGGTTCGGAGCTTTTTCGGACCGGTTCGGATTGGATCGGCCGATCCAGCTGCGGGATCGGAAATCGGATAATTTATCCGATTTCCCACTGGACCGGACTCGGATCGTGGATCGGGTCCGATCCAGTGCACATCCCTAGTATTTACGACAATGAGGACTAGCAAACAGTTTGGTGAGCCAGCCTCAACAGTGGGCTGGACTAACTTTGTGGGGCCTCTCCATCCAATATGTAAGTAGACCTTGGATGTATTTCTGGGGTGCAAGAGACTAATTGGAATCAAGTGCAACCTTTGAAGCAGAACAGGGCAACCTGCGGTCCTAGGAACATATACGAACCTTGGCCTAATTTCAAAAGCCTTCTGTGAGCAATTAGTTCAGACATCTGGCAAAAGCAATCTGTCCTTCTCCTGGCAGCCTACTGGGGAGGCTGGAGGAGGGAGGGAGAGAAGGGGGCGTCAGAAAAAGTGTGCGTGCGTGCGTGCGTGCGTGCGTGTGTGTGAGAGAGAGAGAGAGAGAGAGAGAAGGCCATGTTAAAAAAAGAGAGAAAGACTAGCCCTACTTACTTTTGGCTCCTTGGCTCTGCCCACCATTGGCTTTTGCCATGTCCACTATCGACAGATGACCTCCTAGGGAATGCAGCCCCACCCATTGAAAAAAGTCCCCCACCCCTTCTTTTAAGAATCTCTTGGTGGAAGGGGGATCTAGAAACCATTTTGATAGAGGGTAGTACCAGAAGGCTATTCCTAGGTAAGGTGGCTGGGTATCCTACTTTACAGAGGATAGTCTGCTATTTTGGAAAGCTGGCAGAGAATAGTCCTTTATTTGAAGGTGTCTTCTGTTTAATGGGCTGGCCAGTCCCAGGCTGGTTTAAAGTCAGCCCTCTCCCCTACAGTGAAATGCTCTGTATTTCTATTTAACTTATAGTAATTATTTCTAAATTTGCACCCATAGATTTATTAATGCAAATGTTATGTAAATCAAGGTCCTCTTTTGGGGTGATGCAAATCCTCTTTTTGTTGTTTTTGTTGTTGCTGACACCCTATTCCCAGGGGGATAATTTCATATTTCAGTGGGAAGACGAGAGAGAAGAATTTGCAGCAAGGTTTAAATGTATTAATTTGAATATACTTAAAAGTGGTATCTTGCAAGAGTATTTGATGTAGTAGGCCTAACATTCACCCTCATTTAAGCAAAGGTTATGTTGTAACTTTTACATGCATATCTTGTATGCAGGCCAGAGTAACTGTTCATAACAAGAGCATTGGCCAGATGTGCTCCTGAAGATTAAGAACATAAGAGCCAAGCTGGATCTGACCAAGAGTCCATCCAGACCAGCATTCTGTTCACACAGTGGCCAATCAATTGGTCTATATAGGCGTACTGCCTCTGATACTGGAAGTAGCACATAGCCATCAGGACTAGCAGCCTTCTCCTCCAGGAATTTGTCTAATCCCTTTTTAAAGCCATCCAAATTGGTGGCCATCACTACACCTTGCAGTAATAAATCCCATAGTTTGACTATGCACTGTATGAAGAAGTCCTTCCCTGTATCTGTCCTCAATCTCCCACCAATCAGCTTCATGGGATGACTCTGGATTCTAGTATTATGAGAGGGAGAAAGGTGTCTCCCTATCCACATTCTCTACACCTCTGTCATGTCTCCCCTTACTCCCATTTTTTCCGAGCTAAAGAATCCCAGCTGTTGTAGCCTTCCATTATAAGGGAGCTGCTCCAGCCCCTTGATCATGTTAGTTGCCCTTTTCTGCATTCTGCATTCATCTCATATAGTCTGATACTTGGGCAGGGGGTGGCATGGGAGGGCAATGGAACCCAGACCCATACAATATCCCACCGCCTTTTCTCGGCTTTGAAGGAGGCAGAAGGAGCAGATGGCTTTCAGTCAGTCAGAGTTGATCTATTGGGTGCATTAGAACAACACTATACTGCTGCTCTGCATCTCCTACACACACACACACACACACACATCCATATGCAGTGTGACTTTTCTCCCCTGGGTAGCTGAAGCTGGCCAAGCGCATATTGCTGTGACAATTATGCCTCTCTGCCAGAGCCCGGCAAAGCAGGGGCAGAGGTTAGAGACAGAGCTCTGCCGTCTCATTACACTACGCAGCTAGGATGGATGAGGGTGTCTAGGAACCTTGCCCTAATGATCCTGTGGGGAGCCGCTTTCTCCACATGGCTTTCTCCAAGCCATGCAAGTCCAAATGAAGCAAGCAGAGGAAAGCGCACACTTCACTCAGAGGACTGAGCCACTAGCATCAGAAGTATCAGAAAAAGGACAGGGCAGAACCGAGCCAAATACTATGGGTTCAGCAACTCCTCTCTCTTGTCCTTTCTGCGTACAGATAGTAAATAAGACTATCCCTCTTAAAAGGGTTTGGTCCCCTGTAGGGCTCCCTCTACAAGGATTCGCTTTTGCGCCCGGTTTGGCGATTATGCGCATTATCGCAGACGCGCATTTACTCCTAATCCCTCTGCACGGGAGGCGGCGAGAGGCGGCGAAGCGCATTAATAGATGTCCAAAAAGTGCTTTACAAGAAGTTAATGCGCATAATCGCTTGTTCACACGGGGAAAATGCGCTTTAATGGCCGGAGCAAAATAAAACTCGCGATTTAACGCGCATTCGAAAATGCGCATTATCGGGGAGATAACGCGCCTCTACGCCCGATTTGCGCTCCGTTCTTGTAGAGGTAAAATTTTTAATGGACCTTCAAAGAGCATTAAACCTCTCTTGTAGAGGCACCCTAGGTATTCTTCTGCAACCAGGACTTCATATAAATTAATTGTTCACAATTGCATCAGAATGCAAGTTCTAAGTAACTGATCAACAGTTAAAACTAAGAAAAACCAGTCCAGTAGCAACCTCTCTTTACTATTGCTGCAACATATAGTTGTCTGATGTCAAAAACAAACAGAATGATGACGAACAAATTAAAGCTTAACCCAGATTCCAGACAAGGTAGAGGTGCTCCTCGTTAGTCAAAAGGCAGATCGGGGAACAGGGATTCATCCTGTGCTGGACAGAGTTATACTCCCCTTGAAGATTCAGGTTCGTACTTTGGGTGTATGCCTGGTTTCAGCCTTAAACCTGGTGGCTCAGGTCTTAATGCTGGCCAGGAGTGCATGGCTGAGGCTAGTACACCAACTGTGCCCATTCCTAGAGATGTCTGATCTGGCCACCATCACTCATGTCTTAGTTCCATCCCATCTGGACTGCCGTAATGCTCTCTAGGTGGGGCTGCCTTTGACAATTATTCAGAAACTTTAGCTGGTCCAGAAAGTTGGCCAAGGCCGGCTACAGGGAACACATGACTCCCTTGTTACACCAACCAAACCTATCTGTTTCCAGGCACAATTCAAAGTGCTGGTTATGACCTATAAAGCCCAGTATGGCTTGGGACCAGGCTACCTGAAAGACTGCTTTTTTGCATAAAATCCTGCTCAGGTTTTTGAATATTTGTGGGAGGCCCACCTCTCAGTATGATCGCCTTCAAAGTCACATTTAGTGGCAACACAAGACAAGGGCCTTCTTTGTGGCTGCTCCAGGCTCTGGAACTCCCTGCTGAGGGAGGCTAGCTTGACTAACTTCTCCATCGTCCATTTGCCAGAAGGCAAAGGCATTTGTACTCATATGAGCTTTTGGCATATAAACTGGTCTGTCCCTGGAGATTTTAATTGGTTGGTGCTGGGAGTTTCCCCCCTTTTAATGTCGTGCTTTAATTTATTTGCTTCTATTTTATGTTTCAATTAAGATTTTATTTTTAATCTGGATTTTACAGTTAGCTGCCTTGAGTGACATTTTTTGGCAGAAAGGTTAAAATAAATAAAATAAACAAATAGTTAATCAATCAAAATGTTAACTCAGCCTTTCTCAACCTGGTACAACTTCCATAATTCCCAGCCAGTGTGGCTGTTAGGATTAGGTTGGGGATGGCTGATCTAACCAATTGAAAACAAGTTCCTAATCAAGGCAGTTTTTTTTAAAAAAAAATCCGTACTTCAGTTTTCTAAAGATATAGTCACCAGGCCCCCATCATGAACTCTCCCCTTACCTGGCAGTAGTCAGAGCAGTAGGAAGAGGGTGTTAGGAACACCACTGGCTGCAAGGGGCAACAGAGAAGAGTGGGCAGCTATGTCAAACCCATGTCTCCCCATCAAGGACCTACTTTTCTGCTACTGTGAGCAATCAATTTATCTGAAACCCTGGTTGCAGAGTAATACCCAAATGTTGTGGTGGCCTGTTCCTCTTATTTTAAAGGCTTGTGATAATGGCTTGTGAATGTTCTAAGATTGCCTTCCCCAACCTGGTTGGACTAAAATTCCTAGCATTCCTGTCCTGAAGGCTGGGGCTGATGGGAGTTGAAGTCCAAAACATCAGGTTGGGGAAGGTGGTTCTAAGCACAGAGTATGTATTTTTCTTCAGAGTGTTTATTTATTCATCGGCAAATGTATTCAAATTTAATCCATGAATTAGTTACAAATCATATGACCCGTCTACAATTTCTTTGATTGGGAAACAGCCCCATTGTTTGTCCTGTTCATATCCTGGAATGTTACTGAACAACTGCTTTCCCCATTACCACTGACCAGAAAGTGAGAGGAAAGGTACTTTTAGGGAAAAGTACTGTGTCCAGAATGGGAGTTTGGTACCATTGGCACTGTTTAGGTACAGTGGTTGCTCAATTGCCCATTTAGGCTAGGACTAATCAACGTTGGAGATCAGTTCATTTCCTAAGTGACTGAGAATTGACACTCATAAACCATTTCATCTGGACATGCCTTAGTCTCTGGACATATAACTGTCTATTAAAGCTGAAAGCAGCAAAGCATTTAGATATGAAGAATGACATAGGTTGGAAGTTGGCAAAAGAGATCTTCAGGTGTCATGACTACAAAATTAAAGTTTAGTGTGTGTGTGTGATCGTAATGCCATATTTGGGCTTTAGAGGATTCACAATCACACACATTTGATCAGAATACTTGAAAATATAGGGAATTTGGGGAATATAGGGAATTTCAATTTCAGCAATTCTGCAATTTCAGCTCTGTTTATACCAACCTGTTGTCTAGGGAACAGCTCTCAGTAGTAGTAGGCTGCTGGCTCAGTTGCAGAGAAATGTGAGACAATGATACACAGGGGGCATACTGAAGATCTCTGAGTATTACTATAATGTTGATTCATTGGGACAACTGTGGACATTTTTACACTTCTAGTCCACCCCATGTTTCTGTGCATATGTAAATGACTTTAATGCAGGTCAGCAGTTAATCTGACTGAATTCTATGAACAAGGATAGAGATACCGATCTACACCAAGCAGGATACAACACTTTGAAAACGTTTTGAAAACTGTATATGGAGTGTGTCCTGGGCCCCAACAGTTGTCACAACTGTTATAAACTGTTTTAAACCTTTTTAAAGCAGTAGTGTAGATAGGCTCACATTAACACTGATAATGGTAAGGGCTCTAGTCAGTTATTGCAAATGAATAAACAATACTTCTGAAGAAAAATACTTTTTTTGCTTTGGGATGATGCACACATGTCTAAGGTGCCATCTCAGAAGAGGCATTCCACCGTGCATGAGGGAATGCCTCTTCTAAGCTAGGGTCAGCCACCCACAGTTTTGTACAGTTTTTTGTATTACAAAAATCCGGCAATTAATATATTTTTTAAAAAAATAATCTGTCCCCTGATTAAGTTATTTTGAAAATCTGGTTCATCAAAAGGATTTTGATTACTAATCTAACCAATTGAGAGTTATAATTGAAGCTTTCCCTATGATTGCTATGGGAAACACAGGCATTACACCAGTGTTTCCTGCAGTACATATATAAAGCATAGATGTAATGCATAGATCTTTAAGCACCTGTACACAAGCACAGACTCATGTTTAAAAGATGTATATACAACCCTGTATCCGCACTCTTTTAGGGCCAAAACAGACATTACTTTTAAACTGTGTCTAGCAGCTATGTCTTTTAACTTTTTTTTTACTGTAGAGTACCCCACACACACAGCAGGGGCCTGATCCAGATTAGGACCCCTGAACCTACTCTAGGGTAAAAATGAAAAAGGTGAAGCATGGCTGGCTGGATTCCTGGGGATTTCAGTCTAAGGGCCCCTCTACAAGGATTCGCTTTTGCGCCCGGTTAGGCGATTATGCGCATAATCGCTGAAGCGCATTTACACCTAATACCTCTGCACGAGAGGCGGAGATAGGCGGCGAAGCACATTAACGGATTACCAAAATGCGCTTTACAAGTAGTTAATGCGCATAAGCGCTTGTTCACACAGTCAAAATGCGCTTTAACGGCCGGAGCAAAATAAAACTCACGATTTAACGCGCATTCGATAATGCGCATAATCGGAGAGATAACGCGCCTCTACGCCCGATTTGTGCTCCGTTCTTGTAGAGGTAAAAAAAATTAAGCGCCTTGAAAGAGCTTTAAACCTCTCTTGTAGTGGCAGCCTAACACATCCAACACAAGTTGGAGAAAGTGGTGCTTGATACACTTTTAAAGCAATCTCTGTTTTGGTCCTTAAACATTTGTCATGGGAAACACTACTGCTCCCTGCAGCACTTGTGAAGTATAGCGCCAGGGCTAGCATCAAGGGTAGGCATGGTCAGGCACCTGCAGAGGGCCCACACATCAGTAGGGGGCTTTGAAAAGGGACCCCTGGAATCGCTCCTCCTCTTCACTGTTACAACCTGCTTGTTCCCCTGCTTCTCGCTTTGGCCCAGACAACTGGATTCCTGCACTGAGTAGGAGGTTGGACTCAATGGCCTTACAGGCCCCTTCCAACTCTACTATTCTATGATTCTAAGAACAGTGGTGGCGAGAAGGAGCAGTAGGTGCCACTGCCTACTTGCTCCCTGCCTGTCAGGCAAGCAAGTGGTAGCAAAGATGAGAAAGAGGAGGCGCAATGGCAGCTGGTAACAATGGTGATGAGAAGGTAGAGCCGTTGAGGAAGGGGGCCCATTGAGGGTGTCTTGCCCAGGGACACCCCAAAACCTGGAGCAGGCACTATATACTGGCTGCTTGAAGTTCGGTATGTTTTAACATGGCTCTGTTCTGCCTTTCGTCCCGCATTTACAAATTCACAGCCATGGCACCCAAAGGCGTTTCTCCAGCATCAGGTCTGAAGCTTCCCAACACGCTTCAAGCACTTCTTTGTTCCTGCCACCATCCGGACGAGGATTAAACGCTGTTGATAACGAGAAAGCTCGGGCTCGGGCTCGCCGCTCTCTCGCTCCCTCTTCGCTCCCGCCCCAACTACTGTTCTTCCGCTGCATACTGACGTGTGTGTGGGTTCTCGAACCCGTGTAAGTGATCATGGGAACAGAAGAACTAGGGGGCGGCCTATGGCACAAAAGCGCGTCAGATTTTTTGGTTCAGGCGCCCATCGAGATTAAAGGGGGAAGGGTTCGAGTGAAAGAGAGAGATGAGGGAGATGATTGCTATTTGGCGATGTTCTGCACCAGAAGAGAAAAGACGGTACCTTTTTTTCTTTCTTTTTTTTTTTTTTTTGCTTTTGCTTTTTGTTTTGTTTTTTGCTGCTCAGGTTGCTTCTCTTTCGCTCTTCAGCCCGCTTTCCCACCTCTTAAGGTGGCGCAGCGGGATGCAACGTGGTCCGCCGGCGCCTTTTCGCCTTTCCTCTGGCGGGGAGGCCTTAAAGAAAATCTCCGCGCCTCCTTCCACACAGAGCCCCAAGCTCGAGCTGCGTTCGACAGCGCTGCTTCGTAAGGAGGCGCCTGGAATCGGCTTCGCCTCCAGTCGGCGGGAGCCTTTTGCAAGCAGCCAGTCAGGAGCCGAGACACTCGAAAGCCGCCGCCGCCGCCGGGGGCACGTGCTGCACCCGCAGCCGGCAAACCTGTAGCCTTAAAGCCGGATGGACGGACGTTTTCCTTGCCATACCGGAGAGGAGACTGCGCCGACACCGCTGCCTTCTTTACTCGCCAGGAGAACTCCCCGCCGGCACTTGCTCGGATGTTCCTGGGGATACTCAGAACTGGCCCATGAAGCAAAGCGACGCATTTATTAACCCAGGTAAGACCCAGATGGATGGATGGATAGATCGATCTTGAATCCTCCTTCGATGGATGGATAGATAGATAGATAGATATAGCGGGGGAAGACACGCGAGTTTTCTCTTTTTTTTCTTCTAGACACCACCTTTAAGACTAATACATGACGTTGCCCACTTTTTCTTTTTCTTTTTTTTTTTGGCCAGGAATGGGACAGTCGACTAGACCACACTGAACTTTAAAAGACGCTAGGCAAAACAAACAGGTTTGAATTTGGTTCCTATCTTGCTTTTGGGCTCGTTTCAAATGACAACCTCGTGTAGTTCTCCACCTCCAATCCCCTCCCCCAGGTATGAGTATTCCTGGGGTGCTCTCCCCCCCTCCAGCAAATTTGAAGGTTTAGAAAAATCAGATTTTGAAATATTTACGTAGAGATGGGATACTGCCTTTTTGTCTAGATCGCTACCGTATTTAATGCTCTTACGGAATATTACCTAATCAGTTGTTTAACGCTTCCTTCCGCTGCATGTGAAATGTCACCTGTGTTTAACTAACATGTGGGGGTGGGAGAAGAGATGTACTGGTGCAAATTACTGGGGAGCCTGCTTGCTTGTCTACGGATCAAGAGCGAAACATTGGCAGAGAGAAGCAAGTATCCCTCGCATTCTCTAATTTCCAATTGAACCTTCCTCTTTTGTTCGGATTGAACAAAAGAGATTACGGAGAGGGTGGGGAGTTCACAGTACTATTTTTTAATTTATTTATTACATTTCTATATTGCCCAACAGCAGAAGCTCTCTGGCCAATAAAGAGGGGGAATACCAAGATACACACACACACACACACACACAGAGCTAATTATGACAACATGGCAAGATACATTTAGCCGAAATTCAGAAATGGTGCATGAAACAGGGCACTTATTAAAGATTAAATGGAAGCAAATATTCCTGATCCCACTTGTCCTTTGCCCTTGTTGCGGTTGTTTCTATTTAGGAAACCTCTTTCCCCATATCTAGGATGCAGTTTGGTTTTGGGATGAATTGGATGAAGGCAATAGCTTCACTTCTCTTGTCATTCCAAAGCATTCAGACCAAACTGCTAAAATAAGGGGTGGTGTCAGCAGGTGTAAACGGGGTTTGGTTTCCAAAATGAGAGTCCTGTTTGGCATCCTCACTGCCTGACTTGGAAACCATTATCAAGTACAGAAGGACTCGGAACCAGTTATAGTTACAGTTTAGTGGGAGGAAAGCACTCAGGGTGCGCTCAGAGACATCTACATGTTCCAGGACTGAGCTGTGACATTAAAGGCAAATTCCAGAGTTAAGCCCTTGGTGAGCTGTAGCTCAAATTAATCTCTGTACAAAGCATGCAGGGGCAGTAAAAACCTAGAATTGTACATTCTGTACATATTGTAGCTTGGGAAAAGTGGGCTAGATGGTAGGCATCCTGGATTTGTGCACTGCCCAGATATAATGTCTGAGGATAGATGCTGAGCTCATCCTCCCTCCCAGCTTTACCTGAACAGGTGCTCCTATGGCTAGCAAATCTGTACGAAGTTCTGCGGCTGCAACTTCATAGAGACCGTAACTGCTGAAAATCTCCCTACCACATGGTTTTTTTAAGAACAGAAGATACCATTTTTGATCCAGATGTTGTTATCATATAATTGGGATCTTCCCTAGTCTAAAAAGCCAAGTGAACAGCATTTTCAGCTCCCTTTTACTTCAGTGGCAGGGGAGGGATGACTCCCTGTATGCAAAGTGTGAGAAGCATAATGGGTTTAGTGCCTCGCTTGTAGCCTGCTTCCAATCTGCTTCTATAAATTCTATAAATTCCTGTAATCATGCCTCTTATCAAAAGGGCCTGGAACAGGAACCATCTGTGAAGAAGAGGCCACTGCAACTCAGAGAATACATGGGCTGAAAAACTAAATCCCAAATCAAGCTGATCCTTTGTGGCTATTGAACGAGGAAGTCGAGGGGTTGCCGGCCTGTTTTATTTGAGGCATTTACAAAGTGGGGTAGGAAACACTGTGGGAGTGCTGTGTAGGGACCACAGAACTAAGCTGACAATTCAGAATTAGGGGGAAGAGGCAGAGCTACATATGGATAGCAAAAGACAAGCGGAAGAGTAATTGCTCAAGAGCGATGGGCACTGGCTGATCTCCCTAGACAGAAGCTGCCAGGTTGCCAGTGGTGATCATAAATTTAGGTTAGGTGATCAGCAGGAAAAGTGTCCAGTATGCTCTGGCACAGGAGTAACACATTTTAAAAAAATTGCCAGCAACTCAGAGACAGAGAGACTGTCCCTTTTCAAAAGGGTGCCAGGCTGACTTGTGTCTCTCCATGTGTTGGAGGGATTTCCTACTAACACACCCATCACCCACTGCTCTTATTCTGTCAAACTTCTTGCCAAGCCTTGGGTATAAAAGGGACATACTTACTTTGTGCCTATAGATCAAGACGTGAAAAGGCCAAAGCGCTTTGGCTACTAGATAGGTGGGTACCCTGCCCAGCCAGAATTGTAGAGGCCATGAGCTGACTCATATATGAGGTATTCAGAGGCACATCTAAAAATGTAACATGTGAATGTGCCAAATGAGGGTTTGGAAAAATGTGCATCATTGAAAAGATGGGATTGACTGAGGTTCTTTGAGTGCACAAATCCAGACTTGTTGCTGTATAATGTGTGGTTTGGCCAAAGAGGAGGAAAGGGGATCAGCAGAGGTCAAGAAAATAGTATGTAAATAAAGCTTTTCCTGAGAACTCCTGGATTCATTTCTTTATTTTATTTATTCATGCTCATTGAATAGTTTCATGCTCATTGGGAACACAGATGGAGAGTGAAATGGGGTTCAAATAGCAAAGGGTGCTGCAGGCTAAAGTTGGGGGTATGTGCTAATCTTTGATTGGTAACCATATGTGTGCAGAGTTGGTGAGTGTAACTGTGTATTGTATGTGAAAGGCTACTAAGTCCTGTATATGTGAGCTCTGAGGCAGACCCAGGAACCGGTGTCACTTCACAAAAAGCTGCACTTGCATCTGGGGGGAACAGGATCCAAAGTCACACCTTTTCCAAGGCAAACTAGACATGACGTTAAATGAGTCTTTGCATTTAACATGTACACTTAAAAAAATGCAAACAGCAGCTTCTGGGAGGACAGGCCTGATCATTATCGAAGGAGGGGGAATTTTAACCTTTTCCTGCCCTGCTGTGTTCCTGACAAAAATTGCTCCTCAGAAGCTGCATTTCTCAGTAGCAGGAAATCTTTCATTGGCACCAATGGGAGATATCCTCCCAAGTGTAAATAGCAGCTTCAGATGAGTGGTTTTCATCAGGACTGCAGTGGGTAGAAAAGGATTGCTCTTCTTCCTCCCTACCTGCTGCTATCCTGATAATTATTAAACACGCACACACACACACCCCAATATCTGCTATTTGCATTTTTTAAAACGTCCATGTTAAAAGATGCATTTAACTTCTTGTCTAGTTTTTCTCTTGGTAGCAGCATCATAAGAAGCTGCTATTTCTCACCCTCATATTTCTGATCTAAAATATGGGAATCATATTTTTTAAAAAAATATATTTATAATACTTCTATACTGCTTGATATAATAAAATATCTAGGGGTTCACATTAAAATGATTTACGTGTTTGTTTGTTAGAAGAGTAATCCAAAGTTCAGCTTGTAAAGCACTCTGAATAAAAAACTGCTGGTTTTAACCCGCAGTGCCACCTGAAAATATTTCTGTGTAGCCGTGAAGGACGGGAAGGGAAAATGGAGGCTTGAGAGAGGCTTTTTACTGGGTCTGAGGGATCAGAATGGGAAAGGTGGTATCTGTTTGGTGAGAGCTGGCTTTAGATTTCGACGTTTGCTGTTTTGGGAGACTTCACGAAAGTATTTAGGGAGACTCAGCAGGTAAACTGGCATTGGGGCCAGCTTTGGTATATCACAAAATAGTGACTATGCAAGAGTGCAAAATCCTTGTCTTTGGTTACTCTACCTATGTGTGGTCCAAGAGTTGTCGGTGGTGAACTTTATGGAGCCTCTTCAAATATTACATATTTGGGTGTATCCTTAAGATTTTGTAAAGTATACCTTAAAACATGGGTGGACAGAAGGCAGATCTACAGATGTTTTGGACATCAATTCCCAGATGCCCTGCTAACACGTCCAGGGGTCAGGAACACTGCAAGTCGGATCCTGAAACATCTGGACATCTATTTTCTGCCCATCCCTGCCTTCAAATGTAAAAGTATGGATGTTTGGGTACATGTGTGTGTGATTCAGATACTCTCACCAGGGAGCTGAGATTGACTGCAGCTTCTTGGTGAGTGTACAGTCTCCAGCAAATCTATTTTGTTTACTGTGTAGTATGGGAAACTGCCCAGAGGAGTGCTGACAAAACATTGTAAGAAGTTGTTCGTACTAGTCCCTGAAAGATTGGTGCTTGGTAGGAAGCTGGGAAAGCCAGTCCTATGATCCTGCTATGCTGAGTAGCCAAGAAGCCAGCGCTGCACCAATATAACAGTGTCATGATCCGACGCACTTGTAGCAGCCAAGTCAAAAGCACAGCAATTGCCGTCGATACAAGAGTCAGCATAACAACGCTGACAGCCACTTCCATGAAATCCCTGACAACGCCCAACACCTAAAAATCATGATGACTCGGGCTGACAATGCCAACCTCCACCATATCAGCCATGGATGAAAAGCACCAATCAACATGTAGCAACAATATGATGATGATGTCACAGTTGCCATTCCGCACACTCTTCGCACACAGACACACACACACAGTGATCAAGCACAATCCCAGAAAAGGCTCATGGTGTCTCCCCTATCAGAGCCTTCCATAACCCAGCAGTGAAAGGCCATTCCCGCACACACACATACTCACACGCACCTAAGACAATGTGGTGCTCTACTACAGTCTCCAAGATGGTGCCCATAAGCACCAGTGTGTCTGCAGACAGCTCTCTTGGCACCCACCAGGCTCTGTGTCTCTCCTGATTTTTATTTTATTTTAAAGAGGTTTTTTTAAAAAATTAAAAACAAACTACATATCATTTAAACGCATAAACTCATTCCAGTTAAAGGCCATCATGCTACTGCTAGGTCTTCGAGGCCTTTTTGAAGGTTGGACTGGGCATCCTTTGTGAGGGAGTTCCACAGATTACATTTTTGTTACGTATTTAAGGGAACCCTGCAAGGAATGCCAACTTGCAAAAAGTAAAGGGGTTGACAAAAAGGACGTTTTATTCAATGAAAGAAAAATGTCCCAACACGTTTTGGACCATACGCGTGTCCTTCTTCTGGGAAATCTAATAAACAATATTCAATATTTATAGAATTTAAATATTCCCTGCGTGGTATACCTGATGTGGTAGAATATTTAAATATTCTACCACATCAGGGAGACAGACTCAAAGTATGCAAACTATGTACAACATTCACATCTCTTAAAAATAAACTGAGTTAGGGTGCAATCTTATGTATGTTTAAACACACAAACAAAAAAATTACAATATCCAATATTCCTCAGCCAGCAATGTATGATTTGTATGATTTTTTTTCTGTCTAAACATGCATAAGATTGTGCACTTATTTAGTATAATGCACCAAGAATTGAACTTAAGTCTGGCAGCTTTCAAAGGCAAAAGAACTCTGTAAGAAAGAAATATGACAATCCTACTCCAGGAAACACAGACAACACTGACAAAGACAATCAAAAGGGTGAATGATTGATCATTTGGCCTCCAAATTCCACCCAGTTCAGACCAGCATTTCATTTTTCTTAACTTCACATACGTTCATTTCATTCTGCTTCCACATCAATTTGCACATTTTTACCAAAGAAACAAGCTGAACCACACAAAATTCACATTATTTTTTTTGTTTTTTCTTGTCACATAAGTATGCATTTTTGTATGCATTTTAACCTAATAGCACATTTTAAAATACTTTCTTTTTTTTTTGGAGTGGAAAACTGAAGTGCAAAAATTGAAGGATAATTGCATTCCAATCCACGTATTAGTCTGGGAAATGCGAATCAAGTTGGTTCGCAAAAAAAAAAATGTGGATCCAACAAAATCCTTGAGCATTCCTAGATTTACATATTCCTGGTGTCGTGTGATGAGGGCCAAAACAGATGTTACTTTAAATCCTTATAAGAACATTGCTGGATCAGGCCACGGGTCCATCTAGTCCAGCATTCTCTTCACATAGTGACTGACCAATCCCACAAGCAGGACATGGATGTAATAGCCCCCTCTTTTACCTGCCAGCTACATCTTTTCTTTTTCATTTTTATAGTATAGTAGGTACAAGGACCCCAGTCTGGATTGAGACCCTAGTGTGAGAGGTAGAGGCTTTTGCAAGAAGGATTGTGGACCCTGTATCTAATTTAGAGTGGTATTACTAGATGCAGATATAAAACAATGTCTGTTTTGGACTTTTGAATTAGTCAGAATCCTATCCTCTGATGTGGCTCGGGATGTGAAAGGGGAGGATATTGGGGCCAGTCATATGGGGCACAACAGTGCCTCCAATAGGAGTGTGGTGTTTTTTCTTCCGCATCTTGTTGGTGTAATGTTCCACTTGTGTCAGGGGCAGGAGCAACCACAGAGCCAGCACAGAATTCTGACCAAGTCCTGTTCTTTCCCCCAAGTACTGCTGCTGCACTACCAATTTAGGGTTTTGTTGGAGGAACATACCACTGGTGCAGCGGTGTTGCTGGGCCAGCATATATTTTTCCTCCACTGGCATACAAAGGGAATTTAGTAGTGATCCCACTCTCATGCAACTGGTGCAACTCAAGGATAGATTGCACTGTTAGTTAATGGGAACATATATCGCACACTCTCTACCCTTAATGCTTTTCATTGAGTGAAAACTGTGGGTCCCCCGTGAGGTGGCCAGTAGCACAGCAAGTGTGATTGACATCCGTGCCTTGCAGGAACAGCAGCCGCCACTTAGCATCGCTTTCCCTGCACTTAACTCTGCACTGAATAAAAGGCTAGTGGGAGTAGGAGGCGGGAAACCTGCGGCAATTAAAACTTGATATTGTGTGTTTTGAAAGTCTATTGATATTGAATTAAAGCATGCCGTATGCCAGAGCCAATCCAAAGTACCAACGAATGGAATATCCATTAATGAATCATTTCCCCTTTTCAAGCAATCCTTGCCCTGAGAGTGCTGAGATTCATTCAAGCTGCTTTTGAGAGAGCACTGCTGGAACACAAATGCAACCACCCCTGGTGTTAAGGGAGGCAGCTGGCCATACAGTGTGTTTGCACATAAATGGCACTCAGGGTAGGCGCTAAGGATGTTGGCACCATGTGAAGAGGGGGAAAGGAGGGGACGGGACGGGACGGGACGGAATGGTCAATATTGAAAGAGGTCAAGCATGCAATGACACTGAATTTTTGTTTTGAAAGGTTGATCTACCATACACTCCATGGGTGAACTCCTTTCAGTTTGACTAAGACAAATGATTTTCTGAAAAATATCTGCCAGTGGGGCTGTTCACGCAACACGCTAACCCACACTCTGTGGTTGAGTGTGGGTTGTTGTTGAACTAAGCAGGATATTTTCCTCAGAGTAGCTTGTTAACCACCCTGAACAACCCAAGAACAAACCATGGGTTCTCAAGGCGACTAGTTCAAGAAAAATAAGCTACACTGCACGGTTAACAACAAGCACCCTGCAGAAAAAGTCCTGCATTCAGACAACATGCTAACCCATGGTTCAACAACAACAACTATATGTCATATTATTCTGAGCCTTTTCTGAAGTTCAGACCCTGTGGTGCTTCTGGTTACAAAATCAGGTATTGATGGAGTCCAGTTCTCTGGAAACCACTGAGTCCTGTCTAGCCACTTTCTTTCCTTTCCTTCTCTTGAAACTTCCTTGATGCAGCACTAGTGGTAGCAGCAACAGCTATGTCTCCCTGAGGGCCTATGTATGAGGCTTCCTTTCCTCCCTCTCTCACTGAGCTCATAATATTTCAACATTAATATTCCAGGGTTCAGGAAGTCTGGGAAATGTAGTACTCTGCACAACAGCATCTCTGATACAAGGGGCCCTGGGACACATAGTTTCCCAGGTACCTGATGCTCCTACAGCTACATTTCCCCCTCCCATCTTTGCCATCTGAAATGCTCTGGATGCATTAGACAGTCTTGGGTGCAAACAAATGTCACTAGTGGGGTGGGGTGGGTGTGTTCCCTAGCGCTCAGGTAGAACTAAATAATGTTTCTCTTGAGTCTGGATTCCTTGTGTATAAAAAGACTAGCATGTTCAGTATGTTCTATAGGTAGTTGTGGTTTCATTCTGTTCAAATCCCAGACTGTGTAGCCTTGCTGTTTTATACTTCTGGCTGCTTAGCCAGAGGACTATCTGTTTATGACTCAGTAAAGTTTGTCAAGCTCTTCACTTTCTGGATTCAGTCTGCTTTATTCAGCCACTACAGCTAATATTGGGCGTGGGAGGAAACTCTCACATTCACCATCACAAGTCTCCCAATTCTGAACTTCAGCATAGTCACTAGTTATTATTGTAGCACAGCTGTATCTTTATGAGAAACATGACTTCTGTAGGCAGTCCTCTAAATTGTAACTTTTTCTGATGGAATGGAATGTTTTTACAATAGATAATGGGCACAATCCACTAAGAATATCTCCTGCTCAGGTGCCACTAAAGCAAATGGGAGTTTCAAGAGCACTGTTGTGCTTTTAGCGAACGCTTCTTAGTTCATGTGGGAGATGTTCTTAGGCGATTCTACCCAACTGTGGCATAATAACAATAATTACCCCACGAATATATGGGAAAGTAGAAGGTTTTTTTTTAGTATTCATGTCTGACTTTACTTGTAATTCATTATTTTTTTCCCAGCATAGAAGCAAATGTACTCCTCCCCTCCCCACCCCACACATTAACCTTTATTGAGATTCCAGAGACTAGTCCCATGTGTATGTATGGCCGTTTGCAAATGTTATTTTTCATTTCAAAAATATTGCTGCAAAAGTCCACTCAAAGCCTTCACAGGTGCTCCGGATTTTTCCACAATGGTAAGTGAAGACACTGCTTAGCCATCACTGATCCACCCAGATCATGTTGTCCCAGCGAGCATTTTCCTTGCATGGGACTAGCTGGTTTCTATCAGCATTGAAACACTAAATACATTTATTGGGGGAAGTAGAAACCCTTTCTCTAGGCTGACCATCTGAAAAGGAGGACAGGGTGCATGTAACTTTAACAGTTGTAGAGAAAAGGGAATTTCAGCCAGTGTCATTTGTATGCAATTAGTTCCTGGTGATATTCACTCTTCATCATACCAGTTAAAGTTGCAGACACTATACTAGAGTGACCAGATACAAAAGAAGGCAGGGCCCCTTTTTTTGTGATGAAGAGGGAATTTCATCAGGAACTAATTGTATACAAATGACACTGGCTGAAATCCCCTTTTCTCTACAACTGTTAAAGTTACATGAGCCCTGTCCCCCTTTTCAGATGGTCAGCCTACCTTTCTCCAGTAAGCACAAGTATCGTGCCTGTTTTTCTATGGGGACGGAGATGATTGTGCTAGTTTCACAAGCTACTTCGGGCCTCTAACTTCACTGCAAGCATGTTGCAAATCCCTCCCATGCTTACCTACAGCTCCTTTTGTTTCACTGAACTTCTCCGGTGGGTTTGTTTGCCTTTAAAATTATGGATCTTATGCTCTCCCTTTCCAGTGCTTGTATACACAGCTCCAGCAAGTATGAAAAATAAGCACCACTATTTCCTTTACTCCATCACATGCACACATTATACAGAGAGAGAGAGCTCTGTCCATGGCAGTAATGTTAGCCCCACCATCCTCCCCTTTATGTAGGGAAGGAGATCCAGTATGATCTCCTTCCAGTATGATCAAGTCCAAATAAAGCAGTATCTTTCACCACACCTTCTGCCTTCAGGTTGCCAACTTTATAACCAAACTCTGCAGTCATACCTTTAACAGCAGATCAGCAGCAATTAGCAGTTGCTAACATTTATCTGCATGCTGTGTGAAACTTCACCTTCTAATTTCTATATAGCAAGCTGATGTAAATGGCACAGCCAGTTGATAAGTTGGCAACATTCATCAGTATGGAAAATCCTGCAGTGTGTTGCTTTCCATTGAGAATAAACCTGGTGGATTACATGTGCATCCCCTTATGCTGTCTTTGTGCCTTTCTGAAGTCCTATTCATGAGACCCATTTGGGGGAGACTTTTTTCTTCCTTTCCTAAAGCAGGTTGACGTCTCATCCCTGTTTAAAATTGCATGCGAAGCATCAAATCATCTGAACAGTTCACATGGAGGAGCCCATGCTGGTCTGTTTGGCTTGGGACACAGACCTCCATCACACTCAAGCTAACAATTTGGGGTCATGGTGAGCTGCTCAGAAAACACATCTGCCCAAGCAAGTTCCACTTCAGTGGATTGAAAATACCAATCCCATCTGGAGAAAAACAAATCCTATAATGGGATTATTTATTTCATTTTTATGCCACCATTCTCCCAACAAGTTCTGGGTGGTGTACATAATCACCTCTTTTATCTTCACAACGACCCTATCAGGTAGGTTAGATAGAGAGATAGGTACACTAAGGCCAGATCTCCACCAAGCAGGATATAGCAGTATGAAAGCAGTATATAAAAGCCAGGAGCCACACCAAGCAGGATATAGTGGTATATGGCATGTGTCAATGGGCCCCAACAGTTGTAAGTGCACTTAAATACCGCTATAAAGCAGTAGTGTGGCTCCTGCCTTTGATATACTGCTTTCATACCACTATATCCTGCTTGGTGGAGATCTGGCCTGAGACTGCAATCCTAAACACACTTACTAGGGAGCAAGGCTAGATCACAGTTGCTTATAAATTTCATGGGTGAGAAGGATCTGAACACAGGTTACCCTAGTCCTGCTACCATGCTGCATCATGTAAACAGGCTTTGACTGTCATTGGGTGCCTCTTCACGAGAGGTTTAATGCTCTTTGAAGACTCATTAAAAAATTTACCTCCACACCAGCGGAGCGCAAATGGGGCGTAGAGGCGCGTTATCTCTCCGATTATGCGCATTATCGAATGCGCGTTAAATCGCGAGTTTTATTTTGCTCCGTCCGTTAAAGCACATTTTGACTGTGTGAATATGCGCTTATGCGCATTAACTACTTGTTGGATATCCGTTAATGCGCTTCGCCGCCTCTCGCCGCCTCTCATGCAGAGGGATTAGGTGTAAATGCGCTTCAGCGATTATGCGCATAATCGGCTAACCAGGCGCAAAAGCGAATCCTTGTAGAGGGGACCATTGCTATGGTTCTTTTCCAATAACATCCCTGTACTTGGAGTGTGGATGAATTGTAGATGTTCAATCAACACTCATAGGAATCTGTTTATCAGATCACCCACTACATCTTCATTTTGCCTTTACCAGCAGCGGACGGCTTTAAATTGGGAACCTGCACTCTTTCTCAGTGGGCACAAACTACTTTATATATCCACAAAGAGCATCCTGAAGTACAAGACAAAAACAGGCCCCTCGGACTTCTACCATACAACAACCAGGGTTTGGGCAGACCAACAGTGACATGTTTAATGCCATATCTAACATGGGCCTGGCTCAGAAGGACAGTTCCAACCGACGTAACTTGTCGTGTGCTTTAGGGGTGATAGTGGTGGCGGCGGCAATGGAGCATCAGGAGAACTGCACCAATTGTTTGGAAATTAGAGCTGTACTGTTCAATAGTCCCAGAATCCACAATTTCCTAGGCCCACAACATTGCTTCCTATCTCCTCCATCTTGCTTCCTTCCCTGTCTCCCCCTTTCATCTGAAACCATAGTACCAGTGGTGCTGGGATGCCATCGGCAGCTATATGTGAGTGGAAGCAACCCATGCATATTTTTCCACACCTACCCCTCCCAGCATACTTCACCTCAAAATTGCTAACTGAAATAACAAATAATCCAATATCTGCATATCGCTGTTTCACAGCATGTAATACTTTAGTAAGTTGGAGCAACTCACAATATGAGATACAAAGCAGGTAGGTAGATCCTGTTTCAGTGGTCCAGCTTCTGATGCTTTCATGTTAAGTAGATATTTTTTTCTAGTGAAATGTAGCTAATTCTCAATGTTTTAGAGACTAATGGTTGCAGGCAGGAAGCCCTAGTCTTTTTAACCAAAGAGCATGGACTAAACTAGATGTGGAGTTAATTGCATGGATGCAATTCACTTGCATGCTCTTAAAAAGTTAAATAGCTACAAAAAGACCTGAGCAACACTTGGACTGCAGAGAGTGGGATGGGAGAGCTTAACCTACCCCTAACCTGCTATAGCCCTGATTAAAATCTTGCCCCTTTCAAAATCTGCTGTTTTCATTAGGACAGAAGCCTCCATTGATGCCAATAGCAGCTTTGAGAAGGAAGCAATTTTCATTAGGACCACAGCATGGTGGGGGAGGGTAAAATACCCCTTCCCCAGCACCTGTGGTCCTGATACTGCTTAGGTCACTTTTGGCTTATATTTTCATTATTTTAAAGCAAGCACGTTCATTAAAAGCATTCACAGGCAACTAATGTCACATTTAGTTTGGCTTGACATAGCTAGTTCATGTAGTGACTTTTATAGGCTATGTTTTGGGGCTCCAGCTGTCCTTACCAGTGATGGATATGAATTGGATGTGATGAAAAAGCTCTTTCATGTGAAAACAGATGTGATCCTTCAGATCATCATATCGTTATTTGACACAACCTCAATCATACAGCAATTGCATTGTCTGAAAGCAAGAACCATCCAGTTCAAAATTAAATGTAAACAATATCTGAATAATAAATAATAGAAGTTATTAGAATAATGACTGGGATGGTTGCTGACTGACCTTTAAAGTATAATAATATGACAATGCTTTTTGATTGAGCACAACAGAAAAGTTATCCAAATTAGAGAGCCATTTTAGTAGAGAGCACAGGATGAGAAGAAAAGGGATGACGCTCTTCTGTAATGCCCCACTTGCTTGAGAAGAATCTGGCACTAAATGATTATGCATAACCCACCCCTTCTTCCACAAGGGACCCCAGGGTGGTATACAACATTAAAACAAACAAACAAATCCAATACATAAAGCCAATCCAAATCCAATATAAAAACTATACAATTACACATTAAAATAAAAATTAAAACAACAGTTATTTGATTAGCCTGCCAAACAGAAACACAGTAATCAATTCAGTTTAAAAATAAATTAAAATGAAAGTGGTAAAACTGTAAAATCTTTAACCACTTGAGCAAAAAAGAAATGTTTTAATTTGGTGCTAACAAGAAAAGAAATCATATGAGATCCATCCTTCCATTTTATGCTGAATACAGCCCTGGTTAGACTGAGAGATGGTGACCGGATCAAGGTCATCCAATAACCTTCATGAAGTTGTAAGGGTTTCAACTGGGGTCTTAATGGTCTCACTCCAACAATCACCCACAATTTCTCTTGCGGGCTTGTTTCCCAGCAGAATCTGCTCCACCAAGCTTGCTAAACACCTGGTCAGGGTGAGCTGATTTTGTTGGGAAACAGGCGCATGCCGAGAGTTCTCCTTGTGCACCTATTACCTAGCAGAATCAAACTACTGCCTGCCCTCCAAACAGCTCATTGGTGGGCTGGCAGGAGCCCAGTTTTGCTGCTACACAAGGCACATGGGAAAGACTCTCCTCCTCACATATCTTTGGTAGTGGGATAGCAGCATGCTCGGGGGATTTGGAGTGACATGACACACTTAAGGGAGCAAAACAGCCACTGTAAGCCATATGTGGTCCACTGGCCATGCATTGCCCACTCCTGCACTACTCCATACTGGCCTCTCTTTGCCATTGCATTAATCACTAAGGCCATTTCAGCATGGGGGGCGGGGTAAGGTCAGGCCAGCTTAGCTGCTTGGGGAGTGTGTGAACAACATTGTGGGGAAAGAATTAAAACAGCTCTTCCCTTTCCTTTCCTTTCCTTTTCTCTGCTCTTCTCTGTTCATCAATCTCGACGGGTCTTTAGTATTTCTTACAATGTGTAACATCTTTCCAGAATCCCAGAGCCTATCTACACATGCAGGATAAAACACTTTGAAAACGTTTTGAAAACTGTATATGGAGTGTGTCCTGGGCCCCAACAATTCTCAAAACTGTCAGCCTATCGACACTACTGCTTTAAAACGGTTTAAAACAGTTTATAACAGTTTTGAGAACTGTTGGGGCCCAGGACACACTCCATATACAGTTTTCAAAATGTTTTCAAAGTGTTTTATCCTGCGTCGTTAGGCTCCCAGTCTAGGCAGATCCATTACATATATAAGAACTATTCTCATATTCCAAATGGTATTTTCAAAATCTATCACCTTGCACTGGTGATACTACTGTTTCACTGAAATCCTATCCCATGTATAAACAGTTAGAAATGGTTTTCTTTCTGTTTGGTTGATGAGTTCATATTAAATATCTCTCATTTCATTTGTAATAATAATTTCCTCCTTCTTCTGATGTAACACAACCATGACCTCTTCCTCCCAACCCCACCTCTCTCTTCCTTCCCATCTCAAGTCCTCCTAAACTTTTGTTCCAATCTAATCTCTGCTAACATCTGAGTACTGTAATACTGCAACAAAAATCCTTCAGTCTTGTTTAGTCTGCAAAGATAAGATGTGCTGCATCAGGACATCTGAGCCACAATGATAATCCCCATGTAGACTCACCTTAAGATGGGATGTTCTTCACCCACAGCCTGTTCAAGAATATTACTGTACGTTTATTTTGGACATATGTCAATGGCTAATTCCAAATTATGCCTTGACATCATTTTTTAGAAAAGCAATCTAAAAATTGGGTGCTTAACCCTTTCCCCTACTGTCAGTTTCTCCACTCCAAATTATGCTTCACACTCAATGGCTTTTCCTGCCCCAGGGTTCAAAATATGTATTTTCACAGGTGTATACATCTTTGAAACTCTGAAGGGGAAAAGCTGCCTGGGAGGCAGTTTGGAGCAGGAAAAATGGCAGATGAGAAAGAGTTATAGACTCCCCAAGCAGCCTAAGAGGGAAACCAGTGAAGCAGATTGGGTTCTGGAATGGTCCAGTACAATAACCCGTAAGATTAAATCTTTTTATGTGACAAGTAACTGTTAGTTTCATTAGTTAAAAAAGAAAAGGATAGCCAATAGAAATGAGAGAAAGGACGCTGTTCTATAGAACTGAAATATTTTTGTGAAATAATGGTTAAAGGACTTTATTATCTGGAAAAGTAGGTGTCTTGCAATTAAACACAATTTATTCGTGGAGGGAAACCACCTTGTGGCATTGAATGGGAATGAATATCTGTGTAACTGTGAAAATAATGCAGCTTTAACCATTTTGTGTCTCCGCTTGTCAATTCCACACAGAAATGAAGCATGACTTATTAAAACTCTGTGCTCAGAACACCAACAGACACAACAGGTTTCCAATAGCTCAAGAGCAGAACCATTTGGATTCAGCTGGATCTGACCACACAGTGTGTAATTTGCACTGCCCGTTGCTTATTTGAAAGGAGACTGTAATCAGCTGTGAAGCCTGTTTATGTCATAAAGCACACTGAATGCAAAAGGCAGCTATCCTGTTCTCTGTTGATATTTTTTAAATGATCCAGGTATTTTGTTTCATGGCCGTTGTTTCTCCCCATGTGCAGCGAAGCAATATAACGTAAAGGGAAAATGAGCACTCATAAAATGTAAACACTTGCTGGGAAGATGCGTCCTAGCAATGCAGAGCTGTTGGTCTTATGTAGAAACGCATTACAGCATGTGAAAAAGCAAAGCCAATTTTGTTAGGAGAAAATTCAGTAAGTCAATCACCCAACTTCATTTGCATGGGCCACATTATTGTGTTGCTGTGGAAAGTGGCACGGCTGGATACAATGGGAATCCAACACATCTGGAGGGTGCAAAAAACATCTGGAGGGTGCCATGTTGGGGAAAGCTATATTTGTGATTTTGAACCCTTTTGGAATCACTTTCATACATGGCAATTGCAGTATAGGAGGCCCCCTCCCCTCTTGTCTGGTTTCCTCCATGAAGTGGCCATGTCTACAAAGCAGAACCACATGGGCCAGGCAATGGATGGGCTTCTTTCCTATGCTGTCGCTGCCAGGCCTTGGAGAGGGTTTTCTCATTCTTTCTGTCCATGTGTCAGTTGCATGGATTCTTAACTAAGGCCCTGTTCAGACGACATGCTAAGCCATGGTTAGGCCACTAAACCTTTTGCAACAAATAGTTAGTGAGCATGTTTAAACTGTGGCTATGTAGTCACCATGGTTAGAAATGGTTCACATGATATGCTAAGTCATGGTTCACATGACACATTAAACCACAACGTTTAGCTCAAAATGCTTAACTGCCAGGGCTTAGCGTTTTGTCTGAACAGGGTCTATGTTAGTGATGCTGCATTCATCAGAAAGGCTGATAGTAATTCTGGATGAAGTAGCATGGGAGAGAAGAGTGGTCTTCTCTGTGTTACTCAGTAACATGTTCACAAATTCTAAATGAGCACCATTTTTAAAATATATATTTCTGCTTGTCTGTCCTGTCATTGTCCCATGATGGATCTCAAGGGAGTGTGCATAGAGATTCCCATCCAGGCATTAAACAACTTCGGACATGCTTGGCTTCTGCATGCTGATATGGTTGTTGCATCATGTACCTTCAGACTATGGGCCTGATTTGATATTAATCAAAGGGATCAGTGTGGTGTAGTGGTTAGGGTGTTTGACTTGGGACTCAGGAGACCTGAGCTCTAGTCCCAACTTGGCTATTAAGTGGGCCGATCCCTGACTCTCAAACTAATCTACCAAATGGGGCTGTTGTGATGATGAAAAAAGAAGCAATATAAATGTAATAAATAAAGGTGGCTTGTAGGCAGATTTTGGAGGTTCAGCAAAATATTCCGCTGAATTTAAAGACTTAGTTATGCTGTTATGATAGAAATACCTTCCTTGCTTGAGATGCTTTCTCCTTATTTGTTCTCTGAGCATAAGACAGGACTCTGGCTCCTGATGCTGTTGTGGTGTCCCCCCCCCCCCACCGCTTTGGATGCTGTCCCAACTACAGACTCCCCCAGTTTGGCTGTCTTCCTAGGATGAAACTCCACAATTGCTGGATACCTCAAGCCAGAAATCAATCAGCCGGGAAATTCCTTCTGTCTGGCACTCAGAGAATCAGTAGCCTGTTTCTAACAGACTTCAAGGCAGCAGTGTGATGAGTTTGGGGGGCTGTGCAGGAATTGGGGAAGAACGTCTCTTAAAGCAATAGAAAATTCACAAATATCAGCAAAAAACAAGCACTGTTCTATTCCGTGAATATCTCCCCCTCCAGTTATTTCAGTGTGAGATGCCTCAATTCTCTGGTGAGCCAGTCACAATTCTGCATTATGCTGCTGTTGTTCTAGTTGCCTTTATTATGTAGTATTCTTTCAGATGTATCTTACATAAGTTCCATGCAGGTTTTGTTTTGTTTTTAAAGAAAACTTCATGTAAGTCTCATGTGGAAGAAGAAATTCGATCAACACAAAAGGGAGCTCAGTCTAATCCTCTCTGTAGTTAAAAAAAGGGGGGGGGAATTTCACGTACTGCTGAGACAAACCAAGTTTGAATGTTGAGTATATACTTGATGGGGGATTGTAGCCATGTACCTGTACAGTATATGTCTTTGCAAACACATTTGTCTCATTCATATGTTACATTTTTAGTTGTATACCTAAAACACCTTAGAGCAAGTGTACACATAACATGCACCTGCAAGCCAAAGGCCCTTCAGTGTGAAGTAAAACAAGAATAGCAAACTAAAACAACCATGCAACAAAACAGTTCTATTACCAGCAAAAAGAGGAGAAGCTCAGCATAACAGCTAAGGGAGAAAGTGCCATTTTACATTCTGAAGGAGCCAAAGGCCCTGTGAAACAGCACAGCCTTTGCATAAGGTGACCACATGGAAAGGAGGACGGGGCTCCTGTTTCTTTAACAGTTGTAAAGAGAAGGGAATTTCAGCAGATGCCCTTCGTATGCATGCAGCACTTGGTGAAAATCCCTCTTCATCACAACAGTAAAAGCTGCAGGAGTTATACTAGAGTGACCAGATACAAAAGAGGGAAGGGCTCCTGCAGCTTTAACTGTTGTGTTGAAGAGGAAATTTCACCAGGTGCTGCATACATACAAATGACACCTGCTGAAATTCCCTTTTCTATACAACTGTTAAAGATATGGAAACCCTCCTCTCCTTTTCCAATTCAATTTTTTATTATTTTCAAACAAAGATAAAACTTACAAAAACAAACATTTAAAATGGACCCCCTACCTTCCCCACAGCAATTATATAAATGCCATATTTTCTCTCGCAGAAATTTTTTTATCACTAAAAAGAAAAAGGAAACTCCCCTCCCCTCCTCCTTTTCATATGATCAGCCTACCTTTGCCTGTCTGTAAAAGGCCAACAGTAAAACAAACTTCCCGAAGGAGGAAGTTTCAGAGCTTTGGTGCTGCTGTAGAAAAAGCCCTGGGTTGTCTCAAGCAACAAACAGACCTGGAGCAAGGCCTCTGAGGAAGATCTTAAAGGTGCATTTGGGAAGAGATGGGCTTTTAGATATCACAGACCCAGGCTGTTCAGAGCTTTAAAAGTCAGCACCAAGACTTTGAATTGGGCCCAGAAACCAGGTGGGAACCAATGGAGTCATTTCAGAACTGGTGTGATATATCCTCTTAGGCCACCTCTGGTGAAAAGGATGCTGATTTACATACATTTTGCATATGCTAATATGTGTAGATGCAAATTTAGAAATAATTATAATTTAAATAGAAAGACAGTACATCTCATCGACGACATGATGAGCGACATGTTCGGACAACATGATAACCAATAGTGGGTTAAATAGTCAATGGTTGGTTATTGTGTCATCTGTCTTGACTTTTTCACACCACGGTTGGTTATTTGGCCAAAATAACCAACGCAAGTAACCGATACTGTGCAGAGTTGATTTTTTTGAACAGCCATTGGTTATCATGTTGTGTGTCGGACACCATTGACTATTTCGTCGCACACAGTTGATTATTTTCGGTAACTACAGAGTCTTCTGGTAAGAGTGACCAAAGCAGTGGCTGCGCTCTAGTCCAGCCAGCAGAACTCACCATGACTGATGGGATACCAGCGGGAAGATTGAGGGGGGAGAGGGGGAGGGATGTGTCTGTCAAACACACTGGCAGCATTCGGACGACACGATAATCAACGGGGGGGGGGGACAATCATCAGTTGTGTTGATTATCGTGTCGTCCGAATGCTGCCAATAACTTACTGTCCGTTGCCTCTTCCCCCCTCTGTTGCCTAAAATGTCGTCCGAATGCTGCCACTAAGCAACACAACGGACTATTGTTCCCCCCCCCCCCCACAGTGATTATTGTGTCGTCCAAAACAGGCCACTGTTGACTGATAGTCAACTCAACGCTGGCCTTAATCCACACCACGGCTGATTATAATCATGTTGTGTGGTAATTGATAATCAACCATGAAGTTGACTATTAACCTACCATTGACTACTGTGTTGTCCAAATGCAGCCACCATAGTGAGGAAGACTATGACCAGGTGACCTGTGTGCCTGTCTCTTCCGTCTGCTGGCCTGGGGATGGACAACATTTCTTAAGGTTATTTATCTTGAAAGCGGAATGGAAAAGTCCTCTGGCAGACTTTCAAACAGAGGACAGTCCTCTACAAAAGAGGACACATGACCACCCTAGTTCATTTCGTTACATTTATTATATTTCTGTACCACCCCATAGCCAGAGGTCTCTGGGTCGTACACAAAAATTAAACATCATTAAAAAATACATTGTACAAAGTACAAAATCATTTACATCAAAACATATAGACAGACAGCACACACCCAAACAACTTATATTGAAAAACATTTTTTAAAAACAATCAACAAAGTTGTGTATGCAAGAAGCCGTGGCCTGGGGTTTCATTGCCAGGAGCGAGAAACGTGGGGTGGGATGCTTTTAATTCAGATTACAAGGAGCTTCAAATGGCTTCGAAAAAGCAATACTAGTTCTGTAAAGGAGATTCAAAAGGAATAATCTATGCTATTCTAACCAAGATGGCTTTGGGGGAGGCTTGGGAGAGGGCTAAAGTGCCCAGCACTCTGGTATTGATTTTCTCAGCTCCGACTGATCTTGTTTTCCTCTCTTCTGTTACATCGTTCCTCTCTTGTTTTTGCCTTTCATCTCCCTGGGCTACTTTTCTCCCCACCACCATGCACGCACGCACGAACGCACACACTTTCATTTTCCCCACCGGCCCCTGCCCCAATCTGCACAAAGGTGAAAAGGAGCGAGGAGTGAGGCACGGATGGCTCTCCTGTATCTATTGCTGCTCTCCCCACCTCCAAGATGAATAAGGCCCTTCATGCGCTCCTCTAGAGGAAACACAGATGCTTTTGTTTGGAGGACTTGTAGGGTAGGATGGAATTAATAAATCAGAGAGCTGGTGTTGTGCTGCTACATTCTTGCAATATTAAGGGGAGATCATGAAAGAAAAGTGGGGGAAGGATTGGACCAAGGCAATTTGTCTCTAGAGAAACCACTGATGTCCAGCCAAGTTTCCCTCCCCCACTTTATTTTCTTATAATCCGTTGCTATATATATTTTCTTTCAGCTGTCCCCATTGTTCACTTTTTTCACCTCTCCCGCATTATTCCTCTGCTTTCCCCTTTTGCACTGTTCCACTGCCTTAAATTGTGAGTCGTTAGCCAACCTGCTCCATCTTCCTTAGGGTGGCCAGGTGTCCTACTTTACAGAGGACAGTCCTCTGTGTGAAGGTCTGCCAGAGGACAGTCCTCTATATGAAGGCATCCTCTATTTCACAGATGGGCAACTTGTGGACCTCCCAATGTTTTGGCCTACAACTCTCCATCCCTCACCATTGCCCATGTTGGCTATTCGAATATCTGTCTGTCCTGTCTAAATCAGGGGGCTGCCTAGATGGTCTGAAAGCCCTGTGGTGGATGTGCAGTGGTGCTACATCAGTTACACGATGCAGCAGCCATCTCACAACCATCACAAGACATTCCCATGAAGCAGCGACTTTAAAAAGTTGGGGACTTACCCTGACTTTTTCCCCATGGAGCATGGCGAGTACAGCGCATCCACCATCTATCCTCGCTCTGGAGTCACTGTGAAGGCATTCCTGGGCAGATGGCAACCCCTGATTAGTCTCAGTCTACCTGGGCAGGGCACGGGCCCAGCAGGCCAATGGCCACCAGAAACTTCGTGCTCTCCCTCTGCATCAGGATTGGCCACCGCCACCCTGCTGCAGAGAAAGTGTGAGGTTTTGGTTAAGGGGGGGGGGGGACAACCTGGAGCCACATAGGCAGACCCCTGGTTTAGAGATAAAGAACTGAATGAAGGGAGAGGAGGCACACGGATTACTTGGTCACAGCCTTCCCCACTATGGTGAATAATTTAATTCTATTTAAATTATTGTAATTATTTAAATATTTTCATCTATACAAAGAAAGTAACATATGGAATTTTGGCCTCCTTTTTTTGGTAATACATGTCCTTTTTTTTTACAGGGTAGTTAGCGATGCAGTGTGGTTTATTTTTCTCAAACAAGCCACCTTGAGAACCCATGGGTTGTTGTTGGGTTGTTCAGAGTGGTTAACAAGCCACATTGCATGGTTAATGAGCAACCCCGCAGAAAACACGCTGCGTTCAGGCAACACTATAACCCACCCTGTAGAAAAAGCATTGCATTTAGATTACACGATAATGCACACTCCGGAAAATGCGCTGTGTTCAGACAACCTGATAGACCATGGTTCATCAACAACCTACACTGGATGGGTTAACATGTTGTGTGAACCCAGCCTTAGAGTAGAGTCATTGAAATAAAGGAAACTTAAGTTTATCACAACTAACTTATTTATTTACATATCTAAAACAGATTCCGGAGTGGTGAACATAAGAAGTAAAACGCTAAAAAAAAAATTAAAAATTAAAACACCATATTAAAATTATACTATTTTAAAAAAAAGAATACCAATAAAACCGTGGCTGTCAGTTAAGGAATGCTTCCTGGAAAAGAGTTGTTTTCAGGAAGCACCAGAAGCAACATAGTGCTGGTGCCTGCCGGACCTCTAGGGGCAGGGAGTTCCAAAGAAAGCGGGCCACCAAACTGAAGGCTCTTCTCCTGGTGGACTCCATTCAGGCCATAGGTCCATGTGGAACCACCAGGAACTTCAGTACCATTCATTTCAATGGGTCAACTCTAAGTAGGACAAATGTTGGATACTACCTACAGTGTGTAACTCACCACTCTACTTCCTCTCCACAGGACCCTTCCTTCTTCTGTCCTCCTTTCATATTCTTTCCTCGTAATCCAAAGGATACATCAAGGCAAAGTAATGTGACCAAATAAAGCTACCGCAGTGCCAAGAACACCTGGGTTTGGTTCCTGATCCAAAGGAATGGCCTCCCACATTAAGGGCACAATCCTATGCATATTTAGACAGAAAAAAGTCCTACAACTCTCAGCATGCTCCAGCCAGCATGGGATTGTGCCTTTAGATGTTTGTTCCTACAAACCAGATAGATGTTGGGGGAAATGGATTTATATTCATTCTGATCAATCTTGGAGCAGTCAGGCATGCCCATGTCTGATTTATAAGTAGACCAGGGTGTTAATCTTGACCACGTCAATATTTTCCACTCCTGTCAATGAAGTCAGAGTTGATATTCCAAATATTGTTGCATCAAATTGTATTGGGATAGGGATATGGGAGGTTTTTGAGCTACTTACAACAGGGGAGGGCCGAAAGTAGATGAGGATCTACTAGTAGATCTTTGAGTGATTTGCAGTGGATTGGGAAAGATTTTTGATTCCTAACTTTTTAACAAAGATGGCAACAACAAGGACCAGGTGTTGATTTTGTTTGGAAGGTGTGTCCTCATTTTAGTTCTTGTATTCAAAGCAAATTCATGGGCTAGGAATTCTTTAATTCTAAATATCTGTCTTTTTTCACCTGGGTCCATTTGGTGGATCTCAGGATTCTAGTTAAAAAACAGCCCACTTCTGACTAACAGCGTATGCTGTGGAACAGGGTACCGGGGGGGGGGGGGGGGGAGATTTCCCAAAAGTTCTTTCCACAAAGTAAAATTGCCCCAATAGTGGAGAAAGATTCAGCAAGGTCTTGAATATCTACATACTAAATATTTATTCAGGTTAACCAGTGTACAGGACCTCAAAGCCTGCAATCCTAAACCCACTTACCTGGAGTAAGCTTCTGAGCAGACATATATGATTGTGCTGAAAGAATACTGTTGGTATCATGCGAACTGCCATGGTGGCTTGCCTGTGCTTACCTTAACGTCACCTTGGGACCAGGAAAAGATATTGTCATTTTCCAAAGGCTTTTTAAGACTGAACTGCTTTTACACATTCTTCATAGTTATTTTTATTTTCTACTGAGTGCTTTTCTGCTGCTCTTTTAAATGGTGTTGAAATTAAAGTGTTTTTGATTTAATTTGTTTTTACTGTAATTTTAACTTTTTGTAATCCATTCTTAGAACTTGCTGAAAGGTGGGGCACAAATCCCTAAAATATAAATATAAATAAATAAATAAATAAATAATAAGCAATGTTGAACACCAGAGATTAGGATTTTCTAAATGAAATTTACAACATGCAAAGCATATTATAATCTGGATTTTTCTTCATTCGTTTGTTTTTATTTAAAGTCTATTGAAACATATGTGTTGATATTACAGTGCTAAACAAATCTACTGGGATATGCAACATCTATGTGGTACAGTACACCTGAATGTGTATTCTCAGCAACTCTGAGCCTATCTACACACGCAGAATAAAACACTTGGAAAACTGTCCTGGGCCCCAACAGTTCCCAAAACTGTCAGCCTATCTACACTACTGCTTTAAAATGGTTTAAAATGGTTTATAACAGCTTTGAGAACTGTTGGGGCCCAGGACACACTCCATATACAGTTTTCAAAATGTTTTCAAAGTGTTTTATCCTGCGTGTGTAGATAGGCTCTGAAAGGGAAGTAGATCTCTGATATTCCAATTTTATTGAAGGGGAGCTGGGGTTGAGAAATGATGCCTTGTGCAAGGTGATTTTTTGGCTGATGGGATACTAGAGGGAGGACTGAGATGGGGAGACTAATAATCAACTGAACTCTGATCCTAATCCACACCACAGTTGATCATTATCATGTCATGTGGGGGTACCCCCTACATAAGCAACAAATGAGTGCAGCACGTTGTATGTACAAAGAGTTGGTACTCCCTATGAGACTTTGCAGTGTATAACTGGTCTTTTGTGTGCTGTTCAGTTTCCCCATCCATAAACCTTTTGTTATCTTCTGGTGCTGAAGAGAGGGGGCTTGAAATGCAAGGCAGTTTGGCAAATCCCTATTTTGAAGCTGAAAGACACAGAACATTCTGACTGTTCCCATTCTCATACATGACATTTCTCTGTGTTCCTGTGAGCAGAATAGGATCCTGCCGCCTCCAGTTCCCAAACTGGCAGAGATCCTACTCCTTGAAACACATCCAAAAAAACGTCCGGGCTTTCCCTGAAGTTCATGTGATTTTGTTCAAGCAGAAGAGTTGCTAACGGTTCCATATGCTAGCATGGCAGTGAAGCAGAGATAAGGAAGTGATTTTAAAAATTCCACAACAGCCTCCCTGCACCTGACGACCTCCAGATGTTTTAGACTACTGCTCCCATCAGCCCCAGCCATGCTGGAGATGATGGGAGCTGTAGTCCTACACATCTGGAGGGCACCAGGTGCAGGAAGGTTGGTCGACAGGGTCCAGTCCAGAAACGGAAGCTGTGCATTTGTTTCTATCCGTTTCAATGGGATTTGAACTTCAAATTTGAACTTCAAAAACTGCCTTTTGCCTCCCAAAACTGGGGGGGGGGGGGTGTTCCCTATCCTGATAGAGATGTGGTATCTCTTGGGATAATTTATGGCTATTGACCAGTGGAGGCTGGTGGTTCCGATTTCGATGAGGCCTTGAACCCATTCTGGATTCGGCACCTTTAGAGTTCTGGCTGGTTCTGACTAAAGCCCAGAATGGAATCATAACTCCAGTGAAATTGGAGCAAGCAGGTTCCACTGTTATTATGTACTCCAGCCCCCTGTCGGCAGAATGGGCAGGAAGGCGCCTAAATCCAGCACAATTGGCTTACCATTTTCCAAAGTGAAGTCCTTCACATTACCACTGGAAAAGTTCCCCCACCCCACCATAAGAGTATTAAATCCAGTGTCTCAAATTACCTACGTGCAGCACTGACCCTAGCCTGCCCCCGTTGTTCTGCACAATGGGTAGATCACCTTTTTGCTTATATGGAGTGAAAGGAAGAAGAGGTTCTTTCAGGGCTGGAGCTGGTGTAGAATAATTTCTGATGGAAAGAGGAGGGAAAAGAACACCACAAAATGAAGAAAAACGAGAGCCAAGCTCTGGTGCTGTATGAAAATATTTCTTTAATCTTTAGTCTTATCCTCAACCCGCTCGATGCTTTTTGGATAAATCCTTCATCAGGAGCTACATGGAGAACAAATATGGCTACATTTTAGACCAACATTCACTAAAAGATAAGTCATAACAATGCTTAAAACTGAGTACAGAAACAAAGCACAAAACAACACCCATATCAGATACAAAACACCTTTCTTCTATAAAAAAATATTTTGCTAGTGACAAACATTGAAAATAAACCTTTTTACATTCTTCTAGAAATACTCCAAATGCACTGAACTGAGAGGAAAAATACACTTCTCTGTAAATTTGTGGTTGTTGCCACAACATCAATCAATTAAAACATACAAGAATAAATACAAAATAAAATGAGATAAACTAGAGTTCTCAACTTATTAAATGTCCCAACGGGCTCTGTGATGTCTCAAGACTCAGAAGCCAAGGTCAGTTTGAGAGCAATTTAAGTCAATCCATAAACAGCCGGCAGCCTTGATTGCCTTATCTCTAAATGATCCTGTCCATACTTAGCTGCCAACACAATTCATTGTTATTTGAAATGTGGTTCACTTTTTTCATCTGTTTTTAATATAGTATTTTTTAGTTTTTTTGAAGAGATTCCACTGATCTAATGCTCCTCATGCTGGAAGCTTATTGTAAATGCTGTATTGGTCTCTGACCCCATTGCTCTACATCCCTTGAGAATATTGTGCAAAGAGCACGTCTCCACAACCAATCAAGGCATGTACACCGAATGCACCAGGGAAGATCCATGCAGGACTTTGGCCATTTGCAACAGCTTCTAATTCCACTTTAAGGAAACCCACGAACCTTGGAATTACATTTTCAATTGGCAATATCAATCCCAACTCCAAACCCTGCATTCTTGCATCACTTAACTTGAGATCTATTACACTGGGAGGTTGTGAGACTGGAAAAAGTTTTGGTTCCTGATGAATCTGCTCTGTTGGATGTATGGCTCTTTCTAAGCAATTAGCCCAACCTCAAACAATGAATGAGATTTGAGTAATCTCGACTCCAGAGGAAGAAGGGCAGCCTCTTTAGCCTGTAGCAGCAATAACAGCAAATATTCTTGTGGCAATTGATATTTTAACTGGCATAAGCCTTCATGGACAAAAGCCCACTTCACTGGTAATGGTACCACTCTGATCTACTTTGTTCACAGAAACTCACCTGGGCATCACAATTTAAGAAGGATATTGACAAACTGAAATATGTGCAGAGGAGGATGGTGACGATGATGGGAGGATGGCAGAAGACTTTGCTATGCAAGGCATTTATTAGGCACTCGTGATTCCTTACTCACAGTTATTGACAGGCTTTTTAGATAAAATTGTGATCCTCCAGTGTTGCTTCTGTTTTTTCAAGTTGTTTTAGAATGGGGAAAATGAGGTATTCGTTTAGAATGGGGAAATGGCGCAGTTTCTCCTTGTGTGTTTGAGCTATTCTGATTTACCACAGCTCCACCTAGAGGTTATGTAGCTAAAAAGCAGAAAAGGAAAAGCTCTTTGTGTAGAGGTTGGATCTCAATGCTGCAATGAAACCAAAAGTAGATTCAGTCATTAATAGCCTCATGTAGCTAAAGCTCTGAGTTCTACAAGGAAAAGTTGGAGGAACTGAGTATTTTTGCCAAGGAGAAGACATTATTAGGAGGTGATTGTCACATAAATGGTAGAGCAAATTTGTTTTCCTTGCTTCAGAGGTAGTACCTGAACCATTGGGCTCAAATTTCAAGAAAAAGGATTTAGGTTATAACTATTGGGAAGAACTTCCTGAAAATAGTAGTAGTTCAAATGTGGATCAGGGGGTGAACTCTTCATCATTAAAGTTTTCTAAGCAGAGGCTGGATGGCCATTTATCAGATATGCTATATTTAAAAGGGGGGAAACCAAAATCATTTCCCCCCAATCGTTTCTTGCTCTTTAGTGATTCTTTCGCAAGTTCAGTACAGTGAACTTGTATGATGCCAAGCATATAAATTTGTCATGAGGGACCTCTTTCACATCTTTCCTGTGGTTTTGCTATCCAGAAAGAGACTGCACTGCTTTAACCAAAATGGGATTTCAGTGTTCGTGGTTATCTTTAATGCTGTAAGGGGAAAGTCCACTGGAAAAATCCAAAAGAAGGTTAATGTCTCCCTTGAATTCCTGGAGGCAGATCTAAAAACCACTAGTTTTTATATTTTCTAATGGGGAATTGTCCATTATTGGACCTCTTCAGACAACGTGCTTAAGCCATGGTTAGGTGATTAACCCTTTTGCAGAAAATTGTTAATGAGTGTGTTTAAACTGTGGTTATGTAGCCACCATGGTTAAGAATGGTTCACACAACACACTAAGTCATGGTTCACACAACACAGTAAACCATTATGTTTAGCTCAAAATGCTTAATGACCATGGCTTAGTGTGTCGTCTGAACAGGGTCATAGTTAGATCAAACTCAGTATGATCTCACCTAATTAAGTAATCCCCAATGGACTCAGTGGAGCTTACTACTAAGTACACATGTATAGGATTGCACTAACAGCTCCAGCTAAGACTGTTATAAACTCCATCACTGAGAGTTTTCCATTATGGTCCATTTTCTTTATTACCAATCCTCACTGTCCAGCCTGAATTTCTGGGGAAGTGAAAAGCTTGCACACTAACACTTTACTTGATCGTAAGGCATTTACTCTATTGTTACTTGTGGCATCCCCCCAACCCAATGGACAGGTACCTGACCTTTTTGTGTCCTGTAGGAAAGAGAATTTCCATATTGTATAACTAAATAGGGAACGTTAGGAGTAGTATAATGAATTGGTGATTCTAAAGTCTCTCAGCGCATTCAATATCATATTGATATGTTGTTAAGAGCTCACTTACCACTATGGAAAATTTAGCTTCAGATTCTCTGTCTTGTAATTTTTAAAGGAAATTGATAGATATCAAATTCAACAAGATACAGGAGACTTAAGATATCGAAGCCATGTTCATACATATGCCTCTCCGGAGGGGAGGGGCATAGATATGTATGAACACAGCTTTGATATCATAATAATTTAAACTGCTATAAATCTGTTTTTGCAGTCATTGAGATGAAACATATGACACTACACATACTTTTTTGCAGTGGGGTTTTGAATACAGTCTAACTACCCTTTTGCATCATAAGCAGTGATGGCCTTTCCACTAGATGGCTGCCTAGGATAGCACTTTATAGAGCCAAGTATATTACGCTAAAACAGCCTGATGATACAAAGAGCAAAAAGAAAGAACAACTGGCATCAGGAGGACATAAATGAAGATTCTTACACAAACAGGCTATGCATGTTTACTTGGAAATAAGTTCCACCAAATTCAGTGGAACTTACTCCTAGGTAAGTGTGTCTAGAACTGCATCTTCAGTGTACTGTAGATGTGTTTTTTAAAAAAGGATGATGATGATGATGATGATGATGATGATGATTCCACTAGCTGGAAGCTATGACCCCAGCAGTGATGGTTGGAGTAAGAATACCAACAAAGAAATGGATAAGGCAGCACAACACTTCTATCACCATAAGATGATGGAGGTGTACAAAACTATGCATGGTGTGGAGAACATGGATAGGGAGATATTTTTCTCCCTTTCTCATAACACTAGAACCCAGAGTAATCTCATGAAGCTGACTGATGGGAGCTACAGGACAGACAAAAGGGACTACTTTTTCACACAGCCCATCATTGAACTATGGAATTCACTTCCACAAGATGTAGCGATGGCCACCAATTTGGATGGCTTTAAAAGGGGATTGGACAAATTCCTGGAAGAGAAGGGTATCAATGGTGACTTGTCCTAATGCCTATACGTTAGCTCCAGTATCAGAGGCAGTATGTCTATGTACACCAATTTCTGGGGAACATGAGTAGGAGACTGCTGTTGCACTCATGTACTTCTTGTGGGATTCCCACAGGCAGCTGGTTGGCCACTGTGTGAACAGAATGCTGGATTAGATGGAATTTTAGTCTGATCCAGGATGGCTCTTATGTTCTTAAGAGCCAGGATGGAGGAAGAGGGGGAACTTGTCTAAGAGCTCCAGGATTAGGGTGACCAGATAAAATCCAGGTCAGGGCTCATGTAACTTTAACAGTTGTAGAGAAAAGGGAATTTCAGCCAGGGTCATTTGTATGCAATTAGTTCCTGGTGATATTCCCTCTTCATCACAACAGTTAAAGTTGCAGGGGCCCTGCCTTCTTTTGTATATGGTCACTCTAGTATAGTGCATGCACCTTTAACTGTTGTGATGAAGAGGGAATTTCACCAGGAACTAATTGCATACAAATGACACTGGCTGAAATTCCCTTTTCTCTACAACTGTTAAAGTTACATGAGCCCTGACCTGGATTTTATCTGGTCACCCTATCCAGGATGGGAGGAAAATATACCCTTCACAGCAGGGGTGTAGAACTTTAGTCCCAGGGCCAAATCCAGGCTACCTGAGGTCCCAGTTTGGCCTGCTGGGTTCCCCAGAAGACCCCTTCCCTTTCTCTTGCCCCACCCACTTTCTCCAAACCACCAATCATTCACTGCTGGTTTCCCAGTGTTTGTGCAGGGTTTTTTTCCCCATACCGAAAGGTTGACATGACTCTCTTAAGGCTTAATTACTGGCAGTGAGAGCTTTAAACTAAAATATGCTAGTGTTTTGATCCCACCCTTATTGCCTTTGGCCCAGCCCCCTTTTCTCTTTAGCCCCACCTGCCACTAGAATGTGGCATCTGGAAGCTTCTCTGAAATAGAATTTGCACCGCAGGCTGAATGAGGTTCAACACCCCTGCTTTTCAAGTTTGCTGTTTTCAACCATAACAACAAAATATCTGGGACCAACCCTTGTATGAATCCCAATTTCTAAGGTTTGGTGTACTTTATATGCTAAAAAAATATAAAAAGCATTTGTTTCCGTGTTTTTAACATGTGCTCCTGATCTACCATTCTGGCCAAGTACACACCCTGCCTTAACTAAGGAAAGAAATCTCTCGGTGAAGTGCTCCAATAAACTGAAATAATTGGTGGTTGTTCCCTCCCCCCCCTTCCCGGCTCTTCTTTGCAAGCTTCATTTAGCCTCTCCACCAAAAACCAATTTTGCAAACCAGGTAATAAGCTGATGTGTTTAGAATGAACCTGAGATGAATCTAGAAGGGACTGCATTTTTTGTTTGCCTTGCTGAGTGTTCGCTGTGATGATAACGCGCAGCGCATGCAAGATCACCAAGCGGATGCTCCTGGACCGCCTGGTGCAGCTGTGTTGCAGAAGAGAAGCCCCTGCAATTGTGTGAAAGGTGAGGAGTGGGAAGCTTGCCATAGGTAGGGAGAGGGATGTATGATTCTAATTCACCCAGTACAAGCCCCTTGGGAATGAGTTATATATGACTTCAGTAACCCTTTTGAAATGCCATCATATACTCAAGATGGGATGGTGCAATTTTGCATGGTAATATCCAGGACTTTGCATTGTGAGCTATTCATCCACCACAACCATGACCCTCCACCCTATGATGGAGTTTTGCACCTCCCCTCAGGTCTTCAGATACCTGCAATATGCTTTTTTTAAAGGTCTTTAAACTCCTGAAAATGGTTGTTAGTTTGGAGAGTGTGCTGTTATTTTGTTCATAGCAATTATGAATGGCCATAACACTGGTGTATTGGGGGGGGGGGGGTTGTGTGGTTTCATAAAACAGTTCATATATATTGTTTTGTCTGGCATTTTAATCTTTGAATGCAAAGCACCTCAGGCACTCCAGATGGGTGGGGTTAAAATGTGTTGAAGAAATAGGATTGGAATGATATTTGATGACGTATCATTGGCATTCTGGCAGTGTGGACCATGGCTGTCCTTTCTCCTGTTTTGGAATATGTGGCCTTTGTTTTCCCTGTCAGCATGCCAATAATGTACAGCAGAGCCATGTCGCAGTACAGTGAACAGAGGTCAATTGTGTATCCATGCAGAGCCATGCCTTAACTTATTCCTAATGTGCCAGTATGCAGAAACTAGCATGCTAAAATGGATAGCCACAGGCATAATTTTTAAATGAGCAGAAATACTCCAAGAGTAATCCCATTAAGTCACATAACAATGGAAGGACAAGAAGAAGCCAAGTTGTGGTTAGCAAAATCTCCTATTACTCAGTCCGTGGTTTCTTGATTCAATCCTATTCTGATTCTTACAGTGAGATATGCTCAATGACCAGTTGCCGCAAAAACCTCCTTCAGTCAGGAACCTTTCCTATAGTGAACAGGATGATATGGATAGACCATAATCCTAAGCAATATGTTCAAGCTGCCCTGATGAATCGCATGTAGCTGGTTTGATTCCCTTGTTAACAATGGCCCATCTCCTCTCTGCATAACGGAGGGCAAACGACTTTGCATGTATTACTTTCCAAGTGTTGGCTGAGAAATGCCTTGTGGATTTTAATGTCAATTTGTGTCTGCTGCTCCGTTGCCTTTTTCAGAATGGATGCTTAGCATTGATTGCTGTGTTACAGTTTGGCATCTCCAGTCTAATCAAGTATTCAGAAAGTTTGGATTCATACTCAGCTTTGCATTTTACTTATTCATTAGGACCTGAGCAGCAGTACCAGTACAGTTTCTTCAGCATTAGTTAGGGTGACCATATGGAAAGGAGGACAGGGCTCCTGTATCTTTAACAGTTGCATAGAAAATGGAATTTCAGCAGGTGTCATTTGTAGGCATGCAGCACCTGGTGAAATTCCCTCTTCATCACAACAGTTAAAGCTGCAGGAGCCCTGCCCTCTTTTGTATCTGGTCAAGGGAACTTCACCAGGTGCTGCATGCATATAAATGACACCTGCTGAAATTCCCTTTTCTGTGCAATTGTTAAAGATACAGGAGCCCTGTTTTCCTTTTCATATGGTCAGCCTACATTAGTGCCTATTCGGAGATGTTGCATGGGTGTGTCTGGGCTTGCATGTAAGACAGGTGATCTGAACTTCAGACTTAGTGTCGGTTCACAAAGTTAGCTCTACTTTTTCACATCACGCCATCCACTCTATTTAACAGGTGGTAGGGCCAGGTGATGCCCCACAGAAATGTTGATTCTCAACACCCTGGACTCCACACTAGCTGTGGAAACACAATTGCTGGTGGTAACTAGGAGAGCTTTTTATCAGCTCAAGCAGAAATGTCAGCTGTAACCCTATCTAGGGATGGTAGGGCTTGCCTCAGTTACTCATGCACTGTCCACATCAGGGGTATGACAGTGGCTTCATACATCCATATGAACGTTGTTGTAAAATAAAGTATAACGAAAAAGTCAACTGATGATATGGTTAGACAATAATCCCAAGCAATATGTTCGAGCTGCCCTGATAATAGTTATGTAGCCGGTTTGATTCCCCTTGCTAACAATGGCCCACTCCTCTCTGCATAATTGGAGGCCAAACATCTTTGTATGTATTATTTTCCAAGTGTTGGCTGAAAAATGCCTTGTGGGTTTTAACGTTAATTTGTGTCTAAGCATTTTTATGTAGAGCAGCAGTGCAGAACACTGCAGATGAACCCCTCCCCTTTCCTCCAGATCACTGATCACTTGGGGGATTTCCTTGCATTCCCCCCTTTCTAAAAGGTTGAAATGCCTCTAAGGTGTTTATCTAGGCTGACCATATGAAAAGGAAGACAGGGCTCCTGTATCTTTAACAGTTGCATAGAAAAGGGAATTTCAACAGTTGTTATTTGTATGCATGCAACTCCTGGTGAAATTCCCTCTTCATCACAACAGTTAAAGCTGCAGAAGACCTGCCTTCTTTTGTACATGGTCAAGAGGACAGGGCTCCTGCAGCTTTAACTGTTGTGATGAAGAGGGAATTTCACCAGGTTATGTATGCGTACAAACAAGACCTGCTGAAATTCCCTGTCCTTTGCAACAGTTAAAGATACAGGATCCCTGTCCTCCTTTTCATATGGTCACCCTAGTTTATCACACACACGGTTTTAAGCACACCTACCTCGACTTTGATCCACTTCTTCAGCGCTGGACTCGCATGATGTCGCCCCCCTCCTGCTGTTCTCTCGCCATGAGGTCAGTTTTTTAGTCTCTGTTTCGATTTATCCCTGAACGGGCAAAGTCCAAAACAGGCAAAGTTCCAACAGGCAAGCTGAGGTATTGCAGCAATACTGACCACGTGTGATTCAAAATGCTAGACTCACATAGGAAACGGAGGGGGAACCTGCAGAAGTAGGTGTGATAAAGACCTAAGTTATCAAGCTAAGTTATTGGCAGCAAGAACTTCAAGCTGCAATGTGCTGGCATTTTTGATATTTTGACCCTGCCCCTTTCGCTTTGGGTCCTGATCACCACAGGTATGTAGTGGGGAGGGAGGGGGGCATCCTTGGAAGAGATTTTCTGAAATTGAATTTGGCCCCTGGGCTGAAAAAGGTTCTATAGCCTTGCTGTAGAGGCATCCAAGTGTTCCCTCCAAAATGTCAATGCGATAGCATTCCTAGTTATGGTAGCCATACAAATGTGACTGCTTGCAAAGCGTCAATAAGAAACTTACTACTAGGGGTGTACACGTCTGAAATTATCATATCGTATCGTTATCGGAAATCACTTTTTTAAAAAAAATCTGATCCGATTATATCGGAGGTTTATTGTATCGAATCGTATTGGCTATCCGATAATTATTGGATTTCCGATATTTATTTCAGATCCCTATTTTGCCCTATAGAGTTGCTTTTTGAAACAGAAAGGCCTACAACTTTTAAAAGTTAGAGACTTGAAACTTGGTCACAGTGCTTATGGGGTATGCCTAAGTATGTGTATGAAATTTCAGAACAATCCCTCCAACCGTGTATTTTATATGAATTTTTAAATTATCGTTTAACTTCTGACAGCTCAGAATGACAGCTCACCACGTGCATTCAGAAATCTGACAAAAAAGGTGCACAATGTTTAAAAAATTCATATAAAATACAGGGGTGGAGGGATTGTTCTGAAATTTGGCACATATGTGTAGCACGTGTTGATATCCTGAGAGAAGAAAAATGTATTTTGGGGGTGCTGAACCCCATGGGGAGGCTAACATCTAAAGACAAGTTCTCTGTCTTAGAATTGCTTGTGCTATATAGTCAATTGTCCAGTATGTACATGATCCTGCAATTGTTTGCATGCTTTCCTTCACAACACCCCAGAGATGTAGGTTATTAATTTATCTAGGGAGCAATCCTATGTTCCTTAGACAACGTCTGAGTGGGGGGTGGGGGTCACATAGGATTTTTCAGTTTTCTGGCACTAAGCACAGAGACAGTGCCCCAAGCTCAGGGACAGGAAACCATGCTCCCCACCCTTCCCCCTTGCAACCTACACAGAGTGAACCATGGTGACTGACTCCCAGTGTTCATAAAACCGAGTGCGGAGAAGGTGAAAAGGGGGTGTTCCCAGGGAATGGAAAGGGGGGAAGATCGTGGAACCTGCTTTAGACAGCTTCCTTTGTGATGTGTGGCCTTCCCCTTCCCACTCCAAAGCTCCCAGGTAGATGCTCAAAATCGAGCATCTAGAAACAACTAATCCTCTCCATCCTCTTTCCGCCCTGCATTGAATATTCTCTCTGAGTTCAGGGGCTTATGAATACCCATAGGATTGAGCCCTTACTTACTCTTTTTATTTTTCTAAACTGCCCCTTCATCACTAAAGGTGGTCCCAGGGTGGTATACATACAATTATAAAAACAATATAATATAACTCTTAAATGAAACAGAGGCATAAAAAAACCCATAAAACCCACACATGAAAGCCCACTTAAAATCAATTTAGATTATGAATTAATTCAATTTTAAAATGTCTAAATTCTCCACAAAATCTTGGGCAAATAGGAACATTTTAATTTAGCACCAGAAATACAGAGTTAAACCAATCTTGCCTCCCTTAGGAGGGTATTCCAGAGTTGGGGCACCACCACAGAGAAGGCCTGTCTTTCATAGATGCCTTGGGCACTTCCTCCAGTGACAATAAATGGAGAAGGGCCTCCTCTGAAAATCTCGGTGTGCCGGCAGGATGGTACTTGAGGAGGCATTCCTTCAGATATTTGGGCCCCAAACCGTTTAGTGCTTTAAGGTGATCACCAGAAGCTTGAATTATACCTGTACAGGCGAGGAACAGAGGCATGGTGTTAAAAGACTTGTCGAACACCAAACAGCAACTCTGCAGCAGGTAATATTTGTCAAACCATACAAATTCCAGTGTGCTAATGGAGAACAGCAGCTGAGAGAAAGCTTAAGAGCAGAAATAGACCTTTGATAGTCATCTCTCTCTCTCTCTCTCTCTCTCTCTCTCTCTCTCTCTCTCTCTCTCACACACACACACACACACACACACACACACCTACCTGCCTCAAGGAAAGCATTACCTTTTGAAAGAGATCTCTGGATTGCATACAACTACTACTGAGGAACAATGACTGCACCTTTTATTACACCAAGAAAGCACCTGTTCTTTTTCTTTTACCTGGGCATTTGAAGCAGGTAGGTGTTCCCATGCGGTGGAAGTAGAGGGCTGCTGAACATTTCAAGTGTGCCCGGTACTTGGCACTACATCGCAGCATCTGTCGGTGCTTCTGAGGAAATGGGATGTGAGGGCATTGTGGGAGGCACAGGCAACTGCAAGTTCCTCCCAATTTCAGGGAGCTGCCGAACGCCACCGACACCGGAGCGGGCATGAATTATGCATCGCTTGTTTAAAGAGAGGTCAGCCTCATCAATAATGGAGGGAAGGTTCCCGGCTCTGCCTTCTGCATGCATCTTCCAGCACCAGCAGCAACTCATGAAATCTGCATGGACCTTTCTCAAGGTGTTTTAAGGCCTTGAAAGAAGCTGCAGGGCGGGAGGTAGCCGAGCTGAGCTGCGGCAAATTCCGGTGCCTATTATTTACTAGGCGCTCAACTGAGTGCCGAATTAATTTGCGCACAACTGATTAGATACTTTCTGGCACAGGCCCACACATACACGCTCGCCTGTAATGCAGCTTACTGCAGCTCCCGAGGCGTCCGTGCTGTTGGTTCTCGGGAACTGTGCTGACTTTGTGTATCAATTGGCTGCTCTTCGAACTACTGCTAAATTTTAAGTGGGGGGGAGAGAAAGGTGCTGTCTTCAGGTTTGGTTGTTGTGTTGTTTCCCCCCACTCATGTGGGGAGTGGGGAAAGCAGGATACTCTCCGCTGAGGTTGTCCTTTAAAAATAAACCCTCAAAAATACACGCATGGTATGTCATGGTGGGCAGGGCAGGGCTAGCATCAAGGGCAGGTACGGTTGGGCATCTGCTGAGGCCCACTCACTGAGAGCCCCCTGGAATCGCTCCTCCTCTTCACTATTGCCAGCTCCTTGTTCACCTGCCTCTTGCTCTGGCCCAGACAACAGTGATGGTGAGAAGGAGGGGCAATAGATGCCATTTCCTACTTGCCCACAGTCTCTCTTCCTATCAAGCAAGCAAGGGGCAGCAATGATGGGAAAGAGAACGAGTTAGTATGTATCCCAGCAAACCAAACATTTCATTCCCCCCTCTCCCAACTCCCCACAAATATACCTACATACCAGCACCGTGGCTGGTGTATGGAGAAATGGTCTTATTCCCATTTTGTTACTGTTTGTATCTCTTTGTTAGCATGATGAAATGGTGACAACTTAAAAAAGATTCATTGCCAATTGATATTGTTGAAGTAGAAGCAGAGAAATGATTTCTCTTAAGGGCCAAACTAGCCGTGACGCCATTCATTCATTCAATTAGCAATTGTTGAGGGTTTATTAAAAAAATAAGAGGATGCCAGAGATAAATTCAGATTGTGAGGGGATCGGGCCACTCACACCTACTTTTCATATTGGAAGGAAACCCTCCATTTGTGCAAATTTAAGCTTTTCTTCAAAGGCTAATACTAATATCAGGAACACAACTATGAGCAAAAGGTTAAAGCTCCTCCACCCCTCTCTACACACACATATATCCGGATTCCAATTTGTATCACCTCCTCCTACATCTGCTATTTACTTATTATATATATATATATATATATATATATATATATATATAAAGCAGGTGCTAGTTGCACGATTCGGTGCCAGGATTTTGAGGGCACTTGGGCAGACCCTCAATGGGCCCCTTCCCTCTACCTTCTTACCATCATTGCCACCAGCTGCTATGGCTCCTCATCCTCTCTCTCATCATTGCTACGACTTACTTGCTTGATAGGTGGAGAGCTAGTGAGCAAGTAAACAGTGGCATCTACTGCTGCTTCTGCTCACCATCACCATTGTCTGGGCCAAAATGAAAGACAGGTGAACAAGTAGTTAGCAAAGATGAAGAGGAGGAGAAGCTCTAGGGGGTTCTTGTCAGTGAGCCCTGCTGGGTTATGTGTCCTCAGCAGATGTCCATTCATGCCTAGCCTTGACCCTGGTCCTCTTATGAATGGTGTCATGTCTTCTCCGGCCCTTAAAGAATCACTTCTTTGCTTCTGCTTTAACACTATCAATTGGCAACAAATCTGGGTTGGGTTGTCACTACTTTATCATATATGTATAACCTGGTAAGTAATGATGCTAAGGCAAGAAAAATACAAATTTTAATAACAGAGAGGGGGCATAGGACCATGTTGTCCATACACCAGCAACTTTACCAATTCTGTCTGGTTCAGCATGCCTTGTATGCAGGAACAAATTCACACAATATAAAAACACAACCAGAATAAAACCAAGCAGCAGAGATTAATACAGATTAAAATACAAATTTAAAACAGCAAGGATTAAAATTGAGTTAATTTAGCTATTAAAATGCTGGGAGAATAAAAAGGTCTTCATCTGACGACGAAAGGAGTGCAAAGTAGGCGCCAGGTGAACCTCTCTGGGGAGCTCATTCCACAGCCAGGGTGCCACGCAGAGAAAGCCCTCGTCCTAGTGGCCACCTGCCTCACTTCCTTTGGCAGGGGCTCACGGAGAAGGACCCCTGTAGATGATCTTAGGGTCTGAGCAGGTACATATGGGAGGAGGCGTTCCTTTAGATAACCTGGCCCCAAGCCGTTTAGGGCTTTAAATGTTAGTACCAACACTTTGAATTGGGCCCGGATCAATGCATGATCATACTTAACTGTTCAAGACAAACCTGACCAGCTACAGTATGCAAAATGGAAGGTGTATAGAGCACTGCCTTCCATTTCACATGCTGCAGGATTCATCTGGGTGTATTTATTTTGGATGGATACATTCTAGAGTGAAGGCATATCCACTTCCAACATGGAGATTTATCTTTTAAAGATCTGGGCTGAAACTTGAGGAATAGCAGCTTAAAGTACTTGAAAGGTTGTCACACAGAGAAGGGCCAGGATCTCTTCTCGAACATCCCAGAGTGCAGGACATGGAATAATGGGTTCAAGTTACAGGAAGCCAGATTCCGGCTGGACATCAGGAAAAACTTCCTGACTGTTAGAGCAGTACGACAATGGAAGTAATGACCTAGGGAAGTCATGGACTCTCCCACACTAGATGCATTCAAGATGCAGCTGGACAGCCATCTGTCAGGGATGCTTTAAGGTGGATTCCTGCATTGAGCAGGGGGTTGAACTCAATGGCCTTAAAGGCCCCTTCCAACTCTACTCTATGATTCTATAAGTCATATGTGTTCATATTAACAAAATCTTTTAAATACTGCTGATTCAAAGATGCTCTTTTTCTAGTTTTAAAACACTACATAATTTTGTACAGTTTACTCTTCGCCTTGAAACCAAGATCTTGCCTTACTTTAACCCTCTCCTCGTGACTGGCAGCAGTGAAAACTCAGCTAACTTGAACAAATGCTACCTGGTTATGTTGGCCACAGGAGCATTTAAGTTAAAATGAGGTTTCTGTTTTAAGACTGAAGCTCAAACTTTTAATTATGAAGCTCTGCTTTAGCTAGCTCTATATAAAAGGGAAATGGAAGATTGATGGCTGAAATTAAACAGCTATGTGTATAATTGGAAATCAGCTCAAGAATCGTACACACAGCATATTGAAGGCATCCATCATGCAGCCGGTGAATGTCGTTATAGGTATTTAGCAATGGAGGCTGAAGCAAGAATTAACAAAATAAAGGAAGCTGAGGAAAGGAAAACTCAGAAAAGAAGAAAGGTAGCAGGGATCGATGACAACTCAATTCTGATTCTAGCTTTCAGAATGTTTTGCAACATTGAGAAACACTGCTATTTCCTTCTCTGGACTTGAATCCAGCCTCTGAGTTGGGTTTGCAAGAAATTTCCTTGGTCATAATTTTGGAAGCCGGTTTAGAATATGAAAGATCCAAAGCAAAGCCGCAACTAACTGCTATGTTGTTGTTGTTGTTATTCCCAAGTAAAGCCCTCTAGAAGGTATTTAGCACATTCAGACATTATAGATCTGCCACCATGTTTATTCAGCGGATGATCTTGGTTGATATTGTAAAATTGGGAGGAAGTAGCCTGATCCCAGCAATGCAAAGGTTTGCAGTTAAAAGAAAAGATATTAGGTGAAAATGTATTAATTGTGGTTTTCTGTGAGGGTGTTGCATTGAGAGATACAGAATATGGATTAAATTAGCTGGGCCTGTTAATTTAAATCTGTTTGCCCCTATATATAACAGCAACCCTTTGATACAATTGGAACAGGAAGTAGTTGATCATCATTATGTGGCATGAATGCCTCATCCCACTTCTTTCCATAATTAATCTGGAAAACTGGTTTGAACACAACTGCTTCCTCTGCCTCACTATTAACTGTTTTGCCCTCTGTATATAGTAATGAGACATGTTACATCATTGTTTAGATTTCTTTTGTTCCCAATGTATTTAAATGCACACACGCAAAAGCATTCCCCTGGCCAGCTGTGGATCCTTCTGTGTCGCATTCAGTTCTTTAGTCATTGTCTACATTTTCCAGTGTCTAATTTACATTAATTGTTTTTCCCATTCATCTGTGAGGTGTTTTTTTTTACTACCTTCACTGTTCTTCCAAACTCCAAACAAACGTGATTTCAGTTTTGCAGGATAACATTTTAATTATCTGATCTCTCCTAGTAATGGTCAGTTCTCAGGTTTTTTTAGCAGGAATCTTAGGGGCAGTGTAATGTACCCAATAGGCCCAGACCTCAAAGAGAAACATGCTGGCAAAGATGCATCATGCACCATTGAAAATGCTTTCACTCCCATTCAGAACATCCTTTTTTACATGATGGATTAAAAATACAAAATGATTGCGTTCAGTTGGAGAGCAGCCTTAGAACAATACTTGGTCTTCCTTAAATGGCATTTAAACTTCGGAGAGAACACTAATTAAGCATTGGAAAGAAGACTAACTGCACAAATGTAAGATGAAGAGGAGTGGGCTTATAGTGAAGAACAAACAACATGAGTCAGCCATGTGGCACTGCAGCACAGAAGGCCAATGCCATTCTGGATTGTGGAACAATTATATCCAAGGCTCAGGCAGGAATCATATGCTTTAGCCATGATCCTGCACTGGCAATGCCACTGTGGGCACCACAATTCTACAAACATGTTACTAAATCAGAAAAGATTCAGGCTGCTTCCAAATGAGACATTTATTGTAGTATTGCAGTGTGTTAACTCCCATTTTCCTGGGGCAGGGGATGCACATATGCCATCAGCCACTGGGAAAGCATCCTTCCATGTTTCCCCAGTGCTTCTTCTATATATTTTTCCTTACTACAGAATGTATGTCTTTTTTTGAGAAGGACAGAGGAGTAACACAATCTCTGTGGATGCTGACTCCCTTAGCACTACTCCTCTGTCCAGGGGAGGTATCCAGAAAAACTATTTTGGTATGGTTCAAGAAATTTTGTTGAGGCAGAATGGGCACATGCTCACTCTAGGACACCTAATGTGGGCAGTAGGTTGAGTGGAGTCTAAGGGATAACAGCAGAGCCTGATGATGCTCTGCCTTGATGCCCAGGGGAAGGAGCCTATTGCACCTGCCACTCAGATATGGATTAGTGTCAGGTTGAGAGGAATCAAGTCTTGTATAGTAAGATCACATCCAGTAAACAGGCTCACAGTCAGATTAAGTGCAGTCAAGTCCAGGAAATCAGGGGCAATGCAAAGTAAAGACCTGCCAGGACCATGGACAGCACACTGCAGAAGTTACTTACTGAAGCATTTCACCACAGGGAGAGCTGTTGTCCTAGCAAGGGACTGCAGGCAACAGACTTTAAAAAGCTTGGCAGGCCCAGAACTTTCAGAGGTTCCACTCCCATTGATACTAGCTGTAGCCATCAAAAGACTCATGGTTATTTCTATTGCTTCATACTCCTGCATGACTGAGGGGCAAAAAAAAGCTGTGGGGGAATTATCCTCGGAGTCTGAGGTTGAAGAGAGGGCTACATCTTCAGGTCAGGAAGGTAGTTGAGGGGGTGCCAGTTCTTCCTGAAGTGGGATGACCAGTGACCCATCAGATTCTTCAGTCCTCCTCAGGATGTTGCTGGACCTCAGAGCTTGAGGGCATGACAGATGCTCCCACAGTGAACTAGTGGGATGTGATTGTAATTTGTGTGCCTCTTAAGAACCACTACAACACACTTGTGCATTTTCCTTCTATGTGTGCACCTGATTTGTGGCTTGGAGCCACATTCCATGACATTTACAAGCCTACAAGGAGCGGCAGAAAACCCTCAGAACTGAACATTTGACCGCACTAATGCTGAAGAGTGCTATAGTCAATCTTCACACAATTTAGAGTGAGGGATATAAAAAAGACATGGACAAGAGGGGGGAAACAGATGCACACATACAGTTCAGCAGTCCCTGCTAAGAGTGTCACATTGGATATTTTCACTGCTCTTATAACATTGACAACTTCACAAGACTTGTCTGGAAAAGGGCCCCCAGGTCCTAAAACGATTCCTTTCCTCTGGGAAACATTGGTGAACACTGTGGAAAGTAGCAGTGGAGTCTATGGGGAGTGTCTTTGGCAGGGGGAGGAAAAATCGTACATTTAATTACAGTTTTAGAGGCGCCTAGTTTTCACATTGTTGTTTGTTGTTGTTGTTGTTGTTGTTTTGTATTGACTAACGTAATACAACTTTTGCATGCCTTGAATTTTGAATTGCACAAATGTTCTTTTGAAACTGCTGGATAAGGGCTGCTAACACAGCTTAGACTGTCAGTCACACAAGACTTTGGCTCGTATTGCCACTGACGTATCATCAAAAAGGAGCATATGCACAACTGAAAAAAGGACAAAAGAGGATACAGATTTGCATAAAAGCTGCTTCTGCTAATTTAGAAGTATGGATGTGAATGTAGAAATAATAACTAGAATTTAAATTTCACAGAAGGCAAGCTCATTAATTTTCCATCTAGATCACCCCAAATAAAATAAATTATTCAAGTAATTTACATCCCATCCTGAACCATCCATTCCTCTTCAGTGAATTCCCCCCCAATTAATTTTCCACCCAGATTCTGCTCCAGAATATTTTCATTTCGATTAATTACTGCATTCCTCAATAATAACCCCCCAAGTTATTATTTTTTTAAAAAAAAAATAGGGTGCCCTGCCTCTGTGTAGTTAAATGCCAACAGTTTGGAGAAGTACATTTTGTGCCAAATAAAACCTTTGTCCAGAGCCTTTCTCTCTCTCTCTTTTTTTCCCTTTTTTACAGTCAGTAGAATGAAAGTGTTGCCAGTTGTAGACTTAGATCATCCTCTTTTGAATTCATCTAAATGGGATAACACTTTTTCTACACCACATCAGAACAAAAGTCATAGGACCTTCCAAACATACACGTGCAAACACCTAAACCCTGGACATCCGTAGACCTAACCACTTTTAAGAAGACACTTACAAAAAAAACCCCTCTCTAATAATTAGTGCTTACATCTACATGTCTGCACAGTACTAGCAGCCTAGTACTAATGCCTTAACTACAAGATGTAATGATGGCCATGGGCTTCAACTGATTGAAAAGGGGATTAGACAAATTATTAGCCAAGACTGTCTGAGCAGTTTACAATTAAAACCATAATATACAAAAGTCAAGATTTAAAACTTTTAAACTTTTAAAATGTCATATAAAACCAGAATAAGTTGTAGTCCAGGAAAAGCTTATCTAAAACGGTATGTTTTCAGGAGGCGTTTGAAGGATGTTACATTTTCTGCTGCCTGAACCACACGAGGGAGGGTTTTCCAGAGGGTTGGTGCCACTACAGAGAAGGCCCGCCGTTGAGGTTCTTCGTGATGATATTGTGTTCATCTTGGGATGATGAGCAGGACCTCCTCTGACGATCGTAAATATCATCTGAGTTTATATAAGGGAAAATGGCCTACTAGGTATAAAAACAATATGCAAAATTTAAAAATACACAACAGATAGTACACACAGAGACAACATTAATCTAAAAACAACTTTGAGCGATCAGCCAAATGATAAAAGACAAATCTGGGATAGAATAAAATTCATCACATGCTGCTAAATGCCTGGGAAAAGAGAAAAGTCTTGACCGGGCACTGAAAAGATAGCAAGACAGGCCTCACTGGAGCGATCATTCTGTAATTGTGGAGCCACCACTGAGAAGGCCCTCTCCCTTGTTGTTGTCTTCGAAGTCTCTCTGTAAGGCGTTATAGGTTAAAACCAGAACCTTGAATCGTGCTCAGAAACGTACAGACAGCCAATGCAAGCGAGCCAAAATTGGTCTTTTATGTTCAAACCTTCTGCTCCTTGTTACCAATCTAGCTGCTAAATTTTGCACAAGCTGCAGCTTCTGAACCATTTTCAAAGGCAGCTCCATGTAGAGTGCATTGCAGTAATCTAATTTGGAGATTACCAGAGCATAGTCAACTGGGGCCAGGTTATCCTTGTCCAGATAGAGTTGGTAGTTGCTATTTGTCATGATGGCTAAATATTACCTGCAATATCAGAAGCATTTTGCCTCTCAGTAACAGCTGCTGGAAAACACAATCAAGAGGGTGTTATTGCACTCAAGTCCTGCTTGCAGGCTTCCCATAGGCACGACATGAAGAGAATGCTAGGCCCTTTCCACACCAGGCATTTTGCCTGGGATTGCCCCTGGGTGTTCCCTGTGAGTCCAAATGATGCATAGGGAGTCCCAGGGGCAGGGTGGTTGGTCATGGGATTTTCCAGGGATAAGGCAATCCAGGGATTGCAGAAGATGTGGCCATCCATCCTGGGTGCTGCCATGCTTACTCGTGAGTGAAAGCAGCAGCAAACTGGGCACTGAGCTGTACTGCGCAGCTTCGTGCCCATCAGGGGAGGGAGTGGCACCAGTTTCGCCACCCCTGGGAGGGCAGGGAGGGGGAGGGGGCCTGCACATGCTCGAGTTTTTATTTTTTAAAAAAATTACTTTTTGCAGAGGAGTGCTCCTGCGCTCTTCCCATGTTGGAAAGAAAGAAAAAATGACGGCCGCCACATGCAACAACCTAGGAGGGACCCAGTGCATTGCAATTGTGATGTAAATAGAAAGCACCGATCCTGGAAGCAGCTACTTCCGGGATCGCCTGCTCTCTGCCCTCTATGCCCCTATGGTGTAGAAAGGGCCCTGAACTATAGAAAACTTCAGTCTAATCTAGCATGGCTCTTCTTATGTTCTTAAATTACAAGTATGCCCAGTTCTAGTTGTTTAACTACATTTAACCGGTAAGGAACAGGTCTCCTGTAAAAATATTTTCTATCAAAGTCTGTAGTGGAAGATTTATTAAAAGCCTACAAATTACTGCACATTAAAAGTAAGCATTCTTTCCCATCACTCATATTTTTTAAAAAACTATTTTATTTTTTAAAAATAAGCATTTCAGTTACACCTTTCTTGAAGGACATTGCACTGAAAAAGCAATGGTAGTCCCTCAGGGCCCATATGGCATTATATTTTTTATTATATATGATGATGGATAATGGGCTGGATGAGTGCCAATACACTGAAGCTGAATCCTGACAAGATGGAGGACCTGAAGGTAAGTTGCTCACATCTGTGGGAATTGCATGTGCAGCCTGTTCTAGATAGGGTTGCACTCCCTTTGAAAGAGGAGGTGTATAACTTGAATCCAGCTTTCTCATTGGAGGCTCAGGTGGCCTCAGGGTTTTGGAGTGCCTTTCTCCAGCTTCTACTGGTTCACCAGCTCCAAACCCTTCCAGGATAGCGATAGACTGGTCACAGAGGTCCATGCTCTAGTAACCTGTTAATTGGACTACTGTGATATGTTGTACATGAGCTGCCCTTGAAGATAATCTGGAAGCTTCAATCTGTGCAGAACACAGCTGCTAGTATGTTAAAGGTTAAGGCCAGATGGGATGATATCATACTGATTGTAACTGAGCTGTACTGGTTGCCTATTTGCTTCTGGTCTCAATTCAAGGTGATGATGCTTACCTTCCTTCAAAGAACCATGATTTATTAGTGCTAGGAGCCATCCATCTGGAAGCATCAAAATAAACTTGTCATATGAGGAAAGGTTTGAAGGGCTTGTGTGTCTTTTACCTAGATGGAAAAAAGATAGGGATGCAGAAAATACTTTAGCAGGAGGTCTTTTACGAAGGATGCTGTAGTAGGCTTTGGCGAGGTGTGGCTTTGGAATATCAGAGAGCCAGAAAGGTATCCAGTAAGTGTGTAAGCAGCTGGATACCATTCAGTTTCTCTCAAACACTCATAGTTGCACATTTTGTATCAAGAATGCCCATGGTCGTATGTTACTTCTAAGCAGGTAGGAAGCCTTACTCTGTGGCTGCAATCCTGTGTACATTTACCTGGGAATAAGTCCCCGTTAAACATCAGTGGAATTTACATAGAGTTGTCTTGTGTGTCTCCATAGGCCTCCAGAGGAAGCACAATCATCCCTGACAGACAGGAATGTGGAAGAAGGCCCACAAAAAAGCTGCCAAATGTATGCATTCAGCAGCACCTGAGGAGAATCTCAGGGAACACAGACCCCCAGCAGGCCCCAGGAAGGCCAGGGGGCTAAACTTCTCACAGCCTGACTGTGTTCCTTCAAGCCATTGGTGCCAAGGCATGCCCCCTCCTGTGACAGATAACTGGTGAGTCATTTGCAACAAGACTGATAAAGTGTGCTTGCTTTAATATGAATTGTATGTTTGTACATAGAGCTGAAAGCTCCATAGAATTAACCAGATTCCTTCTCCCCCCCCCCCCACCACCACCCACAGGGCTCTTGTATCTTTTCACAGCTGCGAAACAGGCCAAAATGCCACAGCAGAGTCTTTTCCTGAAGTGTCTGAGTGTGTGCGTTGAGTGGGGGACGGATTCACTGGTGTGGAATGGTAGATGTTGCTTGACTCTTGTTCAGGTGTTGAACGTATAAGAACCCTGAAAGGAAAAAAGTTGAAAATCCAAAGCTTTCAATATTTGAAGAAAGCACTAGTCCGGTGAGGCAACAGCTTAAAGGAATCACATGGTATTGTAGTTATGCTATAGCATCCTTCCCCAAACTGGTGTCATCCAGATGTTTTTTATTTCAACTCCCATCAGCCCCAGCCAGCATGGACCAATGTCACAAATGCTGGGAATTGTAGTCTGAAACATCTGAAGGGCGCCAGGTTGTGGAAGGCTGTGCTACATGATCTTTCCCTACCCTGGTGCCCTCCAGGTGTGTTAGACTAGGAATGATGGGTGTTGCAGTCCAACACATCTTGAAGGCACTAGGTTGGGGAAAGTAGGCTCAGGTTTCCTGGTGATGTGACAATTTGTGATTGGTTCAGGGATGGGGGGGAAGGTTCTCTGGATGAGATACTGAACTAATTATTCGGGTTGTATTCATCAAAGGTGAATGTTACTTTGGAACATTTAATTGCTTGAGGGTCCAGTGTGAATAACAAGTACCCTGATACCCCTTGATGATTCAGAACATTTGATAAAATGGATGGAAGCAGTAGTGCTCAAATATCTCAAGGTACTAGATCTTGTGAAATAATTAGTCTGGGAACTAAGCAGTGCATTCCTAGCCATGTTTACTCAAAACAATGGGCCAAACCACAGTGTTCAGCAATAAAGTATGTGTGTGTATGGGGGAGGTGTTCACTTTATTTATATGTATGATTTTATCTGTACACTGCCCTGAGATCCTTGTGATATAGGGCGAGATATAAATGTTGTAATAAATAAATATATACTAAAAGGACTATGTGGTAGGGTTGTGAAACCTAAAGCAGGACCAGGAGAAAATGTCTTGGGGCAGCATTTGGAGTGCAGAAAAATAAGATGTAGGATGGGATGGGTTTCGCTCTTCTTCCTTGCACTACATACCACACGCACCATGCTTTATAGTCAAGCCAGCAAGCACATATTTTATAAACAAGCCCATGTCTGGTTTGGCCCTAAATCTCTCTGTGTTTAGTGGGGTTTACTCCCTGGTAAATGTGCATAGGATTGCAGTCCTCGTTAGCCACTAAAATAATTCACAAATAATTCATTGTGGAGTGAATACCGCAGAGAGTCAAATGGGTCTGTTGACTGTTCTGCATAAGTGGCTGTCTCAACTTCTCCTGTAGAAGATTAACAATAAATTCAGCATTCGTTTTGCAACAATAATGCATCTCTGCATGTGCTAGAATGTTTTTGGAAAGAAATTGCTACGTTGCATTCTGCTGGGTCTGCAGTTTCTTAGGCTTAGCTACATCAACCAAAGTCAGAGTCAAACAACTTATAAGTACAAAAAAAAAATCATAACAATTTGTATTTTTTTAACCAATGTGTGGACTAAATATGTAAGAGCTTGTTAATTGAAGGGAAATGAAGAGCTGATCAAGTATTGGGTCAGGATCAGAGCAAACATCACTTTGCAGAATGAAACTGAGACCTGGACCAAATCTGCTAGTCCTATGTAAGATCCCACTGGCCAAATTATTGGGCTCTCTATCTCATCCTATGTATTCTGAGCTTGTCTCGCTTTTATAACCCATCCCCTACTTTGTTCTGGAAGATAGGGAGATGCCCGGGCACTGGAAGTTCTCTGCAGCATGCTGAGGAGACGTAACCTTCTCACCACACTTCTGATTGCTTTGCCATGGGGTCTTCTCCTAACACTGTGGCATCAGTACCCGACCACCCGCTACCTCAGCCTTCTAAGAAGTAAGTACACATACCCTTAGCCTTATTATTGTGAGAAAAATGAGGCATAGTAGAACAAAACCTGGAAACAAAACCCTACGAGGAGAGACTGAAAGAACTGGGCATGTTTAGCCTTGAGAAGAGAAGACTGAGGGGAGACATGATAGCACTCTTCAAGTACTTCAAAGATTGTCACAAAGAGGAGGGCCAGAATGTCTTCTCAATCATCCCAGAGTGCAGGACACGGAATAATGGGCTCAAGTTACAGTAGGCCAGATTCCGGCTGGACATCAGGAAAAACTTCCTGACTGTTAGAGCAGTACGACAATGGAAGCAATGACCTAGGGAAGTCATGGGCTCTCCCACACTAGATGCATTCAAGATGCAGCTGGACAGCCATCTGTCAGGGATGCTTTAAGGTGGATTCCTGCATTGAGCAGGGGGTTGAACTCGATGGCGTTATAGGTCCCTTCCGACTCTACAATTCTATGATTCTATGAAGACCCAAGAAGAAATGGCCATTGCTATACTCCACTGTTAGTCTGTAATATATCATAGGGGTTTGGATCGCTATGATCCACATTTGCAAACTCTTAACGTGGTTATCCTTCTACAAAGGATATATTTAGGTTTGATACAAGCATGGCTTCAATCCTCCTCGGTGTTCTCTGTTTTTAATTTGCCTGTTGATTCATTGTTGCTTTTAAAAAGTTGATCAAATTTTCAATGCCCAGAGGAAAGAGAATTAGAACACAAATGAGGAAACTCTTCAGATAGGTGTCACAGCTGATGTATTATGCTTTATTCTCTTTCTTCCTTTTGCCTTAGAGGAAACAGATGAAAATGTGACAGCCAAATCTCTCTTCAACAGCACATCTCTAGTGAGAGAGGATGGGCTCTCATCATGTGCTCGGCAGTCAGCCATTGGGACTGCTCCCAAAATAATCCGGAGCTATGTGTATGCCCGGCCTCCCCCATGGTCAGACACCCTGCCTGCCATATTTGTGATCACACCAACCTACACCCGGCCAGTGCAGAAGGCCGAGCTGACCCGACTGGCCAACACTTTTCTCCATGTGCAGAACCTCCACTGGGTAGTGGTGGAAGACTCGCCCAGAAGGAGCAACCTGGTGTCCAATCTGTTGGAGAAAGCAGGGATCAATTTTACTCACCTGAACATTGAAACTCCTAAGAGTCTGAAAGTGGGCTTGTCCTGGATCCCATCTCACACTCCGAGAGGCACGTTCCAGAGGAATCTTGGACTACATTGGTTGAGGGAAAGCTTCAGTGCTACACTACCACCAGAGGGTGTAGTGTATTTCGCTGATGATGACAACACCTATAGTCTAGAACTGTTTGAAGAGGTATGAGATTCAAGGGTGAAATTACTTCATCTCTTTGGTCCCTGATTTAGACACTTTGCAGATTGCTTTGGCCTAGCCATAGCTCTTTGATTGCACAACAAGTTATTTGGGTGGGTAGGTAGACATGCCAGCCTGCTGTATGACAGATAAGAAAGGCCGTAGCTCAGTGGTAGAGTGCATGGTCTGCATGCAGAAGATCATAAGTTCAGCCCTGGCACTTCCACTTAGGACTGAGAAACTTTCCTGACTGAAACCCTGGAGAGTCACTGCTGGCCCATGTAGGCAATACTGAACTGGGTGGACCTAGGGCAAGCTTCCCCAACATGATGTTTTGGACTACAGCCCCTATCAGCCCCAGTCACTATGGCACCAGGTTGCAGAAGGCTGACCTTGGCTGTGATTCAGTTCAGTATAAGGCAATATCCTATGTTTTGGCTTTAAATTGAAGGGGAAACTACACCGAGATGAGGTGTAGATAGCAGAAGAGGTGTGTGAGAGTGTGGGTATGATGCCTAGAGATAGAACAGTGGTGCTAAAACAGTGTTATAGTCCTTCCTAGAGAGGCGTGGATATTTGCTAGGCAGATTTGCAGCTTCTCTCTCACCCTGCCAAGAGGTACAACACATCAGAGCATCCGATAGAGAAAGGTAGAAAGCAAGACAGAAGAGTGAGAATGGAAACGGAGAAGGAAAAGGGCAAGCATATGGTGGCAGTTGCAGAGACTATAAGAAGCCAACACTTGGGAAAACAACAGTGTTTGTGCGCAGAGGGAAAGTTTTTTTTGGGGGGGGGGAATCCTACGGAAGTCCTACAGTGCATCGAAAGGGATGAGAAATATTCCCCTTACAGGTTTGTTTTTCTTTATGACATACAGATGCGCTACACAAAGAAGGTATCCGTATGGCCAGTTGCTTTTGTTGGGGGTCTCAGGTACGAGTCCCCAAAAGTGAGCCCGGCAGGCAAAGTGGTGGGCTGGAAGACAGTGTTTGACCCTAACCGTCCCTTTGCCATCGACATGGCTGGCTTTGCCATCAGCATCAAGTTGATCCTAGAAAAGCCTCAGGCCAGTTTCAAGCTGGATGGAGTGAAAGGCGGTTACCAAGAAACTAGTTTACTGAAGGATCTAGTGACAATGGATGGATTGGAGCCCAAAGCTGCCAACTGCACAAAGGTCAGCATGACTAGAGTGACTTCACAGCACCCACTTTCCTGCCAGCCATTTCTCTTTTGTACATATCTTGTGTAATTTACACACACACACACACACACACTGAACAACCAGCTTGGATTCTTTGAATCTTAAATTGGACCTAGTTTTGATACTTCAGCCAAGAACAATGGTTGGATATATCAACTATTGGTGCCCTGGGATTTGTTGATTAAAAAGTCATGAAGGTTGGCATCAGTAGAGAAAGAGGGGAATGTAATTCCTTCTCTCACATGTATCTTTGGAGTCTTTGGAGCTGAATTTGGGGTTATCACAGTAGAATCTCAAAAAGAGAAGCAAAAACTCATAAAGTCCATCTTCTAGATTAAGAGGCAGGACTACCTCCACATCAGTCCTTCAGCAATGAGCGTATACAGTCGAGACAAAATTGTGTACATGCAGAGAGTAGGTGCCCTGCAAAAAGTTGGCCCATATAGAGATGCGAAGGCCTGGAAAAAACTGGGAAAATTCGGGGGAAACCATTTTTTCCCCCTGTCTTTCGAAGTATTTCCATTTTTTTCTGAAAAAAACAGGAAAAAAATGGAAATTTTAGGGGGGAAAAGGGAAAACCTATTTTTTTTCTAATTTTTCTGGTTTTTTCCCAGGCCTTAACATCTCTAGATAGAGCATATAGCTCCAGACAACTTAAGTAAGTGAGTCAAGTGATGTATAGCAGTGAAATGCCAAAAAAGAAAGAGAAACTGCAAAGTCATAACCGCATTTGAAAAAAACTCTTTCCTGGCTTCAGCTATAGAAATCAACCAGTTTCTATAGATGATGTTGAATTTGAATATAACAGACATCTACCAAGTGATCACAGTAGTTCCCAAACTTGCATCCCCGGATGTTGATGGACTACAACTCCCATTGCCCATCCTGGATGGGGATTATGGGAGTTAAGGTTCAACAACATCTGGGGATCCAAGGTCAGGAACAATTTATCTTTAAAAAAAATTGGAGGGAGGAAAGGAGAAAAAACAAGCATAAGCAATAATCACCCACACAGTTTTCTGTCCCTAATAGTAGCAGCCTCTCCGGGTCACTTCACACATTACACAAGAGTAGACCTAGGTTTGCCACTGAGATTGCTTAACAGGGAACCACAACCAAATGAAACTGTCTGTTGAGTTTATCAGTATGACTCAACATGGTTTCCAATACCTATTTGACACTTTTGGCTTTTGCACATTTTGAAGTTGACGCAAGAATAAACCTAAAGAACATAATGACCCTGTTCAGATGACACTCTTAAGCCATGGTGGTTAAGTATTTTCAGCTAAACATTATGGCTTAGCATGTCGTGTGAACCATTCCTAATCATGGTGGCTATATAACCACAGTTTAAACACGTTCACTAACCAATTGCTGCAAAAGGGTTAGCGGACTAACTATGGCTTAGTGTGTTTTCTGAACAGGCCCATTATCTGAGGTGGTCCTAGAAGAAGAAGGGGGACTCAAATGCATAGTAAGCTGGTGATTAAATAAATAGTAAGAATATGGATGAAAGGGGCTCTCCAACAAAATGTTGCAGTGTATTCTTGGTGCATGTCTTACCCAAGCCTGTAGCTAAAGGGGCTGGGGGAAAGAAACTTAGCATCAAAGATAGGAGACTTAACTTCAGGTGGAAAATTTAAATTGGTAAGAAAGTTTTTGAGCATTTGAACATTGCATGCAGACTGGCTGCATGTAAGTCAATGACGCATGAACACTTTTGCATGCAACTGGGTGCTGGATTTGTCCTAGAAGGGGGTCTGGGGGGGGGGGGACACTTTAAGTGCAACTTGAGAGGGATGGGGGATTTTTGACTGGGAATCTAAACCTGAAAGCTTAATGGTGGACCACATTGTGAGGATCCCCTGGCACTGGCTAGAGAATGCTGGGAGTTGTAGTCCAACACATCTGGAAGGTACCCAGTTGAAGAAGGCTGATCTATAAGATGGCTTTAAAAAGCAGAATCAGAAGCCCATGGTAGTGTAAATATGCCCTTCCAGCAAGGCTTGTGACTCCTATTGATTCCTATTCAGGGCTCACATGTACACATCCATACATGCTCTATGCAGGGGTGGGCAACTTATGGCTGTCCAAGTGTTTTTGCCTACAATTCACATCAGCCCTAGCCTGCCAAACCAATGATGTGTTGCAGGCTAAAACATCTGTAGGGCCACAGGTTGCCCACCCCTGCTCTGAAGGTAGTTTCATTCAGTCTCCTGATACATTTGAGGGACACCACAAACTGCTCCTGCCTTGTATCTTTGCTGATGCCTCCAGGCTCAGCTATGTAATTCTCATAAGGCTCACATTCTTTGGTAGGTCTTGGTCTGGCACACAAGGACTGAAAGGCCAACCCTGGTCAATGAAGGCAAACGTGGATTCACAGACCCAAGGGTGGAGGTGTAGAGAAATCATCCTTACACTGTAAGTATATATATTTCGCTGCACTCTGTTATGGTCTTGTGTGTAGCTCTTCAACCACCTTAAGTGTAAGGTGCAGAACATTCAACCTTTGAACATTTGTGTACTGCAATATTGAGCTTCTCAATCCCTGAGTCTTTAATGCATTAGCTAAGTCACCATATACAGCAGAAGTAGGCAACCTCATGCCCTCCAGATGTTCTGGATTATACATGAACCCCAGCCACCATGGCCATTTTCTGGGAGTTAGGGGAATTGTAGTCCAAAATATCTGGAAGTTGCCATTTTTTACTCTCCCTGATGAATGATTTCCTTTTCTCAGTGCAAGGGTGTGAATAATTAGTGAGCTCAGATTGCCAATCCTGTGCCAATGGTTTATTCTGCTTGTTGTACTACGTGGGTAATGCCAAGATACACTCCTGAATCTCAGTAATGACAGTGCTCATTCAAAGTGTATCCTACTTAACCAAATCCGATAAATATAGCATTGGTTTTATAAAGGACCCCTTTATGCTGGCCATTAGGCATGTGTAGATTGGCCATGATGTGCCAAATGAAGGGGACATGGTTTAGCTGTAGAGCACATGGACTGCATACAGAAAATCCCAGGTTCAGCCCCAAGCATCATCATAAAGACCACCTCTGAAAATCTTTTCTAGCTCTGCTGCAACTCAGAGAAGAAGATACTGGACTAGAGATCCCAGTGGTCCTGTTTCTCACTATAAGGTCATTCATAGTTACCTTTCAGTATACCTATCTGTCTGTCATCCCCTTCATATGGGGAGTCTCCATGCTGCCATCAGATATTTCTAATGGCAGATTCAGTTGACATGGAAACTCTTTGTGCAATCAACATAGTGACCCAACCTACATTGCTCAAAATCCCCATTACCTGGAGACTATGACTTGGATCCTAAGGTAAATTCAGAGAGGGAAAAATTACCTTTCCATCCCTCCCCCCCCCAACATCCATCTTGTGTAGGAGGCTCCCTGATCCTCTGGAGAGGCTTGGGATGGGGTGGGGGGGGCTTCATGCGGTTGCAATGAGAAACAGATGAGGAACTTTCCTTTTGTGAACTTCCTCAAGCTATTTTAGCATCAAAGTCCAATCTGAGGTGATTTCTGCCTCTCCCAACAGCACAGCCCACATTGTTCTGGAGGGTCTTAGGAACATAGGAAGTTGCTTTATACTGAGTCAAATCCTTAGTCCATATAACCCCGTATTGTCAACACTGGCTGGCAAAAGGTCTCCAAGGATACAGGCAGGATTCTTTCCCAGCCCTACCTGGAGATGCGGGAATCGAACCGGGGACCTTCTGCATGCAAAGCATCTGCTCCACCACAGAGCTACAGCTCCTCCTGCCCTGTGATCCTCCACAGTCTTTCAAAAGGTTGCACAGTCTTTTGTGGTATTTTGGTGGGGCTCAATAAAACATACTTTTAAGATGCTTTTATCCCAGGCTCATAATTATGTTCAGAGTGGGCTAAAATAAGCTGAAGAGTGCTGGAGCACCCTGAAGTGCACCTTGTGGTTATTCCTTCAGTTCACAGCCTGTGGCACTGTGGTTTTGTGCAAGTCTGTTAAGAGTAACCCTCTGTCAAAAGTCAGTATCTGGTAGAGATGACTAAAATGTTAAGGAAAATGGCTGGATGGATGTGTGTGAGTTGGGGGGGAGAATATGTAATGGTTATTCTAGGCCCTGCATATATGCTGCCCACAAGTTTTCTTTTAGCCATGCCTATCACATAAGCACAGCATACTGCAAGTGAGCCATTGGGAGAAACTCTAAAGGCAATGGTGGAAAAAGTTTGATTTCCATAAATATGCCCAAAGGCAAAAAATCTGAAACCACCTATATGCAGTAGTTCAGCATAACTGGTTCTTTGTTCTTCAGAATATGAAGAATATTTTTCTTTCTTTTTTTAGTTAACCCCCCCCCCAAAAGAAATAGCAATGATTTGTGGGGAAAAAACAGATTTAACTGTCTTTGAAAACTCAACCGATAATGCCCTATTGGCCCATGCATTGCCAGGATTGTTACCCTCGGGCAGTCCCAACACCTAGTGGGGAGATCATTGCCTATGCTCCCAACTCTGGCTCTGCATGATCTCAATGATACAGAAGGGATACATTATACTTCTTTAGAGTTGCTTAACAATGTGCAGGGAATTCGTATCCGCTGACGACTCTGAAACTTGGGGGTGGGGAGTTGCTGTCAAGCCTTTCTGAGACAGACTTCTGTTACAGTTAATTCCAATGGGACGTATGTAGGTGTTTTTAATAGACACCTTGCTCTAAATCTGGGTTGAGTTTGATTTTAATAATATATTAATTTTATATGCTTTTAATCAGTTTATGTATTTTATTGCTGGTATTGTTGGTATTGATTTTGTTCCCTGCCTCGATCCGGAGGGAGAGGTGGGTAAGAAATATTATTATTATTATTATTATTATTATTATTATTATTATTTTAACAACTTGACTTAGTTGTAGAATTAAAGAGTGAATGCAGCCTGGAATGTGACCCAAACTAGAAGCTAACTGTGGAGCAGATATATCAGATCAGGCTCCTGTGCATGTAGCTCACAACTGTCTGTTCTGACTTGTTTGTTTTTCCTCATCCAGCCCATTACCGCCTCCAAGCATTCATTCAGAGGAGACACACTATCCTTAGCTGACACTGTTGTCAAAGGCATAGAGAAATATATTTGGGTGTCATCAGCATACTGATAGCACTCCGCCCCATGCCTCTGGATGATCTCTCCCAGCAGTTTCATGTAGATGTTTAACAACATTGGGGATAGGATGGCACTTTGTGGTACACCACATAGCAGCTCCTTCTTTGAGGAACAACTATCCCAAGCATCACCATCTGGAACCTGCCTGAGAGGTAGGACTGGAACCTCTGAAGCACAGTGCCCCTGATTCCCAATCCCCTCAGGCATTTCAGAAGGATACCATGGTCGATGGTATCAAAAGCCGCTGAGAGATCCAGAAGTACCAGCAGGGACACACTCCCCCTGTCAATACTCAAGCATAGATCATCCACTAAGGCGACCATAGCGGTCTCAACTCCGCATCCTGCCCTGAAGCCGGTTTGAAATGGGTCTAGAAAATCTGTATCATCCAAAACTGCTTGGAGTTGGAAGGCAACTGCCCTCTCGATCACCTTGCCCAGAAACAGAAGATTTGATACTAGTCTGTAATTATTAAGGTCCAGGGAGGGCTTCTTCAGAAGTGGCCGTACCACCGCTTCTTTTAAACATGATGGAAAACTCCCCTCCCTGAGAGATGCATTAATAATATGTTGTAGTTGTAGTCTAATTGCATCTCCTCCCTGGGCGACCAGCCAAGAAGGACAGGGATTGAGAGGGCAAGTTGTCCTCCTTACTTGTCCAAGCAGCTTGTCCACGTCCTCGGTACTCACCAACTGAAACTGATCCAGTGTAATTCTACTCGCGGAGTTGCTGTATACTCCATTGTCAGCCTCCACTATAATGGCAGCATCTAAATCAGTCTTATCTGAGAGATTTTATCTGTGAAATGAACTTTAAAGGCATCACAGCAAACTACTGAAGGCTCTAAGATCAGGTTCAGGGGGAAAGGTGCCTGGGTTAGACCTCCTCACCACCCTGAACAGTTCTGCTTGACATGAATTCGCAGACGCAATGCGTGCAGAGAAGAAAACTTTCTTCACTGCATGTATTTCTACCCCATAGGAACGAAGATGTTCTCTATGTCATGTCTTGTCGGATATAAGTCGAGTTTTCCGCCATCAACGCTCCAATCGTCGTCCTTCCCGCTTCAACTCCCTGAGATCTTCAGTATACCATGGTGCCCGATTAGAAGCGGGTTGGAGAGGACATTTGGGGGCGATCGTGTCGACAGCCCTAGTTAGGTCTTGATTCCATCTATTGACCAGGGCTTCTACAGGATTGTCGACGATACCAGCCATAGAACCCTCTAAGGCTTCCTGGAATCCAAGAGGATCCATCAGCCTTCGAGGGTGGACCATCTTAATAGGTCTGCCACCCCTGCAGGGATGGGTGGTAGCCGTGATACTAACCCTGACCAGAAAATGATCTGTCCATGACAATGCAGAGGCATTTGTCACCTCCGCCCATAGATTTGTCTGTTCGGAACTGAAAACAGCATTGAGGGTGTGATATGCTGAATGTGTAGGTCCAGAGACCAACTGGGATAGGCCCATGTTTGTCATGGATACCATGTACTCCCAAACTGCACCTGACAAACCGGCCTCGAATGGGATGTTGAAGTCACCCAGGACCAAAAGCCTGGGTGACTCTAACACCAGCTCCGAGACCAGTTCTATGAGCTCGGCCAGGGAGTCTGATAGGCAGTGGGATGGCCGGTACGCAAACAGAATCCCTAGTCTATTCCTGGCCTTCAGACTCAGGTACACTCACTCAATGTGATTCAATTCCTGGACAGGACGTCTAATCAGGTTAAGATTGTCTTTGTAGACCACAGCTACCCTGCCGCCGCCCCCTGCCCACTTTCCCTCACCTGCTCACTAATACAGTACCTAGCTGGGAGAGCCTGGGCCCGTGTCGGGCCACTGTCATCTCCCATCCAGGTCTCTGTGAAGCATGCCAGGTCATATATATTAATACATGCTGTATTCTGCCCATCAAATCAAAATTTATCAAGTCAACTTACACAGCATACACTTAGAATAACTTCATAAAAACAAAACTGTGCAATGCAGTAAAAAAACTGATTCAAATTCAGAACTAAAAGTGTTTTTCTTGAAAAGGACTGAAGTGGTTGGGTTTTTTTAAGTTGAGAATTTTTTAAAAAAAAGATTTTGCCTGGATCTAAACAAACAAACAAACAAGCAATGTAAACACCAGTGAGACTCTCTGAGAAGAGTTTTCCACAGGTAAGGTGTCACCACCAAGAAGGCCTCTCTCTAGCCACTATCCAGTGCACCTTATTTGGTCAGGGCACTCAAAGAAGATACTCCAGTGATGACATTAGTGTATGGGCAAGCTAATATGAATCAGAACAGTTCAGTGTGCTCATGCCATGACAATCCATTTTCACCCAGTCCCTACTCCACACACTTGGCTGCTTGTCATGAGGGGCAGGGAGAGGAGCAAGGATATGCATAATGTCATGAGACTAGGATGTGGGTACGTTTAGTCGAAAACCCATAGCTCAGTGGGAGAGTACATGTGTCAAATGCACAAAGTCCCAGGTTCAATTGCTGGTATTTCCAAGTATGACTGAGAAAGAACTGTATGGAACGCTAAAGAGCAGCTCCCAATCAGTATAGATCATGGGTAAGCAACCAGGTGCCTTCCAAATGTTTTGGACTACAACTTCTATCAGCCCCAACCAGGATGACCAATGGTCAGGGATTATGAGAGTTATAGTCCAAAACATCTGGAGGACATTTGGTGCCAACCCCAGATTTAGACAATCCTTATTTTATTTGTATATTTATTACATTTTTATACTGCCCAATAGCTGAAGCTCTGAGCTGGATGGACCTCATGTAAGCAGCTTCCTATATACTATACATTATGGAGGGAGAGGGGAAAGTTCCTATCTAGTTCAGCCCTGACTCAATTCATTTTTTTTTTGTTTAATATGGTTTGATGTCAATTGGTCTGGCTTAAAATAACCTGTCTGTCTGTCTGTCTGTCTGTCTGTCTGTCTGTCTGTCTGTCTGTCTGTCTGTCTGTCTGTCTGTCTATCTATCTATCTATCTATCTATCTACAGTATCTGTCTGTCTGTCTGTCTGTCTATCTATGTATCTATCTATGTGTCTATCTGTCTATCTGTCTATATCTATCTATCTATCTATCTATCTATCTATCTATCTATCTATCTAGGTAAATTAGGTCTGTGTGAGAGATCTAATGGCCATCTCAAGAAGTCAACAGTTTTAATTCATTCTTTGGCTGGTGTTTCTTAGACTTAGTTGGATTATGAGCTGCCATCCTCGTTTGCCTGCTCCTGGCAGACTGACGCATTTCTGTACAGTCACCAGGTGGGTGGGTGGGTGGCTGCTTGAAAAGCTTCCAAATTAACACACAAACACTTCTGCACTCTGCCACAGCTGCACTACACTGTAATTCTGCACATCAGGCCCACGGCTTGATCATGGGCCTTCCCCTGACTATTTGTGACTCTCTTTTTTTAAAAAAACAACAACACCTTATTGTTTTTTCAAGAGAAATATAATAGTAATTATATACTCATGTGCATATATTGTCACATGTGTGCACCCCACTTCCAACATGAGACATTTCTGGTTCTGCAGTTCTTACCAAGGATTCTATTTCTTTAGGTCACTTCTGTAATACAAGGTTTATTTGTCCATATATGAAGGCTGAGCATAAGGTGGAGGTTGACAGCAGTGCCGGCTCCAGGTTTTTGAGTGTCCTTGGGCAAGACGCCCTCAGTTGGTCCCTCTGTCAGTGAGTGTATCTTCTCACCACCATGGCCCCTAGCTGCTATTGCTCCTCATCTACTTTCTCGTCATTGCTACCAGTTAGTTGCTTGATAGACAGCTAGTGAGCAGTTAGGCAGTGGCATCTACTGCTGCTTCTCCTCCACCATTGCCCAGAGGCCAGAGAAAGAGGCAGATGAGCAATCAAATTGCATTGGTGAAGAGGAGGAGCAGGTCCAGGGGACTCTTGTTAGTGGGTCCCTACCTTTGTTGCCAGCCCTGGTTCACATCAGTAACACTTCTAAGAGGGATTTCCTCCTGAGAGCCAAGTCAGGTCTTTGCCTCCTATTCAGATCCATTTCCAGCACATACTGGCCTTCTGTTGCACACAAAGACCTCACTCTCCTGTCCCCTTGTCTAGAGAAGAAAGAAAGATGAGTCATCTCTGCCCATCACCTTCTTGGGCCAGCCTAGCTTCCAGCTATCAGCTGTCCCTTGTGAGGTCTTAAGTGTACTGCCTCAAGATACCCACACCGAGAGCTCTACTTACAGAGGGCAGTATCTTAAGATGACTGTGCGCTCCTATGATTTATGGCTAGCACAATGGGACACGAGTGGTTCCTGAAACAATGGGAAACAAGCAGAAATGCTCATTTCCAGAATGGGGCAATTCAGCACTGGCCTATCCCATTCCGAAAATGAGCATTTCTGCTCATTTCTGGGATTGCTTTAGGAAACACTACTTCCAGTTGCACAAGCGGTGGGTCCTGCTGGTGCAACAGAACTAGCAGAGGTGCAATAGCAGTATATGATCCTGCCCAGAAATCTTAATTTGGAAGAATTACAGAATTGGAAGGAATAACATTTCGCTTTGCAATCATAGGTGCGGTAAGGGACTGCTGAGAGCGCATACAGACCAGCTCCAAAGTCATAATGTGAATTTCTAAGTCCAGAAAATAAGTGTTTGAGTTTCCCCACATATAAGAACATCAAAAGAGCCATGCTAGATCAGATCAAAGGTCCACCTGGTCCAAGATAGTGGACAACCAACTGCCCATGGGAAACCTACAAGCAAGGACATGTGTGCAATGACACTCTCCTCATCATATTCCCCAGCAACTGGTGTACATAGGCATACAGCTTCTGACTCTGGGGTAGCATATAGCCGTCAGGATTAGTAGCTATTGAAAGCCTTCTGCTCCAGGAATTTGTCCAATCCCCTTTTAAAGCCATCCAATCAGCTCCATAGGTTGATCCCGGATTCTAATATTATGAGAGGAGGGGGGAAATGTCTCCCTGTCCACTTTCTCCACACCAAGCATAATTTTGGACACCTCAGTCATATCTCTTCTTACCTGCCTTTTCTCGAAGTTAACAGTCTCAGATGTTGTAACCTTTCCTTATGAGGGAGCTACTCCAACCCCTTGATCGTTTTAGTTGCCCTCTTCTGCACATGGAGGTCCCAATTGCTTGGAAGTCTGTGGGTAAGTAGTGGCTCACACATAGATCTCCTCAGTACAGGCAACATCCACACCAATGCATGATGGTCCATGTAAATTTGGTCCACTGGTGCACTTGACATAATGGGTAGGGCCAGCAACATGCTCCATCCCCTGGCAATCACAGGGATCACCTGCCACACAAGGTTTGAAGGGGACTAGAGTAGATTTCCCAACCTGGCACCCTCCAGTTGTGTTGGACAATGATTCCCTGGGATTCTGGGAATTGTAGTCCAAAGCACTTGGAGGTGCCACGTTTGGGAAGGCTGAGCTCGAGTCTCATCTTAAATCAGTTGTGAGGTTTTATAATGTGCTTCAAACTATACCCCGGGTGGGGGGGTGGGGGCAGTGGAGGCTGGTGGCTCTGATTTTGGTGAGGTTGTGAATCCATTCTGGGTTTTAGTCAGCACCAGCCAAAACTCTAAAGGAGCTATCCAAGGTACTGAACCTATTTGGGGGGATAGGGTTCATCACCTTGAGTTCTAGCTGGTTCTGACTAAAACCCAGAATGGATTCACAGCCCCACCGAAATCAGAGCCATCAGTCTCCACTGCCTGGGGGACAGAATTGTAAAATGCCCCCCCATTACACCACAGCATGGTCTCTTGGGCACCTATTGGGTAATGGTCATGATTCTTAAAATATTTTCTCCTGCTCCTTCCTTTCCTCCTCCCCAAGTCATGAGCATTTTGAAAACATATTTTTAAAGTATTGTTGCTTTTAGTAAGTAAAAGGGTTTGTGCTTATCTCCATCAACATTTATGTAGCTCTCTAAAATGAAAACAAGGAGTGCAAGACTACCTGCTTCCCATAACAAATACATATCATTACTATTAAAAAAATTTAAAAATCCTCCCACCCCGGATGGTGTATACTCCCCTCCCCCAGTACTAAAATGAACATCAGGTTGATCTCAGAGTGCCACCTACCTACCATCTACAAATTGTACACAGGTATGTCCACCTATCACAAGGCTGTCTTTTCTTGTATTTTGTTGGTTACCAGGAAACTGAGACTAGAATAGACACTCTATTTCATTTTGTAGCCAAACATCCTTGTTTGGGAATGATTGTGCATGGTGAGGGAGGGAGGGCTTTAGCGCACCAGGCTAAAATCCCACATCCTTACCAGGGATTCTGCTTCCAGGTTCTTTGCGGGATTAAGATCAGCTCCTTTACCCAGGCAGACATGTGCTTTGAATCAAGGACACCCTTTCTGGGTATGTTTCATTATTCTGCCACTAGATGTCACCACCAATATATCAGATTAACCTTGCTTATAGGGTTATCTCTGATCTTGTGGAATGCGGGATAAAGGGGAAAAAGAGTGAGGCTTTCTGGAGGCTGATGACATAGTGTAAAGGACCCACAATCACTTGTGTAGAAAGGGGTCTGGAAACAAAGCCCTATGAGGAGAGACTGAAAGAACTGGGCATGTTTAGCCTGGAGAAGAGAAGACTGAGGGAAGACATGCCAGCACTTTTCAAGTACTTGAAAGGTTGTCACACAGAGGAGGTCCAAAATCTCTTCTCAATCATCCCAGAGTGCAGAACATGGAATAATGGGCTCAAGTTACAAGAAGCCAGATTCCAGCTGGACATCAGCAAAAACTTCCTGACTATTACATCAGTACAACAATGGACCAATTCCCTAGGGAAGTCGTGGGCTCTCCCACACTAGAGGCATGCAAGATGCAGCTGGACAGCTAGCTGTCAGGCATGCTTTAATGTGGATTCCTGCATTGAGCAGGGAGTTGGACTCGATGGCCGTATAGGCCCCTTCCAACTCTACTAGTCTATGATTCTATGAAATGCTCTGAGAGAGAGAGAGAGAGAGAGAGATGGTGTGGAGGAAGAAAAGAGAGATGCTCTTCTTTGGTTCTCTGCCTCCTCGTCCAACCACAATATGCAGATTGCAGCATGTCATGGAAAGGTTTGATTTAGCCTAGCAACTGTCTGTATCTTTCTAGGGAGATCTGCCTCCCATTTTGGGAACCCTGGGGCTAAATGGACCATTTGCAAGACGTTCTTAAACTGCAGGATTGAAAATATTTATTTGTGTGTTATTCATTTGGGAGTGGGGCTTGCAACTCTCAAAATGCCCTGCAGAAGAATCAAAAGATGAATGCAGTTTCTGTTTTATTATTATCTCCCCCCCCCTCACACACACACATCGCTTCTTTTTTGTTACTTTATGCAGCAGCTCTGTTTCCATTCTACATCACTGAAGCAAAGTGCTTGCTTCTGCCTGCAGCAGGCCCATGTCTGAGAGCTGCCCTTGAATTCTCAGTGAATATCTTCTGTTCGTTCTTCTGCGAGAGGATATTGATTGGATATACCACATAAATAATCACCCTTAACCATAGAAGCATGGTTGCTTCCTTTTCTTTTTATAATATAATTTCTTCTGAGCTGTGCAGAAAAGACAAAAAGAATGTTCCAGAAGAGTGTTTGTTTGTTTGTTTGTTTGTTTATTTGTTTTACCCAGTGACCATAAACCTACACAGACTTAACCATGCTTTTAGCCCACTGAGCAGAGTACTTGACCTGGCTTATTAAAGGTCTGGATTTAGATCCCTGCTCAGCTATGGAGCTCACCAGTAACCTTAGATCAGTTGTCTTCTTGCAGCCTAACCCAATTCATGGGCCTTTTGTAAGAATTCTAAAAAAGGGAAGCAGGAACCAAGTTCACTGCTCTAAGAAAGTGCAAGCAACAGTTAATCATTTCTCCTAGGGCATCCTTCCTCAACCAGGTACCATTCAGATGTGTTGGATTGCAACTCCGAGCCATCATAGGCAAAGTTAAATTAAGACAGACTGATTACTATACTGATGAATGAATATTTGTGTCATGGGCCTGTGCCCTAGATATTTAAAGTGCTTAGCAATGCCCTGGCCCTGACCACTGCCTATCCTTGCAGTGGCTGGTAGGAACTGGAGTCCAACAACATCTGGAGGGCCTCAGGCTCCACATCCCTGCTCTAGCATCTGCAAGTAGGGTTGGGGAAGACCCTTGTCTGAAACCCTGGAGAGCCACTGCCAGAGCAACCTTCCCTAACTTGATGCCCTCCTGATGTTTTGGACTACAACTCCCAGAATCCCTGACCATTGGCCATGCTGATTGGGAATGCTGGGAGTTGCAGTCCAACATATCTGGAAGGAGGGAAGCTCGGAGGTCGGCAACAAGAGAGAGGGCCTTCTCTGTGGTGGCTCCCCAATTGTGGAACGATCTCCCTGTCGAGGCCCGCCTGGCGCCAACATTGTTATCTTTTCGGCGCCAGGTCAAGACTTTCCTCTTCTCTCAGGCATTTGGCAATATCTGAGGAGCCTGGGTCTGTTTTGTTTTGTTTTTGTAGGTTTTTTTTTTTTTGTTTTTTTTTGTTTTTTTTTTTGTTTTTGTTTTTTTGAAGTGTTGAAGTGGTTTTTAAATGTACAGATTGTGTGTATGTTGTATGTTTTTGCTGTTTTAATTTTTGTATATTGTTTTTAATTGTTTTTAATCCTATGTAAACCGCCCAGAGAGCTTCGGCTATGGGGCGGTATACAAATGTAATAAATAAATAAATAAATAAATAAATATACCAGGTTGAGGAAGGTTGCGCTAAAATTTGAAATACATTGATAACTATTCCCTAGGAGTTGTGCCCAATGTTACACTGTTGTCATCCTGAGGAACTTAAACTGAGCTGAAGTAATCCATGCTCCTTCCCCTTCTTGCTGGTAAACTTTTGCTATAGTGTCTGGTATTCGTTTCCCAGACAACTGGGTCAAAACATACAGTAACTCCTGAAAGCTCAAGCAAATTATTAGAGAAAAGTTAAACACTGTTTTTCTACTACGTACATCAGGACAAAGATCCAACTGTGTTATGTCCTCAGATGTTTGGAACATGGCTAGCTGCAGCATAAGTGGAAATGTCATTACCATGTTATCTGCAAGTGAAGAAACTGTTGATTTTAAACTTAGACGTAGCTCTTTGCCAATTTATTCTACTGATATTGGCCAAGATCATCAAAACAACTAAAGAGTGTCCGTGAGAGGTACTAGAGTGTCAGAGAAGGACCAGGGCCTAATCTACGCTAAGCAGGATATTGCACTATGAAAACCCTATATAAAAAGGAGCCACATCAAGCAGGATATAGGGGTATGAAAGTGGTATATGGTATGTGTCAATGGGCCCCAACAGTTGTCAGTGCACTTCAATACCGCTATAAAGCAGAAGTGTGGCTCCTGCCTTTTATATACCACTTTCATACTGCTTTCATATCCTGGTTGGTGTAGATGAGGACCAGGAGAGCCCAGGTTCACTTGGCTGTAAGGCTTACTGAGTGACTTTGAACCAGTCTCTCACTTAACCTAATGTGCCAAACAGGCTTCTTGTGAGGATTTTAAAAAATGACCATTTATGCAGCGTTTAATTCCTTGAGGGAATGGTGAAAATAATAATAATAATAATAATAATAATAATAATAATAACAACAACAACAACAACAACAACAACAACTATATTCATTCCAAGGAATTTAATGTTGAACTTGCCTTTCTTAAACAGCAGCATTCTATTCTGTGAGAAAACTGCTTTTGAAACAGAGCAGGCTTCGAAAGAAATGCATGTTATAATTTGGGGAGATTCTATACAGTTCTTTGGAACACTGCTATAGCTTGGTTGATTGAGTCCCATGGTATGTCGCATGCCTTCATATATTCGTTTAACAGCTCTTTTTGTGTTTGTTTTGCAGATAGTCACTTTTTGCATCTCTCTACACTTGCTCAGCAACACACTGATGAAACAATCAAGAACAACATCCTATTTGTGTTCATATCTACCAGCTTCCAACTTCCCTAAAGCCATGAAAAAAGAAAGCAAAATGAATGTTGTATGTACCCAAATGCATTTGGATTGTACTCTGCCATACAACTAGGAGAACGTGTTCCTGCATTTTTATTTATTTGTTGGAAGACATTTTAAAGAACATAAGTGATTCCCTAAGAAAAAGTTCATCTGGGGCAATGTGAGAAAAGTCAGGCTTACACAGTGGATAGAACTCTCTTTGCTAGTTCCACATCCCTCAATAAACCTTGTTTTGTGAAGCAGCGAGACATGAGCTTCTGCAGATTGACTCCAATGCAGGGTTCAACAGGAGAGCATCCCTGCAGTATTAGCAATGGAATATTTCAATGACATTTTAAAGAAGAGATGTTCTCAGAACCTCTTCAAGCCTCATCCAACCTGAGGGATTCACCCTTTGAAGGAATGTGGTTGGGCAGTTCTTGCTCGGAAGTCCACATGTTCCCTTCTTTGGATTAGTTGTATTTTACATCAGTTCCCTTCACACAATCCAGAATGCAACACAAGCTTCCAGCCACCTCCAGTTTCTCTTGTACCTGAATGAGAAACTGATCTAGAAAATAGGGGAGATTCAACTCCAGATCTTCATTGCCGGCAACTCAGTAGGATCAAAGCCTCACGTGCAGTATTCTTTAGATCAGGGCTGCAGAATGGCAGGCCCCACCCCTTTTGCCTTTGGCCATGCCCACCGCTGGAATGCAGCCCCTGAGAAGCTTCTCCAAAATTGAATTCAGCCCTCAGGATAAAAAGGTTCTGAATCCCTTACTTTAGATAGACCTTTTTTCCCAGAGAGGTAAAGGCAGCCATTCCATGTTCAGTGCTTCTTCGCCTTTCTCACTTTAAGTGGATTATCTTGGACAACAACTAGGATGTGGCTTCCTAGAGGCATGTGGCAGAGTGGGATACTGCATTAAATGAACCTTTGTTCTGATCCAGCAGGGCTCTTCTTATGTCCTTGTAGCTTTGTAGATCGCTTGTACATTCTGGAACAGTTTGTGCATTTGCATGACCAATTTCATCTCATTACTTGTCCGGACGTCTATGAACTCCCAACAATACAACGTGTTTGGAGTGATGTTCAGACAACGTTCAGCCAGACTGAGCCATAGATTCCCAAGCTTAATGTGATGATGGAAAAAAAGCAAAGAAAAAAATGCACCATGAAGCATCCAGGAGCATCCAGGAAAAAAAAACCTGGATAACCGTAGAGGGAAGTGGCTACCACAAGATACGCTTACTAGTGGGGGAAATATAGAAATGTTCATCCATCATGAGCATAAATGGGAAACAAAAGCACTTTTAGCCATCAGCAATTGTATTTGTAGTTAAAGAAATATTGTCAGGAAATCAGCAAGGCTTGGGACAAGTATGGAAAAAGAAACAATTATAGGCCAAGACCTGAAAAAGAAACAATTATAGGCCAAGACCTGAAAAGGTATAATGGCTTGACAATAGCACAAATGTTTGTTTCTATGGTGGGCTGTGCTCACACAACAAAAAGCACACTCTAGTGTTTTCATGTGTTGAAAGTCCTCACAATTGAGGAAACTGGGGAACAATGTTTTTTTTTTTTAGCAACTGAGCCAACCCTGAAAATGATTCTGAAATGGTAGCAGGAACTTATGTGTTTCTTAGCCTATTTATAACATGGGTCTTTTCTGCCTATCCCATTTATATTAACCTGAATCATCTGGCATGTTTGTGGAGAATATACCCCCACCCCCTGTTCCACCCTGTACTCTTCTGAATCTCAATAGGGAATAACAAATTTTATACTCACTGCTGAAATGTCACATATATTTCATGCTCACTGAATTATAGGGGTGGGGGTGGCTGGGGAAACCTGGTGTCTTAAATTAGCAAATTAATTGGAAGCACAGTAATGAGGAAAGTGTGTAATTTAAAAGCGAAAGAGACTATGTGGGAGTTAAGGTTGGCAGAAACTGTTTGTCAAGCTTTTCAATTCCCTTACCAACTGCTTCTCTGAGGGAAACCATGGCGGTCACCTCATAATAGCATGATCACCCAACAGAATCCTGGGAAGGTTCTGAGAATATTGTGTGATAAAAAAATAGTTGAGGAACAGGGCCCATCCCATGCCCACTGGTGTCAGTTAGTAAGTCATCTTTATACCACAAGAGCAGATTGAGAACCAGGCAGGAAAAGGAAACATTTGAAGTGGCATCACCATTCTTTACCCACACCCCTAAAGCAGGGTGCCCTGTGTCTTTGAAGGCCAAACCAGACATACATATGTTTGTTAAAAATGTTCTTGCCAGTTCCGCTGTAAAGGGTGAGGGAGGGTAGGGTAGGCTGACCATATGAAACGGAGGTCAGGGCTCATGTAACTTTAACAGATGTAGAGAAAAGGGAATTTCAGCCAGTGTCATTTGTGTGCAATTAGTTCCTGGTGAAATTCCCTCTTCATCACAACAGTTAAAGTTGCAGGGGCCCTGCCTTCTTTTGTATATGGTCACTCTAGTATAGTGCCTGCAACTTTAACAGTTTTCAAACCATTTTCAAAGTGTCATATCCCGCTTGGTGTAGATCTGGCCCAAGAGGGAAGGCTAGTGGTATCCAGATATTGCTACTAAGTCCCAGATGGCAGACAGCAACCCAAAACTATTTCTCATAACTGAGGATGCCTTTATACACATCGGCAAATTTGCAGGCTTTTGCTGAATAACATTTCATAGACTTGCTTAAAGGAAACTTTAATTGTTATTGAACAGCACAATGAGGTGGACTAGCTGAGGAGAGGTGGGACTTTTTAAGGATGTTTTCAATTCCACAGTGAGGCTCCCAGTAGAGAAAGCTGCTATTCTCAGCTGAAACATGCAGGCAACAGAGGGAAGAAGGATGGACGTGGTTAAGAGTAGCAGATGACAGAGACCTGGGTTCCAATTCCTGCTACATTCATGAGGTTGAGCAAGTTTTCCACTATGGTTTTCACTTCTCCTGTGCCTTCAACAGCAGCTTGACAAAGAAAAATGTAGCAGCTGAACCTTTTTCTTTATTCCCTTTCAGACAATGCAAGGAAATAATTCACCTGCTTAATTTCTCTGTGTTTGGATTGCTGTTAAAGAGGAAATTTAACATTAAACAGGTCTAATCACTCTATATATCGTATTCAATCAATCAATCATATTTCTGTGCCTTACGGTCTGATCCTAAAATACTTGCTCTTAAGTAAGCCTTACTGGATTCAATGGGACTTACTTCTTAGCATGCACAGGATTGTTGCTGCTATTGAGCAACTAGTTGCAATCTCTGGATATCACTAGTCTGTGGGTGGGCAACTTGTGGCCCTTCACATGTTTTGGCCTGTAACTCCCATCAGCCCTAGCCAGCATAGCCAATGGTGAGAGATGATGGGAGTTATAGGCCAAAAAATCTTGAAGGCCACAAATTGCCTTCCATTGCACTAGCCCTACCCAGCATTCCTGGCCATTGGGAGTTGAGGTCCAAAACATCTGCAGGGCACCAGTTGGAGAATGCTGGGGTAGATAATGTTGGACTAGATGAACCAATGATCTGATTTGGTATGTTTCTACTTCATAGGAGCTGCTTGCTTACCCAGAGATCCCTGGAATAGAAGGACAGAATGTGGAACATTGGTAGGATTGTGTGTGAAGAGTGTGTGGTGTAGATATTAGGCAATACAGAGGGAAAGCTAAGATTCCTAGAAGCTTTCTGCTAAGCCATAGACCACAGAGGGGCACAGCGTGAGGATATATCTTCTCCGTGTCCTTGCAACTGCATAATTGCATCTCAAATGGCCCACCTGTGGCCGAGCTGCCTCTGCTTTGTGTATGCTAAGAGTCAAAGGCCAGCTTCTTACACAATGAAAAGAAATGTGAAATGTGTGTGACTGAGGACAACTGCCTGCCTCTGTCGCATGATGAGGGACTAGAACAATCCAGTGGCAAGAAGGAGGAGCCATTGGCCAGCTGAGATGTCTGAAGTAAGACTCATACAGAGATATCTAAGGTCAGAGGAAGGATGCTTACCCAACTGCCAGAGAAGTTTTCTGTGAGAGAAATTAGTTACTTGAAAAGAGCTGTGTAGAAAGGCACCTAACTGAGCCAGTGTTCCTCTCCTTGGATTTCATGAATATTATTAACTTTCTGTATTGTAAAAGAAAAACAACACAAAGGAACACCCCCCCACACACACACACACAATGTTTAACATGAGAAAGAGAGAATGTCAATGAAGTCATTTTTAATGCTTATTTATGATGGCAAGTGTGTGGCTATTATTAAACATGGTATGAAAACAGCACATGGAGATACCTGTTATCCTGCAGCTGCTTCCCTCCAAGAAAAATGTAACTGGTCTCTAAATGAAAATGTACTGGTACACACTCCCCCAAGTGGAGAAGAATTGCAAAAGAAGTGTAGTTTTCTTTCGATCACTGGAGATGTAAGTATCTTTGTAATAGAGTGACCATCTGGAAAGGAGGACAGGGCTCCTGTACCTTTAACAGTTGTATAGAAAAGGGAATTTCAGCAGGTGTCATTAGTATGCATGCAGCACTTGGTGAAATTCCCTCTTCATCACAACAGTTAAAGCTGCCAGAACCCTGCCCTCTTTTGTAGCTGGTCACTCTATTATAGCTCCTGCAGCTTTTACTGTTGTGATGAAGAGGGAATTTCACCAGGTGCTGCATGCATACAAATGACACCTGTGGAAATTCCCTTTTCTATGCAACTGTTAAAGATACAGGAGCCCTGTCCTCCTTTTCATATGGTCACTATACTCTGTAACATTTGCTTTATTTATAAATATGTAAGCAGAACATCTTGGAAGCAGACCGGTGGGCAGAAGATTCCCAGAAGACCAACTGATGTAATCCCCACAATGCTGTACGCACCAATTCCGACTAACTCTGAAGATAAAACACTCTCCATTTCCTCTTCCTATGCCACTTTCCATCTCTCAGTTTTAACCACATAACTGTTCTACTTTTCTGTCCCTCTCTGCCCCCTTCCCTCAACTGGAGAGATCTTGCCTTCTCCAAGCTTTGATGGGTGCTGCATTTCAAAAGTTGGAGTGAGATTCCCAGCTATCAGGAGATGACCTCCTGTCATCAACTCTCTTTTATCATCCTGACCTGTTAGTCAGCCATCATCTTAACAAAGGAAAGGTGAGCACGAAAGCACTTATGTTGACCAGACCCTCCATATTTTCCAGTTTTGAACAGTAACCCAGTTCAGGTGACATGCTAAGCCACAGTGGTTAAGCATTTTGAGTGAAATGTACATTTGTTTATTTGTTTGTTTGTGAAAACATTTGTACCCCACAAGGATCTCAGGTCAGCATACAGATAAAATCATACAAACAATATAGACCAATAAATATACACAGCTAAAAACAAATGAAGCCATTAATAAGCTAAAACCAATATAGAATTTAAAAACAGTAAAACCAATTAAAACATTGGGCATGTCATGTGAACCATGACTTAGTGTGTTGTGTGTTCTATTCCTAATCATGGTGGCTACATAATCACAGTTTAAACACGCTCACTAATCATTTGCTGCAAAAGAGTTAGCAGCCTAGCCATGGCTTAGCATGTTGTCTGAACAGGCTCATTTTCTTCAAATGCACAGCTGCCTCTTGGAGCTGTCTTCCTTCTATATTAAATATTAGCAACACAAAAGAGATAAATAAGTGTATACAATGCAAGATCTCTGTCCTCTCCAAGAGTGTGAAACTTGAACGTGTTCTGTTTAGAAATGGAACTGATGGGATTTAAACCATCATCATCCCTCATGTATATAATTTTCCAGTGGCAAGGGTCCAGGTGGTACTGCTGCTCTCCGAATGGGCACTGCCCTGACCTCATCCAAGATGACAGCAAGCTCCTCTCGGGCCATTTGGCAGCTTGGCTGTTCTTCCTGAGCAACTCCTGCTGTGCCTTCTCCAATCTTAGAATGCTTTGATGTTTGTAAGAGACTAACTGTGCACTGCAGGAACATCCACATAATGGAGACCTGACATGGTTGTTTGTTTGAGTGTGAAAGATAAGCAGCTGGGAGTGGGATTTTGAAAAGAAAAGTAATACAGGAAGTGGTGCTTATTCCTTTTTTTATCTGCCTCCCTGCACTCTCCAGATTACATACCCTCTCGTGTGAAAAACACACCTTTTTTCACCATTTGTGTTTCAATTTGCATGTACTTGAACACTGCAGAGGGTAGTGGAGCTTCATGGGGCAACATGAGTGAAGCAGTTCTCCCTACCACCACCCGGGGCCAGTTCTGCCCAAAATCAGTGTCTGGTTTCTGTTACATACACTTGCATGCCAACATGTATTTCTGCTCCTAACTAAAACTAGGATGGGGATTTGTGATGGGCAAACACTACTCCCCTCTTTCAATTCTCCTTGGATTGACTCAGAATAAATCAAGCTATTCCCCCCCCCCCCCCGAATCAGGAAATAGCCTGGCTTATTTCCGGACGATCAGAATAAAAGACAGTTGTACTCATAATAAAACATAAGATAACAACTTTAACGTACACAAATTTAAAACAGTTAAAAACAATTAACAAAACTACCAGGACACAATAAAAAAACTAACATTAAAAAGCCATATGGTTTCAAATGGCTGGGAGTAAAGTCTTAACTGGTGCTGAAAAGATGACAAAGGTGAACCTCACTAAAGAGAGCATTCCACAATCGGGGCCACCACCAAGAAGGCTGTCTCCCTTGTTGTCATCCTCCAAACCTCCCCTGGTTACCCTACGTGATTTAATTTCAATGGGTCTGTTCTAAGTAGCACTAACATTGGATACAACCTATGGCCTTTTCCACATATCCATTTTATAGAGCCTTCTTTTTACAGACCTATGCCACTGGTTTGATATTTGCTAGACTATATCCTCTTGGGGAAAATGCAGGTTGGACTTAGGCCTACCTGCAGCATGGATGCCACAAGCAACACAGGCATCAGAGGTCTGTTACATTCTCTCTTCTAAAATGTTTTGCCTCAGAGTGCAGAACAAAGAATGGGAAGGAAACAAAAGCAGATTTCCAGCATTTGAAAAATACAGAAAAGCATTGAGTCCTGCCTAAAAGGGCTAAGACACAAACATCAAAAAGCAAATTTGATATTGCAAAATAGATGTGCGGTTTTGTAGAGCTGTTTATATAAATATGTTTATTCATGAAAAGGAAGTTTTAAAAAGTAATCCAATTCCAATCATGCATACATTCATGGATTCCAAATCTCTTCATGAATAACAAATTCAATTCTTGCTCTGTCCATCATATCCCCCAAACTGAAATACATGGTGCTACAGTTGCAGTACAATGGCTTTTTATAGTATGCTATAGGAAAGTCATTCCATCAAGTTCATTCTCACAGGTGCAAAGGGTATTTTAAGGAAAATGATTTCAAGGAACATATTTGTTTGTATAGTCATAACTTATACAACAAAGAGAGGGGGGGGGAAGGAAAGCATTTTTGATATAGGTGAAACTTCCACCAATTTCTTGGAAACTTTTTCTCCAAAGGACAATTCTCTCATGGGGAGAGTCAACTATTAGATAACGATTAATGAGAGGTCAATGGTGAGAGAGCTGCATAATTCTTTAAATTAATCTTGGGCTCATGAATAGTGTTGTCTAGGGGACCACAGCAGGAAGGAAGATACGGAAGTGCACAAGAAAAAGGACATTACGATGTAACTGCAATATTACATATCTTACAATATGTCAGTCTTGTAGATCACTCAAAAGCAGATCATCTGAAAGCAACAACAAAAAACATTCTCTCCTGATTCTTCCCTACTATTGTAATGAATTGGGCCTCAGAAGGTATAAGCCTTCTGTAAAGAAAGACAAGTGGGGTCCTGCAACAAAATATTGCGGTCTATCCCCAGCTCCTCATGGGCTTGCAGGGAAAGAGAGAAAGAAAAATAGGAATGGACAATTTCCATCTCCAGTAAATGAGGTGAATTACTCTAAATTTCTTATCTTTATCGGCTCAGCTAGCGCCACCATTCCAAAAGTCCTGGAAGCTCACCAAATTTTGTCAGAATGCTTTGGTTTTTTAAAAAATATATATTATTTTAAAATCTTTTAATTTACAACTGTATTTCTGCATTCCTAAAGAGTATGTATAAACTACAATCTTGTTTTTGGGTGGCCTGTTTCACTTCCAAATGGATAGCACCTGCGTTTAGTAAAAGGGGGTATGATGTTATAACTCCTATTTAAGACTATGTAATTTTGTGTGTGTGCACAATGAAAATGTTGACCCACTGTGTGGATGCTGTGACAAAGGGAAATTCAATGTTAGACATAGTTAGGAAAAGTATTGAAAATAAAACTGCCAAGATCACACTCCCCGTATGTAAATCTATGGTGTGACCGCACTTAGAATACCGTGTACAGTTCTGGCCACCACGCTTTTTAAAAAAGGATATTGTAGAGTGTCTGCATGCCTTCTCACCCTATTTGTGCTTACCAAACCAGGTCAAGTAGGATTGAGGAGGGCATACGTTTATACAGGGCTCATCTCACCAATAAGCACTGTTGTGTGCAGGAGACAGAATATCCATCCAGATGTTTGTTTTAGTGGCCAGATGTTACTCAAATCTCAAGACAGGGTTTCTTATGGAATTCATTCTGTTACAGAGATATTGCTTTGCCCCCAAGCTGAAACATTACATAAGGGCAAGATATTAGTTACATCACTGGTGTGGATCAGGGGCTAGCACAAATGAAGTGCTAGAAATAAAATCCATTCATATGATTGCCTGGTAAGGTTCACACCCTATGTTTCTGTTGCAAGCAGTGCATTGCAGAGCCATATGGTCTTGAGCAAGTCATTTCTTTGTGCTTGTTACACATCTGCAAAATGCCCAAATAATTTGACAGTCTCCAGTATCATTCTGAGTTATTAGGAATGCTGGAGAGGGGGGAAATCAGCTTGCTCATTGTGTTACAAGCTCCCGTTTGACTCTTTTGGATCATTATCACAGTAAACATGTATTACTTTAGGATGTAGGATAAGTTGTCGAGGATCCTTCTATGGAAGAAAGATTAGTTCCTACCCAAGTCGAAGTTAAATCCTCCAAAGCATAGCAGCTCTCTGTTACATAATTCCTCTTTGTGCCATGGGATCTACTTCCATTGCTTTACTAGGAGGTACAAGAATTCCTTATGGTTATATAATTGTGTTGCTGGGGTTAGATCCAGCTGAAGGAAATTTCTCATAGAGATTTTGTCCTCAAGTTTCCTAAGATTAAATTCCACAATCATGACTCTGGAATCTATTTTAGATATGGAATGGTATACAAATATTAAATAAATAAATAAATAAATAAATAAATCTGGTGTATAGGAAAACTCACTCCTGCAGCACACCCAGAAAGAATGTTACTGTCATGATTAGGCCTTGTTCCCCTTGATGTGGGGGAAGGAGTTTCAGGCTGTCCATCAGCTTCAGATTCTGAAGCTGAAGAAACCGGACTTGAAACCTCCTAGTTTATACAGGCTGTGGGGAAGGTGATATTCCCAGGCTCTTCACCCACCAGGGATGAATATTCACAGGACCTTATCTGTGAGAACATTAACAACTCACAGTCTGTGGGTACTCAGGAATCCTCAGAGGGGGAGGGAACATCAGAGCTGACCGATCCCAGATTCCACAGCAAGTTCAAACTGGCAGAGCTAAAAGTAGGCAAGATCTTCCTTGAAGTGAAAGGGACTCAGGGAAAACACTTACCCTGTTGTTGAAAGGACAATTGTCTCTCTTAGCCAAGTGTAGCCTAGGGGAACTTCCCAAAGTTTAAGCTTTTGTTAGGTGCAAAAGATGTTCATTGGCTGAATAAAGCTTTGTGGATTACTTGGCAGACCTCTTTATTGTCTTGCAAGGAAGTGGGAGGGCTGGAAATATGACAGTTACTGAGAACATAGACTGGAAACACAGGCTGAATGATTCAGAGTGCTGTGGTCTCCTGCTGCTGTCCCACAATAGTGACAATTTCTTTACACAGAGAAAGAAAGAGGAAGCAGCAACAACCACGTGGCCCATTCAGTGGGTGTTTTTATTGCACTGCTTCTCCTGCACACAGCAGGAAATGGCAGCATGTTTCACCCCCCAAAAAATAAGTCAGATTTACTGGGGTCTATTTGTTGCAGAAAAAAGACCAGAAGGAGCGGGAGACACATGGTAGGCAGACGTCATCAAAAGGATGTGCAAAAAAACATGAGTGGGCAGTAATGAGCATGCAATAAAACACTCGTCTGATGCCGCCCCCAGTTAGTCATGCCATCACCACTCCCGCTAATAGTGAACTTCGGTGGTTATGTGCCGACAGGTTTGGAGCCAAAACAGAGCCACTAAGAAATAAGAGAGGGATCCGCATTCATAGGTGAACATGTTTGAGGTATGCAAAAGTACGGTTTAAAAGGCTAATTCAGAGAGAAATTACATTTCAAGGGTATATGTGGGGGAGGAAAGCTGACACTTTCATCAGATATCCACAATCCTTTGCACAAACTTAATTTCAAGCTCTGTTGAAGATTGCATTTAGCTGCATTTAAAAAAGAGGGAAAAAAAGACATTGACTTAATTTCAGAGGCAGATGCATGAAAATGAGAAAGATGGACCTTTCGCTGTGAAGATCGCCTCATGCTCAGTCCTTAAATGTTCAGTCTAGCATCGTTTCCCCTTCTCCCCTAGCTCTGCAGCTGAGGTCAGATGATGCACAGAACAGATACTCTTGGACTGCGTCAGTGGAGATTGCTGCTTCTTTTAAGGTATTAAATCAACTTTAAATTCAAGAAGACTGAAGTTTATAAAAAATAAATATATCTGCATTTAAAGAAAGAAATCTGTGGCCTTGATGAGCAGTTTAGCTTGGATTGAAGAAATTTATCTATCCCTTTTTAATTTTGATTCAAAAAGGATGGGAAAGATGAAAACAACACAGATGAAGAAAAAGACTTCACAGTGTAATCCTGTGCATGTTTGCTCAGAGAAATTGAAGGGGGCTTATCTTTCTCCCTCGTATGTGTGCACAGGATTGAAGTCTAAGTCTACAATTTATGTAATACATAACTTGTAGATATGGAAGGATGCGCTTTAAATAGAAGATTGGCTAGGATCTTGAGTTTTCTCCCACTGACTAGAGTATCCCTTGAATGAAGTTCTGGTCACTGGATGCTCCTGCCAGTGGAAGGGGTAGGAAAGGGGATTTTCATTGATTTCACCATCCTGCAACCCTTTGAAAATCTGCTCCGGGTTTCTGGAAAACCTACTGGAGCAGGCAGAAGGAGTGCAGCTGCAGGGGAAGAAGGGAATCAGCAAAAATAGCCTCCCACTCCCTTTCTGCCAGTGGGATCCTCTTCTGAATCTCCATCCCATCCATGAACAGGAGGAACCTTTCAGTTCCCGGAACATAGGAAGCTGCTTGTACTGAATCAGACTATTGGTCCACCTAGCCCAGTATTGCTGAAACTGACTGGCTCTCCATGGTTTCAGGCAGGATTCTTTCCTAGCCCTTCCTTGAGAAGCCTATAATCGAACCTGGGACCTTCTGCATGTAAAGCATGGGCTCTATCACACTGAACTATGGCCCCTCTATTTAGGATCCATGGCTGGCTATACAAAATGTAATAAAAAGAGATCCAAATATAATATACAGTAAAAACACTAAAATCACATCAAATACAGCAAAAAAGGTCAGGAAATACATAAAACAGACAGCTCATATAACCAGTTTAAGCAGCCATTTTAAAATGCCTAAGCAAAACAATTAAGCATTCAATGGCGGTGCCAATCAAACCTCTATGGAGAGAGTGTTCCATAAATGGGGTGCCACAACAAAGAAGGCTATCCTCTTTCCCCCTGCAGCCCGCAGCACCACCTCACAGAGCAGATTCTAAGTGGGGATAGGGGGCTGCTGGGGGAGGGGCAATCAATTACTCTCCCCTCCATCCGTAGGATCATCCTGTTCGTGGAGTTCCACTCAGCCTAATTCTGGATCCAATCCATTGTTTTAAGCAACAACTCCGAATGTTAGCTGTAATGTTTGTGAGCTTTTCTTTATCAAATAAAAGAGGATTGGTAATGTTGAATTCCCCCTGCCACAAAAGAAATGACAGAGCATGGATAAAATAAGAGAAATGCCACACCAGTAAACTATACAGCAGCGTTCCCCAACCTAATGCTTTCCAGATGTGTTTGATTGCAATTCCCATCATTCCAGTCAGCATGCTATACAGAATAATCCCATGACAGTCTGTATCTAACAACATAGAAAAGGCCTATATATCACCATCAGTCTTTGTGGCACCGCACATAAAGTAGCTCACAATCGAAAATACAAAGCAGAGAGAAAACCACTCAAAGGGCTTCTTTGAACAAGTGATTTATTGCACGCTCGTGATTGGCCATTCACAAAAGTTTTCAGGTCCATTATTTGATGTTATCAACAACCAGGACATCTCCTGCTATGAAATAGTTAAACAATCAAAATCACTTCCACATGATGTAGTGATGGCTACCACTTTGGATGGCTTTAAAAGGGGATTTGACAAATTCATGGAGGACAAGGCTATCAGTGGCTACTAGTTCTGATGGCTATATGCTATCTCCAGTATCAAAGGCAGTATGTCTATGTACACCAGTTGCTGAGGAACATGAGTGAGAGGTTGCTATTGCACTCATGTCCTACTCGTAGGTTTCCGACTATGTGAACAGAATGCTGGTCTAGATGGATCCTTGATCTGATCCAGCATGGCTCTTTTGTTCTTATGTTCTCAACAGGAATCTGGTTGGCCACAGTGGGAACCAGGATGCTGGACAGGTCTGATCCAGCAGGGCTCTTCTTATCTTTACATTTACTTTCACATTTGGATGATACTTTCATATTAAAAATAGATTTATGTTCTTCCCCTCCACCGTTTAAACAACATGAATAAGGATTAAGCATGTAAAATTGCAGAAGGGCAAGGGTGAGTGGGTGGAGGGAAAAAGTTTTGCACAATAGCCCAGGGCTCTCCCAAATGACAATTCAGGGAGCAACATGGGGTCAGTGGCAAACAGGGGTCTTTTCTTCGTTTTAGTGTTTGAGAGCAGCTGACTGAGCATGAACATGATTACAGATGCTCATTTACTTTAGAAATGTATTCTTCTCTACAACAAAAGTCAGAAGCAAACAACATTTCATTCCTGTAGTCATGATCACAGTGCTCTGATTTAGCTTGGCAAATAGGTTTTTGTTTACTTAACACATCAGAAACGTAGAGCCAGTTGCGAAACATGTGAGAAAGGAAGAAGAGAAATTTTAGTTTTGTATTTCACAACTGGGGTAATAGACATGGCTACCTAAAAGGGGGCGGGGGTTGCATAAAAACATTAACGTCCCGGTCTAAAACGATCTAGGTAGCTGCACCGCAGAGAGAATACTTTCTATTATAGCAGGCCTCCCTCCGACGCGCGTTTGTGCACCGATTGGCTTTCAATAGTAAGGGACCGTTCTTGTAAGACTCCAACTCCCAGCATGCAATGTTCTCCAGCGAGAGCGTGCTAAGCGCCGCGTTGCATCCTGGAAACTGTAGTCCTAGAAACCCCAGTTATGCAAAACACAGCGGTGTTAATTGAAGGGGGCGTAGCTTCGCGACGGTCGTTCAGCGGAAGTGCTGAATGCGAGCGTCCCTCAGGTGGACAGACAGGTAGGTGAGCAGTTTCACGTCTTTGAGGGCTACCGCCTCCCCTGAAAACCGGTGTGGGGAAGTTGGGGCTCAGCGTGAGTCCCTTCTTTTGACCGGGAGGGAGCGAGCTCGAACCCAAGCAGGCCGTCCGACCGGCCTTGGAAAAAATAATTTGAAGTTGGCCTTTCCCTCCCACAGACGTAATTAATAGTCCTAGAGTCTGTTCGAGACCGAAGGCTCTTTTCAGAGTGCTTTATAAACTTAACTGTGGGGAAAAGAGAGTTGAATAAAGACAATAATGGATATTTTAGCTTTACTCTTAGTGTCTGTAGCAACTGATTTTGTGGGAAATTTTTAAATTAGAAAGCTAAGGATTGCATTTATTTAACTGATTTATATCCTGCTTACTATATTTTAATAAGAATAATATATTTATTTCTTACCCGCCTCTACCTCTGGATCGAGGCGGGGAACATCAAACACGAATGATACAAAATACATAGAACTGATTAAAAGCATATAAAATACCTAACTAAGTGGGTTGCAAGAAAATCTAAATATAGTAAAATGCAATTAAAATACATAATAGTTAATAGGCACAACTCTTCTGTCTGCTAAGCTTTGGAGCGCAAATGTATGCAGTTGAGTTCTGGATTTTGGCTGGGAGGGGATTTGTAACAAGATCGTTTTTTGCTGCAGGGGGTGTTTGTGTGTGTTTTTGGCTCTCAGCAAAAGAGTAAAATCACCCTCCCCATGTTTTGGTCAGACTTCTCCCACCCTCTCCTCACCTGCTTGCATTTCTCTAAGGAATAAAAGAAAACCAAATGCTGGACCATAATTATGGACTATGTTGCCAAGTTGTCAGATTTTATTTACTTTCAGGACTCCACTGCCTGCAGTATGGGTGTAATAACATAGGGTAGCATTGTAGGGCTGTTGCAAGCAACTCATGTCTGTCTTCCCTGCCACCTCCCCTTTTAGTATGTAAGTAATGGCATATTGGACTTGGCAGGGCAATTTTTAAAACTTTTAAAGACTCAAAAAGCTGAAATTTTCACATGAAATATTTAGAATAACACCTTTTTCCTGCAGGAAGTTCTTGCTGGTAACCATTCACAGTTACATTAAAATTCTGGGTTTCCCCATTGTAATTTGTTTCCTATGGAAGCTCTCACCTTTGCCCCAGCAAAAGGTTTTTTAAAAATGGCTTCCAGCGTGAATGCAGAAGTTCCTTATCTACACTATAAATGGATTACAATGCTGCTTTCAACAGTCTTGTGGAACTTTAAAACCTAACAAATTTATCTTTGCATAAGCTTTTGTGGATGCTCTTGGCTTCTGCTGACTTTTTTTTTAATCATTGTGCTTACTCCTTCTACAGCACAATGATGGAGAAAGCAGGAAAGTGAAATTGGTGAGGTGGGGAAACAAATGAGGAAGCATGATGTAAATAAAGTGAAGTTTCTGTAGGGCACAAAATGTATTTGTTAAAAATATGCAAGTCCTCCCCAGCCAGTTAAGGGCTGACCATGCTCAGCCACCATGGTATGTTCACTTTTGGTTCGAAAAGAGAAATGTAAAATAGGAGGGGAGGTTGGAATGGAATATCCTGGAAGAAGACATGGATAGGAGGCCTCAAACCTTTAATAGGAGGCATTCCACACTGCAATATTTTATTGCGGGCTCCACTTGCATATAATAATTCTACTCTCAAAATAATAATGGAAAAGAACTTTATTGGATCAGGATTGTGGAGGATATGCCAGAGCTTACCAGGGATGCCTTAAATTATCAGCATTTTGAAGCTGTTCTCACCTATCCAATGGAGGAAAGGGGAAGTGGCTTGTATTAGTCAATGGTGGCAACTAAATACTGGGTGGCCCAAAAGTAGGTATACAGTTGTTTAGAATGTTGATGGGAGGGGGAGAGAATGTGTGAGTAGATGTGTGGGTAGAGTCAGAATGACAGTTGGGAAGAGTGGCAGGTGGTGACAGATGTGGAGAGGGAGGGGAGGGAGGCCCAAAAGTAGGTACAGTTGTTTAGTTTTTTAGGTTTTTTTTTACTGATATTGTGAATGATGACAGCGAACTTGAGTCAAGAACAAAGAAAGTGGATTCTAAAGCAGTAGTGGAAGACTGAAAATGCCGAGCAGGTGCGCACAGTGTGGCAAGAAGCATCTGACACTCCTCCACCAACACGTCTGACAATTTATCGTCTTAGAGATAAATTTGAAGCAACAGGTGCAGTGGCTAATGCACCGAAATCTGGATGTCCTAGGACATCTATGACAGAGGAAAATGAGATGAGAGTTGCTCTGACATTTGTGAACAGTCCGAAAAAGTCCACACAACGTGCGTCTAAGCAGTTATTCATACCTAGAATGTCCTTGCAACGCTTAATGCGTACATTGAAACTGAAGCCGTACCGTCCAAGACTGTTACATGGTCTTCTGGAGGATGACCCAAACCATCGGTTGCAATTCTGTGAGATGATGTATAACCAAATCTCTAACGAACCAGACCTTCTTGATAAGATCATCTGGTCAGATGAGGCTTCTTTCAAGTTGTCAGGCCACATGAACAGGCATAACTGTGTGTATTGGGCAGATGAAAATCCTCATTTGACTATCACATCTCAACTGAACCAGCCAGGCGTCACAGTGTGGGGTGCACTGTCCAGCGAAGGTGTTGTAGGACCGGTTTTCTTCCATACAACTGGATAGTAACAATGACCTAAACATGTTATGCGACATGGTAGTGCCACAACTCAGAACCAGGGCTAACTTTGCTGAACTGCTCTTCCAACAAAATGGGGCACTTCCCCATTATGCTTCTGCAGTAAGGGACTATCTTGACAACACCTTCCCACAGCATTGGATCGGACAAAGTGGCAGCATTGAATGGCCGCCACGTTCACCCAACTTAACACCAATGGACTTCTTTTTGGGGGGCATAGTAAAGGATAAGGTTTTTGAGAGGAATCCCCAGACAGTGAACAAATTAAAAGAGTTCATCTCGGAAGCATTTATGCAGACATTGATGCAGACCGGAATTTGTGTCGTACTGTGTGTCACAGTGTTCTGAACAGGTTCGAGGAATGTTGCAACGTTGATGGAATACATTTCGAGCACTTACAAGATTAAACAGTGTTAAACAAATGTAAATGTAATAAACAATGTAATAAAATGCAAATAAACTATACCGTATAACTAATGTAATAAAATGCAAATAAACTATACTGTATACCTACTTTTGGGCCACTTGGTATAGGTTAGCCATGTGGTTGTCTCCATATTGGGCAATAAGCAAAGTTCATACTCTTATATAAATTATGCAAATGAACAGAGATTCACAGTTCTCTCACTTAGGATATAAGGAGCTAGTTGTAACAGCCTTTGTGCTAGAGACAAATAAAATGTTTTATCATACAAGGAGCTGCTTATACCTTTTATTCATCAGCACAGTATTATATAGTCCTGACTGACAGCAGCTATCCAGTGCCCAAGCTGAGATCTTTCACAACCATATTACTTGAGATTACTAAGACCTAACATGGGACTACCTAAGACATATGAGGTTGGAACTATTGTTGAGTTTGAAATAGTATTCCTAGTCATAGTTTAAATGCTATTCCATCCAATTTATTGAGTCAAATGTTATGAAGTTTTGTATTATTTGTACATTTTATCGCTTTTCTCATCTTCATTACAGATCAACTAATGAAAGAATGGCTAAAGATGCACAGAAGATGATTAAAGTCTAAAATGTTTGATTTAGAATAATACGTGCATTGCATGATATGCTCAGAACGCAGAGTGCTATCCAAAGATGCAAGCTTTCTTGCTCAGCTGCCCAACAAGAACATGTACTGCTGCTTTCACTATTGTACCCATTAAGTTAAAACATTGGTGTGTCCTGAAGAATTAAAACATTAGCAGAGCTAACTGTTGTGCATGGCCTTTGGGAGGAAAATGTCCCTTTCTCGAGTTGAAAATCCTTGTTTTCTGCTTTTCTTGATAATCTTTCAAGCAATATTCATCTTGATTTTGTACCGAGGCAGCACTTCAGTTGCATTTCATGGTTACTCAGTTGTTCCTAAGCAATTGGACTACTCAATAAGACAGGATGTCTATACAAATCTCAGTTTGTTCACTCATGATCCTGATAAGGCAACTATGCTACCCTGCACATCACAGTCATCGATACATGGTATGTATAAAATGAAAACGGTGCACAGTAAGGATCCTTAGTCTTTCTCAGGCCTATTGTCATAATTTGATCTAGGTCAGCGAAGCCTAATGATTTGACTAACAAATGGAGACCTTACGTGAAGGTTATCTTAATATGTAGATGTCAGGTAGTTGTTATCCTGGAACAGGCTCCCAGTTGTGACCAGATACTAGATAGTAATGTGGGGCAGTGTTTATTTTTCTGCAGATTTTTTTCATTTCATAAATGTATTAGTGACAATAAATGGCTGTCAATTGCAAATACAATATTAGGCAAGCGTGGCAGTTTCAAAGTTTTAAGTTACGTTTTTCCTTAGCAGGTATGTGCAAGAATACATATATTACATTGAAATATGTACATGTTTCAGTGTCAAGTGGAACTAATTGGTGATCAAGAAACTGGAAGTACCCCAACAACTGTAGTGCAAGAGAGTTGAACTCTTTTGAAACAAATGAATGGTAGCCAACATATCATGCACAATTCTTTCAGTTGCTAAAATTAATTAGTGCAACCTTCCCCAACCTGTTGTCTTCCAGGTGTGTTGAGCTACAAGTCCCACTATCCCCATCAGCCATGGTGAAAGAAGGATGCTGGGAGTTGTAGTTGAATCTGTCTGGAAGGGAAAGCTGAATTAGAGAGCAATCCTATGGTTCCTGGGTGAACTTCCCACCTCTGAAGGAGGAGTCGGAGATCCAACCCCACCCCTCACCAGCCCCTTGTTGCTGATGTGAAAAGAAACTCACTGGCTGCCTCTCTGAAGTCGGAAAATCAACCTTGTAAAGAACGTTTAGGTGGACGTGGAGGGGAGGAGAGCAGAGGGGCCAGGATACGATTTATCTTGAGCCTCCTCCAGCCTCTCCCCCTCTAGCAAAGTGTCCTTGCTAGTTGGGCTAAAAAGCCTGTCTAGTAAAAAAAATCAAACATTGGAGGATGGGGATGCAAAGATCGCTTCTCCTGCACTTCTGCTTTGCTGGTTTCAACCCGGCAGGGTATAGGAATCTTGGAAGCCTCCAGGTTTGGGGGCTTTTGAGTAGTGAGGACACAATCCATACTAAAAACTGTTGACACACTAAGGGCAGAACTGTATAGATTGCGCCCTTGCTACTTGAAAGACCCCCCCAAGCTTGGAGGCTTCTGAGATTCCTATACCCTAAAGGCTTCTGAGATTCCTGAAGCCAGCAGGATAGGAGGTGCAAGTTTGGGAATTTGCAAACATTTTCAGAGAAAATGTGACCCATTTATATTCAGGATTGCAAATGGGACGTTTTTGAGTGATTTGTAAACTGAAATGAAGTTCTCATACATCCCTACAAATGTGATAGATGGTCAATGTGACCCATTTGCTAAGGACTTTTCAGAGTAGATCTGCCTTAATCTTTTATATATAATGGTCTGTTTATATCTAGTGGAATGGTTTTGTTGGATTCCAAGATACATTTTGAGGTTTTTCCGTATTCTAGTGATGTTAGATATAGGTGGTGGTAATAATAATAATAATAATAATAATAATAATTTTATTTATTTATTTCTTACCTGCTTCTCCCTTTGGATTGAGGCAGGGAACACCATTAGTATAACAATACAATAAAAATCAAATACATAAAATTAATTAAAAGAGCATATAAACCAAGCACAATATCAAGATAACAACCACAACATATTAAAATTCTTGGTTTAAAGTTCATCTGGGTAGACCTGCTGGAAGAGGCTAGTCTTTATAGCTGTCTTAAACTCAAGAGAGAGTTGTTGATGAATCTCCTTTGTCAGGCCATTCCACAGTCTGGGGGTGACAGAAGAAAAGGTCCTCTGGGTAACAGTTGTCAGCCTAGGTTTAGCTGACTGAAGTAAGTGCTCCCCAGAGGATCTGAGTGTGTGAGGCGGGTTGTATGGGAGAAGGTGATCCCGCAGGTAATCTGGACCCAAACTTTGTATGAAGATTAAAGTACAGCTTCAGTTAGAGCTAATTGAATGGGGAACTGGAAATGAAACCACTGTTTCTTGTCTACATTAGAACTTGGAATTTTGATAGAATTAGTGGATCAGGCCAGGCAATCTACTTGAAGAGCAGTTTCAATTCCCCCCGCCCAAAAAAACACAGACACATAAGCAGGTAAAGGCCAGTTGAATGTCTTGATTTTTCTTGCGTTCAGGCATTCCAGACTTTGCCTGTGTGACAAGTTTAACAAGTGCTTCTTCCTCCCAGTTGCCATCCCAGCTGTATGCCACAGAGCTTGTTGGATGTTTTGACTTCCTGTGTAAATTATTCCTTGTTGAGCTTTCTTTGTGGTTTCTCAGATCTTCTGAGAATACCCAGATATAGTTTGGTAACTACAGATATACGCTCTGATCTTGTGTTTCTTTGCTCTTAAAGTGTATTCTGATCTGATTTCACAGACATTCAACAGCGCATGAGCATTTCTGCATAATTCCTTTGAAACTCATTCTACATTATTTTTTGTGCTTTGTGTTGGGTATTTATGTCTTTTTGTATTTCTTTATGCAGCTGCCTTTTCCAGGAAGCAGATTTTCCTATAACAATTAACTTTCCTTATTTGGGATACTGACCTTGATGTCTTAAGATGTTGCACCAACTTGCATGTGCTAGAAATTAGCATCTTGTAGTCCCACATTAACTACTATCTGGCATGCTGCTATTTTAAAATTATTAATTTGCAGTAACTACCTCTAAGTAACTGCCTGACTTTGAATTTGTTCTCATATGGCTTATTTCAGTGCCTGTTTTTCTTATTGCTTTACATGCCTGATTACATTAAACTTGCAGTTGATTCAGGATACAAATATCCCATGATTCATTAAGGTGCATTTTACTGTGACTCTTGGAATAAGGAGCTTTCTGCTGAAGGCAGTGGCATGAGAAAATCAATGAGCATGTCTTTCCAGGAGGAAATCCGAAACCAGGCAAGGTGATATGATAGCACCTGCTTGCTATTTTGGAGTTGGGGCATATTTATTTATTTATTTCAACATTTATATCCTGCCCTATATCACAAGGATTTCAGGGCGGCGTACAGATAAAACCATACATATAAAATAGAATATACAATTCTAAAACAAATTAAACCATTAATATATTAAAAGCAATGTTAAGATTTTATTTGTTTAAATATAAAAGCAAATGTATTTTTTCTGTTACTAAGAAGAAAAGTAAAAGAGAGATGACTTGATATCTCAAGTACTCTGAACAGTTGCCAAATCAAGTGCAGCTGGTAAGCACCTAAAGACCAAGGTCATTTGGTTTCTTCCCTGTGTGCTGGAAGGCATAGCAACACATGGGGAGATATGCAGCCAACGCTGTGATAGGTCCACAGTGCTATAAATGTACAGCATGTGGAGAAACAGTGTGGGTGATGATGATGGTGAATGTTAGTGGTAGGTTATGGTTGGTTGGAAGTATTGCTGAAGATATTAGAGGAATGTTTTGTTCTATGTAAATACTTGTAAAGTAAACTTAGTATAGTAGTTTAAAACACTGCTGTGTCTGAGTATTTACTGATTACCAGGACATCTGTCTGCTACCAGTGAGCTCTGCTGTTATTCCGCTGCTGTGTGCTTGCACTCTGTACATGCTCAGAGAGTGCAGTGCATCACAAACTCTGACAGGTTATGGGCCCAGCCTGCTAGGGCTGCTAGGGCTGCTAGGGTTGTTAGAGCTGCTAGGCCAGTAGGGCTACTAGAGCTGCAAGGCTACCCAAGGTGTCCAGAGTGTCCAGACAGCCTAGAGGACTCCCTGCGTGGTGGCAGAGCGTTGTGAGAATCCTGGAAGTGAAGAGTGACTTCTCAAATCTGCAGTCCAGTGAGTGTCGTTGCTGAGTGCCTTGGAGGGGCTGAAAGCTGAAAAGCAAGCAAGACATCTGTGTGCAGTAATTTGAGATGGCAGCAAGTATGTCGGCAGCTAATCTACCACTCAATCGTCTAAATGAAAACAATTATCTGGCTTGGAGCATTAAGATGGAACAATATCTAAGGAGAGAAGGTTTATGGACGGTTGTCTGTGACCCTCCAGCTCAGCCAGATGAAGAAGAGCAGAGAAACATAGAGAAAGCTTTGGCCAGCATTATCTTGTGTTTAGAAGATAACCAACTTGTTTATGTAAGGAGGCTGGTGTCCGTGCAGGAATGCTGGAAAACTCTCAGAGAGATTTATGTGAGAGAAACGGCAGCCAGCAAAGTTATGCTAACAAGAAAATTGTACAGAGCACAACTTGAACCAGGAGCCAGCATATCTGCACATTTAAGCATGATGAGGCAACTGTTTGCGGATCTGGAGGAGCACGGCATGTCTTTCACTGAATCCCACAAAGTGTACGTCGTTCTCAGCTCACTGGATGATTCGTGGGACAATCTTGTTTTGAGCCTGGAAGCAATGCAAGAATCCGAGCTCACGCTTCGTTTTCTGACCGGCCGATTGCTGGAAGAAGAAAAGAAGAGGCAAGAGAGGCAGACTGCCAAGCCTAGAGACACCCACGTTAAACAAGCAGCTTGTGAAGATAAGGAGAAAGTGTTTACAGTTCGGCGCTGTTTTCGTTGTGGTTTGCCCGGGCATCTGCGGAGAGATTGTCCCAACCAAACGAAGGAGAAAGCAGCAACAAGCAAGAAAAAATCTGCTAAACCGAAGGTCTCCGTAGTTAAAGCTGCAGAGAACAACCCAGAATGTACCTGGTTGATGGACAGTGGTTCCAGTCAGCATATTGTGAACAACCAGAGTTTGTTTACAAGTCTACATTCTGCTAGCCGGGACCATGTTACATTAGCAGATGGCAAATCTTCAGCTGTGACTGCAGAAGGTTGTGTATATGTGCCATGTATTGATAAAACTGTAAGCAAGGTTTTGTGTGTGCCAAGTTTGGAACACAATTTGTTAAGTGTATCTTGTTTGGATAAGGAAGGATATTGTGTATCATTCTCAAACAGCAAGTGTGAAGTGAGCAAACAAAACAATGTTGTAGCTTTAGGTGTACTTAGGAACAATCTTTATGAAATGTTGCCTAAAGGTCTAGAAACATCTAGAAATGTAAATTCTGTTATGAATAACACACCTTTGCATAATGATTGTGTGCATTTGCTGCATAGGAGACTTGCACATGTTGGGTTCCAAATACTGAAAAAAATGCCTGAAATGTGTGTAGGACTGAATGTAAAAGCCTGTGACAAATATCTAGACTGTACTGCATGTAAAGTGGCTAAATCCAAGGTTGCTCCAATCTGTAAGAAGAGTAACAGAGTTGCCACGGCAGCATTTGAGATAATACATGCAGATTTAATTGGTCCTATGACTGCAACATTAGGAGGGGCAAAGTATGCTTTAATTCTGGTGGATGACTACACTAGATATGGTTTTTGTTATGTGATGAAAAACAAAAGTGAAACGTTTACTGTTTTCAAAGATTGGCTGAGTTGGGTGGAGCGGAAATTCTCTACCAAAGTAAAGCAATTGCAAACAGACAGAGGGGGGGAGTTTATGGCTGAAACATTCCAAAAATGGCTTAGGCAGAAAGGAATTTCAGCAAGACGAACTGCTCCACACTCACCATGGCAAAATGGCGTTGCAGAAAGAAGGAATGGGGTTCTGCAAACAATGAAAGATGCCATGTTGACAGACTCTGGGTTGCATGCTCATTTTTGGGGAGAAGCAATGCTAACAGCTAATTACATTGCTAATAGGCTTTGGAGCTCAGCAATAGATAACACTCCATATTTCCTCATGTTTGGAAAGAAGCCATCCCTGGCTCATCTCAGAGTTTTTGGGAGTGATGCCTGGGTGAACATCCCCAAGGTAGCTAGGAGGAAAGGGCAGCCAAAAGCCAGGAAAATGAAATTCCTAGGCTATGCACCTAGTTCAAAAGCATACAGGTTTTATGCTGGAAATGGAAACATAGTAATTTCTAGATCAGCAAGTTTTCAGGAGCAGTGTGACTGGGAACGTTTGCACGGCAGTGAAGTGTGTTTGCCTATACAGGAAAACATAGGCAGATCACCACAGCCAGTAGAGAGACAAACAAACAGTTCCACAACTCTTTCAAGTCCTAAGAAGGAGGAGGAAGAGGAGGAGGAGGGAGAGAACAGAAATGTTTTTATTCCCAGACGGTCAGAAAGAAGTACAAAGGGAATACCTCCTGAGAGATATATGGCCAGTGAAGTACAAGTGTGCCACATATCTTATGAACCAGAGAACTATGCAGATGTTCAAAGATTGTCAAATCCAGAGAAAAATCTATGGTATGAGGCTATGGATGAGGAAATGGAAGCCATGGCAAAATACAATGTGTTTACCCCTACAATGCTACCAAAAGGTAAAAAAGTGGTTGGTTGTAGGTGGGTGTTCAAAAAGAAATTGCTGATGTCAGGAGAGACAATGTATAAGGCTAGACTTGTGGCAAAAGGGTTCACACAGGAAAAGAATGTGCACTATGATGAAACCTTTGCACCTACTGTGAAAGCTGAGTCAATGAGAGTAATGTTAACTCTAGCTGCAAAATATGATTGTCAGGTGAATCATTTTGATATAAAGACAGCATATTTGAATGCACCATTACAGGAAGAGATTTACATGGCTCAAATTCCTGGTTATGAGTCAAATGTGCCAGGCTCTGTGTACAAATTAAACAGAGCTATCTATGGTTTGAAGCAGTCAGCAAGGAATTGGAACCAGTGTTTGCATGAAGCATTGGAGTCAATGGGTTTCAAAAATGGAATGGCTGACCCATGTTTATATACAAAAGGTGTCAACAGTGAACAAATGTGGTTGTTATCTTTTGTGGATGATATATGTTTAATTTCAAAAACAAAAACTCAGGTTAAAGAATTTGCAGAGCAACTGAGTAAATATTTTGAATTAAAGGATTTGGGTCCAATCCATGACTACCTAGGAGTGGAAGTCACAAAGCAAAAAGGGGCTTATGTGTTAAGTCAAAAAACAGAAAATCAAAAATCTGCTTGCAAAATTCCACATGGAGGAATGTAAAAGTGTTAAAACTCCCATGGTGGCTGGTTTTCAGTGTAATGACAGTGACACAGAATTTTGTGACAGAGACCTATACCAGTCAGCAATAGGAAGTCTACTCTATTTAGCTCAATGGTCTAGGCCAGATTTGGCTAATGCAGTTGGCATATTGAGCAGATTTGTGTCCAAACCAACGAATAGTGCCTGGCAAGCAGTTAAAAGAGTACTCAGGTACTTAAAAGGGACTATTGATGTGTCTTTAGAATTAAGACCATTGGACACATTATCACTAGAGTGTTACACAGACAGTGACTGGGCTGGTGACAGTCAAGACAGGAAATCCACCTCAGGAATTGTAATAAAACTGGGCAACAGTTTAGTGGGGTGGAAATCCAGAAAACAACGGTTAATTGCCCTGTCTACCTCAGAGGCTGAGTTTTCAGCATTGCCTGAGGCTTGTACAGAAATAATTTGGTTCATCCAGTTGCTGAAAGATATGAAATTGCAAGTGAAAACTCCAATTAAAGTTTTTGAAGACAATCAGACTTGCATTCATATGGCAAAGTCAGAAAGGGTGAACGCAAGGAGTAAACATGTTGATATTCGTTACTGCAACGTAAGACAAGCTGTACATGATGGATTGATTGAACTTGTTTATTGTAACACCGAGGTAAATGTGGCTGATGTATTCACAAAACCTTTGAATGTACAAAGACATGAACAATTGTCAAAACAGCTTGGAATGCTAGAATGTCAGACAGAATGAAAATGTTTGTTAGTTACAGAAAAAAGGAGGGGTGTTAAGATTTTATTTGTTTAAATATAAAAGCAAATGTATTTTTTCTGTTACTAAGAAGAAAAGTAAAAGAGAGATGACTTGATATCTCAAGTACTCTGAACAGTTGCCAAATCAAGTGCAGCTGGTAAGCACCTAAAGACCAAGGTCATTTGGTTTCTTCCCTGTGTGCTGGAAGGCATAGCAACACATGGGGAGATATGCAGCCAACGCTGTGATAGGTCCACAGTGCTATAAATGTACAGCATGTGGAGAAACAGTGTGGGTGATGATGATGGTGAATGTTAGTGGTAGGTTATGGTTGGTTGGAAGTATTGCTGAAGATATTAGAGGAATGTTTTGTTCTATGTAAATACTTGTAAAGTAAACTTAGTATAGTAGTTTAAAACACTGCTGTGTCTGAGTATTTACTGATTACCAGGACATCTGTCTGCTACCAGTGAGCTCTGCTGTTATTCCGCTGCTGTGTGCTTGCACTCTGTACATGCTCAGAGAGTGCAGTGCATCACAAACTCTGACAAGCAATACGAAATTTTAAACAGTAAAATCCAGTTAAAACAAGACAGTGCTGGTGGATTTAGCCATCAAAGGCTTTAATAAAAAGCCATGTCTTAACCTGGTGCCAAAATGAAGCCAGTACCAGCGCCAGTCGGGCCTCCAGTGGGAGGGCATTCCACAGCCGGGGTGCCACAACAGAGAAAGCATAGTGTGGCAGCCTAGACTTTGAATCCAAAAATTAGGTTTCATAGGCCAAACATCAAAGAGAATATTAGCAGAGCATACCAACTTAAACTGGTAAAACAGACTCCTGGACACTGCAGCCATCTGATGTTCAGCAGTTAGTGCAGAGTCTAGGTGACCAGTTAGTGCAGAGTCTAGAAAAAACTCAGACTTGGCTTTTTATGTGGAGTGCAAGCCCGTCTATTCCTATCCTCAATATGCAATGAGGACAGAAATAACTTGGTGCTGTTATTTTTTTCATTTTTGTTTTTGATATAAAATAGCTATGAGTGCTTTCATGTAGGAGTCATCATAAAGCTGAAAACGGTACTGCTTTTTGTTTTTTAAACAAAACTCAAAAGGGGAAAAATCCGTAATACGAAATGTCTACAATGGGCAAGTTTGGATGTAGTGCTAAGTCATGGTTTAGTGTGACAAGAATGAGCCTAGGCTTACCTTGGGCTCGTGCACTCTCACCTCCTCCTCCAGCACAGCTGCAAGGAAGGTTTTTTGTTTCCATTTTAAATTAACTACAACTTGCCATGATCTCCCAAACCAGACAAATTGTAGTTAATCTCTACTATGGTTAGTGGAGACAAACCAACTTCAAACCATAATATGAAGCTGGCTTGTTTTCACTAACCATAGTTAAGATTAACCATTGTTTTGGTTTTGGAGGACATGTAAACTGCATTTAATCTAAAACAGAAACAGAAGCTTCCAGTCCCTTCACAGTAGTATTGGAGGAGGGGGCAGTGTGAGAGAATGGGGTAGGGAGACTAGTTTAACATTATGTCCAAACATAACCAATATGGCAAGGTGGGGGGAGGTTAGGAGAAAAGAGAACGGGTTGTGATACTAATACATCCTAACAGTATTAATTTCCATAAAGTTTCTGCAATTTATTCTATTCAGTGATCACAGTATCAGAAAATGTGCTTGTTAGACTGACAAAGTACAGCTTCCTGTCTATTTGACTCCTTCCTACAGGAAGCCAATAGGTTTGCAATTTACAAAAATGATGCTTTTAGTCTTTCAGCCCTTGTCTAGGAAAAGGAATATCTGCCTCAATCCAAATTGTTTAGTCAGGCTGTAGGAGAGATTGTTTCTTTGTCTCTGTGTGCACTAAATGTCCAGACTCGTCATTAGTAGTGGGAAGAAATAATTTCATTTCCATATTCTTGAAGGTTAAGATCTGTAGGAGGTTGTCTGCTGCTTTTTTGGAAGATGATTATACTCATGATTTACACTGATGATTCAATTTGCTTAGTTAACACTGAAGTCCTCTGCACTCACCTTGGCCATAATTATCATCAAGAACTGTTTTTCCAGGGTTGTTCCTCTAGAGTCTATGTTGTTTTCAGAGCAGAATTCGTTCCTCCTAGTTAGAGTTTTTTCATATTTGATAACTTTCTACTCAAATTGAAGATACCTCAACAGATATGGAAACATGCCTACATATTTTTGAATCTTAAGAATGCCAACTTGTTCCCCTATAACTTTAATCCCAGTTTTTCTTCAGCCAGCTCTGAAGTAAATTTGAAGTAGCTTGGCAAGTATTTCTAACTCCCAGTTAAACAATGGCTACAACAAAATTATTCCCTTCCCTCCCAAAAATTCTGTTGTTGAAATTAAGAAGGCAGTGGTAGGGAAACAGTAGTGGATTTTTGTGTAGAAGGACTGAATCCTGGTACCAAAATAAATTGCTGGACTCAGAATTCTTTAATGCCAAGTGTATTTTTTTGCACCTGTCTGATGGATATCTGGGTTCTAGTAAAGTAGATCTGCACAAGCCTGATGTCTGTACTGCATAGTTCATCTTCAGAGCTTTTGAATCCTTTCCAGTTTTAGTAGCATCAAATTGAAACTTGGTACTCCAAATAGGATATAATTACATATAATTGAAATTTAAATCTAACTTAAATCTTATACCTGTGTTGAAAGTAAGTAGTTTTTTTCTGTTTTGAGTGCTGAATGTGCTATTTCTGTAAACACAAACTGTCATGGTGTTGGATTGCACTGTTGACTATTGTAGAGCTGGAATATGGGTCTCTTCATTGATCAAATATTTACACTTTGCTGGTCAATTGACTTGACTATTTATTTATTTTTACCCTTAGCAAATATTCCATGACTAGCCCCTCCGTACTCAGTCTATATCCATTAAAGCCTTTACATCACGGATCCCCAACACGGTCCACACAAGCACCCATTAAAAAAAAAAGATTGTATTTTATTTTAAAACATACATACATGGATTTGTTTGAAATGCATAACTTTATAGCAATTCTACATGGGCTGCAACAACAATAGACCAAATATCCAAATAATTATCCAGTTGAAAGCGGATCATAATGCTGGACTCCTGTGTGGAGTTCAGAAACTTTGATTTCATTTTAGACTAACTGCAGCTTGTTGTGACATCCAAACCTGGACAAACTGCAGTTTGTCTTAACAATGATTTACTGAAACAAGCTAACTTTGAAAGCTGGCTTGTTTTAATAACTCACAGCTAAACAAGAGCTTCAGAGCCATGCCAGAGGAAGGAAAGTGGGGGGAGTGGTTTTGTAATGTTAAGGCATGGTTATGTCTGAACAAAGCTAGAGTTCACCACATGCATTCTTTTAGAAGTACTCCCGCTTAGAAGAGAATTAATATATCTAAATAAGCCAGCTTTGCTGAAGCGTGTATCCCACAGAATGTAAGCACTGATTCTGAAACTTGTATCAGTTGACTAGGATTTCATAGTTGTCTTCTCTCTCTCTCCCTCTCCCACTAACTCATCTTCTCATACAGTTGGACCCTTAACCATCACTTTTGACATACTACCCAGTGAAAGAACAATTGTCAGCAAAAATCCATATGTCCAATCAGGTGGATGCTACAGCCCTCCCCACTGCAAGGCCAGTTACAAAACAGCTGTCATTGTACCGTACAGGAATCGGGAGAAGCAATTGCACCACTTTCTCTATTACCTTCATCCTTTCCTCCAGCGTCAGCAGCTTAAATACTGTATCTACTTAATTCATCAGGTAAGCCAATTTAAAAGCATGTTACAAGTCTGTAGCTGAGCATAGAAATGTAAAATTTCTGAAAATTTTGAAGCTATGGAAAAAAACCAGTTTTTAAAAAAGTGTCGTTTCCCCCCCCCCCCCCCCCCCGGAAAAAAATTGATTTTTTTTGTTTTTTTTTTTAAAAAATGCAATATTAGCACTTTTTACAGTTGAAAGTCATTTTGTTACTTTAGGAACATAACATGTAATTATGTACAAGGTGGTTTGGCATAAAATTATGTTATATTAAAAGTAAAGTGTATTCAAGCAATTATTACAAATTGAATTTACTTTTTTAAATTTTTACTTTCTTTTTTTAAAAAAAACACAAATGGAGCTACAAACTCCTGAACTGTAAGGAACCTCTTTGGTTTTGCCAGTTTATGAGGAGCAGGCAAAAAAACAATTTAAAAATAACAACAACAGAAGAAACGTAGTAACAAAGAAAATTATTTATGTCTCCACTAGTCCTCCACAGTGTCAAACAGACATAAAGCACCCATTCCCATTAAAAGGACTGAGAAAAAAGGGTGACCAAGATTAAATGAATATGCATGAAATTTAATCAGACTTATTTCTGAGCTATAGCTATCACTATCAGTTTTAGTCTCTGCTTCAATGGCTGTGCCCCCTAGAGGCAGAAATGCATCTTGCTCTTACATTTGAGAGTTGTAGTCTCAGTTTGCAACCTAGGGCTTGCTTGTCCTCAGTGCACAGAAATTGTAATTATCTTATACTGTCCACCTTGTCTTAAACATTTTATGCATCATGCTAAAATAAAACATTCCATAATTCATTTCTTCAATTTTTCCAATTGTTTGGAAAACAAACAAACAAAAAAAAGACTTCTGAAAAAAACTGTTCCCCAATTTTTCCAGTTTTTTCCAGGCCTTCACATCTATAGCTGAGCGGTCACATGGTTTTGAATATAACATCCTATCACAAACATTGTCTGATAAGTACTGAAAATGGGAATATGCATCTGTAATTCTGCCTACTACATTTGATGTCTTAAAAGCAAATGCTGTTTTTCTTGAAATCTTCTGTAGAGGTAAAAGATAAAATGTCAAAAACGATGCAGCTTCTCAAATCATGTTTTTGAGGCAGATGGGAAATGTGATTATAGCTTAGTCCAAACCATTACGATGGATCTCTCTACGAAATGAACGCTCCATCCATATGATCTGTCGGTGTTTTGTTTTTTTAAAAAAGAACAATCTGAAACCAAATACTGTAGGGAAGGTCCTTTGGAATGGGGGTGGGGTGGGGGTGGGGCTTAATTTGTTTTTGTATTTTATTTCTAGGTGCATGTGTGTGTGACTAATATTCAAGCTTGTATGTAATTGTACCAATCTGATCATTATACCCCCACTAAAGGGCACCAAAAATCCCAGTTTCGTGTAGTCCTCACTTTACAGCTGTAATATCTTTGGTGCAATACCAATTCTGAAGTTGCTTGGAATCTCAGTCCAGAACTTGATTTTCTGTTTCCTCTGTTCCTTTCCTTAAGTTGTTTTATCCACTTATCCATCTTCCAGTTCTTCTTTCATAGTCCATTCATTATTCTTCACCCTTCCTTCAGCCTTTTTGTGTCTCTCCCCTAGACCTTTCCCCAGTGTTCAGTGTGGTTGTGTAAGATGTTCATCCTAGCCAAACTGCTCACTTCGTCTTCTCTCACAGATACTGGACTGCAAACTGTCTAGTTTCCTCAACAGCTGATCATTCTATGGCACCACACCAACACAGCCAATTGTGTCAGTAGCATCAGTGCCACGAGAACAAATGCAATATAGATGTTAGGAGCAGATATTATTATTATTATTATTATTATTATTAATTTCATTTCTAACCCGCCTCTCCATCTAGATCGAGGCGGGGAACAACATTAAATATAAATATAAAAACAATAATATAGATAAACCATTACAACAGATAAAAACAAATACATTATTAAAAACATCTTAAAATTAAACTGGATAGGCCTGCCGGAAGAGAGCAGTCTTCACGGCTTTCTTAAATTCCAGAAGACTGCTAATTTGTCGAATCTCCTCCGGCAGGCCATTCCACAGCCTGGGAGCGGCAGAAGAGAAGGTCCTCTGGGTAACACTCGTCAGCCTAGTTCTGGCTGACTGGAGTAAATTCTTCCCAGAGGACCTGAGTGTGCGGGGCGGATTATACGGGAGAAGGCGATCCCGCAGGTAACCTGGACCCAAACCATGTAGGGCTTTAAAGGTATAATAACCAACACTTTATACATCGCCCGGAAACTAATGGGCAGCCAGTGGAGTGATTTTAAGATTGGTGTTATATGGTCACCCCTAGGTGTACCGGTGACCAACCTGGCTGCCATATTTTGAACTAATTGAAGTTTCTGGACTAGGCACAAAGGTAGCCCTATGTACAGCGCATTGCAGAAGTCGAGCCTAGAAGTTACCAGTGAGTGCACTACCATCTTTAGGTCTTCCAACTCTAGGGAAGGGGCGCAGCTGGCGTATCAGCCGAAGCTGATAGTAGGCACTCCCGGCCGTCGCATCTATCTGGGCTGTCATTTGGAGTGACGGATCCAGGAGTACCCCCAAGCTGCGAACACAGTCTTTCAGGGGGGGTGTAACCCCATCCAGAACTGGTTGACACACCTCCAAACCCAGGTTGTGGCCTTTGACAGCAAGCACCTCCGTCTTGTCTGGATTCAGCTTCAGTTTGTTTTTCCTCATCCAGCCCATTACCGCCTCCAAGCATTCATTCAGAGGAGACACACTATCCTTAGCTGATGATGTTGTCGAAGGCACAGAGAAATATATTTGGGTGTCATCAGCGTATTGATAGCACCCCGCCCCATGCCTCCGGATGATCTCTCCCAGCGGTTTCATATAAATGTTAAACAGCATTGGGGAAAGGATGGAACCTTGTGGTACACCACATAGCAGCTCCTTCTTTGAAGAGCAGCTATCCCCAAGCATTACCATCTGGAACCTGCCCGAGAGATAGGACCGGAACCACTGAAGCACAGTGCCCCCGATTCCCAATCCCCTCAAGCGTTCCAGAAGAATACCATGGTCGATGGTATCGAAAGCTGCTGAGAGGTCCAGGAGTACCAACAGGGACACACTCCCCCTGTCAATACTCAGGCGTAGATCATCCACTAAGGCAACCATAGCAGTCTCAACTCCGTATCCTGCCCTGAAGCCGGTTTGAAATGAGTCTAGAAAATCTGTATCATCCAATACTGCTTGGAGTTGGGAGGCCCTTGGATAACTTCATTGGTATGTTCTATTACTGAGTTACATGTTATCTTTCCAGGCTGGAAGCGGTCCATTTAACCGAGCAAAGCTCCTTAATGTTGGAGTCCGTGAGGCCTTGAAAGACGATGACTGGGACTGCCTCCTCCTGCATAATGTGGATCTCATTCCAGAGAATGATTATAATTACTATGTCTGTCATGACTATTACCCCAAACTTATGGCCACTGCCATTGACAACTCACAGTACAGGTAATATCACCTGATTACGTTAAGAATCTTCTGTAATTTGAGAGTAGATATTCTCATTTATTATAAAGCAGTACTTTTTGAGGGGTGGGGGTAAATAGCCGTAGCATGACATTGGATTATAAAGAGTTTTTTACTTCACTTTCTAATTCAGTAGTTGGTGTAAAAAGTAAAGAATGGAGTATGGTGTCATGTCGTCCCATTTTTTTATTGCCACCTGGAATTCCTGTTATTTTTTTCTGATTTAAAATTGCCTAATGTGCAGGAATCAGTGTACAAGCCTTAAAAATCAAAATGTTATTGGGGGCAGGGAATCATAAACAAGTGCAAACAACAAAATATAGGTAGCTATGTTGCAGTAAAAATCAGTCGATAAATAATATAAATTCATTTTTTTATTTGCTACTGTTCTGCACTGTCAAACACCCCAGAACATTTGCACTCATTGGGCAGGAAACTGGAAGGTAGGAGCAGGTCTACTACTTAGAGTAGGGTGACCATATGGAAAGGAGGACAGAGCTCCTGTATCTTTTACAGTTGTATAGAAAGGGAAATTTCAGCAGGTGTCATTTGCATTCATGCAGCCCCTGGTGAAATTCCCTCTTTGTCACAACAGTTAAAGCTGCAGGAACCCTGCCCTCTTTTGTAGAGTGACCAGATTCAAAAGAGGGCAGGGCTCCTGCAGCTTAAACTGTTGTAACAAAGAGGGAATTTCACCAGATGCTGCATGCATACACATGATACCTGCTGAAATTCCCTTTTCCATACAACTGTTAAAGATGCAGGAGTACTGTCCACCTTTTCATATGGTCAACCTGCTTATAGGGCAGTTGGGTAGAGTGCTATCTACACCATGCATCCTTTCCCCTAATCACAAATCATTTGGTGTTTCCCCCCAACTTATGTTTCCCATGCTTGTTGCAATGCCTCTCCTAACGCTGGCTAAAATATTTTGATATTTTGGCCTCGCCCCCACTTGCCCCACCCACCACTGGAGTGCAGCCCCCAAGAGCTTCTTCAAAATTGAATTCGATCCTCATACTGAAAGAAATTTGAGTTACAGTATTAAGCACAAGAGCACACAGGTTTCCTATTAGAAATGTTGCTTCAGGAACTTCTGTTTGGCACTCCTGGTCTACAGTCTTATACACATTTACTTGCTAGTAAGTTCTTTTGAATTCAATGGGTCTTACTTCTGTGTAGCCATATGTATAGAATTGTGCTTCTTGATTGGATAGGTCTTTTGCTTTTCCAAAGCTGTGTTGATCTTCATGGAGTATTTCATGATGTGCACAGGCTGCATAATCCTCTTCAACCCCAAAAAATAATTTCAATTATTTTGCTTTAAGCCAGAGATAAGGAACCTCAGGCCCAGGGCCAAATTCAGCCTGTCTGGGCTTCTTTAGATAGCCACAACCCCTCCCTTCCCCCCCCCCCCCCAATTGCTTTTGTGAAGCGCATGCCCCATTTTAAAAGGTGGGAAACTGTGTTTCTTTTTTAAAATAGTTTTTTTTAATATTATGTTTTATTCTTATACAAATCTAATAAATAAATAAATGAATAAATAGTTTAAATGCCCCTGCTAAGACTTAATTTCTGGCAGTTAGAGATTTAGGGTGCAATCCTGTGCATGTTTAGACAGAAAAGATAGATCCTACAACTCCCAGTGTTCCCCAGACAGAAATGCTGGTTGGGGAATGCTGGGAGTTGTAGGACTTTTAAGACTTTTTTTCCTTTCTGAACATGAATAGTATTGTTCTCTTAATCTACAATATGCTGGTATTTTTGTAATTTTAGTCCCACCCCTTTTGCATTTGGCCCTGCCCTCTACTGGAATACAGCCCTGAAGAGCTTCTTTGCAATTGAATTTGGCCCTTGGGCTGAAAGAGGTACCCGATCTCTGCTTTAAGCAGTTGGGAGGTTGCTTGGGGGGGGGGGGGGGGGAGGCGTTTCTACTACTTCTGCAAGTATTAAATACTTTTCTTTCCTTCTGCTGCAAAGGGAAGCCAATTTCCTTGTAGTGACAATTAAAAATAGGCTACCAGTTGCAGGATGCTTATTTTTTTCCCATACAAATGTTTTAGCAGTTGAATTAAACCTTGTTTCATCTATTAAGACTGTCTAGAATTCCTCTTATGGGTTTGTGTCATTTTTCTGCTACGTTTTGTTTAAATGTGGCTGACTTAAATTGTAAAAAAATCTTCAGAAATGATTGGCACTATAACACCTTAAATGAATGCAACATGGATAAATTAACCTGCTAGAATCTTTGCCCAAGGTGTTTGCTTCAATGCCTGGGTAACACTTTGTAATTTAGTAGTAGCAAATCTGTCAGTTTGGACAATATAATTATGTTTTGCATTCTGATATTAAATGCCATTCCTATCTATAGGACTTAATCCATCTAAATATGTTTAAGATTATAGCATAGGGATGTGAGATATCGTTACACTGCTTTTAATCATACCAAAAACATGACCTTACTTTTTCCATAGCTAATATTCTCATGGTTTCCACCTCTGTACAACAGCAAGCACTAAATTTGCATGAATATAAAAGTGTTGGATGTTTAGTTTGATTTCTGTATGTCAGACTGAAGAAAATGACAGTTCATTAGTCTTTTAAATCTTTGCACTGCTGCTGTTTTTTATTTTTATTTTGGTTTTATACTGTCGTTTTAAATGTTTATATCATATTTTATCCTGCTATATTTTATGATTTTAATTGTTGTAAATTGCCCAAAGAGCTTTGGCTATTGGGCAGTATAGAAATGTAATAAATAAATAGACAATGACTGGGTTCAGCCAACACAATAACTAAGAGTGGTTTAAATAGTCAATGGTTGGCTATTTAACCCACCGTGGGTTATATTGTATGGAGGGAGTTTTTTACCGTTTGGTTATTTAACCAAAGCAAATAACTAACACTGTGCAGAGTTGGCTATTTGAACCACTGTTGGTTATCAAGTTGTTTGGAGGGCACCGTTGGTTATTTCGTCAGCCACTGAATCGTAAGGTGAAAACGGTTAAAGGGGCAGCTGCCACTGTACCCCAGCCGGCAGGATAGTGTTTCAGCTGCAATGGCTGATGGAATGCTAGTGGGAGGGCAGAGAGGGGGAGAGAGGGCAAGGGATGAGTGAGTCACCTCAATGCTGATGCTAATCCACACCACGGTTGATTATTATCATGTTGTATGGGGAGTACCCCCTAAACAATGTCAAATTGATTATTCCCCACCGTTGACTATCATGTTGACCAAACACAGCCACTCTATAATATAGCCACTTCCATTGGCAAATCCATATAATCTTTGCTTTCATCAATGCAATGTAAGATCATTTGAAAACTGTCCTAGTTCTAATTTTCTCTGTAGTGTACCGCATCAGATCATCTTTGGCGGTGTAACTGCTTTGACCCCAGTGCATTACATGAAGATAAATGGGTTTCCAAACACGTACTGGGACCGCGCAGGTGACAGTGATGACATCGCTGAAAGGTATTATTGGTGGCCCGGGGGGACGGGGGACGACAAGGTTGGGATAAACTCAAACATAAAATGGCTAAGCAAGACAAATATTTTCCCATTAAAAGAATGAAGCAAGAGGTATCCATCCATTGCTGAAAAAGATCTAACTCATGGTCTAGTCTGTTTGAACAAGTTTAAAAATCTAAAAAGAGCTGGCGTTCAACCCCCCCCCCCCCCCCTCTGCTAACTCATGAATTGTATGTGTATCGAAAACAATGTGTGGGCAGGCTGGTAATAACTTCTGTGGGCTAATAATCTTTGTGTACTCTGATGCAAAGCTAAGCTGTACTATACCTTGGTAAACTGGGTGTCTTTCCAGCAGAATTAAGAACATAAAAAGCCATGTTCAATCTGATCAAAAGGCTATCTAATCCAGTATTCTTTTCCCAGAAGCCAACCAGATGCCTATGGGATGTTGAGAAGCAGGACATAAATGACATTGCATGTTCTGCTGATGTTCCCCAGCAACTGGTTTGAGAAGCATACTGCTAGTAATAACATATAGCCATCATGACTAGTAGCCACAGATAGCATCCTCCATGAATTTGTCTAATCCCCTTTTAAAGTTGTTTAATCTGTTTGCAATCAACTAAAACTCTTGGCTAAACATGCAATTATTTTTCTTTTGGCTACTTGTTTGGGGCCCATAGTGCAAGAATCTGTCTTCAAGACTGTGACTGCAATCCAGTGTTCTTCCTCTGTTGTGTGTGTGTGTTTTATTTCAAACTCCTTGTGCTATATGACAAGCTGCTTTTGAAACTCTGGAAGTTCCAAAGCTTTTTATGTGGTATAGGATAGGAGGTTTCTGTTTGAAAGAAATGTCTTTTCACAAGCCTTTGTAGATATCTAAAAAGATTCTTGGTTTGAGACTTGTGTACAGGGCTACAAGGTTATACTGTGGTTTCTTACTGGACATTTAATTAAATATCAGCCAAATTGTAATTTGACCAAATTTAAGAGCAGTTTTATACTAGAGCTGTTCCGCTCATGATTGCTATAGCAAACTCTTGGGGGGGAAATGAATACAAAAGCTCCACATTTGTCTTTTATTCTTAAACACTGCTGCTGAATTATAAAAAAAAAATTAAATGGAACCTTTTGTGCAAACAATGGGAGTCCTTTAAATCATTGTTTTCTGAGATGGGGAAGTTGAATGGAGTGCTCTAAAAGCAAAAATGTGATCAGACTAACTTCTAGAAAATTAGTGTTACAATATTCTTTTGAAAATCATATTGGTTTGGATCCAGAGGTATCCTACAGCAAGCAAAAGGCTCATCTGCTAGCGCAAAGGTTCTGATTCTCCCCTCCAATTGCAGCCACCCCCACCCCCATCACACTCTGTTTAGATTGTAAATCTGAGGGCAAGGACTGTCTTGTTGATCTGTAACCTGCTCCTTAAAGCACTTTTACACCATTCTTGAGCTATAAAGTAGCCTGGGAGGGCTGCCAGTGAAAATATATGCACCACATATCCTTACTCATATTTTGGTAGTTATCTAAAGTCCTATTTAGAGAAAGAGGTTCTTGAAGCATGACTCCCACCCTACCTGCTGTGCTACACGGCAGCATGATGGAAAAGGTTGTGCAGAGCCTTCTGCTGCAGTATGAGCCATTGCTAAAATGTACTTTAATCTGGGTTCCCATGCAGAAAATGGTGTGTGAGCATGTTTTGAGATGAGGCAGGACACAAGGAAGAGCAGTGATGGCCTAATATGGCTCCATCCAATGAGCAAATGATCCAAACCTGAAAGTATTTGTGCGTGCAGGGCTTCGCAGTGCAGAAAATGTTTGCCATTAGTCAGTCAAGGAACAAAGTGCGCATCCTGGCTTGACTTTTAATGGCCATAACATTTCACCTGCACTTCAGTCTGTCTTGGTTTGACTGTTTTCTTATTGAGAAACCCTGCTCTGAAATGCCCTATACTTGTGTTCTGAAATGACATTTCCTACTATTAATTTCAAAAGGATTCGTATAGCAGGAATGACAGCAATGCGATCTATATTTGGACGTTATAAAAAGGTGGGCAATGGGCAAGCTTCTGGCCCTGCAGAATACCGTAAAAGGTGACTACAGTTTTTTTCCTTCTTCTTCTTCTTTGCATGGTTACATCCATGTACGGTCAGTTAGTATGCATTCTTCTTCCTCATAGGTAGGGCTAGTTCAGACCCATGACAGCAGCACCACCAAATTCCTAACACATAAGCAGTGCACCTCTAAATTGGTACAGACTTGCAGCCATTTGTACCTCAAACTAAATACTGGCAGAGTGGGCCAAAAAAACTGAAATGCCTAATTTGCAAGTATCTCCCAAACTATCAAATCTGAGCATTTCTGAGAGTGTGGCTTGCAGCTCTATGGGATTTGCTGAAAATGGTACCTAGCTGGAAAAGTCTTAACAATTTCATCTGTGCAAGCTGCTTATGGCTATTAAAAGTTGAAAGTTATGTGTTCAGAGGCATATACATTAGATCCTGTGTTCTGCTTTCAAATAGCGTATTCAACATACACTGAAAACCACTCTACCAAGGGCCGAAATAGACAAAATGCCAATCATGCCCTTCACAATTGCAAGATTGGCTTTTAAAAAGTAATTTCCAGGTACAGGGAAGCCCAGTTTGGATCAGCAGCTCCACTGCTGTCTTGTTCTAGATTGCCTACACACTCACACAATTTGCATTAAGAAAAAAACTCTGCTTTACTCTTTTTCATAGAATCATAGAATAGTAGAGTTGGAAGGGGCTTATAAGGCCATCGAGTCCAACCCCCTGCTCAGTGCAGTAATCTACCTTAAAGCATCCCTGACACATGGTTGTCCAGCTGCCTCTTGAATGCCTCTAATGTGGGAGAGCCCACCACCTCCCTAGGTCATTGGTTCCATTGTCGTATTGCTCTAACAATCAGTTAGACTTTCAATGCAAGTTGCAGGCAGAGGGCTCAATCTGAACAAGAGCCACGGCAGAGAGTAAAGGTCTGAGAGCCAGTGTGGTGCAGTGGCTAGAGTGTTGGACTAAGAGTCGGGAGATCCGGGTTCTAGTCCCCACTCGGCCATAGAAGCTCACTGGGTGACTTTGGGCCAGTCAGTCTCTCAGCCCAACCTACCTCACAGGGTTGTTATAATGAGAATGAAATGGAGAGGAGAACTACGTAAACCTCCTTGGAGGAAAAAAGGCAGGATATAAATGTAATAAATAAATAAACTTCCCTATTCCCCCCCCCATTCTCAAGCCAGATTGGCCCACTCTGCCTATAATTTACTTTTTAATAGCCTCAATTGCAATGGCAGTTTATCTGGTTGGTGTCTCACTCTTTGGCTGTGACCATCTTTTTTTAGATTGAGTCCTCTGCTTGTGAAGGTTTACAGTTTGACACTTGATTTCCTTGAACAGCCTCTTTGTGTCTTTCATGCACTTGCTAGTAGATACAAAAACTTTACCAGGTGAGGCTCCTAACATGGAAATATTTTCCTTAGATCTCCATCTATTCATGCCTTGTAGCACTAGAAAAATATATTTTTCATTTTGCTGAAAACTTGAGTTATTTAAAATTGTTGTTTGATTTGCATCTTTATCTCTCTACTGTCCCTAGCTCACCTAAGTCTACAATCTTGCTTTCCCTTTCTGTCAGGTCTGTTACACTGCACACTAGAAAAACGTGGAAAGACGATGGAATGAATTCTCTTGACTTCAAGCTCTTGTTAAAGGAGAAGCATCCTCTTTATACTAACATTACTGTGGACATTGGGGCTCCACCGGTGCTGCCTCCTCAGGTCACAAGAGAAGAAAAGAAGACTTGAGTTTATAGCAGCACCTGCCCCTTTTGCCAGAGGTATCGGAGTACAACAGTCTGTGTGTCAGAGACTTGGAAAATGCATTTTCTCTTTTGTTAGCTATGCTAATAGTAAAGAAAAAATCAACAGGAATGAAAACAGAAGTGTTGGGTTTATTGTGAAAAAGAAATTGTTGAAGGGTGCAAGTTGCAGGCATAATTGGGAAGTGTGTATGCGGTCAGAGGGTCCCCTGCTACACCCATGGAAAGCTCTACAAGTGTAAATATCCTGCCTTCAGGAGATTAAAAGAGGGCATTCCAGGGATCTGTTGGAGATCTACAGGATCTTAAGTCCGTCTTGTTCACTCAGCACACCCATGAGAAACGGACCAAAACTATCCCAGACCTAGAGCTGGCTTTGTAATTTCCCTCCCCTTAAGAGTTAAAGGGAGGGAAAATAAAATCTCCCACCCTGGCTGCAACAAGCCAGCAGGGCTAAGAAAAAGCAACAGCTCTGTGATAGAATATCTCCCCTGCATAGAATTGGTTTGTAAGTGTTGTAAAGGGCAATGTCTACTGAACCCTGCACTTTTTCCTTACTTGCACAATTCTTTCTTGACGATCAAATACTGGATGATGTAACCACTTACACTGATATTGGTACTTACCACTACTGTATTTTCTCAGCACCTATCTGAATGTTAGGTCAATGTGGAAATTTGACCTGTTCTAGAGTATGCTTCACTGGGAACCTAGTTTTTGTTTTGCACCAGTGTTAAAGCTTTAATATTACATTTAAGTATTAACTATATTTCAAAGTATTTTGTAACGGTTGATTTTTCAATTAATTTAAATAAACTCTGTTGAGTGTCAGCATTTTGCCTTTTGTAAGAGTTCAGACACAGTCGTTAACAGCTTTTCCCTGGGGCTTTACTTTGTTCCAGAAGCTTTTGATATACAAATGCATAGGACTGGACCAAAGTAAACGTGACAGAATAACCATGTTTGGGGGGGGGGGGGGGGGTTGTGTGCATTTGCCTCATGTAGGTAGGGGTGTCTGTTTCCCTCCATCTGCAACTCCTTAGGGGGTCACCCAACCCCCAGAGCAGATGTGTAGGAGAGGGGGAGGCAGGGAAGTCCTTTCCCAGGAATGTAAACTACCGTGTGGATTTTTTTAATAGACCTCAATAAATCACTGTGGTTAATTACTTCAATGGGCACTTCACATATTAGAAATTAAGTAGCTACATACCATTTATGCACAGTGTATCCAATAATTTCTACATCATCCTTTGTAAGAAAGTATGAAAGACATGTGCATCTGACTTGCATATGGGAAGGTCCAGATAATGTCCATGATCACTCTAACCCATGTAGTAGCTTCCAGGTAGGCACTTTGAACAGCCACACTTCAACCTAGATAGATGTGATTTACCTAAGCCTATTTTTTCTTTCATATTCTACTTTCCTGTTTTACAGAAAAGGTCCAATTCAGTTTCTTGTTTAAAAAACACACCACTGTTGAACAAATCCTTCTAGGAAGTACTGAAACTGCCCTCTTCCTACAAGGCAGGCTATACTGTTAATACCAAGATTTGAGATTCATTAGTATCTACCCAACCTACCTTTTGGCATTACTGTGTTTCCAGGCCATTCTGCACAAGTGCACCACCAAGCCTGCTATACTAGGGAGTGTATGCAGGAATTTTCATGCCCATTTGCAGTTTATTTAGACAAATACAATAAAAACCATACCTTGATGTGATCATTAATAGAAACTGCCTGCAGAATGAAAAAGGCTTTTTGGACATTCTTAAGCTGACACAGTAACTGGAAAGCTTAACTAAGACAATGGGATGCTTTTCAACAAAATCTATTTTATTGATATTATTCCCATCCTCACTGTGGCTGTTCTTCAGGATGGCATAATATACCTTCCCCTCAGAAAACAATTATGATGAGAATTTGAGTGGCCTGGGAGGGGGGAAGCAGCCACTACTAACAACATGATTATCCTATTTAAAATTTGTCCATTGGTTGAAAAAGCCCTTTTTCTTTGCACCTTTGAAAATGGCAGTATTGTCTTAATATCCCTCTTTCCACTTCAAAAAGGTAGAGATTCAACCCCAGCTATCAAAACCAATAGCTTTCAGCTGGTGGAAAATAGTTTCTGTCCAGAAGATAGGATCAATATTATTATTATTTTTACCAAAGAAAAATACAGATTTAAAGAGATGCCTCCAAGTAAACCCCAATCATCAAGTGACTAGTGCTGTCCTAAAGTCTACAAGAAAATACCTAGCAAAACTACTGGGCACGAAAGAACATTATTATTCCCCCTGTAATGTACTTGTTACTGGGAAGTCACCAACAGAAAGCTGGGTGTTCAACTGCTGCAGTTCCGACATGGGCAGTTCTTTTTTCCATTCTAACAAAATTCATTACGCACAAAATAAATGGTTATGAGATCTTGGTTGGCCTGCCAAAATCCACTGTGATGTTGGTGTACAAAGGGTTGTATTCCACTGACAGCAGCTTATAGGAGCAGGAGTTTAGCCCATCTGTTTTCCATACTCGAGACACCTGACGTAGGAGATTCATCCTGAACAGATTTTTTTAAAAAGTTGGGTGTTTGGAGAGAGAACAGAAAACAAATTATGGATTGTAAATCAGGAGGCTCCTGTTTTAGACTAATAATAATAATAATAATAATAATTTATTTATTTATAACCCGCCTCTCCCTCCGGATCGAGGCTGGGAACAACAACAAATATAAAACACAAGAACCACAAAATAGATTAAATATTAAAACAAATAACAATTAATACATCATTAAAAACATCTTAACATTCAACTGGGTAGGCCTGCCGGAAGAGATCAGTCTTCACGGCTCTCTTAAATTCATGAAGACTGCAAATTTGTCGAATCTCCGGCAGGCCATTCCACAGTCTGGGAGCAGCAGAAGAGAAGGTCCTCTGGGTAACATTAGTCAGCCTAGTTCTGGCTGATTGGAGTAAGTTCTTCCCAGAGGACCTGAGTGTGCAGGGCGGATTCTACAGGAGAAGGCGATCCCGCAGGTAACCTGGGCTTTAAAGGTAATCTGTTTCGCCCGGAAACAGATTGGCAGCCAGTGGAGTGATTTTAAAATTGGTGTAATGTGGTCACCCATAGGTGTACCGGTGACCAACCTGGCTGCCATATTTTGCTGGCTGCCATATTTTGAACTAGCAGAAGTTTCTGGACTAGGCACAAAGGTAGCCCTATGTACAGCACATTGCAGAAGTCGAGCTTTGAAGTTACCAGTGCATGCACTACCATCTTTAGGTCTTCCAACTCTAGGAAGGGGCACAACTGGCGTATCAGCCGAAGCTGATAGTAGGCACTCCCGGCCGTCGCATCTATCTGGGCTGTCATTTGGAGCGACGGATCCAGGAGTATCCCCAAGCTGCGAACACAATCTTTCAGGGGGGTGTAACCCCATCCAGAACTGGTTGACACACCTCCAAACCCAGGTTGTGGCCTTTGACAGCAAGCACCTCCATCTTGTCTGGATTCAGCTTCAATTTGTTTTTCCTCATCCAGCCCATTACTGCCTCCAAACATTCATTCAGAGGAGACACACTATCCTTAGCTGACGATGTTGTCGAAGGCATAGAGAAATATATTTGGGTGTCATCAGCGTATTGATAACACCCCGCCCCATACCTCCGGATGATCTCTCCCAGCAGTTTCATATAAATGTTAAACAGCATTGGGGAAAGCATGGCACCTTGTGGTACACCACACAGTAGCTCCTTCTTTGAAGAGCAGCCATCCCCAAGCTTATGTGCACTATTAAAAAAAAACACCCAAGTTTCAGCAGCTGAACTGCAGCCTCAGAAGCAGTATAGACCAAAACAATAAATACTTCTGTGTATAATTGTTTTGCCCATCCTGGTCTCCCACAATTGATTCTAAGTGTTAGAATCTGCTCTAAAGTACTGGGTATTGGCTCTGCTCAGACCAGGGATAGGCAGCGTGGTGTTTGTAGGGACCACTACTTTTCCCAGTGCCCACCAAAGAGCCTTACTCCTTTCACTTAAAAAACAAACACATTTTCTTACCAGCAGCTGGAATCTCTTCAAAGCAAAATCTGGGGCTCTGCCTTTTATTCAGTCTTTGGGGCATTTTACTTTGTGATGAGCCATGCCTCCTGTGGCAGTCATTTTGAAGTGGTGCCCAAGACAGTTCTTAAATTGCCAAATATGAACATGGGCCCAAAAAAGTATGCTTACCCGTGGCTTAAGCTGCATGTCATGTTCCTCCCATTTCTCATCCACTTACTTGTGCTTCTTAACAAGAGATTATTAATAGTAACACTTCTTTAACTCACCTCTGCCCGTTTGCCTCATTGCCTCGGTCTCTTGTATGGAAGATCATAGTGTACTTGGCTATAATGGGGGAAGGCCGGAGCACCTTCATCTTCTGCATTTCAACCCTGAAGAAAAAGTGGGAACAATGACTTGCAAGGAGGGAAGAACCTTGTAACGAGAAACATAACTCCCACTTTCCACTGGTTCAAAACTGTATAATAGAAAACAACCATATGACCTACTCATGAAGTCTTTACAGAAGCAGTGCCCATCATCTTCTGATGAAAAAATAGCCACATGGTGCATTTTTTGTACAAGCTGTTAGAACAGGAGCCCTTTAACTGCTACCTTTGCTCTTAGAAATGTGGCGCATGTATCTAATTTTCTTGCATCCTCCAATGATGGAAGGGGGAGAGCGCTTTTAAATTCATTTAACACTGCCAATCTAGCTTTGCCTTCAGCACATTATGAAAATGGAGTAAGAGAAATAGGTTTGATAAGTGCCACTTTGTTTCTGATCAGATTGTCTGGTGAGGAGGCTATATACCAGGTCACACTCTTCAATGTAGTGCTACAAACAATCAGGAACTACCACTGCATTATAGTTCCAAATCAGAACCACATGCCATCTAAAAGCATACGTTGAAAGGATGCATGGAAAAAAATATGAGTTTGCACTCCTTTAACTAACCTTAACTGTGAGTACAGCAGTTTAGTTTTTTTAAAAAAGCAGGGGAGACTTAAGTAATCCACCAAAAATTGACTCTCAAGGCAGCTTACAAGCATAATTAAAATAGATTAAAATACATTAATATAGTCAGTATTAAGGGAGGCACGGTAGTGCCTCCCTTGTTAAGGGCGGTCAGTAAAAAACACGTTCCACCATGTTAAAGTGGTAATTGGGGAGGGGTCATTCTAACAGCCATAAAATTGAAAATGTTTCACCAATCTCTCTGAAATTTACAGGTGCCAGAAAGAAATGTTTGTTTTACATTACCTGAAAATTTCAAGAAGATTGGTGAAAGACTGAGGGAAGGAGAGCAGTTTAAAGTAAAAAGATTAAAGAATCCCCTGAATCTGAAACTGAAAATTGAACACAGGGCTTGCGACCATTTTTGCGCAGCTGTCCTTACCTTCAGGGAGCCTTTTTCATTAATCCAATGGCACGGTCTACTTCCTCCCGTTCTAGTGTAGGTGGAACTGCTTTTCTTTTTTTAAAATTCGCTTAAGTGGATTTTATTAAATTAAAGCTGTGCCTCTTTAAGAAATCCAGCGGCCATTTTGATTATTGCATACACTCCGTAGAGTCTCCCCCCTCCCTCCTGCGTCAGTTACAATGGCTGCTTCCTCTAGCAAAGACAGTGCTGTAGTCTCTTCTCAGAAGTAAGTTCCATTGACTGAATGCAATGGTCTTACTCCCAGGTAAGTGTGTAGAAGATTGTAGCCTTTATTTTAAAAAAACAGTCTGGAACCTTAGAAGGCGGAGAGGGAGAGATGTGAGTGAAAATTCCCTCTCCTTTACAGCACTATAACTCTACAATTAACAACTTGCTTGCATGCTTTGCATGTGTGTATGTTCATTTGATTATGGCTGCTGATCATGAATTTTCATATCAATTCAATCCAAGGCATGTCTACTCAGAAGTTAGTTCCAATGAGTGCAATGAGTCTCATTCCCATTCCACTAGCTTGAAGGGGTGTGTGGATTTGGCTGTACTTCTCTTTGAGAGCTCTGTGTATTTAGGGACCAAGGCGTTTTGTAAGAGAAGAGGTTAAGCTCCCCCCTCTTTTTCTTTTCTTTTTTTAAAATTCCATGTATTTGATTTTTAAATAATTTTTATTCCTTCATTGTTATTATAATTAATAATAATAATTAGTAGAAGTAGTAATACGTTTATTAATGTTACATTTATATCCTGCCTTTTTTTTCCCCTCTTGCAAGGAACCTAAGGTGGCTTACATAATCCTCCTCCATTTTATCAGCACAACAACCCTGTAGGGTAGAAGAGTCAGTGACATTCTGAATTCTCTTAGCTTTTCTAATATTTTTTGATCAGGTTGAACAAAACTATTGTGTATTGTTATCTCCAGTACCAACATCTTTGACAGGTTTAATATAGGATTCATTGACCACAGGCTATTTTTAGAGCAAAAAAATAAAAATAAAAATCCAAACTTGGATAGATTAAAATTAAATTGAGCAATATTTCTAAACACCCACATGGCTATTCTTGGTACGGGGTCAGATGTAGTGATATAAGAGGATGTTCAGACTCCATTTTGTTGATCAGTTGCAAAGAAGCTTCTCTAGTAAGGAGGAAGGCCCAAGTCTGATCATTCTTTCAAGTGCCATATCTCCCCCCACAAAAACCCATGAGGTAGGTTAGGCTAAGAGTCTATGACTGGCTCAAAACCATCTAGTGAGTTTCTTCTGCTGCTCACTTTCACAGAAATGTAAAACAAATGTTTGGTAATGTTTGGGTGTATGGCATGTGCTACTTTTACCCTCCCAACAACCCTGTAAAATAGATTAGGCTGGAAATTTAGGCCTGGCCCACTATCTATGTCTGTGTGCCTGCCTCTTTCATATATACACACAGAAAGGCATCCTTAGGTTTGTTCTTTACTTACTACATACCATAAACTATGTATGAATAGATCTGTCACAAATGATGCAATACACTCACTTTTTGCACTTCCTAATACATTTGTTTCCCAACAAATCTAAAACTAAAATATGTTATTTTTACTATAGTAAGATTAAAGAATCCACATACATCAAGTGCAAATCAGAGAACCTACTATTTTTCATATTAGTCTTCAAGAATTAGGATTCTTTTCCTAATTACGCCTTACACGGAGGTTGCCTTTTTCACAGCGGCCGGATCAACATTTTCATCAAGCTGTCCACCTCCCCTGCTCCAAACTCTTTCTTGGTCAGTCACCGCTAACTAGCTCAGATCCTGTTAGTGTATATGTGAAATTGTGATTCCCCCAATGTGCATCACTTTACACTTGCTTACATTGAACAGCATTTGCCCTTTTCATGGCCATTCTCTCAGTATGCAGAGATCTTTATGGAGCTCCTCACAATCCTCCATTGTTTTAGCAAGACTAAATAATTTGGTATCATCACCAAACGTGGCTACGTCACTGCTCACTTCCACCCTCATTCTAATATTATGAGAAAGGGAGAAACTGCCTCCCTATCCACTTTCTTCACAACATGCAAATAGGAGTGAGCAGTGAGATGGCCAAATTTGCTGCTGACCTCAAAATATTTTGACCTCAAAATATTTAGGGTTTTTAAAATGAAGTGAGATTACCAAGAGCTCCAAAAGAATCTCTCCATAGTGTGAAAATGGGCATCAAAATGGTAACAACAGTTCTACGTAAGCATTTGTAAAGTGATGCACACTGGAGCAAAGCATCCCAACATCACATATATACTGATGGGATCTGAGCCTGCAGTGACTAAACAAGAAAAAAAAAACCTTGGGAATGTGGTTGACAGCTCAGTGAAAACGTCAACCCAGTGTGTGGCAGCTGTAAAGACAGCAAACTCCATGTTAGGCATTATAAGAAAAGTAATTGAGAATAAAACTGCCAGTCTCATACTGCCTTTATACAAATCTATGGTGTGACCACACTTAGAATACTGTGTACAGTTCTGGTTAACTATAGAATTTAGAATCACAAGATGTTGTGCTGGCCACCATTTTGGATGGCTTGTCCTCCTTTCCATGTGGTCACCCTATAACATGACACTATTCCCCCTTCTGAAGAGGACTGGACCTCAGACTACTAAAGACAAAGTGGCAGACCATAATAACTGTGTTCATATGCCCATTGCTTTATGAGGCTTCTGCAGGCTACCGAACAGAGAACTATCAGGCCATAAAGTTGCTTAAATGGGTCTGCCAGAAACCTGACCTCACCGTTCCTGTTAGGTCCATGTCCTACAGGAAATGCTCTCAGCTGAACTTGATGGAATCCCATCCTTCATCCCTTGGTTTAATTTACTGACCTCTCCTGGCTGGGCCTTGCAGGGAACAATAGGGTAGACAGAGCAGGCATACATAGCACGCGCAGAGTGCTGAGAGTGGCAAATCTAAAAGCAAATACGTTGCTTTTAAAGAACCAAGGAAATTCAATGGGTCTTTTAAGTAAATACCTGTGGATGGAAATGCAGCCCATGCAGGCTTGAAACTTGACCACAAACATGATCACAATCTGCTACTTTAAGATGCAAACAGGAAGAAAAAGCATGTAGCAGAAAATGAGCTAACATAATTAATATAGTAAACTGTAACTTATTCTAATTTAGGATATTTTCCTATATCATCTTGTGTGCTTCCAGAATAAATTGGGGAGTTTTTAGTCCAGTAGAATTTTTTTTCAGGTTCTCTCCAAATACAGACACAAAACATGAAATGCTTCTTTTCATGAGTAAATCATAGAAAGCTTTTATTTCTGGACATTGGCTATTGAAAAATTCAAATGAGACCCCTCAGATTTCAAGTGAGTGAGCATAACTTCTGGGGTTCATTTATTATTTGAAAAGTGGGTGCAACACATATCACTAGCTTTGATTTTATATTGGATGTCAAAATGGTGTAACATCCTAGCTGATGCTGGCTGCTTGTCAACTGTATAATATCCAGTCATCCGTTACACAAAACCATGAAATTCATTAAACAAAAAACCTACGGTTTACAAAAACAACGTTAAGGCTCCACAGTTTCCAACCAAGCACCAAAAAGCAGGGAAATTGGGAGTTAAGGTTCCCAAGCCTTAACGCCACATCCTCCCTAAGGAGGCAGAAAGTGCAAGTGAAATTCTCATTCTCCCAAAGCAGATAAACCATGAGGACAGGATGGAGAATATGATATGCAGAGGTGACTGTGGGGTTGTGGAAAACTGATCACGAACAACTTAGGGCCACCTACTTCTCTTTTTTTGTTTAGAGCAGCCCTTCCCCAACCTGGTGCCCTCCAAAGGTGTTGGACTACAACTCCCATCATTGCAAGTCAGTATGTCCCATGGTCAGGAATGCTGGGACTTGTCATCTCAAAAATCTAGATATGCAATTTGATATGCAGAGGTGACTGTGGGGTTGTGGGAAATGATGATGAACAACTTAGGACCAGCTACTTCTCATTTCTTAGAGCATCTCCTTATGTTGAGAGTTGCAACCCAACACATCTGACAGGCACCAGGTTGGCAAATGTTGTTCAAGAAGAAGGGAAGGCAGAATGTAGATCTCCTGATGTTTTAGCATTCAACTTGTAAAAGCCCCTATCAGCATGGGCAGTTGTCAGGAATGCCGCGAGTTGATGTCCAAAACATCAGGATAGATCTATTTTCTGCCCACATCTGTACTAAAGTATGATGTTTTCCAGCATTATAATCAATCAAGGATCTACAAAAGAGCTGCATCATTTTAAATAATAAACTGTATAAACCAAATGAAACAACAATGAATGGATCTTGAATACATACGGTAACCCGGATAGCCCTTCAGACGTCAACATTAGTTTTCAGCACACGGCATAGGATGTCTGTTTCTTGAATATCAGATAAAGGATTTCTCTTACTTGTTCAGCAGTGTGAGATGAAAGGCATAGCTACCACCTAATATTTTCATGCATCAGTATTATTTTAAAATTAAGTATGAAATGATTTTTGTCTTCCCCATAACACATAACATGAGAGTTAAAGTGCAACACATCTGGAGAGCACCAAGCTGGAGAAGGTTGACTCCTATACATGTCTTCTCAGAAGCCAGTGCCACTGAATTCACTAGGGCTTTCTCCCAAGAGGTATAGGATTGCAAACTAATCTCATCTGAAAGGTGTTCAAGACAGCCAAACTAAACCTCTTCTGCTCCTCTGTCGCTTTGATGAGATGATGTATTGTGGAGGGATTGTGGGGAATTAACAGTATATTTTGTTTAAATACATTTTTAAGAAAAAAAACACTGGTTCTTTGAAGGGCAGGATATTGATCAAAAGTTGGAAGTGCCTGGAACACGCTCTGGTTCTAGATCTGTAATGAATAGCCCCTTTTGTTATCAAGCGTGCTGCTATATACGAGATGTGTTTGAGAGATGTGTTTGAGACCCTGTATTTGGTAAGGGTATAGAACAACATTCCCCATCTTGTTGCCCTCCAGGTGTTTGAGATGACAAGTCCCAGCATTCCTGACCATGGGACATACTGACTTGCAATGATGGGAGTTGTAGTCCAACACCTTTGGAGGGCACTAGGTTGGGGAACGGCTGCTCTAAACAAAAAAAGAGAAGTAGGTGGCCCTAAGTTGTTCGTGATCAGTTTTCCACAACCCCACAGTCACCTCTGCATATCATATTCTCCATCCTGTCCTCATGGTTTATCTGCTTTGGGAGAATGAGAATTTCACTTGCACTTTCTGCCTCCTTAGGGAGGATGTGGCGTTAAGGCTTGGGAGCCTTAACTCCCAATTTCCCTGCTTTTTGGTGCTTGGTTGGAAACTGTGGAGCCTTAACGTTGTTTTTGTAAACCGTAGGTTTTTTGCTTAATGAATTGACAATACTGGGCTAGACTCACCATAAGGCAGCTTCCTGTGTGGCGACAGGGGTGTTCTTGTGAATCCTTTTGCCACCTCCCAAGCCCCAGGTTCAAGCCAAGAACTTTCAGCTCAGCTCTAAAATGCTACTTTGCTTGCAAGAGTATGTCAGGGTAACTGCTGCCCTCTTCTGGATTTATGGGTGAAAGCATCAATGAGGAGCTTTGAGAAAGGAAGCTCTCTTGGCGCAAACAACAAATTATATGCAAATATGTGCAATAATTCCCTGGTGCTTCTAAGGAAAAGCAGCTTCGTGCTTTTGTGTGCAGGAGATTTGGGGCAATTTCTCTCCCCCGCAGCGGAATTCCAGATGAGCCTTTCCCCTTACAAAATGCAAGTCAAACCCAGGAGGGGAGGGGAGGAATAGCAGGGGAGGAATAGCAGGGGAAACGTGCATACATCACTTCCCTGCTCCTCAGTTACTCCTCCTGAAGCTGTTTTTCCCTAGGAGTAGCAGCTGTCAGGAGTTTGTGAGTCCTATTCCTGTGTAATATGCAGTTCTGCCCACAGTGAGTCACAAAACAAGCAAGACCATACAGTTACAGACAATGTGGAACTCGCTCCTATTCCGTATCCATCAGGGCTGTAGGGCACTATGTTTTCTTGGTTGAGTGGATGTTGCTGGTACGTGCTCAGGGCCGGATTAAGGCCAGCTGATGCCCTAAGCACAGCCTAATAATGGTGCCCCCTTGGCCCTTCCATTGCTTAGCCGGCAAGACATTAAGACTCAATAAGTGCTGAAGGTGAAATAAGACATTAAAAACTCAGTTTTCTTCAAGGCCATCCCCCACACCAGAACACACAACTATATTAAATATAAACTGTTTTTATTATATTTATAAATTCCTTAAAATTAGATGGCTACAGCTATGGTGCCAGTACTCTGTGGTGCCCCCTTCTCTTGGTGCCCTAAGCACGTGCTTATATTGCTTAATGGTTAATCCAGGTCTGTATGTGCTGCTAGTACTGGATTTGTTTCACCCCAAGATGTACCCCTCTCAGGGGAAGGTTGTACGTGCAAGGGATTGTGAATAGACCAGTCACTGCTGCCAAGATTTTGTCTTCTGGGATAGGATGATTTACAGAGACTCATCAAAATTAAGAGCCATTTCATTACGTTGCTTCATCTCGGAGCCAAAGTAGACGATGACTGATGATACTGGAAATATGTGTGTTCTTGTATTAATCAGTATTACTCTCATTTGCAAATGAACAGGATTTAGTGAAGAACATAGGGAGAAAAAGAAGCTAGAAATCTAGACAAAATCAAAACTAAACTGACGAGCCACACAGTTGAAATGTAACAGCTTTTTGATACTGTTACTCAACTGGACCAGAAGTCAGAGCTTCTTATAATACGTAAGTAAGGAGAGACTAAAGCAGTTTCCCAAGACTGGAGCCAGCTGATAAAAGAGATTTAAAAAGCAGTCAAAGTTGACCTATTGAAAAATAATATTACATATCCATGTGATCTATTTCTAAAATTTCTTCACCCTGATGCTAATTAAACAAGAACAGGCACATGATATAGGGTGGTGGGACACATCAAGGAAGTCAAATATCGTGGTGTAATCATCTAGTCATGTCCAGAAAAAGACTGCTTTTTGATCTCAGCATGTCCCTTTTTAACATTAAGTTAAAAAAAAGAAAAAGAACAATGCTTCTATCTTTCCTTTTTATCTCTTAGCAGTATTTATTTTCTTGAAAATGTAAGTTCTATCAACTTTCTGCGCAAAAGATAAACAGAACAGAAAGCTCCAAGGATGTTACAAACAGGATGTAAGCAGAAACCAATTAAATTGTCAGTAAAACTGGTAAACAAGACTCATCAATGATAGAAAAACAGCTGTCAGTTCAAAAATGGGACTTAGAGAAATTTGATTATGATATTTATTTTACAGAAGTCCTTTTACCAGAGTGCTAGTTATGTCTTTTTTCATGTAGGAAAGTCGTATGAGACATCTCTTAGTGAGGTTGGGCTATGGCAGGAATAGGCAACATGGTGCCTGTGAACACCTTTCTACTCCTCACATTTTTGAATTAACATTCCCCCCCCCCCCCGTTAGCTGAGATCACTTCAAAGGGAAGCAAGGTCCTTCATCCACTGCTATCTTCATTTTCCAAGAATGCCTCTGGGTCGCACATGTTCAGAGACATTCTTAGGAAATGAAGATGGGGTGCCTGCTGGCAGAGACTTTTCTCTGCAGCACATGCACAAGAAAAGTGGGGGGTGGTGACAAAAAGAAATCCCTGTCACTTCTGTCTGGTAAACCATATCTGCATGGCAGCCATTTTGTGGTGGTGCCCAGGAGAATTTTGCATGCTATAACATGCTGCCTATCCCTGATCTATTTTAATGGTTGAAGATATGTTAGTCACCCTGGCAGATTATACTTTTAGTGTCTGCAGTGGTTCTAATGGATCAACATTTAATATTACTGAATCGTTGGTAGAAGCTAACAGTGATTGGCCCACTTTCAAAGTGGGCTTGTGCCTCCCTCTTCCTATTAAACTAGTTTTGTCCATTAGATCTCCAGCTCTGACCTCTCAAGAGTTTTTCCTTGTCTTAAAAAAACAACCCTCCTCTTGACCTTAGAAGTCCCTAGCTACTTGCATCATTTTGAATGGTCTGCCAATATTTCAATCCCCCTCTCACCTTTAATTTCTTTGCTGACTTGTGCTCATCAGTCCTAGCATTCAACATGCACCTATTATAAAAGAAATCATCATTGCCCCATTTGTCTAGGCTTAATCAAAGGGATTAATTAGAAAGATTTAACAAGTAGAACGTTTTTGGTTGCTAGTCAACCAGAAACTAGCTGTAGTAACAAAAGGATAGTCTTAAGGTAACAATCTCATCTAAGTATCATCACTGCAAATTACTGTTTGCTTCTAAAGAGAAGTACTGTCAAAGTTTCAAAATCCAATTTAAGCAGCTAGCATCTCAAAAATCACCAACATTTTTCATCTCAAATCACCCAAACAACTTCACTTCTCCTTTTGTATTTGTCAGAAGTAACATATGAGTCATATCCAATGAGTGCCCATCATCCCCAGCCCACACCACCCACTTTGCCTTAGCTATGCAATTACCTGATCCGGAGGTCATCGTCCTCTCCTCCCCAGCCCCAGTAGCTGTTAGAAAATCCATTCACCTTCGCAAATTGTTCCCTTGTTAGAGCAGTTACACCCCCAAAGTATCCTTGGTAACGCAACCTAGGAACACACAAGACGGGGTGGGAAAGATTATTTTTAAAGAGTGAAATAAGACTCAACGCACTCTTGGCCAGAAAGGTCAACAATTCTCAACTTGCTAATACAAAACAAAGAACTGTATAGCAATCTACTTCCAGGGGCAAGGTCATGCTCTTCCCCTAGGGGAGACAGAGGGCAATGACTGGAGCAGCCAAGTAGCTGGAGCTTGCCTCTGGCAAGCGTTCCTATACACCGGCAATCATATCTCTAGGCAGAATCGTTGTCAGCAAATCCCCATTTTCAGCCAGCAAGGTTTCAAGTCCTTTAATATCACAATGGCTACATTAGTGTTAGACGTACCCTTTGGTGATGCCTGTGGTGTCAGCAAGAGGCACATCACAAAACCCTTTCCTGACCACATGTATGGTTTAAAATCCATTTCAGTACATAAAACCACTTCCCTGGTTGTTTTTAAAAAACTTCTGAAGCTGTGTGCTTACTTCATCCAACATCCAAGCACATACATTTAAGAGAGTTTTAAAATGCTGTCTCCTCCTAGGACATGACTCTCCTCTGGCAATGAGCCTGGCTCCTTTCTACTACCTTTCCTCAATAATCGGGGGATTACTGCTGCAAATGGTTAATGCTATCTACCACTATACCCACAGAAAAGAGCTCTCCATCTTAAGCAACCTAGAGCTTTAACATATGAACAATATTTAAAGCAGATTCCATTTTGGTGAAACTCTTGGGCGCCCCATTCCAATGGTGGATGGGGCCACAAGCCAAAAAGGGCAGGGCTGAAAAATCCAAAACCACCTCCAATTTCATAATTTCCAATTCAGGAAGCATGTTTACTCTAAAGCAAGCACGAGCATTATGTCTACTTGCAAGTAAGCAGGGCAAGCCTCTATATGTCTACTCAGAAATGCAGGATAAGGCTCAGAAGGAAGCAGGACTGGATCACTCAGCAAACTTCCTCCTCTAGTTTTGCTCTATAGGGAAAAGCTCTTATCTCCGATCAGCAGCTGATCAGCGATAAGTGGTTTCCCTACTAAGTACCAAGAAAGGGAGCACTTTCCAGTGCTAAGCAGGGAATAGCACTTATCTCCATTCAGCTGCTGATTGGAGATACCTTTCTCCACCACCCACACAGCTTAAAGCTTGCTTCTTAGAGCAGTGATAGCCAAGTGGTGGCCTAAGGGACAATTGCAATTTTAGATGATCACCAATTGAACCCATTCATCCATACAACAAGGAGCTTTTTAGTGAACACCTGTATCCAGAAACAATAGGAACCACCAGAAACACATAGCTGTATCACTCATATGTGAAGAACTTTATAGGTCTAGGACTTTCAGTCCCAACCAGCTATGAGTGCAAGGGAGGGGGGGGGCGGGGAACCTCTGGGCTCTACCCTAAATATTTCCCTCTGGCTATCTAGTTGCCAACCACAATCTTAGAACAGCTGCTCTTGGAATTATACCAACCTGTGCCAACAAAGAACAAGCGTGTCCTGCGTCAATAAAAAGTGCTTCATTTCTCCTTCTAATCAAGAAAATATCTATAAATCTTGATCAAAGGCATCTGTGACTCTTGAGAACTAAATGGACAGGACTGATTACGTTTCTCAATGGAGAGCGAGGTTGAACAATGTTACCACACTCAATGCCTTCTTTTAAAACCAATGGGGAAAGTGGTAGGCAACTTATGCCCCTCCAGATATTTTTGGCGTATAACTCCCATCAGACCTAGCCAGCATAACAAAGAGGCATGATGTAGGCCAAAACCTCTGGAGGGCCACAAGTTGCCCAGACCTGGACAAAATCAAGGACAAAAGTCAGGATGGGAGAGTAGGTGGCAGCAGCTCCTTGGAAGATGGGAGAGACCCAGCAGGCAAGCCTCACGTTTTTTCCACACACTTCTTTTAAAACTGAAGATGATGTTGCCAGCGTAGCAACAATGGTGTTTCCAATCAGGGATCATGGGGGCTGCAGCTCAACCCCCATAAACCCCAGGCAGAAAAAGATGCCGCAAGTGTCACTAAGTTGGTAGCATCATCTTCCAATTAGAAATAAGAACTCAGGAAAGAAGTGAGGCCTGTCAAAGCTTGCTTATCTTTCAAGAAGCCAGTCACCTGCTTTCTCATTGTGGCCACCAAGGTAAGTTTTCTCCTTTTGGGTATGGACTAAGGCAGGCGTGTGCACACATATGCAGAACTGAGGCAGGTGGCTGGCTGAACTGCCCACCCCAATCTTGCTTACAGAATTCATGTGGCAGTGGCCACCTATGTGATACCCCTACTCATTTTCTCGCAACACCTAGCACTCAGTGTCAATTCTATTGGAGGAAATATGGCAGAACCACCTGTTCAATCAGAAGATTTTTTTTTGTATTTATTGGATTGGATCCAGGCTTAGTCAAACTTAAAGAAGGCACACTGAAATTAATGGAATTTAAGTTATGACTAACGTAAGTCCCGCTGATTACAGTGGCTATAAGTTTATGGCGTTTTAACCATATGCCGTTAAAGGTGGTATATATGTTCCAAAAATACATGCATACTACAAGTTTATTCTGGCCCAAAAGCTTCGACTAAGGTTGTACGCCTGGGATTATGGGAGCTGAACTACAACCCCCATGATCTCTGATTGGAAACACCAGTGTTGCTACACTGGCAACATCATCTTTGATTTTTTTTAAAAGTGTGTGGAAAAGACATGAGGGTTGCCTGCTGGGTCTCTCCCATCTAAGGTTGGGTGCCCTGTAAACCTATCAGAGTCATAACAGGCCTCAAGACAGCCTAGACGCAGAGAGATCGGTCTACTGCAAAGATCTCCAAGTCAAATGGAAGGAACAGAAGGGAAAAGTACCACACACTAGTGTGTAAATTGCATGTAAATCCACTCTTCTTCAAAAGATACAGGATCTCTCAAATTCTTCTTTCCCTACCTGTAGCCCGTGCTGTTTCTACCCACTACCAAGTGCTTTGGCTGGCTGCCACACATGTAAATGTTGAAGTCGTTCTCTGGCACCAGGTCTACATCATGGAATATGAAACAATCCCAGTTCTCTTCCTTCAGGGCTTCCAAGTATCCCACATTCAGCAGTTTTGCTCTGTTAAACTTGAAATTTCCAGCCTGCAAACAAGAAATTCACATCAGATCTGTGAATACACATCACAACAAATTCACATCAGACCAGTATCCTATCCTCATCAGCCATGATTACAAAAAAATCAGAATCTTGTGGCACTAAGACTAACGCATTTATTATGGCATAAGCTTTTGAGGACTATAGTCCACTTCATCAGATGCAATGTTTACAGTATCCTTCCTGGTTCACAGCAATTGTAAGGGAAAGGCAGCAGAAGTTGTGAGGTTGCAAGAGAAGATATGCCATAAATGTTAGAAATCAATAATGTGTTTTTGAGCCCAATCCAGCTCTAGTTGCAGACAATTTGTTACACATATGTAGCTCTTCCCTGCCATCAGCTGTCATTCCACCTGGATGTCTCAAAGAGAGACGCAAGACAGCAAGACCCTCCATACCAACTCAGCTGGAACTGACTACCTCTTGGTTCCTCCATTCCTAAAACTGCCCACATCAACAAGCATTCCACCTTGTCATTGGTGGATGGTATGAAATGGTATGAAAGAGGTGGTACCTTGATTTGATCATTTTCCTTTCCCTTCTCCATTCCTTTTTCCTTTTGTATTGCATCTTTTAGACCATAAATCATTATTTCATACCATAAACCAACTTGGATGCTTTGACAGAAAAATGGGACAAAAATATAGTAATCAAGAGATAATCAGCTGTTGGCTCTGGATACAGTCAATTCAAGGGGACCCACACAGATCAGCTACATGTACAGAAGACTGAAAGGGCTTCGTGGCTAGACTGGGGAATTTGTTAATTAAACATTTTAACACACAATATACAGCAATTTAAAACATTAGTATTCAGTTTCCAAATTAAGTTAAAAAAGAAAATATTTCTTGAATGACAATATCAAACAGTACAATCCTATGCCTGTTTACCCAGAAGTCCTGCTGTATTCAGTGGGACTTAACTAGTAAGAACATAGCACTGCAGCCAAGGCCTTGCAATTTGCATAAAACTAAAAATGAAGGTTACCCTTCATTTATAAGAGTATTCATTAAACAAAAAACCTACGGTTTACAAAAACAACGTTAAGGCTCTAGTTTCCAACCAAGCACCAAAAAGCAGCGAAATTGGGAGTTAAGGCTCCCAAGCCTTAAAGCCACATCCTCCCTAAGGAGGCAGAAAGTGCAAGTGAAATTCTCATTCTCCCAAAGCAGATAAACCATGATGACAGAATAGAGAATATGATATCCAGAGGTGACTGTGGGGTTGTGGAAAACTCATGGTGAACAACTTAGGGCCACCTACTTCTCTTTTTTTTTATTTAGAGCAGCCCTTCCCCAACCTGGTGCCCTCCAAAGGTGTTGGACTACAACTCCCATCATTGCAAGTCAGTATGCCTTAACTCCCAATTTCCCAATCAGCTTATATGTGAAATTGTGATCCTCCCCCAATGTGCATCACTTTACACTTGCTTACATCAAACAGCATTTGCCAGTTTGATGGTCATTCTCTTGGTATGGAGAGATCTTTTTGGAGCTCTTCACAATCCCCTTTGTTTTAGCAAGACTAAATAATTTGATATCATCACCAAACATGACCACGTCAATGCTCACTTCCTCCCTCATTCTAATATTATGAGAAAGGGAGAAACTGCCTCCCTATTCACTTTCTGCACAATATGCATAATTTTGTATACCTTTATCATGTCACCTCTATTCCACGCTGCTTATGGTTAAACCAAAACCCAATAATCATAAGAAATGCTAAGAGAAGCCATATGAACAAAAAGGAAAAGGAAGTATGAGCAAAAGCATAGTACTTATTTAAATATTTCTGCCCCACTTTTTGCAGTGTATAAAGCAGCTTACACAAAGTAAAAGACTCCTGAACAAACTTAGCAGTCATAGAATAAGAGGAGAGGTCCTCTTATGGATCAGTAATTGGTTAAAGAACAGAAAGAAGAGAGTAGGAATAAATGGTAAATTCTCCCGATGGAGGGAAGCAAATAGTGGGGTCCCACAGGGATCAGTATTGGGAACAATGCTTTTCATCTTGTTCATAAATGATCTGGAATTAGAAGTGAGCAGCGAAGTGGCCAAGATTAGCGATGACACCAAATTATTTAAGGTTGTTAAAACACAAAGGGATTGTGAAAAACTCCAAGCTGGGAGAATGGCATCCAAATGGCAGATGCAGTTCAATGTAAGCAAGCGTAAGGTGATGCACATTGACGCAACCCACCCCAAGTTCAAGTAAAACCTGATGGGATCCGAGCTGGCGTTGACCAAACAAGAAAGAGATCTTGAGGATGTGGTGGACAGCTCAATGAAAATGTCAACCCAGTGTATGGCAGCTGTAAAGAAGGCAAACTCTGTGTTGAGCACTATAAGAAAAATAATTGAGAATAAAACTGCCAGTATCATATACTGCTTTTATACAAATCTATGGTGCGACCACACTTAGAATACTGTGTACAATTCTGGTCACCACATCTAAAAAAAGATATTATACAGCTGGAAAAAGTGCAGAAAAGGGCAACTAAAATTATTAAGGGACTGGAACATCTCGCCTATGAGAAAAAGTTACAACAGCTGGGATTATTTAGCTTGGAAAAAAGGAAGCTAAGGGGAGACATGATAGAGGTGTACAAAATTATGCATGGTGTGGAGAATGTGGATAGGGAGACATTTTTCTCCCCTCCCATAATACTATAACCAGGGGTCATCCCGTGAAGCTGATTGGTGGGAGAGTCAGGACAGATGAAAGGAAGTATTTCTTCACACAGCACATAGTTAAATTATGGAATTCAGTACCACAAGATGTACTGAACGGCCACCAATTTGGATGGCTTTAAAAGGGGATTGGATAAATTCATGGAGGAGAGGGCTATCAATGGCTACTAGCCCTGATGGTTATGTGCGCCCTCCAGTATCTGAGGCAGTAAGCCTGTGTGCACCAGTTGCTGGGGAACATGGGTAGGAGGGTGCTGTTGCACCATGTCCTGCTTTGATGGTCCCTGGTCGCCCACTGTATGAACAGAATGTTGGACTTGATGGACCCTTGGTCTGATCCACCATGGCACTTCTTTTGTTCTTAAAATGACCAGAAGTAAAATGTAAGATCAATATAAGATAAAAAGGGTACAATAATACAAGAATCACAACAGAAATAGTATTCCCCACCCCCCAGGCTCCAATTTTAAAAATGCTGCAATCGTCGACATGCTTACCTAGGAGTAAGACCCACTGCATTCAATGGAACTTACCTCTCAGTAGACTGCCAGCACTGTTAAGGGAATCCAGGAGGCAGTCAGTCACTCTCCCTGACCTCTCCACATTCTAATCCAGTTGGAGAGGGGGGAGGGAGGGAGAAAGAGAGAGAGAGAGACACTACTCTGAAGGAGCTCCATTGGTTACCGTGGGAGCTCATAAATCTTATTTTAAAACAAGCTAAAGGGAATTTTAAGAAAAGAAGACCTATTCCATCAACTCTAAGGTAAAAGGAAGAGGACATCATTGGAATTTTAATTATTTAACCTGACAATTCATAAGGAGAGGTGGGCACAAATGGTCACCAATACAAAACTCAGCTACCAAAGTCAGTCTGAGAGGTTTCCCCCCTTTTCGACTTTAAACTACCCTTCTTCCCTCAATCTTTCACCAATCTTCTTGAAATTTACAGGTTATGTAAAACCAACATTTCTTTCTAGCACATGTAAATTTCAGGAAGATTGGTGAATAATTTTCGATTTTATGAATGTTGGAATGACCCCCCGACACACACACACAATTTCCCATTTAATATGGTGGAATGTGTTTTTTACTGAGTGACCTTAACAAGAGACTCACAACTGAGTCTCTTAATTTTAAAATAAAATGTAGAGTACAAGTTAGTTGTAAATTCCTGAAATGCCTAACCAATACAATATTGTTTTGTCACCCTTATTTTTCTACAATTATAATAAAAACCATAGCAATTTTTATTTATTTATTTATTAAAATTGTGAGAAACTCAGTTGCCAACTTGAAACCCTGTTATCGGTAAGGCACACAGACTTTCTTCTGGAGAATACAGGCACAAAAGTATTCAGAACCTTTCCGGAATAGCAGCCAGCAGGCAAACAGGAAATGAATGAAAGATGAAAAGTCTTCTTTTAAAAGACTTTGCACTTTCTTTTTTACTATTAAGTTGGTTTTATACCAATGTATATTAATGCCATACTAGGGATGGTTTTTGGTTCATATTAGCCAGCCTGTGCATTTACTGTAACTGGAATAAGAGATGTAAATAAGAGAGTGAGTTATCACTTTAGACCTAAACCAAGGTTTCGGGCAGGTTCATGCAATTAAACAGATGTTGCTTTAAGAACATAGGAAACTGACTCAGAATCCCACATCACTGTTCCATCTAGCTCTCCGGAGTTTCTTTCCTAGCCCAACCTGGGAGATGTCACGGATTGAATCCAGGATTTTTTACATGCAAGGCATGTGTTCCCCCACTGAGCTATAGCCCCTCCTCTTTCCATTTATGTCAGTGGCAATACAGATATAAAATTTAATTTATTCATTTGCATCAGCCAGTGGCAGCTGGTGGCCCTCAAAATAATAATAATAATAATAATAATAATAATAATAACAGCTATTTATTTATATCCTGCCTTTTTCCCAATACTGGGACTCAAGGCAGCCTACAAATTAAAACACATATAGTTAAAATAAATAGAGATAATACAAAAATTAAAAATATAATTAAACATAGTAAGATTTTAAAATATTTAAAACATTTTAAAACATTTTAAATACAAATATTTTTTTAAAAATCCAAACTATAAGCAGCACATCCACAAAGGTCTGAACTACTCCCCAAAGGCCTGCTGAAACAGAAAAGTTTTAGCCTGCCTCTGAAAGCACACCAAGGAGAGAGCCAGTCTAGCTTCCTTGGGAAGGGAGTTCCAGAGCCCTTAGGCAGCCACCGAGAAAGCCCATTCCCGCCAGATGTACCTGTGGTGGTGGTGGGACAGAGAAAGGCCTCCCCTGAAGACCTCAGGGAATGGGCAGGCTCATAAGGGAGAATATGGTCTTTCAGTTATCCTGGACCTGAGCCGTATGGGGCTTTGTAGGTCATAACCAGCACTTTAAATTGTGCCCGGAAACAGACTGGAAGCCAGTGGAGCTGTTTTAACAGGGGAGTTGTATGCTCCCTGTAGCATTGGGGATATCTTGATCCTAACTCCATCCCCTCCTACCAACCTGCTTTAACTTTGACCCTAAGAACATAAGAAGAGCCTTGCTGGATCAGACCAAGGGTCCATCTAGTCTAGCACTCTGTTCACACCATGTTCACAGCTATCAATCAGGGACCCACAAGCAAGACACGGTGCAACAGCACCTTCCCACCCATTTTCCCCAGCAACTAATGTATACAGTCTTACTGCCTCTGATACTGGTGACTGCACTTAGCCATCAGGACTAGTAGCCATTGATAACCTTCTCCTCCAGGAATTTGTCCAACCCCCTTTTAAAGCCATCCAAATTGGTGGCCATCACTACATCTTGTGGTACTGAATTCCATAATTTAACTATGTGCTGTGTGAAGAAGTACTTCCTTTTATCTGTCCTGAATCTCCTACCAAACAGCTTCATGGCACGATCCCAGGTTCTAGTACTATTATAGAATCGTTAGAAAAATGTCTCCCTATCCACACTGTCTACCCCAACACCCCACCCAACTGTCATTCCTTTCCTTCAGGAATGATTTAGTGGGCATCTTTCTTTGGAGCATCTTCCTGCTTCTGTCTTTATTCTACCAACTAATACTACTTTCAATGAATGGATTCTTATATCACCAAAAGGTACCATCCATCCACAAGAAAGAGATAACAGAAACTTTGGGGTACCACAAGGTTTGCAAAAGTACAAAAGCATGTAGGACACCACCATCCCCATCTACCCAGAGGAAAAACACCTTGAATAACACAGAGTATTCTCATTGGGTATGGAATGCTAATGGTTAGGTCGGGGGGTGGAGAACAGAGAACCGAGTGACGGTAGGCAGGAATGGAATGGAGTATCCCGGACGAGGCTGGCTGGCACCCTAAACAGAAGAACTCTATGGTCAGATCTACACCAAGCAGGATGTAGCACTATGAAAGCAGTATATGGCATGTGTCAATGGGCCCCAACAGTTGTCAGTGCACTTCAATACCGCTATAAAGCAGTAGTGTGGCTCTTGCCTCTTATATACTGCTTTCATAATGGTATATCCTGCTTGGTGTAGTTTGGGCCTATGTTGCAATGTATGTTTCAGGTCCCACTTGTAAAAACTAATGTGGTTCAGAATAATCATTTCAGCAATAAGCATGCATGGAAATGGTATATGAACATCTACCCATTTAACCACACTTGCCCAACTCTATTGGGCCATGCGGACTCATATTTTAAAATTCTTCCTCTTGAAAAGTGGAAGAGGAATGGGTATCTTCACAAATAAGACAGCCTCTTCAATTGCATCTTCACAATTCCTATTTTTCGGCTCAGGCTGAAAAAAATAGGGACTATCCTCCAAATGGAAAGAAATAGTTGCCTTCAAAAACATTGCTCTGTCCAGGACTGGTAGGGCTCCTCAACCATGAACAGACTTTTTCTCAAAATACTGCTGCTCTCATTCAAGCAGCATAGGCAGCAGCTGACAAGGGCATGCTTCGCCAATGCCACTGCACTGAATGGAACTCCATTGTTTTAAATCTGTATTTTAAATTTGTTTTTAAATCTGCACTGCTGCACAGTTTTTTACTCTGATTGTGTTTTTATATCGTGTTTTAATATCGTGTTTTTATATCGTGTTTTGTTGATGGTTCTAATTTCTGTGAACCGCCCAGAGAGCTTCGACTATTGGGCGGTATATAAATGTAATAAATAAATAAATAAATAAATAAACAAGTGCAAGCCAAGCGCACACTACTCCTAACACATTTAAATGGTATGTCAGGGATGCACAGTAAACCTGTCCAGAATGTTGCCTGTTTAGAATGGAGCCCACCTTGCCTGATTAGATACTGACCACATGTGCAAATATTTCTGCAAGGTTTCTGTCCAGAAGATGCTTATAGATTTACAATATGAATTCTCCTCCATCCTCCTCGCCCACCAACATTTGAGACCAATTTATATTATTCTGGTAGGTTTGGGAAGCTGTCACTCTTCCACATCAATGAATAGGTTGTCACTAAGCCAAAGGACAATTATGCACAAGACAGCAGCAAACATAACTGCTGTTAACCTGATCAGTTTGCTATCTCAAGCACTGATCCGACCCTTCAACAAGGTCACTCCTTTAGGTATGCATGTCCTGGTTTATGTAGCTTATAAGTCTAGGGGGTGGCTTCCAATAAGGCACTGGAGAGCCAAGGGAGCTCTGGAGGGCAGGACACATAAGACTGTAAGAAACCTAGATGTACAATCTCCAGGTTCTACCTCAATATTTTTTTTAAAAAATAGATAGCACGTTACTTAGGAGACTCACCCAGGAAATGCACTAACAAAATGCAAAAGCTAACCACACATTCTTATCTCTTTTGCCATCTGTGCTGCCACATTTCTGCTCAAGGGAAAATAAAGGCCCAAACACTCTTACTTTATTCTTTACAAAACCTGCTACCTCTACAGAAGTGAGAGCAAGAACAGAAATTCACCAAACATAGCCGAAGGAAGAAAAGTCACGCACAAAAACGTGAGCCAAACCCTGGGATGTGAACAGACAAGTATTTGAACAAGACGTATTTTTCAAGGAAAAAAATGCTCTACCAACAGTGCATGAAGTTAATTTACCACCCGGTCTGTTTAATTCGTTCAATCTACTCTAAGCTCTTGCAGCAGAAGGCATAACAAACTCATCAGCGTTGGTATACACAGGGACTCCTAAGCGCTGGTAACACACTGAGATGGATTTATATTACAGCTGGGGAAAGTGACCTGGGACTTGCCTGAGGCAGTGTACTGAACACTGGATTGAACAGAGACAACTACAGTCAAAAGAGATAGCCTGAGGCCTAGAGAAAGCCCACAAGATAGCAAGATGTGGATCAAGCCCTCACCCATAGTTGCAGAATAAGTCACAGACTCACCTGGTGGACAACATAAATGCCATAGTCCAGCTGTTGCCGCTGCAAGAATGGATGAATGTGCTCCAGCAGATACAGCAGATGCTTCTCTCGATTGCGGTGTGGGATCAATATAGCCACTCGCTGCCGAGCTGAGCAGTCTCTGGGCCAATGGCGTCCTTTGGCCACCTGAGGATTCTCTCTCTGCACCTCTTCCAGGGTGAGAGAGGCTTTGAAGGTGAGCTTGCTAGGGCCCCCTATTACAGGAAAAAGGCAAATCTCATTTTTGTGAAAATGAGTACTGCAAGCTTTAAGAACTGGTTAATTTAAATGTCTGGAAGCCATTCCAAGGAATGACCCGGTTTATTTGAAGTTTATTTTTGAAACTAGTAATGTGGATATTTCCTATAAATTTTTCCTTTGCAAATTAAGCAAATTTGCATAGAATAATTTGCACTGGGGGAAAACATTTGTGTCAAAATAAAATTATAGTGCTCTAGAGAATTATTGTATTTAGCAAGTTTAATTTGCCCCTCATTTAGTGAACAAACTTTTAAAAAGTACCCCACGTAAATTACTTTGTCCCAACATACCAAAAGTATCTGACCTGAAATATCTGAGGAAAAAAGTTCTAGCACAGTTAATGTGATTTAAATGTCATATTATATAGTCATTTTTATTTGGATTTTTTTAAAAAATTACAAGTCAATGGTATATACATCCTTCAAATTGTTTAAATTTAAGGGGGGAAAGCAAAGGTTCAGAGAACACGCTGACCTTGTTTACATGACATGGCTGGGTCATCCTGGGTCATTTAACTCAGGTTAAGTCATGGTGCATGCGAGGAGTTGTTTTCAATATGTGGGGGGGGACAGGGGTTGCGTTGTGTCATGCAAACACTGCCATTGTGGATTATTTGAGGGCTAAACAACCCTCGTGTAACCCTTGATTAGTAGTAGGGTTACATGAGGGTTAACCCTTGAATAATCCACAATGGCCAGGTTTGCACTACACAGTAGGACCCCCTATCAAGGGTCGGTATTCAATTGACAGTCACACACACCACAATGAGCCAACTGTTTTCCACTAATACATTTTAGCAACCCGAGAACTGTGCTTGATATGCTGACAACCACTCATCCATTTTACTTCCACTGAGGTTGTTAGGGCACCTTTCATTTAGCTGCCACTATGTATTCCTTCTATCACACACTGATACATATATATATATATATATATATATATCAGTAACATACATCTGTATTACCTCTCATACTTCCTAGGGATAATCCTCAGAAAAATATTAAAACTTTGAAACAGCCAAGCTTGTCTAATATTTTATTTAGAATTGGCATCCATTTACTGTTACTAAAGAACTTATGAAATGGATTTTTTCCTGCAGAAAAATTAAGCACATCACTGCACATGGTACAGTAAAATCCCTCATAAGCAAATAGATTTGCTGGCAGGCTACTCTTAAAGTTGCTGGAAGGGGCGCATGAAGAGAAGGAGGTGGACAATGTCCCTCACCCCACTACTCTCTCCACATGGCCCTTCACCTCCTAGTCAGGTTTCAGTTAGACACTCCTTGGGACTTTCAGTTCCCAATCTGTAGCACCAGCTTAATATACATATAACTCCAAAACGGGTAACTGCTTCCTGCAAATCTAAAAGGGAACATGCCAAAAGCCACAAAGCAAGAGAGCACATGAGGATTAAAATTAGAGGCCTACTTATACTTTAAGAATGAAGTACATGACCTGCTTTTCAATTATTGGACCCCTCTGCCTGGCAATAGATGAATAATTACATCATGTGGGATGGCTAGGTCATAAGGGAAATGCCGATGTCAGCATTAGAGCTGCCACCCCTCGGAACACAGCACAGACATGGGAAGTTCCCAAATAATGTGGCCTTCTCATGCAACCATTATTCATCCATTAATAGAGCAGCACAAGATCTAGCCACAACATGATATCCAAGTCAGGTTTTAAAACGGCACTAAAAGGACTTCTGTCAGATAGAGGAATTCAATGCCAAGCGGCAGAGGAGGATCAAAGAAGCAAGAAGGCTCATTTTTGCAAGCCAAATGGGATTTTGTCTTCATACGAAAGACCAATTCAACTTAACGAACGAGAACTTTGGGGTTCTTAGCGCAAGCCCCTAGAACCGTGAGGGGATAAGAAAATTTAAAGAGACTTACGCAGATGGGGAGACAGAGTGGGACAAGGGGACATCGCGATAGGCAGTTTCACAGTAGGCATGGTATTCCTCTTTGGATCTTCCTTTCGCTCCTTTGTGATAGTGGTTGGCTTCCTGAAACTTCCCACCATGCTTTTTGTCCTTGGAGTTTCATGCATGGCATCCACCAGGTAAGTGGAGGTGGCCCAGCCCACCAATAAGACACACAAGGTGAAGAGCATCAGCAGCTTGAGCTTGTAGGAGACGTGGAGGTTGGCATAGCAAAAGCCCATGGCCTTTCCTGGTTTACAAGCTTGTCCTTCGGTGTATCCCCGTCACCGCACACTTCAAGGAGGGCAGGACAGCCAAAACAAAACAAGGAGTTCTGTGGTGCTGCATCCTGAGAAAACTCTTCTGGCTTTTGAATGCATGTCTTTCTATCTCTGCCAGAAGTGGAAGGCAGACATTACAAGGGTTGACCTGTCCAGAACGAGACAAAAACAGGTTCTACTTTCATCCACCTTTAGACCCATCACCCCAGAGTACACCAAGAGCAAGTATTGTGCAAATGCTAGAAAACTCACACTAGGAATGGTCTCTACACAAAAATTACAAGCACAACACAAGACCCAGTTAATATACAAATGGTGCAAATGTAAATACATGTACTATTTATATGTATACTTTTGCATGTGTTTTTAATTCCTAGGTTCCAAGTACTACATAAATACCACTGATATATCAACTGGGTCTTGTGTTTGCAATTCATGTGCAAATGCTGTCATACTGCAGACATGAGCCATGGGCAAGTGAAGTTCTCTTCCTTGCACTATAATAAAACACACACAGGTTCATAGAGATATTGATATCAATTTCAGAATTGATTCCCTTACAGTTCCCCAACCTGATGCCCTCCAGATGTCTTGGATTGCAATTCCCAAAAAGCAACATAAGGATGGTGAAGGCTGCTAGAAGAGTGCCCCCTTTCATTATTTAACTCAAACCCATCCTGCTAGCTACTGATGTAAGCAACAAACAGGCATGGATTAACAGGAGGATTCCTCTAGCAATCCAGTAAGGCTCAGATGCTTCTTCATAAGGCAATCTCCATCTGGATTTGGGCCCGAAATCCAGATGGAGTGCATGGAGGGTAAGTTGTAAGCAAGCACAATTTATGACACTGCACAACATCATCACCGATCACGGGGCACATCAGTTAAGGCATCAGCCTTAGCTTCCAATTTTCTGACTTTGTGGAGCTCAAGCCAACATTTTTCATAATTAACTTTCCCTGGTTTTCGAAAAGGAAAATTTTCTCTAAGGAATTTGAATCTGCTTTCTTGCAAGTCAACCTATAATACATGGAATTACAAATACTTAGCTAATGGTAATTATGATTTCATTTCAAGGTGCACATTTATTTCTTCTAGGTCTTCACCTCAAACAAACAATAAATGCAGGTTACTGTTTGCTAATTACAACACATCAAAAGCGTGAGACATTGGGAATAACCCAATGTCACAGTCTAGGAAGTCAGCTTTTGAGATACCCAGAGTGCTTTGTTGTGCTGAATTATAATAAAAAGAGAGGCTCTATACCCTTTCATTGAACCCCCCTCCCCTGCAATTTATAATGAAGGACGTGGATTCCAAATGAGGGGTGCAAGTCAATTCTGTAAGACTGTACGTTCCATTACATTGTCCAGCCCTGTCAGTAGGGCTTATTTCTGAGTAACCTGCAAAGTTTATAGCAGCTGTAGTTCCAGGGGGTGTCTTTCCGGCATGACTTTGACCACTCGCTCCTTAAAAATCAAGCAGCATCGCAGCTGCAGGGTGGGAACGCGGGTTTTCTGGCGGCCATTCAGTTCGTTGAGCATGCTCCCTGCCCTGCCTCATATAGATATAAGTAGAAGACTGCAAGGGTCTTTATTGGCTTGTCTACTGAATAGGCCACTGAAGGAAATACCCTCGGTTTCACTCTACTTAACCACTCCATTTAGACAAGGAGTGGTTAAGCATTTCAAAATCAGTAAATAATATTTTACATACCACAAGCAGAGAAGCCACGGAGAGAAATGCTGCACAGAGTGCACTGGAGAAAGAAATATATAAAGTAGTAGATTCTCTTAATCAGCCATTACCCGCTCAATCAGCCCCAGTAATACCTAGTTTTTTGTGGAGTAGCATATTGACAACTCCTGTCAAGAGAAACCTCTCCCACTGTTGAAACCTATTAGATGACATCCCAAAGGGGATTGATCCCATGCAAAAAGGCACATGGTGTAAATAGGAAGGGATATACCGAAATGGTACTTTAGAACAGGAGTGGACAGAAAGTAGACCTCCAGGTGTTTTTGGATTTCAACTCCCAGCTGGGGCTTCTTGACGTTGAAGTTCGAAACATCTGGAAAACTACCTTCTCTCCATCCTTGCTTTAAAAGAACATCAGAAAGGCGAGGAAGGCACAGACCAGACCCCAAAGTGGTAACCTTTATACTTGCAAACAATACGAACAGAGAGAAGTGAATCCCTAAAAACTGCTGGTATGTTCTGAGCTGAAAACACAGACAGAGATCATCTGAAGCTGAAAGATCAACCAATTATCAGAGTTCTACAAATGCTTTTAAACCAATTCCTTTCCTGATTTGAGGGAATATTTAATATGGTTTCAGCTGCCAATCCTTATTCTCTATGCTGAAAACTTTTCTGCGGTACAATGAAAACCTGATCAAATATCCATTCAGCCTGTACTGGAGAAGATGCACTCAAGTCAGAGTTGCAACTCGCTCGTGTTTTCTTAGTTTGAGCCAAGAGAAAGTGAGCCCATTATACTTACTTGATCCTGCCGCTGCTCTCCTTCCTGTGGTGAAGCTGTTTTGTTCTTATTGCAGCTGAGATGGCTCCCGTGCCAATTATCAGGGCACTTTTCAGTCATGAAACCCCACACCATAAAGAGCCCTCTGTTGCCTCTCACAGATCTAGGAGGAGGAGTCTGCCCAAAACTGCAGGAACCACTAAAAAAAAAAAAAGGTCAACAGTTTCAGCCTTTTCCTATTCAACGCCACTCTCCCACCCACCCCCTGCTTCCTAGGCATTTCGTTTTCCCCACCCCTTTCCCTTTCTATCAAGAGATGGAAAGAATGCACATCAGGGAAACTCAGAGAGCTAGAACAGGGGAACACTCACAGATGGCTATGCAAACAGCCTGATGGAATCAGTTGGCAAACATACAAGTAGCCGAAGTGTATTTCTGCCCTTCAGGTTACTATCCTTGTGGGAATTCTTCCCAAGATACACCATCTACCCTCCACATCCTTCATTGCTTCCTAACCTCCACATTACAAGCCCCTTCTCAAATGCTGAAGAGGTTTAGCAACCACAGAGCTCACGCTGCTTTAGGGGGAGAGATGCTGCGCCATCAAGGGTGAGCTATTCCACCTGCTCCCCTACCCCCCCCAACACGCCTGGAGACTTTAAAAGCAAGGCTGGAGCTGAAGTTTGACAGGCGCTGATTCGGGGGAGAGATGGTATTCCAACCAAGTTGTTTTTCCCCCTTATCTGTTCTGCTTTTGCTGCAAACTTGTATTTCGTATACTTTTGAGTATTTTTGTGATATTGTTGTTTAGTATATTGTTGAATATTGTATATTGCTGATTTTGTTTTGTGATATTATTGCTGTGAACTTGCATTTTGTAAACTGCCCGGAGAGCTTCAGCTATGGGGCGGTATATAAATGTAATCAATGAAATGAATGAAAATTCAACATTTATCTAAGTAGAAAACTGCCCAGGAAGCCCAACACAGTCACATTTGACTTCAAAAGAAACTTCTCAAAACCTAGGGGACTGGATGAAAAGAGGTCAAGAGCGAGGACCAGGTCGCACAGTGCTGTGAACAAGTGAGAACAACCTTGCAATGGGAGCAATTGCGCGGCAAGAACAAGCATAATAGCTTGTTCACAACAACCCAGGCTTTAAAAAAAATCCCTGCATTGTTGTGATATGTCAAACGGGCCTGAAAGTCAAGAGGTTCAAATCTCTCCAAAATGTTTGTAGGTTATTTAAAACCACAATAGTAGAAGCTCAGCTAGTATACCTCAGATTAAGAAATGTAAAAACAAGTCCAACAGGACACCAGCATGATATGTCTAACAAGAGTCAAGGAAGCTAAAAAAAAAAAAAGGCAAAGCTTCATTTGAAAACGAGAACAAAAATGAGCAAAACACTGGCAAACGAATCTAGGTGACAATATGGCAAGTAAAAAAGGGTTCTGAGACGCACACAGCAAGAAACATTAAGATGAGCAACACACATTTCTTTAAATATGCTAAAAACAGGAAACAGCTATTTCACTGCTGACTTTTGTTTGTTATTTTTGTGTAGTTCTGCTTTTATTGTATTATTCTTGTAAGCTGCTTTGAACTCTGTGAGGAAAGTTGTAGTATGAATGTTTTAAATAAATAAAGGATTTATGTTAGACTAATATTGGATACAACTCACTGGGGAAAAGACTTCAAAACAAGATGGAGTAATTACGTAATTTCATATCTGTGTAATTTCACACACATATATTTAATTCAACATATAGGATGAAATCCAACATCGTGTAAGTGGACTTCCCCAAATCTGCTAATAGGGGGACCTCCAACATTCCAGAGAATATTTGGGGGCTTGGGGGTGGGCTGCAAGAGGGGACTGCCAGCACTGGATACAACCCAATGTCTCTTTCTTCTATTTGTATTACATTTTATTCTTGGCTCACTGTTATGTGGCACCAGTGTCATGCTAGAAGGAACAGTCAAATTGCCACATTGGCTTTCCTTCTGCAGAATATTGGCAATGACAGGGAGCAGATAACATTTCCGATTCCTACTGAATTGGAAGTGTGACTTCAGCAACAGTACAATAGGTAATACATCTGTGAGCAACAGGTCACATTAAGACTAGAAGAAGTAAGCAAACTTAAGGAAATGCTGCACACTTTTTCCAATTAATAATAAACTAGTTTAACTAATAGCACACACAATTGCATGTGATGGTCTGAAAGGTATATGAAAAGCAACATCTCTGTGTCAGATTTAATCGTTGTTTAAAGGACTCTCAACTCTGTTGAAAATAAAGGCGGTGATATAGAAAGATCCAGGCAGAGAGAATTTCATGCTACAGAGTTTGCATATGAAAAGAATCTCAAGTATTCAACCATAATTTGAAAACACAACAGTGAGAAGGGAAGAACATTCCATTTAAAAAGAGAACATTAGTAAAAATGACCTAGAGCACACAAAACAGTTGGAGCATCAAACCGATTATTTTATTTGGCCTGGAATGGAATGAACTGGGTTTAGAAATGAATAAACAGGACCAGAATTCTAACCAGTACATGGATTTTTCCAACCCAACTTGGAGCATGCAGAACAAACTGATTAAGGTTTATCTATCTTCAGCAACATATATGTCACATCCCTGCATACATCACAACAGTTTGTAAATCCTGCAGTTATTTCTGGCACCAATGGAGTGACAGGAATTGTCTCATACCATTTTTGTTAACATTTGAGGTTATGTATAGTGATGTAGGTTTCCCCCCAAAAAATCAAATTAGAAAATTTTCCTATGCAAACTTAGCTAATTTGCACAGGGTCATTTGCATCAGAAGTTTTCCATTTACGTTGGATAATTTTCTGATGCCCTAAAGAGTGATTTAATTAAGCATGTTTATTTTACATGTATTTAACAAACAATAACACTTCAAAGTACGAATAGTATGTACATTCCTTATATTGTTTAAATATAAGAAACAAGCATTGATACTGAAAACTGTTGACATGCTAACTGAACCTTCCCCAACCAGGTGCCTGCCAGATGTGTTGGATTACAACTCCCATCATCCCAATGCTGGCTGGGGATGCTGAGACTTGTAGACCAACACATCTGGAGGGCACCTGACAGGGGACCCACATCTATTTCAACAGAGTTTACTAAGGCTGCTTAGGCATCTTTGGCTTCTCTTTCACTACTTATTAGTTCCACTTCACACTGTGATATATAGGTATTTCAACAGCATATATGCATTCTCTTACACACTTGCTAGGGATCATAACCTGAAAAAATATTAACTACAACTTTTACATTCCCAAGTTTGCCTAACATTGTATTTGCCATTTGCATCCATTCATTATTAGTAACAAAAGTATGGGGGGGGGGGGGTTCTGCGGAAAAAGGAAACAGTGGGGAATTTTCTGGTAATTTTTCTGTTTTGGAAAATTTTCTACACCACATCACTGGTTATGCATGGTGTCTTCCCTACACTGCAACTAAATGATAATCATCCATCCTTTCAATGCTTTTTGATACACAAATGAATTGTGGTCTAGTTAGGATTCTTGTTTTATTTATTATTATCCCATCTTTTTCCTTCTCACCTGGAACCCAAGGCAGCTCACATCATCCTCATCCTCCTCTCCACATTACCCTTACAACAACCCTGTCTGGTAGGTTAGGCTGAGAATCTATGACTGGCCCAAAGTCGCTCTGTGAGCTTCATGGCCAAGTGGGAACTAGAACCCAGTTCTCCCGAGCCCCAGTCCAACACTCTAATCACCACACCACACTGGCCGCTTGTTTAATCTGGCTAATGAAGAAAAATCACTCTATCATCATTTGGGATCTAGAATTATCAGTATATTTTTTTCTTAACTAAACTTCTAATATAAGGTTTTCTCCTCCTCAGTACTCAGATGTCCTCTCTGACAACAAGTAATAAACTAATTTTAGGAACTCAAAGAACAGCTTTTAATGCTTCTTCATGTGAACTAAGTATGATAATCTTGATAACACCTAAGATAAGAAAACTGTAGCAAATCACAAAAGCTTCTTTCTCTATGGCTTCCAGTTGAAAAGGGCATACAGTGACTTCAGAGAAAATTTGCTGTACTTCTGCCACTGAAGTCAATGGGACAAGCTAGTTGCATTCATTTCAGTGGGGCTTAAGAAGAATAACAATACTTCTCTGGCTGGGAGCAACGGCTTTTTAACTTCACCATGGTGAATTTCTGCTCCTACAGGTATCCTCTTCATAAGAGTTGGAAAGCAAAGAGTCCAAGTTATTGTACTACCTTTTGGCAACTGCTGCCTTGCTGAAGAGCTAGCATAGCTTCCTGGTGCCAAAAAGCAGGGCAGTTTCTATTAGCAAAAAAAAAAAAAACACAGGGGGTGGGGGTAGCGCTCAATGTACTGAATGCATCCAGAAGCTCTGCTTAATTAAAAGTTGGTTTAATTAAAGGAGCACTGCACCCCTGTGCATAAACATATGTTTCAGTGAACCTCCAGAATAAATTAACCATGCTGGAACTGAAAAGACTGGTTATTAAATAGCAACATTTACTCTTTAGAACACTAGACTGAAGTGTTCTATCAGCTGAGCCATTGTCAGCAGCTGCAATCCCAATCACACTAATTTTGTGAGTTAGCCCTGTCACACTCAGTGACGCTTCCAAGTAAGCACACATAGAATTGGGCTACAAGGCTAAGTGAGTAGCACCAGCCCTATCCTCATTTATTATTATTATTATTATTTACATTTCTATACCGCCCCATAGCCGAAGCTCTCTGGGCGGTTTACAAAGATTAAAACATTGAACATTAAAAACAGATATACACAATTTAAAAACATAAAAACAGTCTAACTCCCTGCAACTCCCTCATGTAGTAGCTACCTGCTTTTGACCATTCACCAATTACTAACTTTAAGGACAGGGATTGCTAAAGAACATGGGAGGGACTTTGCTATACAGAGATTTTTAGCAGGAAACTGGTGTGGAGGCCCTCCATCTGGATCAGGAGCTCAAGTTGTGTTGGAGCTCTGTGTGCTTAAAGTAATACAAAGCAATAAAACTGCATAAGGTACAAAGAGGTGGGAATAATTTCTCCTGTCTCCCTGTGATGTTTTTAATTTCATGGAGAGAGAAAACTGAGGCTTTTATTCTGTTGCATTCCACTGCTGATGAGAAAGGGAATGTATACACCTGCCTAGATATTGGTATATGACAATTTGTACATGCTGTGCAGTTGTTGATGGAGAGAATGCATACTTACAGTGGTTCCCCCCTCTCCCTCATCCCACCCCCTACGCTGACAATGTAGACTCAGATTTCAAAAAGATTTCTACCTCTCTGGGCTAAAGAATGGTAATTAAAATTGCTGTGGTTTCTTACTTGCGAAAAACATTTCCACAATTGCCCCATCTCTTCTTAGTCATCTCTCCCTGTTCCACAAGAGTGATTCAAATTACTCTTTGAATTTTCTTGAACCCTTTTTTTTGGGTATTAAATTGTTCAGTTGCAGTATTCTTCTAGAGCCCTTCAACCAATACCTTGTGATTCATAACAGGATGCCAACCCATCTAAGGAGGATAGCAAGAGCTAGTGATAGATATTCTTTGGAGAGAAAATGAAAGAGACTAGCAAGGAAAAGAGGAGAGAGAAACTGTAAAGAGAGAAAGAATACAAAAATGTAAATACACAAAAAATGTTAAAAAGTAAACAGTACTCCACATTGCAGGGTTAGGTTCATTTATTTTATTTAAATTTCTTTAAAATTGCTTCTAGGCTGCCTTTAAGAGTGGAATCCTTAAGGGTAAAGGTATGTCCTGCATTTGAAATAATTGAAGACCTTTTTCATGAGTAGGGCCTCAGAACTAGTACACATTGGAATAGTATTTTGTTTACTAAGGGCTGTGCTCTCACAAAAGGAAGGACAGTTTGTAATAATTAGGTGTATTGCATGTGCCTCAATAAAGCCAACAGGAAGTGAAATTAATTAACAATATTGCCTAGCTTTTATGTTAGTTAATGCATAACTTCAAACAACTGTCAAGCACCCCTTTATTTGTAAGAGAGATGTCCCTTGTTCCTCGTTTCACAGGAAATTACTTTCATTGCTTCCTTCAAGCTAGATCAGCTCTATAAAATTCCAGACAGCTGTATTCCTCAAACTTCCTCTTACAACCTTAAAACTCCAAATTAGCTGTGTTCATAGACTGGATTACCCCAACCAGGGTTACCAGAACCAAGCGAGGAAGCAGAAAGACAAAGTGATGTGTTTTGTGGAACACTATAAGGATGACAGAGACTTGTGGCCTGAAAGATTCACAAATTTATGCAGGCATAAACGTTCATGGACTATGCCAGAATAAATTTGTTAGTCTTTTGGGTTCCACAAGACTCTTTGTTACTTTTTCTGCAATAATGGCTATTCTCTGGAAACTATAAATATATTTATTTATTCTTTTTAAAAGTGTAGGCCATGCATTGAAACGACACAGAGCATTTGGCAACACTCACTCCTTTTATCTGGGCTTCTTATAAGCACTTTCACCACCACTACCTAGCAATAGGACACAGAGCCCCATCACACCTACTTTTTTTCCTGGTATGCACCTGCGATTTTGACCTCTATTTCTTTAGCACAGCAAATGCTGGTTCCTTTCATGATTGTACCTATACTGGGGGGCTCTCTTTTCACTTGTTCACTCTTCCGTAATTGCACCCACCCCGCCCCTTCTCCTCCCCCTCCACTGCATTGGTTCTTGTTGGGTGATAGGCATGGGAGCCTCCCCCCTCACTCTAGCTTTGTTGTCTAGCATTTTACCGATTCAACGCTTAATCGGCAGGGTGCCATTTCTGCAAGCAAGGAGATTGGGGTTAGACCGGCAAAAGCCCGTCTGACCGGTTCAATTCGTTCGACACAGTGTGCTGGAGGAAGAGAACCATTCTGCCCTCTTTCATCAGCAAGCAGATATTCAAAGCACACGCCCCCAACAAAAGAAAAAACACAAGGATGGCAATACACAGGTGTGGAAGGGCGCTTTAATCCCACATGGAGGAAATAAACCAGACTTTCCCTGCTCCAAAATAAGACGGAAAAGGGAGAGGAAGAGGCAAGATAAGTGCAGGACAGTGACGATGTCATGTGAGTACCACGTTGCAAAACCACAATCCAGGCATGAGGATAAAATGCTGGTGTGATGGAGCCCACAGATTTCCTTGCTGGAATACATGCTTAAGTAATTAGGGCTTCTACCATGTGTCTATTTATTTCAATAGTGCGGCTACTGTTACTGTACTCACATTTACAAACATCCAGTTGAAAATCACCAGGCCACAGTATTTACACAGTCATAAACCTGTTTACTCAGAACCCCGCCCCACTGTTTTCAATGGAGCGTGCCTCCAGGTAAACATCTTAAAATTGTTTCCATGCAACACAATCCTATGCAGGTCTACTCAGAAGTAAGTTCCAGCATGTTCAATTGGACTAATTCCCATGTATACACGGTGCAATCGTCAACATACCTATTAAGAAGTGATTCCAACTGAGTTCAATGGGGCTTACTCTCCAGTAAGTGGATACGGAATTTAATCGTCTACGAGTCCGATCCTATCCATATTTACTCAGAAGTAAGTCTCTTCCTTTTCGGGTTTACTCTCAAAGGAGTGTGCAATGTGCAGGGCTGCTGCAATCCTATATCTATTTTCCTGCGAGTGAGGAAAATCGACTGCAGTGGGATCTCCTTCCAAGTAAAACACTGATAAGCTCCGACGGCACCAGAGCATCACCGCCCCGCTCCCATGGGTACCACACGGCTCCTGTCGGAAAGCGCCTCAAGAACCGACTAGCCGCCGCCCTAATTCCCAACCCTTTTCCTCGCCGTCCCGCACTTACACGTTGCTCGGCCGAATTCCTCTCCCCTTTACTTCCCCTTCTGCTCAGGACTCGGGTATCAACCCAAATCCCCCGCCAACCACAGAGACGAGGAAGGAACGGCCGCTTTTACCATAGAGATTCTTCCCGGCAGCTAGAGAGTCGCCGGTCTTGGCCGCACTCTACGGTTGCTTAGTAACGAGGCTAGGGATCAGATAACCCTTGACGGGCCACGGCATTCTAGTTATGAGCCGGCTTCTGTTTTCCTACCCTTTCTGTCTTTTCCGGTTTCCCGCAAAAGTACAAGTTTTATGCTTGGAATACACATGGCCACACCATTTCCTTATCCTCACCCCAACCCCGCTATCGTTCAAACACCCGCCTTTGCTTCTGTATTCACAACCACTAATGCGACTTAGGACTGCTACTTTAGGCATCCATTAAAAACACATAGACAACTTTAGCCATAGTCCTTAAAGTGATTATAACGTCTCTGCCTTTTTCTGGTGGGACGTAAGTGCCCTTAAGAGCAACACGACCGGTAGAAATTCCACATGCATTATCCATTCTCGAAGATAGTAAAGCATCACCTGTGGGATTTTTTTCTGCATAGCAACTGGAGGCCCTTCGGAATAAGTTGTGAAGTAGACTTACTTCTGAGTAAGCATGCACTGGGTTTGTGCCACTCAGAAGGAGCTCCCGTGCAGGTGTGCAGGGGCCTTTCTCTCCCATTTGTTTACAGAGTAGCTTTGTTATGAAGAAATACGCAAACTATCACTGTATATACAGGTTGTACTCACTACATAGCACACCCTCACTGCACTGGGAAGGGCTTTTCAAGTTTTCAGCAGTCTCCACCTTGGGGGCCTTAATGTTTAACTCAGTTCTCAGAAGTGGCACATCAAGCTATAGAGTTATATCACTGTCTGTGCCCCCCAGTTTATATATATATATATATATATATATATATATATAATCACATGTAGCAGTTTGCTACCATCTTGTGGTCATCCTTTCAGCCCAGCAAAAACATTACCAACCCATAAACACAATCTGTCATTTCTCCTACAACAGAATTATCACATGCCTGACTTTGGCCACCAGCATAATATGAGATTAAACCATATTCAAATAGTGGGCAAATGTTTTCTCTAAATACAGTAACTTGGGACATAAACAAGCTGTCTTCAGCACTTATGGCTTTTCAAGATAAATTAGTGCTTTTGCAAATTATTGGGAATGTGAAACTCCGCCTTTAAGGTTGTGTCTGCACCAGACAGAGTTGCAGAAGACACTACTTTCTCTTTAACAACTCCCTGGAGTCACAAATAAGGATGCTGCCAAGATGAAAATCCATCTGGGCACAACCCTATGCATGTTTAGAAAGGAAAAAGTCATGCTGGCTAGAAATGTATAACTTTTTTTCTCCTGTCTGAGCATGCAAATTACACCCTTAATCTCTGGGAGGTTTTTGTTGCTTCTGTTTTCACTGACTAGTCCTCAAAGCACTGACTTCCTTGTACCTATATTGTGGTCATCTGACATTATATTCAGAAGACAATATCAATAGGATGAACAGATAAAATCTAGGTCAGGGCTCATATAACTTTAACAGTTGTAGAGAAAAGGGAATTTCAGCCAGTGTCATTTGTATGCAATTAGTTCCTGGTGAAATTCCCTCTTCATCACAACTGTTAAAGTTGCAGGTGCCCTGCCTTCTTTTGTATATGGTCACTCTAGTATAGTGCATGCACCTTAACTGTTGTGAGGAAGAGGGAATATCACCAGGAACTAATTCCATACAAATGACACTGGCTGAAATTCCCTTTTCTCTACAACTGTTAAAGTTACATGAGCCCTGACCTGGATTTTATCTGGTCAGCCTAAATATCAAAGTCAAAATTACTCTCATCCCTAGCAAATGGAATCTTTGTCTTTTACTTCTCTGCCCATTTCCTGCAATAGTTATAACAGATTCCCCATGATATATCACCAGTTGCCTCTCTTGTGCTGCTTATGCCACATGTGAAATTTGTTACAGAAAGACCAACAGTACAAGTTTAACTGAATGTACATTCTAGCTAGCCAAAGTTGTGTTTTTAATAATTACATTTGAGACCAATTCAAGCATAAACTGACTTAAGCCTTGTGTCTGAATATTTGCTCAGTCATCGTGTCTGTTTTCATGCAACAGCGTTTTAAAAATATATCACACACACATTTGTAGTATGTTTAACATGGTGATAGGCATGGATTAAATGGCAGTAAAAGGATAAGGCCCTAGGGAGATGGCAGGAGACTCCAGATGCAGATCTGAAGATTCAGAGCTGCTCAAACAGCCCCAGCTTAGATCTATTTGGATTGTACCCCAAGTCACATGAATGAAATTAAAAATCAGACACTAGGTGGTGCTAATGAACTGACTGATATAATCATTTCCCATGAATCTACAATTCTCATCAGGTTATCTCCTAAATCTGAGGTGAATTTCAATAGACCTGTTTAAGTGAAACATCTGTACAAATTTTGAGGGAAGGTAAAAGAATTTCAATAATATCAGTGGCATTTCTCAGGGAACTTCATACATATCGATAAATCCAAATGTGTTACTTATTAAAATTAATGTTTAAGTTCAAATTTGACACTTACATTAATTTCTCATATAAGGTAAACCTGCATGAAATATAATTGGCCCGGAATACAAATGCATATTAAGGCTTGAGGACTACTCTGTTGGTAAAACAAAACACGATAGCTATTGGCCCTGATATAACTAAATTGCATATTTCACGTATATTTGTGTCAAGCACAGTATTAAACAGTGTATAAATAGGTACTATATATATTAGAAAACGCTATAAAATTATGGATAGTACTCCAAAATAGTGCTGTGCCGAAAATTTCTCCCATATATTTTTTGACCATTCTCATTCAATTTGATAGAAAAGAAATTATTTTAGACAAGAAATTCAAAGGAGAAAAAAAACCCAGTGAAATTCTCATGGGATTGGTTCAGGGATCTTGTGCTTACCTTACTTATGAGATGGCTGAGGAGTGTGTGTGGATGTCCTGTCTTTCATGTACAGTTATCTCCCGGGCTGCCAGGGACAGAAAAAAGAAGATATTGGGTAACAGCTACATATGTATTGCATTCAGTGCTGCCAGATTTTTTTTTGGTTCTTGGGCAAGGCACCTTCAGTGAGTCAGCCTTCTCACCACCATTGTTACCAACTCCTATTGCTCCTCATCTTCTTCCTTATCATTGCTACCACTTGCTCATTTGACAGGCAAACAGAGAGTGAGCAATCTACTGCTCCTTCTCACTACCACTATTGTCTGGGCCAGAGTGAGAAGCAGATAAACAAGCAGGTTGCAACAGTGAAGAGGAGGAGCAAGTCCAGAGGACTCTTTTCAGTGGGCCCTTGCTGGGCTGTGAGCCCTTCACAGGTACCTGGCCCTGGGGCTGTCTAAACGCTCAGAAAGCCCCTGGATGTGTATGCAGTGGCATTATATGATGCAGCTGCAATCGTGCATCCAATCATGCTTTTTGTCTTAGCTGCAGAGAAAAAAAAGTTGGAGAGTTACCCCAACTTTTCTTCTCCGGAGCGAGGTGAGGACACGCAAGACAATATCAAGACAGGCCCTTGCCTTGCTCCAGAATAGCAGCGGAGATGTGGCTGGGTGGTGCCTGGTGGAAGGTGACCTGCAATTGGTCACCTTCCACCAGGATGAGGGCAGGGGCGGCTCCAGTCCCTGGATGGCCTCCCAGAAACCCCTTGTTCCTTCCTCTGAGTTGGGATTACCTGATGCCACCCTGGTGGAGGGAAGCCATGGGGTTTCTAAGGGACATGGTGCCAACCCGGCACCATGAAGAGACCCCTCATGCCTACCCTTGAAATCAGCCCTGGTTGTGCTAAAAACCAATTGTGTGGTGAGGTCCTAAGAAAATAGCACAGTGAATATAGAGGGTTGTATCCAATAATGTATGTCTGCCAGAAGGACAAACACCACTATTGCAATGGATTCCCCCTCCCCACTGCAGACCCCTGCACACCCCTCACAGCTCTCCCATAGAGCTGAGTATCCTATGGAGCAGATTTGAGTTGTGTTTAATGGAAGGAAAGCAAGGGAAAGTCCTGTTACACAAGCCGAAGTACACTTGTATGATGTCGGATACAGCCCAGTGTTTTTTGTAGGTTCTTAGTTATCTCATCTTATCTTATGCTGGTATTTTGTTTTTATATTTTTAAAAAAATTCTCAGGATTTCTATACATTCAGTAGGATATAATTAAAAAAGAGCTGGTTAATATCTTATATGTGGCTATTGTACAATAAACACTGTAACATCATTTCATTGTTTTTCTGAGAGTTGCTGTACCAGTGCATTGGCAAGCAGTTGCTGACATTAGACAGATGTGGAATTCATATGCATTTCAGAACACTTTATTTCTTTCATAGTCATCAGATGCTCAAAGCATGTTAGCACTATCCTGTACCAAACTATGTTTCCTTTGCTCTATGGCACTTGAAAACATTATAAAAGATATATAAGAAACAGAATTGCAAAAATCCAGAAATTGAAGTTTTCCGTCCAGTTGATCTTGCTTGACCTCCTTTTCTAGATTTTTTTTGTTATAATAAATGTAGTTGATCGTGAGCTTGGCAGTGCAATCCTATACATTTCTGCTTAGAAATAAGCTTTAGTGAGTTCAACAGGGCTTGTTACTCTCAGGTAAGTGGGCATAGGATTGCAGTCTCAGATTAATAAATTTACATTGCAATCATATACATGCCTACTTTCAATTAAGTTCCGTTGACTTCAATGGGGCTTACTTCCAGGTAAGTGAATATAGGTTTGCAATCCTAAACAATCAGCAGTTTGCACCAAATTTGTAACTTTAGCTCAAGATTAGTTATGAATGTAACAAAGGTTCAACACATTTACATTTGCTAGTTCACATAATATACTGAATATTTGGTTTATTTCAAGCCATTGAGTCTGAAATATAATATTCATGTTTACTGCCAATTTGCCAATATCATTTTGTCACTTCCTAATTTGTAATTTAACATATTTTGCCAATAACTAATCCTCCTCCACCTACCATCTTAATCCAATAATGTTGTTTTTAATTTATCTCAAGGGCTCCCTAAAGTAGAGGCAAGGAAAAGCCACAGCAGCATTCATAAGCTTCAAATGTTCAACATCACAACACTGAAGTCAAATATCCATGCAAACCATTTGGATCATCAGAGATAAGGACAAAAAGGAGCATTGTTTCGACACATTTAAAATAAACTGGAGCTAAATGGAAGCACACTGCCAATTTAAATAATTATGATTTTGACATTAGACAGTCTCCAGTAGTGCAACATGAGGCAGTACACTGCATGGCACATTAATATTTATATGCATGGATTTATATGCATGTGCAGTAATGGCAAGATGCATCCATCACATACACCCTGCTGCCCAGAGATTTAACTTCTAGAAACATGGAGGATGAACCAGAGATGTGCATCTTTAGTGATTCACACTAACAAAATGTTTAAGGGTGCAATTCTATGCATGTATTGACAGGAAAGACAGTCCTATAATTCACAGCATTCCCCAGCCAACATTGCTGGCTAGAAGGATGCTAGGAGATGTAGGGTTTTTTTCTGTCTAAACATACATAGGATTGTGCCTTGAAAGACAAACTAGGAACAAAATAGACCAGTCTTCCCCAACCAGAAGCCCTCCAGATATGTTCGATCACAATTCCTAGCATACCCAGGCAGTGCCTATGCTAGGTAGGAATGATGGGATTTGTAATTTACTACATCTGGAGGGCACTAGCCTGGGTAGGCTGCAATAGACAGTGATACCAGTGTTAAGAAAATGGGATAAATAGGGGGCCATTACTCTTCCTGCAGACTTCATAGGAACCTGCCTTACTACTTGTCCATCTAGCTGACTGTTGGCATGCCTACTCTGGCAGTGGCTGTCCAGGGTCTCAGGCGGAGGTTTTCCCCATCACCTGCTAATTGAGATCCTTTCAACAAGGGATGCCAAAACAAAGCAGTGGAGGCTGGTGGCTCTGATTTCGGTGGGGCTGTGAATCTATTCTGGATTTGAGTCAGAACCAGCCAGAACTCTAAAGGAGCGATCCAAGGTGCTGAACCTTAGCCCCAAAATAGATTCTGTGCCTTGGATAGCATTTTTTAGAGTTCTGGCTGATCCTGATTGAAACCCAGAGCGGATTAAGAGACCTACCAAAATCAGAGTGATCAATTTCCACAGCCAAAAACTGAACCTAGGACTTTCTGCATTCAATGTAAGTGGTCTACCCCAGGATCCCTCCAATGTGAAAACAATATACAAGGCTTGGGGGGGCCACACACCTACTGTACCAAAACCTCCTTTTGTAGTGAAAAGTGGTTCCATACTGTGTTCTTTGAATTAATGAATGAAAATTAATGAATGCTGACGGAGGCAATGCTTGGGAATTTATTTCTTCAAATAGAAGATGTTGTCATCTTCGCTATAAGTTAAAGGAATGCAGACATGACTGAATGTGAAAAGCAGGAAGTGTGAAACAGCTCTTTGGGAAGCTCTGGAATTCATTTTTTCCTTTCTCTGCAGCATACCCCAAATAGACACAGCTGAGTTTCTTCCATTTTTAAAATCCAATAAATGTGAGACTAAGAACAATACTGAGGGTCAGAATCATGTTGTGGGTGGCACTGGACGTTCAGCAAAGTGATCTGGATTCAAATCCTTCAGCCATTAAGCTCAGTGGATAGCCATAAGCCACACCTACCTTACAAGGTTGCTGTGATGATAAATGGGCTAACCCTCTATGCCAACATGAAAGAAGAATGGGCAAACTGGGTCAATGAGATGCTCAAGGGCATGCAATCTCACTTTTCATTTGAGTGGAGTCATGGGGCTCCTAGTGCTGTTGCACGCATGTCCTGCTTGTGGTATCCCATGGTTGGCTACAGTGTGAACATAATGCTGGACTAGATGGACCCTTGGTCTGATCCAGCAGGGCTCTTCTTATGTAACCCATACAAACGGCTCTTTAGAACAATTATCATTTAAAGCAGGGGTGGGAAATATGTGTGGCCCTCCAGATGTTGTTGGAATGCAACTCCCATCATCCTTCATCATTGGCTAGGCTGGCTGGAGTCCAATAACATCTGGAGAGCCACACGTTGCCCACTCCAGGTTTAAAGAATAGTGTACACAGGAGAGGCAATTTGAATTTGGAGCCTATAGTTATGAAACAGAGTAAATATAGGATGCCCGTCATGATTCTGTTGCTTCTTAACATCTTTGAGGATCTTTTTTTACCTTGTGTTGGTAGTCTCTGGATTATCTGATGTTTTTACTACACTGCTACATAGATTCTTCTACAAGAGGGAGGGGGAACCTGTAGCCCTCCAGATGTTGTGGGATTCCAATTCCCATCAGCCACAGCCAGAATTGCCAATGATCAGGGATGAACAGAGTTGTAGTCCAACAACATCTGGAGTGCCATATGTTCCCCACTCCTCTTCTGCATACATGTGGTTCTCTTATCATGGGAATTTTCAACTTAATTGTACTAGTCACATTGACAGGAATGTCTTTTAATATATATTACTCTTTGTGTGACTATAAATTGAATGCAATGTATATGTTTTAATACTCAGTACCTTGCAGCATTATTTTTCTATTATTGTGTATTTGTATTATCTGCACAGCTGTTGAATGCTCATGAGCATCTCATTGTCTCTTATTACTGTTTTTCTTGCCCTTGTTTTGATGGTACAAGTTAGTCACAACAATGCCAAGCTCCACTGATTTCAATTTAACCTAAGTGAAACTACCTTTCTCTGGACTAAAGCTTATGACTTTGAATGGAGATACAGGCTACTGCAGGGGTGCCAACTTGTGGCCCTCCAGCTGTTTGACTGCAACTCCCACAATTCCTCACCATTGGCTGTGCTGGCTAGGGCTGATGGGAAGTGTAGTCCAACAACATCTGGAAGGTCACAGATTGCCTACCGCTGGGCTACTGTATAGTTTATATTTTAATGTACCTGTTACTTAAGCCACCCTTCTCCAACCTGGTGCTCTCCAGGTATTTTAAAGTACAACTCCCTGCATTCCTGACCTTTGGCCATGCTGGCTGGAAGTGATGTGATTCTAAGGCAAAAACATATGAAGGGCACCAGGTTGGGGAAGGCTGGCAAAGCCTTGAAGTTCCGATGAACCTAAAAATACTGCCATCTAGTGATGGGGGGGGGGGAACAATACCTACAGAAATTGAAGTAATGTCATCTAATCATAGGGTGCTTCCAGACTAGACATTTATCATGTCATTGCCCTGCCTCATTCATGACATTTTGCAGAGGGTCCAGATGATGCCATCTTCCACTATAACCGTCCTTATTTTTTCACGGTTTCTTTGATCTTTTTCTTTACTGCAGAAAATCTGTTCAGGAGAAAAAGATGGCACAGCTGCACAATTTCTTCTAACTGGTAGTGTTAAGAGTCGTAGAAGCAGCCAGAATTCCAGAGCAAGGCTTATTTACAGGTCCAGTTGCTGGGATTCAGCAATGGGAAAGCTAGTTCAATAACAAATTGAAATCAGATGTGATATAATCAAGTTTTCCTACAGTTATCAGGGAAATAGATGGTTTATTTTGCTGGCACTGCCCACCCCTCTCCTGGAGACTAATGACAATGGTATGGGAAATAACCATGTCAATCAGATCTCCCATGTGATCAGTTGGTACATATGATGGCAGTGTAGCATGGAAATACAGTACGCCATGCCAAAGTGTTCCTATGCTAATAAGTGTTCTGGCTTATCAAATTTATCAGCCATACTTTTGTCCAATTGACAAAAAAAGCTAGGGAGACCAGAATTACTTATACATTTTACTAACCTTAAGAGTAATGTGTGGTATGAGATGAGATTGAGAGAAAGACTGATGATCTTGTATTGGTTGTAGGCATAATTAGTAATGTGCTGTATAATGTCTATTAATACAATAGGTTCACATAAACGATGCCCCAGTTTTTATAGTACTGCAATGTCTCATGAAGATCCTGCAAGATTGGTATACCAGTGAAGCTCTGTATTGATTGCTTCCATGTTCTCCCAGAAATTTTCCATAATTTTGGCTTTTGCTCATGATTCATTATTTATTTATTACATTTATATCCTGCCTTTTTTCCTGCAAGAAACCCAAGGTGGTGTACACAATCTCACCATTTTATCCTCACAACAACAACCCTGTGAGGTAGATTGGGCTGAGAGTCTGTGACTGGACCAAAGTCACCCAGCGAGCTTCCATGGCCGAATGGAGACTGGAACCCAGAGCTCCCAACTTTCAGTCCGACACTCTAGCCACTACTTCACATTACATTATACCACCTCAAACAATGCTTTAGTATTGGTTTCAATTTTTAAGAAAACAGAAGAACACAAATTAATATTAGGTAGAACAAGCTCCCTAAGGGATATTTTCATTATAGGATATAATGTCAAAGGGCAAGAGTTTGGACTTGTTTGTAAACTCCATAATAAAACATGAATTACATACTAATGGGAAATTAGCATTTCCCCGTCCTTCATAATAAACTCATAGTGCTAGCACATTAATGCTAGCACATTAAACAGCAAACAAGTTGCAACCTTTATCAAAATGTACAACCTGAATTCTAGCCTAATAGCGGCAGACTCTCTTTGAATGTAGACATTGTGGAATGAAGTTCTGTAATCTTTACTCGGTTAATCAAATAGGTATATAGTCATTTGACCTTTATTGCTTATTTCACCTTCTGGGTTTTAGTGTAAACATAATAACTGCACACCAAGCTTCTTACATTACACTCGCTAGAGATTTCATTTAAACAGCAACCGTCTTTCTTTTGAGAATAATAGCAGTGCATTTTTTTATTTCCTGTTTCTGTTCAGGACATTTGAAGTGGAGATTCTTTACATAGCTCAGGACTGCCTTGAAAGTGCTTACTACTGAGGTCACTGTCAACCAGAAGGAAAGTGAAGTTCAAGATGCTGTTTACACTTCAACAGATGTAGTGAGAGTCAATCCAGAAGCTTGCCTTAGTGATGGAATCACTTATCTAAATACTAAAAAAACAAAAACAAAGCACAGAATAGCAACAGGGTTCTAAAACACTACAGGCAGTGTTCGGAAGAAGCAGCCTGGGAAGATTCTCTCATTAGTTCTGTGTCACAAGTTTAATTTCTTTCACATTTTGGCCTCCTTCCCATTTTTGTGTGAAACTGTCTCTATGTGCACATCAGGTGCTGTACAGTTGAATCGGGAGCCCTGTGGATCAGGCATCTTCTTTCTCTCTACACCACCAAAACAACCAGTCAGAAGATAGAATTGCTTCTAGTGTGGGAGAGATCACTACCTCCCTAAGTGATTAGTTCCATTGTTGTACTGCTCTAACAGTCAGGAAGTTTTTCCTGATGTCCAGCCAGAATGTGCCTTTCTGTAACTTGAGTCCATTATTCTGTGTCCTGCACTCTGGGATGATTGGGAAGAGATCCTGCCCTCCTCTGTGTGACAACTTTTCAAGTAATTGAAGAGTGCTATCATGTCTCCCCCTCAGTCTTCTCTTCTCCAGGCTAAACATGCCCAATTCTTTCAGTTTCTCCTCATAGGGTTTTGTTTCCAGACCCCCTGATCATCCTCATTGCCCTCCTCTGAACCCACTCTAGCTTGTCTGCATCCTTCTTGAAGTGCGGTGCCCAGAATTGGATGCAGTACTCAAGATGAGGCCTAACCAGTGCCGAATATAGGGGAACCAGTAGCTAGTGCAATTTGGAAGCTAAACTTCTATGCATATCAATAGCCCATAATCCTCTGAGCTGGAAGTCAGGTGACATTAGAGAGCCAATCCAATGTCATTGGTTGCTATAAAGACTTTCAGATTTGCTAACCTCTCAGTCTAGACAACTGCTGTTGAGGGAGGCTGTCCAGTACTTCCACTGGTCTACTTAACTTCTTCTAAAGTGTATGTCCAACCATCTGACAGTGTACCAAAGATTTTCTCTACTTTTAGCATTTTTCCCCACACCTGTTGATGGACAGGCTAACAAAAACTTGTTGGTATTTTAATTTGTTTAGGAATGAGTTTATCAGAGCTTTTATGACCTTTTTAGGTTTATGCTGAAAAATATATTTCCATCAATTCATCTGCTTGGATACAGTTTGATCTCTGTGTGTGGCTTTAAATATAATTTAAATATTAAAATGCAGTGCTCACGCTGCCTGGCAGCTTAAAAGTATAAAAATGACTGAGGTATTAATTTACCTTATTCCAAATTGTACCTTGCTGAAGTAAGAGTGATCTTTGTATGGTTAACAGTGGAACAAAGCAAAATCATTTTATTTATTTTTTCTTACTGTTTACTATGCTCTACCAGCTCATCAGGATTAGAAACAAATCAAGAGAATGACTATCTCTTGTTCTGTTACAATTGTTGCAAACAGATTTGTTGCAAACTGATTAATAGAAGCTTATCTTCATTTAAAAAGTGACTATATAGACTGAAATTTCAGTTTTGTATCTTCATTTTTGGATGATTAAAAAATTTGTTCCCAAAACATTATGCTGCTATGTGACTATCTTTTTATATTGCCAACCTGAGGAAGAAATCCTCTGCTCCTTTTTGAGGCTGCTGAGGGGCAATTGGAGGGGCCCTTGAGAAAGGGGCTATAGAGCTGGGAGAGGAACAACTTTTATGTCAAGATACGAGAAACGAAATGGCAGTAAACTCGAACTGATTCACAAGGAAGGTACACTCTCTGATCTGAAAACTTACTCCGCAAAGTGTCCTGGTGACTTATTATTCCACTGTGCACTTGTTCAAATGTTATTTTTCTTCATGGTTTGCATGTCACAGAACTGGGTCCTGCCACAAAAATGATTGCCACAATATTGCTCCAAATCTGAAGTGCACAACTTCACGCTACGTCTAAGCACAATGGCATGCAGGCGCTAATACGATGTTAATTTCTATCCTGTCAATTTAGCTAAAAGGAAAGATGCAGGGAGTTGGACTAGATTATCTTCATGGTCTCTTGCAACTTTATCATTCTATTTCAGGGGTAGGCACCCTTTTTGGGCCCCCAGACACATTTTAGATTTCGAAAATGTGCCCATGGGCACCATCACAAATTGCTGCTTGGGGGAGGGGAGGGTGCCCCTCCCTGCCCTCAAGATTTCCTCCTCCCCCCCCCCTGCTAAATTGAGACGTACAATGCTGTAAGGATGCTTTCATGCATTACTAGGATCTTTATGCCCCATCAATCTATTTATATATAATATATTTAGTAGTAATATCGAATTCCATTGTGATGTAGTGGCTATAGTGTTGGACTGGAAGTCGGGAGATCTGGGTTCTAGTCCCCACTCAGGCATGGAAGCTCACTGAGTGAGTTTGGGCCAGTCACAGACTCTCAGCCCAACCTACCTCACAGGCTTGTTCTTGTGAGGATAACATGGAGAGGAGGAGGATTATGTACATCACCTCGGGTTCCTTAAGGAGGGAAAAAACGGGATACAAATGTAATAAATAAATAAATAAATAAATAAAACCTGCTGCTTAATATAATAAAATTTCTAAGGGTGCAATCCTATGTTGATAGTTGGCAGCTTCTGATTTCAGAGTATCTTAATGCCTCTGGGCTCTGGCCACCCTGCATTTTTGCTAGATGGGCAATTTTACCTGCCTAACTGCAGCATTTTGGAACAGAAGGGAAGGAGGCTGAGGCAAGCGTAAGAAGCTGCATCAGGCAGCCTCCTCACTCTCCTCCCCTCCCTGAGCCCAGGACCACCCCCTTTTCCCCATCTCTGTACTCAGGTTTCTGAGCATGGAGAGGTAGCCAGTGCGGTTCTCTCCACGCCAGCTACAAGGGGGAGGGGAAGGGGGAAGGGAGTGCAGTTTACTGGCCGAGGTTGGAGCACTGTCTAGGGGCCGAACAATTCTATGCAATCTAGGGGCCATAGGATTGCTCTCTAAGTGGTTGAGTTCATAATCTTATGACCTCTACTGTGGCTATACTGCAATTTACAGCATTCAGCTGTACCACTACACTGCTCCTAATTTAGGAACATGACTCACCTCACCAGACACTTCATGAAGCTGAGTGGAAGCATTGTGTTTATCATTTCTTCTCTGGTTCCACCAGGGCCACGTTTGGTTGGTCACCCAAAACAAAGTGGTTTTAGGAGAAGATTAATTAATGCATAGGTAGTTTACTGGGGCATGTCCCAATTCTGTAAGCTGTAGCAAAACTGTCCATTACACCAAGGTCCTGCTCACAGTGAGGCAAGGATAGAGCTCCAGGGAATTAGTTATGATCAGAACCAAAGACAAAACAATAGGCTGTCTAAACATAGGAAGTTTCAGAGAAGAGCTATATTATCAGGAAAATACAAGAGAGGAATCACGGAGCTCTGTACAGGCAGTGTCTCCATGATGTTCAACTTGGGGGTGGGGGTGGGTGTCCTAGATCTTCCTCCAAAATGCTTATGAAAAGCTTCCTCATTGAAGAGCTTATTATGTGGAAACTTATTAATATTTTCTCCTCTAACTAACATCAAGCAAGCTAAGTACGAAAGTTGAACATACACAGCCACCAAAGCTCTAGAATAGTTCTTGAGTGGTGTTGTTTTGTGATTCCAGTGCAATGGAATCTAGTGCACCGGAGAAGTTAATATAGTTAGCAGGTAGGTGTTCCACAAACTTCAGAATACCAAGTCTTCCCTCAAACGTTTAATTTGAGAGTTCTTTTTAAACTGTTTTCCATGCAAAGCCAAGACATCTTGGCTAACAACCAGAATTTGTAACAGTCAACCCATTTCATACCGAATTTGCTGGTACCTCCTGATGGGAGTGAGGTCTTCCTTTTGTGGTGCAAATGCCTATTCCAGGTTGTTTCAGGTTCCTGATCAGATTGAAGCATAGTTGATCTAGCCATTTCTAGCGAATGGCTGATAGGTACAAATTAGGATCTACAATGCCAGTTCTTTACTAGCTGCTTAACTTTTACCTTTTTGCTAAGGAACATCTATCTAACATGTAAAAAAACTCCAGGCTTGCTCCCAGTACTGGCTCTGATGAAATCTAAAGAAGTAGCCTTCTCTCTACACTTAGGGATTGCCAAAAAAGAGGAATTGCATCACCAAACAAGAGGACAAAAGAGAACACCAATTTGCATATCATTTGCATATGCAAATGTATAAGGGCAAATTTAGAAATAATAACTATAATTTAAAGAGAAATAAAATCCATCTCACCATGGTGGAGAAGAGTGGCCAGGTGACCAGGTCAGTTTACTTTCCAGGTACTGAATATTGGATGGGCAACTTCAAAGCCCCTGCTGTTCTTCCTCTTCATGGTTTTTTACCTTTAAACCAGACTTGTTCTGGACAATCCATCAAACAGAGGACACCTTCAAATAGAGAAGTGCCAGCTTGTCAAAATAGAGGACTGTCCTCCGTAAAGTAGGGCACCTGGTCACCCTATTTCATATACAGCTTAAACCAAAACACACACACACCTTAGCAGATGAATACATGGAAGCTTGTGCACCATCTTTACATTACTGGTTGGCCCAATAAAACATATAAACTCATTGATTTTGCAGTCACTGTATGCCAGGTGATCAGTATGGCCACCATCACTTTAATCTACTATGAATTGCCAGAGTCACTGAGGTTGTTAGTACTGCTAACAACCTAATTGATATGAACAATGGTAGGGAATTTTGGAGAAAAAAATCCAGTGTAGATATAAGGTTTATTCCTCAAAGTTCATGTGTGTAAATGTTGCTGGCCATAAAATCTAACTTGTTTGACTTAAAGGCTTGACAGTTCGGAGATGAAAGACCCTATTGAAATATAAAGTACTGCTAATCTGAGAAACTGTTTGCTTATCAGCATCACTGTCCCCATCCCAGTACAACAAACAAACCAGCAACTTGTCCTCCACCTCCTTCCTCCTTCCTGCCCTGATATTGGCCCCAAAATGACTTCGCATGGAGCATGGTTGTCCCTGACATTAGGCAGGGTGAGCCAGCCTGACTCAAATGGCAGGCTTTAAGATGACATCTAAAGTGAGGTCTCTTGAACACACTGTGCTTCCTAGAGTGGCCACGTGTCCTCTTTTACAGAGGCAGTCCTCTATCTAAAGGACTGCCAGGGGACCATCCTCTATTTGAATGGCTGCCCTGTCCAATTCTAGTTTAAAGATAAAGAACCACAGGAACTGGTTCCCATCAAATTAGTGTCTGGGCAGCAGATAGAACAGGCAGGCACACAGGTCGCTTGCTCAGTCTTCTGGTGAGAAGAATTATATTTCTATTTAAATTATAATAATTATTTCCAAATTTGCATCTATGGACATTAGATTGGCATTTACACATTTTATGTGAATTAGCATTATTTTTCTTTTTGTATATGATGCAATTCCTCTTCTTTGACGATTAGTAAGTGACCATCTTGTGGTTCATTATATATATATATATATATATATATATAACAACATTTGAGTATTCTGGCTCAGGTACCAAAATTTCTTAGGAAGGAAGCTGGAGTTGAGATGTCAGCAGATGTGCCCTCTGCTCTAAATATATTCATGAATACAGAAGCACAGAAAGCTGCAAAAGCAGATATCTTCTAAATGCAAATGACTTTAATTGGGACAATACAGCATGATTCCTGCTAGATGATTGGCTTATGCAGAGCACCCCAATGAATTGCTGGTGCGACCAAACTACAGGACTGGATACGTATTAGATATGTGATGAAATAGATAGCCTTACAAAGGATACAATGAATGTTCAGGATTTGTCTACCATATGTCTTCAAGCCTCACTCAGGGCTGGCCTCAGCACCCAGTCACCTTAGTGCAGCTGTCAGGGCCCTAATGCCCCCAATAGGGCCCACTGCTTGTGCCTGCCCTGGGCCCCCTTTAGCAAAACAAAATCCAACACATTGCTCCGAGCAGCCCAGGGCTACTGGGTCTGGCCATCATTTAAACTTCCTACAACACCCCCAATATAGAGCATCATCAAATGGGGGTGGGGATTGCAGTTCACTACTATCGCTTCTCTGCCCCCGCTTCTGTCCCACAAAGACCATGTGGCCCATTCAGGGGCCGTTTTTATCATGCTGTTTTAGCTGCACACAGCAGAAAACGGCAGCACATTCTGTCCCCCCCCCCTCCAAAATGGATTAAAAGCAGTCCATTTTGTGATGGAAAAAAGTCAAGGAGGAGCAGGATGGTGGCATCTAAAAGACCCGCAAAAAACCACATGGGCAGTAGTGAGCACTAAAACACTTGACTGAAGAACCCCATAGTGTTGCTGTGGGGCACTGAGATATTAAAATGGTGGCAAAACTAAACTGGCCTGGACTCTTTGGGGTGTCGCTGACCGTGGCCGAGTAAGCATATCAGAGGGGAGGGCCCAAAAAAGGGCACTATGCCCAGGGCCCCCAATCCCAGAGCTGGCCCTAGGAATGCCACTTATCAGAGAGGCTTACACAGTATCAAACCTCTTCCTTTGCCTGGGCTTTCCAACATGCCAGCTAACTGGTTTTAATGGCTGACTGGCTTCTTTCTATTCTGTTGTTTCATTGTATTTTTATTGTTCTTCTGTTACACAATTTGTATTGTTCTTGTTTGCTTGGTTTTGTTGTTTCTTATTGTCAAATTGTTAGCCCCTGGTTACCAGTTGGCAAACTGGTACCTAAGAATGCATTGATGCCCATTGCATACCCACCCTGCTCAGGATATGACTCATGACATACTGGAAATAATTGGTGCTGATTACATCTCAACCCTGGTAGTGTTCAGTATCAGAGCTTATTCCCTGCAAGCTTATTCCCTGCAAGTTTCTCTCTTAAGATTTGGTTAATTAACCAGTTTATTAATCCAGGCACTCTTACCAATAAGCAGTAAGCATTACAGTAAACACCCCAGTCTGGAGGATGGAGTCTCCAAATCTGTGGAATCCATTTCCACAAGATGTAGTGATGGGCACCGATTTGGATAGCTTTAAAAGGGGATTAGAGAAATTCAAGGAGGAGAAGGCTATCAATTGCTACTAGTCCTGATGGCTCTATGCTACTTCCAATAGCAGAGGCAGTACACCAATTGCAGGGGAACACAGGCAGGAGGGTGCTGTTGCACACATGTCTTGCTTGTGGGTTTCCCATGAGCAGCTGGTTGGCCGCTATGTGAACAGAATGCCAGACTAGATGGGCTCTTGGTCTGGTCCAGAATGGCTCATTTTATGTTCTTAAATATCCCCAAGCATACAATTAAAAATTTAGCCTCAGTTTTCCCCAAGCAGGATAAAACACTTTGAAAACATTTTGACAACTGTATATGGAGTGTGTCCTGGGCCTAACAGTTCTCAAAACTGTTATAATCCATTTTAAACTGTTTTAAAGCAGTAGTGTAGATAGACGGTCATGGTAATGGGTTTGCAGCCTGGGCTGGGCCCCTCTAGATTTCCAGGCCCTAGTAAAGCGTACCCTCTCCCACACTTGGTCCATTTTCACACAATGCACCACTTATATTCTAGGGATATAGGGTCTATAATTTGAATTACTACAATCCCTACTGAATTACTACAATCGCTACTAACTAATAAATCTATCTGGCTTCTGTAGATTAACTAGAGATTTTTAAAACAGATGTGGTTTAAAACATTTTGTTTTATACAAAGCTACACAATGATACATGTTGTTCTTTGGTTCAGTTTATGGGCTTTTAATCTTTTTCATAATGCAGTTACTGAGGATACATTTGAAATGGAAAAGCTGTGTAGAAGAAGAAAGAGCTCACGAACTCTTTCTACTCCTTCCCTCTCTTTGGGGTGAAAATCAACCCTCCTATACTTACCTGGCAGGGAGACACCTTAATCATTTATTCAACCCTCCTCCATAAATCTGCTTTTAATCTTAATAAGAAACAGGTGCAGGTTAGGCTGACCAGATAAAATCCAGGTCAGGGCTCGTGTAACTTTAACAGTTGTAGGGAAAAGGGAATTTCAGCCAGTGTCATTTGTATGCAATTAGTCCCTGCTGAAATTCCCTCTTCATCACAACAGTTAAAGTTGCAGGCACTATAGTAGAGTGACCATATACAAAAGAAGGCAGGGCCCCTGCAACTTTAACAGTTGTGATGAAGAGGGAATTTCACCAGGAACTAACTGCATACAAATGACACTGGTTGAAATTCCCTTTTCTCTACAACTGTTAAAGTTATATGAGCCCTGACCTGGATTTTATCTGGTCACCCTAGTGCAGGTAACATAGCTCTGCCCTCAGATTAGTGTACAACCTACATTACCTGCCATATAGAACCTATCTACACTACTGCTTTAAAACAGTTTAAAATGGTTTATAACAGTAGTGACAACTGTTGGGGCCCAGGACACACTCCATAAACAGTTTTCAAAACGTTTTCAAAGTGTTGTATCCTGCTTGATGTAGATAGGCTGCTCAATTCAATTTCTGCTATAAATTCTTTCCCACATTCACAAAATACAGGACAGAAAAGATTGAGACAGTATGTCATATGAAAATGCTCTTGATTGCTGCAGAAGAGGATTATAAAAGTGTATTTATTTCTCAAGGGAGGTTATTAAAATAATATGTTTGCTGAGTCATTTCAACTGGACTCAGCAAACATAGAGTCATCACAAGCGTGTTGAAATATTTCAACTCAAGTCTTAAATGCCATTCTCTGATTTTGGCCACCTTTTAAGCCAAAAAGAAGGATCACTTTTCTTCTCAAGTTTTCTTCAGTTTCTTTGGGTCTTCCTTGGAAATGGCTGGCGTGAGTCCATCTTAACAGTTACATTAAAATACAGTTTCAAAAGCCAAAAAACTTGATGCCAGGTAGACCTTTTTTCCGCTTCTGTGAATGCTCTGGCTGAGAGATTCTCACCATTTGTCAAGTCTGAAGTTCTCTAAGGACTTGACTACTCTGCAGCTTACAAACACTCTACTGTGCCTGCTGTTGTCTCACCTTTGTACCTGACCATCTGAGCTTTCAACGGCTAAAATTAATTATTTATTACATGTTTATTTCACATTACTTTTTTTTATCTCCAATGTGATCAGGATAGTCAACATACTTCTTCTCCCTCCTGTTTTCTCGTGTGACATAGGTTAGGCTAAGAGAGAGTTAGTTGCAGAGGGCAATGAACTAGCTTTATGCCTGAGTGGGGATTTGAACTCAGAACTTGAGTTTCCCTGGCCTTAGTCCAATACCTTAAACCAACTTTCCCAACCTGGATGTTTTGTGCATCAACTTGTATCAGCTGTAGCCAGCATGGCCTATGCTCAGGAATACTGTGTGTTATAGTTAAAACATCTGAAGGTTAGAGAAGGTTGCCCTAAACACTATGCCATAGTAGCACCATAAAGACTTTGCCCTATTCCTTAGAGCATGGCAAAAACTCCATAAAGGCTTTTTCTTTTTCCTTTTACTTCCTATATTCTGCTGCTGGAAGAATCCCAATCCACCTGTCCTCCAAAGAGCTTTCATCAGGGGTAGTCTCTCATCCAGATATTAGTTGTCATTCACATGGATTATTCTTTCTCCCTGCACACACATCCTGGCACCATTTTTCCATGTTATGCAAAATCAATAGGACAACATTCATGAAGAAATATTATGGAGGACTGAGCAAAATTAAAATGTAGTGTGTGAACCTAGTAAAGAAAATAGCTTGTTTTGTATACAATTATTTTTTTATGCCAAAAGGGGTAGACAGAATCTAATGGTGGAAATGCCATAAAGGGCATAAGGATGCATGGCAACTGTGATGAAAGAGATGAGTATGAAGAAAAGTATGGTCCTGTGATTCCACTGTATTTATGGGTTTCTACATGAGGAAGGACTTTCTCATTCAGTTCCATTTTGGAAAATGCTCCACAGTACAGAACATTTCCCCAATATTGAAGTGGAAATTATATCTTGTGCAGAGGTCAATGTGTATGTTAGACTCCCATGTAGCTTTGATTTGAGTTCATACTGAGTACCAGTTTTCCCGAACCTAGTGATCTCCGTTTGTGATGGACTACAACTCCTATCACTCCAGACAGCATGGTCATTGGGTGTGCTGGCTGGGGATGATAGGTATTATAGTCCATTACATCTGAAGAGCACCAGGTTGGGGAACGCTGATGTAGACAATCCCTGCAGCATGTCACAGACAGCCATCATGCAATCCTTCCAAGATCTAACAGGAAAAGATTCCCCGTTCCATACATATATTATTCAATACTATTGAAATTGGGTTGATATCTTTGCCTGGTCGTGCCTAATCTTTTCCTCAGTCTGGTATAATAAATAAAGAGAGCAAAGTTGTGTATTCTGAGCTGTGCTATGTCATCCCTGGGAAGCAAGAGATCAGTGGCTGCACTCCTATATGAGCTCAATGAGAGTTAGTTCTGAGTAGATATGTAAATGATTGCTCTGTTAAGGATTCAAATGGTCTGCAGACAAAAAGGGTGCGGTAAACGACCTCCATCCCTCAGTATCAGAAAGAGCTAGAATGAGTCGGCATCCTACTCTGACTGATAGCTCTATCAGATGAGCCTTTCATTGCACACGTGTTACTGGGCACTCACAGATTTTTGTGGATCCCCCTCACGTCGTCATCTGCCTCCCGCACACCTCCCACCCCTTCTAGCTTTCTTCGCGTGACAAAAAAACCCAACAACCAGTAAGTCCGACTTATTTTTAAAGACGGAAGTTGTCGCTATCTCCTTCCGTGTGCAGGAGAAGTAGTGGGATCAAACCGGCCCACTGAATGGGCCACGTGCAAGTTGTTTACTTCCTCTTTCAAAAGAAGAAGTAATGAGGGACAAATGCACAAGTGGAGATGCGCCATTTCCCCCTGTGTGATGATGCTCTGAAACCCCTATTTGGAAAGGCCAGGGAAACCAGTTCTTTCAATGCTTATAGAAAACACAAATAGTTGACTTCTGCTCATTTCATGCCTATTGGAAAGAAAGCCTGACATTGTATTTTGCAGAATTGTGGGTATTAATACATGATTAACATGGTTGTTGCTTCCCTTGCTTCTTTTAATTTCTTTCATACATCACGTCCTTTTCTGCAGCCCCTTGTTAAGGTGTTTATTTAATTTTTATGTATTCTAAATATTTAAGAATAAAAGTCATGTTTAGACATTAACAGGATTTTCAGAGATCAGCCTAAGATTGCTAGTCTGTTTGATCCCAAACTTCTCTGTTTCATCTTGCTTATTTCAACAGTATTGGGAAACTGGGTATTCCTCTTTCCCCTCAAAATAGATCTTCATCCAGCTAAAAGAGGGTGAAAAGTCCATCAGCATTATCTGCATTTCCAGTACTATAAACCTGTCTCTGGAATAACCAAGTTTGTCTTCATTCTACATTCTGATAAGATGTTATTACAGTAGTTATTTTAATCAAATCTCTAGCTATTACATTAGTACATAGTTACATAGGGTTTTTCTTAGCTGAAAAAAACTGGTTTTCAGTAGATTATGGTGCCTTTAAGTCTTGTGACTGAAATAGGCGAAGCAGAGGCTGGAGAATGTTTGATTTTTTTGCTTTAAGACTCACCGAAACTATACTCTCCTGGGACTCTGGGTTCTTTCATTGAAGCTCAATCCAGATAAGACAGAATTGATGATAATGGGAATAGAACACGGTTAAGACTTAAGAGATAATTGCTACAATTTAAAGAGAAATGCAATACATCCCACCACAGTGGGGAACACTGTGACCAGGGGAGTGTCTATATGGCCTATTTACCTCATCGTTGCTGCACAGTGGCGCTGCCTGGTTTATATGATGCAGCTGCCAACTCGCAGCTACATCGGGCTTTTACCCCCAAAGCAACGCTTTTTCGCAGAGTTCTTTTACTGCGATTTTTTAAGTTGCTCCAAGGTCACCACGTTGTTTCCCAGTCTGTTGGCCTCGGTTTGAGTTAAATCAGTGGGCATTGCTGGGGGAGGATGCAAATCCCAGGGTAAGTCCAGTTAAGTATGGGAGGAAGGGCAGGGGGCGGGCTTGACAAGCCAAATGGCTGTCTGCAATGCAATTTTACTGGCTGGATAGCCTGTGCTCCCTCCTGCCATCTGAATTTATCACTTCCGCCTTGCAGCAGCAATGCTACGGGGTTTTGAAGGAACCCAGCTACAAAGCAGCATTGTGAACTGTCTGCTCAGTCTGCTGTTCAGGTGCTAACAGCTGATGTGCAGCATCAAACCCTCTGCTATCCCTTCGTATGGTTCTGTATCTTTAAACCAGACTTAGACCAGACAGTGGCTCAGTTTGGATGATACGATAATCAATAGAGGGGGGAAGAGGCAACCGTCAGTTGTGTTGCTTATTGTGTCGTGTGGAGGGCAACACACAACGCACACACAACTGATGGTATGCTATTTTGGGCAATTAAACAATGGAGAAAAACAACAGGTTTGCACTTTGTTTATCCCGAAATCCGTTATTTAAAGTGTAGTGTGGAGGGAATCCCCCTCTCTCCGTGTATTATTCCACTCGGTCACAGCATTCTCAGGCTGGAGCAGCCGAAAAACCTCGGCTACTCCGATACAGCCAGCAGAACTTGTGGTGAATGATGGGATACGGCCGAAGGACTGAGGGAGGGGGGAAGGAGGAGACGCAGCAGCCCAGAAGGACGCCGGGACTTTCAGCTACGTGACGGGGGAGGGGCAACATGTTGTGTGGCGGGCGCCTCAAAAATAACGCACCTTGATATGCTATTCCCCCCTCCGTTGCCTAAAGTGTTGTCCGAACTCAGCCAGTCTTTCAAATAGAGGACTGTCCTCTGTAAAGTAGGACTCATTCATTAGGGAAATGCATGTTCTAGGTAAGATCTTTCCTAATGAGCAAATTCATCATTTGGGTGTAGCATTTCTGAGGATTTTCAGGTGGTAGGTAGCTGTGGCCCACAGTACTCTGTGTGTGTGTGTGTGTGTGTGTGTGTGTGTTTGTTTGTTGTTTAGCTCTGCTTGATTCATTTAACTGTGGACAATTCTGAAAGCTAGAGACCAATTTGGCCACTGACATGTAAGCCTTGCTGACCTTTATTTCCTTTGAAAATGGCCTGTTTGCTTGTAGCATTTTCAAGTCACCTTTTAGCTGAGAAGGCTCCCAGGGAAGTGTACAGATCAATTAAAAAAACAAGGCAGTTGCTGCCCTGAGGCTTACTATCTAAAAAATAAAACCCAAAGGAAAGACAGATAGGGAGGAAAGACAAAAACAAGAAAACGCAGGCACCAATTAATAAAAGAACGCTCTGGCCCCATCCATTGGCCAAAGGAACAAGAACCACCAAATGCTATTCAAGCAAGAACATCAGCAAGGGAAGAACAAAATGACCCAAATTGTATTTAAATACTGCTCACCATGTTCTTCTTGCCTTGAAAAACGGATCTCCTTCCTCTTCCTTTTACCTCCAGTCCCCTTCCCATGGTGTACCTTGCCATTTAGTTTGTAAACCTGATGGCAGGGCCTCCCCCCGCTTTTTTAAAATTGAATTGAGCTGCTTTGGGAGACAATAATTGACTAAAAAGCAAGATAAAAATGCAATAAATAAATAAATAAATAAAATTCATGAAGTTCTTATAATAACAAGCTGGGAATGGAAACAGTTCAGAGGCAGGAGAAGCAAAAAGAAGCTAGTTTCTCAACATAACCAATCTGGAGGTGGAAGGATGATTTTTAGTCAATTAAGATTAATTTATTAAACTGCTGGGAGTTGTAGGACTTTGTTCTGTCTAAACATGCATGCAGCCTCTGTTTTACTTTGAAAATGTTTGCATTGTTTTATTGTTTGTGAACCTCCTTGACATATGTTTGTTGCTGTTGAAAGTGGCATAGAATAAATAAAATCCAGTAAGGAATCATTCCTTTTCTGAAGCAACGGAGTTGAGCCATTTTTAATATTTTGCACACTGCACCACTGATTCCTGCCAATAAACAATTCTCATCTGTGAAAAGATCTCACTAGTCTGTCTCCCAAAGGCCGTTAAGCAATGGTTATCTGTACGATTAGTTTTTTTAAAAAACCTTTTGGAAGTCTTTCCCAGTTAGAGAGAACTGATGCAACTGGTAGGGTGAAGAGTTCATAGAGTCCTTACAAACATATATGCAGGGGCTGATGGTTCATCTTGATTCTGGGTGCCTCTACAAGAGCAGAGCACAAATCGGGGGTTGAGGCGCTTTTTATCTCCGATTATTCGCATTTTCGAATGCTCATTAAATAGCGAGTTTTAATTTGCCGCAGGTGTTAAAGCGCCTTATGGCCATGTAAACATGCGATTCTCCGCATGTAAACAACTTTAAAGAGCGTTTCATATAGCCCGTAATGCGCTTCACCACCTCTCGTGCATAGGTATTAGGGGTAAATGCGCTTTGGGCAACCAGGCGTCAAACTGAAATCTTGTAGAGGGGACCTCCTTCAAACATCATGAATGTAATTCAGTGAAGCTGCAGAATGTTTGAATCAATGCCAGATGAGAGTGTCAAACACACACACACATCTAGTTTTTGTTTGTTTTATTTAAGCAGACTTTTAAAATATATTTGTTTCAGTCTCCATTCTATTAAAAGTGTTGGGAGCTGGGTTTTAAACTAATGCTGTTTATTTTTGTAATAGGGATGTTTTATTTCCTTTTTAAAAAATGTTTGATGGTTGCAATTATTTTTTCTAAGCTGCCTTGAGATAGCTTTGTCCTGAAAGGTAAGTTCTTTAAGCAAACAAACAAAACTTTATTCATGAATGAGAGTTCCCATGTCTCAACTTCTGCATATAGCATAACTGTAATTTGATGTAAAACCTATAAGCATACATTCAGCTGAAAGATGGTTCTCTTCTGATTTCTATCCTGCATTAACAAGCACTCAAACAGTGTAAGGCCTCCTCCACACGAGACGTTTAATGAGCCTTAGAGGCTCATTATAAATTTTACCTCCACACCAGCGGAGCGCAAAACGGGCGTACAGGTGCGTTATTTCCCCGATAATGCGCATTTTCGAATGCGCGTTAAATAGCGACTTTTATTTTTCTCCGGCCGTTAAAGCGCATTATCGCGGTGTGAACAAGCGATTATGCGCGTTAACGTCTTCTAAAGCGCTTTTTGGACATGAATTAATGCGCTTCGCCGCCTCTCGCCGCCTCCCGTGCAGAGGGATTAGGCGTAAATGCGCCTCCGCGATAATGCGCATAATCCCGGAACCAGCCGCAAAAGCGCATCCTTGTGGAGGGGGCCTAAGAAAGATTCAAATTGCTTCTGTTGTCATGTGTGAAAATGCCCTAAAAGTAATATATGAAGACTCCTTACAACATATGTAACCCTGATTTAAAAAACAAAACAAAACATTTACTCAGACAAGAAATAGTAAAGGTGACATTTTTCAAAACTACACATTAAAAAGAAAGAAAACTACATTGAAGCAAAACAAGAAATGATTATTCAAAATGAATAAGGAACTGCAAACAATAACAGATTAATAAAAATCACCAATGGATTGGTTTGAACCAAAACTTGTGCCGATGATGTGTTTAGCAACATGCACACTATTTTTCTATGTTCTTTTTGCAGCATTCTCTCACACTGCTTTCCACTATTGGGTTCGCAAGGAACCCACACTGCTCTATTTACAGAATTTAAAATCACTGTCATTGATTGCTCTGCTCCATCCAGCAATCCTTTCCAAACATTGCCCACAGATTAGGGAAGGGAAGATATGGAGAATGCACATTTCACCCTCACCCTCTGGTCAAGATAACATGGAACACTGCTGCCACTCCTGTGATACAATTTTTTCCCTATCCAAAAAAAAAAAAGAAAAAAGAAAAGAAAAGGGGTGGTGGTACTAGATTGTGCAATGTTTCTCTTCCAGTGACTTGAATCTGGTATAACAGGGGTCAGGTCTGGAGAGGACATGTGGGGTGACTAAAGGTGCACCTCATCCCCTGCCAACTGCAAGCATACCTTCTGGCACTTCATGGAGACAGAGAATATGATTCAAATTATGGACCAGGCAATGAGATTCATCACATCTCAATAACACCACACCATGCAGCAAGTCAACACTAGTGGAAATAAAGGAGAATTCACTTGCTTTAAAAACAGCCTGTAATGTTTAAGTACTCTATAGGCTCTGAGGTAAGGAGTCATATTGCTGGTAATGGTAGCTGCACTGTGGTCCTTTCAACGTTATGTGTATAGGTTCCCCATAAGTAGTATAAAGAGCTCTTCCCCAACTTTTTATCACCAACGGATCCTGAAATAGTTTCTCCCATTTTGCATGAAATAACTGAAGTATGGATGAAACTGTCAAGAGGCTAGAAATTCATTACAAAGCCATTTTAAAACAAATATAAAAGCCTTTTTAGGCTCTACTCCAGACATTACAAAATCTGCTTAAATTAGATGGGTTTGGCAAAACACAGAGCTGCCAAAGGCTAATTTTGATCAATATGAACTGGTTATTCAAATGCCAATCCAGACTACACTTACTAAAGACTAGATTATTTCAAACAACATGCTTTGTGTTTAGCAAATGGGGCATGCAATTTTCTATCTAAACGTTCTAAGTCAATGGTGCACTCGGGGGGGGCTGTCTATATGTGGGGAAAGCCCTGGGATGGCTCCACAGTGGCGCTATGTAACTTATACGATGCAGCAGCCACTGTGGAGCTATCCTGGGGCTTTCCCCTGAAGCTCTGAAGTAAAAAAGTCAGGGACTTACCCTTACTTTTTTCTCGGAGTCATGGTGGAGATGTGGCCAAGTGGATGGTGACTCCTGATTGGTCCCATCCACCCAGGCAGGGGGGAAGGGGCAGGCCGGCGAGCTGAATGGCCGCCGGGACACCCCCACGTTTCATACGGTGTAGGGAGAAGGACAGGTTGCTTACCTGTAACTGTTGTTCTTCGAGTGGTCATATATGGGCTTCGAGTGGTCATATATGGGCTTCTGCGCCTGCACGGATACTCGACTCGGAGAACGACTATAGCTAATAGTTAACTTTGGGCGGGAACCCCTCCCCCGACCACGAATGTGCATGCGTGGGAGGGTTCCCGCCTTGTACTTCAGTTCTTCTGAGACCCCAACCCGGCTCAGGCTGAAGCATTATGATTAGATGGTCAGGTTCCACCGGCACCGTCCAGAGGGGATGGCGGGTGGGTTGTGTGACTGCACAGATGACCACTCGAAGAACAACAGTTACAGGTAAGCAACCTGTCCTTCTTCTTCGTGGTCTCTGTGCATCACACATATATGGGTGATTAGCAAGCACACTTACCAGTAAGTGGGGAGGTTGGCGTTAGGTGCAGATGGAAGAGAGTACCGCCCTGCCAAAGGAGCAATCCGCCCGAGACCTTACGTCCAGTCGATAATGCTGTGCGAAGGTGAGGGGAGTGGCCCAGGTGGCGGCACGGCAGATGTCCTGAACCGGCACGCCTCGCTGGAAGGCTGATGATGTAGCTATCGCTCTGGTGGAATGGGCTCTGACTGGTGTTGGTAGGTCCAGTCGTGCGATCTGGTAGGCCAAAGAAATAGCCTGGGTAAGCCAGGCTGCCATGCACTGTGAGGAGGCTAGCTGGCCTTTCTTAGCCTTGCCGTAGCACACAAAAAGGCGCTTTGTCAAGCGAAAAGCTTCAGTCTGTGCCTTATAGAAGGCCAGGTCTCTGCGGACATCCAGCGTGTGCAGTGTCCGTTCTAATGCCGATGTGGGAGACGGGAAGAATGCCGGGAGGATGATGTCTTGATTGACGTGGAAAGCAGCGACGACCTTCGGGAGGAATTGAAGGTCAGGATGGAGGAGCACCCTATTTCTATGGAAGACCAGATAGGGTTCGTCAATACGCAAGGCGGCGAGCTCGCTAGCCCTGCGTGCTGAAGTGATAGCTACCAAGAAGAGGACTTTTAAGGTCAGCAACCTGAGGTCAGCGGTAGCCAATGGTTCGAACGGTCCTGCCGTCAGGGTGTGAAGAACGACTGACAAGCTCCAGGGTAGCTGAAGCGGTCGCCGAGGCGGCGCGAGGTTCAAAAGTCCTTTAAGGAAACGTTTAACTGAATGATGGGAGAACACCGTTGACCCATCAACTGGGTCGTGCGAGGCCGAGATAGCGGCCAAGTAAACTTTAATAGAGGATAACTGCAGCCCCTTGTCAAGTAAATGAATTAAAAAGGTCAGGACCTGCATAATGGAACAGGTGGTAGGGGGGAAACCGTTATGGGAGGCAAATGCCGAGAAGGCGTTCCATTTTCTTGTGTAGGAAGCTCTGGTAGATGATCTCAGAGCTGTGTTTAATACATCCTGTATTCTCGCATTTAGTAGGGAGGTTGGAGTCTCCACGCGGTGAGGTGAATGGAGTCCATGTCCGGATGTGTCACCTGACCGTGTGACAGAGAGGAGATCCCGTCTGGTTGGGAAGCGGAAGTAGCGCCCCTTGGACATGTTGAGAAGGGGAGCGAACCACCCCTGTCTGGGCCACCAGGGGGTCAGGAGGATGCAATCTGTGTGGCTCCTCTTGGCCTTGGCTAAGACTCGTGGTATGAGGGAGATTGGTGGAAAGCTGAAAAAGAGATGGCCCGTCCAATCCATGAGGAAGGCATCCCCTTGGGATTCCGAACCTTGGCCCGCTCTGCTACAGAAAAGGCGGCATTTGGTATTGCCGGCTGTTGTAAATAGGTCGAAGGAGGGGTGACCCCAACGGTTGCAGAGGGGTTGGAATGCTTGCGGGTGGAGTTGCCATTCGTGTGCCAGGGAGAATTGTTGGCTCAGATGATCGGCCAGGTGGTTGAGGTGGCCTGCAATATGGATAGCTGTGAGCGTGATCCCCCTGCGTAGGCACCACATGAGGAGGTGGATGGTGAGTTTCGCCAGAGCCACTGACTTGGTGCCCACCTGCTTGTTGAGATAATAGACCACCGTGGTGTTGTCTGATGCTATCTGAACATGGGCGCCGAGTAGATGTTGTTCGAACGCCCTGAGTGCCTTCTGTACTGCTAACAGCTCGAGGAGGTTGATGTGTGACGACCTTTCTCTGAAAGACCAGGTGCCTTGTACTCGGAGAGAGTTGTAATGGGCTCCCCATCCTACAAGGGAAGCATCCGTAGTCACCGTGCATTTTGGATTTGACGGAAGGAATGGTACGCCTTGGAGAAGGTGGGACCGGTGCGTCCACCATTGGAGTGATCTCAAGACTCCTCAGGGAACTTAGAGGATGGTGTGCCTCGAAATGAGGTGAGGAACGAAGTTTCTGGTGAACCAGAGTTGCAGCGTACGCATTCGGAGACGTGCGAACAGAATCACCATGGTTGTGGTGGCCATGTGGCCCAGCAACTGCTGGATCTTGACCGCAGGGAGAGCTGGGTGTTTTATGACGTGGCGCGCTAGGGCCCGTAGCGAGTCTGCTCTGGTCCTCGGGAGGTAAGCTCTTTGGCATGGTGCGTCAAGGAAGGCGCCAATAAAAACTATGCTTTGTACTGGTTCGAGGATGGACTTCTTCAAATTGAGAATAAGTCCCAGTTGGCTTAGGAGATTGAGGACGTAGGCTATGTCGGCTGTAAGTTGGGTGTGGGATGGACCCACGAGAAGCCAGTTGTCCAGGTACGGATGAACCTGGATTCCTTGTCTCCTGAGGAAGGCACATACGACCACCATGCACTTGGTAAACACTCTTGGAGCTGTTGAGAGGCCGAATGGGAGGACCCGGAACTGAAAAGAGTGGTGGCCTATGGCGAATCTGAGGAACCTTTGACTTGCCCTGTGAATATCGACGTGGAAATAGGCATCCTGAAGGTCTATGGAGGCAAACCAGGCATTTCCTGAAGAAGAGGAAGGATTGATGCAATGGACGTCATGCGGAACTTTGTGGTGGTAATGAACGCATTGACATCTCTGAGGTCCAAAATCGGTCGGCATCCTCTGTCTGGTTTTGGAACGGTGAAGTAACGGGAGTAAAAACCCCAGTGTTGTTGTGCAGGTGGTACGGGCACGATGGCGCCCTTTTGTAAGAGAGTCTTGACCTCTTCGATGAGCGGAGGTGACGGTTTTGTTACCCAACACCCCCCCCCCCCCCAGGGGGGTAGGGTATTGAAAGCGATGTAATAGCTGTTTTGTACGATAGAAAGGACCCAGGTGTCTGACGTTATACTTTTCTATGTCGATAGAAAGAGGGCAAGTCGGTTTCCAAAGGATGCGGTGTTGACAGCGGCGGAGTCAAAGACGCCGCCTGTCGCCGTAGTCGCTGTTCTTTCGCTGGGGGCGAAATTTGGACGATGTGAAGGAGTGTCGCTTAGACTGAGACGACTGTGGTTGTTGATGAGGCTGTTGCCTAAAAGGAGTGTGATCGCCTTGGTATCTGTTGGCGGTCGGGAAAGGTTGGCGAGACCATCGTTTTGCCTTGGAGTGTTGTGGAAAGGTCGCCAACCCCATCTTCTTGGCGGTGGTCTTGGCCTTCTGTACTGTATCCATGGCATCATCAGTTGTGGAGTGAAAAAGACCAACACCATCAAACGGAAGATTGTCGATCCTCGTACGGGCTTCCTGTGAGAGCAGAGCCAGGCGTGCCTACGCAAAGCTATGGCACTAACCTGTAGCTTAGTCCCACAGTCAGTCTGATGTCACGCTGTGTGTAGTTCTTGTTTAGCCAAGTGGACTGCTTCGGTTTGGAAGACCCGTGCTGATTCTCTTTGGTCTCCAACTAGGAAATTGCAGAGAGAACCAATTTTATCCCACAGAAAGAGGTGGTAACGAGCCATAGTTGCCTGATAGTTGGAAATCTTGAGGCTGAGCGCGGCAGTGGAGTAGATACGGTGGCCCATCAGGTCGAGTTTTCGCCCCTCCTTATCCAGAGGTGTTGAATGAGCTCTCTGGGAGCGCCCCTGCGAGGATTCGACTATTACCGAATTAGGCGGGGGATGGGTGACCAGGAACCCAGTTTCCTTGTCCAGCACCCGATACATGTTTTCAAGGCATTTGGAAGTCGGTGCCAATGAGGCCGGACTCTTCCATGCCTGTTGTACAGTTTCCAAGAGAGTTGGAATAAACAGAATCGCTGGTGTCGAGGCGGTTTCAGATTGAAGACCATCGTAGATGGTATCGATAACCCGCTGTTGCGGTTGGTTTGTTTCCAGGTTCAGGGATTTTGCCATACGGAGGACCAGGTCAGAGAAAGAGCCTAAGTCATCCGACGGGGAGACTGGTTCCTGTGAGGCCACCAAGTCCATAGGCGACGGGGCAGACGGGCGGCCTGAAGCAGAGGACGAGGAGTCTGATGGTAACCGTCCGAGTCTGAGTCCGAGCGGTAGTGGGATGGGAAGGAGATCGGGTATTTATCGACTCCGCCGGTGACGGGGGTGGATCTACGGGCAGCATGGTATGGTTGACTGCGGCCGAACTGAGGCCCTGGACTGGGGCTCTCCTCCCTGCTTCGCTGTGCCTGGAGGATCGGGAGGTCTGGGAGCGGCGATCCCAATCAGAAGCTGGGGAGTGGGAGCGATAAGACGGCTCTTGGTGTCGAGGGCGTCCCCTGTAATACTCCTGCTGGAATGGCGAGGAAAGAGTTGGCGGTAGCATTGTGACCTGACCTGGTGGCAACGGAGATTGAGGAGAGCGTTGGATGTCCCCTTCCGAAAAACAGCCAGACCGACAGCTTGGTAGCGAACACAGCATGGTACTGATCTCGCGCCTCGACATCGAGGGGCGCCCGCTGTCATCCCCACGTCTCGACGTCGAGTGTCTGGAGGAGTCGGCGTCGGGCCTCGGTGTCAAGGTGAGTGGCTGCCCCGCAACCACTGTCGGTGTTGAGCGACGTAGTTCTGCCTCAAGCCTGGAAGAGGAGGAGGTAGAAGACTGCCTTCCCGAAGAGGGAGCGATCCTCGATACTGAAGCGGCCGGCGACGGCGTAGCGCGCGGCGTGCTAGCTGGCTTCAGCTTCTATGTCGAGGCGGCGGATCTCGACCGCAGCTCGGCGTCGACCCTTGGTGTCGATGGCGGAATCGCCGATTGAGGGGGTTTCTCGGCGTCGTGTTTTCTCTTTTTCTTTTTCTTGAGCTGCTCCTCGGGTAGTCTTGACGCCAACCCCGTACGAGGGGGTATCTTTGGCGCCGTAGTTGAGGGAGATTTGCCCGGTAAAATGGGTGTCTCTCCTCGAGCTCCACTATATTGGGAGCTTGTTGGCGAGGCTGGTACCGACAGGGAGACCAGGTCACGAGCTGAAGTAGCCGGAGGGGATCCCATAGCTGCTGAATCAGTCGCCGCCAAGGCCCTCGACCAGAGTTCGGCCCGCAGCTTATCGGCACAATGCTTTCTTGTTTGCCTGGAAAAAGCCTGGCAATTCCCGCAAGACACAACCTTGTGGCTCTCCTCAAGACAGAAAAGGCAGAGGCTGTGTCTGTCAGAGGGCGGGAGTTTGCTACCGCAGCGGGAGCACTTTTTAAAGGGGGCCCAGAGGGCCATAAGCAAGCAAGGAAAAGAACCCAAAGGTACAGTTTACTAGAAAATGTCTTTAAATCTCACTGTTTTTTTCTTTCTTTCTACAGAAGTCCAAAGACGAAGTTCTCGACGATGCAGCCACGATGGCAGCTGAAGAAGAACTGAAGTACAAGGCGGGAACCCTCCCGCGTATGCGCATTCGTGGTTGGGGGAGGGGTTCCCGCCCAAAGTTAACTATTACCTATAGAAGTTCTCCGAGTCGAGCCTCCGCGCAGGTGCAGAAGCCCAAAGACCACGAAGAAGAAGTAAAGTTCTCTGTTCGTTTGGAGGGGAAAGTCCCTTGAAGTAAGGGGGGAAAGCCAGGGAGAGATGGGCAGTGGCGGCATCAGCAGCAGTGGCACAGGCGGCGACGCCACCCTCTCCTCCGATGGACGTAAACCCCACTCTCGCTCCTTGGCATCAAACAACCCCGCAGGAGCTGTACTGCGGGATTGGGTGGCTCACAGCGCCAGTGCATCATTGTCAAGACAGACCCTGGATCAGCAGCAATCTGCCTGCCACCCAGTCCACACACACTGCCATAAGTTTGCTGTCTGGTTAGTGACTGAATGCAATCATTGTTTGCCAGCCCTTTCTGGCATTATCTGAAAGTGGTGTTTGTAGATTCTTCTTTGTTTCATAAACTACCACAGTTAGAGCTGAAATTCCTATTACTTTTAAATCTTATCTAGCAACTGGTAGTTTGCTGTGGTTCTGCTCAGCTTCGCATCAAGGAACAAGAATAGAAAAAAAAACTCTAAACAATGTTATTGGCAAATAAGATAAGGAAGGGAAGCTTGCAAGAGCGGAGTTGTTGGATAAAACTTACTAAGGTGACATTTACCAGATCTCTGTGCAAGAACTTTCTGTTAGGATATACAAGATTCATTTTCAAGACATAAGCAACAAGTCACATTAAAATTTACAAACACACCAGAATACAATTGACTTCAATCTACTACTGTTCATTCTCAGAAGCACTGTGACCTATCTGGGGGTGCTTCCAGATGGAGAGCTCCTAATGCTAATAATCAAGAAGGCATTGTGCAGCAATTCTGGTTTTTGTTTTGTTTTTTGTTAACAGTTTTTTTCATGGTAAGGAAAGAGATGGAAGATGGGGTGAGAAAACATGGGGGAGTTACGAGTGGAAGACAATGTCATCTGGACCTCCTGTAAATTTCTGTGAATTAGACAGAGTGATGAAAGCTTTGTCTGAAAGCACCCTAAGTATTTTGACTAGCATCTATTCAGCAATGTAGTTTGAAGGAAACTGGTGTTTGAATATCTTATGCCGCTTCATTGGACATATCTGCACCAGAAGTTTGTGTGTTCAAGACCCATTAAAATTAATGGGAGTTGCACAAAGGCACTGCTCTGGTCTTGTGTAGTTGCCATTTCTTTTAATGGTGCTTGAACCAATGGATTGTGCCCATTTGCTTTATATTCCTAAATTTGTAATAATTTTTGAGTCACAAAGTGTTGGGTTTAATAGAAGATTTCAAAGTCTGGGGAGGAGTCTAAATTGATATCTTATGACTCCTGACAAAAATAGACAAATGCACCAATAGTTATGCATAATTTTGCTTTTAATAAACCGACATACCTTTACAGCCACTGCTGTTAAGGGTTGCCAATAAGATGTGTTAGGATACAGTTTAGTGTTCCAGGGCAAATTGCACTGCTTGCTACATACAAAAGCAGAGATCATGTATTAAACAATAAACATTGATGAACCATCTGGTATTTGGCAGGACTTAGACCTGGTGACCTAATTAGAATCTATTGCATCTTGTTACCCAGAAAAATATACCCAAAATCCAGGCTGTGATGTGAGTAACACTACAAAAAGAGAGAGATGCTGACTAGCCACCCACATCCACTTTTCTCTAGCAGTAATACTAGAAAAAACACCTGCATGAGTAGTTGACCAAGGTGCAAAAATAAAATAAAAATGCATATTGTGGCAGAGGAATTCTAGATGTGCTCTCTCTCTCTCTCTCTCTGATGTATTTTCTTCCTTGGATTTATTGGACATTGCCCTGACACCTTGGATCTGGAATCCATTTCACTGCAGAAGGCAAGGTTTGGGTCAAACTGCATGTTACATTAACTGCAAAACCTGTAGCTGAGACTAAGATTTCGTTTTACTCTGTGCATTGTCCTAATTTGAACTGGGGCCACCACATGCCAGGAGGGGAAGATTACCCCCCGCATCTAGCGCAGGGTTAAAAGAAAAGAAGGGAAAGTATCTATTAGCATCAATGGAGGTTTTTTCTTCTCTCTCCCCCCCCCCCCCCCCGCCAATGGGAGGAAGTGTAGAATTTGTGAGGAAAACGGGGTGGGGGAGCTTTAATCCTCCCCTCCAGGTGCAAAGTGGTCCCAATCTGAAACAGGGCCATGCACACTTACTCTAAAATAACGAAAAAAAATATCGTCAGCTACATGCTATACAATTAATATAACGTATAATTTCACCCTTAGTATAGCAGGCAGGAGTGATAACTGGCTTCTGCAATGCTGCACATTGAAGACCCACCTTGTATATGTGACTATGCCTTGCTTAAATTAAAGGAATGGTCTCCATGTAACAGAGGAGCTTCTGTGAATGCCTGTCCAGTTATTCTGCCATCATCCATCTGATGATTACCCATAAGAGTACCTTTAAACTGTCCAATTAAATGCCCTGGTGGGAAAAATAATCCAATCCTGAAGCATAGGCATCTTCCTACCATGTCAGCTCAGGCACCCCTAGGGTCCCTCTATATGACGTCGCTTTGTTGCCTGTTTCTCCGAATATGCGCTTTTTCCTATATTCAAATTGATAGCTAATAGCGGTAGACAAGAGTCGTGAAGGCGCATTATGGGCTCCATATAGTGCGCCTTACAATTGTTTATATGCGTAGATTCACATCATAGTTGGATTATAGATTGAGCCTTGAACGAGGAAATGTTGAGGAAAGTACCGCCCTAGTGGCTTTTGGTACCGCCCACCTGCATTTCCCACCATTCGTTAGCCCTGCCCACCTGGTAAAACCAGTAAAGCAAGTTACATTGCAGTCTCTTCCTCTCAGATAGAAACATCGCTTGTCTTTCAGATGTTAATCTGTTGCAAATCGGGTCTCCTTGGAAACATTCTGTGGGCTTGATTTTGTATTAAACTGCTTTGCTGAAGATGTCAGGCAGTAAAAGGAACTAGAACCACAGAATTCAATGAGGCTTGAATTAGGGACAAAATGAGAGAATGTCCTGTACCACGCTTCCAGGGGAGCAAGTCCCCCTTGCTCAATGTGCCTTACTCCCGAGTAACAGTGCACAAGACGGCAGCTCAATGCCAGGAACTCTCTCGCACAGAGAGAAGTTTCCCTGCCTTTTTCCAGCCAGGATCCCAGCAAGACAGAGAGAGAAGGGAGAGGGGGGAGGGAAATGGAGTAGATACGAAGCCTTAGCGGACCTCAAATACTCAAAATAAACAGCGCACATTCTTTTTCCAACCCCCTTCCTCTAGCAACGAAGGGGCAGTCATTCACTCATGACATCACCAGCCCTGCCTACCAAACTACGCCCACGATTAGCATTAATCCGAATGGTCAGTAGGGTTACATGACGATAATGTGCTCAAACTTCAGAGAAAAATTAAAAGTAGCGGTAAATCAACACCTTGGAAATGCGCATTTACAGAGGCTATAAATCGCATAGACGTCTGATTTGCGCCCCGCTTGTCTGTCCTAAATGCCGTCAGAGCAAGTCCTAGTCTAAGCGTCCTTAGTGACTCCTTTTGTTCCAAGTACTGGCTTAGGCAACCTTGAATAGTTAGCCAGAAGTAAAGCACAAGGCAGGGACTAAGGCCCTTTCCGCACCAGCCATTTTTCCCAGGCTGCCCCTGCCTGCTCGCAGAGAGTTCTCATGACACACAGAGCATCCTGCAAGCAGGCCGGGGCCAGCCCTCCATTTTCACGGGGGAGCAGGGAATGCTATTATTCCAGTTTGTTCCCTGCTCCCGGGATGGCAGCGAGATGGGTGGCTGATGTGCCTGCCCATCCCAGGCGCAGCTGCGCTTGCGAGTAAGTGCAGCTACACTGATGGCCACGGAGCCACACCATGCAGCTCTGAGGCCATCAGGAGAGGGGGGATCCGATTTCACCATCCCCAGGATGACAGGGGGGAGGGGGTGCGATCACATGCAGGTTTTTTTTTTAAAAAAAAATTAACCTTGTGTGCAGGAGGACTCTTCTTCCATTAAAAAAAAATGGCCACCATGACTTGCAACGGCCCAGTAGAAGCCTGGGCCATTGCACTCTGGTGTGGCTTCATCGCGCAGGACCTGGAAGTGGTTACTTCTGGGTTTGCCGCCCCTCCGACCCGCTACACCCGTAGGTGTGGAAAGGGCCTATCTCTGCTCCTTCCGTTCAGCCATCATAGCCAAGACTTTGTCCCCCGTCTTTAGACTTCGCCTCTGTGCAAAACACTGTAACTGCCTTGAAATCTGGGCACCCTTTTTCACTCCTACTCTCTGCCTGCCTTGCTTGGACATCTACCATGCTGGTTTGTCTTAGCTCTAGGGTGAACCCTGCATCCAATTAGGCTTTCCATATTGCTTTTCACTACTTCTTTTTTCTAGCATGCTTTCCTACCATGGGATGAAGACCATGGTTGCCAAGACAGGAATCCCCTTATGATTTCATTCCCAACTGCCTCATTATCCAAGAGCGATCCATTTGCCCTGCACTCCCAGAGGGAAGACTTACCCTCCTGGTGAAGCGCCCATAGAATCTAAAGATCAGATTCCATACATGGCACAAGTCAGCCTGCTCCTTGAGCCTTCACTCAGTGCCTGGTTGAGGCTTGTGTCCCACCATATGATCTGCTGCCCTTGAGGTTAGTGGTATCGTTGTGGAGGTCAAGAAATGAGCTCAAGTTGTTGAGAAATGGTGAGCAACTTTGGGACATATGGTGGCCATTTTGACTCCACAGACCCTGCCTTCCTATAGCCCACCCCCAAAATGGGAAAACCCACATAAACAAAATGGCGTACAGAGTTACTGGAGAGCACCCAAATGGTCAAATTGAGCTTTTTTTGCCAACTAATTTTGACAATTTTTGGTCCTCTATAGCAGTTCCAGACACCATTTTGTTTGCAAAAAAAAATACTTAAAAAAATCTTTTTGGGATCCCCTTAAAATTCCAGGGTAGTAGCAGGGCCCCCACTGAAGGGGGCACTGTGGGCAGCATGCAATCTGTGGACCACTTGTCATTCACTACTGGTTTAGGGATAATGGCTACCGTTGGTGTCAGGATATGGCTACCCAATGCTAAAATCTTTAATCTACGGTAATTGGGAATATTCAGAAGCCACATTGGCAATGCTCTCCATCAAAACTGATGACTAACCAAATTGCTGTGGCTCTCCAGGTTCTCTATTAATGGTTTAGGGCATGTTTAGAGAGAAAAAAGTCCTACAACTTCCAGCATTCCCTCAGGCAGCATGGGAGTTGTAGGACTTTTTTCTGTCTTAATATGCATAGGATTGAGCTCTGTTACCCTGACTTGGCCTGGAGCAAATATCCCTATTTTTTATAAATTGGAACTAAGACACAGACCACAGCATTTCTACAACTTTTGGCAACCCAATCCAGAAATTAGGTCCTCCAGATTTCTAGATAATTATAGCTGTTTCAGGCTTTATTTCATTTTCCTTCTCTCCCAAATCTATCCATTTCTGCCCCACCTGCCCTCATTTCACCAGCTTTTGTGCCTCCTCTGACATATAGGCCTCCAATCCCCCTCTCCACCATTTCCTACTGCCACCTCCCCTCCATATTCAGCAAACACTAATTCTCCCAATTTGTGTCTTTTCTACTCATTAGTTTTGCACCAAGCCTTCATTTTCAGCAACCTATTTGTTGTTGTTGTTGTTGTTGTTGGGAGGCAGGACGTTTTAGTTGTTGCCATTATTAGACAACTGCAAGTAAGAAACATTTGCTCATCTACTGCAAACATTTTCTGATCTTCTGTAAATCACCCACAAATGGAACTTCTTCCCACTGCTGCTCTATGCAATTCCATTTGTGGGAGGATCATGTGGAGAAAATCCATCTTTTATGTGTGGACAGGCAATCACAGTGAAATGAGCAGTTAAGTGCTTTAACCCCAACAGGGCAGCACTCAGAAGGTGGGGACTGACAAGTACTTTATATGGAGTTCTATAGCACTATTTCTAAAACCTGTTCCTTCAAAACAACTAAAATGTAACTAAACAAGACTTTTAGGGCAACCACTTTCAACTTGGAGAAAAGTAAATAAGTAAAGCATCAGGAATGTATTAAGAAAAATGCCAAAAAGGGAAGAGTTGGGAAAAAAGTTTGGTGTGCTAGATTAAAAATGGACATGCACAAGTCCCCACTTGTATTGTTACAGACAGCTGTTTAAGCATTTACAGAAATAGTGCTTCACTTGATACTTGAAGATGCTTTTAGCATCATGTGTAGGAACACCTTTAAAAGATTTTCTTGCAGAATGTAAATCACAGCGTACTAGTTTTATCTGCCAAATACTGAAAGGCATGCAGATATTTAAAAGGAACAAAGAAGCCTCTCAGAAATGAAAATCTTTCTAAAGGCTTCGGACTCATCCCAACAGTAACCGTACAATCCTATACATGTTTAACTCTGAAGCAAGCTCTACTGAGTTCAATGGGATTTATTCCCAAGTAAGTGTGTATAGCAGGGATACGTAAAATGCGGCCCATGGAAAGATACAATAGAAATAAATTAAATAGTGAAATCTGCTGCCCTTTCAGGGCACCCAAAAATCATCTGCCTGAAATGGCAGCCTCATTCTGCTTAATGGTAGATCCAGCCCTGATCTTTAGGTTATGTCTCTTTACCTGAACCACTATTTTCCTACTGGTTCCAGTTGATGGACCTCCAGTTTCCACTAAAAACAACAACAAACTTAGTGGATACCACAAGGCTGATGTGTGCCCAGCTTAAAGACTAGGAAGTTCTGCTGCTTATCTCCCAGGAGTTTTAGCCCTTCAGTTTTGTTTTTAAATGTGTTCATTTTGTTTCTAGATCTTTACATACCTGCTGGCTTTATTTCTGGCTTTTACTTTTGTTTTATTGTTTGTCCTGTTATATTCTATAGTTTTAACTTTGGAGAACAAAAAACCAGAAGCACCAAAACAGGGCAGACTGTAAAAAGATAATGTATTCTCAAAGGTGCTAATGAAAAACTTTTTTGAACTGTGCGTGATGGTGTAGGAAAAGGCAGCCACCATTTCAGAGGCCTCCTCCACACGAGACGTTTAATGAGCCTTAGAGGCTCATTATAAATTTTACCTCCACACCAGCGGAGCGCAAAACGGGCGTACAGGCGCGTTATTTCCCCGATAATGCGCATTTTCGAATGCGCGTTAAATAGCGACTTTTATTTTTCTCCGGCCGTTAAAGCGCATTATCGCGGTGTGAACACGCGATTATGCGCGTTAACGTCTTCTAAAGCGCTTTTTGGACATGAATTAATGCGCTTCGCCGCCTCTCGCCGCCTCCCGTGCAGAGGGATTAGGCGTAAATGCGCCTCCGCGATAATGCGCATAATCCCGGAACCAGCCGCAAAAGCGCATCCTTGTGGAGGGGGCCTAAAAAGCTGGCTTAGCAGGGGCTGTCTTCATGGCGCTGAATTGGCACCACATTCCCCCCCCCCCCCAAACTCCATGCTTTCGGTCCTGCGGGGTTGCGCCAGATAATCCTCACTCCAAGAAGCAAGCGCAGGGTTTATGGCTGTTATCGGCCCTCTCCCCTGTCCCTCCCTGAGACTAGGGTGAGGAGGCGGCAGCAATCGCTGGGTGGGGAGAGGAGAAAATATTTTAGGAGGAGGTGGAGGCAGCAGCTGGGGGGAGAAAATAATGTTTTAAGGAGGCAGCGGTGGCTGCAGCCACTCTGAGACAGAAAAGAAACTCTTCCTGCGGCAAGGTACCACAGGGCGTTCCAGTGTCCATTCTTCTCGCGGCCCCCCCCCCATGGATGGCAACCCTTGAGGATGGTGACCAATTAGGGGTCACCTTCCACCAGGAACACGCCTAGAACAGCCCCAGAGGGGCTCCTGAGCGAGGATAGACTGGCGGAAGAGGTGGGCTGCCCTTGCTCCAGCTGGAAAAGTTGGGATAAGTCCCTGACTTTTCAGCTGCATATTTTCAGCTCTATGTCCCAGGGTGGCTCCAAATCTGCGGCTGCATCATCTAACCAATGCCACACAGATTCAGAGCTATCATGTCCCTCCAGCATAGATAATGTAGGGGTGAGCTTACCTGCTCAACTTGCAGCTCACCCAGGCCTTGACTGCCAAGCAAAGTTTCCACAGCTTCTTGTGTTGTTGTTTCTTTTTATTATTAAAACACTTGCATGAAGCGATACTTCAAAACTGCTTGCTCCCAAGCTCTCACACAAGATAAACATAAACCAACTGCCCCACGCAAGCTTCCACTGAGAGCAGCGGACTTTCAGCTGCAGACCTCTTAAGGACTGACAGCTGCACCTTCTTAAAGACACACATACACATATCAAAAGAGCCACCCTGGGACAAGGAAGACGTCAAGACCGCCCACGTTTCCAGTAGCCATGTTTTGTAAGGTTGCCCCTGGGAAAGGGTTCCTAATTCCAAAATGGCTTCAATAAAAATCTTTCATTGGGACCTTCGAGAGTATGTTCTGTATTGGCATTTTGTATTAATTTTGGTGAATTGCTCAGAGAGTTTGAGTTATTGGGGTAGTAAATAAATATAGCAAGTTAATGTTGTAGGCCTTTTTTCTGTCTAAACATGCATAGGATTGCATCCTAAACAAATGAAATAAAATCTATCCATCTATGTAATACGAAAGACAATCAAAATAAAAGAAAATAGTTTTCTTCACTCCTCAGAGTCAGGCTGGAGGGTCTTCCTCACCTCAGCCTCACTCCCCTCAATATCTGTTCCCCCCGCCTTCGCCTCACAGGCGTGAAGGAGCCTCTAGGCACGCGCGGGCAGGAGCGCGCTCCTGGGCAAACGAGACTCAGTCCGTCCGCCAGCCAGCCCGCCAGCCAGCCCAGCCAGTCAAAAGGGATTCCTGGCCACGTTCCAGGTCGGCGCACTAATACAAGCTCTGAGGCTCCCGCCTGACTGACGCCGGCTGGGGCTGCTTGTTCGCTTGCTGCTGCTCCAGCTCTGGCCTCTGCCGCCGCCGGGTTACAGCAGCCGCGTCCTTTTTGCATGATAAAAAAAAAGAGGGGGAAAAAGTGTGCAACTCGCTCCAGAGAAGTTGGCGCAGCAGCAGCGGCGGCGGCGGCAGGAGGAAGCGGGGAGACGGCGGGGCACCCGGCGGGCAGGGCGGGAAGGAGAGACTTTCACCCCACGGCCAGGTAAGAGGTTTTTTTAAAATATATATTATTATTGTATTGTTGCTCTTGTTGGTTTTTGCTCTCCCACGTCAGAAATTTGGCTTGGCTTTAGGAGTTCGCCCTTCCAGACTGAAACCTTTGGGTTGGGTCTGAGTTCCGCGCTTTCTGCAGCAGCCCTCAGAAGAGCTGCTTGCAAACTTTTTTTTTTTTCCATTGCATTGAAGGCGTCAGTTTTTTCGGCCGGCAGCTGCATCATGCCTAACCTTGGGCAGAAGGTGCTAAGCCTTGAACAAGCCCCTCGAGGGGACTTTGGCAGCCGTCAGTTTCCTTTGGCAATTAGTATGGCTGAGTGTTTTCATTCCCCCAAACTATGGGATATATATATAGACACACACACACACACACACACACACACACACACACACACATCCAGACAAGAGTTCATAATGGGCGATGTTTAGCCTGCCGTTCTTCTATCCTTGACGGTGAGGCTGCCATTCTCCACGCACTTACTTGAGAGTAAACTCGATCGAACTTAATGGGGCTTGCTTCCGAGCACGCCTGCATCGGATCGGGCTATTAGGCAGTCCCCGAAATGTAACGCAAAACAACAGCAAGCAAAAGGGTGCCCAAAGTTATTCCCACTGCTTATTAACTCATTAATTGGAATCCTTGGCAAATAATGTCGTAAAATTGACCGTGAGGTGACATCGTCCTTGTCTATTATTAACTTGCTACTACTGTTCGTTGTTGGCATTTGCTTTAAAAGTTTGAAATATTTATACCAACAAACGGGAATTTGCTAAGGACAGTTCTCCTGATGCTGAAATTATTCTCCCCCACCCTTCCCTTCTTATCCCTTCGGTGTTCTTAGTTTACAACGCCAGATCCTCGCAGAAGGGAGGGAAGGGGGGGGGGGGGAGAATAGATACAGGAGACAAACTGACGCCAGTATTGTGATCAGAAGGAGGGGCGCAAAGCGAAACGTTTTTATGGCTAGTTAAATGCTGTCAAGAGTTCCTCAGCCTCTATTTTGATTTCTTTCCCTGCTTTCTAACTTGAGAGAGACAGGCAGACAGAAGAAGGGAGGAGTCAGGTTCATTCCGAAAAATCTTTAATTTTTTAGATTGGGTTATTGAGTGTCTGGATCTGTTTATAAAATAAGGTCATTTTGCTGAAAGAAACAAGAGTGTTGTGACACTTTAAAGACTAACAGATTTATTGTGACATAAGCTAATAATAATCATTAAGGAGACAGCAGATTCTCTTGAGTTTGCTGAATAATCCCGTACACGTCTGCTTAAACGTACACCCCACTAGGTTCAACGGGACTTAGAGCCTATCTACACACGCAGGATAAAACACTTTGAAAACGTTTTGAAAACTGTATATGGAGTGTGTCCTGGACCTGTTTTAAACCGTTTTAAAGCAGTAGTGTAGATAAGCTCTTACTCCCAGGTAAGTCTGCATAGGATTGCGGCCTCTGGAATTTATTATCATCTAAACAGAACCATTTTGGACATCAAAACATCAGTTGTTGACATTAAACAATGATTTCCAAGTGGATATCTTATTTAGAGTAAGCCCCCTGGCAGTTACAGATGGCTAAAATGCACAATTTAGGAGAAAGTAGTAGTTGCGTAGTAGGAGAATTTTAAGAGGGTACCCTACTTTCTTCGTGTTTTTGATATGGGTGGAAATGAAGAATATTTACTGATTACAATTTATTTCTGGAACATTCCATTTCACAGTGAATTAGATTTCCCCTTTTCTGTCAAAGAACCTCTATAGACAGAGATGCAACACATATGTAATCAAAGCCAGACATTTACATTCTAAGAGCTAATTATATTCTAAAGTAGAGGGACAAATTACTAGCCAGTAAACATTCTCTCAATGAATGAATTTTCCCAATAGCACAGAGACATAGGAAATGATATACAGGATCCTGGAATCTAGGCAGGACCTACACTACTACTTTAAAACGGTTTATAACAGTTTTGACAACTGTTGGGGCCCATGACACATTCCATATACAGTTTTCAAAACGTTTTCAAAGTGTTTTATCCTGCTTGGTGTAGATTTGGCCTAGTCAAGTTTGTGGCTGTCCAGGAAGGACACTGTTGATAACAAAAAGATGTAATATTTTCTAATTGAGAAGCATGTAAATACATGCTTTAAAAAGGGAGTCTTTAGGGGAAATAGATTGTTGTTTTCTACAATGTGATCTAAAGGTAGCATAGTAAAAAAAAATTGTAAAAGCAATAACCACCAGAATAAAGAATAACAGTCATCATTCAAATGAACTTCATCATTCTAATTTACCCATGCAATGCTCAGAAAGATTTGAGAATTGCCATAGCAATTGCCAATTGATGCCATTGCTGGGTTGTTTGTCTTTTTTAAATGAAGATGCTTCCATCCAAATGTCTCTGCACTTCGTATATTATATCAACTAAAAGGGGTATATATGAGAAAATGTTCATTTAATCAGCTGTTGAAAAATATACAGAAAGGCAATTTCGAATATTAAAGATAAGTTTTAGAGTTTCATTTTGGGGTTATTGTTGGGTACTGGTCTGTGTTCCTGCAAAGCTAACGTTGGGTTGGATTCGGACTATGGCCCTGTCTTCATGGCGCCGTTTCACCGCTCCTTCCCCTGATACCCCACAGTATCTCTCCTGCGGGGTGGGGGCAGGAAATCCCAATACCAGGATGGAATGTTGGGTTTCCCATCACTCATCCAGGTACTAGATCCCTCCCTACCCTCTTCCTGGCTTCCAGTGACCAATCACTGGTCACCATCCGCCCCAGACCACCCCTGGCCCTACGCCGGAGCAAGGTCACATGGCGGAAGGCCGGTAGTGACTTTGCTCTGAAGGAAGAAGTTGGGGTAAGTTCCTGACTTTTTTACAGCTCAGGTTCAGGTGGCTGCGAATCAACGGCTGCATCATATAGACAGCTCATAATCATACTTGAAGTCCCACTGATTCAGTGGGTCTTCAAGTAGCTTTCATTAACTTAAATCCCATTATTTCAGTGGGTCTGTTCTAAGTATGACTAAATCTGAATCCAATCCATTAACTTCAAAGGGCCTTGTGCAGGAAACTGTTCAGTGGATTCCCAGTGGTTTGTTCACAAGAAGAACCCTGCTGGATCAGACCAAATGCCTATATCGTCCAGCATTGTCTTCATATGTTGGCCAACCAGATGCCCATGGGAAGCCCACAAGCAGGATGTGTGTTTAATAGCGTCCTCACGTTCATGTTCCCAAGCAATTGGTATACAGATGCATACTCCCCTGATAGTGCAGGCAATCTGTAGTCATCATGATTAATACTCATTGATAGCCATATCCTCTTTCTTTGTACCATCACTATAAATACGTTTCAAAGCAGCCACCGAATGAGTTTTTCAGAATTACTGAATAACAGTGGTAACAGTGGAATCAAATTATAATCCATCAGTTTTATGGGGGTCAACCAGACTGTATGTTGCTAAAACTAGCTATATATGTATATATATATATATATATATATATATATAGTCAAAACGGGAAAGTGAACTTAAACTATACAATATTTATACATTTTGGCTGCAAGTTGGGACAGCTTGTTCAGTACTGAGAAATGCTATGGAAACATATTGTGAACTTGCGGTTCATGACTAAATTGTGTGGTGAGCACCGCACTGTGGTTAGTTGGATTATTATGTGATGCTTCAACTGCAGGCCATACAAGAGGATGGGGCTGGTGAGCATTTACCCTGCTGATGACTCAACTGGATGGAACTTTTCCAAGCCTTTCATTACTGGCATGATGGCTTTTGATGGCTTTTTTATGGTACTGGGCCAGATCCACACCAAGCAGGATATAGCACTATGAAAGCGGTATGAAAGTGGTATATAAGGGACAGGAGCCACACTACTGCTTTATAGCAATATTGAAGTGCACTGACATACCATATACCGCTTTCATTCCGCTTTCATAATGCAATATCCTGCTTGGTGTGAATCTGGCCCTAGTCTGGTTCTAGACACCACTCCTTGCTGAAACTGGGGTAAGGAACTTGCTCTTGGTCTCACCTGGCTGTTAGTTTTCAGCCAATTGTAAGCAAGCTTCTCTCTGGCCTGTTCGAGACTCGATGGTGAAGGTGAATGAAGAGGGCGGGGAGGTACCATTGGCTTGTACTTCCTGTTCTCTGTGCTTGTCTGACTCATTCAGAATCGACATTGTGCATTTCCCTGCAGTGTGAGCTTGCATATATCTCTTCTAGGAGTGAAACACAAGATGGATTTTGGGCAAAATGAAAAAATACAGAGAAAACAAATACAAGCATTCAATTCATGCCCCCAATTTCCACCTCCCCCCACCATCCTGAGGATGGCGAAATTGCACGGTGCGGCTCCGTGGCCATCGGTGCAGCCGCGCTTACGAGTAAGTGCAGCTGCGCCCGAGATGAGTGGCCACACCAGCTGCCCATCTCGTTGCCCTCCTGGGAACATGGAATGAACCGGAATAATAGCGTTCCCTGAACTCCCGGGAAAATGGAGCCCCTGCCTGCTTGCGGGATGCTCTGCGCGCCACGTGGCCTCCCTGCGAGCAGGTAGAATCAGCCTCGGGAAAAACGGCCGGTGCGGAAAGGGCCTGAACTTAGTCACATTCTCTTGCATACGCCCCCATTGAAATGAACAGGAGTTGCATAAGATCACATTTATTTGTGTTTTTGCTATGTTGCAAATGAGAGTTTTTTCCTGTGGATTATGTCTGATGTCTGTGCCGCAAGTCTTGAAGAAGAAACCATCTTTGTATTATTCCTCTCATGACATTCGCTCCTGTCATTTTATTTCTTTTTATAATGCTTCCCATATTTCTTTTAATTACTTGGTCATCAGGATACCACCATTCTATTTTGTGCTACTTTGTACAGCAACATCATTTTTCTCCGCTCAGCAATCAAAAGCCTGCTTCCGAAATTTGCCATTGCTTCGATCATCAGCAGCAATTACTGCAGAGTACATTAGCAGATAATGTCCCAGAACTGAACATCTGAGCAGGCATAACTGACTGCATTGTCATGGTTTGTGACATTGTGGTATCAGAGCATTATATACTTCCGAAGCACATTTTCCGGTGAGCACTTACTGGGCTGCAGAACCGTATTTGCTGTGTACCCAGATTTCAACGCAGATGAGCTTCTGTATTTTCTGTTGAAGACCCAGGGCCTCTGGCTTATGCCCATTGCTTCATTTGTTAGGGAATCAACCCGAAGACACAATGGGACACTAATGTCTTGCTAATAGACAAAATATGTTGCGATACTTAATAAGAAGCTTGCGTACTGACAATAGCTTTTCAGACTTGAAGGTGATACTGTAGAGCTGTCGTTCGGTACAAGGGTTGGATCCAAATCTGGGCTGGGGAAAGCAGACTTCCTTGCTCCCCATGGCAGCTCCTCCAACACCCCTGAAAATGCTGTACAGAGGACCAGGGGACCCTGCTGAATGAGGTGAGCTGTACTGCAGGGCTGAAGGGGATCTCCAAAAATCCAGTGGAGGCATCGTCCATGAGCAGAGCCTTTCTGTTACATAGAAAGCAGGTTCTGGATCCATTCCCAAGTGTTCAAGTTTTCAGTTTGTCCCTGAGATCTAGTTCAATAGGTTTTGCTGGTTTCTTTTGCTCTTCAAGCAGAACCTGAGAAATGCCAAAATTGGCTCCCAGCAACACAATATTAGAGCAGCACAGCATCGCTGCAAGAAAGGTGTGCATGTTTGAGGGTAACTATCATGAGAAATTGTTGGATAATGTACTATCATGCTTGGATCAGTTTTGGAATGGGTTTTAGGGTTTAAAAATTGCATTAAGTGCATGAAAGGATAAATTCTCACTCGCATTGCACATGACACTGAAAAGCAGCCTTCCCTCTAGATGTGCTGGATCACAACTCCCATCATTCCCAGACAGCATGGCTATGCTGGCTGAGGATAATGGGAGCTGCAGTCCCCAACACATCTGGAGAGCACCAGGTTGGGAAAGGCTGCTGTAAATGCTTTATCTCCAGCAATGTCCTGTCACAATTCTTTATTCCTTGTGTATAAAATTATGTTTACAATCTGTTCCAATCAATTTCATAATGTCATGCAATTGTATAAAACTAGGGGGAGTCGCTGCAATTAGGTATTAGGATAGACATGTCAATGGGCTCTTTTCTCCATAGCAAGCCCTCTATTCTCTCAGTACAATTTTATAGTTATCAAACTACCTCTGTTGAACTGGTACTGATGCCACTGAGGTGTTAAAGAGTAAGTAGCTCTTTCCCTCCATGTGCAGCCTGATTGATTTTGGTATGAAATTCATTAGACAACAGTTTACTTTCTCAGATGCTGTTTTATGACATAACTGCGATGCTACGAATGTGCAACCTGAACATTTGGAGGGGGGACCCTTGTTTTTGTGCTTTTGCTATGAATGTACAAAAGCCGAATTTATTTTCTGCTGATGCTCCCCTTTCCTATCAGTTTTCCTTCTTTCCTGAGGCCTGAACTCCTTTTCTTGGAAAGTGGGAAAGGAATTCAGATTCCTTTCAGACAGAACAGGACCTGTAAGGCCTCTCCTTATCTATAAATTATGCACGGACCCATCGGGTTCATAGGTCTTGTTGTTTTGTAACTACAAACTCCATGATCCTTATCAGGAATTGACATGTCACATGTCATTTCCTAACTAAAGAGATGTCTTGTGGGGCCTTACCTGTATTTATGTGAGTCTTCCGTTGCCTGTTACCCCCTTCTGAACAACGAAGGGGTCTGGAAATCAAGTTCTAGGACGAACAGAGCTAGGTGTGTTTAGCACGGAAAAGAGAAGATGAAGGGAAGACATGATAGTGGTCTTCAGGCTGCCATACAGAAGATGGAACAGAGTTGTTTACAATTGCTCCAGAGAGCAGGACTAGAACCATTGGTTGGAAGTTACAGGGAAACAGATTTTGGCTAAATGTTAGGAGAAATTTTCTAACCATGAGGGCTGTTTGATGCTGGAATAGACTACCTTGGATATTTAAGGAGAGGCTGGGTGGTTGGCCTGCAGTGCATTGACTAGGTGGTTGGACTCACTAGATGATCTCCAAGGAACCTTCCAACTCTTATTATTCCCAAAAATAAAGGTTTTATTTGGTGTGAGGGAAGTGGAGTGTCAGGTAGGGAGGGCAGGTTAGTAGGCTGTCAGTGGGTGGGTGTGAACACCATGTCAAGTAGGATCCAGCTGAAAGGGTGCTGGACTGGGCTCAGAATGAAGCCTGACATCTCAAGTGCAGGGAATTCGTGTTACGAGACGTGCACCCTGTTGATGTCTCGTACCATCTTCAGCTATTGTTTTTCGTATGGCAAAAATTGACAACACTTTAAATACGGAACAAAAATAGCTTTTAAAAACTCTTTCAGACTGTTCTGTTATATCTGTGATTTCCTCATTCGCTCTGATTCTAATGGGTAACATTGGAATTTAGAACTCCCAATCAATGTAATTTTTTGTCTAGGTGAAGATAAGAGTGCTGTAATGCAGAAGAGCACTTTGTGTTCCTAGCAAGTCCAGTTGCTAGTCCAGTTCTTTAACCTGTCATCACTTTTAGGCCTTGCCTGAAGTATGCATGGCCTTTGTCCCCAAAAGTCACAGTGATCCCATTGCTGTCCAGTCGCTTACAGAAATGTATGGGACTCCGTGTTTTGCTGTGATATCGCCCATATGGCATAACATTAAGATACCCTGTGATACCATGGGTGGTGGTTACAGGTGGTCTGATGCAATGCAGTACTGGCTGGGGGAGGGGGATCCTATCCTTCAGTAGCTACTATTATATATTGCAGGCCGTGGGCAGCATTTTTTAATAGTTCCATATATATATATATATATATATATATATATATGCAAATACAATGTGAACCCACAGTGGAATGCAACCGCTTCATACCTTTCTGGTGATTTATTAACTCCTTTGTTTTCTCATAAATTACCCTACAGTTTTATCCACAGCTATTCCTAATCTCCACTGAGATCAGCGATACTTATTCGAATAAAAGACAGCAGGATTGTACCCAAAGCTTTAATCAAGGGAACCAGAGGACCAATTCTCATATACCCAGCAGGGAGACTTTTGAGTCCACCCTCCCCCCATCCCGCCAATGGAGCAGCAACTACACCCCTCCCCTTCCCACGAACCTGCATTACAGACCCAATGAAACTCAGGGGAGTTTTGGAAGCAGTTTGTAATACAATATGGGAGACTGCTGTTCAAATTTTTAAAAAGTCCACTGGGGAAGCAGAATCCCTTGAGTTTTCATTTAAAGTAGCTTTTTGTGTATGTTTCCTAAAATGTAATGTATTTTGTTCTCCAGGGATGGCAAAAAGGCAAATAAATGTTATGTTTTGGAGTTTTGGTTCTGTAGAGGTGTGGTGTTTTGCAGCATTTGGGAATATGCTTAGAAATCGTCCACTTGTTTTTTTGCCATGTTTCCATTTACTCTTGTCAGCAGACACAAAATACCAGTGCCATATGGCTTTGTGGATGGGAATTTAGCCCCCAGTACACATGGTGAGTCCTCAGATGCAGTGTTACTATGATACAGCATAGTATTTTACAGCAACATTTAAAAGGGCATCCATAATTGACAAGTCTTTATAGAAAAAATGCATTAAAATAGCAACTCGGGAGACACTTAAGATGGAAATTTGCAAGCCTAACAAGAGCTCATGCAGTTGCAATCAAATAATACATTATTATTATTATTATTATTATTATTATTATTACTACTATTAGCAAGGGATCATGTGCTTTTATGGGCAGACAGAAATTCAACAAACACAGCTTTCCTTGGTATAAAAATATACTTACTGTAAAAGCTGGATCTGTTTCATTCTTGCTATTTATACAGCTATTTAAAGGCAGAGAGGCTCCTTCTAGAAAAACAGTGGCAATCATAGAAGTGCCTATGGATTTCTCTAGTGTAAATTTTTATTGCCACCCTGTAGAACAGAATTGTATATTTCCCCAAATGAAAACTACAGTAACACTAGATGGTGTTCTGCAAAGTAACTCCACTACAGTTGTTTGCAAATGTAACATTATTATTTAGGGCAAAGTCCAAGAAACACAAGTGATTTCATGGAAGGATTAAAGGAGCAGTTAGTGTGCAAATCGAGTCTAATATTTCAGAATTAAAATTCGTTTGTAGTCACCGTTTTCCTTTGAGTAATTACCTGGAAGAATGTAAATGTATACTTTGCTAGAGAATAGCTAATGTTTGTTTTTGTTTCTTAAAAATAATGACTTTGTTTTGACATGCTTTCCATACCTCAGTTTTTAGCATCTAGATTCAAAGAATTCTTGTGCAAACAAGAGTAGAGGTCAATGGGGCAGACTCTGGAGTTAAAGGGGAATAGTTAAGGTTGAGAAAGGAGGAGAAAGGGGTATCTGGAGCTTGTCCTGTAAGGTTTAATTTCCTGCACTCATGCTAGCACCTTCCGTGAACTGATCAGATGGCAGAGCAGGCAAATTTATGTATTTATTTATGGTATTTCTATGCTATAACCAAAACTCTGGGATGAGGTACGTAAAAAGTTGCTAAAATACAATAATAACAATAAAAAATACAATTACTGTATAAAGCACATAGCCAAAATTAAGCAGAGAAGACATTCTCAGTGGTAGCCCCAAATGTCGGGAATCGACTTCCATCAGGGATTCATTAGGCCCCTTCTTTGTAGATCTTCAGGGAAACTCTGAACGCCCAACTGTTTTTCTTGCCTTCCTATAAGTCTGGGCTCTTGGTCTTTATTGGTAAGTTTTGTTTTATGGCTTTTAATTGGCAATTTCTGTTTTATGGATTTTATTGAATATGTTTTTGTGGATTTTTATTGTGTTTACTTCATCTGGTTTTTATCTTGAACACAGCCTTGAGAGGATTCCCCTCTAAAAGGCGGCCTAGAAATAATTTTAGATAGATAAGCAATAAAATTCAATATAGTCAGGTCTTAAAACATTAAAAAGTTAAAATTTCAAAATCAGTTAAAGCTCCCCTCAAAAACCTGGGAGAATAAAGGTGCAAACCTAGGCATATTTCGCTAGGAAAAAGTCAAACAACTCCCAGCATTTTAGGACTTTTTCTGTCTAAATATGCAGAGGATTGTGCCTTAAAACTCTTTACCTAGTGCCAAAAGAATACAAAATAGGCACCAGGTGAGCCTTGCTGGGAAGGGAATACCATACTGGGGTGCTGACACAAGCCCTTTCCCCACCAGCCATTTTTCCCGGGGCTGCCCCTGCCTGCTCGCGGAGAGTTCACATGATGCACAGAGCATCCCGCAAGCAGGCCGGGGCCAGCCCTCCATTTTCGTGGGGGTGCAGGGAATGCTATTATCCCGGTTTGTTCCCTGCTCCCAGGACAGCAGCGAGATGGGCGGCTGGTGTGGCTGCCCATCCCGGGCGCAGCCGTGCTTACCCGCAAGTAAGTGCGGCTGCACCGATGGCCACTGAGTCACTCCGCACGGCTCCAAGGCCATCATGAGAGGGGGGACCCCGATTTCGCCATCCCCAGGATGGCAGGGGGAGGGGGTGCAATTGCGTGCAGGTATTTTTTTTTAATACTCACAGTTACAGAGGAGCACTTGTGCGCTTTTTTCTAGATCTTTGGAAAAAAATGGCCACCACTACTTGCGACGGTCTGGGAGAAACCCGGGCCATCACATTCGTGATGCGGCTTCAGCGTGCCAAACCCGGAAGTGGCTACTTCCGGGTTTACCCACTTCCCGCCCTGTCCACCCCTATGGTGCGGAAACGACCACAGAGAAGACCCTCTCGCTTGTAACTACCTGCTGGGTTTCACTTAGCTGTGGCATGTGGAGATATTCTTTTTGTGCTAGAAACCTTTTGTGAGGACTTAATCTGGGGATCTTTCTACTCTTCTACCACAAGGTTCCATCTAAGAATCTTTCCTCAGGAACTTCCTTCAGAACTCTTCTGTCCTGTGACTGAGCTCTAGCTGGCTCCAGGTGCCTCTTCTTCTTGCTTAAACCTTCCTCTGCCTATTCAGTCCCCTTCACCTGCCTTAAAACTTAGACCCCCTCTAGATGGATTCCGTTTGATGCCTGGTTAGCTGATTATGCGCATAATCGCTGAAGCACTTTATCGTAAATGCTTGTGTGCAGGAGGTAATTGAGCGCACAACTGGTGGCCTTACCGGTTGTTTGAAATGCGCTTTACAAGTAGTTAATGCGGAGAATCGCTTGTTCACACAATCAAAATGCGCTTTAACAGCCGGAGCAAAATAAAACTCGCTATTTAACATGCATTCGATAATGCGCATAATTGGAGAGAAAAAGCGCCTCCCGATTTATGCTCCACTGTTGTAGAGATAAAATTTTTAATGAGACTTCAAAGAGCTTTAAACGTCTGGTGTAGAGGCAGCCTTAGAGGGGAACAAAGGTTTGTACTGCAAGGAAGGCACAGTTTAAGAAACATTACAGCATCCTTCCCCAGCCTGGTGCCCATCAGATGCTTTGGACTTCAACTCCCATCAGCCCCAGCCAGCATGGCCAATGATCAGGAATGCTGGGAGTGTAGTCCAAAACATCTGGAGGGCTCCACATTGAGCTGCATTACGGGTGACAGTTTTAACATTCTGGCTGAATCAGTGAAACCTTCAGGTACAGCGAGACAGGGTAAAACAGAGGCAGAAAAAGCTTCTGCTTATTCCTCTCTGAATAGTACTGTAAGTCTACAGTAAGGATGGAGTTGTAGCCATGTGGGCAGGAGAGTGGAGGGCCGCATCTTGCTGGTCCTGTTTACTGCTATCCATCTGTTGGGGGGCATCTGGACGGGGGGCTGCTATATGCAGTAGGTTCCCCACATGATTTAGAACCGTGATCTTGTAGGTTTCAGTATCATGGAGGGAATCTGCATAGAGCAGACTTCCCACTACAGACGTCCCTCTACTACGCATGGATGGCAGGGTCCAATCCTCTCTCTCTACCCAATCACGATCGTGTGGAGAATAACAGTTGAGGGACCCTGTAGCTATGTATATCTACTCAATCCTATACATGTATATTCCAAATAAGTACCATTGAGTTCAGTGGGACTCATTCATAGGTAACAGTCAGTGCGCTGTAGTGGTTAGAGTATTGCACTGGGACTTGGGAGATCTCTGTTCTTGTCCCACCTGGCCATGAAGCTCACTATGTGACTTTGGACCAGTCACTGATTCTCAGCTTAACTTACTTCACGGAGTTATTGTGAAGATGAAATGGAGAGGAGGAGGAGGACCATAACCATAATAACCGTGTTAAGTTCGTTGCAAGAGGGGGAAAGGCAGGATATAAATTAATTAAATAAACAAATAAATAGTGGATAGAATTACTAGACAACATTGCCACCTGTGTGAGCTAGTGGACAGAATGTGGACTAGAAGTAGGAAGATTCAGTTTCAAATCTCTTCTCAGCTGTAAAAGTGCTTGGGTGTTGTTTGGTCAGTCACCATCTCTTAACCTAATCTACTTCTACTGTAGGCATGGAAGGAGAAGAGAAGAGAAGAGGCAATGCAGCAGCCAAATACATAGATAGCTTTATGACTTTTCCCCCTGTGGACACCTGCGATAAGACAAGGGATAACCAACCCCAGTACACTACCAGTGTGTCCTGGTGCCTTGGTAAAGCATGAAGCATTTCTGGAAATGGCTTCTTTCTCTCCTGTCTGTAAGTCAGCTTTCTGAAGTTTTAGTGCAGAATTGGAAGTGTGGGAAACATCTCTGGGAAAGGTCAGCACATGCTGTATTGGGACAACCACTGTTTGAAAGCTTGGCCATACACACTGAAAAACGTGATGGATTCTAGCGCGGTGCATGTATACATCTCTTAATTGATGTAAGTACTGTACAAACAAGGCTTGTAATAAAAATATAAAATAAGTGCCACTAATAGGCTGGGACTAGTATCTTCAGGGTCGTTATTTCCTTTTAGTTCTTGTGGTGATCTAAATGGTCATACTTTAGATTCTAGTAATAGGACTGTCACAGCATTTCCCCCCTTGCCTAGCCGTATATAAGGGGTTAGCACGACATCTGTCTAGACAGCCGTCTCTTGAGCCTCTGGATTGATTTGGCACTTTCGGTGATATTGAGACCGATGACATCATCCAGCAGCTTTTTTCTATCCTGATACTGAGGTCACTTGTTGTACAGCCATACAGATTGAATGGGGGGGTATCTTAATAGTCCTGTAAAATGCCCATTAGCTCACACTTGATTAAAGAAAATAACACCTTGTGCCTTAAAAACTAAAGATTTAAAAAGCTTCACATTACCCTTCATACAACACACCAACTATTCCCCATACACCATCAAATGCGCCACTTGCTCACTCATTGGCAGTACAGTTATAATCCTAGAACATTTTTTGTTGTAAATCAGCCTTGTATTCAGGTAGCTCTAAATGCCCAGGATTGGCATACAGGGAAGTACATGGAATTCCATGCAGGGATGTGAATGAGCAGAAGAAATGGAGCATAGAAACCAAGTGGACTGCTAGAGGAGTGAAGCCCCTTCTTCCGTGCCCACCAAACTAATGCAGCTTCTGCCCCCCTGTGCCAGCCCACAGCAGGCTAGTAATTGTTTTTGAAGGCTAGTAACTTTTGTGGGGTCATTTACAAAGCTGTTATAAATGCATGTATTTTGCACTCCTATGTTTCTCAGGGGCAAAACAGCGCTTCACAAGAAAAACATGGATTTCATAACTCTGAGTTCCTTGTAAGGTAAGGCAAACCCAGGTGAGGCAGTGGCTGTTCTGAATCAATGCCTGGGCACAGTAATGGACTGGATGAGGGCCAATAAACTGAGACTTAATCCAGACAAGACAGAAGTATTGTTTGTGGGTGGTTCGTCTGTCTGGCTAGCTGATGTTCATCCTGTTCTGGAGGGGGTTGTACTCCCCCTAAAGGATCGAATCTGTAGTTTGGGGGTGCTCCTGGATCCAGAACTGTCATTTGAGGCACAGTTGAACTCAGTGGTAAGGAGCACCTCTTATCAGCTTAGGTTGATATACCAACTGCGCCCTTATCTGGACAGAGAAAGCCTAGCTACAGCTAACCATGCTCTGATAACCTCTCGTCTGGATTACTGCAATGCGTTATACGTGGGGCTGCCTTTGAAAACAGTCCGGAAATTTCAACTGGTGCAAAACAGGGCAGCTAGACTGTTAATGGGAACTGGCCAACGAGACCACATTACGCCAGTCCTTTTCCAGCTTCACTGGCTGCCGGTCCAGATCCAGGCCCAATTCAAAGTGCTGGTATTAAGATTCAAAGTGCTAAACAGCTTGGGGCCAGGTTATCTGAAGGAACGCCTCTTCCCATATGTACCTGCTCGGACCCTAAGATCATCCTTGGGGGTCCTTCTCCATGAGCCCCTGCCAAAGGAAGTGAGACAGGTGGCTATTAGGAGGAGGGCCTTCTCTGCTGTAGCACCCTGGTTGTGAAATGAGCTCCCCAGAGAGGTTCGCCTGGCATCTACATTATACTCCTTTAGACGCCAGGTGAAGACCTTCCTATTTTCACAGTGTTTTAACAGTTCTTAAGTTTGATTTTTAACCTTGCTGTTTAAATTTGTATTTTAAATCCCTATCAATTTCTGCATGGCTGCTCGGTTTTTATCCTGGTTGTGCTTTTATACTGTATTTTAAATTATGTTTTTAGACTGTCGTTGTTTTATATTTTGAATGGTTTTTATGGTTTTAATTTTTGTAAACAGCCCAGAGAGTTTCGGCTATTGGGCAGTATAAAAATGCAGTAAATAAATAAAGGGGAAAGACACCTTCAGGGCAGAATCTGTGGGCAGGACAGAATGCTTGGCTTAATTTTTGACTTAAATACTTGGCATAAAAGAGAGGGACTGTAGCTTAGTAGAAGAGCATCTGCTTTGCATGCAGAAGGTCCCATGTTCACTCCCCAGTGTCTCCAGGTAGGCCTAGGACCATCCTGCCTGAAACCACGGATGCTACTGGCAGACAGTGTTCAACAATACTGGGCTAGATGGACCAATGGTCTGATACAATACAGGGCAGCTTAACGTGTCTCTAATGACTCCTTCACCCATCAATTCGACCACCCAAGCACTTCAAATAATCCTCCCTGAGCTGTTATCCAAAACCAGAAATAAACTTGGCTGAATGAAAACAGGTGGAGTTGGATAGGAAGGGGAGGGAATTTTGCATGGGAAAATCAGCAGGCATGGGCAGATTTAAGCACCTCTTTCTCCTTCCCTGTGCTCCTGCCTGCCAGTTCTTCTCTACAGATACTTCTTCCATCCCTGAATTTATGCTACTTTGGCAAAGGTGGATTTGAGAGTCTGTATTTGCAAAGATACCATGGGTTGGTGTCCTCAGGAGGCTTAAAGACAGTATTACAGTGCAGTTCCCTCTAAAGGAAAGAGTACACAAGATTTTTACTGTTGTTTCATAAGGGTTTTATTTTTGTGCAATGTGTGTTTTGTTATAAATCTAGCTAGGCAAACTCACAAGCAGTGGCTATATCCCTAAGCAGCTTGAATTTAAATATTTTCTAGTTAGCATGCTTCTCACAGTCTGCGATTGTAGTGCAACATTTCCTGAATATTTTTGTCTGTCTGCAAAAGTGCTAGTAAGTAGTCCGGAGGATGACACAGTCCAGAGGATGTTGGGATTCTCCTTTGGGCCAGGCAGAACTGGCAGAGTTTGTGCATATGTGAATCTTCCGCCTTAGCTATCTTTCTCCTTCAAGCTACTTGTCCCTTCCTTGTACTATGCAACCTAAAAAAAACCCTGTAGCGTAGCCTAACCCTAACCCTTTTGCAAACACAAAAAGAGCCTTTTGGCACCATAAAGATTACCAGATTTATTGTAGCATAAGATTTCATGGATCAAAGCTCACTTGATCTGACGCAGAAGTGTTGTCAGTTGGCTGATTATATCCACACACACCGAACATTGTAAGCACTAGGGTCAGATAGGCATTAAATGTAAGAGATAACAGATTGTGACGAGGCAAAACCATTTATCCGTCTGGGTTCTTTGGTCATCTGCATGAAAAAAAATTAATCTCTGGAAGCACGTCAGTAACTAGCATTGCTTAAACTATCTAATATCTTTCAATTTCTTATCGCTGTCATTTCTTCCCCATTGTTACTACTATGGACCTTGTGCACTTGGCTCAATTCTTGCTAACTCATTGTGGTAACACACTGTATCCTGGATGATTAGGTCTGTTTTACTAAAGGTATTAGTAGTGAAGAATTCTGTCTCCATGCTAGTGGCTGTCCTTGATGGCCTTCAGGCTCATTCTGCAGTTTTACATTATGCTTGATGGATATTTCTGCATTTATATCACCCAAGCAGAAATGAGAGCTAGGCGCTTCAGAGCAGAGCAGCCGATCCACAGGGATACCTAGGCTAGACTGCCGAGTAACGTGTTTGTTACATTATGCAATTTAGAAGGTCCGGTGTAGAATCTTCCTGTTATTGTGGCTGCAGCACAAAGTAGTTCACTTTTATTTATTATTTATCACAGTTGGTTCTCACCCTTCATCCAAAGAGCTCACGGTGATCTTACATGGGCAGGGTTTGCAACAGCTTCTAAGGGCAGGGGTAGGCAAAGTGGTGCCAAAGTGTGTGTGTGTGTGTGTGTGTGTGTGTGTGTGTGTGTGTGAGAGAGAGAGAGAGAGAGAGAGACAGACAGACAGAATGTCTATGAGTGATGAGCTAGGGTGAGAGAGAGTGCATGGGTGGCGACCTCAAGTGTGAGAGAAAAAGAGATGGGGAGAATGTGTTTGCTGCCAGATGAGTGGGGGGAAGAGAAAAAGACTACCTCCTTTGAAATAGGGCTCCACTGGCACTGAAAACTGTCTTGGTTGTTGGGGGTTCAGACCCTACTTCTGCCTTGTACTCAATCTTTTTGGGCAGGTTACTTGGCCTTTGTGATTAGCCATGCCTCTGATGGCAGCCATTTTGTGGTGGCGCTCAGGACAGTTTCTCAAATTGCCAGATGTGCCCATGGGCCCAAAAGTTTGCCTGTCCCTGCCTTTAAATAAAGATAGCCTGGGGTGGGGAGGAGGGACTTCCAGTGAACTTCAAACTGAGAAGGGATTTGTATCTGGGAATCTCACATCTAAACCAAAAATAGTGTCACACTGGCTAGAGGCAGGACTTTTGAAAAATGCAGCCCGATACTAGTTCTGACATTTCTGAGAGGCACTTAAATCTATTTATGCTTTAGATGCCGCTGCATAACCAGTGTGGATTTTTGTTTTCTAAACTAGAAAATGTACTTACCGTTGATTTCCATCAAATAGCATGCATGCTTAATTTCATTTATTATTTTTGCGTAAATGCAATGTCCTTGGCTTGTTGTCTCCCATTAGAAAGAGCAATGTTTTAAAGTTATATTGATTCCAGAGTTGAAGCAAAAACAATCAAGGGTCTTGTGGTCCCTTATAGGCTCACACATTTATTATGGCGCAAGCTTTTGTGTACACTGACCACTTCATCAGATGCAGATTTATATACGCATGCTGTGGTGTGTGTTTGTGGCGATGTAAACTGTGTTGTCACGGGGAATTAAGATGCAAAAGGTACAGACAGTGAAGATTACCTTAACAGTTAGTGTTGTGTTGTTGTTGTTGAATGATAACACAGACATCATTGCAGTGATGTGCCAATTAACATATCTGGTGTCCTTATTCAGAACACAGGAAATAGAAGTTAAATCTCTTGATGAGTTGTAGTTCCACAATTTTGTGTTGATACCAGCCTTTGATATTTCTTTGTTTAAGAATTCATGCCATGCTGATGTCACAGCTGTCATTTAATCTGGCTGAAAGAGTGTTTTTTGAGACACTAGGAAGAGGGAGAAAGCCACAGGAGAGTACTCTTAAATGTTAATGTATTGGTGGTCTAACCACCATTTTGCATCCTTCACAATGCCCTGTCATTCTGGAATATTGGGCAGCCACCGCCCCAAAAAACAGAATAAAACAAACTCTGCAAAGTGGCCTGTTTTTTTCTAGTGATGAGGAAAAGAAAAATCTCAGATATTTTCTCAGAAAAATACCTTCTAAATAATGCTGGTTCAGCTTTAGTCAGAAATCCTCCCGAGGTTCTTTATTTAGATTTTGTGAGTAGAGGCATAACTATGGCTGCATTTGGACAACACAATAGCCAATGGTGGGTTAGTAGTCAACTCCACGGTTGATTATTGAGGGGGTACACCCCACAACATGATTACAACATGATTGTAATCAACCATGGTGTGGATTAAGGCCAGGTGTGTTTGATTGACACTTCCCCCCTCTCTCCCCCTCACTCCTCCCACTGGTATCCCATCAGCCATTGCGAATTCTGCCTACTGGACTAGAGTGGCAGCCACAGCTTTGGTCGCTCTTGCCAGGGTACTCTGTAGTTGCTGAAAATAACCAGTTATGTGTGACAAAATAGTCAATGGTGCCCAACAGATAACATGATAATCAACGATTGTTCAAATAATCAACTCTGCACAGCGTTGGTTATTTGCATTGGTTATTTTGGTCGATTAACCAAACATGGTGTGAAAAAGTCCTGAAAGATGACCAGCCGTTGACTATTTAACCCACCCTTGACTATTTATTTATTTATTACATATTTATATTGCCCAACGGCCAAGGCTTCCTGGGAAGTTCACAATTAAAACACTTAAAACCACAATGTACAAAAGTCAGAATTTAATTTTTTTAAAATTTTAACCCACTGTTGGTTATTGTGCCATCTTAACCCAATCTATAACTAGCTTTTAGTTGTTTATATCACGAGGAAAGTTCATTTTGCAGCTGCTGCCATCATTTTCCTGTTGAATTTTGCTAGTGTTTGAAAGTCTGGTTGTGATATTAATTAAACTAGACAAAAAGAACAATGTCCCCAATAACGATATCAATATAAACACTCCTAATATAAGAGACCTACAAAGCAGCACTAAGCCAATTAGTTGCCAAATTTATAATAGAAATACTCACAAGTACAAATGTACCAATTGGTTTGCATATGTACACAATCTGTCAGAATTTCAAAACACCTGTATCAGTTATGCTAGTCTGTTTAACAACAACTTTGACAGTTATGTCTAATCTCTTTAGCAACAATCATAACACTATATATATATATATATATATATAGGGAAGGGTGAGCTGCCAAAATCAGGTAAATACTAACTGTAAATTCTTCTTCGTGGTCTCTGTGCATCACACATTATGGGCTCGCGCTCCGGCGCTGAGCCTCGTTTGGGAAACTTCAAAAGCCTAGGCTTTTGGCGGGAACCCCTCCCCCCACCGTCCTATCGCGCATGCTCGGGTTCCCGCCTACCTCAGTTCTTTTTCGACTGCTGTGCTGATTGCCTCGCGGGAGAATTCTCTTCTAATGAAGTTCGTCTTTGCTTTTTGTTTGTATTGTTTTTAGCTTATACTTGTTATTTCGTTTTTCTTGTATAGTTAGGATAGTTTAAAAAAAAAAATAGTTTTTCGTCAATGTCTTTTTTCCGTTCGACGTGTGGCTCAGATGGCCCTATTCAAGACTTGCTCCCGGTGTAGGGCCAAACTAACCTTGTCTGATGGACATTCCCTGTGTCTCCTGTGCCTGGGGGAGTCACATGTGGTGGAGACTTGTGCTCATTGTATGAGCTTCTCCCGCCAGACTCGTTGGAACAGAGCAGACAGGTTGAGGGGCTTGCTCTGGAAGATAGCATTAGAGGCAGTCGACACGCCATCTTGTGCCCTTCCTGCGGCGATGGTCTCCGCTTCCTCAGAGTCTGGGGAACGCGTGGAGCAGCCTTTAAGTCGCCCAACTTCAGTCAGGCCGGGTCCCCCCGCTGAAGGGGTTAAGGCTAAGAAGCCTAAAAAAGATACCCTACCTCAGGAGGAGGTTAGGCGTAACAAAAAATCTAAGACAAAACACACTGGAAAATCCAAGAAAGTGGCGAAAAGTCGCTCGGCTGTGTTTTTGAACCCTTTGGTACTGCCACTGTCGGGACCCGCCTCGGTACCTACAAGATCCCCGGTACCGATGGCGCGGCCGATACCGTCGCCATCGGCGTCGGTCTCGATACCGAGCTGACACCGGCAGTTTACTCCACTCCATGAAGAGCGGGCTTCTACTTTGCCCTTAGGGATGAACCCCATGGGACCAATGGAGCCACCACCAGCGTCGATACTGGAGGGAGAATTATTTGGCCCTGCACCTCTGACATCGGCAACTGTCTTCCATCCCCAGCGCTCAGTACCGCCACCCGCACCGGGATCGAGATGCGGCTCTGAGGACCGTCGCTCTGATCACGTTCGCCCTCTCCTTCTCACGAATGGGATCGCTACTCAGACTGCTGGTTCGCTCCTCAGCTTCATGAACAAATATACCGGACGATGTGTTCTATCGGTACCGAGCTCCGGATGACAGCTCCCGTTGGTACCGGTACGTCTTTGACCCGTATACAGGGCAGCGTTTAAGGGACAATGATTTTTCTGTGCCCCCGATTCCTCCCAGAAGGTCACCGTCGGCCACGATTTCGGCACCTCCTCCGGAACCACCGGTACTGACGCCTCCGCCGGTACCGACACAGATAGTTGACGTCCCTACTCCATCTTCCCCTCAATCTGTCGAGGACTACGCGTCGGACTCTTCCTCTGAAGACTCTGCTCCTCCTTCAGTACCATCGCCTGAAGACACACGGTGGGAACAGAAAAACGTGCTTCGCCATCTGTAGAACTGGGGAGTTTTACAGAACAGATGCTCCTCATGGCACAATCCTTGGGAGTAGAACACCACCAACCGGTGGAGAAATGCATTGACTCTATTTTTGATGTGATGTATATCGACTCATCGGCTCCCCTTGCTCTACCCCTCATTCCTTCTTTGTTGCAAACCGCTCAGGAATCATGGAAGAACCCTTCCACTGTGGGCCCCGTTTCTAAGCGTCTGGATTCGCTCTACAAAATTCAAGAAAAGGATGCTGAGTTCTTATTTGTTCATCCGAAGCCAAATTCGGTAATTGTAGAGTCTGCACAAGGAAAATCTACAAAATCTCATTCCGCGCCCACAGACAAAGAAGGCAGGAAGCTGGATATGTTTGGGCGAAGAATTTACTCTTCAACAGCTCTGTCGATGAAGGTAGCCAACTACCAGGCTATGATGGCCAGATACCAGCTGCTCCTCTGGGACAAGATGTCATCGCTCACTACGCACCTACCAGATGAGCAGAGGGAGTTAGCTCAAGTGTTTCAGACGGAAGCCATTCGTTTGGCCAAGCAAGAGTTGACGACCTCTAGACACCAGATGGACTGTGTCTCCAAGGCCATGATCGGAGCAGTCGCTCTTAGGAGACACGCCTGGCTCCGCTCGTCTAATCTGTCACAGAAATCAAAAGCCCGGATAGAGGATCTCCCTTTTGATGGTGAAGGACTGATCCATTCATCAACGGATACTACCATGGACACCATTCAGAAAGCAAAAACAACAGCAAAGAAGATGGGTTTCTATCCGGCTACTGCTTCACAGTCCTACCATCCGCGTAGGTGGTTCCGACAGCAACCATACCCTCCAAGGCAATTTCAAGGCCGTCAACAACGATACCAGGCCCCAGTATCTCAGCCCTCTTATCAACCTAAGAGGCAGTACCAGCAAAGCCGTTTCCGCCAACAACGCGTTAAGCATGACTCTTCACAAAAGCAGCGCCTTTGACTCTGTACCTGTTGCCCCTCCTCCAAGTCTCAACTTCGAAAACCGGCTACAGATGTTTCACGACTCCTGGAGGGAGGTTACAACGGACAAGTGGGTTTTAAATATAGTAAAAAAATGGTTATCACATAGAATTCAGCTCGCGCCCTTCCACCGGCTCGGTCAAGGTCACTCCACCATCAGAGGCGTTGCTTCAGGAAGTGAACAACCTACTCCAAAAGGGAGCCATCACCCCGGTTCACCACTCAGAGTTAGCAAGAGGTTTCTACTCCCGCTACTTTACAGTACCCAAGTGGGACGGTGGCCTTTGTCCCATCATGGATCTGAGAGCCCTCAACAAGTTCATTCCGACCAAAAAATTCCGTATGGTTACGTTAGCGTCTATTCTTCCTCTGTTGAAGAGAAATTGCTGGTTTGCTCTCATAGATCTAAAAGATGCCTATTTTCATATCACAATCCACTATTCTCACCGAAAATTTCTCAGGTTCATGGTAGGCACAAACGCCTATCAGTTTTCGGTCCTCCCTTTCGGTCTCAAGACAGCTCCCAGAGTTTTTACGAAGTGCATGGGAGCAGTCTGCGCCTTCCTAAGGACAAAAGATATAGAACTCTATCCGTACTTAGACGATTGGCTGATAGTGTCCTCCTCTCAACTTCAGGCGACGCGAGATGTGGCACTGACAAGAAACCTCCTGATGACATTGGGCTTGCAAATAAACATGGAAAAGTCTGTGTTCGCACCTACCCAGACCATTGAATTCATCGGAGTCCTTCTGGATTTCCATCGGGGAAAAGCCTTTCTTCCACAAAAGCGTGCAGCCGCTATTCAGCAGCTTGTCTTGCGTACTCTGGAATCAAGGCAAGTCAGCACCTTCGCTCTACAAAGACTGCTGGGCCTCATGGCCTCGTCAGTGTACGTGGTCCGTTGGGCAAGGCTCCGCATGAGACCTTTGCAACAGTTCCTCCTGTCCAACTACGACCAGTCCTTGAATCCACACAAGGTCAAGCTCATCGTGCCTATGGCCTTGCATTCAGCTCTCAGATGGTGGACAATTCTACACAACCTGGTGGGCGGCCTGCCCTTTGTGGACCCAGGTCCGATGCGCACGCTGTCCACAGACGCGTCTCTGCTGGGATGGGGGGCACATTGCGACCACCTAGCGATTCAGGGAAAGTGGTTGTCTATCGAAAAGACATACCATATCAACAAACTAGAACTCCTAGCAGTACTGAAAGCTCTATGTGCTTCCAAGACGTACCTCAAGGGCCGACATGTTCGAATTGTGTCGGACAACACCACTGTCGTTTGGTACATCAACAAAGAGGGTGGAACTCGTTCACCCCCCCTTCTCCAACTGACCCTGGACATCTTTTACTGGACGATCAAACATGGGATCCGCCTGTCTGCCATTCACATCGCAGGGACAGACAACATTCAGGCCGATGCTCTCAGTCGTCAATTTCAGGACACCCACGAGTGGGAGCTGTCTCTGCCGGTATTACATCTCCTGTTCGCTCGTTGGAGCGTACCAGTCATGGACCTGTTTGCCACATCAGAGAATGCTGTCTGCAACGTGTTCTGCTCGAGGGCCGGAATAGGGCAGTCATCTCTAGGAGATACGTTCAGTGTGACTTGGGGGAAGGGCCTCCTTTACGCCTTCCCTCCATTTCCGTTGATTGCCAAAGTGCTAACGCGGCTGTCTCGCCACAGGACGGACGTGGTGCTAATAGCTCCATGGTGGTCACGTCAAGCATGGTTCACCCTGCTCCTCAATTTAGCCAGAGGAGAGATATGGCACCTTCAGCTCCTTCCGGATCTGATTTCCAAGAACCACGGCCTAATTCTTCACCTAGACGTCCGACAACTAAAACTGACGGCATGGCGAATCCGACCAGATGGCAGGACTTAAATCTACCGCTTGAGGTACAGGCCATCCTGCGGGAGGCAAGAAAGCCATCTACAATAGCTTCTTATGAGAGAAAATAGAACAAGTTTGTTAACTTTGTTACCGCCAAAGGTCTTGAACCTCATTCTTGTCCCATTCAGGATATTCTCATTTTTCTACATTCTCTCCATGAGGCTGGACTACAAGCATCATCAATTAAAGTTTATTTAGCAGCCATTTCTGTTCACCATGATTTGGTCGACAAGTTTTCCATTTTTACCCATCCATTGTCAAAATGCTTTCTCAAAGGTCTCCACAATATTCATCCCCCATTTCGTTCTGTTGTTCCTCAATGGAGCCTTTCTGTCATCCTAACAGCATTGACTGCAAAGCCATTTGAACTGTTGGCTACAATTGACATTAGACTATTGACCTTTAAAGTTGCATTTTTGATTGCCATCACTTCTGCAAGAAGAGCCTCCGAACTTTGCGCTCATCTTATTAACCCTCCTTATACTCAATTTTTTCGAGATAAGGTAGTTCTAAGACCTGGCCCGTCTTTTCTCCCGAAAGTTGTGTCCAGTTTTCATGTTAATCAGGACATCGTGTTGCCGACCTTTTTTCAGGCGTCCTCAGACCTGGTGGGTTCCAAGCTCCATTCCTTGGATGTGAGGCAGGCTCTAGCCTTTTACCAATCTAGATCAGCTGCATTTCGTAAATCTAACCACTTGTTCATATGTTATGGAGGAAAGAAAAAAGGGCAACCAGTTTCAGCACAAAGATTCGCTAGCTGGATTGTACAAACTATCTCGTTAGCTTACCAGATCGTAGGGAAAGAGCCTCCAGACTCTTTGAAGGCTCATTCTACTCGGGCGCTATCCACCTGTACCGCGCTGGTTCGTGGAGTGTCAATTCCAGACTTGTGCAGAGCTGCTACTTGGTCTAATGCCTCCACGTTTATTACCCATTATAAGTTGGATGTTAGAGCCAAGCAAGACTCTACCTTTGGTCGTGCTGTCCTTTCTTCGAACCTGCAATGATGTTCCAGCAAGCCTACCCTCCTCCGGTAAGGTTTTTTTGCTGGTTATTCGCCCATAATGTGTGATGCACAGAGACCACGAAGAAGAAATGCAGGTTGCTTACCTGTAACTGTAGTTCTTCGAGTGGTCATCTGTGCATTCACACAATCCACCCACCGTCCCCTCTTGGCCTCGCTGTAAACTACCTGGTCAAGGGAGTCCCTATTGTGCATGCACATCGTTTCTTTATATAATTCTTTTTTATAGTTATTTCTATCTCGTTCGCGAGGCAATTCGGTCTCCTAGAACTGAGGTAGGCGGGAACCCGAGCATGTGCGATAGGATGGTGGGGGGAGGGGTTCCCGCCAAAAGTCTAGGCTTTGGAAGTTTCCCGAATGAGGCTTGGCGCCGGCGCGCAAACCCATAATGTGTGAATGCACAGATGACTACTTTAAGAACTACAGTTACAGGTAAGCAACCTGCATTTCTGGGTATGTTTGGGGCAGTGAAAACTATAGTGAGATCCAATGATATGAATGTGTTTGTTTTCTCTTTCATAGGGACTACCTCACCTTCAACCAATTAATGAAAAAGGCAATTTTGCCTTTACCAAGACTAGTACACCAGTGTTAAAATTGCCCATTGAGGAAGTGTTATTTTCAGCAAGGTTATCAGTTATTGTCCTATATGGGAAGTGTTATTTTCTGCAACATTATCAGGTATTGTAAAATGTTATTAAGCTTGTGAGATCTATAGGAAAACCAGAGGAAGATCTCATCTGATCGAAACGGAGATACACCGTCGTTGTTGTTAAATAGACCAGCATAACCAATACAGTTGTTTTGAAATTCTGACGGATTGTGTACATATGTAGACCAATTGGCACAATTGTACTTGTGAGTATTTCTATTACAAATTTGGCAACTACTTGGCCTAGTGCTATTTTGTAGGTCTCTTATACTAGGAGTGTTTATATTGGAAATGTGATATTAATTAGACACTGGGCCTGTTCAGACAACACGCTAAGGCCACTAACCCTTTTGTAGCAAATGGTTAGTGAATGTGTTTAAACCATGGTTATGTAGCCACCATGGTTAGGAATGGTTCACATGACACGCTAAGTCATGGTTCACACAACACGCTAAGCAGTAATGTTTAGCTCAATATTCTTAACCACTGTGGCTTAGTGTGTCATCTGAAAAGGGTCACTGGTTTGAAAGATAAAAGTATAAAAAATAATGGGGGGGTTTACTCAAGAGAACAAAAAGCAAAAAAAAAGGCTCTGTTTCAAGAAGAGTTTAAGACAAAATCATCTATATTAAGTCTGAACAAATATTGTTCTTTTATTGCAGAATTGCTTTATATTTGAAGAAATCTGAGAGGAAATATTCCCAACACTGCCCAGGATATGTGTGGAAGAATCAGAATCTGAAGGCAGCTGCCCTCCCAATACTGAGGTTCAGACTTTGTTAAAAAAAGGAGGGAGAGAGATCTGGTATCTCACTTCACAGCCATACATATAATCTCCAATTCACATGCACTCCAGCACCCCTATCAGTTCTTTGTTCTCCTTCACCAGCCCTGCTGTCAAGAGACTGCTGGGCTGGAAGCAAGGAGATGAAGAGGAGAAGTGGGCAGAAAAGGCCGTTGACTCTTTGGTAAAGAAGCTGAAGAAAAAGAAAGGTGCCATGGAGGAACTGGAGAGGGCGCTCAGCTGTCCTGGGCAATCCAGTAAGTGTGTTACGATCCCACGTTCTTTGGATGGAAGATTGCAAGTGTCTCATCGCAAAGGTCTACCACATGTAATTTACTGCAGAGTCTGGCGCTGGCCTGATCTACAGTCTCACCATGAATTAAAACCACTAGAATGTTGTGAGTTTCCATTTGGCTCCAAGCAAAAAGAAGTGTGCATTAATCCTTACCATTACCGGCGCGTAGAAACCCCAGGTAAGTAAGTCATCTGAGTTATCTAAAGATAATTCCACTGCATTGTGTTCATACCTTGTAATGATTCCCTCTGTAAAACTATGAGAGAGCTCTAGGTGAAGAAATGAAATGGATTCTGCTCTGATTCTTACATGAGATTGTAACAAAAGTTTTTTATCAGTCCAGTGGCCCGTCTAGCCCAATCTGATTATTCCAAGAGTGGCCAGGAAATGTACTATAGTATAGAACATTAATGAATAAATCCTATCTTTGCTAACTTTGGCAGCTTCAAACATAGGGATCCCAAAATAGACAGAGCAGTGCAGGCTTGATGGATGAAGAGGAAAGGTTGGCCTAGTCTGTCATGGCTCCATCTCCTTTGCCAGGCATCATCTCCAGGAGCACTTTTTAACAGCTGGTATGCCAACTGTGACCCTGTTTTGAGAGGGCAGACCTTGCTTCAGTTATCCATGCTCTAGGCTGGATTACTGTAATGTACTCTACATGGGGCTGCCTTCAAAGACTGTTTGGAAACTTCAACTCTTACAGAACGCCGCCACTTCAGTACTGATAGGTTCTAGGCGTTCAGACTATGTGACACTAATAATGTACCAGCTGTACTGGTTGGCAGTGTGATTCTGGACCCAATTTACACTGCTGATATTGGCCTTTAAAGCCATGAATGCTTTGAGCCTAGGTTACTTGAAGGACCACCTTTTCTCATACCAACCCGTTCACACTCCTGAGATCAACATTTGAAGCTCTGATTTTGTGCCTGCCTGTCAAAGCAATTGGGAAGGCAATCATGAAGGATAGGGCCTTCGCAGTAGTGTGGAAGTCATTTCCAATTGATATCTTCTGGGCCTATAATTCAGGCTTTCCAGAGGACTGTAAAGCAGGAATGGAGAATTTCTTGTTCATGAGCCTAGTCCAGCCCATACAATCTCCTTGGATTCCAAACAGACATGTTGGGACTGGAATAAGCAAAGCAGGGTCCAAGAGGCTACAAGCAGGAGTTGAGAACTGAGTTCTAGAAAAATCAGCACAGAGATAGCAGCAGCTATTGGTGCTTCACAGTAACACGTTGTTCAGACTGACAGAACAGCCCTGATGCCAGATTTTTATAGGCCTAGGTGAGCAGGCATTGACCTCTGGGATCAACTGACAATTACTGCACCCTAGGTGCCCTTGTTCATGAACCCCCACAGTGCCTTACAGTGGCCTTGCAACTTTACATGGATGGGGAACCTATTATGATGGCTTGCTCTTAGGAGTTGATGGATCCAATTGGGTTTCTGAAAGGTATAGAAGATTTTCCTGTGATTCTGCTCACTATCTGGTTGGTCTCTAAAATTGAGACAAAGGTGTTTATCTTATCCAATTTAATTTAATTTATATCCTTCCTCTGCCAAAGAACAGTGCTCAAGGTGTCTAACAGTAAAATTCAGATTAAAAACACAATTGCTCATAGATATCCTTGTCTCCATCATAGGAGGAGGAGCTAGGGCAATAAAACAGCTGAGATGATAGCCAGAATGAGAGTGGAAGAAAACTTGTGACGATGGGTTAGAACTCATTTTAGAGACTACTCCAAAACCTCACTTTTTAAGAAAGCCTTCAGGAATAATATATTCCCAATTTACCAAAATTAGGGACAATCAACATAATATGTTGGAGATCCATGAACAGGTATTCCATCTAGTCAGTTTTTAAAACAACAACAACAACCAGATTCTGGCGAGGAGATTGGATTGGAACCAGTACTGTGGGAAGTAAGATTTAACTATTCTCCCCTTCTCTATTTTCCCAATATAAATCGCATACATGCCAGCTGATATTTACTCCTTTAGAATAGCTGAGGTCTTGTGATAGAACAATTGTATGATTGCTTTGCTCTAAGCACAACTTGAAACTCATCTATATTCACTATGCAGTTGCAAAACTTCTGTAAATAGGTTCAGATATGCTGTGGCAAATTTGGATTGAACTATGGGTTCTGCTGCTCTTAGTGAAGCAACTCAGCCCATAGAAACATAGTCCACATTTTTAACTGGCTTGTTGTTTTTCCTTTGGTTACCACCCTAAGTTAGAACTTAACAAATCAGTTGTGCAGTGTGTGTGTGTGTGTGTGTATTAGTTTTTGTTTCTTTGAAAGCCATTGTGATATTGGATGCCTGGACTGGAGGCGTAAATAGCTGTTATTCATAATGTGTGCTATTTGTATGCCTCTCTTATAGCTTTCCTCAGATTTGTACTTGTCCAAGGTGCTGAAATGTTAGAGGGGCATTTTTTTAGCTCTTTACTTAAGGCCAAGTGAAATGTAATGCAGAAAATACATGATCAGATCTCCCGATGTATATATTTTCATTGAAAAATCCCCATGGGAGCCCTAAATTGGAGAGAGCAGGAGTTTTGAGGGATGGTAAAAGGTATTTAACCCTTTACTCTGAGAATATTTGCGTAATTTATATGCTTCTTCCCCCACCTTCAGTTGCTGTTTACCTTGCTGGTTGCAAGTTGGCACCTAGGAATGTGGGAGGAAACTCAGGAAAGCTTCTGCATTGCACTACAGTCTTCCTGCACCCCCTCTCTGAAAGGATTTGAAAGGAGAATGTCCCAGATGGTCCAATTTGAGTATGCTCCCTCATTCACCTTCTGTAAATGCTAGGATAACTGGGCTTCACATTGTTAGCTAGTCTCACCCTCTGAAGCCTGGATACAAGACTGGTTCAAAGATTGGGCAGTCCCAGAATTGCATACCTGAACAGTTTTGGTGTTAGAATGGTCTAGTATTAGAATTTATCTGCTAATCAGCACCTGCTGCTTCTTCTGTTGGTGCATCTTATTCTTCTCAGAGAGAATGGAAAAACATAGGAGATGAAGGATTCTAAATATTTAGAATCTCTTTAGTACATCATAGTCTTGCATCATCAATCACATTTAGTCACAATCAACAAATACATTTATCCTTCTGTCCTGATACATACTTGGTTTATACAATCCAATGATGGGTGCGCTTAATCTTTTATTTTATTACCTTTTATTTGGATTTGATAAGCTGTTAATGTTGCCATTAATTGTTTCTTTCTTTAACCATTTGTTTTTATGATGGTATTTTGCTTGTTTACTAGTACTTTGCACATACACACTAACTATCACAAAAAGATTTAAGACTATCTGTTTTCTCATCACATTGTCCTTCATATAATTTAACAAACAAATCCTAGGATTATTTGATTTAGGATATCTTAGTATAGTTTCAGTGATCAATCCCCAAAACCTTTTGACTTTATTATATTTCAGGACAGATCTATGAAAACTCCTTTCATTGCTTTACGGTACCAGTATATACTTTCAGTTGTACCGTAAATCTTGTGTAGTGTCCAACGTGTAAGGCGGCATTATAAAGCAATTATCTCTCATTGTAAAGACGTAGAGAACATTTGGAACTTTTACAGAACAAATAGGCCCAGCTAACGTCTGATAATTCCACTCGCAGATCTTACTTCCATGTAAACATTCAAAGCTGAATTACAGTGCAATCTTCCTTAAATAGTATCTGACCATAATACAGAGAAAATTCTGTTTCTTTTCAACTGTATGAGCTGCTCAAATACAGTAAGCTCTCTGAAGATATTTGATTCTTGCTCAATTTGAAGATGTTGATAAAACATAATTGATCTATTGATGATGTTTGCATGCATCTCTTTGTAAGATTTTATGATTTCATTGTAATGTAAATCCATTATGTATCCATTTTGTGCTCCCATCTTGAAAAGTCACACCATTCATTATCTATGTTGGATGTATTCTTCTTCCTTCCCCGTTTCTTTTGCCTTGTGTATCTTATTTCAGGAAAAAGTGGTGGAAATAAAGAGACGAGACAAATATATATACATAGTTTCAAATTATGGGCCACATTTATTAATATCTGCAAAGAAAGCACTGGGCGGGCCCTAACTACGCCATCGTCTAACAGGCGTTTTAACGGGCAAAACTTTCTAAATTGTGTGAGTGGCATCTTCTTGATCGCCACTTCCAGGCCTATCCCTTTTGGGGAGGGGAGGCCTTCCCATGTCACTCCCCCCCCCCCCCCGGGCTGCATAACCCGGGTGGAGTGAGGTGAGTTGGCCTCACAAGTAACACTTATCCCCCCGCTGGGGCCGCAAAACCCTCAGCAGAAGGCCTCAGGCATCACCTGTCACCACATAACGGTGCCACAGAATGATCACCGTCCCTGTCCACTAAACGTGCCCGCCCCTAATGCCACATGAGATTGATAAGACTTTACTTAGTCAATCCCCCCCACCTGCATAAAATCACCTCTCACAGGCCCCTTTGCAGACCTTCTATAAATATGTCATTCCCAGTATCAGTCAGATGGACCCCATCTTGCCTATATAGCTCCCTCCTTGTCTGTAAAATATCTGGGCGATCAATGATCCCATCACCGTGTGACTGCAAGGCGATGGTGAGCTCTCGATTCACTTTTTTTGAGCCCTATCCAGGGCTCGCAGATCCCAACCATGCCTCCATTCTCGTCTGGGAATCAGGCTGGACCAAACTATAACGATACTCGGCCAACATCACCGTATCACTTGGAAATCAATCAAGGCCTGTGCTATAAGGGCCTTGCCTTTTCACAAACCTAGGTCGTTTCCTCCCAGATGTACCACCAGCACCTTCAGAGAACAATGCACCAGACCTTGCTGGAACAACGTGGGCAGAAGGCGATCCCAATGCATGCCACGTCTGCCCAACCACTGGATGCTGGCACACCGGCTGAGACCGAGCTGAGATTTGCAGCCTGACTGGGAAGCCCTCCGACCTGCACAGAAAACCATTCTGTGCCTACAAATGAGCACAGACACGGGCTCTCGTACATTCCAGAGATCTGGAAAGAAAAGAATGTAAGAAACGGGACTGACGAAGTCTATGTCTTTGGCAATGGCCAGACATATGCACGATATGCTCATGATCGCCATCTGCCCACCTGTCTTACTTCCTGTGATGAAAACCCCAATGCCATGGCTGTGGAAGCGGCCCCAATCTGGAAAGAATGCGTGCCAAAACGAAAAGCTCAGAGTCCTAAGGCCACCTTAGTAACCGTCCAAAATTGGTATTTCGTCAAGGGTGTACCATCCACGTGACAAAATAGAGAGCCCTCCTCTGTCCCTCTAACTGCTATAAAGGCCTCTAATGCCTTTATCAGGCAAGGCTCAAGGACTTGAGCAGGGAAAAGGGACACCCTAGCACCGCATCCCCCTTGATCTGTTTTAGATCTTCTAAGTTGGATAAAAACAACATCTGGATTGAAGGAAACATCGCGATATTGCAAAGCCCTGTCAGACATATCGTCTCTCGATGCCACCACCAACTCGGATATACGAAACGCCTCAAAAATGCAGTAAGGGAGGCAGCAGGGAACAAGGTGACCTCGTATTGAGAATTGCTAACCGACGGCCAAGTTCCTATTAAACCCAATAATATGTCAGGAGATTGTGGTTGTCACACATCTGCCACCCTGGGTGTTTCCCTTGCTCAGCCCTGCAAAGAACGCCTAACTCTAAAATCTCCGGTGTTATCTTGAACACCTTTCATTTTTGACCAGAAGGCAAGAGCAGCCATCTTACCTCCTATGGTTCTGGCTGACAGTCCTTTCCGCCGGGAATGGACACAGATTTGGAGGAGGTGTTCCACTGGAATAGGCCATAACTGGTGCAGCTGCATGCCTGACCGGAAGGTGTGAAACTCCCTACCTGCCTTGGTGTAGGCATTCCTGGTGTTGTCTGCTATGGAGTGCATCATTGCTTGTTCAGCCTTGGACAGACAGCTTCCCATAGGGCAACTGGCATGGCCTCTGGATGTATCCGAGCCCGGGGAGCCAGTTCCCGGAACCTTTGTACCTGGTTACACAATATTGCGTCAGCTATGGCATTATCCAAACCCGGTATATGCCTAGCCCTAAACCAGATATTATAGTTAAGACAATGTAGAGTGAAGTCTCTGACAATAGCCATCACTCTAGGATTATGGGAAGATAATGTGTTAACTCTAACAGTGGCCTCATTGTCACACCAAAAGTGGACAACGGAATGTGCCATCTGTTTCGCCCACAAATGCACTGCCACATAAATTGGGAAAAATTCCAGAAATGTAAGGTCTCTCCCAATTCCTACCTCCAACCATATCTCGGGCCACCTTTCTGCACACCATTGATCCTGCCAAATGACCCCAAAGCCTAAAGCTTCAGAGGCATCTGAATGAATCTGCATGTCATCTGCTAAGAGCAACTCGCGCCTCCAAAAGATGTCACCGTTGAAATCTTGTAAAAACTGCAACCACATTTCCAAGTCGCCCTTTATAGCTGCTGAAACACAGATTCGATGATGTGAACGTTTCAGTCCTGCACAGAGACATCTCAGAAAGGCCCTGCCCGGAGCAACCACTCTGCAGGCAAAATTTAAATGACCAACTTCCTCCAGTAAGGCCAAAAGCATCAGTTTGTGGACTGCTAATATGGCAGAAAGTTTATCCCTGACCTTTACTAACTTGTCCTGAGGTAGCCTACAACACTGATTAACAGTGTCCAGCTCTATACCCAAAAATTTAAGGACTGTACTAGGCCCCTCAGTTTTTTCCACAGCCAGAGGGGACACCCAATTCCTGTGTCAATTTCTCAAAGGCTTGCATGAGCCTGTGACAAATAGCAGAGTCCCAAGGACCCGCTAGGAGAAAATCATCTAAGTAATGAATCATGCTGTAAACACCTGTCATGTCCTTTAGCGCCCATTCGAGGAATGAACTGAACCTTTGGCGCATGAAATTGAGCATCCCATGGGAAGGGCTCTGTCCATGTAGAACTGACCTTGAAATGCAAAGCCTAATAGCTTGAAATCAAGGGGATGAACTGGCAAAATGCGGAATGCAGACTTAATGTCATATTTCCTCAATAATGCTCCCCTACTCTGGGATCTGACCATGGCCACTGCTGGGTCGAAAGATGCATAATGCACTGAACACAAGTGTTCAGGGATTTCATTATTTACAGATCCTCCTTTTGGGAATGATAGGTTATGTATTAACCTATATTCCCCGGACTCCTTTTTAGGCACAATCCCCAATGGTGAGACTATTAGATTAGGTATTGGGGGCTTTGGAAAGGGACCAATTACCAGTCCAGCCGCCACCTCCTTGTCTATCTTAGCCTTAACCAATTGTTCAATGTCCCTAACTGACTTTTGGTTATTGGAGAATTGTGCAATACGCTGGCCTTGAAATGGTATATGAAAACTCTCCCTAAAACCTAACTCAAGATACACTGCATCTTCCTTTATGGGGTACCGCCTCAACTTACGCTGGAGGGGCTCAAATTTAACTTTTGGAGGAGGCTGTTTACTGCCCCTCGGTTTATGGACCTTCCTGGTTAGGGGCTCTTCAGCCTCTGTTTCTAGGGCAATTAGTGCAGGGGTGTTGTCCACCACAAATGGAACATTCATGGCGGTACTTGCACTGAGCCCTTGAACAAACTCCCTTTGAGCTATACTCCCAGCACAACAGGTGGTTGAACCACCTGCCCCGCTCCCAGCTGAATGGCCGATGCGGGGGTCTGTCTGGTGAGTATATGGGTGTTATCAGATCTTTTGCCCAAACCAGACCTTGCCAGCATTCACTGGCGACTGTGAACACCACGAGAGACTATCATTCTGTTAAGAGTTTTCTGCAGACTTATCTTATCAAACCGCTGAAGAAGGCCTTTTAAAAATACCACATAGGCTGAAATGCGGTGGGCGTGCATTAATAAAGTATCTCAGCATTCCGAGAACCTCTTCTCTCTTCTTTTTTGCAGCCATATTAGGGACTGCTGTTCCTTCATAGGTGTCCACACCACAAGCCCTGGCTTCACTTATTCCAGTCCCTGATATGATTGGTACTGATGCACCAGCTCCCAGTGCCAATTCTGCCGGCTGTTCTACCTGAGGTGGTGCAAAAGGCCACTTAAGGGTGGATAACAATGGGAGCCAACCCCATGGACCATAAGGGCCCCAGCTCTGTGCAGGGGAAGAGGGCCCCAGACCTGACTCACTTTGCGGTAATGCCTCAGGATTTGTTGCCTCCCGCTCTTGGCTGGATTCCTCAGTTGATGGTGGCTGATCAGGATTTGTAAGTGCCGCTGCCTGGGTAGAGGTAGAACTGCCTATGACATCCAGGCGAGCTGCGAGAGATAGTATTAGATCTCGCTGAGACTGTTTCCTGGTAGCAGGTGGTCTAATTGTAGGGGCTATACCATTATCCTTTTCTACCACTCCCAGGCGGGCTAAAATTAATGAAAGATTAGGCACGCTCTCATTGTCGGAAGATGAGGCTGGCCTACTGGCCTGCCTTTTTGCAGGGGGGCGAGGTGCTTTCCCCTTGCCTTTCTTCCCTACTTGCCCTTTCTTGGGAGGCATAATTGAAATCAACAGTAATAATCCGGGCGCTTTAAACCAAATATCACCTCTGTAAACCGTATAAGGTAATTGGGATAAAATAACTAACCCACAATGCTTATATCTAGTAAGGCAAAACCCAGATCCCTAGCGACCCAGTCCAATATTCTAACCACTATTTAACAGTGTTCCTAATTGACTTTAACTCAGCAAACCAGCTTATATTAGAAGGGGGCATGTAAATGCACCCCCCAAACTGTGAACACCAATTCCACCCAGAAACACCCACACGCAGTGGCTATGAGGCCAGGCACCAGGCAGCCCACTTTAGGCTTGTGGCCACTGGCCCAGAGCACCCCAGAATCCTCATTTTTCCTGCAACGGGGCCTGTTAAAACAAATCCTTAAGCCCCCCTCCCACCTCTCCAAACCGTCCAGATCGCAAAAACCGTTGCTCCATCCCACCGGGCCTTGCAGAAGCCCAGCCAGGTCCAAGAAGGCAGGAAGATGGAGTGAAGGGAGCACTAAGCTGCCCTGTTCCATGTCCTTCCTGTCTGCTGCCGCGTAGGTAGGAAACGCCCCGGAGAAGCCCCCGTCCACGTAGCTTTCTCCCTGCAGCTGAAGCCGCGATCCAGAAGAGGCGGGAGGGTTGGGTGCGGCCACCTAATATTGGCGTTGCCGCCTTGCCTCCAGCCTGTGGCACCATGTAGCCTTCTCCAATGGGAAGAAGGCACGTCTCTTCTTCCCCCACGCCAGTAATCGCCTCCCCGCAGCCACGTGAATGGGACGCGGGGGAAGGGCCCTTCCTCTGACTTTCCTATCATAATCATAATTGAATAATGGTATTGGTTTATGCAATAATGCATTCCCTGGATCCTTTCCCAGTTTACCCAAAAAACAGCTTTTGCAGGGGAGGATATGATTTAGATTAGCAAAATGAGTCGGGGAAGGATTGAACACTCCAGCTCCAGCGCCATTTCCCTGAGCAAAATAACATCCTTCCACCATGGCTGCATTTAGTTAAAAAACAAAACACAACTGGGAGTTTAATCATGGATCTCTTGGTATAATGTTTACTTTGGCCCATTAGTCAATAAATCTTACTTTCTCAAATGTATTTTTATTATATCTGTTAACAGAGTTAACAAGATGTTGGAAAAAGCTTAATCATATTCTGGGGATAGCTCCAGCTGGCCCTTAAGATTTATTGCCCTTTAAAGATTTAATCGTTTTCTCTGACATCTGTGATAGTTGATCTATCAAATTTCTATCATCTTCTGATAAATTTGGTATATACAGATTTTATTTTATGAATCTCCCCCTCCTTATGTCTGGCTCTATTATATATATAATTGTAAAATTCTGCAAATTCATGCAGTTTCCGGTTTTATTGTTATTTTTGCCATACAATGGTTTCTCTCTTATTGTATAGATGTATTAGACTTACTTTTGATTTTTTGCTAGTGCAGAAGCTAATAGTTTCTCAGACTCATTTGCTGCTTCAACGTTCTCCTTCATAGAACATGTTTTTGTGCATTCTGTGTATTTGTGATTTGAAACTTAGCATATTAGTGGCAACGGACTTATGATTTTACCTTAATCAATTTGTAGAAAATGGTAACAATAACAAGGAAAGCATTTTCTGAATGCTTTTAATAACTGGATGTTTGGAATAGATAGAATTGTTGTTTGTGATTTTGTACTCTAAATCTATAAATAGTCTTTTTAAAGAGTGTGCAAAGCTTATCAAGAATCTGTGCCAATAAAAGATGTATTCTACAACCTGCATAAATTATGCAAATTAAATAAATTTGCGCATATCAGCTTATTAAGATGTTTTTAATTATGTATTTTCTCTTGTTTTTTAAAATTTTAACTGTTTTGTGATTCTTGTTTTTATATTGTTGTTGTTCCCCGCCTCGATCCGGAGGGAGAGGCGGGTTATAAATAATAATAATAATAATTATTATTATTATTATTATTATTATTATTTTGCTTCTTCCCAGCCATAGAGTGAGGCAAATATCCATGTACAACATCAAAGCCTTTCCATTTGCACCACTGAAAATTCTTCTCAGCTCTCTTTGGTATCAACCACATATTTTCAGTGGTGGGGAATCCTTTCAGGGGCTGAATTTCAGTCTGTTCCATTTGTGTGTGGGATTAAAATGTGGTTCTTATCGATTTTAAGTCTCCTTGAAAGTAAGGAGCTTGAGCCATTGCATGTCCATTCATAAGGCTTTCTGAGAGACCACTTTTTTCCATATGGGCTGCCTCAGTCTATGAAAGGGAGGCCTTGCTTACTTTACCCTGGCCTACTGAAGCTCGCTTGGGCATGTTGTGAAGGAGGGCCTTCTTTATTGTGGGACCCATCATGTGGAATTGTCTCTCTATTGAGATCAGGCAAGCTTCTAGTGTCAAGTGTTTCCACTGACAACTTAATACACAAAAGTTTCTCTTGACCACTGGCATTGTGAGCTATTCCTGACAGATGTATGTGTTTGCCTGCCAGACTATCAGAGAGGGCAGGGATTTGGTGATGTGGGCTGGTGGTGAGGGACCTACAACCATGAAGATGGGGAAGGACAAAGGAAGTGATTATCAGTCAAAAGAAGATATGACTGAGTGAGTGTGTGGAATCTATGAGTTTTCACAGGGCTCTCCATTTGTGGAATTCCTAATGTGCACTTGGAGGTGCTTTAATCTGGGTTAACTTGTTTGTGTCCAGCATTAGTGTAAGATGGAATGATATTTTGATAATGTGCTGGATCACAGAAGAAGCACAGCATGCAACTTTGGAGAGATCATAGCTCAGGGGTGGAGCACTGCTTTGTATGCAGGAGATCCCAGGTTCAAGCCCTGATATCTGTAATTAAAATGATCAGGGTATTAGGTGACGGAAAAGACTGGTTGCCAGAGTTTCTGCAGAGTAGCCAATATTGGGCAAGATGGACAAGTAGTACGACCAGGTAAAAGGCGACTTCTTGTGTTTCTAAAACTGCACAATTTTGTTCCTCTTGTTCTAGTGTTGCCTCCAGTACTGGTTCCAAGACATAGTGAATTCAACCCACATCTCAGCCTCCTTGCCAAGTTCCGAAACACATCCCTCCACAGTGAGCCGCTGATGCCTCACAATGCAACCTACCCCGAGTCTTTCCAGCAACCTCCATGCACTCCTTTCCAAGCATCACCTAACATGTTCTCCCAGTCACCTAACAGTGTGAGCTACCCTGACTCCCCAGGAAGCTCTTCTGCCCCAGGAAGTCCTTATCCACTCACAGGTAAGAAATAACATGTCTCTAGGCTACAATCTCCAATGAATTGGCTTCTACAGTGACTACTCTCTGTGGAACATGAGATTCTGCATCAATAAATTGCAAAAAAAAACAACTTTTTATGCTATTTGGATTTAGTAATGTGGGTTTTCCAGAAAATTTCAAATTGGAAAATTTTCCTGTGCAAATCAAGGTAATTTGCACAGGGTAATTTTCTGTTTGCATCAGAAAATTTTCTGACACCCTAGAGTGTGATTGGATTTGGCATGTTTATTTTATTTGTATTTAGTAAAGAAAAGTAAATAAACATTTTTTGTACCAATACACTGCAAGTATTTGACCCAAAAAATTTAAGGGGGGAAATAAAGCACACTTACTTTGACTTAAATGTCACATTCTGTAGATATTTTATTGAAATGTTTGTAAAAAAGTAAAAATAATAGCATGTTTTCCCCTTATATTGTTTAAATTTAAGAAAAATGTAAAGGCACTGGAAACTGTTTTGCATTTCAATGAGATACATATGAAACATATATGGATTTCAATGAAATATATGTATTCTCTCACATACTTGCTGAAAGTATACCTTATGAAATGGATTTTTTTTCTGCAGAAAAATAAAGCACTGGAAGATTTTCAATCCCACATCACCGCTTAAATTATACAAAACTATTTAGTGCATGCATTTTTGGCAGAGACCATTATATTGCTTTTATAATTTGAGGTGAAGAGGGCTGTCGGGGATTATGGAAATGGTAGGCAGCCTGGGGAAACATTAATAACAGGTGTTTTTGGAGGACAAAATGAAGATCCTGGACTGTCCTGTGTTCATGGATATAAAATGAAGTTTTCTAAGCTTCCAGTTAATGTAATGTAAGTGGAAAAGTGAGAAACTATGGCTTTCACCCTAATCTAGTGAAACCATTAAAACATAAGAATTTCTTTCTTAGATTAGACCAGAGGTCCATCTAACAATATCATGTTTCCAAAAGTGGCCAGGCATGCTTCTGGGAAATTCTCAAGTAAAGGTTTGCTAGCAATAATCATCCCCTTTTGTTTGTTGTAAGCATTGGGTGAACAGGTCCTATACCTTGTTAATAGTAGTACATATCTTTCAAGGTGTTAACTGCCTGGCACTACTGGCTTGGTAGCTTATGTAGCTTTTTCTGATAAGCAAGTGGAATGCATTGTTGGGAAGAAGCTGAGCCATTGACATGGACACATGTACAGTGGAGGACTTCAATGCATATTTCTCTCCATTGTGAAAATTGTCTATTTATCGCCCATCAACCAATATGCAGGTGATGTACAAGACAAGATTCCAACTAAAGTTACATTCGCGCAAGTGTGGTTGCACAAGTAGTTTTGCATTATGCTTGTGCGATTGATTGTTCATTCTGCTTGTGTTATGCAACTGCTTGCACCCATCGTTGTACAAGAGTAATGGGCAACTGCTTGTGCAATGGAAAGATTGAGCAGAGCTCCACTAGCGCTATTTGAGTTTGCAGAATGTCACCATTGGATACTGCCCATATAAACAAACTTTAAAATGTGAAATGTTTCAGTATAAAACACCAGCTCTTATTTGTGACTGAAGCTGGTGTTTTATACTGAAATGTTTCACATTTTAAAATCTATACATTTTAAAATCTATACATTTTAAAATTTTAAATCTTTAAATTTGTAAAGTGGGTTTATAAAGTTATATAAATTTATAAAAAATATCAATTTATATAAATTTATAGTTTTTTTTCATTTATCCCTATCTGTTTCCTATTCTTTTATAAGTCATTGAATTAGAAGAGCATCCATTCATGCATTCAATAACTGTTAAAAGTTTTCTTAGGAGTATTTGGTGACAGACTTTTTTTTGAAGTCCAAGTGTATAATGTCTACCTGTATCATTGTTACACTCAAATAATTTGAAAAGGTTGGTGAGGTGGGACTTACCTTTGGAGAAGCCATTTTAAGTCATCCTCAGCAGGGCTTATTATTGTGAGTTTAACAATTCTAGCTTTAATAATGTTTTCTGCGAAGTTACCTGGGACTGAAATTAGGTGGACAGGTCTGTAATGTTCTAGATCCCCCCCTGGATTCCTTTTTAAAACTTGGTGTTATGCTGGTTATTCTCCAGTCCTCTAGTCAGGAAGGTTATTTTAATGATGAACTTACTTTTGTTGACATTTCAGCATTTTCAGATTGAAAAACACATAAGTTTAATGTTCTTTAGAGTAGACCCCAGTGCCTTTTTAATTGGCAGTGTGTTAGCTCTGAAACTTCATCCACTATTGCTTCTAGTTGTTTATGGTTTGTAGCCTCTCATCCATTTTTCATTTCTAGGAGGCAACTCCATTAGCAATACTTACTGCCACATTTTTCCAGTATCGAAAAATCTTGGAGGTAGATAGATGTTTCTTTTCTATTATTATTTGTTTATTTATAACATTTATATACCGTTCCACATCTAAACAGATTCCAGAACAGAGAACAATAAGAAATAAAATTTTAAAAACCACACTCCATTAATTTTTTTTTAAAAAAAACAACAGAGCGCCAATAAAACTGGCTGGTGAGTCAAGGAAGGCTTCCTGGAATTGAGCTATTTCAGGAGGTGCCGGAAGCCACACAGTGTTGACGCTGGTCTGACCTCCAAAGGCAAGATGTTCCATAGAAAGGGGACCACCACACTGAAGGCTCTTTTCCAGGTGGACTCCATTCGGGCCAGTTAGCTGCTCCTTCAGCTGAAAAAAGAACTTTGAATCCATCATAATCCAAACTATAAAGGGATTTAGATCAATTCTGAACCAATGTTTGAGTTTTGGTTCTTCTCCAGTGAACATATGCCACTCCATTAATGAAATGCCAAACCTAGTCACTTTCTCCTTTTTTCCCACCCTAGTTGAAACACCACCTCCACCTTACAATGCAAGAGAAACACCAGGAAACCACAATGGACGCCCGGTACATGCAGTTGCAGACAGTCAGTTAGTGCTGTCCTTGCCCAATGGAGGTAAATCTGCCGCTGAAGAACTTAAAAGTATGTAAATACTCGTATTGTTTTCTAGTGGGGAAGACATGGGCAGTGCTTCTGACAAAGAAATATTTATCTTTCATTAAAGATGGTCCTTATCCAAAGTACTTCCAGCGAAAGTCTTCAGATCACTTACTCCACAGTAAATCTATCGACATATCTGGCTTATTGGTAGTATTGCTGTCTCCAAAGTTGTTTGTGGACTTGAGGGCCAAAACAGACATTACTTTACATTTAATTTCATTTATTACATTTCTATACAACCCAGTAACCAAAACTCTCTGGCAATTTACAAAGATTAAAACCCTAAAAATATAATAACATAATGTGAACTAATTAATATACAACAGTATAAAACAGTTTTAATCAATCATCAATAAAAATCCCAGCCCCGTTTATCATATGCTGTCAAATGCTTGCGAGTAGAGGAAATTCTTAACCTTGCACTGAAAAGATGATAGTGTTGGTGCTGGGAGGACCTCCCTGGGGAGAGCATTCCAAAATTGGGGGGTCACCACCAAGAAGGCCCTCTCCGTTGTTGCCATTCTTCAACCCTTTGGAGGAGGCAGCTACGACTCCCCCTTTTACTCTAGAGTAGGAGCAGGACCGATCGGGATCATCCCCCCCTGGCTATTGTAAAGGAAAAATGGGGGTGAGGGAAATGCAGCTGCCAAATATGGATTTAAGGTAATGTCTGTTTCAGCCCTCAGTCTGCTAAATTTAAGTTTAGAAAGCAGGCATACCAGGCATTAAACTGATAAATTTTAATGCCTGGTAAATTCCAAGGAAGCAGAAAGACTCCAGTTCAGCTTTTGGTCATGCCCTATATAGCTGTGGAGGCTATGCTGCCATGGCTAGTAACCTCTGATAGAGCTATTACTAGGGTGACCATATGAAAAGGAGGACAAGGCTCCTGTATCTTTAACAGTTGTATAGAAAAGGGAATTTCAGCATGTGTCATTTGTATGCATGCAGCACCTGGTGAAATTCCCTCTTCATCACAACAGTTAAAGCTGCAGGAGCCCTGGCCAGATACAAAAGAGGGCAGATATTTCTTCTTAAATGGAAAAAAAAGAAATAGCAGGCTCCATACTGCTTTTGAAACTCCCCACATTTTTAAAAGCATTTGCCATTTAGTATCACAAGGCTGCTTGGGAAAAATAGGCCCAGAGCTTTACTACATGCTTACTACATGTAAGCATGTAGTAAAGCCATGTAACATCCTGTGTCAGTGAATTTCCTAAATTGTGTGAAGAACTACTTTCTTTTCTTTGACTTAAACCTACTGGGCTGGATCCAGATTTAGTCATACTTTGAGTTAGACCCAATGAAATTTGTGGGACTTAAGTTAGTGACGACTGACCTAATGGGATCCGGCCCATTGCTTATCAGCTTTATTGCAAGAGCCTTAGGTCTTGCATGTTAAGAGAGTGAAGGGTAAATGTTCTGCTCGCTCTTGGGGTATCAATTTGTTTTCTCCTCTTCCCCCACTCCACCGCCCTAAGTTAAAATGCTGCTGATTTAGCCTTTCTTTCCATGCTCCTGGTTATGAAAATGGTTTTAAAGGATATGCCAAGATTTGAATAAGATGGAGCTTAAATGAACTCTATAATTGTCTTTTTCTGTACCTACTCTTGCCATTTCTAACATATTTTTGAGATCTCATGATCAGAGCTGCCCACAGTATTTGATATATGGATGCTACGGAGATAGTGGTATATACTAAGGGTGCCTTCACTCTTCATTAACGCATAGGAGAAATCAGATACAGAAATGCTCTTGCTTTTTTGTTTAGCGCCACACTGTCACATCTGGAAAGATTTTTTTTGTCTATTTGGGCATTAGATTGGCAGCATGCAGCAGAAAGTAAATGCTTTTCACCACCTCTTATAAAGTATAAAGCTGCTGTGATACTTTGTGTTTTAGTGTCCATCCCTTTTCCCAAGAACTTTTAAAGTTGTGTTTGTCCTGTTCGCTGTCACAGTTCAGCAAATTGTGGTTAAAACCAAAATCAGACCAAAATTATTCCAACTGTGCTAGGGCATGAGTTGTTACTGTTTTTGTCATTCAGCAGCAATGATATAAAATGATGACTTCTGTGCTCATAGCTTTCAATGGCCTGGTTCGGATGACACGATAATCAATGGGGGGGGGGGGGACAATCGACAGTTGTGTTGCTTATTGTGTTGTGGGGAGGGCAACACACAATGCACACACAACTGACAGTACGCTATTTGGGGCACTTAAACAACAGAGAAAAACAATGGGCTGCTCAGTTGTTTATCCTGAACTCCGTTGTTTAAAGTGTCGTGTGGAGGAAACCCCCCTCTCTCTGTGTACTATTCCATTTGGTCATAGAGTTCGCTGGCCGACACTGCCGAAAAAAACCTGGCTGCTCCAATACAGCCGGCAGAACTTATGGTGCATGCTGGGATACGGCCAGAGGACTGAGGGAGGTGGGAGGGAGGAGACACAGCAGCCCAGAAGGACGCTGGGACTTTCAGCCACGCAACGGAGGGAGGGGCAACATGTCATGTGGCGGGTGCTGCTGTTCTGCTGCCAAAATAACATATGGTCAGTATGCTATTCCCCCCTCCGTTGCCTAAAGTGTCGTCCGAACTCAGCCAATGAGACTGATGAATTTAATGCATGGTTCAACACTCTTTAATCATGTCAGTACTTCCATGTAATTAATGCCAGAGTTGTTACCAATTAATAATAAAAGTAATGTATTAGCTTTATATGTACAGGGGGATCAAATCCATTTCTTTACAAATGAGCTGAATGCACCTCATGTAAAATTAGGGAGCTGCATGATGGCTGCATAAAATCTTACCTCATGGTTCCTGGAACCAATGAGGGAGGTGATTGGAGGCCTCCTCAGGTGGTTACAGCCAGCACTGCTACCTCTGTAGAGCCACACAGAAATCTGGTGAAGTGGTGAATAGTGATACCTGGGTTAACTGCTACAGAACTTGGATTCCCTACACCGTTATCAGCACTTCATGACACATTTTTAAGCAGCTACCTTGTTCTCAGTTGGCGGAATGCACACTTACCAGCAGCGTTTAAGAACTTGCTATAAAGGCATATTCTGAGAGCTCATGTGACTGGTTGTTTTGTTGTGATGAAGAGATATCATAGTTCTCTTTTCTCCATTACCCTTCTATTCTTCTTCACCCTTGGGCATTCCTTCCAGACTTCCGACCTGTTTGCTATGAGGAACCGCAGCACTGGTGTTCGGTAGCATACTATGAACTCAATAATCGAGTAGGAGAGACTTTTCAGGCCTCTTCTCGAAGTATACTTATAGATGGCTTTACAGATCCTTCGAACAATAAGAGCAGGTTCTGCCTTGGACTGCTGTCTAATGTAAACAGGAACTCTACTATAGAAAACACCAGGAGACACATAGGAAAGGGTAAGAGCAAATACCTTAATGTAATGATAAGAAATCATGCTTGGAAGCAATTATGTGATTTGGAAATGTATACAGTTCAAACCCACTAATTCATGAGGCCTTGAGGATGTTCTTAAATGTTTACATCAGAATGCATGCCATCTAGCTTGCATGTTACATGAAACTAGCAGGGCCATGCCCCTGTTAGGCTTAAAGTATGGGCGCAGAACCTCAGACCAAGGGGCCAAATCCATCCCTCCTGGTCAATGGGGCACAGCTCCTGCAGCTTTCACTGTTGTGATGGTGCTGCATGCATACAATTGGCACTTGCTGAAATTCTCTTTTCTATACAACTATACAGTAGCCTTGTCCTCCTTTCCAGATGGTCACCCTAGTTGAAATGCCTCTTCTAAGACTTAGTTACTGGCAGTAAGAGCTTTAAACTAAAATATGTTTGTATTTTGGGCCTTGTTTCTATTGCCTTGAGCCAACCCACCCCTGGAATGTGGCCCCCAAGACCTTCTGTGAAATGGAATTTGGCCTTCAGTTGAAAAAGGTTCAACACCCCTGGCTTAGAGAAAAGGACCTGATTTATATAGGGCCCATGTGACACAGGGCAAGACTGTACTTGTGTAGGTCTTCCAAATGTGATGTTCATGTTTAATTGCACTTAACACATGTGTTGTCCAATTTGCATGTTAATGTTAGTACACCAGCAATTGATGGTCCAGCCATGCATGGGCTAAGTGCATTTCAAGGTGACCAAGATTGTATGAAAGCTTACACAAGTGAAGGGTTTTCTGTGTGGCATGTAACCAAGATAGATAAATCAGGCATTATTTGTAAGTACCATCTCTTTGGCCTGCAGGGACATCAGTAAAAATTCCACACACACTCAGCCTCACCCCTTTGTGCACTGACATCACAACATTAGTCAAAGTGCAAGGAGCTTTGTAGGCTTGTGCAAGGAACTGAGAGAAAATATTATAGTTGCACTTAAGAACATAAGAAGAGTCATGCTGAATCAAACCAAGTGGCTGACCAGATGCCCATGGGAAGCCCACAAGCAGGATGTGTGTGCAGTGGCACCCTCCCACTCATGTTCTTCAGCAATTGGTGTACATTGTCTTATTGCCTCTGATACTGGAGGTAGCATAGAGCCATCAGGACTAGTAGCTGTTGATAGCCTTCTCCTCTATGAATTTTTAAAGCCATTCAAATTAGAGGGCATCACCACATCTTGTAGTAGCGAACTATGCATTGTCTGAATAAGTACCTCATTTTGTCTGTCCTCCCACCATTCAGCTTCATGAGTTGACTCTGGGTTCTAGACAAAGGGAGAAAAATGTCTCCCTATTCACTTTCTCCACACTATGCATAACTGTATACACTTCTACCATGTCTCTCCTTATTTGCCTTTACTCTAAGCTAAACAATCCCAGCTGTTGTAACAGCTAGATTACAATGTTAGATTTTTGGAAGGAAGTGAAGGTAGCCTGGCCAGCAGGAGCCAAGCACTGATTTAGAAAATTAGAACTTCAAAAAGCCTGACGAAAGGCTGGGTGGCATTGTTGGGTATGGCTTCTACTATAACTGGGAGCCCTAAACTTTCCAGAGAGTGAGGAGCCTGTGGCAAACCAGTTGTTTCAAATCTTAGATATGGAATGTCCACTACACACTTAAACCTCATTCCCAACCACAGAATTTTTAAATTGTTGCTTTTTTTATTACTATAATCTGTCTTACACTGCTAGTTTTTGCATATGTTCTGTACATCACATAATGAAATTCATGGCAAATCTGGCTTTAATCTGTGTTGAAGACTACAGAAAATTACCTTTGGGTTTCCCTCCTTCCTTTTAAGGTGTTCACTTGTATTATGTTGGGGGAGAGGTATATGCAGAGTGTGTGAGCGACAGCAGCATTTTTGTACAGAGCCGCAACTGTAACTATCAGCATGGCTTCCACCCAGCCACTGTCTGCAAGATCCCCAGCGGCTGCAGCTTGAAGATTTTCAACAACCAACTCTTTGCCCAGTTGCTTGCCCAGTCGGTTAACCATGGCTTTGAAGTGGTGTATGAGCTAACCAAGATGTGTACCATCCGGATGAGCTTTGTTAAAGTAAGCACTTCTTTTCTCAGCTTATGGTTGTGAACTGCAAAATGGCATAGTTTGTCTTCCGTTGTGGGAGCATTTTCTAAATGCAACTAATGCAACTAATAGACACAAAGCCTGGGTTATTAGCGTGAGCTGTTGAATGTCGCATATTCATAGTTCTTTTTTCCAATTGTTACGTATGAAGCAAGTAAAAGTAAATGGGAAATTATCATAAACTTGTGTAATTTGTGGAATATTTTGGACACCACTAATTTAGGACACCCTGTAATTACTGGCTGTCGCTGCCAAGACGCAATCAAGGAGGGATGGTTTTAGTTAGTCCAGGTAAAGGCTGCTAAGCCACTACAAATCTGCCACCCTTTCATCAACTGTCAGTCAACCAAAGAGCTTTGGATCCTTGTACCAGGGACAGGAAACTGCTGCAGCCATTATAGATCAAGTGCTGTACCTGAAATAGTTTAATTGGATTGGCTGGCACAAGGGATGAGTCTGGCCTAATTCACACCAAGCAGGATATTACACTATGAAAGCGGTATATAAAATGCAGGAGCCACACTGCTGCTTTATAGTGGTGCACTTCAGTACCGCTATAAAGCAGAAATGTGTCTCCTGCCTTTTATATACCGCTTTCATAGTGTAATATCCTATCTGGTGTGGATTAGGCCTCACATTATAGAACCGTCAGCCTATGGACTGTGCCAGAAGAACAGTGCCAGAAGAAACCAAGATGCCTGTTGGCAGAATTACCCAGCAGACAAGGAATATGTTGCCTAGTTAATAATCCCATTAATCAAGATTTGTTTTGTAGTACAAACATGAGTATTAGGAATGTGTTCACACCACTTTCTATTTCAGAAAGATTCTGAGGCCTTTAAAAGCTTTTGCAATTAGACTATGCATTTCCTCCCCCACTCCAGCCTAATGGCCATGGGGTTCCCCGTATAATCTTAAGGAATAACATCTTGCTTTTGGTTGTTGCCATTAGGCAATGTTGTCTCATAGGTGGGGAGAAAAAATATTGTATGTTTGAAAACACATTAATGCCACATGAGTGTAGTCAGTTTCACCACACCTACCTTCTCTGTCTCGGCAACACTCTGATAATAAATATTACTAGGAATTAAACCAGGATTAGTAGTTTGCCTTCCAATTCATTCTGCTGTTATTGAGCACTACAGAAATAGTTGCAAACTGCATAATTCCATGCTTAGATGGCTTTCTCCTTTTTTGTTGTCATTCTTAACATGTCACTGCTTGTTGCCTCATGGCCACTTGTCTATATTTATAATAAACAAAATATTTCTACATATACAGGGAGATAGCTATATCTCTCTCATTCTAAATAAACTTGTTTTCTGCCCTGCACTGGAAGAGAAGTGGTGAATGCTTCATTCTTTCCTTTGAATTGAGTAGATGCAGGACAGAATTTCAGCCTACTGAATCTGAGAGAACTACAATGGTGAATAGATGCCCTTAAACCTAGAATTGACAGGCGGGACTGAGGTGCTAAGATTAAGCAGCTTGCCTAAAGTCAACTATCAAGACCTTGTACAGAAACCCTTCAGGGATGCAATCCCTCAAATTTGCTTGTGCTTGGAGCCCAGTGTCATATAAGTTGAGAATAACAAGGGGAATAACAACAAGATGGAAAACCAACCCTTAGGGTTTTTGCGGGGAGGGTGAACATTCCAAGAAGAGGGGTGTTGACTTTGTGGTTGGCGAAAGAACCAGCCAAAAAGCACTCTGCGTGGCCCTTTCAGTTGCAACTGGATGAACAAGTTCTCTCTGAGCTTGATCCAAGGGAGAAGATGATGTGTGTGCCGAAGTCACAGAATATGCACTTTCACAGTGGGCTCACCACTCAAATTATGTAGTATGCATCCTTTGTTTAGTCTTCAAGACAAACCTTGAAAACATGAATCAAGGATTCCATCTGCCACTCTAAGGGCGTCTTCAGACAGGTGTTTTTTCCTGCAGTTTACTGCTTCTTCCTGTTCTGGATTTTTTGGGATTTAAATGGGGTCTTTATACAGCTGGATTTTCTTTTTATGCATAATGCTATATGACATCTGCAAGGGTGGGTGGAGCCTGGCAGGGTGTTACGGTTGGTCAACCCTCTAGCGTAGCCTTTCCCCTCTCTCGTCATGAAATGAAACACTTCCTTAAGTTCAGAATTCTGCGTCATTGGAGATCTCCCTCCCCCATGCAAGTCAGTTATGTCCCTGTAAAAACAACAGTAACATTTTTTCTCGTTTGTGTATACACTGGGAGAGGGAATTGTGTTGAAGGGGGTTACCTTTGTCTCCTGTGTGTGCACGTGGGGATTGAATAGAAAGGGCTAAAAGCTTTCTGGGAGGCAAGTGCAGAGCAGCCCCCATCCCATTGCTAAGCGCTGATTCTTCGCAATTTCAAAAGTTTGCATGTTCAGAAGCCTGCATCTTCAGAGGTCCACCTCTGCCAACCCCATGTGCAAATCAGTATTGTCCCTGTAAGAGTGTCTTTGCAGCTACAACCACACTTCCCAGCCATGCGATTTCCCTCCCATCAGAAAACACTCTAAAAGCAGCAGTAACATTTTTCTCAATTGGGCAGGGGGATTAAATGGAAACGGGTTGTATGTGCTCACGTCCATTGCAACCACCATCCCTTCCCCATTGCCCATCTGCTTAGACATTCCTGAAATATGGAGCCGAGCAGGAGTGGAGGGGGAGAGGTGCAGGAGGAGATACTCCCAACAAATCCTCGTCAGCTGACGTCAATGCTGCATTGCTCAACACCCGCCCACACAAAGCAAGACATAGCACGATGGAAGGATTACACAGGGAAACGATGGCGGTTTCATCTCATGACTGCAAGAAATACTGTATTTTCCCCATAGCAAAATAACACGTGACAAGACATCAGACAACAACTGCAAGGCGACGGTGTGGTGTAAAGCTTGCAGGAAAAACATTGACCAAACCATGATCACATGAAAAACTGCCCGTCTGAAGATGCCCTGATAGTCTGCATTTTAAGGAGTATCACATAAGTCCTCGTGGCTTGTGCAGAGAACACGTATTAATACAAAGTCAATTTGAAACTGTTTCCAAACTGCCACCAGAGGGGGATGGAGAACCATTTAATGAACCAAGAATTTGACAGATGAGAAGCAGTGTCAGCTATGGTTTTATTCCACATAAAGTCGTATATGCAATGCAAAGCAACTCATAATTGACATATTACACTATTGTAACAAATGGGAGAATCTTATAACGTAGATTGTGGGTAATTTATAGAGGAGTGATTACATGGCATCAATTGAAAATGTAAAAATTCGAAGTATAAATATGTTCCAGATTTGCACTTTGCCAAAACAAAACAAAGCAGAAAACAGCAGTGTTTGGGAAGATGTTTACTTGAAAAGGACACATATCTTACCGTACGTCCTCTGACAATCTGCATTTTATTTAAAATGTTTCTAGAGTGTCTCTAGTCCTTTTGTCTGTATCTTCTAAATAGATAGTGAATGTTGTCTGTCCTGAGAGTGCCAGTTACCTGTTGCGGGTTGGGAATAGAGTTGGGGTGGTGGTGGTGGTGGTGGAATGGGGGCTTCACCAAAGCAAGTCATGGATACTGTCAGAGCTGACTGAGGTAACTGTCCATTCATTAGGACAGGTAAGCAGCTGTCAAGAACAGCATACAGGTTGCCAATTTCCCCGCTGGTTTCCTCAGCTATTGGGCTGGACCCAGCTGGCACGTAATGATGTTACCATCTGTGGATGCGCTGTCTCCAGGCAGCTCAGCCAGCTCCTCTGCTCAAGGACTCGGCTAGGCTTTGCTAATTGGGATAAATGATTGCAGCTGGACTTCGGTGAGGAAGTGCAACTCCCTTCAGGGTGGGGGACCAGGTTGGCACTAGCATGGGATTGCCTGCCTGAGATCTGCCCTGAGTTGCAAGGTCTGAGAGATAAAAGAGGTGATGGAGGATGGCAAAATTGTCTCTCATCTTCGTGTATCACGTCGCAAGCTGGTGCATTTTTGAACCCTAGCCGGGACCCTGTCCTGGGAGATCCTTACACCAGTATAGGGTAGATCAGTTGGCGTTTTATTGTTTTGCTTGGGATATTGTAGCAAAGGTTCTTCTTCGTGGTCTCTGTGCATCACACATATGGGCTCGCGCCGACGCCGAGCCTATTTCCGGGAAACTTAGCTAGCTTAGACTTTTGGCGGGAACCCCTCCCCCCACCATCCTACCGCGCATGCTCAGGGGGTCCCGCCTCTCCTTCTCCTCAGTTCTTCTTCGACCGCTTCGCCAGTAGCCTCGCGGGAGACTTCTCCGGTACGTTGTACCTAGGAAACAAAAAGAAGAATTAGTTATAGTTAGCTTAGGCTGTTTATTGTTAGTTATATTAGTTAGATAGATAGTAATAGTTTAAAAAAAAAAAAAAAAAAAAAAATTTAAATTAAAATATATATTTGTAGTTATAGGCGGCCGCCAGCTTATGGCGCAGACCGCTTTGTTTCGCCGTTGTACGCGGTGTAGGGCGAAAATCGCCCTCAACGACGGGCATTCCTTCTGCCTCATCTGTTTGGGAGAAGCGCACGTTGTTGATTCGTGCAGCCATTGTATGAAGTTTTCCAGACAAACGAGAAGGAATAGAGCTGACCGTCTCCGTAGTCTGTTGTGGACTAGAGCATTATCAGCGGTTGATCAGCCTCGTCCCTCCATGACGACGAAAGGTTTTTCTGGGGAGAGTCATACACTCTCAAGCCCAGCACCTCCGGACTCCCCCCGGTTACGGGCGGCAGCGCCGGCATCGATGACGGAGTTATCTGTTGCCTCTTCGCCACCCCCGGCAAAGAGGGCAAAGAAATCGAAGTCGACAAAGAAGTCGACGTCGACGAAACCGAAGAGCAAGTCTTCGACATCGTCGAAATCGAGGTCGGCATCGATGCCTTCGTCTTCGTCTATGAAGGTAGTCGCCATAGTCCACAAGTCGTCGTCGTTACCGACAGCTTCATCGGCACCGACGCAACGATCGGCGTCCATTGCGTCGACGTCGCAGACCTCGCAGAGAGACGCAGCATCACCAACACACTCGACATCGAGACGTCGGACGCCGTCGGTCGCTTCTCTGCTGCACACGCCGTCGACACCGCGGATGCTTTCGCAGCAACCTATGTCGCCCGCACATTCGCTGCCATCCCCAGCGCCAATGCCGGTCATCATACCGTCAGACTCTGACAGACCGATTCCGAGGCGTCAGTCGTCACCGAGCCGACAAAGGGACACTCGGCGTCGACGTCGATACCAGTCTTCGCAGTCGAGGTCCCGTTCGCGGTCGAGGTCACCTTCGCGGGATTCTCGACGATCTGCCCCTGCTCCATACCGGTTCGACCCGTATACGGGACGCAGGATTCAGAGCGACCAGTCGCCGCCGCCGGTTCCACCGCGTAGGACCACCTCACTGCACCGCTCCTCCGTGCACCGTCGGGAGGGCTCGACATCGACGGCTGTTCGCGCTCAACACCGAACGCCATCCATATCGCCTCGACGTCGACAGCCCTCACAATCGTTTGATGACTATCCGTCGGATTCTTCGTCTGCCCCATCGCCGCGTCCGTCGGAGCCATCACCCTTGGATACTGTTGGATTGGAAGACCGGGCGTCGCCAACAATGGAGATGGGCAGCTTTACGGATCAGATGCAGAGACTGGCTCAATCTTTGAATATCGAATGCCAACAAGTGGCTGAGGAGTCCGATGATGGCATTTATGATGTGATGCAGGCGGAGCCATCACCCCAGCTCACCTTGCCGATGGTCAAAGCTCTCTTAAAAACCCTTAAGCAGTCCTGGGAGCACCCGGCCACGGTGGGACCCACCTCTAAACGTCTGGATGCTATATATAAGGTTAGGGAGGCGCAGGCGCCTTTTCTGTTTCATCACCCTAAACCGAACTCAGTTGTCGTAGAGGCTGCGCAGGGCAGATCGGGTAAGGTGCATGCCGCACCTACAGATAAGGAGGGACGGAAGCTTGATGCATACGGACGACGTATCTATGCTTCAACGTCGCTGGGTGTAAAGGTCACAAATTACATGGCACTCATGGCACGCTATCAGCTGTTCCTTTGGGAGAAAATTTCATCGCTCACAGATTTCCTCCCCGACGATCAGAGAGAGCTTGCTAGGGTCTTTCAGGCAGAAGCCATCCGTTTGTCTAAGCAGGAGTTGACAACAGCACGGCACCTTACCGACTGTATCTCCAAGGCCATGGTGGGGTCGGTGGCTTTACGTCGACATGCATGGTTGCGGTCGGCAGCGTTACCGCAAGAGACTAAAACCAGAATAGAAGACCTTCCATTCGATGGAGAAGGTCTATTCAATATAGACACGGATACGACCATGGATACCTTGCACAAGGCTCGTATGACAGCCAAGAAAATGGGCTTCCAACAGCCTCAACAGTCATATCGGCCCAAGAAATGGTATAGGCCAGTCCCATTCCAACAGAGATCGCAGCAGGATAAATCGCAGCGGTACCAGTCAACGACACAGGCTTATCAGCCTCGAAAGTCAGTTCCGCGTTTCACCCAACGCAGCAAGCAACAACAGTCGGGAAAACGGCGTCTTTGACTTGGCGCTGCTTCCCAGCTACACCGATTCCAACAGACTAAAGCCCTTTTTACATGCCTGGGCGTCAATAACATCAGACGCTTGGGTGCTAAACATCATAGCGGAGGGCTACAAAATAGAGTTCGACGTCCCTCCTCCACTAGGCACCATAAAGGTTACGCTCCCCTCGCTGACTTTGGTACAGGAGACTACCACCCTTCTGCAAAAGAATGCAATCACGAGGGTTGGGCGATGTCAGCTAAAAACGGGGTTTTACTCCCGTTATTTTGCGGTGCCGAAGAAGGACGGGGGACTTCGTCCTATTATGGATCTCAGAGCGCTCAACAAATTTATTTTGCCAAAGAAATTTCGCATGGTTACCGTGGCATCGGTTCTCTCTATGCTAAAGACAGGCGACTGGTTCACGCTAATAGACTTAAAGGACGCCTATTTTCACATCGCTATTCATCCTGCTCATCGGCGTTACCTGCGTTTTCTCATTGGGCACCAAGCCTACCAGTTTTCTGTCCTGCCATTTGGTCTAAAATCTGCACCAAGGGTATTCACCAAGTGCATGTCGACGGTTTGTGCGCATCTACGGTCTCAAAACATCGCCGTATATCCTTACCTGGACGATTGGCTGATCGTCTCACAGTCCGAAAGCCAGGCACTGGCCGACGTACGCGAGGTCATCTCTCTTCTATCGTCGCTTGGGCTGCAAATAAATTACAAAAAATCCATCGTTCAACCATCGCAGAGACTGCAGTTTATAGGAGTGACTCTCGACGCTACTATGGGAAGGGCTTTCCTCCCTGCAGACAGGGTCGCCGACCTGCAGCAGAGAGCGTTAAGTTTGCAGAACCGTCTACGGACATCAGCGTTTGCAATTCTCAGATTGCTAGGCTTGATGGCAGCAGCAGTATTTGTGATCCGTTGGGCACGGCTTCGAATGCGCACCCTCCAACAGTTCCTACTTCAACATTACTCGCCTCTACAGAACCCCCACCAACTAATACTTACCATTCCTCACCTGGTCAAGGACTCGCTCCGGTGGTGGTCCGTCGTACACAACCTTTCTCGGGGCATGCGATTTGCTCCTCAGGAACCGTCTCGCATAGTGACGACGGATGCATCTCTGGATGGTTGGGGTGCACACCACGGCGACCTAAACACACAAGGAAGGTGGTCACCTTCAGAGACTCACCTCCACATCAATATGCTGGAGCTACTAGCAGTCAAGAACGCATTACGGGCATTCCTGCCGCACCTGCAAGGACATCATGTCCGAATTCTTACGGACAATACCACAGTGGTGTGGTATATCAACAAGGAGGGAGGCACTCGGTCACGACACCTTCTGCAACTCGTGATGGACATTTTCGAGTGGGCAATCTCCAACAATATGCGCCTATCGGCGTTGCACATTGCGGGGAAGGAGAACACCACGGCAGATGTTCTCAGCAGATCGTTCACGGACACGCACGAGTGGGAACTCAACCCTACGATTCTAACTCGTCTTTTCACTCGTTGGGGCACGCCCGACATCGATCTGTTTGCAACAGCAGCCAATGCAGTTTGCCCGGAGTATTGCTCCAGAGCGGGCATAGGGGATGCATCGCAAGGGGATGCGTTCCAGTGGGACTGGTCCAGAGGTTTTCTCTACCTCTTCCCGCCGTTTCCACTAGTGGCCAGGGCAGTATCTATGATCAGCCACCACAACTCGGACGCTGTAATGATAGCCCCGTGGTGGCCAAGGCAACCTTGGTTCACGTCGCTACTCAGACTAGCGAAAGCGGAAGTTTGGAACCTACCTTCCCTTCCCGACCTCTTATCTCGGCAAGGGGGCAGTATTCTTCATCCCGATGTCCAGTCTCTACATCTAGCGGCCTGGAGAACCCGGCGTCTTGGGGAGTCCTCGACCTCCCAGAACGACTAAAATCTATCTTGGAGGCCTCACGTAAGCCCTCAACTCGGCTGTCCTATAATAGAAAATGGACACGTTTTCAGGAATATGCGGCCCTTAAAGGGTCTGATTCTTACACATCGGATATGTCTACAATTGTCTCCTTCCTGTACTCATTGCATAACCGAGGTCTTAAGCCAGCTTCCATTAAAGTCTATCTGTCAGCAATTACAGCCAACCACAGTTTGGTGGATGGGTTCTCTGTTTTTACTCATCCAATGGCAAGAGCCTTTTTAAAAGGTTTACGGAACTTGTTTCCTTCTATTCGACCGGTAGTGCCGCAATGGAGTCTTTCTGTCGTACTCACAGCCCTGACTTCCAAGCCCTTTGAACCTTTAGCGACTGTTGATATTCGCTTGTTAACTCTAAAAACTATATTTTTAGTTGCCATCACGTCTGCGCGACGTGTTTCGGAGATAGCGGCGCTACTAGTCGATCCTCCCTATTTGCAGTTTTTTCGAGAAAAAGTTGTGTTACGTATGGATCCCACGTTTATTCCCAAAGTTTCTTCCTCATTTCACATGGGTCAAGACATTGTGTTACCCACATTTTTCGAGCCGTCCTTAGATCCTTTGTCTTCGAGATTACACGCCTTGGACGTAAGGAGAGCTTTGGCTTTCTATAAGTCGCGAACTGACTCTTTTAGGAAATCTCGTAGATTATTCGTCTGTTATGGAGGCGTAGCAAAGGGATTACCAGTATCTTCACAGCGCATCTCTAAATGGGTGGTGGACACCATTATTCTGGCTTATAGAATTGTTAATAAGGATCCTCCTTTTCATCTGACGGCACATTCTACCAGAGCGCAGGCAACCTCTTCAGCGTTATTACATGGTGCTTCGCTATCTGACCTTTGCAAAGCAGCCACATGGTCTCATGCTTCCACGTTTGTGAAGCATTACCGCCTCGATGTCAGAGCGAGACAGGACTCTTCGTTTGGTAGAGCGGTCCTCTCCTCGATTTGTCAGTGACTGACCACGCAACCAACCAGCATGCCTACCCACCTCCGGTAAGTCTATGCTTGTTATTCTCCCATATGTGTGATGCACAGAGACCACGAAGAAGAAATGCAGGTTGCTTACCTGTAACTGTAGTTCTTCGAGTGGTCATCTGTGCATTCACACAACCCACCCACCGTCCCCTCTTGGCATCGCTGCTTGTATATGTCAATTGGTTCGCCATGCTCTTTATTTAATAACATAGTTGTACCTTAGTTATGAGGCCAAGCGGTCTCAGAGAACTGAGGAGAAGGAGAGGCGGGACCCCCTGAGCATGCGCGGTAGGATGGTGGGGGGAGGGGTTCCCGCCAAAAGTCTAAGCTAGCTAAGTTTCCCGGAAATAGGCTCGGCGTCGGCGCGAGCCCATATGTGTGAATGCACAGATGACCACTCGAAGAACTACAGTTACAGGTAAGCAACCTGCATTTCTCTGTAACTTTTTGTATAACTTTGATTTCCTTTCCCTTTCCTCATCCTGATAAACTACTTATCTACTTTAGAGCTGTGTGTGCTTCATTTGGGGTAAACCTCAGTGCTAAGTTCAATGCCTCTTGGAGTTGATGACTAGCTACCGTGTAATAGTTGGGCTTGGAGGCTGAAATAGAGGGTATCAGCTTGAGCCCTTATTTATTATATCCCCAAGCATATCCAAATGTCCAAAAGTCCCTGACTCAGATTTAGGCTGAAGGAATCAGGGGTGGTGCCAGCCTATTGACATTTGGAGATCACTGCCTACCTTGCAGGGAGTCTGGGATAAAACCCATTCTCCCTTCACAGCAACCTTTTTTGCCCAAAGAGCTGCATGCAATGCTGGGTGATGGGGCAGGGCTGTACATGCTCATAATCTACACTTAGGCCCGTTCTACTCTACCCCAGATGGGTGTAGAGGGCTGGAGGGGCGGCAAATCTAGAAGTGCCTGTATCTGGGTTTTTGTCACTCTAATACACACCTAATCATGTGACGTCCCAGGCTCCACCTGGATCGTTGCACGTCGTAGGCGCCATTCCCCCCCCCCCCCATAACCCGGGAGGAACGCAGGAGCACTCCTCCGCAAAATGTAAGTTTTTTTAAAACAAAAACTGTCACGCGTGCAGACCCCCCCCCCCCCTTGCCCTCTTGGGGGTGGCAAAACTGGTGCCATCCCCTCCCTTGATGGGCATGGAGCTGTGCGGTGCGGCTCCGTGCGCATTGGTGCTGCTGTGCTTACTTGCATGTAAGTATCCCGGGACGGGCAGCCACATCTTCTGCGGTCCCGGGAACTTCCTAGGACCACGGAAAAATCAGGAGGGTTGCCTTATCCCTGGAAAATCCCGTGGCCCACCCCCCACCCCACCCTCAGGACTTCCTGTACATCATTTGGGCTGCCTCTACAAGAGGCATTTAAAGCTCTTTCAAGGCGCATTAAAAAATTAACCTCTACAAGAACGGAGCGCAAATTGGGTGTAGAGACGCGTTTTCTCTCCGATTATGCGCATTATCGAATGCGCGTTAAATAGCGAGTTTTATTTTACTCCGGCCGTTAAAGCGCGTTTTGACTATGTGAACAAGCGATTCTCCGCATTAACTAGTTGTAAAGCACATTTGAAACAACCGGTAAGGTGACCTGTTGAGTGCTCAATTACCTCCTGCATACAAGCATTTACGATAAAGCACTTCCGAGAAGGTGCGCATAATCGGAGGAACAGGCGTCAAACGGAATCCATCTAGATGGGGTCTTGGACTCACAGAGAGCACCCAGCATTTCAGCATGCAGGGATGGGGAAATTTATACCTCTCCACCCACTGAGATACGGAAATGGCAATCTGCACCAGGACCAGGCCGATGAGGTTACAGCCTCTCCCAAGTCCCTTATACGCCCCTCCGCCCCCAGCAATCCTAATACAGATGTCTGTTTCCTAGCTGCTAATAGCAATCGACACTAGGATCACTCTTAAGCAAAAAAAAAATATCCAAAGCAGCTTTCAAATAAAAGACAACTACATTACAAAAGAAAACAAAGTTAATAATAATAACCAATAAATAATGGAAAAACTGCAAAGTCAGGCATTAAACCAATGAAAATTTAAGACAGACAACAATAAAACTGTTTCGTAGGGGAACTTACTAGTTTTCCTGGAAATATGAAAAATGGTATTTGTGATTACTCTCTCAGTGAGGTCGCCTCTTCACAGCGCCTGTATTGTGTTGTGCTGGCGGTGGCGGCCGGCGAGACGTGTATTTGCGTTCCTTCCGGCCAGCTACATCGGAAGCAACGTCAGGACATTTTATCTTACTGCCGCTGCCACTGCCACCGCGCCTCTTGGAAAGGTAATTTTTTTTTTTTTTTTTTGTATAATGGAGGGAGGCGTGAAGGGTAGTTTATTTTTATTATTATTTGTAAACTGGGGGGGTAAGGTCCGGGGATGCGCGGAGGCTAGGTTTTTTAAAATATTATTTGTAAACTGGGGGGAGGTTGGTCCAGGGAGGCGCAGAGGTGGTGCAGCGAGCTTATGGCTCGCTGGAGCATCCCCTTCCCTGCCCAGCTCATGGCGACCAATCAGTGGTCGCCATAGACTTGGCACGCCTCCCAGAAGCAGCGGAGAAAAAGCGACAGACAGCAAATGCCGTCGTCGCTGTGCTCCAAACTAAAAAAGTCAGGCTAGATGCCCAACTTTTCTAGTGCAGAGCTTTGGGGCTTTGCCCCTAGATGGCTTCGCATGGACAGCAGCGTCATCTAATCCAACAGCAGTCCCTGCGAAGCCAATGTGACGGACAGGGACCGTCTAGAAGTACCCTGAGTTACATGATATATTGCCCAGAGAACTGAGGGCCACTGAGAGGCTACATGCCCCTCCCCCGCCTCCCAGGATAAACATGGCAAGAGGGAGACCAGCCTAGCCTCATACATCAGCCAGAGAAGGAACAGCTGCAAGGAGCTTGTTCACCCTTCCCTGACAGAAAGAACACCTATAAGAACTTTGAAACTTAGACCTGGTGCTGAATTTTGCTTTTCTCTTCCTCCTTCCCAATCCCTTTTCCTTTTGTGTCATGTCTTTCAGATTTTAAGCTTGAGGGCAGAAGTGTTGTGTTATTAATCGTCGTAAGCCACCATGGGAGCCTATTTTGGGCTGGAAAGTGGGATAAAAATGCTGTAGATAAATTGGAGATACAGACAGACAGAGACTGCAGAATCAAGTGATTACTTGTCTTTGTGAAACAGATCCATCAACAAATACCACAGAGAGAGTTTCTTGTATTGCTTGCCTTCACCGCACAGCACGTCTTGATGAGGGTAGTTCATGGGTTTACTCACAATTGTTTTTAAGTGGTGAGACAGGTAAGTGATGTACCTGAATATGTTAATCATCCCTCAGCAAGTTCAAAGATCATTCTCAATCCTATAGTACAGAGGTGGGCAACTTGTGGCCCTCCAGATCTTTTTGCCTTCAAATCCCATCAGCTCTAGCCAGCAGAACCAATGTTGAGGGATCATGGGAGTTGTAGGCCAAATGTCTGAAGGGCCACAAATTGCCCACCCCTGCATATAGCACACAAGCTACAAAACTATAGCATTGTAGACAATAATGGAAGAAAGTGTAAATTCTGTAGCATACAGAACCAATGCAGTGGACCTTAAGGCCTTTTACTTTATTGCAAAATTGTCTTTATCTAGAATCAACTTCCCTGAATGAATGGATCTGTTTTTCTGGTTCATTTTATTCTTTGCTATAGCCAGTGGCTAAGCAATAAACTTTTATTACTACTCTTTTCCTGGAAGCAGCAGAGATTTTCCCAGTGGATGCTGCAGAATTAGACTTTCTTTGATAGGATGAAAAACAAGACAACCTATTTGACCCATTGGCATTTGTTCATTTCTTTTGTAGGGCTGGGGAGCGGAGTATCACCGTCAGGATGTTACAAGTACTCCATGCTGGATTGAAATCCATCTGCATGGACCATTGCAGTGGCTAGATAAGGTGCTGACACAAATGGGTTCCCCTCATAACCCAATTTCCTCCGTTTCTTAAGAATCATCTCCACAATCTACCTATGGGACGAACACTATTGCAGGCCATGGCTTGTAGAATTCTCACATCGCAACCTAAATTTCTGTATGTAGCTGTAAATATTTGAATGTATATGTACATAGTATATTATTGGGGGGGGGGGGTCATGTTGTATTTTATGTTTATTGATTAATTGTGTTCTGTCTGCTGACGAAGCCATAGAAGTTTGGGCTTACAGGCCTATTTTGGGGTATGGAATAAAGCCAGTGTTGTTTTGATATATGGCACCAAGCAAAACTAAATTCTACAACCTATATATTTTCTGCAAATTGAGCAAGTTGGCATGTCCAGGGTCCATCTAGTCCACATTCTGTTTCTTAAAAGCAGCCAGAAATTGTGCCAATTCTACACACTTATACACACATACTATTTCTAGGATTTCACCATAGCTGTCTGCATAATTTGAAGCCTTAATGTTTAGAAATATGCTTTAGTGGAAGCTGAGGCTGGAACTGCATTATATTAAATAGGTGGTTGGTGCTTCAGTTCTGACTACTGCTCTGCAGTGCCTAGGACGACAAACCCATTTCCTGATATTACAGCATTTCCACAGCTCCACCTCACTTCATTCAATGGTGATGACGGAGGGAGTTGAGATAAGGTACATGCAGCCATTATTGGAAATGGCAAGTATGTTTTATTTTCTCTCTCCATCTTAATACCATGGCATTATACATCTCCTCTGCATGTACTTCGTTTGCTTGTGGCAGCAGGGGATCACACAACATCTTGACAATAGGACGTGGGTAACTGATCCTGTATGTTATGGTCCTGGACATTAAAATTGTATAGTTGACAGTTTGATTTAATATAATATGTAGTTCCTTCTTCATATTCTCAAGACAGTTAACTTTACACCCAAAATATCCAATACTGCACTTGCACTGTGAGATCATGGAATAAACACAGTCCCACATGCATACAAAACTACTGAGTATTTCCAGTAAAAACACCATCCTTCCTCCCAGCCAAACTTGATTATCTACAAGCATCTTAGATTAGGAAATAAGGGGAGGGGTTGTCATCTGCAGTTGTTCTGACTTCACCCTTGTGTAGAGGGTTAATTCAAACACTTGGGTAGATTTGCTAATTTTAGCACCACCATGTCACCTATTGCTCGCATGAGAAGTCACTTTGTACGTGGATGTAAATCATAGAAACTCTAGTAAATATCCGAGTTAGATGAGTCATTGTACACAGGGCTGACCCTACCATGAGGTAGAGTGATGCAGCAGATCTGGGATGTCATGAAAGGTCAGCAAATTATTGTGTAATTTATTATTATTATTATTATTATTTTTCTGCCATGGAGGGGGACAGGCAAATATGGAATTTCCTGCCTAAGGTACCGAAATGCCTGAGGTACTAATGACTTGGTTGGGGGACAGGGTGTGCATCATTTTCTGCTCTGCCTCAAGGTAGAACATTTGTCAACTGACCCTGTTTGCACAAGTGTGGCAGTGTTTAGGATCAGGAGCAAAAATCCTAAGTTGGTATAATGTACCATAAGATGATGCCTTAGAAGATTTTAGGCCAAAAGCAAGAGTTTTGGAAGTAGGCTTCCACTGCAAGGTGGACGGAGCCAAATGCCTCTACCGCAACAGTAGAACACGGTGCTTGTGCTTGTGCCAGTGCAACTACAGCGTTTCTATACAAATGGGCTATTGGTGTCACATTGGTAATCCATTTAAGCTCGCTGTTCTGTGCCAAGTTGAACAATAATCACCAATTTATTCTCATGTAGGGATCAGCAGCTGGATGCCGCTGACCAAATTAGTCCTTTGACGGATGCTGTTACCTCCCCATTTCAGTTGCTTAGAGGAAAAAGATGTGTGGGGAAAATGTAAACCAGTTGCGAAATTAAGTTGTTCAACTGCTTTCTGCAAGGGAAAAATCTGAGACATCAGGAGGATACATGTCCTGCATCTTGCATGGATTTCTGCTGAAGCGGCTGAACCTTGACATCTATTGGAGTGTTACAGATGTAGCAGAAGTGAGCCATACAGACCATTTTGGGGCTGCCCAGTTACTCATTCTAAACTTGTGATTTGGTACTCTAAGCCTATAGTACTGTTATCAACAATTTCATTAAAATATTTTGATTTCTTTTTAATGCTTCTTTTTTAGAAAGAATCAAATATTATTAATCCAGCCCTTAAAAGACCACTTCCAGAGGGGTAGCCATGTTGGTCTTCTTTGTAGCAAAACCAACAAGGACTCTTGTAGCACCTTAAAGACTAACAGAGATATAACATTTTGACCTTTTGCGAACTGTAGATCACTTCATCCGATGCATGAAGCGTTGCCCTCAGTTTGCAGAGTATAAACAGAGCTAATGAAATAGAAAAATACAGTTTTAAACTCGAGTTGAATTGCCACAAATTGTACTTTTGCATTTCATTGTCATTTAACTCCACCTTTTCATAAATGTATGTGCAAATATCAATGGTACGTTTCAAAAGGGATAAACCCATTCAGAAAAAGGAAGGCATGTGTATGTATGCATTTGTCATAATGCAATTGAGGCTGGTCACTCCAATGTCAGTGGGGTGGAGAATCCACTCTCTGGCTGCCTCTACAAGAGAGGTTTAATGCTCTTTCAAGGCGCTTTAAAAAATTTACCTCTACAAGAACGGAGCGCAAATCGGGCGTAGAGGCGTGTTATCTCTCCGATTATGCGCATTATCAAATGCGCGTTAAACAGCGAGTTTTATTTTGCTCCGGCCGTTAAAGCGCATTTTGCGTATGTGAACAAACGCTTATGCGCATTAACTACTTGTAAAGCGCATTTTGGTCATCCCTTAATGCGCTTCGCCGCCTCTCACTGCCTTGTGCAGAGGTATTAGGTGTAAATGCGCTTCTGCGCATAATCGCCTAACCAGGTGCAAAAGCGAATCCTTGTAGAGGGGACCCTGGTTTTCAGTCAGAACTGAGCTATCCAAAGTGCATCTTGGATAGCTCCTTGACAGTTCTGACTGAAACCCAGAACAGATTCACCACCCCACTGACATCTGAGCCACCAGCCTCCCCTGTCATAATGTGAAGCAGCAGAGTATCATGGGATATTCCCTATAGTAGGTTTCTGGCAGAGTTGGGAGCAACAAGGGTGGAAGGAATAATGTTCCAGTTAGATGTCTCAGCTGCGACTGCTAGAGTTAGAAATCTGCAGAATGTTTAAGTCCTTATAGATACTGGAACAAGGTTATTATAGCCACAGGCATGGCTCTCCATTGCTTGTTGGGGTTTTGCGCAAAAATAGAAAATATCGGGGGGGGGGGGAATGTGATGGATAATGGTACACATGATAACACATAATTCACATTACATCTCTGTTTAGGGCAAATTATGCCTAAAGTTGCCAGTTCCTAACCTCATGTTTTGTGCCTAGTGGTTGTAAAATGTCAGGAGCCATTTTGCTTTATAGAATAGAAACATAGGAGATAACTTCATAGGTTCCTACATTTGATTCCAACACAGGCAGTTCTTTTACTCCCTTTCAATCATCGCACAGTGTCTAAGTTACCTATTTCACAGTCTAATTAGTAAAGGAAATGTTTTCTGAAATCCTTACATATCCACTGCGTTATGCTGTTTTTGTACTTTCTGGAAGCTGTTATAACAGTGATAATTACGAGTATTTCAGGGAACTGCCAACTTCCTTAGTTTCTGATGTTTCTAATATTAGACGACTAATGACTATTAAAAATCTGTAGCTTGTAAGTCAAGAGCTCTATTTAGCCACAGAAGAAACAACTGGACACAACACACAAGAGATAAACAATGATTGCTGTCAAAGTGCAGTTGAAAAATTAATAAAACAGACAATTTTCTTCAATATTAAATTCAGGCTACTCATAAAAGTGGTCCACTTAAATAGAACTTTTTTGTGCCCAGACATTTTGGTGAAGCTATCAGCTGGTATTAAATTTAAAGCCTTTAAATGTGCTCGTAAATACGCCATCCTTTGAGATGGCTTGCCTGAAAGATTTAAAAGCTGTTTACCAGAAAAACTATTTATTGATGGCCAGTTTAAGGAAAAGAAGACACAATTTCTTAAAGGCAGTTATGTGTGCCAACGACTCAAACGTGGATTCAAGCTCCTTGTGGGTCATTATTCTGTATCATTTGGGAGCTATGAGTCTGCCTGTGTTATTAAAAATTTAATAAATCATGTACCACAGTGTTTGGGACTATTTTCCTATTAAGGAATTTGCTTGTAGAATAATAGCCACAGGAAGAAGGTGGATTAGTTGCTACCAGTATTTTACTGATGCTAATTGAATCTTCCTGGTGATTTTAAGGGATTCTTATAGGTCATTTATTCTCAGGGTATGTTTCCATTAGTTGCCTGACATGACTCGGTAAACTAGCTTTGTTGAGGCAGGGGAGGTATTAATCCTGTCATTCATGAATGATCCAGGTGGATGTTGTTAATGATATCTCAGAATGCTGTCAGACAGCATGAAGGAGCTTGTTTGCGGATCATGCGATGGTAGAGCATAAATACTGTATTATTAGTGTTGAGAGAAATAGAGGCTTAAAAAGGGGAGACAGCTGTGGCTACGGTGGTGTTGACTGCACAGTTTGAACCAGTGCTAAGGCTTGGCCTTGGAATATAAAAACTGATAAAGGAGAGTGCCTTTGAATATGTAAAAAGAGTGCTTTTACTTTGCATGTCCGTGACCACAACTAGCCGCGTACACTTGGGATTAGGGGGGAAAGGGTCATCTGGTTAGATGGTACAATCTTCATACAGATTTGAGGCCTGGCACCGCATATTTTAGCCTGTTGTCTAATGAGCCGTTGTGTTTTTAGTCACTACCAGAAAGAAAAGACTAAAGAATAGTAGACCCTAGTGTCTACAGTGTCATTACTCTAGCACAAACGGCATTGTGTTAGGGAAACTTAAGTTTCAAACTACATGCGAGAGAAGAATCTAGCTAACATATTTGTGCAACTGTTTGGGCAAGCGTAATGCGCAGCTACTTGTGCAATGGACAAATTTGGTGACACTCTGCTAGTTCTACTTGAATTTGTGGAATGACACCATTCACCCCTACTTAATGCAACCACTGGTTGGATCTAGATTCAGTTGTGTGCAGCTGGGTTGGTGGAAACAGACTTCCCCGCTCTCTCCTCCTCATGACAGCCCCTGCAACCTTCTTAAAATGCTACCCAGAGGGTTAGGGGACCTTGCTGAACAGGGTGAGCTGTGGTGCCCCAAAAAGTGGATTCCAGGACCTTCCATGAACTAGTGGAAGGCAGGTTCTGGATCTAACCCAACGTTGATATTTAATCAAGTAGTAATTAGAGCTGGTTAATTGTCTAGAACAAGTAGCATTCCACTTTTCATGAACAGAACTTTAATGTGCCATTATTAAAGACACATTTTTTCAACAACTTGTGTAAGAACATAAGAGCCCTACTGGATCAGGCCGACGATTTGTGGTCTTGCATCCTGTTTCCAAAGTGGTCAGAACTCAACAAAGGGCATGATGGCATAGGCCCCACTATCTGATATTTGGAGACATGCTGCATTTGAATATGGACTTTCTATTTCAAATGCATTTCATGGCTAAATACGTGGCCATACCCACGTATTGTGGCATTAAATTCCCTTAAGTTCACTGTGTATGGGATAGTACTTCCTTTTATCCCATCGAACCCATAAGGCAGGGGTGGGGAATGTATCCCTCCAGATATTGCTGGCCTGCAATAGCCAGCGTAGTCAATGGTGAGGGATGATGGGAGATGGTGCGACATTTGGGGGACTATATGTTCCCCATCTTTGACATATGGACAGTCTAGTTCAAAGCTGATCCTTCGGTTTGTTTTTAATTTAAAAATAAAGACATTAAAGCAATCTCTGGGGAGTAGGGGAATGGAAGATGTGGAGACCTGAAGGCAGTAAAACCACCTTATCTAAAGCCCTGCTGGGCTCACACCAGAAAGAGGGAGGAGCAGTTCCCCCCACACACTTTTTTTCCTTTATTGTTGTGATTTCCCTCCCATTGGCTGGAAATTATATACACCAGCCCTGGATATATGTCTCTGGAATACCCCCCACCCAATTTCAGAGATATTTGGGGGGAATGGGAAGCCTGTGCATCTAAGTTTTTCATCAATCTTCCCACAGAGCAAACCCTTTTTGCCTATACTGGCTTAAGAGCTCTGTCATCAGAGACGCACAGGCCACAGATGTTTCTGCAGCAAGCTGTGAGGGGATTGGCAAGATTGGAGCTCCCTCTTGGAGCTGAGATCTCTCTCGCTCTCTGTATTGGAGTTCTGAAACATCGTAAGACTTCTGGGGAGCCCTACTAGGGGTCATAGAATTGCGGTCTTAAAAATGTATTGGACTGCAACCCACAAATTATAAAGAAGTATTATCTTGGTTTATGTGAGTCTTACACTCAATCCTACGCCTAGATACTCAAAAGTAAGTCTCACTAAATTTAGTGGAGCTTATTGTGAGGTATGTATGCATCAGATTACAGTTTTAATGGTGGGGTGGATCTATTGGGTTACTGCCTGCTAGATGGAAGCCTCCAATCTCAGGGTCTTATGAGTTTTCTATGCCCTGCTGTGCTGCTGCCAATAGGGTGAGAGGAGCAATGGATGCCTCTCCATCCTTATTTTCAATTTGTTCCACCAGATGGACTTTTGTGCTCACTTAGTGAAGTCATGGTGGCAGGGCTGGATCAGGCTCAAGTGGCCAAAAGATACAGGAGATCCTGACCTCTCCTCCCTGCCCAGTGACACTTCCCCTCATCTGACCTCAGAAGGGGGTGGGAGGGGGTGTGGTGACTCTGTCTATAGCCCTGAAGGTGAAAATCCCCAGTATCTTATGGGTCCTCATAGAGTCATAGGACTACTCTAAGTAATGCTTAGAGCAGACCCATTAAAATTAATGGGACTTAGTCATGACTAAATTGTTCCCATTGTTTTCAGTGGGTCTACTCTAAATATGACTATCTGTAGATCCAACCTAATGGAATTACTTCTGAGTAAATATATTAATACCAGTCTGCTAATAAGAGTTGATTAAATAGTAATTACTCCTGTGTTACTGAATAACAATTCCAACTTTGACTTTCAGAAAGGGACATTAATCCTGGCTTATTGAAGAGAGTCATTTACATCTTATGCAATACTACTTTTCAGAAATACATAGTTCTATGTAACAATTTTGGGGCAATCGAAGTTATTTGAAACAGGCTGTGAAATATGCACAATGGTACAGGGTGTTTTGTGGTGGACATTAAAATTCTATAAACAAGGATTCTAATGTACTACACCCATAAATCTAGCTTGAGGAGCAACACTGCTTTGAGAATGTAGGGAAATTGAGGAGAAATGCTCAAGATGTATATTTGTGTGTGTGTGTATGTGTGTGTATATATAGTTTTGTAATTTATTAAATACTGTGTGTCTTGTGCTTTTCTCAGAATCCTCTGCTAGCTGAGTGTGTGATCATCCACGCATTTGAATAGAACAAGTATGGCTCTAAATATGTACTTTTTCCTCACCACTACCCAGGAGCTTTTGTATGGATACCACACCAAGGATTTTGCAAATCATATATTCTACGTGAGTCTGCTCTGTAAGCCCATTTGGATAGGGAGCTTGAAGAGACTGATGTGTCTAGTTATTGGCCTCTAACAGCTTTCTCCCATCTGGTGCCCTCAAAATGTTATAGACTACAATACCCAGCATTGGCCATGGGGGCTGGGGCTAATGAGAGTTGAAGTCCATAACAACTAGAGGACACTAGGTTGGATGAGGCTGGCCAAGAAGCATTGGATGTATTAAATTGGTGCATTAAATCAGGCACTGCACAAACCTGTCGGATAAGGAGAGACTGAATGAATTTTTTGCATCTGTCTTTACTGAAGATGTACAGCATATACCTGTACTGATATTTTCAGAGAGAATCGGAGGAACTGAGGTAAATAGTGGTGACAAAAGATGAAGTTCTTGGTATTATTCACAAATCGAAAGTCAATAAATCACCCGGCCCAGATGGTATCCATCCTAGAGTCCTTAAAAAACCAGATGTGAAATTGCTGATCTGATAACAAAAATATGTAACATTGCCCTAAGATCAGCCTCTCTACCAAAGGACTGGAGATTGGCCAATGTAAAGCCAATTTTTAAAAAGCAATCTGCAGGGAATTCAACAGATTACTGGCTATTCCAGTAAATTGGTGGAAAACATTATTACATAAAATTAGTAAGTATATCTCAAAAATCAACATGGCTTCTGCAAACATAAGTCCTGTTTCACTCATCTTTTAGAGTTCTTTGAGTGATCCTGTCGACATTATTTACTTGGACTGCCAAAAGGCGTTTGACAAAGTCCCTCACCAAAGACTCCAAAAAACCTCTCCAAACTGGGAGAATGGGCAACAAAATAGCAAATGTGGTTCAATATAAGCAAGTGTAAAGTGATCCATGTTGGGGATGGGGGGGGAAATCCCAACTTCACAGATACATTGATGGACTCTGAGGTAGATGTGATAGACTAAGACTGGGTTCTGATGATTGCAGTGAGAGAAGCAACCATAATGGCTGCCCTGTCACATGTACAGCCACCATTTGCATTCCCCACACTGCAGCGCACATGCTGGGTTCAGACAGCACACCAACCTGTGCTGCAAAGCAGAGAATAATGCAAATGGCTTTTGCGCACGAGAGACGAGGGGAGCAGCTACAATGGGTGCTTCACGTCCAAACTTGCTCTAAGAGATTTTGGAGTTGTGGTGGACAGCTCAATGAAAATTTCAATCCAGTGTGCAGCTGCTGTGAAAAAGGCAAAGTCTATGTTAGGAATATTTAGAAAAGGAGTTGAAAATAAAACTGACAATATCATACTAGAACCTGGGGTCATTTCATGAAGCTGATCAGTGAGAGATTCAGGACAGATAAGAGGAAGTACTTCTTCACACAGCATAGTAAAACTCTGGAATTCCCTGCCACAAGATGTAGTGATGGTCCCAATTTGAATGGCTTTAAAAAGGGATTAGACACATTCATGGAGGATAAGGCTATCAATGGCTACTCATGGATCTATATTACCTTGAGCATTAGAGACTATGTACAACAGTTGCTGGGGAACAACAGTTGCTGGCAGGGTGTCCTGCTTGTGGGTTGACCACAGGTAGCTGGTTGACCACTGTGTGAGCAGAATGCTGGATAAGATGATGATAATAATAATAATAATAATAATTAATAATAATAATAATAAAATATTTCTTACCAGCCTCTCTGTTTGGATCGAGGCGGGAACAACAGTAAATATAAAATATGATAAAATACGTAAAACTGATTAAAAACATGGTGCACATTACTAAAATAGCAATAAAACATCATAAAAAACATAAAAACATTCTAAAATTCCACTGGAAGGATCATATGGTACCAAGGTTGAATCAAGGCTGGGAATAGCCTCTGTTCTTCAAGCACTTTCTCGCAGTCCGTCACATTACAGTAGTCTTCACTGGAATTTTGTTAATGGAATAAAAGGAAGAGTGTTTCTATGAAAGGGCCATTCTCTAACAAGGACAGTGTAATGGTATACATATCTACTCAGAAATAAGTCTTTTAAATTAAATGGGATTTACTCTCAGGTAAATGGGCATAGCATTGCAGCCTGAAACAAATGGTTATTACAGTTGATACCTGAGGGAAAATGTGGTTTGATAATCTGCAAAGCTGCCTTCAATAGAATGACAAAACAACAACATGGATTTTTTATGCATTTAAAAATTCTAATAAATTGAAGGCCTTGACTAAATGGTCTAAAACAAGAAAAAGATGTTGCAGGTGCTTTCTTCAATCATTGACCTGGTTGTACAAACAACCCATGTTTTATTAACCATGGCTGGTTTTGGAGCACATACAATGTAGTATGCAGGCTCCTGACTGCTCTCCCTCTTCGCTAAGTAACCCAGGAACACCCCATTGCTGTGCTGTGCTATGTGACGTCCAAACCTGGAACGAGTTTGTTGAGGGAGAAATAACCCAAAGTCTTAACCCTTTAAAACTCTGGGTTGTTTCTCAGTCAAAAATCCACAGTTCCTGGTTTGGACGTCACAGCGCAACCCAGGAACGATCCTGGGTTGTTTAGCAAAGCAGAAGTGGGTGAGCAGTTGGAGCTTGTTCGCTCCCAAATAACCCATGATTAACAACCCATGGGTTGTTTAATTTTATGAACTGAATCATTCTCTTTTCCTAAGGCAAAATAGACACCTCTATAGCTTTTGTCCCTATGCATGGGGTGAAGGAAAATGTCATTCTTACATAGCAACTCCTGTCGTGACTCTGAAATAAAGTAAAAGCTGCCATCGCTAACAACAGTAGTCAATGTTTAATGGCCTTAATGGTGCCACAATTGCAACTGTGCTTTGTACATAGACCCATCCAAATGTAAACAGACCATTACTCCTCCTTCAAACATTGTGTGAATCATTGTTAATCTGTCTTGTGGTTCTGGTGGTTCGCCTTAATACCAGTATAAATCTAGACAACTATTTATAAATATTTTTAACGTGCAGAATTTTTCTTGCCCACCCTGCGGATTCTGTTCCTTGAACGAGATTAGAAGTGTAAATAAATTCATCTAAATTCCATAGATGTTTGTTAAACACGCTTGCCCTTTGCATCGTCAAGTAAGTTTATAGCGGCTGGCTATCTGTAGCAAACATTTCCCTTGTAGCAGAACTTCATTCACACAGCATCAATATCTTTATTGATAAGTAAACAAATTTTAAAACATATAGATAGGTAACATTACCAGAGAGATTCTCTTCATTCTGGCTATGAATAATGAATTGTAATACTTTGTAAGGTATGCTTAGATGTTCTCTAGTATACTTAGTAGTGTTGAGTCCGAGTGCATACTACTATTTAATCTTGAGATATAATCTATTTTTGAATGAACCTCAAAGCATACTAACACCCCATCTGAAAACTTACCTACACCTATGCATGTGGCTTTGTACAGTTCTTGTCATAGCCAAGTTGAACAGGAAATAGACAGCAATTAGAAAATAATGGAATATAAAAATTGCTTTCTTATACGCTTCGTTCCTCACTATGACAGTGAGCAAAGCTGCTACAGGAAATGTTCTGTTCCTTGTTGGAGGTGCTAATAGCACGTTGCAGATGGTTTAATAAAGATGACTGTATACCATGTCACTAGAATCTTTGTCTCAGGAGTTTGTCAAATGTTACTTTTTTTAATCAAAAGAATTTGAAACCACTCTTAAAATCTGTAACAGGCACTGAAACTCTGCAGTATACCACCAACTCTTGCTGTTACCATAAAGCAGCTAGTTTAGTTGAGAAACAAAGATGTTTGTGTTAGCTGTAGCTTGGTGTCTGAAGACTAATCTGTTAATAAATTTGACATGCCACCATAAACAAACAAATTTATTTGGCTAGAATTACCGGTCCCTATTGTAACAGTGATAATGTCTTGTCTTTCCTGCTAATAAAGTTACTCCATAAATAAGCATTAGTTTTGCTTTAGTTTTCTTTTCTATAGTTGACAAATTTCTAGACAGATGTTTAGTTTATTGGAGAAGCAGTAACATACCACATACATGGGTATTAGAGCAGGCGCTGCTCCAAGCTACTCATCTCAAATGCCACTGTGGAAGTAGAAAAACGTATTTAAAGAGAAGACCAAGAACTATAGTGAAAATCTGCTTATGCTGTCACTGTTGATCAGTGGTCTGTTAGTAGAACCACGCTGCTCATTTCAGTTTCTTTCATAGCTGAACGCTAACACTGATGTCTACAAATGTTGCTTGACTGCTGTATGTGAAAATATTACTCTAGGCTAATACAGCAGACAATTTATGACATTCATGTAGAGAAAGTAATAGGTTAGTTATTTGTGACAAATAACTCACTCTTGCTGTCATAAGGCAACTAGACTGGTTGAATAAAAAAATGATTGTGTTATCTGACTGTCACACAGGCCCCCTCCACAAGGATGCGCTTTTGCGCCCAGTTCCGGGATTATGCGCATTATCGCGGAGGCGCATTTACGCCTAATCCCTCTGCACGGGAGGCGGCGAAGCGCATTAATTCATGTCCAAAAAGCGCTTTAGAAGACGTTAACGCGCATAATCGCTTGTTCACACCGCGATAATGCGCTTTAACGGCGGAGAAAAATAAAAGTCGCTATTTAACGCGCATTCGAAAATGCGCATCATCGGGGAAATAACGCGCCTGTACGCCCGTTTTGCGCTCCGCTGGTGTGGAGGTAAAATTTATAATGAGCCTCTAAGGCTCATTAAACGTCTCGTGTGGAGGAGGCCACAGAGAATGTGAAATATTTTGTATTTCTCCATTCAAAAGTCTCATGTAAGAAATCATTTTTGGTTTAATAATCCTATTTTGTTTGCAGTAGTTTCTATTTTAGTTGTATGAAGCATTTATAATGGCCTTGCTGCATTATAGTGGAAAGCAGTCCTGCAAGGACCTCTTCAAAAAATGTATAAAAATTTAAAACTAATTTTCAAATGCAGATAACTGGAATAAACAGGTTTCTTGCTGGATCAAACACAATCCATTTTAAATCTGATAAACACTTGACTGTTTCTAGTAAATTGGAAATAAGGTGGTATTGCGCTGGACAGGGCTGAATTCCATTTAGGAGAAGCTCTCAGGGAACTCATTCCAGTGATGGGCAAGGGCCAAAGGCAAAAGATGTGAGTCCAAAATACCAGCACATTTTAACTTAAACCTTTCACTACCAGTAATTAAGCCTTAGGAGAGACATTTCAAACCTTCAGAATGGGGAAAAGTTGCACAAAAGCTAGGAAACCACCAAATTGGTTGTCAGGGAAGGAACATGTGACCTAGGAAACTCCAGGGGAGCAGATTGGGACACCGTGATGGTCAGATTTGGCTGTCAGGCTTGAAGTGCTGTACTCCTGATCAAACCCCTTGTTTTCAAGTAGAAACAGAATTAGGATCTAGTTACATATTTGCTTTATACGATCATTTCTCATAATAGGGCTGCTCTATGGATGCCAGTGGAAACTGCCAACCATCCTTGTGGCAGCAAACTGGTGAGAACTAATCTCAACAACTTTTCATTGTCTACAGTAAACAGTCACTGGGTTCAGACAACAAGATAACCAATGGTGGTTTAAATAGTCAACAGTTGATTATTTAACTCACCATGGGTTATCGTGTTGTGTGGAGGAAGTTTTTTAAACAACAGTTGGTTATTTGGCCGAAATAACTAACACCAAGAACCAACGTTGTGTATTGTTGGCTATTTGAACCACCGTTGGTTATCATGTTGTGTGGAGGGCACCGTTAGTTATTTCATCAGCCACAGAATTGCAAGGTGGTACCTGATGCTGTAGTCCAGCTGGCAGGACAGATTTTCTGCAGTAATGGCTGATGGGATACTAGTGGGAGGACTGAGGGGGGAGAGAATGCGGGGGATGAGTGAGTCAACTCAGCGTGGACCCATAGTCAACTCAACGTTGATCCTAATCCACACCACAATTGATTATTATCATGTTGAGTAATTCCTAGGTAAACAACTGTCAAGCTGAGTATTACCCCACCGTTGACTATCGTGTTGTCTGAACACAGTCCTCCTTGGGAAATTTTCCAGATCAGGGTCAGGTGCAGCTGCTTAAAAAACAAGTAGCTGGCTTTTCAAAAAGCGTATTTTAATGCAACACATAGTTTGGCCCTAAGTCAGTTTATGATGCCTTCATTAAGTTATTTTCTTGACCTTCATAAATTGTTCCTAGCTTTTTATCTGTTTCTACTTTAACAAGTAGTTTAGTAGTGAGGGTAGCTATTGCCCTCTTCCAGCATTCTTACAGGCACAGAGACTTTAATGTGCTCATAGAGGTTCCCTGTACACAATGAACTGACCATTAATTCCTTTGTATAAATGGTTTTTGAAATGAAGAACCATCCACGCAAATAACTCATGCATGCTTGAAGCACATATACATCTCTGGAGCAAAGCATATCACTATAGGTAGGGAGTGTTCAATACATTTTGAAGAGAGATGCATTTTAATCCTGTTCCCATCTTTGTACCAAGCATGTACCAAATATGCTATTGGATACTGATTCTCACAAAAGCAAACTGTATCTCATGATTACCTCTCTACTTGCCTGTTTCCATATCAAATAGGCCTCTTCATTTTCACCTTCACATCTGTTTCCAGATAACCCCTTGACAAAATTTGTCTTTCTTAAAGTTTCTTTGCTTAGCCTGTTAGCTCCAAAGTAGCTTCCATTACAAGTCTGACACTTCTCACTACCTGTAAGAGTCTGCAAGAGGTGTGTTAGTAAATTCCCACTCAGTAGAGGAAATTTATTAGTGAGGGGGCAGCTGATCTTGCATGACATGATTGCAGGGTATGAACTGCCAGTTTTGACCAGATAAGACACACACATTGACTGGGTTTGGATGACACAATAGTAAACTGTTGCTTAAATAGTCAATCGTTGCTTAGTCAAAAGTTAACTATTGTGTCATCTGGCGAACCTTTTCCACGCCACCGTTATTTTCATGAAATAACCAACACAAATAATCAATGGTGTGCAGAGTTGACTATCTGCACAACCGTTGATTATTGTGTTATGTGGCAGGTTCCATTGATTATTTCACATGTCTACAGAGTCACGAGGCAGGAACAGCAGAAATCCCTGCTTGCTCTTGCCCAGCAGGGCTCTATAGGCATGTGTCAGATGTCCCAGGAAGTGTGTGGGGAGCCGCTGATTGTGGCGGCCCCTGGGTGAGGTGCCGCGATTGGCACCTCCCCAAACATTTCCTGGGAGATGCATGACCTGTCCCTGGGTGGGGCACTGAGAATGGGGAGGATGGGCGCAAGCTGCAGGAGATATCCTTCTGCCCTCTGTCCCCATTTGCCACCACTTTGAGAAGAATGGGGATGGGGGCACAAACACCTCTCCTGCAGCTGCCAAATGGCAGGAAAGATCCTTGCGTCCCTTTCCCCGTTCGCCACCACCTTGGGGAGAACGGGGGGGGGGCAGGCACAAGCACTTCCACAGAAGAAACGCTTGAGCTCTGCTCTCTCCTTTCATGTCGCCCCATTCAGCGACAGGATGTGCACATACCTGGGAACACATGAGGTGCTGCCAATCACAGTGCCCCACCCAGGGATGGTACATCCCATGAGTATCCCCCTCTGTACCTGGTCCTGACAGTGGGGGAACCCGGCGCGAAGGGGGTTTCTCATAGGAATCAGTGCCGCTATTCAGGGGGGGGAGGGCAGAGAGGGTGGGCAATAGTCAAGCATGTGTTAATTGTCCACTCCACGGTTTAGTATTATGTCATGTGGGGATAACCCCCTAAATAGTCATCCATGACTATTAACACATAGTTGACTATTGTGTCGTCCGAACGTGCCCACTGGGATATCTAAGGAAACTGGACCCAGTTTTTAACAGGAATGAATACAGCTTTGCAAAATGTGGAACGCTTCACTTATTCTTTACCACACAGCAGGACAGACTCAGTTATGTGCCCCACTGATATAGTGAATGTGACAAGGCAGGGAAGCAGAAGGTTGCTGTAAACTACAGTTGTATTTAACTATTCTCTTCACACAGAACTGAAAAATGTTGCACAAATTCTAAACATTTAATTTACATATAAAAGAACAGACAAGCACCATGTATATTTTAAACCTGCATCTCTTGGCACAGCTTAGAATTTTCCCTATTAAGGGCAGCAGAATATTACAAAAAGGGTTATTTCTGCTTATCCACAGAACAAGACATCAATTATATACAATGGGTTGGAACCCATACTCTAAGTATGACTAAGTCTGGATCCAACCCAATATGTACAATTTAAAAATGTTTAAAGAATCTGATGTACAAAAGTTAACTTAAATGACGTATTTTCCAAGGTTAAAAAAATCCTAAACTTTTTCAGAAATAGCTTGAAAATTACAAAGATACAAAAATGATACCTTATATCCTTGTATGAACTATTAGTACAAATAAGTCATTAAAATACAAAATTAATATAAATATGCTCAGATGCCTCTTAATGAACCATGCCAGTAATATACTGAAATACCCACACTAAATATTTAACCATGTTTACAAAATACGTACAAAATTAATAACAACCTGGGACACATTATTTTATAATGCAATATAGAAACCGATCAATTAGATTGGCCAGAGGGGTAAATCTAACACCAGTGTTTGAACAGTGGGCCAAACTTTGCTGAGTTTCCCCCACAAAGCTGTAAGCCCAGTACTCTCCCCTCCTACATCCCTGAGCAACATAGGCTACTGGGTTGGCTCAAAGTTTACTATTTAAAACTTCCACAGAAAGTAAGTATTGCTTTTCTCAATGACTGTCATTAAAGAATAACTTTATGCAAGATATTAAAACTTTTCACATAGCAAAAACAAGCAATTAAACAAATTAGTATTTGATCTATTAATTCAGCTTTCCCCAACCTGGTACCCTCCATATGGTTTTTAAGCCACCTCCCAGAATTACTGACCACTGGCCACGTTGGCTGGGGCTGATGGAAACTGAAATCCAAAATATTTGGAGTGTATCAGTTTGGGGAAGGCTGTGTTAATTTATCTCTATCCCCAAAAAAGCTCAAGGCAGATAAAAAAAACAATAAAAACAATTTCAAATAAATAAAACCTGAATGCCATCTCTACCAAAAATTTTTTTTCACAATCCAATGGTTTCTGTTTCCAAGTCTTTCCATCATTCACATTTTTGACATGAAACAAAGCTGAGGGTCTTTCAAAATATGCCATCTTCACACAGGTGCTCCTGAAAACTGCTGCTGTTTTTGCTCCAAAGCCTGTTGACTTAGCAGTTGCTGTCGTTTTTGAAGGAAGTGTACAACTTCAGGGCTTCTCAGAAGTGACTAGAAAGACAAAAGATACCAAGGTAATCACTGGCTGCAACCTTGCCAATCCATAAAAGTACACAGCATGCAAGGAATGGCTTTTTATATCCACAACATACAACCCCACCTCCCAAGTTGTTTATAGACAAGATGAGCATGCAACACACCTAACCAGGCACCCCAAGTTCAGGCTCTCTGTTCTTCTTCTGATGCATTCAGCATTCCCAGGAGCTACACTTAAGTTCCGCATGTGGGAACTGAAAAGTGGGGTCTGCTAGATATGCCAGAGGGAAATGTGCTCACCATGTCATGCATAGTTGGATGTACTGCTGTACAGCTGCTACATGGCAGAAAGAGGCAGGATTGTGCATTATGGCTACAAAAGGTCCCTCTGCATTATGGCCTAATGAAGCATAACACGGCTTCCATTAATCTTAAGGCAGACCTTTGATAATTTTGCATAGAAAGATCCCTATCCCTTATATTTTTGTTTTCCCCTTTTACTTATTTCCTACTTTCCCATCTTTAAAATTTTACCTTATACATTTTCAAATCTCACGATATAATAGAAATAATAATAATAAATTTATTTCTTACCCGCCTCTCCCTTTGGATAGAGGCGGGGAACAACATTTGTACAATAACATTTTACAAACTCCCCAACAAGTACCTCAGAGATTGCATACTGCTCACTCTGATCTTAACTTCTGAAATTTGAATCTTTGAATTTGAACAGACCAATCTTCTACAGCATTACTAGATGTATTGTGTTTATTGACTGAGGGCATATAACCAAACCCCTTTCCTCCTACATGTACTATAACAGTACATATTATGCCATTATTTAATAGATTTATATACACTTACCATATTTAAAAAACAAACATGTCTAAGTGGTACATATCAGTAACTTCAGAAAGTGTATGTATACACACACATTTTTTTTAAAAAAATGTATGTGTATAAACACACACACTTTTTTAAAAAGCACTAAGTATGGCATAAAAAATTGCAAGGAAAACATGCACCATTCAGCAATCTTGTAGAGACTGTAGTGAGATCAACACTAATTCCTGATGTTTAAACTATACAAATGAAAAATCGTATTTAGTTTTGTTTTACAAAACAGGAAATTATATCTACAATAAATCATCATCAAGTCGTAAGGGTTCCTATTTCAGGCTCTCTCCTTCAAAGGCTCGAAGCACTTACCAGTCTTTTCTGATTTAACACTTGTTCCAAAAGTGTAGGTTTTGATGGCCGATCTCCAATGTTCCCTGTTCTTTGTTTTGATACAGAAACGGAACTTTCAGTGCAATCCTAAGCGCAAAGCAAATACAACTACTTGTTTAATTAGAAAGTGGAGAAAAGCCTCATTACAACAATTTAATCAGCATAGTTCCTGAATAATAAACTCTGGGAACTGTAGAAATCAGAATCTCTAATAGGGATCGCTGATAAACAATTCTGAGCAGCCTCACAAAATGCCCAAGTTTCTTTCAGGGAAGCCATGATAAGCATGTTTCATACCCATTCCGAACAAGTTTTATTTTGTAGGGCAGAAGTGCTTTTGAGAAACGATAAACAACGTATCTTCTTCTTTTTTTTTTTAAAACAACCCACATATCTATTTGCAGTATTAGAGGCATTAGAGGTAGCTGGACAACCACCTGTCAGGGATGCTTTAAGGTAGATTCCTACATTGAGCAGGGGGTTGGACTCAATGGCCTTACAGGCCCCCTCCAACTCTACTATTCCATGATTCTAAGAGACTGCAGCTATACTTAGTCAACACACACCCAATAACATTTCAGCAACTTAATACTGTTTCATTCCAAATTGCTGTCCTTAGCTTGTAGTTTCACAGCCTGATCAGAGTTGATGTTTGCTTTATGCAAAAGATTCAAATAAAGAGCTACTGACACTGCAGTGGAAATCAGAGTTCAAAATGTCATAGGAGGACAATTAATTTGTGGCCTAATCCTTGAAGTCACTGGAGAAAGCAAAGAAGGATCCAGACTATGAGCTGCATCCTTATGAATCTGTAGGATAGCTCCACAAATGGACTGTGGTTCCTTGTATGTGCTCCCAAGCATGTAGAGTTGTATGTCTCCCCTCCATAACTTGTGTGTTTACCACAGCAAATACTGGTGTCATGAAAGTCATAGCTGTTGCAAAAATGTTTGCCACAAAAATGTGAAATGAATTTAAGATATAAAAATTGGTATGGTTACTGCAAGCCAACATAGGGCACTGCACCAGTGGATTAGCACTATTCTGTTACCAGCTAGCAGCACAACAACCTACAGATATAAGTAAGCTCTGGACAATATACCTTATACGAGAAACAGCAGGCTTTAATTAGTATGAGGCATCTCTTCCAATGCCATCTCTTCCAATGCCCCAACACAACATGAATAAACCTCACAGAAAGCTTTAAATGCTTCTCCAGATTTTTTTTTAAAAAAAACAACTGTAGAAATTTATGTACCTGCCATCTTTGTCACTTGAGGCTGAGGTGGCCTCAGTGACACAGAGTGCTTCACTTGCTGGGGCAGCTACACCCCTATCGGGACAGGGATAACCTAACTTCAGAAGTCTATGCTCTGGTAACCTCCAAGTTCAATTACTGAATGTGCTCTACGCAGGTCTGCCTTTGAATACATTTTGGAAGCTGCAGCGTGTGCAAAATTCAGCCGCCAAACTGATAGCTCAAATCAGAAGGTTTGAGCTTATTACACCAATTCTGGCCTGCTTGCGCTGTCTGCCTGTACATTTCTGAGCCCACTTCAAGGCACTGTTTTGACTCAGAACTCCAGACCACATTGCCTGACAAAGCATCTCTCCAGTATATACCGACCTGTTCGCTACTATCATCAACCTACCTGTACGCTACAAGTGCCTCCTCTGAGGGAGGTTGGCAACAAGGGAAGGGCCCTTCTTGGTGGAACATTCTGCCCAGTGAGACTTGCCTGGCATCAAAGTTGTCATCTTTCCAACATGAGGTTAAAACTTCCCTCTGCTCCCAGGCATTTGGCAACATATAAAGTTTTATAAGGGTCCTAGGATTTTTATTGTTCATTATTTAAAAATTGTTTTTCATTTTTGTATGACTTTATATTATGCTACCATTTTTGTAAAAAGGTTTTATATTAGGCTATCACATTATATTTGGGGTTTTGTGTGTGTGTTTTTAAAGGTGCATTTCTATGCAAGTTTGGACAGGAAAAAAATCCTACAACTCCCAGCATTCCCTAGCCAGTCATTATATTAAATGCTGGCTGGGAAATGGTGGGAGTTTTAGGATTTTTTCCTGTCTAAACTTGCACGCAGGAAGCTTTGGCTACTGGGTCGTCCTGAGAACGGCCAGCTGGGCACCGGTGCTCTTTACCACTTCTTTTCCACTCACCTCAACACGTCCGCTGCCTCCCGGGACGCCGCCAGCCCCAGACTGCGCGGCGACGGCGACGGCGCCAGCAACGACAGGGCTGGGGCCGCCTCCGCCCGCTCCTCCGGCGCCGCTGCCTCCCAGGGCCTGATCGCTCTTCTTGCGCTTGTACTTATCTTTGTACATCTTGTTCCGGTGCCTCTTGCACATCCAAGGCTTGCGCTGCTTCGCCACTTGCGTGGTGGTCTCGCTGCAGCCCTCGTACGTGCAGCTCTTGCAGCCGCCGCCGCTCCCCCCTCCGGACTGGGCGCCGCTCTCGTCCTCGTCGTCCAGGTCCTCCAGGCCGCCGCCGGGGCTGCCCGCGCTCTCCCCGACGTCGACGTCGCCCTCCGCCTCGCCCGCGGGGCCTAGCTCGTAGAAGAGCATGAGGCCGCCCTGAGCCGAGGGTGCCTCCGAAACCGCCTGCGCGGGCTGGACCACCTGAGGCTGCAGCATGGCGCCCACCGCCTCCCCGTCCCCGCCGCAGGGCTGCATCACCAGCAGCGTGAGCGACTGCGGCGGGGATGGGGAAGGGGAGGAGGATAAAGCGGCGGAGCTGCCGCTGGTATTCCCCGGAGTCTCCGTCCCGACAACCGAAAGATTCGCAGCCAGGCCTCTCGAGGCACCGGCTGCCACAGCAACAACAAACGGGCGGCGACAGTTTGACAGCTACTACGCAGGCGCAAGGACGGGCGCGCGCGCGCGCTCGCATCCTTCCCTTCCTTCCTTCACCGGAAACTCAAACGATTGCACAAGCGCAAAGGCAGCGGCGGATAGAAGCTTGGCGTTGCGCATGTTTAAGAACGAACGGACACACACGTGAGCGAGCGCTACCGTATTGATTCGCGTATGAGCGCGCCTGCTGTAAGTGCGGCGGGCTCAAACGCAGTTTGAGAGCTGGCTGGGAGGTTTCGGGGCTCCGGGGACCTTTTCTGAGAGGCTGGAGCCTCGGTGCATGTTTACTCGGGAGTACGTCCTATTGAGTTTAGTGAGACTTCTGAATAAGTGCTCAAGACTTTTGCTTATGCTTTGTTAACAGAAACCTGGGGTGCGCCCGTGAGACGGTGGAAGTAAACGCAGTTAAATTTGGACGAGTTTGGCTGGTGGGCATCTCATCAATTAATTTATTTTTTTATTATCTTAATTTATAAAGCACTCTTCATCCACAAGGGATCACAGGGCAGTATAAGACAAATACAATATAATAATAGTAAAATAATAGGCATCAATTCTATTTAAGCAGGAAACAAACAAAATTCAAACAAGCATTTGAAGTTTAAAAGGTCTGGGCAAACGGGAACGTATTAACTTGGCGCAGAAATGAAAGTCTGCACTAATCGTATGTCCCTTCCGTAGGTATTCTAAAGACCAGGCGGCGCTATGCCGGTACAAAAGGCCCTACCTTTTGTACCGGCATATTGTATTTCTCCCACCACTAATAATACTTGGAGGTGGGTCTCCTCTGAAGTTCTTAATGCTTGGAAAGGATAACATGGGAGGAGGCAGTCCTTCAGATTTGTGTCAGAAATTATTTAGGATTTGAAAGGTAATAGCCAGCACCTTGAACTGGTAGCAAATAAGCAGCCACTGCAATTGCTTAAGAAGTGAGGTAACGTGCCTCCATCTAGTACCAGTAAAGAGTTTCCAAGCCATTTTCGAGGGCTCATGTATAACACATTACAGGATCCAAGCTGGGGGTTACCAGAGCATGAATCACCATGGGAAAGGGCATAGATGGAGAACACCATGCTCCATTACTGCATTTTTTGAGGAAGCCTTGGAAATGTATTATTTTACTGTGGACTTCTCTTGATATGATTGCTGTGGTTGCTGCTATTGCCATTGTTGCTGCTGGTGGTTTTATTGTTGGTGTTTATTGTTGTTTTTATTGCTATTGTATTGTGTTTGTGTTTTTACTGCTTTTAATATTTTAACTATTTTTATGTATTTTATTGCTGTAAATTGCCTTGGGAAAACTTCTGCCCTGAAAGGCGGCCAAGGAATGTTTTAAATAAATAAAACTTCCAAAGTTGTTAAACAGGTGCTCCAAGCCACTTAAGGCTATTTGGGTCTTTAGTGACAATGTTGGATCAAGGAGCACCTCCACATTGCACACCTGATCCTTCGAGGGGGAGCATGCAACTCCATCCAGAACCTTAGACGGGGGATAGAAACTAACTTGTCAGTCAACATAAAGAGAGAATACTGAGCAAGGGGGGTGGGTGGTGAAAGGTCTGGCTCAGTATACAGTAAAGCAGATTCATAAGTGGAAAACTTCTTTTTTATAAAATAAAATGTTCTTTTAAATTTATCTATAAAAGAACTATTACGTTTTTTCTCTTACTATTGTATTTTTTATTTTACACAAAGGACTTTTTTGTTGCTTTTGTCCATCAGATGTAGCATTAAAGATTTCACTGAAAAGCAAGGATAGGAAATGCCTTTTTCCAATGACATGTTAAACTTACAGAGAAAACGATCTAAATGCCATTTACTACATAACTTTATTGAACTAGTATAAAATGCAAACAAAACACAACAAGATGAGTATTGGAGTTTTTAAAATTCTGCTTCAGAAGATATGTGAAGAAGTGATAAAACACAATGTGAGTAGTACTGAGAACATTTCTACAGCCCAAACCATTTCAGAGTCAAGGAAATGCATGCATAATTAAAATTATCACAAAATCCTCAGTCTTATGGTTTAATTCTGGTCCTATTATTAAATAAGAGTAATTGTACTAACATGACTTTGGATTTGCTTACAATGAAATTGCAAAACCTTAATAATTCTTTCATTTTATGATCTGAAATTCAGTCACCACACCAAGGTGGTGATTATACAGTGGGCGGCCTCATTCTGTGCAAAATTAGATGTACCTGATTCTGTTGAAAAGTTAAGATGTGTCTAAGCCAGGTCAAGACTTTCCTCTTCTCTCAGGCATTTGGCAATATCTGAGGAGGCTGGGGTTGTTTTGTTTTGTTTTTGTAGTTTTTTTGAAGTGTTGAAGTGGTTTTTAAATGTACAGATTGTGTGTATGTTGTATGTTTTTGCTGTTTTAATTTTTGTATATTGTTTTTAATTGTTTTTAATCCTATGTAAACCGCCCAGAGAGCTTCGGCTATGGGGCGGTATACAAATGTAATAAATAAATAAAATAAATAAATAAGCCTACCCCTATGTAAAGTTAAGTTAGGCAGACTTAACTTTACATAGGATTGCAACCAGCTTTAATTCACTTTGCAAAGTTAAAATATGCTATTCAGAAATCACATTTTCATTTAAGGGTTAAAAAACTAAAGCCAGGTTTGCAAGCTGAAATCTATGCTATTGGAAGTCCTATTGGAAAAGTGGTTTACTTGCAAGTAAATATGGATAGGATAAGGCTTCAAGAGTCATGTTCTGTGTGCTTAAACAAAGCATCTGATCTGTCACGCAATACTTCCATATTTGATTAAAGAATGAATTAGTTACTGGATCATAAACTTCACAGCTATTTCAATTCAGCAGCTGTAATCTGGGAGTAAATACAGTTACAAATGAACCTATGGCTCTCCAGATGTGCTTGGACTCAAACTCCCATCAGTCCCAGCCATCATGGCCAATGGTCAGGAAAGATGGGTATTGTAGTCCAACGGGGGGGGGGGGTACAGATTCCACACCCTGAACTTAACAATGAAAGGAATGAATGTTGTTTCTCAGTTCTTAACCTGAGTACTTAGAAGAAAGTCCCATTTCTGATGCTGCCCCAGAGGGAAAGATCCAAGGGTGTTCGTCCACTAGCTCTATCGATGTTGTGCTAGCAGAAACCAATGCTTGTGCAACATCAATAGTGCTAGCAGATGGACACCATTGGATCTTCCCATAAAAAAGTTGCCTACACTGTTTCTTTTGTCACTGCATTTTTCAAGCATTTTGCAGTGGGATTTTCATTTCTGCGACTTTACCCCCAGGCACCTGGATTTTATTTGCCCTCTCTGCTTAAAGATTCACCATAACATGTATAAAATATATAATATGCATCCTGATTACACATCAAAACAGTGTAAATCTGCCTACTGCTCTGAACCCCCCCCATCAGCAATCATAATCCATCCCAGTAGTGCCATGTTTTATGCACTCCCAATCTGTATGGAAAACAACAAACTACCAGCATCATTTTAGTATTTGAAAGCGCTTCATGAATGTCAGTGAGATTATACTTGAACTTTCTAATTAAACTACTACTTGGCAGTCTCATGAAAGAATTTTCTTCCAAACAAGAAATTGTGATTGCTGAAGACAATTTTTTCGAAACCCAGAAACTAACAGCTAGTAAGAGGTCCCAGCATGTATCTCAGCTTTTGTGCCAGGTAATTTAAGCGCCTTAAGAAGCCGTCTCCAGCTAGATATCCTTCCAATTTAGTAAATTAAGAACGGGCCTTCAAATCACGACCTTTGAAACCTCAGAATCCACCTTAACATAGCATCCACAGTTCTACTTCATTCATTGAAGTTTTTGTTTGGATTGGATGGATTTCATTCTTTGTTTCCTTCAGTCAGAGCAATGCAAATTTTCTACAGCAATGAGGAGCAGAAAGTAATCTCCAGAAGTTTTGGACTTCAACACTCAGTATTCCTGATCATTAGCCATGCTGGCAGGGGCTTCTGGGAGTTGGAAGTCCAAAACATTTGGAGATTTATCTTCTGCCCATCCCTGATCTACAGATTGTGTACTGTGTGTGTATATGTCGATTTTGCCACTGTGTTGTGTCTGATGTTAGTTCTACTTAGAGTAGGCCCATTGAAATGAATGGGACTTCAGTTAGACTAACATTGGATACAACCCCTTATGTTATGCTTTTCACTTAACATTTAACTGGTATAGTGTAAGTGTATGAAAAGGGAAGGCCTGGTCCATGATTTCATGTTTGCAATGAACCCAAGAGGTGGCCTTAAAGTAAACCATGTTTCTGGAATTTAGGAACGGAGGCATATAGGACTAATAAAATATATACCTTGCATGTAAAAATCACAGCTTCAGCCGTAAACATTCAGTGATCTGAATGTTGCCCCTCACGACCTAATGCCACCTGCTCAATTGCCTTATAAATGGGTCCGGTATATAAGCGGCATCTCAGAAATGTGAAGTAAGGTTTAGCTGAAAAGTCAGTCTTCCAACCCTGCCAGTTTATTCAGTTTATCGGTGTACGGCTGGACTCGACAGTGGGAAGAGTGTTCCTCCCGCAGGACAGAGCTTTTGCTCTGCGCGACCTCTCACTCCGTCTACTGCACCTACCCCGAACATCAGCACTCACCACCCTAAGATTGTTGGGCCTCATGGCAGCGTGACGTGTTTACTATACAGAACCCAGAAAGCCAGCCAATTTCCTTATCTACGAATGTCCGGGAAGAATGCCAGGCCTTACTTGTTTACAGAGGTTTATTTACGGTTTGTGAATCCAATTACAAAGTGCCAGGGTCATGCCATTAGTTCCATCAGTCCAGTCGTCTAAGCCGAAGGTCAAACCAGGTTTCCGAATTCCAGATTCCAAAGCAACAGTCAGCCGGGTGTCCAGTCCACAGATTCTGATCCAAGATCATGGAGGAGGTCAAGAGCTGAAAACGTCGGTTGTTCTCAACGAACCTTAGCTTCTGCCTGCCTCCCTCTTTATACTCTGTTTGAGCCTGCTCACAGCTGCATGCAATTCCCTCGTTATCTTACTTAAGGCTTGCGTCAGCTGTGCTCTGTTTTCTCAGTCTCATACTTTGCCTTGTGGGCTTAGCTTTCTCCGCCCGTTTGAGCTGCCGCCTTTGCTGGGGAGTTACCGGACAAACTCCTTTAGACCCCGAGTCTTCCTCATTAGAAACGGGGTGGGGGAGGGTGGCTTTCCTGGGGCTCTTCTGAGGACCCTGCCTGCTGTTCCTCCTCCTCCGGTAAGTCCTGGGGAAGGGGTGGAGCTGCAGTTTCTGCCCCTTCTTCCTCCTCAGAGGAAGATTCTACAGCCTGCCTCATGACACAGCATCAGTATTCGTGGTCAGGTGGGCAGATTACGTATGCGTCCTCTACAGCAACTCCTGCTGCGGAAGTTCGACCCTACCATGAACCCCCGAAGAGTCATACCACCATCGGTACAGGACTCTCTGGGATGGTGGACAAACCTATCCAACCTTTCCTCGGGAATGCCATTTGTGGATCTGGGCCCGTCCAGGCACCTCACCACAGATGCCTCCCTATGAGGCTGGGGAGCCCAGTGCGACAACCTAAACATTCAAGAAAAGTAGTCACCTTTGGAGAGACACCTACATATAACCATGTTGGAACTCTTAGCAGTAAAAAGAGTGCTACACGCGTTCCAGGCATATCTACGAGGGCATCATGTTCAGGTCCTCTCAGACAACACCACTGTTGTCTGGTACCTCAACAAGGAGGGAGGCACATGCTCTGCTCCTTTACTTCAGCTCACCACAGATATCCTCCTCTGGGCAATTCCCCGGAAGATTCGACTCTCTGCGCTGCATATTGCTGGAACAGACAATGTTCAAGCGGACAACCTCAGCCGGAACTTCCTCGACACCCACGAGCGGCAGATGTCTCCGAGTGTCTTGAAGCGCCTCTTTGCCCGATGGGGTACTCCAGACATAGACCTCTTTGCAACACAGAACAATGCTGTCTGTCAAGCCTATTGCTCCAGGGCAGGGATAGGCCACTCGTCCCTAGGGGATGCCTTCACGCTGACTTGGAGTCCAGGCCTAATGTACATCTTCCCTCCCTTCCCTCTGATTACACAAGTTGTCACCAGGCTGTACAGACACTGCACGGATGCCATACTGATAGCCCCGTGGTGGCCCAGACAAGCATGGTTTGCCCCGCTTCTACAACTCGCAAATTGGCAGACGTGGCGCCTCCCCAACCCTCCGGATCTCTTGTTCAAGGATAATGGCAGGACCTTCCACCCAGACCTCAAAACCCTGAAGCTTACGGCATGGAGAATCCGACCAGATGGCAGAACCTGATTCTTCTGCAAGAGGTCAAATCCATCCTGGAGGCGGCTCGGAAGCCCTCTACCAGGATTTCTTACAACAGAAAATGGAATAAATTCCAACTCTTTGCGAAGGACAAGGACTTTGACCCTCAATCAGGGTCAATAGCGGATATTGTAACTTTCCTTTATTCCCTTCACACTTCAGGTCTAAAAGCCTCATCTATCAGAGTCTATTTAGCAGCCATCTCTGTGAACCATGACTTGGTAGATGGGTTCTCTGTTTTTTCACACCCAGTGTCTGAGACTTTCCTACGGGGTCTGCGCAACATTTTTCCTCCCTATCGTTTATTGGTCCCTCAATGGATCCTATCAGTAGTATTAAGCGCACTAACTGCTAAACCATTCGAGCCTTTGGCTACTACTGATATGCGTCTTCTAACTTTTAAAACGTTTTTTCTAGTAGCTATCACATCAGCTAGATGGGCTTCTGAGCTTACTATTTTAGTCATAGATCCTCCTTATACCCAGTTCTTTCGGGATAAGGTAATTTTAAGACCTAACCCCTCATTTACTCCCAAAGTTGTCTCCAGTTTCCATGTTAACCAAGACATCGTGTTGCCCACGTTTTTTCAAGCATCTTCTGATCCGTTGTGTGCTAAGCTGCACTCCTTGGATGTAAGACGGGCTTTGGCTTTCTATAAGTCTAGATCTGAGATGTTTCGTAAGTCCCACCAGCTATTCGTCTGTTATGGGGGAAAGAACAAAGGCCTGCCAGTGTCTTCTCAGCGTCTGTCCAGCTGGATTGTACAAACTATTTCGCTGGCCTATCAGTTAGTTGGTAAGGAGCCACCGCTCTCGGTCAGAGCGCACTCCACGAGAGGGCAAGCTGCATCCACCGCTCTGATCCGTGGTGTATCCGTCCCTGACCTGTGTAGAGCTGCTACCTGGTCTAATGTTTCCACCTTTGTTAAACATTACAAGTTGGACGTGAGGGCCAGACAGGACTGCACCTTTGGCAGAGCTGTGCTCTCTTCAGTTCTTCAATAAATGGGGCAGCGAGCCTACCCTCCGCCGGTAAGTTTTGCTTGTTATTTGCCCATATGTGTGATGCACAGAGACCACGAAGAAGAAATGCAGGTTGCTTACCTGTAACCGTAGTTCTTCGAGTGGTCATCTGTGCAGTCACACAACCCACCCACCGTCCCCTCTTGGCATCGCTTTTTTGATTGTCAAGACATTTACTATTGTGCATGCTCATGAATTGATAAATTTTTAAAATATATTCAGATACTGATCTCGGTCACGAGGCTATGCGGTCTCAGGGAACTGAGGTAAGCGGGAACCCGGAGCATGCGCAGTAGGACGGTGGGGGAGGGGTTCCCGCCAAAATCTAAGCTAGCTATAGAAGTTTCCCAAAGCGGGCTCAGCGCCGGCGCGAGCCCATATGTGTGACTGCACAGATGACCACTCGAAGAACTACGGTTACAGGTAAGCAACCTGCATTTTTCTCTTGTCGATATGTCCCTTTGCCCTGAGTTCTTACAACACAGAAAATAACATTCATGGTCATATGAGCATTCTTTTTCTAAATATGGTTTTATGTTAGCAAGAAAGAGTGCGGTTTTTAAATGTAATTATTTTTCATTTATATAGCATCATCACTGTGTATGGTACTTTACAAATTATTATTATTATTATTATTATTGTTATTATTATTATTATTATTATTATTATCTTTATTTGTATCCTGCCTTTTGCCCAATGCTGGGCCTCAAGGCGGCTTTACAAAATTAAAACAAAGACAGTATACAAAAGTTAAAAATATAATTAAATAGGTTTCAATATTAAAACATTTAAAACCTTTAAAATACGTAACACATTTTAACACATTTTAAAAGTACAAGACTATAGGTCCCTGCCCCAAGGGGCTTACATCTAAAATTTGATACAGGAAGGGGCTACAGAGGAAGGGCAGAAAAATGGAGGTAGAGGTAAACAGGAAGAAGATGCATGTATTTAAGTTATGCATACTTAGCCTTATGCATAGTATGGTGTGGGGATATTCATCATTATTTAGAATTCCTTTAGAAAGTCGTCATCCCCTCCCCCCATACTATAGAGAATGCATTAGTGTTGCAGAACAAAATTCTCTAGGCAGACTCATAATGGGCTGAATCCAGGATCTGCCTACTGTAAATGGAAGAGCCCCACTCATGAAAGGTGCCTCTGCCTGATTTGAAAGGATTCCCCCTCCCCCCCACACACTACAGCTCACCCCTTTCAGCAGGGCCCCACAACATTCTGTGTAACATTTTCAAAGGGATGGAAGGAGTGCCATGGGGAGGAGGGGACAGAGAGGTCTGTTTCCATCAATCCAGGGCTTGTATTTTGCCCTGTTTAGCCTGTGATGGCTGAGAATTGGTGCTGCGTTGTTTATATGATGCAACCAAGGTCACCACCTACTTTCCTTCATCTGTTGATGGTGACCTAGCTTTGGGTTGAGGCTGGGGGCATTCTGGGGGCAGATCGAGGACCAGGGTGGGTCACTGGAAGCACAGGCTGGGCAGGCGGAGGGGATGGGCTCGACGAGCTGAATGGCCATAGCTGCTGCAGCTTTTTCGGCCGGAACCCCCCCCCCCCCACGATCGAGGTTTGCTTTTCCCACCCATAGCTGCGATGCTGCAGGGTTTTGAGGGAGCGAGCGGCCAAAGCGGCATCATTTAGAAACACCCCCCAGGTTGCATGCGATTAAATCTGGACCCAACCAATGTGTGCATATCCATCTTTACCTGTCGGTCATGCCAGCTTTCCTTTGACTCTAGAGAATGAAAGGTCATTAGGATTCGGTATATAGGAGGATCACCAATGACCCATATCTTCTTTGGCCTCGTCTAGGATGGCCACTTATGAATTGACATGCATCACCAAAGAAGAGGACAAAAGAAGGCAGCAATTTGCATAAAATTAGCATACAATAATTTATATGTATAGATGGGAATTCAGAAATAATTTTTATAATTAAACAGAAATACAGCACATCTCACCATAGTGGGGAAGACTGGGTCCAGGTGACTTGTGTGCCTTGCTCAAGCCTGCTGTCCAGATGCTCATTGTTGATGGGCAACTTCAACGTCCAGGTCTCCCTTCTGATGGTTGTTTAATAATAATAATAATAATAATAATAATAATAATAATAATAATAAAATATTTATTACCCGCCTCTCCCTCTGGATCGAGGCAGGGAATACATAAAATTGATTAAAAGCATATAAAGTTAATGCATCATTAAAATCAACCAAGTCTTAAAATTTGGCTGGGTAGGCCTGCCGGAAAAGATCAGTCCTCATCACTCTCTTAAATTCTAGAAGACCGGTAAGTTGGCAGATCTCTTCCGGCAGGTCGTTCCACAGTCTGGAAGCAGCAGAAGAGAAGGACTGGACTGAACTGGCCTTCAAATAGTGGACACCTTCAAAATAGAGGGCAGTCCTCTGGCAGCCCATCAAATAGTGGGTTGTCCTCTAGAAAAGAGGACACATGAGCATCCTAGGATACACAAGTGCCACCAGGATCCTATTGCAGTATCCTACAAGCCATGTCCTGTTTTGATAGTTTCCTTTTCTTTTCCCCCTCTTCTTGTACATTTTTGCCATTCTATACAGTTGAGAGTAAGTCCCATTGAATTCAGAAGGGTGGGTATACTACCAAGTAAATATGCAGAGGATGGAGTAGCACACCTATGGTTAGAAGGGAAGGGGCAAGCTGTAAATGTGTCCTCCTGTGTATTTCTAAGCAGACAGCCAAAAACTGCACAAATGTTGCTTTGTGATGACAAGTTATTGCATGCAAGAAACGCCAGCTGCTGTCAAAGATCCTGCTCTTATGAATATTGCAGTGAGCGCTGATGTCTGATGATAGATTATAACCACTGATAATTTTTTCCCCTTTGGGTACCTCAGTGCATTGAATATGATCCTGCAGAGATTTTGTCTAATGCCATGGCAAATTAAAATCACCCACTTTCACATTCAGCTCACTCACAGATGATGGCCTCTCACGCTTTCATAGGAAGAGAAGTACTTCTGAGCCAATGAAATACGTATTCCTGGAGGATTTCATTTTTTCCAAGACACCATCGCTAAGTGAAGCACTTCATTAGCAAATGCGGTCTGTTTCATTGCCATCATCCATCCCAGGACTCTTGAGCAAATCTCACAGTTGGAAGATGGAATAGACACTGATGAAAAGGTTGAGGATCGGACAGGAAAACTCTGAAGGGCTGGTTCAGTGTTTTCATTGCCCTAGGCAGAGATGAATGGAGAGGGAGGGAGCTGCTGGCAATGGCATGTTGGGTAGGGTGCCCATTTGGAAAAGAGGACAGGGTTCCTGTATTTTAACAGTTGCATAGAAAAGGGAATTTCAGCAGGTGTCATTGTATGCATGCAGCACCTGGTGAAATTCCCTCTTCATCACAACAGTTAAAGCTGTAGGAGCCCTGCCCTCTTTTGTATCTGGTCACTCTACCATAGACCAGATACAAAGAGGGAAGGGCTCCTGCAGCTTTAACTGTTGTGATGAAGAGGGAATTTCACCAGGTGCTGCATGCATACAAATGACACCTGCTGAAGTTACCTTTTCTATACAGCTGTTAAAAATACAGGAGCCCCGTCCTCCTTTTCATATGGTCACCCTAATGTTGGGGAAAGCATTTGGGCTGGGGCAGAAGAAAGTATTAGCTCTTCTTCTTCCAGCCAAATGAAGGCATCTTTAGTCTCTGTTGGGTCTTCAACACAGCTGCTTTTCTCCCCAAAGGGGGAAAGATACAAATCCTTTCCCACTCAGAGAAACGCTGGTGGAAAGTTTTTGAGAAGGAAAACAGCCTGACAAGAACAGGTTAAATACCTCATTCTGTCTCTGTGATTGCTTTTCTTTTTTTCAAAGTCAGGACAAAGTCAGGTGTAGTTCCGCCCTTTTTGAAGGGCTGCCCTGTCCAATTCTGGCTTAAGGATAAAAAACCACCAGAAGAAAAAAACCTGGGCTTTGAAGTTGCGCAACAGCAACACCTGGACAGCAACAGGCAGGCACAATGGTTGCCTAGTTACACAAGGCATTTGTTGTGCATTCATCATTCCCTACTCATGGTTGTTTACAGGTTCTTTAGATGATGATGTTACCCTCTAGTTTCACTTCTGTGTTTAAAGAGTACTTTTGGCAAGTGCTTTTAGAGCAGTGAAAGTGCAGTATTTTATTGTAAAATGAAAAGATTTTTTTTTTACTTGTATTATATTTGCACTATTCCACTATACCTTAGTGCCGCCTAGAGGTTATGTATCATAAAAGCAGAAAAGGAAACATTCCTAGTGTAGTTCTTGGACCTTAGTTCTGCAATGAAACCAAAAGTGCATATAGTCGATTAACAGCCTTGTGTAGAAAAGCTTGGTGTCTTCCACATTATGGTGAGATATACTGTATTTTTATTTAAATTATAGTAATTATTTCAAAATTTGTATCTATACTTATAAATTAGCATATGCAAATATTATGCAAAACAGTTCCTCTTTTGTCCTTTTTTCTTGTAATACATTTTCTCTTTTTAGGCAATTCATAAGTGGCTACCCTTCCCAAGACCCATGAGGTTATAAAAAAATAGAAACCTGAACAAAAGATATGCTTACACGTGCAACAGAGTGAATGACTGCTTCAGATCTGCAAAGCCCATTGCAGTAGTCCTGGAGTAGAATTTAAGATCTACTGTGTACTTCAAATCAACTCATTGTACAATTCATTAGCTAAACTCAATGAATTCTCACTTTTCTGCTGTAAATACTCATTCCAACAGACATTGTTTTGAAACATGTCCAGCTGTCTTTAGTAACTAAATATGAATTTTACTACATCTATAAAAAAAAATAGCAGATCTTGTGCCCCAACATCATTACCATATCAAAGGCCTAGACAGGATATGGAACAGTAGAACTCCTAATGGGAAGATGACTAGAAGCTTCAAAGCAATTTCATTTAGCGAAGTAGGCGTTCTGAATGGGATGTACGAAGCTGAGTATTACTGAGAGGGTGAAGGGACTGAAGAGGTTTATAGTTATGCAGACTCATTGGTTAAATTACTCAGCAGAAAGTCCATCAGGTTTATAGAAGCAAGAAAACAGTGGAAGATATATTACGTTAATAAAAAGTGCAATTGTGTAAGTATTTGGGAAAGGAAATAAATCCAGTAGAGTTTTCTATTTGGGGATGCTAGCCTGTGCAGTTGTCTTTATAATCGTAATAAATACAAGAAGTTGCAAGCAGTAATGGACAATAACTCTGAATTTGCTCATTTAGAGCTACAATAATGAACAATTACTGCTATGAAGCATAATAAAAGCTTTAATGCACAGAATAATAACAAGAAAATACTGTTTGATTAAAACAAGAATTTGCTGTTCTTATATTCCTGTAGTACTGTTGAATTCTTAGTTCTTATAATATTGTTGACTTCTTAGACAGATACTCCGGAAATACGTGATCCGTTTCTGGACTTCATCAGTAATAGCAATGTATACATGAAGGAGATTTAAAAAGCCCCGTTCCATTCTGACATCCGTGAAGGCACACGCACTGATAAATATAATAAATACTCATAAATATATTCAACAAGGGGGCTGTCTTCATGGTACTGGGTTGGCGCCTGCCTCCCTCTTCAACCCCGTGCTTTCCCTCTCCTGGGGTGACGTTGGGTAATCCCAAAGTCAAGAAGGGAGCACAGGATTTTTGGGCAGCCATCCAGGTCACAGAGCCGCCCCCACCCTCTTCTTGGCGGAAGGTGACCAATCGCTGGTTGCCTTCATCCAAGCTCCGCCCTTGGGTGGGCCCCAAATTGGCCGTGGAGCATTACACGGCAGAAGTGCCATGTTGATATTGCTCCCTTTGAAAAGGTCAGGGTAAATCCCAGACCTTTTCAAAATGCAGCGTTGCAGAGAAGCCCCCGCAGTGGCTGTGAACCTGCACCTGTGTCATCTAACTAAAAGGCACAGATCAACAGCAACTGGGGGCTTTCCCCACGGGTAGACAGCCCCAAGAACACAATTACTATTAGATTTTGGGGTACCTGACAAGCCTTGTGGTAGCCACTTCCTCCAGAAAGCATTGCCTCCCTTAGTTCATTCTTTAACTTTTTCTCCCACCCTTATAGTACTAGAACACAGATTAATCACAAACAACCCAGAGTTCTCAACCCAATAATAAACCATGGGTTCTCTTCATGAGTTGTTCCTGGCTCACAAACCACAGTTGGTTAGTGTGACTGAGTTCAGGTAACAGGATAACCCACATTTCAACAACACCCCTTGAGTGTAGGTTATTGTGTTGGGTGAATTCAGTGTATCTTCACCAATAGAAATGTGGCTGGTAGGGTACATAAACTATGGAATAGCCTCCCAAAAGAGTTTCATCATTCCCCCTCTTTGTCTGACTTTAAAGAGGTCTTTAAGGGTGCAATCCTCTGCTCGTTTAGACAGAAAAAAGCCCTACAACTCCCAGTATTCCCCAGCCAGCATTTAATACAAGTGCTGACTAGGGAATATTAAGAGTTGTAGGACCTTTTTCTATCTAAAGGTGCATAGGGTTGAGCCGTAAGCCTATTCAGTTCTGGAGGACATATTTTAATAGAGCCAATGGTACTCTTATATGTTGTAACAGGTGCATTTAAATTATTTGTTGCTTTTTTATTGCTATTCATTTTTAAAATTATTAAGTGTGTTTAAATTTTTTGTTTCGCTGTTATATTGTTATTTGAACCACTTTGAATTGGATTGTATCATAAAATCAGGATACAGGAGCCCAAATAAATACATAAATATAATATTATCTATGAACTTAATGTACACCAATGCTATGACAACAAAGCATTTTAAACAGTACGTCTTTTGACATTTCTCATACCAACAGTTTATACAATCAGCAGAATAAAGTAGTAAAAGTTTTCCTGGGACTGTACGATTTAATGCTGCAGGGGAGGGATTCATAGTTGAATAGCCTTCCATGACGTGGAATCTCTCTGTATGCAAAAAGTAACCTTTCTGCAGGCATACTGTATTTTATTTGTACAGGCAGTTTGTCCCTGCCTCAAATGTGCAACATCAGAGTGCAGCGCCCCCCTCCGCAAAGATATACTGATTTTCAGTGTCTTTCGTGGCTGCAAATGGCCGCACCAGAAGTTGAGTCCTTTTGTGTCACCCTTCTGGAAAGTAAAGTATTTGTCAGTACCGCACAACAGCCGGTTCTGCTCTCCACTTTCTCTACACAGCCCCATACTGCAGAGAGTCCTGTCATATTTCAGCAACAGAGCACTTGGCTTCTTGAAGCGCAAACATTTTGGCTTTACACAGCTGAGTGATATTTCAATATCACTGAATATAAATGAGAAGCAATGCATGTGGGAAATCATGGCATTTGTAACCAAGTTGAAAACATTTGTGTTCTATTTACTTTTTACTATAGCTCTGGAGGTTCTGATAGAATTTCATTTCACTGTTTGATCTCCTCTGATTAGGTTTGCTTTGGGTATTTTTGTGTGACCAGTCTTACAGGATTTGAAAAACAATCAATAATGTAATTGTGACACATCTAAGAGTCCCCCAAAGCGCATTAGCACCTATTGGACACAGAGTCCGGACTTTCCATAAGACTGCTAGTTGCTACCATCTACTAATTTATAATAGCTCCTCCAATGAAGGGGCCATCCAATGAAGCTGATTGGCGGGAGATTCAGGACAGATAAAATGAAGTACTTCTTTACACAACATGTTTCCCAGCTATTTTCAGCTGGGAAACATGAGCGGAAAGGTGCTATTGCACTCATGTCCAACTTGTGGATAGTTGGTTGGCTACTGTGTGAACAGAATGCTGGACTAGATGGATCTTTGTTCTGATCCAGCATGGCTCCTCTTATGTTCTTAGCATCTAGAGACCCATTATACAACCATTGGATGCCCCTACCAATAACTGATGGTGTGGATGCTGTCTGTTAAAACAATAGCCTATTTGCTGCAGTATCTTGTCTGCAGTTCCATCATGATTTCAAAGGAAAATTATAACAGCCTGGTTCTAACAGGGTATTCCAGTTTCATACCAGTTTCTGGTAACAATCATCAGGGGGCTGTCTATACGGGTTAAAAGCCCTGCAGTGGCTGTGCAGTGGTGTTGTGTCATTTATACAAAGCAGCAGCCACCTTGTAGACACCGCGGGGCTTTCCCATGAAGCTGCACATTGGAAAAGTCAGGGACTTACCCTGACATTTTCTGCCAGAGTGAGGTCACTATAGCTCTTCTCCCATCTGACCTCGCTGCACCTGGGGTGTTCCTGGGCGGAAGGTAAACTCTGATTGGTCGCCAGGAGTCAGGTGAGGGGCAGGGGGCAGGCCTGACAAGCCAAATAGCCACCAGAAAGCCCGCACTGCCTCCTCCAGTGGGGATTACTTGCCGCCATCCTGCAGCAGTGATACCACAGGGTTCGGCAGCAGAGTGGCACCAACGCAGTGCTGTGAAGGCAGGGTCAGGGTATCCTCAGCAACAGAACATACACCCTGACAAAACTGGTTAAAAGAAATCTTGCAAGGGTGGTTCTCCTGGTGCTTGGGGGAGAGTGGAAAACTATTTGGGGCATATTTGGAGAACCTCCCCTTCCAGGTGTGCAAGATATTTATCAAGAGTGTTGAACCTCTTTTGGCTCAAGGGCCAAATCCCATTTTTAATTATTTATTACATTTCTATAGCACCCAATAGCTGAAGCTCTCTGGGTGGTTCACAACAATTAAACTCATAAAATATAACATGCTAAAACATAGAAGTTTAAAGCTACAGTATAAAACCAAAATGAAAAATAATGAAAAGCTCAGGGAGGGGGCATTCCAGTGGTGAATGGGGCTTAACGCAAAAGCAGTATATTTTAGCTTAAAGCCTTTTCTGCCAGTAAGTAAGGGAAAGCATTTCAATTTTTTAGGATGGAGGAAAAACTACACAAAAGCTGAGAAGCCACTAAATGATTGGTGGTCGAAGGAAAAGGGAGGGCTGGATTGGGACCCCAAATGGGTTGGATTTTGACCCTGGGCCTGACTTTCTGTACACCTGACATATATAAAAATCCAAACAAAAACAGGACCAGCGGATCATGGCAATTCAAGAAATGAATGTACAACAATACTCATAGTTGAAATATTTCATGCAAATATCAAATAATGTTTTATTGGCTCATCTGAGCTTGACAATGAGCAAAAACCTTACTCAATGAGCTGGTGGATTGATAATTAATTCACCAACAATAATAAACTATTAATAAACTTTTTATTAAATTGTACATAAACAAATAATGAAGCGGATTACACAATTCCGGAGTTGCCGTCTGTTATTGCTTGTCATTGTAGCTCCAATTGAGCAAACATTTGTATTAGTACAGAGATAATATTAATTCTTGTGTGTTAAAATATAATTCATTATTTGTTTATGTACAATTTTATAAAAAGTTTATTCATAGTTTATTGTTGCTGGTGAATTGATTATCAATCCACCAGCCATTCAAGACAAATCTCCCATGTCATTAATAATTTGAGGAGATTATAGTTACCTCTAAAAAACTGCACCTCATCTCAAATCTTGTTTGGGTCATTTTTTGCAACATGAGTTACCTTTTCAGCTCATTTTACATATATCAAGAATAAAGCTTGTATTCTTGAATATACCTTACAGTATTATCTAATGATTCATCTTTGTTCACATGAATATCACCTACATTCACACTTTATTTCTAACCCCTCTTTCATAATTACAAAATATCAAAGAACCTAGAAACATATTTCCAATTCAGAAGCAAACACTAACATCTAGAATGTTATGTAATTCTACAAGTCTACAAAATGCAGCAAGTTTGAAATGAACTAGCACACATATTTATTATAATCGTTTGGTTAAAATAAAACGAGCATGTCAGACAATACATGTGAGTGTATACAGGACAACATACAAGTGAATCTCAGCAACATGGCTTTGAACTAAAATTTATATTAGCTTTCTTTTCTTAAAATTGCTTTAAATTCTGGAACTACAGCACAACTTTTTTTAATGGCCAGGCCAAGAGCTTTCAGTGAACCAAGGAATCTATTTTGTATAATATGGATGGTGTTTCTGAGGAAGGTAATTAAAAGACCTAAAACTTTGAGTTCAGAAAACCATAGATAAGCAGGATATTCCCAAGTTCAAATATTCAGTTTTAATATCTTCCTCGTCTTTGGAATGGGTTGGGAAAACGCCATAAAGGTAGCAACACTATTACAGGCAGGTGTCAGTTTCCATGCTCAGAGATGAAAAGCACCATCAATAAAAAGGGAGGAAATGAAGACCAAAAAGAGAGGGGGGAAAATCAAAGTGAACATTTAAAAGCCACTTCTTTCATAACTAGTAGTCCTCCATGGCAAATATTGCATGCATGACCTTCCCTCACATGAGTTAGACAAAGTTGGTATTCCATCCTCTATGGAACCATCCATTTCTTTTCATGAGGAAAGGTTTGAAAAAACAGACCGCTGGGAAGAAATACTACAGACTTCTAAATTAGTGAAGGAACTCCCAGCATCGCTGGTGTATTCTGGGTAGGAAGAACTGGAAGAGATTATGTTCTTCAGCCTCTGAAGTGCAATGATCAATAGCAAAAGAAGAAATGCCAAAAGGCTGAGGAATATTGAGACATAGACATAGACATTAGACATGCGTCCAGAAGATGAATCCATGGATGTCGAGAGAGAGGTGGGATACAGCTCCAGAAAAGTTCCATTTTCCATATTTCCTATTAATCCAGACGTGGGGCTGAGTTCTGACATTTTTTTAAAAAAATGTATGAGTTGTATAATAAAACCAAAAACACCTAGTAGTCAATAACAGCTTTCCATAAAATCATTGCCATATTGAGCCATCCTGTGACGACAGTTATCCTTCACTTCTTAAGTCAGAATTAATCTGTATTGTGTTACCTTTTGGTGCTGTAAGGGAAATAAAAAGGAAGAAAAATCAATTAGACAATTGAGTTCAACAGACAATTTCTGGTAACACTTTCGTTTGATTCAATACCAAAAAATGTAAAAGCCCATGATCTCTGCTTCACATTTTGATCATTTTCGTAGGTAAGCGATTAAAGTAAAATTGGCACATACGATTTTGAATGGAATTTTTAACTGGAATCTGCCAAGTCCAAAAATCCAGAATCAAAATCTAAGTGTTGTGTACTCTCATATCTCTTGAAATCCACTCAGAATAAGGCTACACTCCTATACATACTTAACTGCGAGTAAGTCCCATTGAATACAATAGTACTTTCTTCTGAGTAGACAGGTGGAGGATTGCTCCGTAAGCAGATTTCGCTGAACTCAATTGTTTGCAGTGATTTTATCATTTTCTGTTATGTTTGTAAATATAGAGCTGCTACTCAATCAATCAATAATTCCCTCTCATGTTTGGAGAAGCCATGCCAGCTGGGGGTGATGGGAACTGTAGTTCAACATATTTGGATAGCTCAGGTTTGTGGAGGAACCATTCCTTCAAAATGTATGATTTCCAAAAAAAGAGAGAGAAAAGAACCCCTCCCCAACCCCAGATCATTAGCATACTGATTATGACCTGTTGAGGGTGGGGGGATAGTGCTCAATAAATCCTGGGGGGGAAGCTTCAAATGTCTTTTGATTCTGGACAAAATCTAAGCAAAGAATGAAAAAATTCTCTTTCAAATGTTAAGCTCATAACCCTCAAGCAAGATTCATTTGCATGGCAATGGTTGACAAATCTGCCACCAGGATGGTATAATATTTGCTTTTCTCTCTTAAGTAAACAGAACCAAGTGTTAGTTTGCATTCATAAACAATGCATGTCTTATTCCTCTAACAGCATACCCACAGTTAAAATGCAAACATGAATTACCTTGAATGAACTGACTTGAGTAACATTCCCTCATTCAAAATCTAAGAGGAAGTTTACACAGCCATTTTTTAAGGGGGCTGGGGGAAAGTTACCAGATGGTGATCTGTGGTGAAGACTCACATGGCTGGGTTCACACAACATGCTAACCTACCCAGTGTGGGCTGTTGTCGAACTGTGGCTTAACATGCTGTCTGAATGCAGTGCATTTTCTGCACAGTGGCCATGGGTTCTCAAGGTGTGTTGTGTGACCTGGTTTTCATGTAACAAGAAGCCACTGTGAGTGAACTTTCTCACAGGGCTTTTCATCACAGACATATCCAATATTTTTAATATCCAAGCTGCAGAGGGTTCACACTGCAGCTTGTTGTTACATATATATCCAGTGAAGCTAGGTTGTTGTGGTGGTTGAAAAACCACCCAGAATCCATGGGCTCTTTTGGGGTTGTGGGTGGCTTGTTAATCACCCCAACAACCCCTCTTGCCAGGTTCACACATAACAACAAGCGATGGCATGCCCCCATTGTGCCTGAATATTCAAAATGGCAGCTGCTGCCACAACAAAAAGCCCCGCAGGAAAATTCATCCATGGTGGTTTCTCATTACATGCAAACCAGACCAATCAGTTCCCACCATATTTTGAAACAATTTACAAGTTACATACTCAAACTCCTTAAATAGGTTTGTTTCCTTTACTTTGTGTTAAAATAGTAGCCCTTAAGGCATTCACCTGACACATTATTAGAATAGCATGAGGGGAATCGTGCTCATTGATCCAACCTTCTTCCTCACATTTGTGTCACTTAGGGCTATCATCTTCCATCGCTCAGTGTTCTAGACTGGGCAAAGAACCTACAGCAGGCAGGCATTTGCCCTCCAATGCATGGACAGGGTGGTCAAAGAGAACAAAAGAAGACACCATTTGCATAACATTGGTATGGGCATGTTTATATGTAGACATGCAACTTTAGAAATAATTAATATAATTTAAATAAAACATTAAAAACCTCTCACCATAGTGGAGAAGGCTGACTAGGAGCATCTCTACATTAATCACATTGCTTACCCGGGGGGTGGGGGGTTGTGCTTCCTGCTTTTTGGCGCAATTGTTATAGACTGCATAACGTGGGCAGAGAGGGGCAACCACATGGTTTAAATGGAACAGAATTGAATACTTCCCTCTGTTCGCTTCAATGAGACAGCTCCATCTAGTGGCAGATGATCATGCTTTTTCAGGATGCTACCATTTTAAAGGTGGTTCTTTTCATGGCAGAATTTCCAGGGGATACTGTGGGAGACGTCCTGGTCATTGACAGTGTCTGGAAATTTTTATGAGTGGCCAATCATGAGTGAGCAACAAATCGTCCGTTTAGAGGAGCCCCAAGTGACCAATGTGGTTGTCCAAATGCCAAGTGTTGATGGGCATTTTCAACCCCCTCCCCCTGCTCTTCTTATAGTCCTTTGACTTTTAACCAAGCTTAGATTGGACGCTTCTTCAAGTAGAGGACACCTTCAAATAGAGGACTGTCCTCTGCTAGCTCTACAAAATGTAAGACTCTTCTCTATAAAGTAGGACACCTGACCACCCTAGAAGGATATTGGAACAGGGCTAGCATTGTGCCAAATTTTCAGGAAGTGTTCCCCCCCCACCCTGTGAAAACATGTTTACTCCAAACCCAAGTTTCACTGTTTCATACTCCACCCCTTTTTTGCACTTGTTTGCTGTCATTCTTCCCCTCAACAACCCTTAAAAAAACAACCTTGGCAGGACTGCTCCTTAGGGAGAAGAGGGAGGCTGAAGCTCTCTGTCTTGCCTGCTGCACTTGAATTTCATGGCCTGCCAGTGCTACAGAGCAGGGCTTTTGTCCTAATCTAGTTCTACTCACATCAACAGTCTAATATCAATTTGTTCTTGGGCTCTTTATGTTCAATCCTCTCATTTCAGCAAAAGTGTTCAAAATGCAACATGGGAGTTCAGGTGCAAACGTTCCCAAAATCTACCTTGTCCTGATATGACTAAGCTTTGGAGCAAGTGTGACAATCATTACAGATCCAAATATTAGATAGTGTGCCACATGTCTGTGTGTATTTTGCTCCTAGTCTACTCTGCTGAAGAGCAGATAGCATCGCACAAGGCAGGCAGCTGTACAGGCCAGAATTTATGCCATAGACCAGCCTTCCCTCCAGATGCCTTGATCTACAACTCCCATAATTCTCTGCCACATGGCTGCTGAGGGTTGTGGGAGTTGTAGGCCCACACAGTTGAAGGACACCACATTGGGGAAGGCTGGCTGCAAGTTTGGACTGTCCTTGGAGTGTGACTATGGGGACTGTCATGGCTATCCTGCTTGTGTCCATATCACGACCCAAACTATCCGAGCCTCTTGTTCAATTCGTCACTCAGTCACAAAGCTCTCTGCAAGACTTTGGACCAGTGCCATTCTCTCTCAGCCTAACCTACCTTATAATATTGTGGTGAGGATAACAGGGATAAAACCTTATAAGTCATCCTGAGCTCTTGGGAAGAAAGATGGGCTAAACATGAAGTAAATAAAGTTAAAATAATCCTTCTATGCTTCCACAAAGATGTGCCAACAGTGCAACCCATAATGCTCTACCATTGTTTAACACTTTTCTTTCCGGTTGGGTCCTCGAGGGTGGGGAAAGTGTGGCCTACACCTCTCATCAGCCCTAAGCAGCATAGCCAATGGTCAGGGGTTATGGGAGTTCTAGTCCAACAACATCTGGAGAGCCACACATTAACCATCCCTGTTCTAACATAAATTAAAGATCTTGATCTTCAAGATGCCAACACTTTCTGTAGCTGTGAGAAAAGCAAGATTCTATGAATAACCATCAAGATGCATGTTTCCTGCATGCTATTGTTCATGCCTTCATTCCTCTGGTGGATGGAAAGATGCCTCAGCTGACACCTATTGAGAGTGCTAAAGAATGTGCCTCACCAACTCCGTAAGTATGTGCATAAAACAACCGTCATGTTGTAATAGTCATCTAACAGCAGGGACCCTGACATCAATCTGTAAATAGATCCAGTGGTGTAGAGGTAAATGTTGAAGTGCAGGTGCTTATGATTACAGTCCCCACAGCCACACCCTGAAGGACAGTCCAAAATTGCAGGCAGCCATGTTGAGTCATAGGAGTTCGCATCTGCTAGGAGCAGGTCTTCTGTAAAGCGAACGAGTCTTAACTGCCCATTCAAAACCAGGACACCACAAAATACTCTATATTGCAACAAGGAACAATATATAGTTGCTGGGAAGATTCATTTGTTCCCAGCTTCTATGATGATTGCAGAGGGACCAAGGAATTCTGAGGGGGGTTGCAGATGACATCAGAGTCCCTGCTAATAAAAAAAGTTCTGGCGCTGCATCCCTGTGAGTCCTGGCTCCAGATGTCATTAAAACTGCAGCTAAATAATTTATAGTTAAGGTATCTATCTATCTATCTATCTATCTATCTATCTATCTATCATCTATCTATCTATCTATCTATCTATCTATCTATCTATCTATCTATCATGATTTCATTGCTGTGTCAACTCTAGTGTTCACTGTATTCATCCTGGACTAGTTGAAAAAGAAGTAATTGTATGAAGTCTCATTATTGGTGCAGCCAGCATGACCAATAGTCAAGGATGTTGAGGATTATAGTCCAAAAACATGTGGAGGCACTGGGTTGGATATGCCCGCCTTAGACTGTATATGGGGGATACACATTTGAATGTGCATTTCATTGAAAGCAATGTAGTGCCACAGACAGAAGGCACCCCCACTTTCAGATGCTTTTTCTCCACCACTGTCTTTCCTTCCCATCTCTCACAAAAATAAGAATTATCAGGTTGGATCAAACGCAAGTTTATATAGTCTGCTTCCAAACATGGCAACAGGGATTGTTCTGGCATCAACACACGCTGGGCTATGTGTCTATCCAGGCAATTAAACTCGCATCTGATCCACTTTTGTAACTCAAATCTTCACCTTTATTTGACTTAACATAAACAGCAATAAATACAGGAAGAATACTTAATAGTAGAAGGATGAGGGAAGGATGAAATGGCTGAATGAGATGAAGTGGATAGATGAGATGAAGTAGATTGCTGCTTCCCAGCCATCCTCCGCCATGGCAGCGGCATTGGCTTGCAAGGCCACTGACTATGTGCGAAGCAAGGACTTCAGGGATGACCTCATGAGTACGCACTTTTGGGGTCCCATGGCGAACTGAGGATTGCCTGTTGCTGCTATCAGTGACATGAAGAAATCGCCAGAGATCATCAGTGGCCGAATGACATTTGCACTTTGCTGTTACTCATTGGCTGAATTCGGATGACACAATAAGCAACTGGGGGGGGGGGAGGAAACAATCGTCAGTTGTATTGACTATCGTGTCATCCGAATGCTGCCATAGTCAACTCAGCGCTGATCCTAATCCACACCACAGTTGATTACTTATTACCATGTTGTGTGGGGAGTACCCCCTAGATGAACAACTGTAAAGTTGATTATTACCCCACCATTGACTATCGTGTTGTCCGAATTCAGCCATTGACTTTCATGAGGTTTGCATACAAGGTGCAGCCCAGGAACTGGTTGCTGTTTGCTTGTCACTTTACTAATGAGTTCGCACAACTTATACAAGGTGGAAGATTGATCAAATACAACCTGGAATGGATATTGTATGTAATCTGTTTTTATGCGTTTTATGCTTTTAAATTTTGTATATTGTTTTTTAATGTTCAGTGTTTTTAATCTTTGGAAACCGCCCAGACAGCTTCGGCTATGGGGTGGTATATAAATGTAAATCATCATCATCATCATCATCATCAGAAGTCACCGGCATCACATCAAAAATTATACAGAAAACCTTCAGAAACTGGGCCTACCAAAATACATCCACACCAACATCCAGAAAGCAGTCATACTTAAAACATGCTCAATTGTTAGGAAATTCCTGAATCTGTAGAAGACAGCATGACTTGGCAAAGCCCATCATGTCCGTCTAGAAAAACTGCCACGAACGAGAAAGAGATGCAATAATAATAATAGATTAATAGAGTGAAAAGGCAATATAAGGCCAGGCCTTCGGGCTGCAGTCCCAAAGCAGCAGCAGAGAACTAGGCCTGAGAGAGGTTTCTTCCAACTGAGGAAGAGCTGGTGCAAACCAGATAGGAGGAAGTTCTCCTAAAGCGAATGAAACAGTGCATGGCATTAAAACCTGATCAGCTACTAACAGATACATAGGGAGTAAACTAAAGCAATTTCCAATGCCAAGCCTGAGATGCAACATAACAAATAACATAAGGCCCAATTGGGGCAGGACAGGGATGCCTCTAGGAGCTCACCATCAAGGAATGGTAGTGGTAGCTTCCTCCTGTTATTTAGTATTAATATTTATTTATTTATTTACATATACTATTTATTCTATTTATATCCCACCTTGCTGCCCAAAGCTGGTGCTCAAGTTGGCTAATGGCATCTGATATGCCAAGATATATTGCCTCTGTACAAGGATCCTTCATTTAGTTGTTAGCCATTGATAGACCTATCCTCCATAATTTGATGCTAAATTGTTCTTTAAAAAAAAGAGACAAAGACAAAAAAAAAAGACAAATCTGTCTAAGCTAGAGATCATTGCCATATCATGTGGCAATGCATTAAGAACATAAGAAGAGCCATGCTGGATCAGACCAAACGTCCATCTAGACCATCAGACCAAAGGTCCATCTTCCCACAGTGGCCAACCAACTGTCGACCAGGGACCTACAAGCAGGACATGGTGCAAGAGCACCCTCCCACCCATGTTCCTAAACCTACTACCAATCATTTCATTGGGGGCCCCAAATCATATTATATGACAGGAACAAAAACAACAAAAACTGTTCTCTGTGACTTCATTGCAGGCTTAAACCTTGGCACCTTTGATTTTTAGAAATTAAGAAACCAGCAAGTCATTTTCAAATCTTCAGACCAGGGCACAGGACCATATTTAGAGACAGATGGTCACCAGTGCCAACTGTGCTGGGAGTGGGAACTGTGTAACAAGGGCCTCCAGAGCCCACTCTTCAGCCTCTTAACTCCCATGCATGCCACCAATATTCTGGGCCTTCTACCACTCAGTCCAGCCAGGCTCTGAAGGGCTCAGCCTAAGATGGTCCGCTGACCTTCTAACACAATTGAAAAGCACCAAGCCCTATAAAGCTCTTTCTTTTAGGGAAACCTGTCAATATGAGCAACTTATTGCATCCAGTAACAACAAAAACTCTCTCACTTTGACTCCTACCTGCCTTGCCTTGCCCCAGTCATGCCTCTATCCAATCTGGTATTTCATCTCCAGCCTATGGATGACGGACGATGTCTTCTGCCTCCAACGCTCTGTAGACAAACCTGTACCAGACCTCACAACCATGTCTCCTGCCTCTGGCCCACCAAATGTCACAATAACAGACCTGAGAGCCTGATATTGACAGTCTACTCAATTATCCACTCATCAGCTGAAACAGAAAAATAGGAGGGTGTTGTTGCACCATGTCCTGCTTTGTTGGTCCCTGGTCGAGAGCTAGTTGGCCACTGTGTGAACAGAGTGCTGGACTAGATGGACCCTCGGTCTGATCCAGCATGGCACTTCTTATGTTCTTATGTACTTGTAAAACTGGCCATACTGAACTGTGTGGGCAGCATCCTATCAGTGCCTATTCAATAAATGGGTGTGTGTGTGTGTGTGTGTGTGTGTGTGAGAGAGAGAGAGAGAGAGAGAGAGAAATTGATCAGATCCATGCATACAAAATGTGCATCATGAAATGGACTATCAATGCAATAAAAATAAAATAAAGGTATCTGAAATGTGAAGAAACGGAAGTGTGTGCACACATGCGTGCAAAAGACATTTCTCCTCTGGGACATCACTTGGTCTAGGACCAAATGTATTTTCTGTTTGCCTTTAAAAGTAGAAATACATCTGGTTCATTGGAAAGTTCTCTGATTTAAATCATTCTTTGAATGACATCTATCGGAATGTCTACTTATTAAGAAAAAAAGCAGAATATACTGTTTCAAAATAATGCAGACTGAGTCCAGTCTTCTGACTTAGTCAAACCAGAGAGGGTGAGCAGCATTTAAGAGACAGACGTGATTCCAGAAAGGAGAGTCTCATATAAGCTACTGATGGGATCATGTCAATCTCAGCTCTACATACTGCAGAAAATGTGAGTGTTCTTTCAGATAACCTTGGTTGCACGCTGCTATAAAGTCCCTTACATTTTCATTGCCTGTGGTTCTTCTCTATGCATAACTTGATTTTATCACCCCATTTATCCATCAGCCATTGTGCAAAATGCAACTGCAGAGGCTTTATTTGCAGCGCTTAGGCTCTAAGAATTATACCGAAGGCAGAAAGGACCATTCCTGGAAAATGGCTTTTCGTTCAATAAATGTACATGTGTTACAGCAGGGACAGACAACCTAGTGCCTTCCAGATGTTTTGAACTATGACTCCAATAAGCCCCAGCCAATATGGCCAATGGTCAGGGATTATGGTAGTTGTAGTCCAGTTGTCTGCCCATGCGCTACAGAGCCCTGTCCAGTGCCTTCCAGTCAGGATCAAAACAGAATAGAATGAGACCTCAGAGGAGGACCTTAGCACCACCCATAGGACCTATGGGGATCAATGAGAGTAGCAAAGACTAACATCCCAACCCTCAAGACGACAACCCAGGGAAGTGCCTCATTTGGGGAGGGCTGAACATTTGGGGACCAACTAACTAGTCTTATCCTTCCAGCTCCAAATGCTCCAAAATCACATCCAGGACCTAAGGAGCAGAGACAGCAGTGAGTCAAAGCAAAGGCCCAGACCACAAGGTGCAGGGTCCATCTGGCAGTATGAGGCCTCCCTTCCCTGAACCCTACTGGGGATAGGGAAGTTGAACTAACACATCTCCAGAACAGGGCCCTGCTAATGTTCCAGGAAGGGGTAGAGCAAGAGAAATGGGTTACCAAGCTGTTTATTTGGTACCTAGCAGTTTGTTGGTGCAACATCTCATCTGGCTTAGCTAAGATGAGTTCAATGCAACTCTGTAGCTGGACAGCTCCCTTGATTTCATTTGTAAAAAATCAATGGATGAAAGGATCTGGTTCATACTTGGCATGCCTAAAGCCCTATCTAAGAGCTATCATCATTCTAAGTCTTTATCTTTAAAAATGAGGGAGCTGTAAGCATTTTAGTTAATTCCCATTGACTGTAATTTCCTGGCGGAAAAGACCCGCTCTGCACACCCCTATTGTCTAGTATTACAACGTTTCATTGGCTGGGTGCCATTTCTGTGGACAATGAGGGTGGGGTTGGAGCAGCAAAAGTCCACTCAACTGACTCAGCACAAGCCTGCGTGCTGGAGAAGGAGAATCACCCCACCCTCCTTTTTGTCAGTAACTACACACACCCAAAAAAGGACATGGGGCAATACATGGGGGCAGAAGAGTGTTTCAATACTGCTTGGAGGAAATGAACTGAACTTTCCCCACTCTAGGAAAACACACAAAAAATGGAGGAGAAGGGGCAGGTTGACTGCTGGACAGGCACAGCATCATGTGAGTACCGGGCTGCAAAACCGTAAACCAGGCATGATGAGAGTGCGATAAAATGCTGGTGTGATGGAGCCCTGTGAGGGCAAAACTGGATGAGGATTCTTTTTTTTTTTTTAAGTTACATATAGTCTGGACTTCAGATCAAAAATGTAATGGAAGGCAGAGTTAAAGTCCACCTTCCCCTGGTCCTAATTGGGCCCCCCACATCTGCTGTTTTTAAAAGCCATTCACATAATTGCCAGTTTGATTGGTAAGTCTCAAGTTGTGTAAGCTTGATTTAAGGATAGGACATAGGTTTTGAAAGAAACTAAAATATAAACCAATCGGGGTGCTGTAAACCTATTGGGGTGCTGTAAACAGCATTGCTGGATATTTGTACACTCACACAAAAAGTGTCAAATGGCCCCAACTGGAAACTAAGATATCTAAATGACAGCTACGGTCATATTCCTGCCAAATGATTTACTTTTGGGAGTCTGGCAAAACGTGTGGCACAAATCTAACCATGAGTTGGAACAGCTTCTGCATAGACATTTCTGTCTTTAGTCAGCTGTAACTTTCTCAGGTATCAATAAAATGTCTAAATTAAGTGCAAATTAATTAAAACTAGGAGCAGCATATTTACAAGGCAGGAGAACTGGCATCTCTTAAATCAGCCTTTCTCAACCAGGTGTCCTCCCAAGATGTTGGATACAATTCCCAGCATTCCCTAGACAGCCATGCTAGGGATGCTAGAAGTTGTAGTCCAACACATCTGGAAGGCACCTAGTTGGGGAAATCTTTCTTAGATGATGTGCCTTTGACCTATGAAGCAGCTTGGAATGCCTAACATTGTGGATGGTTTAAAGATAACCTCAGGGTTGGAGATCAACCTTCTGTGTGACCTTGAGACCCAAGTCTCTCTGCAAATTATCTTGCGTCTTTACCTCCAGAGCATGCTTGCAACCCTAGGAGTGGTTTTGAAGAGCCATATTCTCAGTGTTTCTTTCTATGCTAAACCTCTCAAGTATCTCCATTGACTCCAACACCCTGAGCATCCAACACAAAATAGACTAGTTTATAACACTAGGGTAGTCTCCTCAAATTCCCCAGTCTACCAGAACTCTTTGAATTCTGGTATGTTTGGGAATCAAATATATCTTCTTGGAGGGAAGGCCCATAACTCAATGGCATAGCACATGCTTTGCATGTAGAAGATCCCAGATTCAATCTGCCACATTTCCAGGTAAGGCTAGGAAGGAATCCTGCCTAAAACCTCAGAGAGCCACTGCCGGTCACTGACCCTGTTAAGATGACATGCTAAGCTACAGTGGCTAAGCATTTTGAGCTAACATTATGGCTTAGTTAGGGTGACCATGTTTTGGAAACCAAAATGGAGGACAACATGGTCAGCCCCTAAGGGGGCATTCCTACCAATATGTCTACCCCAGGGGGCAGGTCCAGCACCAAGGGGGGTGCCCACCTGAACATAGCTTTGGTCACATGTCTGATTTTACAGCACACAATTAAATCAAATCTGTTCTACATAACAACTAAATGTTAACATCACTGAAATAACAAGTGAGACATCCAATGTATCTGAAATTAACTTCACTCACTCCTACTTTTGTAGTTTTTGCTGTACTTTGTTCTATATTCTGTGTGATACATTCTCCCTTTCCCTCAAATATCTTTTCTGATTGTATCCTCACACCGCTGCAAGCTGATGCTTAACACAGCTTGCTGCCGGCTGGCTGGCTGGCTTTTTTATTTTTAAAGTTAAATATTTTTTAAAAAACTTGTGTATGTTTGTCACAAGTTTCTCTACTCTAACGTTATGGTGGGTGTTGTGGGCGGCAAACACTACTTCGCCCATTCACACTTCTCACTTATATACATTAGCTTCTCAAGGCTTGTGAATTGGCTCCACCTTTCACACTCAGACTTTGAACTCCTGTCTACTTCCTACACAAACACGTGACTGCTTTGACTGATCTCCTTTCCCACATTTTGATATGTGGACACCTCACCTCTGCTGAGCTCCTGGTGCCCGACTGCCCACCAAATTTGCAGCAGGAAAGGTGATGTGCTTGCCCATCACTTCTTAGCTAAAAACTCAAGTTCCACTTGATGCCAGGGGCTGAAACTGCTCAAGGTGCAAGACCCCAAAGAGGAGGTTTGACAACCTGAGTTTGAAGGGTTGAACCTCAAACTTTTAGAGTTTGAACCTCAAACTTTAAAAACTTGCTAAAAATCAACAGATGAACAGATCTGCTTGAAACTTGGCATGGCTAAAGCCCTACTTAAGAGCTATCAAAGTGCCAAGTAGGGATGTGCACTGGATCGGACCCGATCCACGATCCGAGTCCGGTCCAGTGGGAAATCGGATAAATTATCCGATTTCCGATCCCGCAGCTGGATCGGCCGATCCAATCCGAACCGGTCCGAAAAAGCTCCGAACCGGTTCGGCGGATCGGCGGGCGCCCACTGGCGCCCACCGCTGCTTCCATTGGCGGGCGCCAGCGGGCGCCCGCCGATGAAAGTGGACAGCGGGGGGGGGAGGAGGGGGGCACTTACCTTCTCGGCCCGGTGGCTCCCGTCCGGCGCCGGCGCCTACTACTACTAGCAGGCTCCGCGGCCTGCTCTAGGGTGGCGCGCCGGGTGATGTCATCACCCGGCGCGCTACTCTAGAGCAGGCCGCGGAGCCTGCTGGTAGTAGTAGGCGCCGGCGCCGGACGGGAGCCACCGGGCCAGGAAGGTAAGGAGGGGGTGCGTGGAGGGGAGGAGGGGGCGCGCGGAGGGGGGAGGGGGGAGGGGGGCCCTTACCTGCCCGGCCCGGCGGCTCCCGTCCGGCGCCGGCGCCTACTACTCCCAGCAGGCTCCGCGGCCTGCTCTAGGGTGGCGCGCCGGGTGATGTCATCACCCGGCGCGCTACTCTAGAGCAGGCCGCGGAGCCTGCTGGAAGTAGTAGGCGCCGGCGCCGGACGGGAGCCGCCGGGCCGGGAAGGTAAGGAGGGGGTGCGTGGAGGGGAGGAGGGGGCGCACGGAGGGGGGAGGGGGGAGGGGGGCCCTTACCTGCCCGGCCCGGCGGCTCCCGTCCGGCGCCGGCGCCTACTACTACCAGCAGGCTCCGCGGCCTGCTCCAGGGTGGCGCGCCGGGTGATGTCATCACCCGGCGCGCTACTCTAGAGCAGGCCGCGGAGCTTGCTGGAAGTAGTAGGCGCCGGCGCCGGACGGGAGCTGCCGGGCCGGGAAGGTAAGGAGGGGGTGCGTGGAGGGGAGGAGGGGGCGCGCGGAGGGGGGAGGGGGGCCCTTACCTGCCCGGCCCGGCGGCTCCCGTCCGGCGCCTACTACTACCAGCAGGCTCCGCGGCCTGCTCCAGGGTGGCGCGCCGGGTGATGTCATCACCCGGCGCGCTACTCGAGAGTAGGCCGCGGAGCCCGCTGGTAGTAGCCGCCGGCGCCGGACGGGCCGAGAAGGTAAGCAGTGGCGGGGAAGGGGGCTTACCCCCCCCCCGGAGCCGTCCGCTTCTATCCGCTGGCGCCCGCGGGCGCCAGCGGATGGAAGCGGGCGGCCCCAGGGGGGGTAGGGAGCGCGGGGGAGGGGGTTTACCTGCCGGGGCCGTCCACAGCGGACGGCCCCGGGGGGGGGAGGGAGTTAGGCCCCCCCTTACCCACCCGCCGCCATTTTTTCCTCATAGACTTGCATTGCAATGCAAGTCTATGGGGAAAAAAATGGCGGCCGATCCAAAAATGTACGATTTTTGGGTCGGGATCGGACTCGATCCGGTCCGGGGGGCCTCCGATTTTGTCCGAACCGGTCCGGGACAAAATTGGAGGTCCCGATCCGGGTCCCGATCCGATCCGGGGGGTCCGTGCACACCCCTAGTGCCAAGTTTCATATCTTTTTCTTTTAAAATGACATTTTTAAAAATAATAATTTTAAAACCTCAAACTTTAAAAATTTCCTAAAAATCAATGGATGAATGGATCCACTTCACATTTGGCATGGCTAAAGCCCTACTTAAGGGCTATCATGGTGCCAAGTTTAATCTCTTTATCATTAAAAATGACAGAGCTGTAAACATTTTTGTTAATTCCCATTGACTATAAAGTAGAGTTGCCCTTTGGGTGGGGGAAGGATGCGAAAAATCCAGATTTTTCTTCAAATTTCATAATTTCCCCCCCTTCCCGGATTTGTTGCCAAAAATCCTGACATGTCCTGGTTCTTCCTGATATATAGTCACCCGAGTTAGTGTGTCATGTGAACCATTCCTAACCATGGTGGTTAGATAACCATGGTTTAACACGCTCATTATTTGCTGCACAAGGTTTATCAGTCTAATCATGGCTTAGTGTGTTGTCTAAACAGGCCCAGTGTTGACAATACAGGGCTAGATGGACCAATCCTCTGTCTCAGTGTCAGGTAGCTTCCTATCTTCTTGTTCTGGAGTGAGAATCAAAGATTCAGTGGACAGCTAGCAAAATAAAATAAAAATAAAAATCTAGCTCTGCCAAATTTATTGTAGAATGGAACCAAAAGCTTCTGCTTATTAGGGATGTGCATGACCCCCCTGGATCAGATCAGATTGGAGGCTTCCCGGTTCGGATCCGATTCTGATCCGAAAATCAGACGTCTGATTTTCAGATTGGACACCATTTTAGCTGTTTTCGCCATAGGCTTCCATTGGGGGAAAGAAAGCTTTCTCCCAATGCAAGCCTATGACAAAAATATGGGGGCAGGTGAGTGGGGGCCTAACTCCCCCCTCCCTGTCCCTCCCCCCTACTAGCGCTCCTTACCTGCTGGGCTCCCACTGCCATCCGCTGCCATCCGTTGGTCCAATCTACTGAGAACCAGGTTTCGTGGCCTAGTTCTCAGTAGAGCGCCAGGTGATCATCACCTGGCGCTCTACTGAGAACCAGGCTGCGAAGCCTGGTTCTCAGTAGATTCAACCAGCGGGTGGTAGTGGACGGCAGTGGGCGCCCCGGCAGGTAAGCCCCTCCCCCTCCCTCACGCTCCTTACCTGCCGGGATGAACACCTGGCACACTACTGAGAAGCAGGCCGCGAAGCCTGTTTCTCAGTAGAGACATGCACCGGAGGGAAGCGGGCATCCCGGCAGGTAAGTGGGACCCCCATCCCGCCTCCTCCGTCGCACTCCTAACCTGCCGGGGCGCCCACTTCCCTCCGGTGCGCATCTCTACTGAGAAGCAGGCCGTGAAGCCTGTTTCTCAGTAGAGATGAGCAACAGAGGGAAGCGGACGCCCCGGCAGGTAAGTGGGGGGGCCCTCCCACCTCCCGCCCCTCACGCTCAGCAGACGGCCCCAGCAGGTAAGCCCCCTCCCGCCCCTCGCACTCCTTACTTGCTGGGTCTGTCCGCTGCCAATGGCAGCGGACGGCCCCAGCAGGTAAGGAGCGCAAGAGGCGGGAGGGGGTCTGATCCTCCAATTTTATCCGAACTGGATCGGGTCCTTCTGGACCGGTTCAGATGGGATCGGACGATCCAGATGTGGGGATTGGAAATCGGATAATTGTATCCGATTTCCCCCTATTGTGTCTGGATCGTGGATCGGACCCAATCCGGTGTACATCCCTACTGCTTATCTCTTGGATAATTGTTGGGAAATTGAAACATCCTTGGAGATCCACCTTAGCTCCCTCCCTGCTTTAGTGGCAAGATTCGTAGGATATCAATAGCAATATCTTTTAATTTGGGAGTCAATAATGCAGAATACCTGGTCAGAAATATGGGGCTGTTGCCATTTAATGTGTGGAATTTCCCTATTCCAGTGCATGGAAGAGTTAATGGTGGATTTTAGACCCGTATATCAACCTATAAATCCCCCCAACACATTTATACCTGGATCTGCAGTTCAAGACAATCCACCTTAAATCAAGAGATCAATCTGCTTTCAGAAAGATTATTCCAACAAGAAAGACAAAGCCTTGTAGAATTCTCCATGTATTTTCAATTGCCCATCCTTTAAGCATATGTAGATGGAACTACATTAGAGAAACAGTTCCCCAAGGCTGGATTTGTATCCTTCATTATGTTACTTTTATCCCCCCCATCTTAGAATCACCCAACCTTGAAATCAGTCCAAATGTAATAAGGAAAAGCATCTAATGCAACTAAAACTACTGCTGGATACATCATTAATACAAAAATCTATCAATAATTACATTTATTACACTGGTCTTCAGTGCCAGAAAAAAGATAATGGAAGCCAGTCACACCCACTTTTGGAATTGAGAGCTGGTGGCATATTCAACTTTAATTACAGAAACCGAAACTGATATAATGGAAAGTTATAAGCAGACGTGCAAGCTTCTAAGTAGGTACACAATCTGCTCTCCAGACGCTGCAGGACAACTCCACCTCCCAGCTCACTCTCCATCGATTTTACTTCTGTTTGGGGGGGAAAAAAAATCTCTGGAGAGGGTGAATGTGTGGCATTGTCTTCAAATGAGACAAATATAAATGATTCCACTTCTGTTCCGATCCTCTCCCATTGCCCTAGGAGTCCCTTTAACAAATTCTTTTCACACGCTACACTGCATTTGATTATTTCTTCCCAAAACTGCATGCAGTGCAGTGGTTCTCAATCACAGCTGAGACAACAATGCCTACAGAATCCTCGAGCGATTAAACACAGTGGCCCTGCAACATAAAAAAAAAAAGGCGGGGGAGAAACCACATTTCTTGGCATAAAACTCTGCTCATTCATTACAGCTGAAATGCATAGGGTTATAGCATGCTTTCAGTCATCAAGTACATACTCAGCAAGAAAGGTGCCTCTAATTAAAGGTCTCCCATACACATTGTTTACAAATATGTTGCTTGTCGCATTCACACATTGCCCAACATGGTTTATGTGAACACCAAAATATTAAATTTGTGAACCAGGTCTTACTTTAGTTAAGAAACACCCATTTTTTTCTGAAATCCATGGCCTTTAAGAAAACCATGCTCACACAGTCCCATAGATTAGATTCCCATGTGCAGCTGCATGAACTGGGAGCGGCCAACAAGTATACACTGTGGCCTGGTTCGGATGACACGACAATAAACGGGGGGGGGGGGAGGCAATCGTCACTTGTGTTGCTTATTGTGTCGTGTGGAGGGCAACACACACAATGCACACACAACTGACAGTACTCTATTTGGGGCACTTAAACAACGGAGAAAAACAACGGGCTCGCACATTGTTTATCCCGAATTCCATTGTTTAAAGTGTTGTATGGAGGGAACCCCCTCTCTCCGTGTACTATTCCGTTTGGTCATAGAGTTTGCCGGCCAGAGCAGCCGGAAAACCCCCAGTTGTTCCAATACAGCCAGCAGAACTTGCAGTGCATGCTGGGATACGGCCGGAGGACTGAGGGAGGTGGGAGGGAGGAGATGCAGCAGCCCAGAAGGATACTGGGACTTTCAGCCGCGCGACAGGGGAAGGGGCAACATGTTGTGTGGCGGGTGCTACTGCACCGCCACCAAAATAATGCACAGTCAGTATGCTATTCCCCCCTCCGTTGCCTAAAGTGTCATCTAAACTCAGCCTGTGTGAGGACAGAATCAGCAAACCTTCAGGGAGGCTGTAGGGAGGCACCCTAATGACTAGGTCAATATGCATTAAGCCAGTTTCTATTAACTAGCAGTGGAGGTTGGTGGCTCCGATATCAGTGGGATGGTGAATCTGCTCCAGGTTTCTGTCAGAGCCAGCCAGACTTAGAGTCCTGACTGGTTCTGATGGAAACCCAGAGCTTCTGCACCTTGGATAGCTCCTATAGAGTTCTGACTGGTTCTGACTAAGACCCAGAGCTGATTTACCGCTCCACTGACATCTGAGCCACCAGCTTCCATTGCCTCTTGTACCTCCAGTAAGAAAGATGGATCAATGACTATGGGCTTCTTTAAACGAGTGATTTATAGTATGCTCATTACTGGATGTGCGCAGAATCGTTTGACAACGATGTTAGCCGCCTGCACATCTCCCGCTCCTTTTCTCAGTTTTAGCATCACAAAATAAACCTCAAAAAAACTCAACTCTTCTGAGATATGCCAAGTTTGTCAGAATTTCCTGCCTTGTGCATGGGAGGTTGCGCTACAAAATGCCCACCAGAGGTGCTGTCCCATTGAAATGTACAATGGGACAGCAGCTTCATTTCATGTGGGCGCTGCTCTCTTCCCTGTGTAATTCTGCTCATTTCAAATGCTGAAGTGAACCAGGAAGAGAGCCACGGTAAGGAAACGTGATTTCTCGCCACCATCTGAAAGTCCTCTATGAATCGGACTCTTTTCCTTTGTCAACATGCCCTCAATGGACTCCCTGGCCATGGGCTTATCTGGCAGCAGCCACCAATTAAAATTTCCCATAATGCCCCAGAGCACCTACCATAGCATCACCCTAGGGCATTGCAGGAAAATTAAAATGATACGTTGTAGCTGCCTGTCCCAGGTATCAATGCCAACAGGTCTTGGTGGAGTCTTCCCAGCAGTTGCCCGAGAGTGTGAGGTCTGTCTCTCCCCCCACGCTCCTGCTTCCAGTCTACTGGTTTTCCCATCTGCTTACTTCTGTTTGCATCTACTAGAACTGGCCCAGACACAAAATATTCAGCTCTGAGTTCAACTTGCCAGGTTGGCCCTCCTGTGGATCAGCCCAGCACTCCACCCACCTCTGGTTCCGATCAGCTCATATTTCAGCAACTGAATTGCTTGTCTAACTGGAGTGCAGATAAACAAGCAGTTGGATGTGTGGCAAGTATTTGCTTAAAGAGAGAACATGCATCAGCACATGGGTTGAGAGCTGTGTGAGTTTGCGGCTGGGGTAGGGGTGTTTCTGTGATGGCTGAAAGTGACGAGCAATTGCTTTAGCATATATGCAGTCTTTGTGTTGGCCAGGAGGCAGCAAACATGCCTTTTGCCTCCTGTTATTTCTATTGACTACTGAATTATCCCTTGTTCCTTACACAAAGTATAACTGAGAACCCCATAGGATTAGGCCTCATTGACATGCCTCTACCCATTTCAGGAAAAGTTTGCAGAAGTGGAAATGTAAATGCTGGTATTTGCTTTTGGTGAAATCTGTAGGAAAATTCCCTATCACTTAACCTCCTCTTCTCTAAATAGTCAGAAGGTCAGCACAGGTCTTTTAAGCAGGGAATACTGGAGATGTAGGGCATCTTTGAAATTGTGATGGAGAATTTCATTTATCTACACCAGCTATGACTTGGAAGGTTTGCATCCATTTATTGCTGTGTAACTTCAAATCAAGGTGGACAAATAAACTGTATTTTATGCTAATAAGTCTACCTATGATTGAGCTCTGTCCTCAGCCACCTTGTGCGCAGATATTGTCAGTATGTTTATGCTGCTTTTAGATTCTGCCCACAGAGGGGTGCAGGCATATTTAAATTGGCTTACTGTAGCTAAATACAGAAGGGCCTTCACGCTGGCCAGATTTAATGTCCTTCCGTCTAAGCTACTGGAGGGTAGATTTAAAAAAATCCCAGCAGCCAATCGATGCTGTCCATGTAATAACTATGAGGTGGAGCATGTGGAACATGTACTGTTTTCCTGCAACTTTTATAACAAGGCTAGGGATGATCTGTTACGCCCCATTATGCAGCGTTTTTCGGGATGTACCAGGGAAACCCTATTGGCTAACCTTCTCCAGGGCTCAAATAAGTACATAACCCTGCAAGTAGTAAAATTCCTCTGTGCTGCGATGAGGAATAGAATCCAGCTGAGTAAGTGATGAGCTACAGGAAATTGGAATTTTTAAGTATTAATTAACGAGACACATGGTGCATAGATAGTAAGAAAAGATCGAACACACTTACAACATGCTTAGGACTCGAGGGAAAGTATCACTTATTCTACAGAGTTTGCTGAATATTCAAAACTTACTTAGCCTGCATTTTAACTTATAAGTTCCCCCCCCCCCTTATGTTCTGTTTAAATCGCAGTTGTACGGTCTGTGGACTTTTAACAATAAAGTAGTAATAACAATAATAATAATAATAATATATTTATTTATCACCCGCCTCTCCCAACGGATCGAGGCGGGGAACAACACCAAACACAAAATACAAAAACTGATTAAAAGCAGATAAAACCAGTACATCATTAAAACACCAATAAAACACCAATAAAACACTTTAAAATTCATCTAGGTAGGCCTGCCGGAAGAGATCAGTCTTTATAGATCTTTTAAATTCCTGAAGACTAGTAAGTTGGCGAATCTCTCCCGGCAGGTCATTCCACAATCTGGGAGCGGCAGAAGGTCCTCTGGGTAACGGTTGTCAGTCTAGTTCTTGTTGACTGTAATAAATTCTTCCCAGAGGACCTGAGCGTGCGGGGCGGATTGTATGGGAGAAGGCGATCCCGTAGGAAACCTGGACCCAAACCATGTAGGGCTTTAAAGGTAATAACCAACACTTTGTACTTCGCCCGGAAACTGATTGGCAGCCAGTGAAGAGATTTTAAAACTGGTGTAATGTGGTCACCCCTAGATGTACCGGTGACCAACCTGGCTGCCATATTTTGAACTAATTGAAGTTTCCGGACTAGGCACACAGGTAGCCCTATGTACAGCGCATTGCAGAAGTCGAGCCTCGAAGTTACCAGTGCGTGCACTACTGATTTTAGGTCTTCCAACTCTAGGAAGGGGCGCAGCTGGCGTATCAGCCGAAGCTGATAGTAGGCACTCCTGGCTGTCGCATCTATCTGAGCTGTCATTTGGAGCGACGGATCCAGGAGCACCCCCAAGCTGCGAACACAGTCTTTCAGGGGGAGTGTAACCCCATCCAGAACTGGTTGACACACCTCCAACCCCAGGTTGTGGCCCTTGACAGTAAGCACCTCCGTCTTGTCTGGATTCAGCTTCAGTTTGTTTTTCCTCATCCAGCCCATTACCGCCTCTTTCGAGAATGACCTCACCTTAAGTTTTAAAGTAGTCATACCACTATCCCTATTTTTCTCAATATGGCCAGGTTTTAGATTTATTGGAATTTTATTTGGGGATCGCAAAACTCCTGGTGGTATTAACTGTCTATAAAATGTGATGTATAATTGGTCTGTTGACTGTAAATAAAGAATTGATTGATAGATCTGTCATTAACTTTTGATCTTATAAATTGAAATAAATTATGGCAGGCACTTACTGCACTGAATAAGCATAGATGTTGAATTTTATTAAATAGAATTCATTATTAAAACCCTATTAGAAGGACAAACCTGAAAGGTGCTTTTTTTAAAAAAGCCAGTAAGTTGTTCAAGAATTGTTGCTTTGCTTAGCAACTGTGCTAGTCAATTTAATTTGCATGTGCTCAATATACCAAAACCGAAAACTGGAGATACAAAGATCTCTTTCTTTATATATGCGGATAACACAGTGCTTATTACCACAAATACAAATACAATAGTGACATTCTTCTTTTCTTAGGATCAACTTAAAATTAAATATCAAAAAACAAAACAATGCTCTTGGCATGTTATACTCTGAATACAAATGGCCAGTATTCCAATCAAACAAGTTAAATCCTTTAAATATCTATAATTGCCCCCCTTTCTTTAAGAGGAAGCTCAGCGGTCAAAAAACTCAGAGGTTGCACTGAGGTATCACCAGACCAAGGTTTTCTTAGCCAAAACAATTTTACAACTCTGTTTTAGTGGTCAATTACTTACTGCCTGTATTTCAGAAATGGACAGTCTTTTGAATAGGTTTTAAAAGACAGTTTCTGTTGGTTCTACCATTTCTTCAAGCCTTATTTTTGAGACTACAAACAAAAAAACTTTTTTTGGCATGTGAAATCCACAGGATTCTACTTGATTATTGATTTAGGCTTACCAGAATGGAGGATTTTAATTTAGCAGATTTTAAGAAAACTGGCAGTTTGGACCTCAAATATATATCCTGCAGATTTGCAACAGAGAAGCATATCTGCAAGATTGGTATAATAAAACAAAATACATCTTTTCAGTGCAGTAGTAATAGGAGAGAGATTTCCTTCCCCTAGGCTAGACTCCAACATCCCCAAAGTACTTTGCAACTTCCAGGATATAATTCATTGAAAAACTGGCTTTATTCCCCAGTGTTGTACTAGTGGTAACATGTCCCCCAGATAGTCTATGGCAATTTGAGCATAAAGGAAGAATATTCTTTATGGCAAAGTGTGAAAAATCTCATGTATAATTTCTGGGTAATCTATATTCAGCTGTAAATATAGCCTGATATTTGTTTTTTTTAAATAAGAGTTAGAGAGCCAGTGTGGTGCAGAAGTTAGAGTAATGGACTAGGACTGGGTAGACCTGGGTTCAAATCCTGACTGGGCCATGAAACTCACTAGGTGACTTTGGCCCAGTTACTGACTCTCAACCTAACCTACCTCACAGGGTTGTTATGAAGATAAAATGGCTAGGAGAGCCACCATGTAAGCTGACTTGGGTTCCTTCCCAGAGGAAAAAGGCAGGATATAAATGTAATAAATAAATAATCTTGATCTCCTAGTTATTATTGTCAAAATTATTCAGCAAAAGCAAATCCGGGTCCAAACACAAAACCTTTTCATTTTAAGCAAAACTTGACATAACCTATTGGATTTCTAAAGTGCACTTGGAGCAATGTGTCATGAAACAAAACTACAATTTTATGTAGCAAAAGTTGTTTTTACATCTCATTCTCCACACCTACACAAATGCAGACTGAGAAGATTTTTATGAGGATCAAGTAAGAAACAAAACAAGCATCCTGAAAACATTATTTCTAAATCTGCCAAATATTCTGCTTCGGAAGCGTTCCTTAGCCGGATCCACTTGGACGAGAGAACTACTGGAAATAAAAATTAACAATATACTTAATTTCAATTGTGATCTCCTCATTCCTAAGACCTATATATTCTGTTCAGCCACTTTCCAAATGGGACTTTTGTCAGTTGCCTTGTAAAATATTAGAAATAAAAGACAGCCCTAGGAGATGTTCTACATCTGCATTCAGCACACTGTAACTGCAGGATCAAGTGGTAGCACATGTATCTTGCATGTGGGAAACAACCTTCACAAGTCACACAAAACAGAAATCATTTCTATATCACCCCAATAACATCTCAAACACAATACTGTTAAATATGGAGGCAGTTCACAGAGTCTGGTACCAGTCACCAAATGAAGCATATCCATATGTTAATAAGCCTTTAAAGGCTTATTCTAAATGGAAGAAGGGCCTTAGATCACAGGGAGACTTGCTTCCAAGTCAGCCTGCATAGTATTGTACTGCAAACACACTTCCCTTTCAACAAATGAAGAGAGACTTTTTATCAGCAATGATCCCTTTGCTGTGAAAGGAAAATATTGCTTCTCCTTCCATCACCCCGTCCATTAAAATTATACCTTCCCCTCCAAAAAACATCTCTGTATTAATCTGAATGAAAGAGAGCTTCCTCTAAGCTCCCAGGCTGCATTTCGAAAATGTACATTTCTACCACACTATGAAGGGATACACTGCCCAATTGGTTTATCCATTATAATAGGTAATTCATTTTGTAGGAGGTGGTTGATGCTGTGGAAAGCAGATCTTTCTCCTCCGTGTGTGTGTGTGTGTGTGTGCGTGTGCATGCGTGTGAGAGAGACAGACAGACTGGCAGACATCTGTATTTGTTCACAACTCCCAAATCTGTACATGATGCAGGGGGTGCAAAAATACCTGCCAGAACTCTTTGCCCTCTAGCCACCAGCCAGAGGGCAAATTATCCCACTGCTCTGCTCTTTGGCAGTAGGATGCAGCTTGGCTCTCTAGGCTGACAGGTGGCAATGATATTGTTACAACCTGTGTCAATCAATGCTATGAATGGAGGATGTTTGTGGGCATTTTTGGAAGTGAACCGTTGCAGGATTTAGATCCTCACTAAAACTTACTTAGCCAAACCCTTAGATGTCGTATAAGAAAACCACGCTTTCAAAACCACAAAGAGGCAGCGAAGAATTCCCCAGTTTTAGAAACAATCCTATACACGTCTGCTCAGGAGTAAGTCGCGTTGTCGTCAAAGGGGCTTTTTCCCCGATAAGGGTGTTATGGGGTTGCAACCTAATGCGGCCGTTTCTCAGTCTCAAGGTTTACTCGGGAGTAAACCTTTGCTGAACTCTGCGTAGGACAATCATAGGGAGGGAATCGGTCTTCTCCGCTACAATTTCCTGTGCCATTTACTTGACCGCGAGGTTTACTTGCGAGTCAATCTGCTCTGGATTACTAGAGGGGTCCTACAATCCGTTCGCACTTGGGTTCCGTAGGGTGGTGGGAGAGAGCTTGCAGAAATGCCATCTGCGCCCTGGGCTGTCCCAGGAGATGGCAAAGGCAGGGATGCTGCTCATCTCTCAGGACTTCAAGCAAGCAAGCAAGCAAGCAAGATGCCTCTTTAGCGGAAGGGGATGAAGCATGGGCAAAGAAGAAAAGGGCGCCAGCCAGCTCGCCACTGACCTGCTCGGGAAGAATTCCGCCTTGCTTTCCCCTCGGGAGGGAAGCGCAAGCCTGGGCTCTTCTCTCCTGCTCCACTACGGGCACCGCCGGGCCAGCGACACGCTCCACAAACAGCAGCCGGGTCCAATAGCCGGAGGGGCGTGGCCAAGCTGCTAGCCCTGCCCTGGGAGGGGTGGGGTCTCCGACGCCTGTTCAAATCAGCAGCCTGCTCCAGCCCTCATTAGAATAGAGCCGCAACTGATCCCCGGTACCTCTTTGTGGCGCCGGGCAGCGCGTGCTCCGCTTCGCCTCTTTTTGAATGTTTTTTTTGCTGGCTGCTCGCTTTTGTACTGCTTACGCGTTGCGGGGACGCTTCGGGCCCGCTGTTTACAAACTCCCCCCTCCCCATTTGAGCCCAAGTCGACACGATATTTCTGCCAATATGAGGATAAACCTTCCTGCAATTGATCAGCTGGAGATAATGGGAGATGTAGTCCCAACACATTTGGAGGAGGGCGCCAGGTTGGAGAGATCTGGCTATCACTTCGTAAATTACACCTTCCCTATGAGGGAAGGTGACAATAGCTGGGATTGTTCAGTTTGGGGGAAAAGGCGAGACATGATGGTGTCGTATAAAATTATTATGCATGGTGTGGAGAATGTGGATAGGGAGACATTTTTCTCCCATGATACATAAGGCCGAAAGGTGGGAGATCCAGGACAGATAAAAGGAAGTACTTCTTCACACAGAGCGTAGCTATGGAATCCACTTCCACATGATGTAGTGATGGCCATCAATTTCGATGGTTTTAAAAGGGGGTTAGATCAATTCCTGGAGGAGAAGACTATCAATAGCAACTAGTCCTGATGGCTACATTCTACCTCCTGTAGAATGCTGGGGAACATGGGTGGGAGGGTGCTGTTATCCAATGTCCTGCTTGTGAGTCCCTGGTTTTACAGCTGGTTGTCCACTGTGTGAACAGAATGCTGGATTAGACGGACCCTTGGTCTGATCCAGCATGGCTCTTCTTAAGGCTTAGTCAGTTATGTTTGGACTACAAGTCCTATTATTCCATCTGGGGATAATGGGACTTGTAGTCCACACACATCTAAAGAGGGGACTAGTTTGGGAAAGGCTGAAAGTGATGCCAATATGCTTTTGTCAGCTAGAATCTGCAGGACTTAGGTTGTTTGTTTGTTTGTTTTGATAAAGGAGTTCTTGGAAATGTAGTGTTGTGCTCCTGCACTCCACTCCTGAGGGTGGAGAATGTGCAGAAACTCAACCTAGACTAAAGACCTGAGGAACAAGTTGCTGAAAAGACATTAAGGAAGGAGGCAATTGGGCCTTCCATCTGAGTCACATTCAAGGCCTGTGGCACTTCTGTGGAGACACTGGGTGCTGTCAGATGGAGGGGCCCTAGCACTTTTCTTTCTTAATGAATTTTCCACAATAATTCTCCTATATAATTCTATGAATGAAGCAGGGTGATGTCACAATAAAAACCTCATCTGGAATCTTCCAACAAACACAGTTGGGTTTGATGTCTGTGGAAAGAGCTTTGAATCACTAACAGTGCAATCCTGAACATGTCTACTCAGTACTAAGTTCCATGGGACTTACTCACAAATATGTGCGTATAGGATTCGAGCCCAAAGGCACAATCCTATATTATCTGGGAGTAAGTGCCATTAAACTCAGTGGCACTTATTTCTGTGGATATTTGTGCAGGATTGCGCTGTAAGTATGCCATATGGATTTCAATGCTTAGCAGTGCTTTCCAGCAGTCTAGCTGTGGGAGCAGGAAGATTTGAATCAACTCTGACCTTACATAGTGAAAGGGTTGCCCTCGGAGCATATGTGACATGCATCTGTGGAAGAATGTTGTAAATTTGTAATTCAGCTGTGTTTTGGTTTATCAGCAAAAAAACAAAAAACAAAAAACCCCCACAAACAAACAAAACACCAAGAAGCAGGAGTCTAATTTTAAAAAGTAGCAGTGATTGGGATGATGCCAGCTAGAAAACCATGATTTTCTTCATTCTATAAGGCACAATTGTTTGCATGCTTAGACAGAAACAGTAGGCCTGTGCAAGCCTTGGGATCCCAAATCCGAAGCTTGGAGGCCATTTTAGGATGGATCCATCCTAAAATGACCTCCAAGCTTCGGATTCAGGATTCTGAGGCCCGAAGCTTGCACATGCCTAGAAAAAAGTCCTATAACTCTCAGCATACAGGCTGGGGCATCCTGGGAAATGCAGGGCTTTTTTTTCTATCTAAACATACATAAGATTGCACCTTTAAGTTTTGGTGTTGCCACATTTGGGATACTGTGGCAACCTGACCTCACAAAGGATATTATGGGGCTGAAAAATAATGTAGAAAAGGACAACCAAGGAAGGCTGGAAAAAGATTACAATCACTGCTGATTTTTTCTTTTATTTTTTTGTCTAGCAAAAGAAGAGGGGATATGATAGATGTTTATAAAATTATGCATGGCATGCAGAAAGTGCTGGACAGATTTCCCCCTCATTCTTCCAAATAATACTAGACCAGCCTTCCCCAACCTGGTGCCTCCAAGCTGTGTTGGACTACTACTCATGCCCAGCCAGCAGGGCCAATGGTTGCACTAGATGTTGGCAAATTGTGGGCTGGTGTGTCACCCAATGAAACAAACTGGCAGTGGATTCAATTAGCTTATGGAATTCCCTGCCACCAGATGTGGTGATGGCCAAATTAAATGGCTTTCAAAAGTAGTGCTGTGCTGAAAATTTCTCCTATGAAAATTTTGACCATTCTCATTCGATCTGATAGAAAAGAAATTGCTTTCGAAAAGAAATTTAAAGGAGAAGAAATTTTGGAGAAATTCTCATGGGTTTGGTTCAGGGTTCTTGTGCTTATCTCTTACTTATGTGATGGCTGACGAGTGTATGTGGGTGTCCTGTCTTTTATTGCACAATCATCTCTCTGACAGCCTGTAGCCTCCTTGGCTTCCCGCCCTTCCTGCCAGGAGAAGACATCATAAATTTATTCCTCCCATAGGGCCTTTTCAGATCAGGAAGTGCAGGCAGCCTGGGAGACTGTAGAGCAATGTTGAGATGTGTAATATAAAGAAAAATATAAACAGCCACTTCATAGTGATTAGTTATGGTCAAAAACATGACTGACACACATTCAAAATAAAATATTAAATGGAAGCCCTTTCATGGGGAAAGTAAACTTTAAAGAAATTCCTGAGATTTTTCTTTTTTTAACCCCTAGAAATACAAGGACACTTTTAAGAACTTTCTCCATATTTTCTTCACCATTGGTTTGTGGGGGGGGAGGGTTGTTTTTGTTTTTGTGATGGCTGTATTCCATCACCCTCCTCAATGCCCTGGAGTGATGCCAGGTATACGAAGGCATTGTGGAGGATGCAAAATGGGGACCAGGCTGCCAACACAGTTGATACTGTTGCCACTTGCAGTGGTAGTGCAAAACCCCCCAAAAACACTTAGGAAAGAAGAAGTTCTTCTACAGCCCTTGCCAATGGTGATGCCTACCTGTGAGAAATTGTTGGAGAATTTCTCCTCCCCCCTGGAGAAATTCGGTGAAATTCCCACCCACCCCAATTTCTCTACCCACAAATAGGGTGGAGAATTTTGAGAGACCACTTGCGCACAGCTCTAAGGAATAAGTCAAATTCATATAGGAGAGGACTAATCAATGGCTATTAACTCTGATAGTTATATGGGACCTTCATGTTCAGAGAGGCAGTATTTACTCTGAACAGCAGGCACTGGGGATATGTACTGAGGGGGAGGGGCTTTCTTGACATGGACCATACACAAATTTATGATGTATTGAAAACAAAGGGCAGAATCCAATCCCGCTGCAATGATAGTGGAAACTAACGCTAGCACAATGGGAGCTAATTCTTGCTAGCACAACTGGAAACTAGCCCAAATTAGCACTTCTGAAATGGGATTAGTTCCAGAAGTGCTAGTTTAAGCTAGCTTTTGGGGTTGGCTAGCAAATGATAGAACCTTGCTGCACTAGCATTCATTTCCACTAGTGCAACATGTTTAGTGCTAGTAGAATGCTTGCATTGGATACTGCCCAAATAGTAAATGATACCCATTAACTTTCTTTCAATATTAAGTGATGGGGAGATTAGATGCCAACCTTCAGTCTTCCGGGTGCCCGCCCAATAAAGCGGCTTTGCAAGCATTTCTCAGTGACATTTACTCAGTTCTAACAGGTTTCTAAATGAAGACTAGATCAAGTCATCCAATTATCTGGTGATAAGCTGTGGCAATTCTTGAGCCTAGACATTTGAGAGTTCATCCGTTCCAGCCATAGTTCTTATTAATTCACTGGAAAACCTTCCTAGCCAGAGTAACCTCATGAGATGTAACATTTTTAACAAGAGCTCTCCAGAATACTGGGCAACTCATTATCCTTAATGTCATTTGTATTATATTACATATACTCATGGAAAAGGCAAGGCCCATCACTCATTGCATACATATCTATATGAAATATTAAATGCTGTAATGCACTGGATTACTCTGTTACGGTGCAATCCTATGCATGTTTAGACAGAACAAAGTCCTACAACTCCCAGCATGTCCCAGCTAGCCATGCTGACTGGGGCATGCTGGAAGTCGTAGGATGTTTTCTGTCTAAACATGCATGGGATTGCACCCTTATTTAACTAAACATATAGAACATGCTTTAATATTCATTACATCAGTTTATACCAGCTGCCCCCAACCTGGCACCCTCCCCAGATGTTTTTGACTATGACTCCCAGCATTCATTTCCATTGGCCATGTGGCTGGGAGTCATAGACAAAAACATCTGGAGGACACCAGGCTGGGGAAGGCTGGTTTATATCCCATATCATATGACGTGCCTAAAAGGAATTTCCAAAGGTTAGCCCATGGATTCAATGTTCGAAGTTCAACTAGTAGATGCATAATAATTGGTGCTTGCAATGTCACATTTGTGTACATTAAGGGCAGTATCTAATGCTGCAGCTGTTCCTCCACTAGTTTTGTTGCACCACCACTAGTATAACAAGAATTCACAGTTCCTAAAACAACCCTGGATTCCAGATTGGAGCAGGTCAGCAGAGCACCCTTTTGTGAGCCCCACCGATGTGCCCCATTCTGGAAACTAGCATTTCTGCTCATTTCTGGTTGTTCCTGTTGTATTAGCAGTCCCTTCTGCTAGCTAGGAGCAGGTCAGGCTACTGCCTGAAGCCTGATGTCCTACGTGCATGGACCGGGCAGTAAGCTCCATTGAACACAATGGGATTACCTCCTGAGTAAACATGCGCAGAACTGCACTGTACAAGACACATGGAGCATATAGGTTGCCTGATCTTTACTCTTGGGCTTTGCTCCAGCTACGGGTAACCATGACTAAGTTTCTCATAAATCCCATGAGATTTATTCATGGCGATGTTTATATGGATTGGAGTCTTTGTGCTCAATAATAAGGTTGCCATTGGAATAAGACAAAAACTGCTGATTCAATATTCCATCTTTGCCAGTGGCTGAGTGCTAAATGCTTCAATGGAAGTCAAAGGGCAATGATGCAGAGATCCAATTCCTGGTGTTATGCTTCTGACAGTGACATACTGAGGCACACTGTGGGCATTAACTTTCACACCGAACACTCCTGAATAATAAGAAAAAGTAATGATGCTATCCTCTGTGACTTTGAGTTTGTTTTAGAGGGCAGTTATGCACCTTAACACTCAGGGACATGCACTACAGAACCCTGATTAGCTGTGCATCTCTGGCACAGACCCCCCTGTCCTTCAGAGTTCATATGTTTGCTGCAGAGAACACCACTGCCACACTGCTGCAGCTGTGGCAAGCACAATTGCCATGTGCAGGCGGCAGTGGCTCTTGGGTCTTATGACTCTGAGTGGACATATGCTTGCTTTCCTCTCCCTGCTTGTAGTATGAGCCTCCTAAAACTGTGGGAGTGAAAGGGAAATAAACATAAAGGCTGAAATCTCTGGACAATGCAGCAATCACAATGACCATCGCATTGCAACATCCCGGTGCTGGATTTAGGAACAAGTCAAATAAGCCATCACTTAGGGCCTCATATTATGAGAGGCCTCTAAATATTTTAGTTGATAACTAAGTTGTATTATAATTGAAATCACTTTGGCTTAAATATGTTGGAAAATCTGATGTGACTTACAGCCGAGTTGCCTTATACAGAAAAAGTGTGGCAACACAGCATTTAATATTGGAGGCAATAGACACAGGCTAGAGCCAGTTTAAAAGAAGTTCAAATTAACTTACATTATTAGATACACATTTTCAGAGAAGACTAATACTGTCTAACTACAAGCCCCCATTAACACTGAGCATGAGTGAAAGTAAGCAAAGATAATGGTTACTTGCTTCCTCTCTGGAGAGACTGCATGGAGCTTGCTGCCGAAGCAGAGGAGGTAAAAGGAAGACAAAGGAGAAGCAAAAAGGAACTAATCAAGCTACAGGACATTCTCTATCATTCCCTAGTGTCTGGAAGCATATGGAGTTGTTCCTATTATCCACATTTATCGTATAACTTTATCATATAAATTCCACCACCAAAATTCTGAACCCTGGCCTCCCCATCCCATCCACACCCAATCCCATAAATATTGGCTATTGAGTGATATAGAAATGTAATAAATAAATAAACAAACTTCCTCTCCAGGGCTGCTGGACTACTTGCATCATCCACATTTTACCAACCTCAGACCTCAAGAGGAGACCATGGGAGTCATCTTATCCACACATTCTAAAGTCCCATTTCACACCAGGCATCATCTCCGTTAATCCCTTCTTCCCCACTTTCCCACCCCTTCCCTCCATATACCACTATTCAGGCCTGTAGCCACCCTCAGTGTTCTGCCCCCCCAAATATAGGGAGGGTTTTTTGTAGTTTGTTGTACATTGCTACTTCCATAAACTAAGTTCTAATCTCTGTAATTGCTCTTGTTTTTCTATAAAATAAAAGTCTTCCATTTTATCTATGCTAATTAAGAAATCATAAGGTATTTGATTATGCAAAGAAACCATTTTGCAAGAAACATTTCTTATTTAATTGTTTTTCATTGCATTTTTGTCTAAATGTGTATGAAAATATAAAGGTTTTTACCATTTATTTTTTCATTACCCTTGCTATTATACTGTAATACACATTTTCTCTTTGTTTGTTTTTATGATATGGGGACCTCTGTATCTTTACACAGCTTGGGGCCACAGCATGTCTTAAACCAGCCCTGCAACATCCCTGCAGCCAGCCTATGTAGCTTTGACAAAGGCAACATTTCCTAGAGGATCATTTCTCTACCACAGCATTGCATCTCAACATTTGAATTTATTACACACAATACATTTGCAGCTAGGAGAAGCTTGCCACTAATAGTAGGGGAAAGAAAGGGTGGGGGAGTCATTATAATTGGAGAGGCTTTACCTATGTGTACACAGTTCTATCTATCTAGGCACATACACATATTCATATCACACATAATTTTATCATTTGAAAGGTCAACTGGTACTTCTTTCCTATGCTTCTGAAGCTAACCTTTTATTATCTAAGGATCTCTTGGCCTTATAAAAATAGAAGACAAATATCTCTATCCACCATAGCATGGAACAGTACAGTTGCATAAAATATAGTGCCACCACTGATGGCATTTAAAAAGAAAAAATACAATCAAGTTAAGGCCTCCAGAGAGTGCACTCACAGAAGCCTAGCCTAGGATTATGTAGGCCGCTTTCCCCCATGAGATTAACGTCTTCTCTCCAGCTCATCTAATAATGTAGATTGTGTCATCAGTTGAGAATAAGGAATAATAAAAGTTTGTATCTCCTGTTGTGATTGCATGGCATTCTTAGCTCAAGAGGACTCTGAATTTCCATTCAGACTCAGAGTCTGAAAAAAGCCTGAGTTTAATAATAATGGAGAGATGGAGAACGTTGATATTATGGTTTCTCTCCTGTGGGACACAAAACCCATAAAGGAAGCACAGAGACAACCTCAGTAGATTGCCAACAATTCCTGCAAGCTGCCAGAGCGGTACTAATGGTTTTGGATAACATTTTCCTGATTTTTAGTTAGACATTATTTAACATTATCTACGAAGTGCTGAATGAACAGCTCCTGCTTTATGCCCTCAAATTCCCATCAGCATCCAATCTTCTAATGTATTGTTCATTTTCTACAGGATGCCTGAGAATCAACATATACATGACAATTTGCAGTTAATGTTCTGCACATTAAACAAACAGGGTCTTTTGCACATTATGTAAATATAAATGTTCAGTATGATGGGTTATCAGAATGAATGCCATTATGTTTCTTTATATCAGTAAATAAATATTGTAAATACCTCCCTGAGAGAGGTATTTACAATATTTAAAAGAGGTGGTAATCAAACCACTTCTGAAAAAGCCTAACCTGGACCTGGAGGATGTTAACAACTACAGGCTGGTGGCTAATATCCCCTTCCTGGGCAAGATGCTTGAGCGGGTGGTTGCTGGACAGCTCCAGGCACTCTTGAATGAAATGGATTATCTAGATCCATTTCAATCAGGCTTCAGGCCTGGTTTTGGAATGGAAACTGCCTTGGTCGCCCTGTGGGATGACCTTTGCCAGGAAAGGGACAGGGGGAGTGCGACCCTGTTGATTCTCTTGGACATCTCAGTGGCTTTCAATACCATCGACCCTGGTATCCTTCTGGATAGGCTGTCTGAACTGAGAGTTGGAGGCACTGTGTTACAGTGGTTCCGCTCTTACTTGGATGGCTGATTCCAGTAAGGGAGATTATTACTTTGTGGCATGGCCATGGCGTCCCACAGGGCTTTATATTATCCCCTATGCTGTTCAACATTTACATGAAACTGCTGGGAGAGGTTATCAGGAGATATGGGTTGACGTGTCATCAATATGTGGATGACACCCAGCTCTACCTCTCCTTTTCAACAAACCCAGGGGAGGCAGTGGCTGTTCTGAATCAGTGCCTGGGAATGGTAATGGACTAGATGAGGGCCTATAAACTGAGACTCAATCCAGACAAGACGGAGGTACTGTTTGTGGGTGGTTCATCTGTCCTGCTACATGATGTTCACCCTGTTTTGGATGGGGTTGCACTCCCTCTAAAGGATCGGGTTCATAGTTTGGGGGTGCTCCTGGATTTGTAACTGCCACTTGAGGCACAGGTGGACTCAGTGGCAAGGAGCACCTTTTATCAGCTTAGGCTGATATACCAATTGCACCCTTATCTGGACAGAGATAGCCTTGCTACAGTTATCCATGCTCTGATAACTTCTTTTCTGGATGCAATGCATTATACATGGGGCTGCCTTTGAAAATGGTCCGAAAACTTTCAACTGGTATGAAACAGGGCAGCCAGACCATTAACAGGGACTGGCCAATGAGACCATATTACACCAGTCCTTTTCCAGCTTCACTGGCTGCTGGTCCAGGTCCAGGCCCCATTCAAAGTGCAAGTATTAACATTCAAAGCCTTAAATGGCTTGGGGCCAGGTTATTTGAAGGAACACCTCCTCCCATACGTACCTGCTCAGACACTAAGATCATCCTTGGGGGTTCTTCTCTGTGAGCCCCTGCCAAAAGAAGTGAGACAAATGGCTAACAGGAGGAGGGCCTTCTCTGCTGTGGCACCCTGGCTGTGGAACAAGCTCCCTAGAGAGGTTCACCTGGCACTTACATTGTACTCTTTTGATACCAGGTGAAGATCTTTTTATTTTCTCAGTATTTTAACAGTTTATCAGTTTAATTTTTAACTTTGTTGTTTTAAATCTGTATTTTAAATTGGTATTAATTTTGCATTGCTGCTTGGTTTTATTCTGCTTGTGTTCTTATATTGTATGTTTATACTGTTTTGTTTTATATTTTGAATGGTTTTTATGGTTTTAATTTTTGTAAACTGCCCAGAGAGTTTCAGCTATTGGGTGGTATAAAAATTTAATAAATAAACAAATAAATATCAGCATTGCATTCCTTATACCAAAAATGTTTTATGTGTATTAGGAATCCCATGTCCTTTTCATTAATATGTTTGTTCTTTCAATCCAGTTATATTTTATTGCTTATAACAGTACGTTTTCACAAAATAACAGAGACAAAAATATCCAATTTTACAAAAGTATTTAAAGTTTTTTTTTTATTTTTGTAGTGTTTTTCATGTTCCTGTTTTTATTATTTTAAAATTATTGTATACCATCTTCATGGATTTTTAGCAGATAAGGCAGTATATAAATGCAAATAAATAAATAAAGAGTAAAATGGAACAAATTAAACAGAAATCAGAGAAAATGATTGATACAACTAAAATTTAGAGTGCAATCCTATGGGCTGCATTCTCAATAGACCTGAGCCAGGCAGGGCAGGATGAGGATGAAGGCAATTTTGCCTCCATTTCTCCATTTAAAATACAAAAAGCAGCTAGACGGGCCTCTGAGTCAGTCTAGCTGACTTACCTTTTGGTGGGTGGGGAAGGGACTAGAGAGGCCATAGGATTCTGAGTAGGCTGACCTCTCCTTTTCCTTCCCCTCCCTACCCATCATCACATCCCATTTTCTCCCTCTCCAAGATCCGTCTACAGGCACAGAGGAGGAGATCTGCAGCATCCTAAGATGCCCCAGATGCTCTCTAGGGGCCATAGGATTGCTCTTTTAACCTAAAGGGAAATTCCAGAATAGTGCTTTCCAATTTTTATAATGGTGGTTGTTAATCAGATTAAAGGGGGGAAATATACAAGGTTATTTTTTTAAAAAAAATGTTAAGCATCAAACTTCTCTGGTGCAACCTTTGTTCTTTCAAACCTTCTCCTGTGGACTGAATTCACAAGAAAATTGTGGTAAATTATGTCTTTCTATTATTTTGGGTTTTCTCCAAATAGTTCACCTACTTGCTATTTTAGGGACCTGTAGATGAAGATTTAGCTGGCTATTTTGACCAATATATGCAATTTAGTCATTCTTATGTTCCCTTAGCATTTCTCCCATTAGGCCTTATGTAAAATTGTCCCAACCCACCACTCTCCCAGGCCTCTGCTCCCTTAATTTCTCCATCTCCTCTATAGAGTGCAGAACCCTTCTGCTGTCATCCATAAAGCATGGTGTGAATTTTCCTCCATTACTCTCCTGCCTCTCTGCTTCCTCGGTTCCATATCCTTCCACTACTTAGCTCCACAGACCTCCTATCATTTCTTTTCTTTAGGTTCTTGACAAGCCTTCCCTATCCCCCCCACCCCCACCCCCAGTGAAACTAGCCTTCAGATTCCTTGACACCATTTTTGGTCAACATTATGTAATAACTAACCCTTCCCCCTCAGTAGTTAGAAAATTTGTCAGTGTATATAATGATTATCTAAGGCAGAGATGGCAAAAATGCATCTATTCTTTTTTCCTTTTTTAAAAAATTATAAACATATAAAAAGTAAAGCCATTTATATACACACGGAAGTCACATTCGTTTATTCAAATATTATGGGTCAGATCAAGGTTTACATAGAGTAGACCAATAGAAATTAATGGGATTTAAGTTAGTCATTGATTTCAATGGATCTACTCTAAGAATAACTAAGAGCATAAATCTTATGCATGCTTAGACAGAAAAAGTACTACAAATCCCAGCATTCTCCAGTCAGCCATGCTGGCTGGGGAATGCTGGGTGTTATAGGCTTTTTGTTTGTTTGTTTGTTTGTTTGTTTAAGCATGCATAGGATTGCACCCTAAATCTGGAAATCTGGATCCAAACTCTGAATGCATAAAAGCCCACATTCAACAAAAATCCAACTCAAACTATAGCCAATGTCTTCTATGTGTGGAACGTTTTCATCTGGCATAATCTTGTTCTATTATCAAATAAATGGAATACACTGTGTCAGCAAAGTCACACTTGACTTGATTTTCTCATCCCAAAGATGTTTAAAATAGGTCAACTTATACATTAACATAATATTCTATTTTTTTTTCATTTCCACATCTTCATATTTAGCACTTGGTCTTGTTTCCAATTTTTAGCTAATTAGATTGTGCCTATTTTTTTAAATTAACAATTAACTCTTTATGTTCAGGCCTTTACATATCCAAGCAAAACAGTCATAGGTATCACTGGGAACTGATGTTATATCCCATACTATCGATACATAAAATCATGTCCTTCCAATATTTCCTGGTAGCCTCCCAATCCCACCAAATATAAAACAAAGACCCATGAATCCATTTTACCATTCCAGTTCTTTTTCTTAACACAGTGTTTAACCCTTTCCATTTCGTCATCCAGGTCTTTGCTATTGCACAAGGAGTAATAGGTCTAAGACCATGGAGCAGAAGCAGTACATTATTGAATAGCACTGAACACCAGTTGGGACCTGGGGAGGGGGCTAGAAGAAGAGTTGGTGGGCCAGATGAGGATCCAGATGAGGATGCACTATTGCCTGGAGAAAAAGAGTATTTTCAAAAGGTTGTTGAAAGAGGGACACACTCATTTCTGTTGTTGCTTACCAGAAAAATCATGACTGGATGTCAAGGAAATCCTGTGACAATAGTGTTTCATTTGGATCTAGTATTATGGATTTTATGAAGAAGTGCTTTTTTTCTGTCCTGAATCTTTTGTCAATCAATTTTATTGGATCACTCCAGGCTCTAGTGTTATGGGAGAAGGAGAAAAATAATAACAATCTCAATTCAGTTTCTCTAAGTGCTTACTTTTATAAATCATGTCCCACACAGCACAATCCTATGGATGTCTACAGTTCTAAGCCTATTGAGTTCGATGGGAGTTACTCCCAGATACGTTTGTAAACGTTTTCAGTTTTAGTAAACCCATTTCTAAATTAAAAAGCCATAAATGTTTCAGCATTTCCTTAATCATTTGAGTTACCCTTTCCAATACTTTTCCAGCTCTACAATACTTATTTTGAAATAGGGTGACTAGAGCTATACACAATATTCCATCAAAAACAACAATGATTCTTAAGGCACCTTAAAGACTAACAACTTTTTAGGCATAGGCTTTGATGGACTATAGCCCACTTCATCACAAACATGGAGTATTATGGAGAGTTTCTGGTTTATATACAGTACATGGCCATGAAAGCTCACGACAGAATAAATTTATCAGCCTTGTTGGTGCCACAAGACTCTTTGTTGGTTTTGCTCCAATAGACTAACACGACTAACCTCTAGATATTGTTACAATATGATATGTATGGACATATCATAAATCAGCCTTCTCTGACCTGGTGGCTTCCAGAGGTTGTGATCTACAACTTCCGTTATTCCTGACCATTGGCCATGCTGGGTGGGGCTGATGGGAGTTGAAACTGAAAACATCTGGAGGGCACCACATTGCGGAAGGCTGCAACAGATTTATATAAAAAGATTATAGTCCTGGCTGTCTTATTCTCAACCCTTTTCCTAATCATCCCTAGCATGACATTTTCCTTTCCATCATCATACACTGATAGAACAATTCTGTCCATGTTGACTGGGAATTGAATCCAATTGCATGCAATGTGGTTTACTTCCAAGAGTATATGTTTAGGAATGCAGCTTGTTGATCTTTTCACTGAGCTATCCATCAAGAGACTATTCCACACCTTCATCAACGTAGGCAGGATCTACACACTCGTGCTTTAAAACAGTATTGAAGTGCACTGACAACTATTGGGGCCCTGACACATTACATATACTGTTTTCAAACCACTGTCATAGTATTATATCCTGCTTGGTGTAGATCTGGCCCATGAACTTCTCTGAAAGATGAAGCATGGAGTGTTTAAGAACTGATAAAGAATCTGATCTTAAGATAGTCCGACTCATTTTCCTTTCAAGTTGGAGAACTCTCCATCTATTTTATATGATTCATAGGCAGGAGATATGATGCTCCTTACCAATAGACTGCTTTTGGCCTATGTATATAAGATCTCAGAAGTAATTTGGGCTTACTCTTCACTGTCTGCATTACTGCTGTTTCCTTTTTCTTTCCTTTTTCCTGTTAAAATCTGCTTAATGAAAGAACCAGAGGTTACAATAAGGCTGCAGTTGTTAAGTATGTACCCATATCAAGTGTTGCATCTTCAGTTCCACTCAAGTCTAGTGCAAGTTATTAATATCTTTCAGCCAGTGGCAGCAGACAATTTGCATACATGAATAAACTATCAATCTGTCATATATTTTTTCTGATATTATATTCTCTTGTCTCTCAACTACCTGAAATGAATAAAATTCTCCTGGACCCAGAAGTAGGTGTACAGACTGGAAACCAAAGGCTGCTTCAATCACTGCAACCCTGAAAGAGGGAAAAGAGCTCAGTGCCTTGTCTTATATATGTCTGGGTTATATATGTAAGCCTGTGAAGTGTGGTCCCCTGAAGGTAAATGTGTATAGTATTCCAGCCTCAAGAAGAGGTTCGCTGAGGAGATTCTGAGGGAAAGGGTTGGTGAGGAGAATCTGAGAGGGAAAACTGAAGATTTGAGAGAAAAGCATAACTTTGCAATTCATACAGTTTGAATCTGGGGGTAATTAGTAGGCCAAGGGAGACAATGATATGCATGCCCCCCTCTTTGTTGTTGTGTGGTAGCCCCCTAGGATGGCTACTAGGATCAGCTGATACGCCAGCTGCACCCCTTCCTAGAGTTGGAAGACCTAAAGATGGTAGTGCACGCACTGGTAACTTTAAGGTTCGACTTCTGCAATGAGCTTTACATAGGGCTACCTCTGTGCCTAGTCCGGAAACTTCAACTAGTTCAAAATATGGCAGCCAGGTTGGTCACTGGTACACCTAGAGGTGACCACATTACACCAATCCTAAAATCACTCCACTGGCTGCCAATTAGTTTCCGGGCGAAGTATAAAGTGTTGGTCATTACCTTTAAAGTCCTACATGGTTTGGGTCCAGGTTACCTGCGGGATCGCCTTCTCCCATATAATCTGCCCCGTATGCTCAGTTCCTCTAGGAAGAATTTACTCCAATCAGCCAGAACTAGACTGACAAGTGTTATACAGAAGACCTTCTCTTCTGCCGCTCCCAGACTGTGGAATGGCCTGCCGGAGGAGAATCGACAAATTAGCAGACTTCTGGAATTTAAGAGAGCTGTGAAGACTGATCTCTTCCAGCAGGCCTACCCAGTTGAATTTTAAGATGTTTTAAATAATATATTAGTTGTTATTTGTTTTTAATGTTTTATCTATTTTATGGTCCTTGTATTTATATTTATTGTTGTTCCCTGCCTCGATCCAGAGGGAGAGGCGAGTTAGAAATAATAATAATTATTATTATTATTATTGCCAAAAAATAGAACAAAAAGGACACCAATTTGCATAAGATTTGCATATGGTAATTTATATGTGTAGATGTGCATTTAGAAATAATTAATAATTAGAAGTAATAATTATCAGTTAACTAAAGATACAGTACTCCTCACTGTAATGTGGAAGACTGTGACCTGTGTGCCTTTCTCAGTCCAGTACTGCTGATGGGCAGTTTCAAGGCTCAGTTCTTCCCTCTGATGGTTAACTTTAGACCAGTCTTGGACTGGACAGCATTTCAAAATAGAGGACAATCCTCTGGTAGCCCTTCAAATAGAGGACTGTCCCCTGTAAAAGAGGAGTCATGGCCATCCTATCCCCACCCCAAAACTCAGGGGAATGGAGTGGACAGACCCTTCCCTCAGGGGACTACAGGGGTACACCATGGTAAGGTTCTTGCCTAGTGTTGCCAGTGGCCATGGCTTCTGGAAACTAGGGTGGGCACACTGTGTTTAACTCTGACAGCTGTGTAAGTTTGCTTGAAGGCTTTGCTGTATCAAACTAAGGCTAGTCCAGCTCAGGCAAAGCTGGGTCCATTCACTAATAAGGTATTAGTTGAACAAATTGAGGGTGGGCATCATTTGGCTTAGGGCACTAAGGGCTTCTCTAATGAGTGATCTATAGTGGAAGTTTGTGGGTCGATTACATGACATCAACAACACCCAGAACATCTCCCACCATTTGTTCTGGTAATCCTGTGTTTTAAAAATACAGAGATAATCCAGTATAGGGCAACCATATGGAAAAGACGACAGGGCTTCTTTATCTTTAACAGTTGCATAGAAAAGGGAATTTCAGAGGTGTCATTTGTATGCATGCAGCACCTGGTGAAATTCCCTCTTCATCATGAGAGTTAAAGCTGCAGGAGCCCTGCCCTCTTTTGTATCTGGTCACTCTAGTATAGCTCCTGCAGCTTTAATTGTTTTGATGAAGAGAGAATTTCACCAGGTGCTGCATGCATACAAATGACACCTGCTGAAATTCCCTTTTCAATATAACTGTTAAAGATACAGAAGCCCTGTCCTCCTTTCCATACGGTCACCCTAGTTTATTTACACTGTGCTCAGGATTAAGACCTACAGCCATAATACAACTCAAGCAAACCCTGCTTCCTCCCAACTGCCCAGCAGATCTACTTCTGGGAGACAAAAGCCGCTTTCCTTTTCTCTCAGATTCAGCTTCCCCAGACTCATTTCCTCCTACCCCCTCAGGACTTGCAGAATAAAAAGGTTACCCATTTAGGAATTACAGTGTGGGGCAGGGGTAGGGGGAAAATCCTCAATCTCTTTTACTCAGAGACACTGAGTTGTAAGGGTCCCTGGAGGTAATTTAGACTGACCCCAAACACATAACAATGTGTTGTTGTCAGTAGCAATCTATACATATGAAAGAAAATACATGAATTAAAAAATAACAGTAAAATGTTATGCTGCAGTAGTCTTTTGTGTGTATGATGTGTGCAAAGCTTGAAGAAATCATAATAATTTTTTAAAAATTCATACCGCCTTGTCAAATGTTCGTGAAACATTCAATATGTGTCTCCCAGGTGACCTTGTTTTCATGCCTGTTGGAAGTTACAATAATTCATCCATTATTTAACGTTTGCAAAGTGCCTTAGAGCAATAAAATGCCATCTAACTAACTATGAAGCTTGTTCCTAAATTTCCACATCCTCTGCTTTGGATAACATTCCATGTAACAGATATAAAAATACCTTTCGTCTGATTTCGAGCATCTCTATACTAAGGGGAATCGTGTTGTTTACCTGGGGCTGCTGTGCTTCTTGGTTCTTGGTGTGATTTATATGAGCTGATTACCCCAGAAGATAAGGGTGACAAGGTAGAAGATCCTGCTGTTTCCTGGGGCTCCTTTAAAGGTTTGAATCGAGGGAGCACCTCCCTTCCTCCCTGGCAGGTGTGCAAAGGAGGGGAGGGGAAGTCTGCTGTACTGTTTCCTCATAGCCCCCATGAGATCCAGGACTTACTTCTGAGTAGACATAAGATCCTCAGCACACTTGGGAGTAAGCCCCATTGAACACAAAGGGACTTTATTCTGAGTAGACATAAGATTTCATTGTAAGCCTGTAATCCTCAGCACACTTACTTGGGAGTAAGCCCCATTGAACTGAAAGGTGTGCTCTTGGTGGGGTGGGGATCAGATCTGCCTCCCTTTGTTGCAGGGAGGCATTTTACCCCTTCTCCCTTAATCGCAGACACAGGAATGTCCGTCCTTGGCAAGTTCTTAGTGCAACCCCAGTTTTACACACTGTCAATTTTGCTCCATTCGGGTTTATTCCAGCTTTTCTCTGATCTATTTTATAACTGAATAAGAGCGGAAGCCATGGGAGATGTCCTGGCTGATGCTGACATCATCAAAAGGACCCGTGAAACTCTGGGAGTGGCCAGCCATGAGCATGCTTTATTTTGCTTGTGTGAAGAAGCCCTTAGTCTTCTTTGAAGACTGTGTATTAATCTACATAAGAATGTAAGAACATAAGAAGAGATGTGCTGGATCAGACCAAGGGTCTATCTAGTCCAGCAGTCTGTTCACTCAGTGGCCAACCAGCTGCCCCCAGAGAGTTCACGAGCAGGATTTGAGTGCAACAGCACCCTCCCACCTATGTGACTTGTGTGATAGCTCAGGGGGGAACTGAAATGCCCTAGGTCTGAACCAGACATTTAGGATTGGGCCCCACCTTCAGGAGATGTAACTGTGGTTATCCATATGGTAATAACAACAATCTTGGATGGGAGGGAATAGGTGAGAATAGGTGGTGGGACTCACCCTCCCCAGGGCAATAGTCTAGCCACAGATGGCCAGTTCAGATGATATTGTTATGCTCATCCCAATTTCTGAAGCATTAAAATGCCAAGAGTGCAGGGCTTATCTGTGTTTGGTTTCCTGTGGAGGCTTATGTCATTTTGTAATATTTGAGTTTATTTACAAACATACAGACTCACCATAGGGCAGCAGTGTCAACCCTTTTTCCACCTGAGGTCAGTGGTGGCACCAGAAAAAACATTGGGGGGCACAGAAGGGGCAAATTATATTTCGGGGGGGGGAGAGATGTGTCCCATATGTTAAGATTGCTGAAAGAAAAATAATGGTGTATTTCACAAAACTTACATCCTAATTATTTCTGAAGTAAATGGGTTAATAAATTAAATTAAATCTCTCTCCTGCAATGTTTCCTCTCCCCCCTCAGGGGATTGCCACTAGTCTGTTGGCATCTTGAAGAGTATGTCAGTAGCTGCAAACTGCGTAGCCTTTGTTGGCTCAAGTGCTGCATTTAAAATGTAAAAGAGCTACAGAGAGATAACATATGAATGCACACATATGAGTGCCATTTCTTCAAGTAATGATAGGGGTCCAGCAATGGGGTGGCATGTGGGGTCGTGAGCGTATTTGAGGAAGCATTTGCCCCCCTGCCTCCCTTGCACCAGCCCTCACTGAGGTCCAAATTCAATTTCTGAGAAGCTCTCAGGGACTACATGGCAATGGTGGGTGGGGCAAAAGGGGGTGGGTGGGACTGAAATAACAAAAGTACCCCAAATACCAGTATATTTATTGAGTAATTTATTGTACACTCAAGATTGGCCACTCACAGAAGTTTTCGGGTCAATTTCATGATGTCATCAACAACCAGGATGTCTCCTGCTGAATCCTCCGGAAATCCCAGGATAAAAAGAACCACATTTAAAGTGGTAATAATAGCCAGGAAACAACAGTATCCTCTACCACTAGATGACACTGTCTCAATAGAACTCAATGGAACTGAACAGAGGGGAAGTATTCAATTCAAACCCATTGTTGCCCCTTGAACAGGACCACTCCATTACATTGCAAGTCTCACTTGTAAGAATTTTAATAAGAATATTAGAAATATTTTTGTCACTGAACACAAAGTAATATCTGACTAATCTTGCTTGCTCTCACTTTTGAGCGTGCTAAGAATTATTTATCTGTTACTCACACCTTTGTTTAGGATGTTTGAAAGAGAAGCCTCTTGTTTCAAACTTTCCTTCTTTTCAGGACCTAACAACATTCATGATACACTAAAAAAAAAAACCCACCATTGGTTAACTACTACTTAACAAATTAATTCTTCTTCTTTTCCTATTTTTTCCTTCTTCTTCTTCATTAGATACTCATGACAGGTTTTCAATTTGCCAGCTGGATTATTTGCATAAGCTTCTGTTGGCTGGCTGTAAACACACTGCAAGACTTACAGTTTATGTGTCACGTTTACTGGAGACAGTTACTTTTGTGCAGACTGTCTGCTATTTTTACTTCCTGATTGCATACACAACACTAAATATTGAGGTATATGATCCAAAGAAGTGCCGCTAGATTGCCAAGTCACCAGCCAAAGGCTCTCTAAAACCGTGGGCCTATTCCAGTAGAAAACCTTGTGGCGTGTGTGTGTGTGTGTGTGTGTGTGTGTGTGTGTGAGAGAGAGAGAGAGAGAGAGAGAGAACCTGAGAGGAGACGAGGGCTGGGACTGCAGCATGCAGAAGGGGGTTCCACCCTTTCCACCTGCATTGCAGTCCCAGCAAAAAAGGCCCACCCCAAAGCTGCTATTTGCCACAGCAAGACATTTCCATGGGAACCAATAGCACTTTCCCTCCTGAAGGAGAGGAAGCAATTTTCATCAGGACTGTGACACAGAGGGAAAAGATTAACCCACCTCCCTGTGCACCACAGTCCCAATCCTGATTGATCCCCCTGTGCCTATTTAACAAACAGACAAACAAACAGACAGACAGACACAATTTAATTTGACTATGCATTTTATGTAATGTGTTGTTCGGAATAATCTCAGGTACTGATCTCTCCCAGTGCTCAAACACTGGCCAATGTTTTGCACATTCCTCAATGACAAGGATCAGAGACAAATTTGTAAGGCACAGTCCACTATGCAGTTAGCATATTCTAGAAGCTTTTGTGATCTCTTCTTCCAGCTGAATGCTGGAAGCAGACAGAGACTGCCTTTTAGTAGATTCTGCTTCTTCAGACCTCCTAAGAGGATGTGGGCTGAGGTGTCATCAATTTGCAGATGATACCCAGCTCTACCTCTCATTTTCATCAGATTCAGGTGGGGAAGTAGCAGTCTACTGGCTAATGGACTGGATGAAGGACAATAAACTAAAGCTCAATCCAAACAAGACAGAATGGGTAGTTCATCTGCCAAGTTGAATGGTGTTTAGGGTGACCAGATAAAATCCAGGTCAGGGCTCATGTAACTTTAACAGTTGTAGAGAAAAGGGAATTTCAGCCAGTATCATTTGTATGCAATTAGTTCCTGGTGAAATTCCCTCTTCATCACAACAGTTAAAGTTGCAGGGGCCCTGCCTTCTTTTGTATATAGTCACTCTAGTATAGTGCCTGCACCTTTAAATGTTGTGATGAAGAGGGAATTTCACCAGGAACTAATTGCATACAAATGACATTGGCTGAAATTCCTTTTTCTCTACAACTATTAAAGTTACATGAGCCCTGACCTGGATTTTATCTGGTCACTCTAATGGTGTTCAGTCTGTTCTGGTGAGGGTTGCATTCCCTCTGAAGGATCCTGTAGTGTGCAGTTTGGGGGTGCTCTTGGATCCATCATTGTCACTTGAGGCATAGGTAGCTTCAGTGATTTGGAGTGCCTATTATTATTATTATTATTAATATCCCGCTTTTCCCCAGGGCTGGGACTCAAAGTTAAAACATGTACAATTAAAACATATAAATATAAGCTTACAAAAGTTAAAATAGAATTAAACTGCAGTAAAATTTAAAAAATTTAAAAACAAAATTTAAAAACAAAACAAAACCATACAACTTATCAACTTAGACTGATATACCAGCTATGACTAGGGAAGTCTGAGGACTTTGTTCATGTTCACAAATAATGCAAACATATCCCCTTCACAACCCTGAATGCAAATGTGACCAGGAGTGCAATTCTCAGGAACTTTTTGCAATTTTCCAAACTTGTATTCACAAGTGTGCACTCCCCCCAAAACCAAATATTGTATTTTATTCTTATTTAAAATATTTTCATTGTATTTTATATTTCTAACTGTGTTTTAAAATGGCACAGTAATTTATAACCGATTGTAATCCACCCAGAGAACATGAGTTATTTGGCTTCTTTAAATGAGAGTTTTATAGAACGCTTATGATGTTTGCGGAACATTTTGATGATGCTGTAAGCCTCCTGCGCATCTCCCACTCCTTTCCCCAGTTTTAGCGCCAAAAAATAAACCTCAGAAAGCATGATTCTTCTGAGATATGTCAGGTATGTCAGGATTTCCAGCCGAGTGCAGGGGAGGGTGCTGTCCCATTGAAATGTACAGGCCACATGTGGTAGCTGCTCTTTTCTCAGTATAATTTTATTTACAGCTCCTTTCAAATGGAGAAGAGAAAGCAGGAAGAGAGCCATGGTAAGGAAACCCAATTTTCCTCCATCTGAACATTAGAAATGTTCTAAATAAATAAATAATTTTTCACGCTTTTGCCTATGGAGGAAAGTGCACTTTTTGGATGTTCACTTTTTAAAATGTGCATTTTCCCAATCAGAAAAAAGTATATAGACTGGTAAGATTCAAATTCCTACTTGCCTATGATGTTTACTGAGTGATTTTAGGAACATAGAAAACTGCTTTATCCTGAGACAGACCATTAGTCCATTATTTTAACCCAGTGCTGTCAGCACAGATTGGCAGCAGCTCTCTTAGATTTTTTCCTAGCCTGACCTGGAGATATTAGAGATCGAACCTGCGTGCAAAGTGTCCGCTCTACCACTGTGCTATGGCCCCTCTCTGTCAACCTAATCTACCATTCAGGATGATAAAAAGGGCACCATATACGCCACCCTGACCTCTCTAGCATAAGAGTAGGATATGAAAAAGTAATAATAAAGTGTCCGCTTCACTTAATCCAAGTCATTACTTGTGAATTCTGTCCTCAAGATTTTCAAAGCTGCTCTTCAAGAGGTGACAGAAAAGCCAGTTCTTTCTGAACGCTTTCTACATACATCATGATTCAGATCTCCGAAGGCATGAACTTATCAGAATATCCCCTTTCCTTTGCACACTAGTAATGGAAGTCTCTGTAAGGTTTAGTTAAGCCTATTTAGTTCCATTAGAATCACAAAGTTAAGCATCCCTAACTTTGTGCTGGATTTTGTGGCCTTTGAGTACTGAAATCACAGTGACAAGTAATCCAGTCCTTTTTAAAAAATGTATATAACCATCACTGGAAATGTTTTAAAAGCTAAAAAGAGGCTTACTGCCTGTGGTGATAAAGGAAATTAGTGGATATAACATCAGTATTAGAAAAGGTATACTGCAGATTAAGGGTCAATTTATATATTGGCTCAGGAAAAAAACAAACTATTTGTCAAGCATTTTTTTTTTTAAAAAATGGAAAGATTAATAAGGGTGCCTCTAAACGAGAGATTTCCGCCTCCTTGACTGCGCGCTGAGGGGGAAACCCTCTAATCGAGCGGTCGATATGACTTAGCACTGGACTCATCTTTGTTTACATGCCAAAGCCGCCAATGCAAAGGCAAATTGAAACAAATGCCTTTGCTGCGACTTTAAAAAAGTCGCCATTTAGTGCGACCTTTTTAAAGTCGGAGCGGGCAGCCCAGGGAAAGGGGGTGGAGCAGCGAGCCGTAAGCTCACTGCACCGCCTCTGCTGTCCTTCCCCACATTCTTTATTTTAAAAAAACAAAACAAAACTTACTGGACAGTGGTGGAGCCGACACTCCCAGCTGCCTCTCCAGCTGGCGCCATGCCGAACCATGAGCAGCAGCGTAGCCGGCGCCAGAAAAAGCCTCCGTCGCGCCTCTTACAAGTAAGAGGAGTCGATTTGCCCGCGTGACGAGGGAGCCGGGAGCCGCCAGGGCGCAGCGCTCCCAACGTTGTCAAGATGAATCCAAAATATTCTGGATTTGTGTTACATGTAGGAGGCAAAAGAGTATGTCCTTATGAGTCACACAATAAATGTCCATGTTGTTGAGTGCTGTGGAGGTACTTTCCTTCCAGCTGCACAATCTATTGTACATGTTATTGGTGATATTCTCTGCATTAGTCACACTGCTGTGTTAACATCCATAGAAGATGTCTTTTAAAATATTAAGTCAGACTCAAGTTTGTTTGTGGAAAGGGGGGAAATCACCCTTATTTCCCCCCATCATTAAAAACAAAAGCCGTATTGTTTTAATGAGAGCCATGGGGGCTGTTCGTAACCATGTTACAGAAATGGCGTCTCCCGCCCCCTCCCCACCCACCCAAAGGTAAGTCAGTTATAGGGTGACCAGATTTTGGGAACCAAAATCCCGGTCGCCCACCACCACCACCACCCCCACCCAAAACAACCCCCCCACCACACGCCCGCGCTGCCCGCCCGCCTCGCGCCCGCCCGCCTGCCCACCTCGCGCTGCCCGGCCACCTGGCCGCCCACGCCCGCCTCGCGCCGCCCAGCTGCCCGTGCCCGCACACCCGCCCACCTCGCGCCTCCCGGCCGCCCGCCTCACAGCCGCCCATGCAGGTAAGTGGGAGGGACCCTCCCGTCTCGCGCTCCTTACCTGCAGGGGCGTCCGCTTCCCTCCGGTGCTCAAATCTACTGAGAAACAAGGCTTCGCGGCCTGTCCCTCAGTAGAGCGCCGGGTGATGATGTCATCACCTGGCGCGCCACTCTGGAGCAGGCCGCGAAGCCCGCTCGCAGTAGCAGCTGGCGCCGGTCAGGAGTGGACATCCCTGCAAGGTAAGCGCGGCGCGTGCCCCCTCCCCCCCGCTCCCTGCTTACCTTGCAGGGACGTCCACTCCCGACCGGCGCCAGACGGGAGTGGACATCCCTGCAAGGTAAGCGCGCCGCGCACCCCCCTCCCCCCGCTCCCTGCTTCTCCATGGAGTTACCTCTTTACAGCACCTATGATGGTTGCCTTTAAGTAAAGAAGAGAACCTGAAGGAAACCACTGGATCACATGTGGTGGTACAAGTTACCTTGAGATTTCTGTGGATGGTATCAAACCCAGCACTGAACACAGGTGGGAATAGCTCATCAGCTTAGGCAGAATGGGGAACCTCCTGCAAGGGCTTCCTCCCAGGCTCTGTCCCTTCTCCCAGTAGTAGAAAAGGACAGCCTCTCTCTACTGTTGAAGGGAAACCTGCTCTTATCTCTAGTCACTGATCAGAGATAAGAGCAGGGTTTACCCCTCAGCACTAGAGAAAGGCAGCCTTTTTCTAGCCTTGAGAATCCCTATGTGCACTTGGAGAAAGGGACTCTTCCATACTAGAGAAAGGTTGCCTTTCAGTAGCACTGAGTGGTCCCTTTCTCTGATCGGTGATAAGAGCCAGGTTTCACCACTCAGTGCTAGAGAAAGGCAGCATTTCTCTAGCATTGAGGAGACCTTTCTCTGTACAGAGGCATGGAGCAATCACTCAGTCTCTCTCTTTGCCTGGAGAAAGAGAATCTTTCTCTGCACAGAGAAAGGGGACCCTATGACAGCAGGCATTGTGCTTTGGGGGAAGGGGTGGGGCTTTGAGAAGGAGGGGCTCTGCCCATGACATCATCTGTCCCCCTGAGAGCTGACTAGCAAGCAGAGTTGGGCCCCAGGGTTGGAATAGTTCCTTAATCCTGGGCTAAAGCCAACAAATTGTGTAAAAAAGGAAAGTGGAAGCTCCTAGTTTCAGAAACTCCAAGAGTGGACCTAAGGCCACAGAGCAGGCGTCTTGTGTTAGGCTGACCATATGAAAAGGAGGACAGGGCTCATGTAACTTTAACAGTTGTAGAGAAAAGAGAATTTCAGCCGAGTCATTTGTATGCAATTACTAGTACCTGGTGAAATCCCCTCTTCATCACAACAGTTAAAGTTGCAGGCACTATACTAGAGTGACCAGATACAAAAGAGGGCAGGGCTTCTGCAACTTTTAACTGTTGTGATGAAGAGGGAATTACCAGGTACTAATTGCATACAAATGATGCCAGCTGAAAATCCTTTTTCTCTACAACAGTTAAAGTTACATGAGCCCTGTCCTCCTTTTCATATGGTTAGCCTATGTTGGAGGAATGTAAGTAGGATGTACCTTTAGGGGACCTGTGAGATGAAGAAACTGATTTCTGCAGGCCAGCTAGTTTCCTACCTGTAGCTACCTCTTTTAATGTGCTCTTGTCCCCTAAATTTGCAAACCAGGAGCAAAGAGCTTTCAGCCCAAAGAGCATAAGGGTACTGAACTGTGCAGCAGCCACCTCAAACTAGTCATCTGGACCTCACATCAATATGGAGCTTCCTCCACCTGTGACCTTGAACCTGTGCTAAGTGGAGCAGTGATCTTCACAATTACCCTGAACTTGGATCAAAGCCACAACCTCAAAGTCCCTTCAAGTCGTTTGCCCTTTATAATATGTTGCTTGTGGCAAAGCCCTCGTCTTCAAGACCCTGAGGTCTTGTCAAATCTTTAGGAATCCTGCAGTCCTAATAGTGCCATGCGTACTATGGTTTACAGACAAAACTCTTTACATGGTGGCATGATACATTTCAGATTAGCGGTCATGTCTCATCTGACCTGACTTGACCAAGGAGCCCAATGCTGATCATTCTGGACTCTCTTTAAAGCTCTTTTTACCTGTATGTAGAGCACAGGTGTGCCTTCACCTACTCAAGCTGTATATTTGCAAATAAATACAGATATTCCAAAATACCAATCATCTTTCAGGGACCTCCTTCCAAAGGAAACTAAAAAGTTGGCTGAGCACTGCACCCCTGGAATTTCTCACTACTCAGAGAAGTGGAATGAACACAACAATATGGTGAGAACTAACAGGTTAGGTATTAAAATTTCTAGAGATTTTTTTCAGCCCAGTAATTAACAGTATGCTCTGCAGAGGAAAGGATTTATCTAAATGCTAAATCTCTCATGTCCAGTGAATTGAGGTTTCATGAAGAGTCTAACTCAGGGGTGTGAAACCTCAAGCTGACTGGAGTCCCGGTCCAACCATGCTCCTTTGTCCCACCCGTTTCCCCCCAATCACCAATTTCCCAGCTTTGTGCAGTTTGTTCCCATTTTAAAAGATTGAAATGCCGCTCCTAAGGCTTAGTTACTGGCAGGAACAACTCTAAGCTACAACATGTGACTATTTTTGTATTTTGACCCTACCCCTTTTGCCCCACCCACCACTGGAATATGGGGCCCCACCCCCCAGAACTTCTCTGAAATGGAATGTCGACCCTGGGGCTGAAAGAGTTTCTGCCCCCACCCCACCCCACCCCAGCCCACCCAGAGGGAGCTCTCTATAGCTAAGCAGGTTGCTTTTGTTCTGAGTCCGATATAACCTCCTTAGCATACAAATAGGATCATCCACACTGGGCTGTCTATCCGGGTGTGAGAGCGGAAGTCACGAGCTCATCATCTTCTGTGCTTGCAAGAGCTTTTCCACAGCCTCGTGCGGTCGTCTACTGCTGCTTTTATGCCATCTGGAATACATATTTACAGCTGGCACACCTTTCCTCATACCAGAGAAATCTCTAGCAGCGCTGGCTGGCTGGCTGAATTAATGGCTTGCAATGCTCACTGCTGGTAATTTGAACTAAAACCCTGAATTGATGTATCGAGAAAACTACCTACCTTCATGTGGATTTGTGAGCAGGAGGCTGTTCAGTTTCAGATATTGTTTTCATGAGCGGCCAGATGCCATCACATCGCTGATCTCCCACTGGCTTGCATACATCTTTAGAATATTCATGGGGGGGGGGCGAGGAGGGGGAAAATGGAAGCACTAAGTGCAGATATTTGGAAGCGTTCTTTTGCCTCTTAGTTTTCCTGCTCTTCATCGTTATCAGATAACATAGAGCCAGTGCTAATAACGGGTTGCTGGTTGACTCTAAAATAGAGGTAGGCAACCTGCGGCTCTTGGCTTAATTTCAAAAGCCCTCTGCAAATGATAAGTTCAAACCTCTCAGGACCAATATGCCCCCCATCCTAATAGACTGCTAGGGAGGGAGGGAGAGAGAGATGGGGTGCCACAAAGAGAGAGAGAAAGACACACATACACACAGAGGGGGTAGAAGAAAGAGGGGGGCTAAACTAAATAATAATAATAATAATAATAATAATAATATATTTCTTTCTTACCTGCCTCTCCCTCTGGACTGAGTTTGGGAACAACATCAATACAAACAATATAAAATACATAAAACTGATTAAAAGCATATAAAATTAATACATTATTAAAATCTCAATAAAACTCTTAAAATTCGACTGGGTAGGCCTACCGGAAGCTTTCTTAAATTCTGGAAGACCGTTAAGTTGCCAGATCTCTTCCGGCAGGTCATTCCACAGTCTGGGAGCGGCAGAAGAGAAGGTCCTCTGGGTAATGGTTGTCAGCCTAATTTTGGCTGACTGTAGTAAATTCTTCCTAGAGGAACTGAGCGTGTGGGGTGGATTGTATGGGAGAAGGTGATCCCTCAGGTAACCTGGACCCAAACCATGTAGGGCTTTAAAGGTAATGACCAACACTTTGTACTTCACCCAGAAAGTAATTGGCAGCCAGTGGAGTGATTTTAAAACTGGTGTAATATGGTCACCCCTAGGTGTACCGGTGACCAACCTGGCTGCCATATTTTGAACTAGTTGAAGTTTCTGGACTAGGCACAGAGGTAGCCCTATGTACAGCGCATTGCAGAAGTCGAGCCTCGAAGTTACCAGTGTGTGCACTACCGTTTTTAGGTCTTCCAACTCTAGGAAGAGGCGCAACTGGAGTATCAGCTGAAGCTGATAATAGGCACTCCTGGCCGTCGCATCCATCTGAGCTGTCATTTGGAGCACCCCCAAGCTGCGAACACAGCCTTTCAGGGGGAGTGTAACCCCATCCAGAACTGGTTGACACATCTCCAAACCCAGGTTGGGGACTTTGACAGTAAGCACCTCTGTCTTGTCTGGATTCAGCTTCAGTTTGTTTTTCCTCATCCAGCCCATTACCGCCTCCAAGTATTCATTCGGAGGAGACACACTATCCTTAGCTGACGCTGTTGTCAAAGGCATAGGGAAATATATTTGGGTGTCATCAGTCTACTGATAGCACCCCGCCCCATGTCTCTGGATGATTTCTCGCAGCGGTTTCATGTAGATATTAAACAGCATTGGGAATAGGATGGCGCCTTGTGGTACACCATACAACAGCTCCTTCTTTGAGGAGCAATTATCCCCAAGCATCACCATCTAGAACCTGCCCAAGGGGTAGGACCAGAACCACTGAAGCACAGTGCCCCCTATTCCCAATCCCCTCAGGCGTTCCAGAAGGATACCATGGTCGATGGTATCGAATGCCGCTGAGAGGTCCAGAAGTACCAACAGGGACACACTCCCCCTGTCAATGCTCAAGCATAGATCATCCACTAAGGCAACCATAGCAGTCTCAACTCCATATCCTTCCCTGAAGCAGGTTTGAAATGGGTCTAGAAAATCTGTTTCATCCAAAACTGCTTGGAGTTGGAAGGCAACTGCCCTTTTGATCACCTGGCCCAAAACTAGAAGATTTGATACTGGTCTGTAGTTATTAAAATCCAGGGGGTCCAGGGAGGGCTTTTTTAGATGCGGCTGTTCCACCACTTCTTTTAAACATTATGGAAAACTCCCTGAAAGATGTATTAATAATATGTTGTAATTGTAGTCTAATTGCATCTCCTCCCTGGGTGACCAGCCAAGAAAGGCAGGGATTGAGAGGGCAAGTTGTCCTCCTCACTTGTCCAAGCAGCTTGTCCACATCCTCAGTACTCACCTACTGAAACTGATCCAGTGTAATTCTACTCACGGAGTTGCTGGACACTCCATTGTCAGCCTCTGCTATAATGACGGCATCTAAGTTGGCTCTTATCTGAGAGATTTTATCTGTGAAATGATCATTAAAGGCATTACAATGAACTACCGAAGGCTCTAAGATTGGTTTCAGGGGGGAAGGTGCCTGGGTTAGACCCCACACCACCCTGAACAGTTCTGCTGGATGTGAATTCACAGACGCAATGCATGCAGAGAAGAAAACTTCCTTCGCTGCACATATTGCCAACCCATAGGAATGGAGATGTTCTCTATGTCATGTCTTGTTGGATATAAGTCGGGTTTTCCGCCATAGGCGCTCCAGTCATCGTCCTTCCCGCTTCAACTCCCTGAGATCTTCTGTATACCGATTAGAAGCAGTTGGAGAGGACGTTTGGGGGCGATCGTGTCGATAGCCCTAGTTCAGCCTTGATTCCATCTATTGACTCGGGCTTCTACAGGATCATTGACGATGCCAGCCATAGAACCCTCTAAGGCTTTCTGGAATCCAAAGTGATCCATTAACCTTTGAGGGTGGACCATCTTAATAGGTCTGCCACCCCCTGCAGGGGCGGGTGGTAGCCGTGATACTAACCCTGACCAGAAAATGGTCTGTCCATGACAATGCAGAGGTATTAGTCACCTCCGCCCACAGATCCGCTTGTTCAGAACTGAAAATAGCATTGAGGGTGTGACCTGCTGAATTTGTAGGTCCAGAGATCAATTGGGATAGGCCCATGTTTGTCATGGATGCCATGAACTCCCGAGCTGCACCTAACAAACTGGCCTCAAATGGGATGTTGATGTTGCCCAGGACCAAAAGCCTGGGTAACTCCAACACCAGCTATGAGACAAGTTTCGTGAGCTCGGCCAGGGAGTCTGATAGGCAGCGGGGTGGCCAGTACACTAACAGAAACCCTAGTCTATCCCTGGCCTTCAGACTCAAGTACACACACTTGATGTGATTCAATTCTTGGACAGGAAGTCTGGTCAGGTTAAGAGTGTCCTTGTAGATCACAGCTACTCCACTGCCCCCACCCATTTTCCCTCACCTGCTCACTAACACAGTACCCAGCTGGGAGGGCCTGGGCCCATGTCGGGCCACTGTAATCTCCCAGCCAGGTCTCTGTGAAGCATTCCAGATCGGCCTCCTCATCTATAAGGAGGTCATAGATTATATTTGGTTTTTTTTAAACCAACCTGGCATTGCATAGGAGCAAGGAGAGGTTCTGTGGGTGGCCTGGTTAATTCTCCAAGTTCTCCGGGGTAGCAAGGCGACCGGAAGGTAAGATGGGTATTAAATATCTATCTCTCCTTCCCCTGTAATGGCATTTCGCCCTGCTATTGCCATATCTCCCTTTGCCCCGCACAACACATATTGCCGCTCCCGGACACATTACAACTCAGCTGGGCTCCCGGCTGCTTCGAGCTTCTCAGGGGGGGAGAGGGGTGGTGATGATTCTACCAGCATCTCTCCTCCTCCTCCTCCTCCTCCTCCTCCTCCTCCTCCTCTCCTGATGTTAACAACCTCTCCAGCCACCACTCAGCTGGGCTCCCGGCTGCCTCGAGCTTCTCAGAAGGGTTAAATGCTATTTTAACTGCATAGCATGTAGCTGATGCTTTACTTTTTAAAATTTAGTATAAAAGAATCAGGACCACAGTGTGTGTATAGCGGGGATGGGGGTTAAACCTTCCCACCCACCTGTTTTCCTGCCTTAAATCCAACCTCCATGCATGAGCTAAAAAAAAGATAAAAACCTTCTGTTGGCACATTTAATGTAGCTTAGTCCAGAGAAAAGGGTTTCTTTGGGCTCTGGCCCCTCCCACCACCAGCATGCAGTCCCTGGCATATTACCCTGGAAGGAATGCCCCCCCCCCCACTTGATGGGGAAAAAAAGGTTCCGTAGCGCTGGGCCTTTATCACACCTACTATTTCCCCCTGGTTTGCTTCTGCGGGTTCCCCCTCCATTTCCTAAGCGAGTCTAACATTTTGAATCACACGTGGTCAGTATTGCTATGATACCTCAGCTTGGCCTATTGAACTTTGCCTGTTTTGGACTTTGCCCATTCAGGGATAAATCAAAACAGAAACTAAAACCTGTGACCTCAGGGCAAGAGAGCAGCAGGAGGGGACGACGTCATGCAAGTCCAGCGCTGAAGGAGTGGATCAAAGTTGAGGTGGGTGTGCCTAAAATTACCTGTGTGATAATGGCCTTGCTCTAAAAGCATGCCTATAGGGCAGAGACCTCTTTGGAACCTCTTGTTGTATAGGACAGTGCTTTCCCTTACAAGACACTGTTCTCCCTGCTGTTTCCATGCTATTAACGGCAACAGCAAAAAAAGGCGAGGGGGGGGGACACAAGACCAGGATCAGAGCATGAAATGGAGGAGGAGGGGGGAAAGCAGTGCAATACTAAGTCTGGTACTTTCCATAGGATGTCAAGCTATTTCCCAAGAGGGCTGAGCCTGAATGAGTTCCAGTGGGCAGCAGGGAAATGTAAGAGATGTGGTTGACCCAGAAGAAAAGCTGTGGTTGGGTGAGCAGAAAGGCTTCCCTTTCGAGTTTGCAGGGAATGGTGTGCCCAATATAGTGGCATACCTCAGCTCCCCCACCAGACCCCTGGCACACGGGACAGGTAGAGGTGTTCAGCTACCAGGTGGGCTATGCCCATCAAAAGTTCCTATTTTGTGCTGCAGGCAATAAAGCAGTGGCCATTTATCAACCCATATCAGTCTCTGACATTTTGTCATCATCCACACTCCTCCTCCCCATGTCCTTCTAGGTAGGGATGTTGGAGAAATCTGCAATGGAATGAAATGAGTTTCAATTTCTATGAATCCAACCCATGGATTCTGCAGCAAACCAGCTTTTCCTGAGTTGCACAGATTCTGCAGGCTAGTGGACTATCCCCCCCCTCCCCCTGAAATTTTATGCAAATTTAGTTGTAGAAAAATATGTAAAATAAAAATACATACCAGCTGAAACAGTGCACTCCCCCCATAGGATAAAGCATGAAAATGCACGTTATGGGAGGATTTGTCATTTTCACAAGTGCAAATTTACGCAAATGCGCATTTGCACAAATTCAGGAAATTGGAAAAAACCCCGATTCTGGACAATAGAACAAAAGGCACCTGACAATCTGAAATGCAGATGGAATGGATTTTACAAACATAATTCGTTAGGACTGTATCATTGTTCCCTTCCCTTAGCTCCATGTATAGATCAATTTTATAGAAGCAATGGATAAATATAATCTGCAAAGTTACTAGTCCATATACATGCCCACTATTAGGTGGGCATTTTATTACTATGCCATTAGGTATCGAATGACTGTTTGTGGGTGTTTTTTTCTTCTGTTGTCCTTGAAGGCAATTATTATTTCTCCATTTCTTTGTGTCTACTTGCAAGAAAAAGACATGCAACAGGAATATTTGTGGAATGTGACAAACCTCAGGATATCTCAGTTGGACTAATATATAAAAAAATAGCTTTTTACACTGTAGATATGCTAGGCTGTCACCTGATTAATTATAAGACCCATGAAACACCAAAACTGGAACAGTGTGAAAAATGACAATTATTCACCCTAACAATTGTTTTAAAATGCCTTTTTAAAAAAATCAGTAGAGTGCAGGCTTCCCATCAACTCTATCTCATTTCAGTGTGGTATTGATGTTCAAACTTGCATGTTCTTTAATTAAAATTTCCAATAAAATTTTACAGGGTCGCTTACACAAATATCCAAACTCAAGCTGAGTTCCCCAGAAACAAATGTTGAATGTAGTGGATTTACAGTGCAATTTTATACATGTCTACTCAGAGGCAAGCCCAATGGATTTCAATGGGACTGATTTCTAGGTAAGCATTATAGTGGCAATGCTCAGAAGCAACTCCTATTGAATTCAAAGGGGCTTACTCGGAAGTTAGTGGGTACAGGATCACAGCCTCACTGTAGGATTTGGACTAGGGAGTCTGTGCATCATATCAGCACTTTCCATGAAGCTCACTGGTTGACCTTGAGCATTTGCTAGCAGTCAGTTCACACCGCAAGGTTACACTGAGGACAGAATAGGTTAACCTTTGTCTGCAAGCTTCCTCCAAGCTCCTTAGCGGAATGGTGAGATATACATAATTCATTTATTTACCAGGTGGGTACAACGACACATCAAAAAAGCACAGTTTCGCGGGGAATAGCACAATGTGGCTGTGAGTTGATGGCTGCATCATATAAATGAGAAGAGCACCACTGCACAGCCACGACAGTTACAGAGCATATAGACAAACCCTGGTCATGCATTCTGTTGTTAGTTTCTGCTGTACCTCATTTACATAAGCAGAGTAATGGAGCAAGGGAAAGGGAAGCTGGGAGGCAGCCTGGAATGTATAGAGATGTCAGTTTGGATTTCTAGCTGGCCGTATTCATTGTTCAAAGGTATTTCTATAAAGATGAAAGGGGGATAGGGGAAGGTTTAGTCTGTTGCGCAGGCGTACACACTCCTTTCAGCCCCAAAGGCTGTATCGGATGCCATCTGGAGGTGCAGATGTGAGTGCATACACATGCGCACACATTCACTTCCTGCAATCACTCATACACACATCTCAGAGAGCACAGCTGGGGAGGCTTAAACTTCCCCTCCCTGCCTGCTGAAATCTAGGGATCATTGGGGGAAGGGGTAGAATGAAAACATCTCCCATCCTGCAGAGATCTCCACTGAGACTACTGTGTCTCCTTTATTACTAGTGGCTGCTTAGGATATTTTGTATATAGGTGGGATATAAATGGAATAAACAAGAACAACAACACTCCTGCTAATAGCAGCTCCAGAACAGCTACCCTGGTCTATACACACATACACAATGCAGGTCCCCAATTGCACTGAGAGAGCCTTACATGCACGGGCTCTGGGGACACACAGACCATCAACATGTGGAGCCCAAGGCCAGGACAGTGAGTGGGGTCAATCCCACGGCCATTCCCACCACAACTTGAGTCTGCAGATTCCAAGAGCCTGAAAGGTCTTTTGCAGTTTCTCAGTTGCATCCCGTTAGCACTTCCGTCTATGTTTCCTTCATATCTCCTAACGCTGAGCCCTGGCTCTGGAAATCAAAGCCAAGGCGGAGAACCCTGGTGGAAATCCAGTCTTGTCTTTTGCATAGTGTATGAAATGGCCCTCAGGGTAGACCTGATCTCTGGTGGCTTAATGACAACAATGGCATCTGTCACTTCCTTTGCTCTCCATATTCTCTCATCTTCCCCCACCCTTCACCAGACAGGGCGTAGAGAGCTGAAATACACCTGCCACAAAGACCAAAACAGCTATGAGTGCTGTCTCCACATCATTGCTGCAAGGGAAAGAAAGCATTTCTTTGTGGAAGCCTAGATAGTAAAAACTTCACTGGGTAGCAAGGTGGAATATATTTTGCCTTTTCAGCTTTTTCCTGGAGGAAGCTTTATCACCAAGTGCCTCCGCTACTTTTGTCCTGATTCTGTCACATTGGCTTGAACGTGTAGCCTTCAGCAGACGCATGGAAAGGTAATAGTGTCGTCTTGCAGTTTGAGTCTAAGATAAATTAGAACATAAAGGTTAAGAAGCGAAAAACTGGCTGGGAATGATTAAGTCCTAAAATGATACCTACGGAAGTCTTCGTGTGCTTTGCCCACAGGGATTCTGAAGGGGATGGTAGATCAGTGCCCTGTGTTCGCAATGCGCCAGTGACTACTTCACACCCTTGATTCATTTCCCATCTGCCCACGCTGCAGGAGAGAGCGATTGCATCATGGCCCTTAGGCCGGTGTGCATAGTGTGAGCCTTCCACTAAGACGGCAAAATAAAATGAAACATGCTTCTCAGTGTGCCTGCTCTGTCTCAAGGGTAGTGACTTATAAGCCACCAAAAAAGATGCAATGCATCACAAAAAAGAGGACAAAAGAGATCAATGATAAGTATGAGAGCCAGTGTGGTGTAGTGGTTAGAGTGTTGGACTTGGAGTTAGGAGATCGGAGTTATAGTCCCCACTTGGCCATGGAAGCTCACTGGGTGACTTTGGATCAGTCACAGCCCAAGCCACCTCACAGGGTTGTTGTTGTTGTGGGGATAAAATGGAGAGGATGAGGATTATGTATGGGAGGAAGGGGAGAGGAGGAGGATTATGTATGCTGCTGTGGGTTCCTAAAGGAGGAATATAGATTTTCGTATGCTTATTTATATGTACTGATAGTGGAGGGCATGGCTCTGATTTCGGTGGGGCTGCAAATCCATTTTGGGTTTTAGTCAGAACCATCTATAACTCTAAAGGAGCTATCCTAGGTGCTAAACCCTACCTGCAAGCTATATTCAGCACCTTGGATACCTCCTTTGGAGTTCTGGCTGGTTCCAACTAAAACCCAGAATGGAAGCACCACCTCACCAAAATTGGAGCCACCAGCCTCTGCTGTTTACAGATGCAAAGAAATTGTTATAATTTAAATAGAACTACAGTACATCACACCATAGTGCAGAAGACTGTGGGATCCATCACACCAGTGTTTTATCACACTTTTGTCCTGCCTTGTTTACCATTTTGTCTCGTGACACTCACCCAACATAGTCCCTGTCCTGCAGTCATCTTGCCTCTTCCCCTCCATTTCCCATGTTTTTCTAGGGCAGGGAAAGTGCAGCATTTTTTCTCCACATGGGATAAAACCGCCCTTCTGTCTCCGTGTATTGCCTTCCTCGCGCTATTTCACAGAACGTCCCTCCTTGGGGGTGTGTGCATTGAAGTGTGGTCTTGCTGACAAAAGAGGAAGGCGGAGGTGGTTCTCCTCCAGTCTGTAGAACCACTCAACCAAAAAGAGGGAGGGAGGGAGGGCATGCAAAGACCCCCTGCAGAAGGGAGCATCATCTTACCTTTAAAGGCAGAAACGGTGCCCAGCCAATGAAATGCTAAATTGCTAAAACGCTAGAAAACAAAACCAGAGGGGGAGGGAAGGCACCCACACCCATCACAATGTCCGTCAACCACAAGAACCAATGAACTGGAGGGGGAAGGAGAAGAGGTGGGGTGGGCGCAATAGCAGAAGAGCGGAAGCATGAGCCGGCAGAGGTGAAAAGGTAAACAAGGCAAAATAGCGCAACAACACATACACGTGAAAGTGACCAGTGCTTGACGCGCTAATGAAATGGAGGTGGAAATCACGGATGCATACCAGGAAAAAAAAGTAGGTATGATGGAGCCCAGTGACCAGGTGACCTATGTGCAAACCTCTTCAATGTTCTGCACATGTGCTAACTGTTTATTCATTTAAAAATATTTTCTGGCCACATTTCTTGAGCAACAGTTCTTATGGTTATTAATCTTTAACTGGAATTGGACAGGACAAACTTTCAAATAAAGGACACCACCAAATGCAGGACAGTCCTCTGAAGCCCATGGCAACCCTACAACCATGCCAACAAACACTTGAGACAGAACAAAGGAAATTGCTGTCTGAAATCACCTTTCATCTGCCGACTGGGCCCAGTTTGAGATGTCCATATAAATCAAAATATAACAAATAAATAAACACACAGCACCAGGACTTTGAACACCCAGTCCTCTACAGTCCTTTGAATTTATCATTCAGTTGACCTCATCTTCCTATCTTTTAGTCACAGTTGATCCACTTATCAGTGGAAGCTTCACTTTCAAAAAGTGTGACACCTGGAACCCTGTGCTAAGCACGGTGGTTCCTGTGATTCAAATAAAGGAGGGCTCATCATAAAGGAAACAAAACAATTACTCGTTTTTCATTTGCAGCCATCTTGCTCAAATAGAATGGCTGTCCCTCCCGCTCTCCCCACACCCCAATTATAAGGCTGCCAGCTGGGTTATGCAAATATATGTGACATTTTCGGTAACTCGGAAGTATGCCAACACCTTCCATAGCCAGCTCATTTAAATGATACATTATACTAGTTATACAGGACAGAGAAAGAAAACTGGGGGTGGTGTTAAGTGTCTCTCAAAGTCAATCCTGCCCAGCCTTTGCTTATGTATTTTTAATATTTATTCCCACAGCTCTGTGTGATGTTAGTGTCCAAGCAGCAGATAATGATGGCTTTATATCCATACAGTAAAACGGATAGTTTGGAGGACTGCTAGATGTTTTAAAACAAAATATAATCTAGGCAGAAGAGACTCGGAAGACTTTGGGGGCAGTGGTCTAGCCAGTGGAGGTGACTGGTTCCAATGTCAGTGGGGTGGTGAAGCACCTTGGATAGCTCCTTCGAGTTCTGACTGAAATCCAGTGCAGATTCACCACCCCACTGACATCAGAGCCACCAGCCTGCACTGGATGTAGCTAAGGCTGTAGCTTGGGGCTAAAGTCCAGGTCCTAGAGCTGTGCACTCTGCTCCGCAAATTTGAAGGTTCGATGGAGCTCCATTGAAGCTTCAAATTTGTGGAGCGGAGCAGGGACAGTTTAAAAACCATTGAATACCAGGAGCCCTGCCCTCTTGACCAGACACAAAAGAGGGCAGGGCTCCTGCAGCTTTAACTGTTGTGCTGAAGAGGGAATTTCACCAGGTGCTGAATGCATACAAATGGCACCTGCTGAAATTCCCTTTTCTATACAACTGTTAAAGATACAGAAGTCCTGTCTTCCTTTCCATATGGTCACCCTACCCACCACCACCACCATTCTAAAAGGCTGAAATGCCTCTCCTATGGATTGGTTGCTGGCAATTAGATCTTTAAGCTTAAATATCCTGGGATTTTTTTTATTTTCTTCCCGCCCTTTTATCCTCAGTTGGCCCTCAAGCTGAAAAAGGTTCAATGCCCCTGATGTAAAGACAAGTCGTTCATTGGAGAGGAAACCATTTCCTGACATTATAACTCCATTCTTCCACCTTTGGAAGGATTTTGAATATCATTCTTTGATTGTTGCGGAACCACTCAGCCACACTGTGCAATTAGCAATTAAGGGCTTGTGAAAATTCTCTTTCTGGTGGGACAAATGCAAGTTGAGACACCCATCAAGCTTAACACTCAGTCAGCATAATGAATCATGACACCTTGTGCCTATTGCAATCTGTACTCGGCCCACTGAACTCCGCTGTGAATTTGCATCGCAGCTGTTAGAGAGGCCACAGCACTTGAAGGCAGCAGCTTAGTGGGAAACTGTGGGATACGGACTGAGTAAACAGTTATTAATTAAACAGTTTAGGGTTTGGATTTTTTTTTTTGTCAGCACAATTGTTGGGAGTCATTCTAAGCAGAAATATTCATGAAGGGGTGCTGTTAGCAGGGAAGATTCACAATGCTTATTTATTCATTCACTTCTGCATATATTCGGCCTGAAAAGGGCCCCCACAGTGGTTTGCACCAAATAAAATCTAATTACAATGAAAAGTAATTGTAATTAGAGTAATGGAGAGAGTGCCTCCTCCCTGATCCAGCTGTGCAGTCACTGAAATCATAAGATGGGATGCTCCTGGTGGTTCCACATGGATGTATGGCCCAATTGGAGCCCACCTGGAGTAGAGCCTTCAGTGTGAAACCCCCTGCCTGTGGATGTTAGGCAGACATCAACATTGTGTTGTTTTCAGCATCTTCTGAAAAAAAAATCCCTATTTCAAGAAGCCACGGTTTTTATTGATATTCTGTTTTTTTAAACTTTTAATGGGTTTTTAATTTTTTATATGTTTTAATATGGTGTTTTCTTCTTTGTTTTATTGTTTTATTGTTCACCACTCCATGATCTGTTTATGTGTGGAGCACTATATAAATGTTGTAAATAAATAATAAATTAAATAAAAGTAGAGAGTGTTATAAGAAGCCACAATGAAAACAAATAACATGGATTCAAAGAGGTAAGATCAAAATATGATGAAAAGCTAGTGAGAAAGTGTTGTAAGTACCCATCTAAAAGTCAATAGAGAAGAAGCCAGTCTTATTACCCTTGGGAAGGAATTCCACAATTGGGGTGACACCATCAAAAAACCCCTGTCCTGCAACCCTACCACAACTGCACTTTTCTTGGTGATAGAATGCAGAGGAGGGCCCCTGAACCTGACCCCAACTGAAAGGCAGGTTCATGCAGGAGGAGATGGTTTTCAGATATGCTGGTCCCAAGCCACTGAGAGATGAACAGGTAATAACTAGCACCTTGAATTTTTCCTGTTGCAAGATAGCATCATATCCACCCACAGTGCATAACTTTAACATGTTGACACATGAACCCATGCTGAAACCATTGAAAATCTGTTTGACTTTTGTGACTCCTAACCAAAGAAAACCAGGGAATTATAATCCTGCAAATAGGTTAAGGATTGCTAGTGAAGAACTATTTCAGAGCTCTTGTTAAACTCTATTCCCCAGTGTTATTTAGGGCAACTCATGAAAGTTAATCTTTTTTATATAGTTTAAAATTGTTTGGGTAGATATATCCATGATTTGCATTGAAAGAAGAATCCAATATCGTTTGGAATCATGGTCAAATAAACTTGACCACAAGCTAGTTATTTACTTACATTGCATTTTTCCTTTGCTCTTCCTTGAAGGAGAACAGAGCAGTATACATGGTCTCTGCCTGCCCCATTTATCTTCACAACAATCCTGTGAAGTAGGTTAGCCTCAGTGCTAGTGACTGACTCAAGGTCATCCGTCAGCTTCATGGCTGATCTTGGATAGTAACCTGGTTCTCCCCGGTGCTAGTCTAACACTCTACTACATCAGACTGGCTTACACTTTTGTCTCCACCACTAACTGAAAAAGAAACCACTTTGTAGTTGCATGTATTGCACTCAGGGCTTTTCTACATGAGGCTTTAACCTGCGCCTTTACTAATATGGGAAATGTTGTTTTTTCAGGCAACATATAGGCTAAGTAATTATATAATTCAGTAAGCACATATATAAAGCTGGCACATATTAATCTAATAATTAATAAGAAAAAGCAATTCATTTAATCTAGAGGCACATATAAAATGCCAAAATGCACAGTAGTTAAGAAAAAGCAGAAGAGCATTTGTAAAAGACGGAAGCAGACAGTGGAGCAAGATTGTCAGGTGTGTGACCTTTTGAACCATGAAGAAAGGCACAGAAAAGCACCGAGAAGGTTACTCCATTTGCTGTTTTTGAGGAACTTAGCTAAGGCGAGTATAAAGCAGGTGGCTGTGTGGTTGGGAGTGTAGCAAGGAGCGCAAATGGAGAATAGACTTAACCACTAGATTAGACAGTGGGGTCAAAGCTCTGCTAAGATCAATTGCAACTATGAGGAAACAGCTGCTTTAATAAATAAGTGTGTGGGTGCAAGAGTATAGGGGGAGGGGGGGAATGAACAAAGGCGGGGATTTTAGTATTATAATCAGGCGAATCGGATAAGGTTGTAACCCTTAGGCCCTTTGGCCAATTGGAGGGGCCGGGGAGGGACTTCACCAGCCGGGACAGGTAATACATACTGTAATGATCTTGATGTTCGGTGTGTGCCAAGCTTGTATAGCCACACCCCTTTTGCAAAAGGCTTTGCAATAAAGAAACTTGCTTTCAGCTGTCCAGAGTGTGTTGTCCTTTTCTAAAACAGAAGGGGCATTTCTAACACTAAGACTTCTGCTTCTGGATTCTTTGTGGAATTAAGATTGGCTCCTTTACACATGTTTTTTTCTCTGCCTTTCTGTATATTCCATTACACAACCACTAGGTGGGATAGTGGTGTGGCAGAATTGTGCAAATACACCAGGGTTTCATGTCACCATTCACAGAAATACCAGACTTTCCTCAAGAAGGTGGTGGGAACCCAGCTATAATGGTTGAAAAGCACGAGAGAGGCACTGGAGGATGGCCACATTGTGCAAACCCACAAAGTACTCGTGAGGAATCATGAGTGCACAATAAATGCCTCATATAGAAAGGCTCTTAATCACATGTTAACTTAATGGGCTGTATATGTGTGTCAAATTATATGTCCTCAAGGTTCAAAACAGGTGAGATGTGGCAGATCCTTTATCAGATCTCTTACTATTTTCACAGGGTAGTATGCAATGTAAGTCCTATTTAGAGTAGATCCATTAAAATGAATGATATTTAAATTAGCCACAACTAAGTTAAGACCCATTCATTTTAATGGGGCTACTGTATGTAGGACTAACATTGAATACTACCCCATGGTTTCTTAAAAGCACTGAATCTGGAGAGATCTCCCACCGTTTCCTATAATCCAACAGTGCAATCCTAGGCCTACTCAGAAATAAGCCTCATTGAGCTCAATGGGACTTACTCCCAGCTAAATGTGTAAAGAATTGCAGCCTAAAACACTTCCCCGAAGCTGTTGCTATTAGTCCCATAGAGGAAATCCCTTTATGTCCTAAAGACAACATTTTTAGGCCTGGATTTTTAGGACTTGAAATAAAAAACAAGCAAAGGCTCCGAGAGTGGTTGATGAAGCTATCTCCATCCCCAAGCGTCCAGAAGACTATCAATGTATAATGATGAATTATGAGATAAATGGGCTGAGATTGTTCTCTCTCCAAACCTCTCCAGCCTCCTCAAAGCAGAGCAGAGAAATGATTTCATTGCGCCGTGACCTTCTCATTGGCGTTCATTAAGAAGCAATCACTACATCTGCAAAGCACACTATAACCTCAGCTACTGCTATTCCGCAGAGAGGAGGCCCAATAAAACACTCAGCGCTGGCACTTCGGAGAGTTAACGATCAGATTTATGGCCATCACTGACTGTTGTGTGTGTGCACATAGTGACAAAGTGAGCGGGTGCCGGGTATATGCGGGAAAGTGGGATGAAGTAGAATGTTAGGGGTTCCACAGGGGATAGAGACACTGCAGCCAACGGCTCTGCGATTGGCAAATGGTTACAGATTAAATATTGAGCTATGCACAGGCAACTTCCCATTTCCCCAAAGAGGATGTGCAAATATCCCAGCACTGTCCATATCACCAGTTTTCTGCTCTACGTCTCCCTAAGTACTAGCACATAGTGATTGGGACAAAAATGGATATGCTGGCTAATCACATGTATGGCAAACACATGTTTGCATGTTCACAAGTACAATCAGGGTTAGGGTTGGGGTGCACAGAACAGCGCATGAGAAGGAGCAAAGCAAAGCTTGCCTCCACTTTACCTTGTTGTGCTCTGTAGCTTTTAGGCAGTTTTTCTCTAGCTTGGAAGGTGGTGCCAATAACAGGCTTGAGCACGCCAGGATAAAAAGGCTTAATGCTATGACATGCGGCATGGTAAGGCCAACGATGGAGGGCAGGTTTTGATCTCCTTCCATGCATTTTCCATTTTTTTGTAAAGGGTAGGCCCACAGTTCTGCTTGAAATGTGACCAAGGCTTTCTTGTGGCTTCACATTAACCCGTAATTGCCTCACCTGTCTAGCTTGGCCCATAGAGAGTATCTGAGGCCAGATCTACACCAACCAGGATATGACATTTTGAAACCTGTTTGAAAATTGTATACAGAGCGTGTCCGGGGCCCCAACAGTTGTCACTACTGTTATAAATTGTTTTAAAGCAGTAGTGTAGATCCTGCCTGAGTGTTACACACTGCATCCACTCCCAACACTAAATCAGACATTGTCTGGTTATCACCTGAGCATTATTTCCTTCTGCTTTATTCAGTTTATAGCTCACCTTCTCCCAAGGGTTTAGGATGGATAATAGGTTAATTACAAAATACTCAGTTACATTGGTTTGGATCCCCCCAAAAAACTGTGAATGCAAGGAGAAAATGCATTTGTGCCATTCCGTACTAGTACATTTCTAAAATATATTGGGAGGGGTGTTGCATATCAGAAACATGGTGAATAAGGAAGATGCAGGCTGTACTTAGTGGGCCATAGCAAGGTCTTGAGAAAGAGCTTGCACAAATAGAAGAACTTTATTTGGGGGTGTCTTTTCTCATGAGCTAGACTCCCGCAAGCGAACAAGTAGGCAGTAGGCAGTGGCATCTTCTCTTCCTCCTTCTTACCACCACTGTTGTCTGGGCCAGAGTGTGAGGCAGGTGAACAAGCAGATGGCAATGGTGAAGAGGATGAACAGGTCCAATGGGCTCTTGCCAGTGGGCCCCTGTTGGGGTGTGAACCCTTGGCAGGTGCTCAACCCTGCCTGGCATAGCCAGTTTAAAAAAACCAGGTAGCAAGTGATGGGAAAGACCTCTCCCTGAGCTCCTGGAGGACCATAGAGTAGACAATACTGACTTAGGGGGGACCAGCCTCTACCTACACTGTGTCTGTAAGTTTTACCAATGGGGGCAAATAGCCTGGAGGGGGGGCAATTTTCACTGGGAAAACTGGGTGCGGGAGGGTTAGCTGCTCTTTTCCTCGCAACATGGTTTCATTTCTGAAGGGATTGTTTAGTAATGATGTCTCATGTAAGAAGGACCAGCAGTTCTCTGCGTGTCCTTTTCATAGGTCTACACACCATTGACAAAGTAGTATCATTTAAACAAAATAAAAATGAGCGACAACTTCAAAATGATTACTATTTTTTAAAAACAAAACAAAACACAGAATTGACAGAAAGCATGGCATTATCAGATCATTTATCTAATCAGCAGTTCAGTGATCATGAAGAGCTGGATATTTAATTAGACGTATCAAGCCAGGACAGAATTATAGCCTCATTTTTCCTAGACATGATGCTTTGACCCAGCACACAGATGACAGGCTAGCTATGAGATGTAACTCTCATTTAGTTGAAAAGTTTAGTGGACCTTTTGCTCATGTTGACACAATTCTTCCTGTTATCACTTGCTTACACCATTGGGCAATAGGTGCTACCCTTCATCAAGGATCCACAGACAGAAATCCCATGTTAAATGATGCCCAATCAAATTAAGCAATGAATTTATATCTATGCTGAAAGAATATGGCTTCCATATGGTGCTGTGGATAGATTGCCTATGGTCTAGACTGCTGGGGCAGGAATTTGAGTCCCCCAGGGAGGCCTATGACTCCCTCTTATGAGAAAGGGGTCATTTATTGTCACAGATCCCTTATGAGAAAGATCTTTACTCTAATTCTGTATAATGCTTTGATACAGTAACTGGCCTAAATGTAGACTAGGGATGAATAACCTTAAGATGGGGAAGGGACCTCCCATAGATCAGTGACTTCCCTCCCAATAACTTCAAAGGAGTTATATTCATGCAAGCAACTAAACTCAGTTACAGTGGAGACAAAAGATACTCACGTATTGGTTTCTTAAAGGTAGGTTTATTGAAGAAGACACATCAGCTGAGGGAGCCAGAGATAGACCTCTGACTGAATTAAGTATATAGGGTATCACTCTTATATAGGAAACTGGAAACATCAGAATTAGCATATCTAGCTTTTTGTACAGAATCACCTTTGTACCAGGGGAAAGTTTACAATAATACAGGGTAGCACATAGGAATGATGTAATTTTGTCTCTAAGTCAAAACAGAGAAAGGCACCACATATGAATGATGGAGGTCAAGATAAACTAAAACAATACAGAATGCATATAGTTGCTAGTGGACCAAAGTTGATTATGATGAGGCTCAACACATCTAGCTAATACATTGCTGGTTCTATCTTACAGGAGAACAGATACATGGTTTTATTAGAAGCATGAAATCAATATTAGTTTCTCAATCATTTAAATGTTGTTATCACTAGCTATTGTTATGATCATACCTGAAATATTCCCGCAACACTGCTAAGAAAAAAGGCTTCATATATTAAATATATAGAAATATAATGTATGGTAACATGTTTAAAAGGAGGTTAGATAAATTGGAGAAGGCTGTCAATGGGTACTAGTCCTGATGGCTGTATGCTGTCTCTAGTATTAGAGGCAGCATTCCTATGAACACCTGTAGCTGGGGAACATGGGTGGGAGGGTGCTGTTGGACTCATGTCCTGCTTGTGGGTTTCCCTGTGGACATCTGGCAGCCACTGTGGGAAAGGAATCCTGGACTAGATAGGTCTTTGGTCTGGTCCAGCATCGGTCTTATTATTAGAGGCTTATTATCCAGCTTGCCCAATGTAATGTTACAAGGGATGATGAAATGTAATCTTGTGATTATAAATATTGGCAGAATGTCAAGTGGTGGAAAAACCATTTCTGACTCCTACTATTTTTTGACTCAGGCAATCATAATATTGCTCAATTGTAAACTTTATGGAAATATTACATTTTGCTATTTCCATGTATATTAAAATTAATAATACATTAGCCAGGCAGGATCCTACTTTGCTTCTCAGCTTTCTCCAATTTATCTCCTGTGTTTGTTTTTTCTTTCTTTCTGCAATTTTTCCTACAGCATCTGTTCCCCCTAGCACCATCTCTCCCCTAGCACCATTGTACCTTTAATTTATCATGTGCCGCTGCTTAGACCGGCAGAGCCCTTGTGACTGACTCATTTATGCCAGCACACTTGTCTCTACTGATGCTTCTTTCTCCCTTCCTCCCTCCCTCCCTCTCTCCCCTCGTTTATCTGCTCATGTGCCTTTTTATGCACCTTGTAAATCCTGTGGGGTGGATTCTCTACAGCAGCCATTACTTTCACATGATTTACTTATACATAGTTTCTTCCAAAATGCAGTCTTAAGCCTTCCCACCAGAGAGAGAGAGAGAGAGAGAGAGAGAGAGAGAGCGAAGGAGTCTGCTAATTTACATTGCAAACCTACCCTTGTCTTGGAGGTTGTATTCAATGGAACTTTCTCCCTGGTAGCTGGGTACCAAAGGCTACAATCCTATACCCACATAGCTGGGAGTAAATTCCATTGAACTCAGTAGGGCTTACTTTTCAGTAAACATATAGGATTACACTATTGATGTGTTTTCTATCCTGGATTTCTTTTTCCTCCCTGGACACTTCTTCTCATATCATTTCTTGCCTTGTTTTATTACATGCTAGAGCCCTGCAATGACCCACTTCAGCCACGGTATCAGGACATCTTCACCTAGATGCAGAATCATATCCTTCCGACTTCTTTACCTTGCATTTGCTGCAGAATTACATTGCCAAGAACCAGCTCATGGAGGATCCCATTGGAAATCTTCTCCCAGCATGATGTTTATGCTTTTAATTAATGGATCTTGGAGTCACAATTCCAGTCACTAATCACTTTCAGCCAGTCACTAATCATCTTCATTAGTGAGTTTCTTGCTTTGCTTTTTGAGGTTACAGAATTAGAAGAATGTGGACAAGAACAAGCTACACAAAGTCCTGGTTCAGACATAACCCTAAACAGGGGTAGGGTACATTGGGATCTGACTGCTAGTAGACCTTTGGGTGATTTGGGGATAGTAAAGGTCTATTACTCCCAATTATCTAACAACAGGAACAATTAAAAGCCTCCCTCCCCCAATTAGGTTGCTTAAAAAGATTGCTGGGGGGTGGACCAGGAGTAGATTTTTGTGTGAACAAGCTTTGAGCTTGGTTCTGGTCCTGATCACAAATTCTTGGGCTAAGCACATGCTGAGAGGGACCCTGTTCCTTCATTCTTAGCATACATCCTCCTGCCTTTGCACCTGGCTCCAGTTGGTGGATCTTGTCAGTGGAGACTGGTGACTCTGTTTTCTGGGTGCTTGTAAATCCATTCTGGGTTTCAGTGAGAACCAGCCAGAACTCTAAAGGAGCTATCCAAGGCAAATAGTTCCATTAGAGTTCTGGCTAGTTTGCATTGAAACCCAACCCATGTATTCAGCACCTTTGATAGCTCCTTCGGAGTTCTGGCTGGTTCTGAAATCCAGAATGGATTCATGGCCCTACAACTAGTGGAGCCACCAGCCTCCCCTGGATTTAGTAAAACCCAACGTAGATCCCACAAGCCTCAAAGCTACCCACATCTGCACTAAACCATAGTTTAATGGTTTGTGCATGAGCCTGCTCCCACACCCCACCCTTCATTGTGGGCCAAAAGGTGGAGATCAAAAGCAGCTGCTTTCATTTTCAACTATCATCTGAACAGAGAACTGTGGTTAGTTTTGAGTTTGCAAAAGAGGTGGGATTGTAAACCACTGTTTGAAGTTGGCTCGTTCAGACAAATCGTAGCCAAAACTTTTTCGCCTGGTACAGATGACACAGCAAACTGCACTTAGTTGAAAATAGAAGTAAATGCTTTCTGTCTCCTCCTCATAGTCATACTGGAGAAGGAGAAGAAGGAGAAGGGGGGAAGGAGCGCATGAGCTCAAGGTTCATTCATTCAGCACTAAGCTATGATTTGATTACAACTGAATGCAGCCAGGGAGAGTTGCAGACACAGTCCCAGATTTTCATCCAATTTCATATCCATTGCCGCAATTGATGTGGTTTTGAAGAAATGATTTGAATGGATTTTCCCAGGGTAGGTCATTCAAGATTTTGGATGAGTTTAGAAATTCAGCTGAGCTGAAAAATTATCAGAAGACATTTTTCTGGGGGAATTTCTGAGATTTCTCTTTTACTCACCTCCCTCTCCTACCCCTGAAAAAGGTCACTATTTTAAAATTTCTTTATTTATAGTATTTCTATCTCACTCCTTGGCTCCTGGGTTGATTTACATGTAATCAGTACAACAGGACAGTCCCTGCCTGCAGGGAAACAGACTTTCAGCAGGGATGGTGGAATGGCCCTGCTTACCCACTCATCTCCTGGGAGCTGGGGTGGGGTAGTCCAACTGGAACATGTTCCCCTTGCCTGCTCCTGTCTCCTTTGCTCCATCTTCTCTCTCACAGGGCAGTTGATATCAGGTGAGGCAAATGGGGGGAGGGAATGATGCTGATGGGACGTTGGTGCAGAATATTCTCCCCTGCTTTTTGGTGGTACCTGCCATTTCCCCCATGCAATGCCTTAGAATGACACGTTGTTCCAGGGCATTGAAATGCTGTGATCCTTTGGCCGTGGCAGTGGAAATGAACAAAAATGCGGGGGTGGGTGGGTGAGGAAAGAAATTGTGCTACTGCCAATGGCGAGTCTCATTCCCAAGAAATTGCTGGAGAATTTCTCCCCTCCCCTGGAGAAATTTGGTGAATTCCCCCACAAATAGGGTGGAGTGTTTGAAGAAGCCATTTGCACACAGCTCTACTGATCACAGTTACATGGGATTCTCATAGCCTTGGACATTTAAGCCCTTAAGCAGTCTATTATTATTATTATTATTATTGTTGTTGTTGTTGTTATTATTAACATTTCTATACCGCCCCATAGCCAAAGCTCTCTGGGTGGTTTACATAAGATTAAAACACTTAAAAACAATATACAAAATTTAAAACTATAAAACATACAACACACACAGAAACATACATTTAAAACAACTATAAACAACTTCTATTATTACCAAAGGCAGCAAAACAAAACAAAACTAAAACCCATTAAGTAAATATTTGTTTCTTTATAAAACATCCCAAATCTGTCAACTTGGCAGGGCTGGCCCTGAATTTTCAGGTGATCTTCTTTGCTTGATAGTCTGTGCCTAAGAGTTGATCGTCTAAAGAACCTTTGCTTGGTTTCTCTACCTATCATTAAATTGCAGGTGGCTGGCGGGTTTTGCAAAATGCCCAATGCTGGGGATTTATATCTAAGAAGCCAGCCAACCAGCAAGATGAGCTTTTGGCAAAAGTGAATTAAAATGAATTCCTCTGTGAATTCTGCTACTGGGTGTGCTGCTCCATCTTTATCATGCATGAATCATATCCGGGAGGTACAAAACAAAGTTTGAGTCATTCATATCAATAGCAAAAAAAGTCTCAGATGCCACATCTCTAGCAGTCTTCTCACTACAGTGCCTTCTAATTCATTAAAGCTAAGAATAATGTCAGCTTTGCTAACTCATTCTAACAGTAGACATTTAAGACTCTCCAAGGCGTTCCTTAATGTTTAATAATATATGTGTACGGCTGGAGAGCCTCTTGAGAACTTACTCATCCTTGGCAGGCCTTACTCATCCTTGGCAGGCTTTTTGTCAAGTCACCAGTTAATGATGTACACAGATTTGTCTTTCCAAAAAATGAACACTTTCATCCAGAATTTGGGCCAGTTCACATGACATGAGGGTGTTTAAAAAGCTACGGTGGCTTGTTTGAACCCAGCAAGGGTAGTTTGTTTTGGTGGTTAATAGACCACTCAGAACCCGTAGGCTGCTGTAACATGGTTTGTCTTTGGGTTTGGATAACACTGGAAGTCATGATGAGAGGCTTGAATCAGCAATCTGGTGCTGCAACCCACCATGGCTTACATAAGCTATGATGGGTTGCGGTGATCATGCAAACCATGTCTTTGGCTGGATTTGGATTATCAGTGGGGGAAACAATACAGTGTGCAGGTTGTATGACTGGGATTACCCTAACTACCTGCACTACATTGTGGGTTGCTGTATCCTCTGAACCCAGTGCACAGTGTAGGCACAGTAACTTTTCATCCACTCTACAACTTATGGCTTGCAGTAGGGTTGTAGGGTGGGTGAAAAGTCACTAGGCACATGCAGCATGCTGATTTTGGACATTATGTGACTGGCACACATGGGGGAAACAACCAACATGGTGTTGTTTCCCCCACTGATCGTCCAAACCCAGCCATAGAGTCCTGACTTCATTTGCATGATTGGCAGGCAATTAACCTGCATGCTGGTTGTGTATTAGGGTGATTTGCATAATTACCCTCAGCAGCATGTCTTGTCATGTCACCTAGCTTGTTGCCATGGATAACATTTGACCCAGAAACCTACAACAGCACCATGGCTTGTTGACTGTCTGCCAATTGTACGAACCAGCTGACTAAGGTCAGAGGCATTTCTCATTTAAACATATGCTTATTTAGAGACAGCAATATGTTTAGGTTATGGCTGTAGAAAAACATAATAAATCCGAGCTGGGTAGCTTTTAGTTCAGGCTTTCTGTGAATAGTTCCATAGGTTTTTGAACTTGTATGTAAAACATTCATTGACGTTTTTTGATACTAAACAAAAGTGAACATTATCTAGTTCCTGAATGAAAAAATGAAGCTTCTAAGAAAAGGTTCACAGTGTTATCCACATTTCTTGTAATACTCCGTCAAGCAAAAGAAGATGGAGTACTGTGGCCAGTTCTGGGTATTGCAGTTCAAGAAGGATATGAACAAAATGAAATGCCCAAAGGACAGTGATAGTGAAGGATCTTGAGACCAATTCCAGTAAGGAAAGATTGAAGGAGTCAAATGTTTTTGTCTTGGAGGGAAAAAAGACAATTAGGACCATCCTATGTATGTTTAGACAGAAAAGAGTCTTACAACTCCCAGCATGCCCCAGGCAGCCATGCTGGCTGGGCCTGCTGGGAGTTGCAGGACTGTTTTCTGTCTAAACATATATAGGATTGTGTCCTTAAGAGGCAATGTGATATTTGATGGGCTGTCACATAGATGATGGAGCAAATTTGTTTTTCGTTGCTCCAGAGGGCAGGATCTGAACCAAGGGGTTCAAATTACAAGAAAGGGGACTTTGGCCAAATATTCTGAAGCTGTATGAGTTGTTCAACAGTAGAACATCCTTCCTCAGAAGATGATGGTCTCTCCTACATTAGAGCTCTTTAAGCAGTGGCTGAAAGGCCACCTGTCAGCGATGCTGTGCTTGCGGATTTCCTGCATTGGTAGAGGGTTGGACTCAATCAGGGATGGAGAATGGGTGGCCATACAAATGTTGCTGAATGGTAGCTCCCATCATCCTTCACCATTGGCTATGTTGTCCAGGACTGATATGAGATTCATTCCAACAACATTTGGAAAGCCACACATTCCCCACACCTGGACTAGATGATGTTGAAGTACCTCCCAACTCTATGATTCCACGAGACAGTACTAGAAACAGGCATTTTAGGAATAGGGTTCGGCACTTTGAATAGCTCCTTTCGGGTTCTGACTGAAACCCAGAGTGGATTCACAGCCCCACTGACATTGGAGCCACCAGTCTCCAGAGTTTCATCCCAACATACCTCTGAAAAACGTAAGATCCGATCCCATGGCAAAGTTGTGAATTAATGATATCTGCACGAACTTTGTCCATTTCCACCACAAGATTAAGGCACAGTTTACTTTTGCTGCATGGTAACCAACCACTAATCCTCCCTCTCAATGGCTGGGATCTCACACTGCTTGAGAAACATGTCAAAATGCCAATCATGTAAATCACCCAGGTGATGTGGTTATTATTTCTCATACCAATGTCAACAGCCCTGTTAGATGTGTAGCTGTAACATGGTAAATGAGATCCACAAAATGAGTAGTTTTTTGAATGACCGATGCTACACGAGAACTCAAAGAGATGTTGGGATTTTCTTTAGTAACTAGTGCAACAAAAACATACCATGTAAGTCAGGCTTCAGACAAGTTGCAGGCCAAGATAAGCAAACTTTAACATTGTACATTTATATAGAATCGACTGAAGAAGAACTGCTTCCTTATACATGCACTCACTTTATTTAAGGAGCTGGTGTAGGAGTGGAGTGTCATAACTTCAGAATATCCAATTATCATCTTAGGGTACAATACTACTGTTGCACCCTCAATGATCAGAAGCCCCTGAAGTCATGGGCTTCTGATGGCCCAATGCTGGGCAGGAGGAGCAATGGAGGCAATCATTGTCTCCTCATCCCTCTACTGTGCATTTGGCACTAGATGGGTTTTTTTGCTCATCTAGCTAGGGTGCTTTGGAGGGAGAGGGAAGGGGACTTGCGAGGTCTCAGGACAGCTTGTATCCTGGCCTCTCCAGTCTCCTCCCCTCCCCTCCCCTTCTACCCAAACACCCCTTTCCCCCTCCCTGAGGTCACTTTCTGCACCAGCTGTGAGGGGTGGGATGCAGGGGGGCTCGATCTCTGACTCCCCCTTCTGAGGTCAGAGCATTAATCTCCAACTTTGGAAAGGAGAATCTGAACAATCCTATGTGCCCTCAGATAATGTCTAGGGGGCACAAGATTGCTCCCTTGCTATATATTAACCAAACTTCACTGAAACTGGAAAATTGCATGAGTTTGTACTACCTGATGAGGTAGTGCAAATATCTAAGAGTTGTTTTTAATAGTAGAATTTTAAGCTTCTGCAGTATTTAATCATGTATTACAGTTTTAATGTATGTTTTATATCCCATATTAAAAAATTAATAAAATCTCTGGACTAGAACTGGATGTTACTTTACAGGTCTAATGTGAAATTTATGATGGCAGGAGAGATAGAATTATACAGATCTTTCTCAATAAAATCTAATGTGGCTGAGGAAAGTTTCTGCAGGGGCGCCATTGAAGAGGAATGGAAGCCCGCAATTTCCCCCTGTCTACTCAGTTGTATGCCAGGCCACATGTTATTCCTAAGGATGATCTTCCCCAACCTAGTGCCCTCCATATGCATTGGCCATGCTGACTGGGGATGATGGGGGCTATAGTCTCACATATCTGGAGGGCAAAAGGTTGTAGGAGGATGCCTTAGAGACACTTATATGTTTAGACAACTGGCTGGTTCTGTCCTCTGACTGACTGCTGTTATAAACAATTAGATGGACCTACTTAGAAAGGGCTGTATGCCAAATGCACAAATCTGTTTTGCTTAAAAAGTGGTGTGTCAGAGTATTTGACTGGTATTAATAACACTGCTATAATTATTATGGTATACAAAAATAACAACAACAAATGATCTTAAACCACACTTTTCTCTCCCTCCTTTTTTTGTTTTGTTTGGCAATCATCATCATCATCATCATCATCATTTCTGTACTGCCCCATAGCCAAAGCTCTCTGGGCGGTTTATAACAACTGATTAAAATACAAAATACATCATAAAAATAGTCTAAAATTTTTAACATAGAAAAAAATTAGAACTATGTCAACAGCTAAAAACAATTTAAATAAACCATGTTTTTCTTAATAGACATGTTCTAAAACAGCAGACATACGTAGATGCCCCATCATATATCAGTAAATGCCATTAAATGCCTGGGAGCAGAGGGTGCTCTTTACCTGCCACCAAAAAGATGGCAATGCCGGTGTCAGGCGGGCACATTGTGGAGCTCATTCCATATTTAGCTGCAATCTTTATATGCAAGTCAATGGGACTTGCTTCTGAATAGACATGGATAGGATTGCACTGATGAAGTTGAATTTATCCAAAAGCAAGCTTTTAAAACTTGCTGCAATCTTATTGCCCCATATCTGCTTCCTGTCTGCTGCTTCCACAGGGACAAAACTCTGGATGTGGGAAACCTAGGTTAAAAACAACAGCAATGCTTGCCCAATTCCTACCATGTGGCACTGCATTGTGAACCAACACAAAACAACATGAAAAATAAAGGATGTTTCCCTATTAGCTCTCTAGCCCACACTTTTCTCCATATAATCAAGTGTCAAGAATCAAACTAAAGTCCACCAGAGGTGACATTACCAATGCACTTTAGCTTATATAATTTCTTCCCATTCTTCCCTGCGTGACTTTAAAAGTCAGTATCATTTGCCTACGGTCCCTCTGTGTGGTCTACAAACTGTCATCAACATTCATTTGAAGCTTCTTTATTTCACAGAGTAATAGCAGAACCGCCCTGACAGCTAAGGGGCAGGTGTGAGAGTAGCTGAACTGAATGCACTGATCCTGGAAATGTCCTTTGACATCTGCATTTCAAGGTTCCTGCACAGGTACATAAATGGTGCAATGAAGAGGGTATGAAATGCAGCTTTTCTCAGTTATGGTCTCATCCATCTTGCCTGTAAATTACACAGAGATGGATGAATGAGCCACCCTGCATTGAACTGGGATATGTGTTAATGACATATTGTAGACTGAATGTCTTTATTTCCCATTTTTCATCCCCCTCTCCCCGCATCATCGGAGTTTGATTTTAGCACACAGAAGAATTGCTTTTCTCCACGTTAAAGGTTCTGCAATATTTCATTAAAAGTACACAAATATTCACACTCTCAAATGACACATTTGTTTTCCTAACAGCTTGATTTTAATTTTGATTACCCTCCAACTTTGTTTTAAACTGTTCTTGCTGTTCACAAAGGTATCAGCATGACCCACCTGTACTTTTGATTTCTTTGAGCAGAAAGTTATGGGCATTTTTAAAAATCATATACCTGAATTGCATCTCAGAAGTTGGCTTTTGACTATGAAAGCTCATGCTACAACAACTTTGTTAGTAGTCGAGGTGCCACAAGACTCTTCTTGCTGTAATGCATGGACGTCCATTGGTTTAAGCCCACCTCATTCCATATTGGATTGTGGTATTTATGTCTGAACAAAATAAGGTGAGCACATGACAAACATGTATTTTTATCTACATGTATCATACATGTGTTTGGGAACTGGGATATAACTCTGCATACATCAGCTTTCCCCAACCTGGGGCCTTCCATAGCTGGGTTGGACTACAGCTCCCATCATGTCCAGCCAGCATGCTGACTGGGTATATTGAGAGCTGTAGTCCAACACAGCTGGAGGGCACCAGATTGGGAAAGACTGGCGTACACCCAGGCTGGAACCATGCAGACAATTCTCAGCAAGAGAAGAGAAAGCAGTCACAAGAGATCAGGACCTCGGTCAGCTCCCGGTGGAGCGAATTTCAGGGACTGGATGCCAAACAACTCTTAGAAGCCAAAAAGAGGCCTGCAGAGTGTTTTGCAAAAGTCTGCTGTGTAACAAAGCAGCTAGGACTGGGGACTGAAAGATGCCCAAGCCATTTGCAGGAATTCACTGTACAAGAAGATAAGCAGATATATTCCACATGCTTGACATATCTGGTGTAGAGAAACAGAAACAAAATGACCTAGAACAGAGCACAGAGGAACAGCTGCAGTGATGTCAGAAGGAAGCAAAATTATTCCCCTATGGATGCTTACATGCTGTTGCTTCCCATTACTGGACCCATCTCTGGGAAAATCTCAAAAAATAAACTGTAGCTGAATTATTATTGAAGCCAACTATTGTTCCTGAGGAACAGGAGCCATTCCACTTCATTAGTCTAGGCTACTTTGATCCATTCCTGCATTTTTAAAAATTCTCTCTCTCAAGGGGCCACCTGTTGTCACCCAAACAACTCATCTCCTTCACACTGATAAAGCTCCAAACACCCCTGCTGTTTACTGTTTGTAGGAATGAACCAGCCTTCTCCAGGGAGCAGCCAGTACAGCAAAGCCCCTTGCTCAGATATATGTTCTGCCATTGGCAGGATAGCTATTGCCAATGAAAGAGTAGACAGGGTTAAAGTGAGAAGTAAGAGCACTAGATAAACAGCAGATTGCTTTACCATAATTAACAGACATAGAACACACCAATAAATATTTGCTGGAAAGAAGTGAGTTGGTAGATGACAATTCGATTAAAGGAATTCAGTGCTAAAATGTAACAGAGGTGGGTTACAAGGCCAGCTTTGCTGCTGCTTCACTTTGAAAGGATTAATATTCCAAAGATATTCTCCATGTACATTTATTGGATCAAATCACTCAATTATTGGGTCAAATCACTCAATTCAGTGCACAGATTTTAAAATAACATAACCCCAATCAGTGGGGGCTGGTTTCTCCAATGCTGGTGGGGCTGTGAATCTATAATGTGTTTTAGTCAGAACTCTAAAGGAGCTATTCAAAGTGATGAACCCTATCCTCAAAATGGGTTCAGCACCTTGGACATCTCCGTTAGAGTTCTGGCTGTTCTGACTACAACTCAAAATGGATTCACGGCCCCACCAGAATCTGAGCCACTGCCCTCCACTCTCCCCATTCCAGCAAGAGATGGAAACACCTTCCATGTGGATCTACACTGCAAGTGCAAGGAATTGTTCAAAGGTATATACAGTCCTAATTGCTAGATACCCCACTTGCACAGATGTCCTCCCCTCGGGGCAAAGAACCATGCATAGCCTCCTATTTTCTTTACATGTGCAATGTTCTTTCTTCTGTTTGTGGGGAAAGCAGAGCTCCCAGACAGCCAGGTGGTCCCATCAGCTCTATGAGAGGAACTGGGAAGGAGGGAGGTGGACAGTCTGGAACAGAGAGCACAAACCATGAAGATGAGGGCTGTGGAGTCTTTGGACATGCCCATATCAAGAAGAAAAATGTCAATCCAGGTTCAAGGACTGGAGAAGCAAGGATGGTCAGACACAAGGTCTGCAGTACCATGCACAGATCATTTGGAGTTTAACCTGGTCCGGTAGAGTTATAGCGCCAAAGGAAGCCTGATTTCTTTCCAAGCCCTGACTTTCTTCCCCCAGACCCAGCGTTCTTCTTGTGGGGTGGAGATCCTCAATGTGGCAGCCCTCAGACCAAGAGCCAAGCACTCTATTATGTCTCCACTAAATCCCACTTGCTGCATCAATGAGCAGGAGCAGAGTAGCAAGAGGTGCCTTGTGTGCTGCAGCTTGGTCCCTGAAGGGAACATGGCTCAGGAGCAACTGCCACTGGAGTTTTTGGTGCAGGGTTCTTCGCTTCCGGAGGCTCCACACTGCCAGACTTAAGGAGTGGTTCTTGCTCTACAGCTGGTGACATGGGCTCAACTAGCTCCTTCCCTTCCAAGTCCTGGCAATTGCTTGGGGCAGCGTAGTGATACATTTTGAAGAGCAGGCATTCATCATGACAGTCCCCATAGCCACGCCCCCCAGGGAGATTCCAAAAATGCAGGCAGCTGTGTTGATCCATACCCATATCAACAAACCAGTTCAAACAGTTTTAATCTCCAGTTTTAAGTAGGTTTGTAAAACTAATGGGTCTTAATTGCTCATTCAAGACCATGCCATCCCAAAATACAACAGGGAACATTACATAGTTGCTAGGAAAATTCATTTCTCCTCCCCCAGCTATAGTGAGGACTGCAGCTAAGCTCAGAGGGAACAGGGGAGTCTGAGGGGGTGGCAGATGACATCAGAGTCCCTGCTAATAAAAAAAGTGCTGGTGCTGCATCCCTGTGAGCCTTGATTCCACTACATCACCGCCTGGGGTGGGAGTCATGATGCTCCCCTTCCCATTGTGTTGCAAAAATCTTTTTGGGAAGGAAAGTAGGGAGATCCGCGTGTTCTAATGCTGTTTTGGATCTCAGGAAAGGGGCATCTACTTGTAAGTATTTGAGCTGAGATAGTGACAACGATTGCAAATCAAACGATTTCTCCAGTTTAGCAAAACCAGAAAAAGCAAGAGAGTGTTTCACTGCAAAAGCAGACATGGAGACATGGGTGGGGGAAGCAGTGAGGCTTCACATGGGCAGCAGCTCAAAGCATATCTCATAATGCCATAAATTATTGAAGCAAAAGTGACAGTGATGTGCAACAAGAGGCCCGGCGGGGTTTCAGATGACAAGGCACGGCTTGATAGGCAAAGCTACTTGATGCCTCTTCAAGTGAACCATGTTCATTTGGTGTGTAAATTTTATTAGCCTGCATTGCCATCACCAACTGCTAGGTATTAGATTAATTCTCATTATGAAAAGCATGTTGTAATGAAAATGACAATCTTCCTCAATTCTGTTCGCTATGCTTAACACGTTGTGTTGGATCCTCCCCACCTTTGCTTGATTTGATTCCTCTCTTCACTGATTATATCATTTTATGTATTAATTTGTTTTTTTAAAAAAAACACACACATTGATTAGCTTCCTTTGCAGCCCTCAGGGCAACTTACAGTAATGAATAACAGTGGAGGCTGGTGGCTCCAACGTCAATGGGGCCGTGAATCCTCTCTGGGTTTCAGCCAGAACTTTGAAGGTGCTATCTGAGGTGCTGAACCCATAGCGTTAGAGTTCTCACTGGTTCCAACTGAAACCCAGAGCGGATTCGCCACTCCACTGATAGAGGAGCCACCAGCCTCCACTGATGAATAAATACAAATTCAAAGAGCCAGCCAAAAAAGACAGGGGTATTGCAGTGGCCTAGAAAACAAACAAGCCAGCCAAACCAAACTAAAGGCCAGGTGGGATTGATGCATTGCTCTCCTCTGCAAAACCAATTAGGAGAGGGGATTATATCCCTCTAAGGGAGTTCATTTGACAGACTCAGGCCTTTATCACACGGGCGGTTTGATCCACACCAGCCGTGACTTTGATCCAATTCTTTCACACAGCTTCGTTCCCCTGGCGCTGCTCTCACGCCTCAAGTGCTCCATTTCCTGTTTCACTTTCGAAGTATCCCTGAACGGGGATTGTCCATTTGATCCCCTCCACCGCAGGCTTAGCAGAGGAATCGGAGCAAAAACCACTCACGTGTGATCAAAAGGCCACACTCGCATAGGAAATGGAGGGGGAACCCACATAAGTAAAACGGTAAGGTGTGATAAAGCCCTCAGATGGTGCCTCTAGGCGGACAGTATCCGTCGCGGTGGCTTCGGAATGGCGGCACTTGTGTTAAATGACGCAGCCGCCAATCCGAAGCCATCTAGGGGCAAAGGGGCTTTGCTGCGAACTAAAAAAGTTGGCCATTTAGTGCGACTTTTTTAGTTTGTGGCAAAGCGACTACAGCTTTTGCCATCTGTCGCTCTTTCTCCGCCGCTTCTAGGGAGGCCTGCCCAGTCTATGCCGACCTCCCCCCTCCCCATTTTAAGTTTAAAAATAAAAAAAAATCTTACCTCCGCGCCTCCGCTGTCCTCCCCCCCATTTTGTTTTAAAAAATGCTTACCTGAGAGTAGGGGAGCCGAGGCTCCCAGTCCCCCCTCCAGCTGCTGCCGCGCTGCCGAATGCACAGCGGTGCAGGCGGCGCCACAGGAAAAGGCGCCGTCGCGCTCCTTATGTCAGGACTGGCGTAAGGGGCATCAATGCACTGTGTGATACCGGGGAGCCACCCTGGCGCAGCGCTTCCAGCGTCGTGAAGATGAGGCCAGAGCAATGGATGACAATATCCTACTTCTTCTCACAAGGAGCTTTTGTGGCTGCTTTTAAATGTTGTGGGATGTCAGGTTTTTGGTTTTTTAAAAAAGATTATTTTGACTATTGTTTTTATCATTTTTTGTAAGCCACCCTGGGGATCCCCTTGGGGGCCCCATGTGCAGCATATTAACGTTACAATCCCGAACATGCATACTAGGTAGCAAGCACCTTTGAGCACAGCAGGGCATACTCAGGGTAAACATGCACAGGATTGCATATCTACTGAGAAGTCAGTTCCATTATGTTCAGTGGGGATTACTCTGAGGAAAGTGTGCAAAGAATTTTAGCCTTCATATAGTCAGGGTGTGACTCTATGGACCTGGGAAGGTATCTCAGGGCCCATAGGATTTTTCAGATATTTTTCTCTGAGGATGGAAATCCAACTTTGCAAGCCTCCTACAGAGAGTCTGCAGCTGGTGTTTGTCCAGTGTCTAAGAAGACAAAAAAGGTGTGTTTGGGGTGTGCTGGGAAAGGCTGTGGATCCACCCCTGGAATGGTGAAGCTGGAGAGCCAGTGTGGTGTAGTGGCTAGAGCGTTGGACTGGAAGTCGGGAGATCCAGGTTCTAATCTGCACTCGGCTATGGAAGCTCTCTGGGAGACTTTGGGCCAGGCACAGACTCTCAGGCCAACCAACTTCACAGGGTTGTTGTGCGTATAAATGGAGAGGAGGAGGATTCTGTACCCTGCCTTGGGTTCCTTGGAAAAAAGGCAGGATATAAACGCAATCAATCAATCAATCAAGCTGGCCCTAAAATTGGTTGGTTTATTGCTCTCAGTGGGAGGGAAAGTTAAAAAAAAACAAACCCACCACAAACTGGATGAAAGGAAAATGCCTCGCATCACCACCTTTCCAAGCATGAGCCGGCAGAGCATAGGAAAAAGCTGTTCCACCACCTCCGTTTTTCTCCCCCTCTCCCCCTCATATAATTGTTCTGTCCATCAATCCGTGATAGACTGGAAATTGACCACAACAGTTCATCTTCCCTTTGGCCCACCGACATTTATTTAATTTCATTTTTTAATTTTTAGATGCAGAGACAAACAAGCCACCTCACTTCCATGGCCCGCATGGCTGGCCACAAACCTGGGGCAGCAGTTTGGCAGTGGGGGACAAATACGAAATATTTTTCACCTCAGGGGGCTTACCCAAATAAATGCTGGCTGCAGCTGTGACTTTGGGAGGGGAATATATATATATATATATATATATATTCATCAATTGCTCAGCTGCTGTTAGCAATAATGGAGCTGCAATCAGAATACCCCTAACTGCAGTGGAGCAATTAGTTAAAGCAAAGACCCACCCTAAATAAAAGCTACTGCTGCTTCTTCCTCCACATTAGGGCAAGCCCACAAGGCAAACATTTTTCCAGTTTGTCCCACTCTTGAAAACATATGTTTTTCTTCCTCCCCTTCTCCCCCACTATTGTGCCCAATTTTCAGGAAAACATGCTGAGCTGACAATGTCAACTTAGTTTAATACACCCACCCACAAACAAACACAGAGAGTATATTCTGGCTTTCTAAGCAAAATCCAATTCAAGCTGGCATTCCAAAATTTTAAATAAACAATAGGTAGTATGCAAGATTAGTCTAACTTGATCTAACTACATTTCAATGGGTTTACTTTAAGTAGGACTAACATTGGATACAACCCATTATCACAAAAACAGTGATCTGTATCCCCTGCCCCCATCGCCCAGCTAGCTTTAAGATGATTAGTCAAAGAACAGGAGTGACACATAAGCTGACATCACCAAGTCTGTCCAGGAATGTCTGATAAACCTCACTGACTCCCATTCTACCATCTCACCTTTACCAGGCATAACCCTGTCAGCCTCTTGAGCTTGGGAAATCCCACATTCTTTGAAACAGAATTTAAGGCATGGCAGAATGCACAGTGTCCTCCCTTCAAAAGGAATGGCTGAGAGGTTTACAGTAGCAGTTTGTAAGGGAATAACTAATGCAGACCCTGGTACTCTGGATTCACCAGGAGTCCAGATCACAGAGATTTTGTATAGAAATAAGGAATCAGAGCCAGCCTCAAGACATAATTTGCTTCCTAAGGCGGAACAGCAAATGGTGCCCTTGCCTCCCACAAGTCAAGGTGCATAGCACCTAAGTTATTTTGCCCATTGAGGCAGAAAATCCCACAAGTGCATCTCTAGTAAAAATGCAACCATAATAAGTTAAACACACACACACACACTAATAATTGGCTGCCTGTTTGTAACATCAAAACATAGGAGCCAGAGGCAGCTACCTCAGTCTGTCAAATGGTAGAGCTGGCCCTAAGAATGCTTGATGAAATTATATGAGGCTGCAGCATTTTGCACCTGACACAGTCCAGATACTGTTATGGATGACTACACATATGTATAACTCTCAAAATCACTCTTGACTAATCAGATTTTATTCTAGAGAGACTAATTCTGGTAGCTGCCAACATCTCATTTCTTTCTTGACATTTGGAGGGAGGAGAAGGGAGAGATTCCTGGTGATCAATGAAGTAAGCCATTTAGGGCACAATCCTATGCATGTTTAGACCGAAAAAAGTCCTACAACTCCCAGCACTCCCCAGACAGCACAGCTTTACCTTTTTTCTGTCTAAACATTCATAGGATTGCAACTTTAGCTAATGTAGGATTAGGCAGACATTATTTACTGGTGGCTTTTTAATTAAATAATTGTCTTTCCTCTATAAATACATCATATACAAAACATTGCAAGTAATTGCTGGAAGTTCGTGGTTGTGAGAAATGAGATCAACGCAGTAATGCTTTCCATTAGAATGAAAGTGTGGGTCTCCAACATAGAATATTCTCTGAAACACTTCAACCTCCTGTTGTTGTTGTTGTTTTAAAAACAACTTTTATCTGATTACACAAGGGATCATCAACAACATTTAGAAAAAGCTCAGTATCTCGTCCTTGGATTGTTTCACTTCTAGCTCCATTTGTTCAAGATGCAATCTAGGAAGAAGAATTGGCTGGCAACAGGATTTGTGACGTGTTAAACATTTGTCCACCTCACTTGCCATTCTTGTCATCTAAGATCTTTGGATAGTTTTTGTCAGCCCATTTGAAAGACCTTGAAGCTTTGAGACATCATGTATTTAAAAAGTCTGGAGTTAAAATTATCATCAGGGCCTGCCTTAAATACATCAGCTTCTTGCTCGACCCTTTGTGCTCAGGTACAGATGCCTGAAAAGAAAACACACAAATGTAAACCTAACATTAGTGCTAAATTATGCACATCAACATGAATTTCTGCTTTTCATATCACAATACAAGGAAGAGGGGTGCCCAATCCTTTCTTGATGAGTGATTGTTTATTCCCCCCCAAAAAAAAATTAAATGGGCATACACCATTTAATGCAAACTATACGTAGTACCCCATGCTAGTCCTATGTAGAGTAGACCCATTGAAATAAATGAATCATGATTTAGTCACAACTCATTTAAGTCCCATTCATTTCAATGGTCTACTCTGTGTAGTACTAAGATTGAATACTATCCTTATGGATACTTTGTATTTGACTATTAATACGCTATATGGTATCCAAACTATTTGTATATTTTTAAGGTGGTAAGCCAAGGTCAGAGCTCTTAACAGCCTAAAAAGTGGGATAAATGCAACAACAACAACAAATATAATGTCCTGAAAAGCAACCCCGATTTCAGAGCTCCTCTAAGAAGGTCAGAACATTTGGGAGATTTTCCACGATAATTTGGGGTAGAAGTGCAACTAGACAGGGCAGATGTAACAAACACTAAGTCAAGGTCAGGGCAGAGGTAATAATTAATGGGACGGTGTAAAATCCGGAACGGAATGGGCTGGAACGACCCCTTTATATTAAAAAACCACTCCAAAAACTGTGGCATGTGTTAGAAACACTTGAGAACAATATTTTAGGACTGAAACCATTGCAATATTATATTATTATTAACCCCATAACTCCCAGAACAACATCCGGAACAGAATGGATGGCCTGGAACGGCCACTTCCGAATGACTGAAACCAACCAAACTCAACCATCACACATTACTAGGTGGGCCAGATACAATCAGCCAGGAAACAGCCACAAAAACCACATTCCGGTACCCATTCCTGGCCATAGTCCATGTTGCGCAAAACAGGCCAGAACGACAACTTCCAAGTGAGCTAACTCAACCAAACTCACCACTCACACATTACTAGGTGGGACAGATAGAATACACCACAAAACAGCCACGAAAACCACGTTCCGATGCCCGTTCCAGGCCATAGTCCTTATTGCGCATAACAGGCCGGAACGGCAACTTCCAAGTGAGCCAACTCAACCAAACTCACCACTCACACATTACTAGGTGGGACAGATACAATACGCCAAAAAACACCCACGAAAACCACGTTCCAATGCCCGTTCCGGGCCATAGTCCATATTGCGCATAACAGGCTGGAACGTCAACTTCAAAGTGAGCCAACTCAACCAAACGTATCACTCACACATTACTAGATGGGACAGATAGAATACATGAAAAAAACAGCCACGGAAACCACATTCCGATGCCCATTCCGGGCCATAGTCCATATTGCGCATAACAGGCCGGAACGGCAACTTTCAAGTGAGCCAACTCAACCAAACTTATCACTCACACATTACTAGATGGGACAGATAGAATACACCAAAAAAACAGCCAAGAAAACCATGTTCCAATGCCCATTCCGGGCCATAGTCCTTATTGCACATAACAGGCCGGAACAAAAACTTCCAAGTGAGCCAACTCAACCAAACTCACCACTCACCCATTACTAGATGGGACAGATAGAATACACCAAAAAAAGAGCCACAAAAACCACATTCCGATGCCCGTTCTGGGCCATTATCCATATTGCGCAAAACAGGCCAGAACAGCAGCTTCCAAGTGAGCCAACTCAACCAAACTCACCACTCACACATTACTGGGTGGGACAGATGTAATACACCAATAAACAGCCACGGAAACCATGTTTCGATGCCCGTTCCGGGCCGTGGTCCGTATTGCGCAAAACAGGCCAGAACAGAAGCCTCCAAGTGAGCAATGGAACCAAACTTACCACTCACACATTACTAAGTGGAACAGATACAATAAGCCAGGAAACAGCCACAAAAACCACGGTCCGATGCCTGTTCCGGGCCATGGTCCATATTGCGCAAAACAGGCCGGAACGGCAGCATCCAAGTGAGCCAAACAGGCCGGATTGGATCGGGGAGTCCATGCACAGCCCTAAAACATAAGCATGATAAAACCGTGCAGCAATGCAGATTTAAAATACAGATTTAAAATACAGATTTAAAACAGCGGTGTCAAAAGACTATGATAATAAACTGTTAAAATTAGGGGTGTGAAACAGATCGGGTCCGACCCCCGATCCGGACCTGATCCGGGGGGACATCGGATAAAATTAACTGAACCAATCCCCAGCACCTGGATCAGCCGATCCAATATGATCTGATCCAAAAAGGACCCGATCCGGATCGTGTTGGATCAGAGGATTGGACCGCCTCCCCCCGCTCATGCTCCTCACCTGCCCCAGCAGGTAAGGAGCTTGAATGCGGGGAGGGGGCTTACCTTCCGGGGGGCCGTCTGTAGCGGATGACTCCGGCAAGTAGGGAGTGCGAGGGGAGAGGAGTGAGGTGGCCCCACTTACCTGCCGGGGCACCCGCTGCCTTCACCTGCTTGAATCTACTGAGAACTAGGCTTTCCGGCCTAGTCCTCAGTAGAGCACTAGGTGATGACATCCTCACCTGGCGCTCTACTGAGGACTAGGCCGCAAAGCCTAGTTCTCAATAGATTCGAGCAGGTGAAGGCAATGGACGCCCTGGCAGGTAAGGAGGAGCATGGGGGGAGGAGGGAGGGGGGCCCACTTACCTGTCGGGGCCATCCACTGCCATCTGCTGGCACCTGCTGGTGCCAGTGGACAGCAGCGGATAGCCCCGGCAAGTAAGGAGCGCGAAGGGGAGGAGGGGGCCCCTGCAGGTAAGAAGCACGAGGGGGGGAAGGACAGGGAGGGGGGAGTTAGGCCCCCACTCATCCCCCGCTGCCATTTTCCCCCATAGACTTGCATTGGGGGAAAGCTTTCTTTCCCCCAATGTAAGTCTATGGGGAAAAATGGCGGCCAATCTGAAAATTGGACATTTGATTTTCAGATCGGGATCGAGTCTGATTCGATCCAGGGGACCTCCAATTTTGTTCTGATCTAATCCAGAACAAATTGGAGGTCCCCTGGATCGGATCGGACAAGATCCTAATCCGAAAATCGGATGTCCGATTTTCGGATTGGCCTCCATTTCCCCCCATAGATTTGCATTGGGGGAAAGAAAGCTTTCCCCCAATGCAAGTCTATGGGGGAAAATGGGGGGGGTGACTGTCCCTCCCCCCTCACGCTTCTTACCTGCCGGGGCCATCCGCTACCATCCACTGGCGCCCATGGACAGCAGTGGGTGGCCCTGGCAGGTAAGCCCCCTCCCCGCATTTGCGCTCCTTACCTGCCGGGGCCGTTCATAGACGGCCATGGCAGGTGAGAATTACGACTGGGAGGAGGGGGCTGGTACTCCGATCCAATACGATCCAGATCGGGTCTTTTTCGGATTGGATCATCTGGGATCGGCCGATCCAAGTGCTGGGGATCGGCTCGAATAATTTTATCCGATCCAGCCCAGATCGGATCCGGATCGTGGATTGGATCCGATCTGGTGCACACCCCTATTGATTACCACCTCTTTTGAAGAGGTCGGCACCACTCCCTCTTTCATGGAGAAATTGATAACCTCCTGGATCCAGCTGGTGATCCCCTCCTTATTTGATGTAATAAGCCATGAAGGGCAAGGGTCAAGTTCACAGATGGCCAACCAGACTTTACCAAGCACCTTGTCTACATCCTCGGGCCTCAGATATTCATTGCATTCCAACAAAGAACTCTGAAGAAGGATCTGAGGGCTGAAATGTGTTGGAGTTCTTGCATTGCATACAAATGACCCTGGCTGAAATTCCCTTTTCTCTACAACTGTTAAAGTTACATGAGCCCTGTCCTCCTTTTCATATGGACAGCCTAATTCAACCTTCCCAATCTTGGTGTTTTCCAGATGTTGTGGTCTTGAACTCCCATCAGCCCAGCCAGAATGGCCAATGGACAGGAATACTGAGTGATGTAGCCAAAACAACTGGAGGGCACTCTGGTGAGAAGGCTGAACTCACTGTTATGTTGTAGCTCAATTAACAGGCTTAAGTTGTGGGCCCTTTGTTCTATCCATTCTGTTTTCATTTCAGGATGTGGTATGGCATGCAATAATATATGCTTGGCAGAGCAATCTGGAGTGCTATTAAAATTGCTGTTGTGTCAATTCCATGGGCACCTATTGGATAGCTCCTGTGACATCAAGGATGATCAGGGTTTGCAGAAATATTACACTGAAGCCACCAATAAATGCTGGCTTGATGAGCAAACAGCCACCAAACAAAGTCAGCAAGGACTTTGGGTAATATTCCCCCCCCCCCCAGTACTAATAACTTCCAGGGGAAAAAATCAGCATTGGACCTATTTAAAATAATTTTAAAATCATTTAAATTGCATTCTTCAAGATAATTAATGCCATGACATTTACTGAAGCGTTAAATGTCCAGGGGGATGGGACATTTTCATAGTTTAGGAATTGATTATAAAATTGCTTTGAAAAATCCATGTAGTACAGTCCATTCTTGTTACACCCTTCAGAAGTGCAATTCAAAACTGAAGAGGAAACATCCCCCAGATTATTCTAAGCACTAAATTTCATAATAATAATAATAAATTTATTTCTTACCTGCCTCTCCGTTTAGATCGAGGCGGGGAACAGCAGTAAATATAAAATATGATAAAATACATAAAACTGATGGCACACATTATTAAAATAGCAATAAAACATCCTAAAAACATCCTAAAAACATTCTAAAATTCCACAGGGTCGCTCTCAAGAGTAGCAATAAGTAAAGGCCCCAATCTGCAAACCGTTTGATCTTAGCATTCTTCTGTTCTTCTGTTCCCTAAAATGGTTTGAGGCTTGGAGAACTAAATCCCAAAGACCACCCTGGTCAAGCTCCCTAAAGGATGTAGATTTCTAGGAGCAAATGTTTTCAAACACACGTTGCGCACAATCCAGGAAAAATATCACGACAACAACAACTACAAGAGCAAGGATGCTTCCAGACAGAAGGGCTCATAGTTCTACTGTCACAAAGTATAAATGTAACCTGCCTTTCACAGGAGTGTTATTCACAATAATCTGTGTATGCTAACTGGAAATGTTTAGTCATAGAGCGATTAGCTATGTATGCTGTAAGCTAATTGTTAAGTAGTGGAAAGTGTTCTTGGGAGTGGAGTGAAGAGAGATGACACAAGCGGGATGGTTAACCACCTCCACCAAAGCAAAAAGCTGCTTGCTTGGCTTAGGCGGGATACCTTCATTAAGGAGCTTCTGAAGTCAATGGTAAACCTGGCTGCAATGGGAGGCAGCTCTATTTGGGTTAGATAGTGGAACTAGGAGTAGTGGTGTGACCAGATCCAAAATGTAGGATGAGGTCATCAACATGGGGTCATATGATCTGTTTGGGAGAGAGCAATCTTGGGAGAATGAGAAGCCTACCAAATATGATTACCTAAGCTCTGCAGACCGTGCCTGCCAGATAGGTAACTATAGGATTGTAATGATGACTGTTTTGTTGGTTGAGAGGAATAGAACTTTAATTTTACTAAGAAATATTCTAGCCACTATTTCTATTATGATTCTAATCATCTTAGGGTGCAGTCTGATGGGTTGAGCCCTGGGAGCTAGCAAGCCCCCAACCTCGGGGACTTACAAGTACCCCATGCAGGGTGGATGGAGGGGATCCTCTCCTCTGAGCTCCGTCTGCCCTGCTGTTGTTGCTAGTCACTCAATTTTGAGCATTTATCCTGGGGAACTTTGGAGTGGGAGAGGAGAGGCCACACTTCCATGGTCTCCTCTCCTCCCCACCCCCAGGAACACCTTCGCTGCATTTAGTTTACGAACACAGAGAGGCAGCCACGGTTCACTCCATGCTGGCTACAAGGGAGTATATTTTCTGGCTTTGAGTGCTGTCTCTGAGTTCAGAGTCAGGAAACCGAAAAATCCTATTATCTCACCCCCAAAACGGATGCTGTCTATGTCCCCCTGGATTGCCCTCCATTACATTACATGTAGTGATGGGTTTTGCTTGTTTTATGATTTCAATGTTTTGTTATTCTCCAGTATGTTTGAGCGATATTGTGATAACACTTTGTGTCAATTACTTCTTGAAGCCCAAAACCCTCAGCTGAGATTTACACATCTGTTACTGAGTGGGGTCTGTCCATATAGCCACTATTTTTGACAAGTGAGTCAGAAATACACTTGTTCAAAGAAGAGAAACAAGCTAGTTGGATGGAGGGGGAAAGGGCCTCCCGTGTCACTACCAGTCAAGAGACAAGGTGGAGCTCTTCCAACTTCTCCTCCTTGGTGGGTTTCTTGTGGAAAAGAAAAAGATAGAAGAAGTGGTGGGGAAACATGGGAGGGTTACAAATGGAAAACAACATTGGCTGGACCTCCTTAGAATTCCATGAACAAGGGCTAAACTACACAGTGCATCAAATCCGTAGCATGCAGCTAATCTTAACCATTTTGTTTATCTTTGTATAAGCACATGGGGGCCCAATCCAGGTTGGTCTGACCATGTATGGGTAGGTGACATTTAAACCTTTTTACTCAGCTTCTTTTTTTTCTACAAAAATTGCCTCCCCCCCCCCCCCCAACTGCAGGAACAATAACAAGAAGAAAAATCTACATTGGTGCCAATCTATTGCACAATAAAAGCCTCATCTGGAAACAGCCAGAGTGCATAGGAGCGTCATCAGATGGGGGGGGGGGGGAATCCCATTTCCCTACTGTCGCTTTTCTGTCCCACAATAGGGACAAGCAGCTTCCTCTTTCTTCACACAGGGAAGGAAGAGGAAGCAGACAATGACCACATGGCCCATTCTGTAGGCTTTTTTAATCCCTCTGCTTCTCCTGCACACAGCAGGAAATGGAAGTACCTTTCGCTACAGCCAAAAAACTCAGATTTTCCGGGGGGGGGGGGGGTTGATGGGAAAATGAGCAGGAGCAGGAGGCAGGAGGCAGGTGATGTTGAGAAAAAGACCCACGAAAATCCATGAGTGCCCAATAACGAGCATGCTATAAAACACTCATCTGATGACAATGGCTGAATTCAGACAACACGATAGTCAATGGTGGGGTAATAATCAACTTTACAGTTGTTCATCTAGGGGGTACTCCCCACACAACATGGTAATAAATAATCAACTGTGGTGTGGATTAGGATCAGCGCTGAGTTGACTATGGCAGCATTCGGACAACACGATAGTCAATACAACTGACAATTGTTTCCCCCCTCCCCAGTTGCTTATTGTGCCGTCCAAATTCAGCCACTGTATAGCTACAACCGAACAGGATCTGAAAACAGAGGTTGGCAAAATTATTGAAAAGTACTCAAACAGGACCATATGCACACAACAAATAACCACAGGTTGGGCATAATAAGATGAGCAAATTGGGCATAATGAGATGAGCAAAAGGTGCAACTAATTGGTATTCGCTCAGAAGAAAATAAAACAGGCTGCTTGTGAGGGGGTGGGGGGGATATCTCAATGCGACCAGCCCAACCATCTGTTCTTTGTCTCGGATGTCTTCAGTAGACTGAACACCTGCAAGGTCCTCTTGTAAACTCATCTGTTTACCAGCGCTCCAATTGCCAACAGACAATCTAATGAGTAGAAGGGTTTTTAGGTTTGTCTCAATGGCAAACATGCTGCCAGGCATTTAAAAGATTCCAGGCACTGACCCACTGGACACAAAGCTGGCATATGTTGAATTATATTTATATATGCAAATGTTCTGACTGAAACCCAGAGCAGATTCACCAGCCCACCAACGTCGGAGCCACCAGCTTCCACTGATATGCTCTACATAAATACTAAAAACTATTAACATTTAATATAGAAACCATTCTGTTTGCAAGGTCTGTAAAACTTTCAGTGCATCTTTCAATGACAGAAACACTTTCTTGCACTATATCAAGCTTCCCATTGGTTTTCAGCTGAATGGTGTTCTGCCAGTGACCCTTCGGGGTTGATGCCTCATGTATTCTTGACGCAGCCAGTTCATTTCACCTGCACCGAGAAAAACTATCTAGATTTGAGTGAATAAGCAACTTGTGCCCACATGCAGTAAAACATAAGATTAGTCTACCCTATCCCTATGTATTAATGGTGAAACATGACTAGAATGTTAAAATGACACTTGGGCCAGTGAAACCGGATGATACTTATGAGATAGTGTGCTCTGTAACCACCGCTCAGCAGGCTGTGTGTCTTGAAGCAAAGCTTATCTGGAGTCTTTTTATCAAGAAAAGGAACATGTTCAGACTTGTGTATCACTGCTAATCGGCTGCTGCTCCTCCTCTGAATGAGCCAATGTTGCTGTAGCAAGGACTTTAAAACAACAAGCTAAAAATTAGTTACGATTTTGGTATCACATGTTATCTCCATCCAGATATTTCCTATTATTATCATAATTATGATTAAGATTAGTTTATTCAATTTATACCCCACCTATATACAGAATACCCCAGGTGTCATACAAAGTTAAAACACTTTAAATAAGATAAACAATCAATAAAATACCACAGGTAGCACAGACATGTTAAAAACCAATTTTAAAAGATAAAGCAATAAAACCATACAGCATAAAAAGAATATATAATGGTCAGCAATAAGATTCTAAAAAGGGAAGGCCTGTTGGAATAATAGTCTTTAATGCCTGCTTAAAGACATTCAGTCGGCAGGTGCATTTCAATAGGCAGTTGCAGCAGATGACCCTCCGAGGACTCTAAGTGGTGGGATGGAATGTAGGGGAGGAGGCACTCCCTAAGGTATCTTAGACCATGTAGGGCTTTAAAGGTAAGAACCAGCACTTTATATTTTGCCATACTCATTACCATGTCTGCATCTATAATAATAAACAATGACGTGTATCAGTCTGTGCCGCCTCTCCAAGACCATGAAAACTAGACAACCGAAACACATTAATTTTAATTAGTTGTAAATAGGTCCATGTGCTTGAAGGCTGCAGTATCATCTTCAGTCACAAGGTAGCAGACTTCCCTAGCCAAAGATAGCTTTGCAGTCAATAAGCATTTGAAGCCAGGAGGAGTACTCCGAGAGACAAGGTTATATGTCTGCCTCCTCCCCACTGCTGTGAGGCAGCCCCCCTCAGAGAATGGAGTGGGGAGACCTCTCCTTCAGGGGGCTATTGGGGTACACCATAGCAGAGGCTGTGCTTAGAGGCACTAGCCACTGTGGCTTCACTCGGAAAGGATGGACACAAGTGTATTCAACTCTGACAGCTGCAGAACTTTGCTTGACAGCTTCGCTGTATCAAATCAAGGGGAACTGCAACACACACAAAACCAGGCCCAAGCAATAGAAAGGATAATAGATTAGTATTACAGGAAATGTAAACATTCCTATCAGGAAAATCAAGCTCAGTAATGGCCAAATCTATATACAATAGTCACAACCACTATTAGGCTGATGGGGAGGAGAATATGGCCCAGGTTATTCATATCCCACTTTTTGGTCTCCCAACAAGCAGCTGGTTGGCAATGACCGCAGGAGGGACAGAAGACACAATAGTTATGGAATGAGGGGCATCATCTCAGTTCCATTAATAAATAGGCTTTCACTCCTGTACAGCCCCAGAAAAAGGCAAGAGGACAAATCTGGGCTTCCACAGCATTGATGCCACTGGTTAGGGTGGAACTCATAATCCTTGCTATCCCCTTTTCCTAGGCGCAAAGGAGGCTCTCTCAGGATATTTTGTGAAAGCAAAGGATGCAGGAGTGACAGTGTGCATCATGGGAGGCCATAACAGCCCTCCCCCCCCAGGGTTCTAGAGTCTAGAATAAGTAACACCGGAAGCAGCGGAAATTTGGCCAGTTCCTGGAGAATAAGACTACCAATGGCTACTAGTCATGATGGGTCCATGATGATCCAGCAGGGCTCTTATTACATTTATATCCCACCTTTTTCCTCTTGCAAGGAACCCAAGGCAGTTTACATGATCCTCCCCATCTCCATTTGATCCTCACAACCACCCTGTGAGGTACATTGGGCTGAGAGTCTGTGACTGGCCCAGTGAGCTTCATGGCCAAGTGGTGATGAGAACCCAGATCCCCCAAACCCCAGTCCAACACTTTAACCACTAACACACTTCCTCACTTATGTTCTTTAGAGGAGCAGGCTAAGTCAGAGTGAGCATAGATCCCTTTCCTATGGCTGTGAGGCCGTATCCTTGCTGGAGTCTGGACATAGGCCACCTAACCAACCCTTGACAAGTAGTGTGCATGGAGGGGGTGGTGTGGGATTCAGCACATGGGAGAACAAGGAAGTGTCCAGACAAGAGGCAGAGGTGACAAGAATGAGAATACTCTCTGGGCAGGCAGAAGAAAATATTTTCCCCAGGCTACTAATTGGGAGCTGTGATAGAGGTTGTGTGTGCTTGAATTTACCAGCCAAAACATTGGCTGCAGCCCTCTAAGTCACACCTACCAGGCAGACTAATAGAGATATACCCCCCACCCCAGTTTTATGGCTTTGGTATGTTACTTGCAGGTCATACGCAGTCCTAGTGCTGATCACAATGTAGCCAAACGAAGTGAAATGTGGTTTGATTTAAGAGAGTAGACTCTGAGTTTAAAATGGTAAAATGCTCAGCTCCCCTAGTAGTTTATTTTTGGAATTCCTAGCTCAGTTCATTAGTCTAGTCCTATAATGCAGTATTAGAATCAATTGTCCAATTCTACCATGCAAAGAGACTTCTTCATGTTAGTATTCGTATCAGAAGTGGAAAACAAGCCACCACCCTCCTGCCAAGTCTGTTCTAGCAATGTCTACAAACAATCATCATTTTTCCTCCTGAGGCTTTCGAGAGCATATTAAAAATGGTGGGCTGGTAAAGATGTAGAGAATTGTGATCAGATCTTAGCAGAAGTGGGGGAGGGAATGACTGTTAAGCCAATATAAATGGCATAAATATGCCCTGCTCAAGTCTCTCCACAGTACTTTCTTAGGTAACCATTCCTAGTGTTCATTTTGCTGACCAATTTAGGGTTTGTTGTGCAGTCTGCCACCATTCAGAATTGACGGTTTGAAATAATCAAGACATGCAGGAGTTTTTTTAAAAGATGTTTATTAAAAAGTGCTTTTAGTTTATGTTAAAACTACAGTCCTGAGTCCTTGTAATGCAGTGAACCTCTACACCAAGAAGGCAATCTAAAAATGGTTGAAGCAGCAGATGAGACACGTGACCTGCAGTGCCCTATTTGGGTGGGGGGGGGACAGTAATAAGATGAGCCAGATCAACTCTATTGATCAGGAGGCAAGTGCTTTGGCTTCTGTGCAGTTGTCATACTGTAGTTCAATGTAGAGGCAAAACAGTGGGTGGCTCCATGAGGGATACTTGCATATACCTGCAAAAGGAGAAAGATGCTCATTACAAAAAGTTCATGATCTCCAGGTGATACGTCATCGGCTGCCTCTACGTCCAGGAGCTTCAGATCAGAGGATTATAGAAACATGATCAGGAACTATGTACTGGAATAAATGTTAAAGGGGAGCATCCAATGGGGCACTTGCACTCCCAATTCTTTTGGGCACTGCAAATTCCTTTGCGCAAGTGTCCGCCAACGGAGAATGAGCACTCCGGGGGGGGGGGCAACCCAAAATGAGCGGAGACTCGTTTCTGAAAGGGGGCAGGTCAGCAGAACTTGCAGACCTGCCCCCTTACGAAAACAAGCGTTTCTGCTCATTTCAGGGCTTGCCCCCGGAAGCACTGATTTGCCATTGTGCAAGCAGCGGGCACTGCTTGTGCAATAGAATTGGCAAAGCTGGCCATGTGCAGAACAGAGAACGCGGTGGATTCTGCGCACAGGCAGGCAGGATTGGATACTGCTCTTAGATTCACATTCATGGATTGAGAGGCACTAAGCCTGTATACACTTGTTGCTGGGGAATATACGTGGGAGGGTGCTGTCCTGATTGCGGTTCCCTGGTTGACAGGTGGTTGTCCACTGTGTGAACAGAGTGCTGGACTAGATGGACCCTTGATTTGATCCAGCATGTTCTTATGAGAGACTTCTGCCATTCATACACTGTACAAAGGGAGAGGTTTGACTCTGGCTGCAGAGTTCAGCATGCAATGAATCCTTGTTTCCATTAAACACAAACCCATGTTTCTAGCCTTTTTGGCATGGTCACATTACTGTATATCACTTGAAGCAGATATATAGTTGAAAGCCATTCACAATGACATGCATTTAAAACAAAAATCTGCAAAGTTGTAATATGGGCATTAGTGGGCAAAATCTTAGCAGACAGCATATCTTATCAGAGTACCATCACAGGGCAGCTCTGTTACCCTGAATAGTTATTTACCCTTCCCCATGAGAAGGGAGAGAACAGCCTTAGAGAGCAATCCTATGATCTCTAGACAGTATCCCAGGGGGTCATGTGATTGTTCCACAAAAAAAAATCCTCAGAGTCTACAGACAGGACTATAATCTCGAAGGTGGGTTTTTGTTTTTTGTAAGGGCCAAGGCCTTCTCCTGGCTCCTTCCAACCACCATGGAGATTTCCACTGTGGCTTCATCTACAAGGTTGGAACAACCTCATTGAGCGGGAAACTGGGCATTCCAGTGGGCAGGGAGGGAATGTCATGAAAATCCAAAGGCTCCGATGCTCTCCCTCCCCTGGGAAGCATTTAGATGCACTCAGGAGCCTGCCTAAATGCCAGCAATGGGAGGGAGCAACTTTTCTTCCACCTACAGACAGGATTTGTATTTTTCTTCCACCTTCCTCCTGGTGTCCATCATGCCAGCAAGAGCTGAACGGGCATCAGAAGGAGCACAGCCACAAATACTGGAGGCTCCACTCTCAGAACACAGGATTGCTCTCTTAGCAAAGTAAGATTATACACATTTGAATGTCTCGTACTTGTTAGAGAAAACAGCTGCTCCTAGTACCAAATTTAGACAGAATGTATGTGAACTTACTGACCCAAGAACTTACTGAGTTAGCTTGTATTTCTCCCTTATCGCTTGCTGCTGTCGATGAGGGGCATCAAGGCATGCTTTGTGCAGGTCACTTAGACAAGGCTCTATCTCACTTAGTGAGTATCCAGTGAAAGCAGCAAGGGTTTCTGGCTGATCAGGAGAAGAAAGAGTTACAGCTTTATTATTGCATTCAGACAGACGTAATGTGCTGTGTATACCTGCAAAGAGACTCATGTGTTGAGCCAATCATTAATTTAGGATAGGCCTTCAGTAAGCAACAATGCCAGCTCCAGGATTTGGAGGGCCCTTGGGCAAGACACCCTCAAGTGTCATTGCTCCTCCTCTTTCTCAGCACTGCTACCACTTGCTTCCTTGACAGGCAGAGAGCCAGTGAGCAAGTAGGCAGTGGCATCTACTGCGCCTCCTCCTTACCGCCACCGTTGTCTGGGCCAGAGCGAGAAGCAGGAGAACAAGCAGGTTGCAATGGTGAAGAGGAGGCGCGACTGCAGGAGTGCTTTGTGAGCGGGTCCCTGCTGGGGTGTCAGCCCTTGGCAGGTGCCCGACCCTGCCTGCCTTTGATGCCAGCTCTGCTCAGCAGACTTGTTTCAACTGTAGAGCACAGGTGGGGCTGCTCAAATAAGCCAACCACCTCACTCCTTTTCTAAGTGCAAAACTGGAATATGAAGCACATCTCACATCAAGCAGCTCTCCCACCCCAGTTATGCTCAGACAACCTTGGATTTTCTGCCCTTCTACATGGTGGGTGGCTCCCTCTGTGCCAAGCTGCACTGTGTTGCCATGGGTACTTTGGGGATATTTATTTATTTTGCTAATACTCAGGCTTTACCTCACAACATGCCCAGTAGGAAGTTAGTAACACATTCCTAGTTTGAGAGAACTTTTGGAGAAGGTGCTAGTGAAAATTTTATTTATGGAAGTGAGATAGATTTCAAATCGGGGCACCAAAGCAAAACAAAGTAATACATTAAAGGTCAACTGAACTACAGTGACAGGTTTGTTTTGAACTCGGCAAGCTCCCTTGTTAAAGTTAATAGTCTTGTTAACTATGCAGAGTTATAGTCTAAGTGAGAAAAACTGGAAGTAGTTTTGTCAGATATTTCTGCTGCATCAGCCATTTTTGAAATTCCTTGCTGAAAAAGAAGCTGCAGTTAAAAGCAAGAGCGAGACACCATGCCATCTTATATACAGTTTCGTTCTTTGAAGGTTATACACCCTGGTTAAGTCTTCTTTAGGATTCAGAAGTCAGGCTTACCCAGAAATGCCTGTTCACGGTGTAGTTGGCTAGACAATAAGCAGCTGCCGCCATTTGTGAGGGAAGGTACTTCAAGAATGGGTCAGCTTCAAGGAGACTCAGCTCTGCTACATACTGAGGAAGAGAAATTATACAACATTTTAGTCATAGGGTAGTCAGCAGAGATTTAAGAAAACAATGCATGAAGCTGCTTTCAGCTCAAGGGTTGATTTCAGAGAAGGTTTTGGGGTGGGTGTGTTCCAGTAGTGGGTGGGGCTGAAAGCAAAAGGGGTGTGGCTAAAATGCCAGCCAATCTTAGCTTAAACCTCTTACTGCCAGTAACTAAGGAGAGGCATTTCAACCTTTTAGAATGGGGGGAGGGCACTGCACAAAAGCCAGGAAAAATCCAAATGATCAGTCATAGAGGGAATGGGCAGGGCCAGGAAAAGGGGGTGGAGTCATCTGGGAAACCACAGAGCGCTGGATTGGGAGGAGTGGATGTGGCCCCCGAGCCTAAAATGTTGCACTCCTGCTGTAGGCCATGTTATGCACAGTCCAATGCAGAGTTAAGTGTACTTAAAATTCATTAAGACGCAATCCTACACATGTTTAGACAGAAAAAAGTCCTACAGCTCCCAACAGGCTCCAATCAGCCATGCCTGCTGGGGAATGCTAGGAGCTGTAGGGCTTTTTTCTGTCTAAACATGCATAGGGTTGTACCCTTATTCTGTTTAGAAAATTGAGGTACGGTTTGTTTGTTTATTTATTTATTACATTTATATCCTGCCTTTTTTCCTCCAAGGAAACCAAGGCAACATACATAATCCTCCTCTTTTCCATTTTATCCTCACAACAACAACCCTGTGAGGTAGGCTGGGCTGAGAGTTTGTGACTGGCCTAAAGTCACCCAGTGGGCTTCCATGGCCAAGTGGGGACTAGAACCCGGATCTTTGGAGTCCCAGTCCAACTGTCTAACCACAATGCCACACTGGCTCTCTTTAGCAAAATTAACTTTGGTTTGTCCACTTCTAGCACCATGTATATGGGAGGGTACCGCCTTCTAATTTTTCACTATCCCATCTCAATCTGTGGGTCTGAAGGCTATCATGGGGTTTTACTGTCCACATCTACTTCAATTTGGTTGAGCCTTCTAGTCTAGGATGGGAAACCTATGGCCTCCAAGCCTAATGTCAAAAGCCTTCTGCAAGCAATCAGTTCAGACCTCTGGAAAGTGTGATCTGCCCTCCCTTGGAATAGCCCCACCTACCTTTGATTCTAGCCCGACCCATCACTGGCTTTGGCCATGTCCACTACTGGCATATGGCCTTCAGACAGATTACCCACTCCCCAATGTGGCCCTTGATAGAAAAAAGAAGAAAAAAGGTTCACCACCCGTGTTCTAGATTCCACAGCAGGGATGGGAAACTTCAGGCATTCTGAGGGCCAATTTCCATCCCCTGGAACTCCTGTTGCCAGCAAAATTTAGCAGTGCAGCAGGAGGGGAATATTGATGGTTTGCTGGTAAATTTTAGCAGAAAACCACTATGGAGACACAAAAGGGGCAAATTTAGCTTGAGGACAAGTGATTTTTTTTTTGCCACTGCTGCCACATTTCTGCAGCACATGGGTCACACCCAAGGCCATGTGGGGGGGGGGGGCACATGCAATCTACAGAAAAGCAAAAATAGTCAGACAGGCTTGGCATGGTCACAAAGGCAGCAGGGTGAAACTGAAATGGTAGTAAGCCCCAGTTACAGTCACTTTTGCTATATTCTTCAAGAAGTCTAGTTTCTGAATGGCAGACCAAATGCCCTTCTCTACAACAGATACAGCCCTTGACTTTTTTTGCCCAGGGATCCTTTAAGTATTTGGAAGAGAGAGAAACTCCTTACCCTTGCAAAGTTCTCAGTCTTTAGACTGACACCGTGCCTCTGCAAATACTGAAGGAGAAATTGGTTGATGGTTGGCACGGTCAAGTCAAAAGCAAGCACTTTAAGGAGCAGGTGTTCCATTCGCAACAGCTGCTTCTTCGTGTAGGTATCATCTGTTATGTACACAAATTCTTCTACTTCGGGTGGATAAATTTCTTCGTATTTCCTGGAGAAAGAATGAGTGGTATGGAAAGCTTTACTGCACATACACTATGCTTTAATTCCATTAGATTAGAAACTATCACTTGACACCATCATCTCAAGATAGTTCAGTTGCAGTTTCACTACTAAACAAATAATACCGTTCACTAGCCACCATTCATCAAGAAATTTGCTGCTAGCTGGAGCAGTCTTTTCCAGCCTAGTGCTGTCCAGATGTGGTGACTACAACTCCCATAAACCCCAGCCAGCATGGAGTTATAAGCCAACACATCTGGAGGGCACCAGGTGGGGAAGGCAGAGCTAAACATTTTAATGGACAACTACATCTTGTTCACATTAAGTCCTAGACAAAGAATGTGGTTTTCCCTTTAGTAGAAGGTTCTAATAAGACAGTCTGAAGACAGTCTTAAGTCAGTCTTGTGGAACAAGTCTGTGACCCTACATAAACCACTTAAGGCACAGTCCTGTGCATGTTTAGACAGCAAAATGTCCTACAACTGCAAGCATCCCCCAGCCAGCATAGGAATTTTAGGACTTTTTCTGTCTAAACATACATAGGATTGTGCCCTTACTGTTATCTTTTTGGTGTTAACTATAAAGCCATTAGAAACCCGGAAGTATTGATACTAGGGGATGTGCGTGAAAGAAAAAGGTTGGTTTGGGTTCTGCTTTGGCACTTCAGAAATTGGGTCAATTTTTTCTCAACTCCCTTCTGAGGATGATCACTTCATCTGAATCTGAAATGTTCCCAATTTAACTTTTAGAAAGCTGTAGCAATAATACAGTCTGTGGTTTTACATGTAATCACGAAACAAATCACATACTGCTCTCCGGTAAACCCAAAATACATGAACCTCTAAGTCCACATTATGTACCAAATTTACATATAATATCAACACACCCTTAAAATGTTATCATGTATTTTTCCAATGCTCTCATACCTAATCCAATGGTATGGATTAGGCCAAGAAATCAGCAACTGGCATAATGTCACCGAGTTAAGTATTGTGGCTGAGCAGGGATAAGACTATGGGTCTCCTGGCCTCAGCCCAACACTAATCCCAAGAGCACATTGTCTTATACAATTTTCTTATCACTGGAGCTTCTAATTACTAAATCATTCAGACAGAATGAGACTCTACGTATAAATGCAGCATCTGCATGCAATGAATGCACCTATAATGCCTACATCAATACCTTTGGAACCTGTTCAATGGAGTCAACCTCTGATGAAAAAACCCACTTAATGCACATTGCACAATACTTTCTCCAGCAAACCACTAACGTGTTCTAACTCAATGTTTGGAGACTTCTAGTGCACTCTCTAAACTTTCCATGGGGTAAAGTAGCTCAGTGGCAGAGGACATGTTTTACCTTCCAGATGTTTTGGACTGCAATAACCAACATTCCTGACCATTAGCCATGCTGACTGGGCTGATGGGAGCTGAAGACCAAAATGTCTTCAGGGCACCCGTTTGGGGAAGCTTGGTGCAGACATTACAGACTAGATGGACCAACAGTCTAACGCTGTGGCCGGTTCGCAGGTAACAAGAAGAATTCAAAGTAGATTTTGTTAGGACCTTGGCCCAGTGGCCCAAAGCTCTTAGTGTCTGCCAGAGGCTTATTCATTCATACAACCAAGCATACTTACGCAGCCAAGAGAACTGCTGCTGTTCCCACAAGTTGCAATTTCCCTCTGAGGACAGACATGCAGGAGAGAAACCTGTCCAAGTAGTTGACAGCAAGGTACAGCGTCTCTGTCTGAAGCTTGTATTCTTCACCAACTTCTGCCAACCAGTCTACTAAGATGGCACGCATACTTGAGGTGATGTCAGGCTGCTTCCTCATGTAGCATGGCTTGGGCTTGTATCTTACCTACATGGAAAGAGTTTAGTCCCAGAACAAGAAAGAGGGAAACCCTGTGAGCTTCTTTACAGGAAGTTTGAACCAACAGTGTACTCTGGGGGTGGGCAACTTGGGACTTGAATTTGAACCCAGGCAAGCAAGATATACAAGGTACCATTATGAATGTTGACCAGATCCTGTTAAGGAAATTACATGTTAATGACCCAGGAAATCATAAGAACATAAACACATAAGATCAGCCATGCTGAATCATCCCAAGGGTCCAGCTAGCCCAGCATTCTGTTCTCACAGTGGCCAATCAGTGGTTCATGGGAAACCCACAAGCAGGACATAAGTGCAAAAGCACTGCCATCCATGAAATGGTAGAGACCAATCGAGAATCGTTGGAATGCAAAAGCCATTGGGCAAAGGGGACTCATTGTTCCCGTCCTCACCCCACCACTCAAGCGTGTGTCTTAAAGACACACAGGTTTGGGAACAGAGGGGCATGTACATGCACTCATAGTGAACTGTGAGCAACAGGTATCTTGGAGACAGGCTGGGCTGCCTCTCTGGAGTTCTCAGGGGCAGGGCAGTGGATTTGTTAATTGTAGAAGTACAATGCTGTGTAGTATTCGTACATTAACCCAAATACTGCAAGCCATACGTTTCCAATGATTTCGCTTTCCAAAGGAATCCAAACCCAGTTAAATTTTGCCCCTGAAGCCCCTCAGTGCTTGGGGAAGTGTATGGCTGTACTTCTTGTTCACTAGTCTACCCAAGTGAAGGTTTTGCACCAGTACTGCAGTCAATGCTGGTCACTGAACTTCAGGCAGAGGAAATGGGGACCATTCAAAGACTCAAGAACTGAGGTATGGAGAAGAAGACACGAGGAAAAATGGAAGATGGTGCTGGTAAGCATGAAAAGAACACTGAAGAGAGAAGCTTTCAAGTTCAAGAAAAGTTACCTTAGAGAAGGAGAGAAAAGCATTTGGTTGAATAAAATTATAATCTAAACTGGTAAGTATATGCCCCCCCCCCGAGTACACACAGAGAGAAAATAGTTACAATGAGATCAAAAGCAGGGGCATCGAACTCCAATTCCCATCATCCCTGACAACACCTGGAGAGCTATACATCCCTCCCTAGTCTAGGCAGAGCAGTAAGCGTGTCACTGTATTATCATGCAGAACACGAATGAATATAAAAGATCCAAACAGCATGAGTGAGACCTACTCCCAACTAGCAGCTACTAGTGATTATTAGACAAATCAAGATCATTAGCCTCAAAGCTAAAATAACTCAGCATTATCCCACACTTATGTCACATTGGGAGATTCAATCTCAACACCAAGGCTAGTGGAATAGGAAACATACTATAATAAGGTTACATGAGAAGGATTGTGCACAATAAAGTTTAAGACTATCTCATTAGACAAAGGCTTGAGTTCATACAGAGTGCATGTTACACAACCGTTTCCCATGGGTCAACATTACAGTGAGCTTTTTAAAAGTGCTACTCACTTCAGCTTCTCTCAAGTAGCAATGAATATCTTCTGCATATTCTGTGACACTCATGACATCCACTTTATTTTCCTGAAGATGTTCATTGTGTGACTGGAATGACCTATCCACCAACATTGGAGATCCTAGATAATCAAGGAAGAATTAGGATTTTTTTTTAAAAAAAGAATCTTTAATTGACCATTTGTTTCAGTGTATCCTTCCATCATTAGGGTGCAGTCGTTTGCATGTTTAGGCAGAAAAAAGTCCTACAACCCCTAGCATATTCAGCCAGCCATGGTTGGATGGTGCATGCTGAGAGCTGTAGGACCTTTTTCTGTCTAAACCTTGGTAGGATTGTTCCCAAAGTGACTTATATGTATAAAAAGTGCTTTAAAAAATATTGTTTATTTTCAAATTTCTGTTATTTTCTAGGAAAACAACAGGGGGGGAACTGAGTCCCCCCCATTGCTTCAAAATTTCCAGAAACGTTACATCTCTGGATGTCACCATTAGGATCCTCTATATTTCTTTAAGTCAGTGCAGTGCATATGGGTTTCTAGTGCATCCTTTCATTTCACATTCGGACAGAACAGCACCCAGGTTGTTAAAACCCACAGTGACTCATGCGCTGCTTTTGGCCTGACTGTACAACTTTCCATATGTCTCCACATGCATCTCTCAACATAAAATGGATTTCTATAGTGAGCGAGCAGGACCAGTGCAGGATGTGAGCTACTTCCCCACCAAGTACAGAGAGGTACAATTGAAAAAAACACGCATAGGATTGCACCTAACTCTCAAATTTCTAACATGTTGTTTGCTTTGACAACAAGTACCACACACTACAAGAAATTAAAACTTTGCCACATTAAGACCACATGACAAGTTACCTGTACTTAAGTTCAACAGCAGGTGAAGGCTGGGATTTATTGCGCTGATGTCAACGTCACACATGCTGGGTTCCAACTCTTCTACAGCCACACAGCTATACCCATCCCTTTCTTCCACTTCATCTATGTAAATAGCAAAGCTTTGCTTGGATGACATGCAGATCGGCAATGTACTCTTGACAGAAGCAGGACAGACATTTTCAGATCCAGAGGGGTGCTTCACTAGGGTTGCTCCCTGAAAAGGAATAATCTCATTGGGAGGAACAGACTATAGTTAAAATTCAAGAAATGGCGCTTTCAGAAATAATCCATTTTCTCCATTCTAAAACAACAACATCAACATCAGGAAAGTGCACTGAAAAAACAAAGGTCCCCTCTACAAGGATTCGCTTTTGCGCCTGGTTAGCCGATTATGCGCATAATCACAGAAGCGCATTTACAACTAATCCCTCTGCACGAGAGGCGGCAAGAGGCGGCGAAGCGCATTAACGGATATCCAAAATGCAGTTTACAAGTAGTTAATGCGCATAGTCACACAGTCAAAATGCGCTTTAACGGCCAGAGCAAAATAAAACTCGCTGTTTAACGCACATTCGATAATGCGCATAATCGGAGAGATAACGCGCCTCTACGCCCCATTTGCGCTCCGCTGGTGTGGAGGTAAATTTTTTAATGAGACTTCAAAGAGCATTAAACCTCTCGTGAAGAGGCACCCAAACTGGAAGATCACGTTGCCTAAAGAACCCATAAACAACCATGAGTACAGAATCACAAGCACACAATAAATGCCCTAGTGCTGAAAAGCTCCCAGCAACAACAGTAGTGTACACTATCTTTACAGCAGCCATCTGGTATTGTAGAAGTACACACGGCATGTTCCTTTTCAGAAATAGAATTTCTGCCCAAGATATCCAAGTCTGAATGCCAGGTTTTTCAAACCACACAGAGCCAGAAACACAAGATTCTGTCTAGAGTAGCACTCATACGACAGAGTCTAACACCTTAAAGCAGCTTCCCCCAACCTGGTGCCCTCCAGATGTTTTAAAGTTCCAACTCCCACCAACTCCATTGGTCAAGAATGCTGGGAGTTGGAAGTCCCAAACACCTGGAGGGTGCTATGTCTGGGGAAGGGTATTTTAAAGCTTTTACAGATTTATTGTGGCAGAAGCCTTCAGAAACAAAAGTCTATTTCAGATGTATTATCCTCAGTTGGGAGGGAGGTATTCTATGAGGCGCATACACACATACCTTATAGAGAAAACAGTAAGGCTAAAAGCCACAAAGTGAAAACGAACTGTCAATGACATTAGTATGCAAAGTTCAAATGCATACGAGATGTGGATGGTCACTATGCTTGCAGACATTTGAGCTCTGCATACAAATGTCACAGACTCTTTTGCATTTCATGGCCTTTGTAAAAAATTTTTTTTAAAAAAAAGGCCAGTTTGCCTCAATAACCATGCATGATTGATCTCTCTCAAGTGCGGAGACAGACACACAAGCCAACTGAGGATAGCACTCTGTCCACCTGCTAAGGTTCACTGGAGGTTAAAGGTACAGCCAATTCCCAAACATTTAAAAACGGAGCGTATGGGCCTATGGTAAGGAATCCAGATTGATATGAAATATATAAACATTAAGGATAGTGGCCCATAAAGAGCTATTTAGTGGTACAATGTATCTTCTCTTCCTGCCACACAGCAGCAGCACAAGGCAAATGCTGAAGTCTTCAATAAAGTAGCAGAGATTGTCTATCTAGATCACTAGTTTGTTCATTCCTGAGAAACTGTAGGTAGAACATAGAATCTCTCAGCAGTAGTTGACCATTGGCAGTTAAAGAGCGCATGCATTTCCATCGGCCCTACATTCCATAGCTCATGGCATGAGCAAACCCTTTAACAACTCCAATACTTTGAGTGCTATTGAACCCAAGGTTCTTGTCAGTAGTATGAAAAAGAAAGATAAAGATGAGCCAATATCTTAGAGTGCTGAGCTGTTCACCAGCAATTAATGTATACCCCATAGTCTATGGCCATGCTAGCTGGGAGATTATGGGAACTCTAACACATCTGGACTATAGCCCCAACCCATCTGGAGACCAACAGGCTGGGGTCTATGGGCTGCTTATTTTCTAATTGTGCAGTTGATTACAACTCCCACAATCATTTACAATCTACGACTTTATCCACAAGATGTAGACTACAGTTACCAAGAGGCCAACGCACATACAGCAGCACCTCTGGAATTAAGTTTACACATCAAACTTACATGCTCTTGTTAAGTGTTCCTGAAGAAGAAAATCCACCAGCTTTGATAAGATCTATTAAGTCCTTTCTAGAATTCTGCTTTTGGGTATTAGTAATTAAGTGCCTAACTTTTCCATTAAAGTCAAGTCAGAGGCATCTCTTTAAAAATGGTGGTCTAAACCTAGAGCAACACAAATCAGAAGACAACATATTTTTAAAAGAATATAAACATGAGTGGGGGGAAGAAAGGCCTTATTTAATGTAACACTTCCTATCTCTAATGAGAACTAGAAACTTGGGAAAAACATAAGATTTTATGGGTACAATCCTATGCATGTTTAGACACATGGCTGCAGCATGCTGGGAGTTGTAGGCCTTCTCCCCCATCTAAACATGCATAGCATTGCACCTTTAAGCTATAATAGGCTGGTATGTGTGGTGTTTTTAGACCTATGCCTTTGGCCCCTCCCATCACTGGAATGCAGCCCTGCCCCTTGCTGAGATTCTGTGAAATGGCACAAGCTGAAATAGGTTCTGTGCCCCTGTGCTAAGGATTTAGCCAGGGCAAGTTAGGTTCTCTGCCACTGCACTACCACCCTTTTCTCTTCATCTGGTCTGCTCAAACGAGGGCTGCCTCTACAAGAGGCATTTAAAGCTCTTTCAAGGCACATTAAAAATTTTACCTTTACAAGAACGGAGCGCAAATCGGGCGTAGGGGCGCGTTTTCTCTCCGATTATGCGCATTATCGAATGCGCGTTAAATAGCGAGTTTTATTTTGCTCCGGCCATTAAAGCGCATTTTGACTATGTGAACAAGCGATTCTCCGCATTAACTACTTGTAAAGCGCATTTGAAACAACCGGTAAGGTTACCAGTTGAGTGCTCAATTACCTCCTGCATACAAGCATTTACGATAAAGCGCTTCAGCGATTATGTGCATAATCGGCTAACCAGGCATCAAACGGAATCCATCTAGAGGGGATCCATGTCAGTTAGGCAGTCAGTTACCCAAGAAGCCCAGTCCTCCATGATTTACCTGAACAGAGGGTCTCAGACACTGCCCATTTTCAGTCAGCTCCCCAAGAACAGCCCTCTGGTGAGGACTTTGATTGGCCAAAGGCTCAACCACAATTGGCAGGGAATCCCACTGCCCAGCCTTCTCATTGCTCTTGTTGCTGCGATGCATTTCCTCAGGGTCAGCAGCAGAGGCTGGAAAACACACACAAAGAAAACAACCTGGGTTATAATTAAATTAATCATGCTGCTCCATCTTACTGCACCTTCTATTGCTTTTATTGTAGCTGGAATTGTTTTTAATGTTGTGTTTTTAATATTGTATTTTAAATGTAATGTAAGTACAGGTGCTTGAAAAGATTCAATCCAAGGAGGTTATAAATTAAGGTGTGTTATTCATTTAATTGTGATATTTATATACCGCTTAGGGATTTTAGTATATACTTAGCAACATATAAACATCACAATTAAATAAATAAATGACACACATTAAGGTATTTCCCATAACCTCCTTGGACTGACTCCTTTCAAGCACAAACCATCTCTGCCAGTGCTTCTGACACTTAAAATGAACAACTCTCTGCAAGTCTGCCTTCTGTTAGCCTAGCATTCTCACTAGTCCCAGCCTCACCCAACACGGCCCCCTCCAGCAGGGGATGATGGGAGTAGTGGTCCAACACATTTGGGAGGGTGCTCATGCTTTATAAATACTCCATAAAACACACTAGAAGCTGTTCCAGGGAGTTCCAGTACTTAGCATGTAGGTCAATTATGCAAGTAGCTAACAGTCCATGCCAAAAGCTCAGGCTGAAGAACATGTAAAATAATAATAATAATAATGAAATTCTGCAAATTTTGGAACTGAACCATCATACTACCCTATCCACACCCAACAAAAAAAGCCAGTAAAATAACAAAAGTCTATGAAAATGGTATTGCAGCATTACATGCATCACTTAAACCAGGGGTGGGAACTTGTGGCCCTCCAGTTATTTTGGCTCACAAATCTCATAATCCCTCACCAATGGATATGATGGATGGGGATGATGGGAACTGCAGGTCCAAACATCTGGAAGGCCTGCCCCTGACTTAAACCAGTGTTTTTCCTTTCCTCTCCCAATGGGCGTTGGGAGTCCAATACATCTGAAAGGCAGCAGGTTGAGCAGGGTTGCAACTAGTGAGATAACTGCAATAGCAAAAGGCCAGCTTGCAGACCAGTTTAACCAGTTTAAAACTGTTATAAACCATTTTAAAGCAGTAGTGTAGATAGGCTCTAGACTGCAACTTGCAGGAAGGTTTTCATGTGAAACCAATGGGATTAGAACTACTAAAGTGGCCAGCAGCTGAAGATCCTAACCCAAAAAGGGTGTGCAGTGCTCTTGCTTGGAACTAAGTCCCACTGAATCCCAAGTCAACACGCCAAGGGTCAAGGGAGCATACCCTTATGTCCAGCTGGGAAAAAAAGGGGGGGGCTCTATCCACTGTTAATTCTACTTAGAGTAGACACACTGACATCAATGGGACTTAACCTTAGCCATGACTTGATCCATGATTTCAACGGATCTGCTCTACGTAGGCCTAACGCTGGGTACGACCCCAAACGTTTTACTCAAACCGCAAGACCCTCTTGCAACCCGAAGGAGCCGGTGGACAAAGGGCTCTGAAAACAAAGCGGAGACACGAAGCTCTGGCATGGCAGGAAAACAAGGTCGGGGGCAGAAGCGCCCAGGCGCTGACAACCCCGGATTAGAACGGCTGCGAGAGCAGTTCCTAATCAGTTCAGCGGAACTCCCCGGGAGGAGGGACCGAGGGCTGCGGCTGGCTTGCACCAAACATATCCAGGAGGCGTTTGCCAAGAGCGAACCCAACCCTCCTTCCCACGGAGCCTGCCCGAGAAGAGCCAGCCAGCAGCCATCCCATCCTGCACCACCAACCCCAACGTCTGCTCCGGGATTCCGCAGAGCCTCGCGGCGGTGGCGACGGCATCCTTTCCCCCCACCTGCAGCGAAGGCTACACGGGCAGCCGAGGATTCCTTCCTACCCGTCTTTCCCCCACCTCCGCAGCCTCTCCCTCCCAGCGGCGCAGGCAGGAGCTAAGCAAGGACTCTAAAGTGAACACCAGCTGCCCGGTCCCCGTTTATATTGGCGGCAGCCAATCCGCGCTCGCCGTCGCGCCGCCTTCTTCCTCGGCGTGCGCTCCAATTACTTTCAAGCTGCCCGCGACTGTTGAGACCGACCAGTTGGAGGTTGCGGCTGCCCGCCCGCCCGCCGTCTCGCATGCGGCAGGCAGCGCCCGTGGCAACCGGGGATCTCCATGGAGATCTTATGCCTGCTGCTGCTGTTGGCAGCAGAGATCCGTCTCCTCCCGTTCCTATTTCCACCTTCTCTTGGTGTGCCTGGGTTCAAGCCCCGCATCGCCTGGAGCTGAAAAACGCAAAGACCAGATCCCCGTAGAGGTGGCTTGAGGGTGGGGGGGAGGGGGCTTTAAAATTAGAATTACGAACTGTGGGTTGCAGTTGGATTTTCGGGACTTTTCGTTCCCAGCAGGCACGAAGTGCAGCACCTGTTGTTTCCATGCTCAACGCCCCCCGTCGAGCCCCCACTGCCCTCATAAGGCGGAGAGACGTATTTGCCTAAAGCGGCGAAGCGCGCAAAGCTCCAATGGCCATCTGGGAGCCCAGCCCAGGAATCATCGGCCTAGGAATAAAATCAAGAACCTTCCCAAGAGGAATTTCCTGGGTAAAACGAAGCGATGACTTCCCCTTCGCCTGCAGACGGTCACACGCACATCCCTCAGGTCATTGGAAAGGCTGAGGACTCTTTCTGTTTATTTGGCTGCTTCTGGAAGGGTTGCTCTGTTATACTTGTTGCAGGAAAAACAACTAGAGAGTGTTGTGGCACCTGAGAAGCAACCATATTTATGTGTGGCATAAGACGACTTGGTTGCATAGGCTAAACGATGAGTGGTGTTAAAGGCACAATCCTATGCATGGTTAGATGAGGGGGAAGGAGTACTAAAACTCCCAGCATTCTCCAGGTAGCATGGCTGGCAATGTGTCTGGCTGTGTGTGCCTTTTAAGTAATGGCTAGGGGAACTATCTGTTTTGGGAACACAACAGAAATCCAATGAGTTTGGATTTTTGTGAACCTGACCTACAGATTCCTTGCCTTTTTACCTGGGGGGGGGGAGTTTGTGCAAATTCACACTTACGCTAATGTGTGCTTGTGCTAGTTGAACAAAATTCTCAAACGTCCCTAAAAATAATCTGATTCTGTCAATGAGCAGATAGCAGAATGAAAGATACCTGACAATCTGCAAAACATGGATGAAAAGGATTTAACACTGTCTGTACATCCCAAACACAGCATGCCAGGAGGTGAAGGAAAGTTATAGAATAACAGAGCTGGTAGGAACAGTAGAGGTAATCTCATCCAAACCCTGCACAATGCAGGATGCAATTACAGCTTGTCTGAGAGATGGCCAGCCAGCCTCTACTTAAATATCTCCAGAGGTGGAGAACATATTACCTCCCAAGGCAGACTCTTACTGTTCAGATGTTTAGCTGAAATCTACTTCCCTGCACTTTCCACGCATTGGTTCTAACCCTGCCCTCAGGAATAACGGAAAGAATGGCTCCGTCTTCTGCATGACAGCCTTTCAGATATCTGTTTGTCTTTCTGCCCCAAAGCTATTATTTGCCATGGGTAGGAAGCTGAGCTGCTGTTTGTGTCAAGATGCTAGGGTGACCATATGAAAAAGAGGACAGGGCTCCTGTATCTTTAACAGTTATATAGGAAAGGGAGGTCCTATCTACACTACTGCTTTAAAACAGTTTATAACAATTTTAAACCGGTTAATAACCGTTTAAAACTGTTATAAACCATTTTAAAACTGCTATAAACCGTTTTAAAGCAGTAGTGCAGATAGGCTCACTGTTTCACTGGGTGCCATTTGTGTGTATGCAGCACCTGGTGAAATTTTATCTTCCTCACAACAGTAGAAGCTGCAGGAGCCCTGCCCTCTTTTGGATCTGGTCAAGAGGGCAGGGCTCCTGCAGCTTTAACTGTTGTGATGAATAGGGAATATCACCAGGTGTTGCATGCATACAAATGACACCTAGTGAAATTCCCTTGTTTATGCAACTGTTAAAGATACAGGAGCCCTGTCCTCCTTTTCATATGGTCACCCTAAAATATCACTTTATGGCAGGAATGACCAACCTCTGACCCGTGGGCTTAATCCAGCCCACAGAGGTTCTCTATCCAGCCCACAAAGGCCATGAAGCTCATTGCGTGAATGTAGCCCCGTCTCTTTCTGTCTAGCCTACCTCACAGGGATGTTGTGAGGGCAAAATAGACTAAGGAAGACCCATGTAGTCTGTCTTGAGCGCCTTGGAGGAAGGGCAAGATAAAAATGTAATTACTTAAATAAGTGATTGGTTCCTTATAGAATATGCACTTGTCAAAGTGGACTTTGACCCACAGAAGCATATGTCAAAATCAATTTATTCATTTTATTTATTTAAAATATTCCTTGGCTGACTTTCAGGGCAGAAGCCCTCCCAAGGCAATTTACAGCAATAAAATACATAAAAACAGTTAAATTATTAAAAGCCACAATAAAATAGTAATAAAAACAACAATAATAACCCAACAATAAAAGCAGCAGCAACAATAATGGCAAATAGCACCAGCAACATCAATCATATCAAGAGACGACCACAGTAAAATAATACGTTTTCAAGACCTTCTTAAAAGCCTGCAATGACAGAGTGTGGTGGACCTCCAATGGCAGCATGTTCCAAAGGTGTGAGGCCACTGCAGAGAAGGCCCTCCCATGTGTGATCACCCATCTAATTGCTCTCAGGGGTGGGCAAATGAGAAGGGCCTCTCTTTCTGATCTTAATGTGCACGCAGGCTGATTTGTGTGAAGGCATTTCTTCATGTAACTTGGTCCCAAACCATGTAAGGCTTTTCAATCGATGCATTAAGCTGCAATCCTATACATGTTTAACCTGGGAGTAAGTTCCATTGAAATCAATGAAGTTTACATATATCTGAGTAATCATGTAGAGGATTGAGTGGTTGTGTACTGCAAGACTCCTTGTTTTTGCTATTTTTGTATTTGGAAATGTCTCTGGGCAACAACAAATTCTATTATTTATTATATTTCTATCCCATTCTTCCTCCAATATGAAAAATACATCTGAAGTTATAAAGTGCAAGGCACTATACTAGAGTGACCATGTACAAAAGAAGGCAAGGCCCCTGCAACTTTAACTGTTGTGATGAAGAGGGAATTTCACCAGGAACTAATTGCATACAAATGACACTGGCTGAAATTCCCTTTTCTCTACAACTGTTACAGTTACATGAGCCCTGACATGGATTTTATCTGGTCACCCTAATCACTGTCAAAATCACTTTCCTCGTCTTCTTTTTCACTGTCCTCTTCTGTGGCCGTTTCAAGATTTTCTGGGAGTGTTGGACCATTGTACCATTTTATGTGGTACGTGCCATTTTCCAAGTACCAGCTATGTTCAGTAGGATCAAGCCCGTCTTCAGGTTTTCTACAATCTGCTCGTTTCCACAGCCATGACACTGAATTGCTTCTTTTAATCTTTTGGATCAATGCAGGTTCAGATGGAGGCAGCATTGTTGGGTCAAACCCTTTAACTTTGGAGAATGCCAGACTGGATCTTAGGTGTTGTTTTCTTCATAAATAGACTGTATCTTACTTCACTCACAGAGGAGTATCTAGGGTGGCCGTACATGGCACAGACAAATTTCTCCAACCCAGCTGTCTTTTCTTCGGTTAAAGTTAATGACTCACCTAAATGACTGAGAATTTCTTGGAATTCATGATTCTTTTTCATGATTTCAAATGGTTTAACTCTTCCCTGCCTTGCACATGCAGCTGTGAAGTCAGACCCTGTAAAAGCATTGTAGCCAGACAAGGCCTCTACCAGATCATGTCCGAGCTGCTCTGTGATACAAGTTACATTGATCGTCCTTCTGCTGTTGTTAGAAGATACTCCACAATCAAACCAAACCTGAGAGTTTAGGAAGTGCTTTTATGGTAAATTAACAGAACCAACACATCAGTATCATTTGCTCTAATCAGGATATTCCACCACTGGAATTTTGTAAGACTCACTTTTCTGAGACACTTCTATCATATATAAACAAAAAATATTCACAACGCTTTTGCACTCTTCGGTTAAATAAATCCTGCCCTGGCTCTGGGACTAAAGGAAGTTGTTTGCTTATGTTTTTTGGCTTACTGCCTCTACACAAGAAGTTTAAAGCTCTTTCAAGTCTCATTAAAATTTTTACCTCTACATGAGCGGGAGTTGAGGCGCGTTATCTATCCGATTATGCGCATTATCGAATGCACGTGAAATAGTGAGTTTTATTTTGCTGCGGCCGTTAAAGCGCATTTTGACTATGTGAACAAGCGATTCTCCGCATTAACTACTTCTAAAGCGCATTTCAAACAACCGGTAAGGCCACCAGTTGTGCGCTCAATTACCTCCTGCGTACAGTTATTTACCATAAAGCGCTTCCGAGAAGATGCGCATAATCGGAGAACCAGGCGTCAAACCGAATTCTTATAGAGGGGGTCATTTTTAGGATTGATCATCATCTGCTTGTTGTAAGGTGTTCCCATTTTATACTCACAACACCCCTGTGAGGTACATTAGGCTGAAAGAGGAAGAGACAAGTCGAGGATCACTCAGGGAGAGCTTCACTTGACAATCCTTCATTTGTATTGAGCCACCTTTTACTGACTTCATTTAATCCTCTGTCTTTTTCCTCTCACCCTCCTTTATGGCTACAAGGTCAAGCCTGAGATGATTATTTGCCAATTGTTCAGGAGTTTTATCATTTGTGAAATGTGTGCCTCAAATTCATCCTTAGTGCTTTGCATGTGCAATTTTGGTCTCCCCTCTCTCCTTTATTTTCTGCCTATTTGGGTTTTTGTGTGTAGGTAAAAACAGTAACCACATCCTTCATGTGGCGAAGAATTCCCATACAGATTTTTTTTTAGAGAGTGGCCTCTAAATTTAAAAATCTAGATGATGTTTACAATGTTTTAAATAGCAGCTGTTTTATGTTTATGGTTTTAAATTTTGTATATTGACTTTTTAATATTTTAATTTTTGTAAACCGCCCAGAGAGCTTCGGCTATGGGGCGGTATATAAATGTATAATAATAATAATAATAATAATAATAATAATAATACAATCTCTTTGAATTGTGCAAATTCTAGGCTAACTCCCCTCTTTGTGATAGAAGGGAAAAGCACCAATGGTAGTTGAGGAACTAAAAGAGACTGGCTCTGGTGCTAATGTAAAAACATTCTTTATTCAATTATAAAAAAATTTTAGAACAATCCTTTAGACAGCCCAACATTTTGGATTGGAAACAATCCTTCTTCAGGAGTTATATTAAAATAACACAAACAAATATTTATTAAATATATACGAAAACTATTCTAGCCATTGGAAACAATACCCTACTTTTTCAATTGTAAAAATGTGAAACTAAACTAACATGATATATTTTATTTACATGCTCTGCATATTTTCTGAAACCTGATTTTATAATGAGAACTCTCATTTAAAACAATGAAAAAACTTTTATTACATTCTCTTGACCTACAACCCCCACACAACCTGCCTAAATGCTTCCTTATATACCGCCTGGAGCTTAGCTGTATACATTATTGAATTCTTCTGAAAACAAGTTTACATTTTGCTCTTAAAAGGGGATATCCCCCTGTAATTAATCTTTTACAAAATTATTTTATGTCATGTTATCCTGCCATGCACTGACCTGTATAAGAAAGCTAGCTGTTCAGCGTCTATTATACACTATTTTTCGACACAAATGTAGGCTGACCAGATAAAATCCAGGTCAGGGCTCATGTAACTTTAACAGTTGTAGAGAAAAGGGAATTTCAGTCAGAGTCATTTGTAGGCAATTAGTTCCTGGTGAAATTCCCTCTTCATCACAACAGTTAAAGGTGCATGCACTATACTAGAGTGACCATATACAAAAGAAGGCAGGGCCCCTGCAACTTTAACAGTTGTGATGAAGAAGGAATTTCACCAGCAACTAATTGCATACAAATGACACTGGCTGAAATTCCCTTTTCTCTACAACTGTTAAAGTTACATGAGCCCTGACCTGGATTTTGTCTGGTTACTCTAACAAATGTGTCCTGGCGTTTTCTTGCCCGAGAATAATCTCTTAGTGCTGCATTGCCATGATAAGAGGCAGTTGGTCTCTATTAGTATTTATAGTAGATGCTGCCTTTCGTGATCTTTTAGAAAAGATCCTGTTACTACTTATTGTGAAGGTAATCTACAGTTGTAACATATGAAATTAGACTTATTTTTGATGACTGCAATATTCTGCCACGCCACATCCCTTCTAGCCTGAACATGCACCAGACTCAATACAGTTCTGGGCTATTGAAAAAGTCAGAGGGAATGAGGCTATGCTCAATAAAAGAGAAATTTATTGGATGTTGTCTCTTAAAACCATGGCACCAAAAGGACTAAATGAGTCTTTGGAGTGGGAAAATTACAAACCTTAGAAACAGATTTTTGCATTATGTGTGAATTCTTTTTGTTATGCTAAGAAGGGTTGGGAAGATCCAGATCAATTTCGATTGCAAGTTGTATCCTAGCAGTTCAGGCTAGAAGGGATGTGGCTATGGGGTGGTATATACATCATCATCATCATCATCATCATCATCATCATCATCATATTTACTGAGACATGACTCCTGTGGGATGCATTTTCTAAGTAACATCTTTAGGAGTGTCCCCCAACAAACTTGGAGAAAGGCCCTCCAGATGTGTGTTGCACTACAATGCCTGTGATCTAGGGTGGCCAGGAGCCCTACTTTACAGAAGACAGTCCTCTATTTTGGAGAGCTGGAAGAGGATAGTCCTTTATTCCAAGGTGTCCTCTATTTAAAGAAGTGTCCAGTCCAAATCAGGGGCCTTGAAGTTGCTGATCAACACTTAGCTTCTCCACATCTGGTTTATATCATGCGATCAAGATTGGTTACTCACTGAAATTTGTGGGTCCTTTTTATGATGTCTCCTCCAATGCCTCTCCTGCCATTTTTTAGCTTTATTCCGCCATGATTTAACTCATTGAAAATGCAGTAATAAATACACACTGCTATCAAAGAGGTGGTGTATTTCTGGGATCATGCAATATTGCTGCAATGTTGTAGCGCCATCTACCGGCTGCATAAGCTGAATATATGGAACTTCGGCACAAAGGAAACAGCCCCCCAAAAGTGGGGAGGCACGTGTTATCATAACTCTGGAAAGACTCCGTAAGAAGAAAGCCCAGTTAGGGTGCGGGATTTTTCCTTTAATGTAGAGAAGCCCCTGGACAACAGACTGAGCAGGCACACTATGGTGGGATATCTTGTATTTCTATTTAAATTATAGCTAGTATTCCTAAATTTGTACATATACATTTGTATATGCAAATATTATACAAATTTGTGTCTTTTGTCCTCTTTTTTGGCGATGCTTAACTGGCCACCCTACATCTGCCATCATTGTGCATGCTTGCTGGGAATGGTGAGAGTTGTACTCCAACACATCTGGAGGGCACTGGGGTTGGGAAAGCTAGCAGCAGCTTCTATCTACAGAATGTAATGTATAGATCACTGAGTGCTACAGCATCCTATGTTGTTTATTTAGAAGTAAGCTCTACTCTCTTCAATTAGGCTTCCTGCCAGGATGGATTGCGTGAATTGCAGCCATGCAGCAGTCTAAGCCTGTATGTGTTTACTCAGATGCCCAGAGGTAAGCAGGACAAGCCTCTGCATGTTTCCTGAGGCGTAAGGAGGAAGGGGGCATGATCCAGCAAAAATTAAAAGCACACATTTAGGGCACAATCCTGTGCATGTTTACACAGAAAAAAGTCCTGCACAGCTGGGTGGGCAATACTGGGAGTTGCAGGGAGTTGCAGGGGTTTTTTTCTGTCTGAACATGTATAGGACACCCTTGATTGTCTATTGCATTTTACATCCAATTGATTTCAGCCAAAGAATTAAGCGCTTGCTTAAATCTCTCCCTTTGATATCAATGGGTTTTAAGTGCTGTAGTTCTGCTGGATTGTAGCCCATTGTATAACAATAAAAAGATAGATATATTTGATACTTCAGAATTACTCAGGTCAAATTTCACACACATCTCCCTGGTAATCTATCATATGTTCCTCAATTAATTTTGGTCTTGTTTTGATACAGCTACATCAATAAAGCCACATTGTACCTTAAGTATGGTCAGACCCCATTAGTATATATCTATACAGCAGCCTCATCCAACCTGGTGTCCTCAAAATGTGTTGGATCAGAGCTCCCATCATTCCAGCCAGCACCGCAAATGGCACTGATGATTGGGAATGATGGGAGTTTATAGCATGTGCTTAATAATCCAGGTACGAAATAGTCTGCAACTAAGAGTATCATCAGATGAACGCTTTATTGCACGCTCGTTGCTGGGCACTCACGGATTTTTGCAGGTCCCTCTCACAACATCGTATACGTCCTGCACGCCTCCTGCCCCTTCTAGCCTTCTTTGCACGACAAAAAAACACCCAGTAAGCCTGACTTATTTTTCGAGACGGAACTTGCCGCTATCCCCTGCTGTGTGCAGGAGAAGTAGCATGATCAAAACAGCCCACTGAATGGGACACGTGCACATTGTTTATTTCCTCTTTTGAAAGAGGAAGTAATGAGGGACAAACATGCAGGTGGGTAAGAAAACAGGATCCCACCCCATGGATGATGCTTGAAGCCCTGAGGGAATGTTATAGTGTAGTGCCTTAAAGTAACACTCCTCTTTACTTCTGACTGTGCTTCCTTTAAATATCAACAGGGATAACAAGGCATTTGAAAGTTAATTTTTTGGCATGGTGGACAAGTTTGGACTTTTCATCACTAGGCCAACCGTAACATGATACTACTTGTATAATGAGTCAGAATATATCAGCTTAATACATTATAGTTTAATATTAGCTTCATTGGACTTGTAAGAATGCATTTCATTTAATTCTGTAAATTAGCTCTGTTTACTAGAACTTCTCGAGAGGATCCTTGCAACTGTTGCTACTGCTGTCATTTTTTATTTTTGATGTCATTTTGATGCTAGTTTGGATGTTACACATTTTAAATGTCTTCTGATGTTTTATTCTAATGTTATTGTTTCTGCTGGTTGCACTGAGACTTTTTGGGAGAGACTAAAAAGCAGGATAAAAAGTGATTACATCATAATCCAATTCAGTACCGTATCTGCTGAAATCATTGATTCTTATAATCATTTCCTTTTGCTTGCCTTCACATCGTACAAGTCACTAAAACCAAGGTGTAAAGCACTTGTATGGGGATAATTTCCTGAATTGAGGTCCTGATTTATAACGTATGTTGCTCAACTGTTTTTTAAAAACTGGTGTCAATCTGAGTCCTAGGGTTTAATTTTCAGTTACAAGTCACTGGCAAATATTTCTATCTGTGCTGGCTGCATCTCAACATATTAGAGCAACGATATCTTTTTCATTCACATACACTCAATATCATATCTTACTTGGGTATCGGTATAAATATTTTTGAAAAATGGAAAATTACTTGACCTGAAAGTAATGGCTGGGGGGGTGGGGGAGACTATGGGAACAGCTGATGAAGGTACCAATCCAAATGTGCACTTAAGCATGTTATTAGTTGTAAGCATATAACTAATGCTATGAGTTGAGAGAATTTTATTCTCAAATTTGGTCAGATTAGCGTAAAGCATAGTATACTGAATATCCCGTGACTATGTCTACATCTAATCTCTTTCTAAACTGTATCACTTCACATTCATTCATCTAGCATATTGTGAGTGCTCAAAGCATTTCAGATGCATTATCTCAATAATCCTAACAGCCTTTCCCAAAGAGCTCCAGATATGTTGGATTCAAACTCCTATCATTCCTGAACAGCATGGCCAATGCTGCATGGTGGAATATGTTGCAGTTTGCATGATCACTGCAGCCCGTTATGGGTTGTTTAAGCCATGGTGGGCTGTGCAGTGCTGCATGCTAGACATTTTTTGAATATTCAAGCCACAGACAGGGCTTATCCATTTGTCTGAGGGTTATGCGAGGATTGCTCAACCCCCGAACAATCCCCACTGTCCTGGTTCGGATGACACAATAAGCTGTGACTGCAGCTTGAATATTCATAATGGCCACTACACAAGCTGCAGTCCACTGTGGCTTAAATAAACCATGGTGGGTTATTTTATTTATTTTTATTTATTATTGCATTTATATCCCACCTTTTTTCCTCCAAGGAACCCAAGGTGGCCTACATAATCCTCCTCCTCTCCATTTTATCCTCACAACAATAACCCTGTGAGGTAGGTTGGGCTGAGAGTCTGTGACTGGTCCAAAGCCATCCAGTGGGTTTCCATGGCCGAGTGGGGACTAGAACCCAGATCTCCCAACTCCTAGTCCAACACTTTAGCCACTACACCACACTGACTCTCCACAACTGGGTCAGTATCAGGGTGACCATATGGAAAGGAAGACAGTTGTACAGAAAAGGTAATTTCAACATGTCATTTGTATGCATGCAACACCTGGTGAAATTCCCTCTGCATCACAATATTTAAAGCTGCAGGAGTCCTGCCTACTTGACCAGATACAAAAGAGGGCAGGGCACCTGCAGCTTTAACTACTGTGATGAAGAGGGAATTTCACCAGGTACTGTATACTTTCAAATGACACCTGCTGAAATTCCCTTTTCTGTACAACTGTTAAAGATACAGGAGCCCTATTTTCCTTTCTAAATGGTTACCCTAGTGTGACTACCCCCCTCATGGGTAGCCAGGGGGGCATGATCTATTTCCTTGCAATGACTTTTTTTTCTGCTTTCAATCCACCCGTCCTTGATGGAGCTGAGGTGGTGTATATGTTCATTCCCCCTCCTTACATTTTATCCTTACAACAACCCCTTTGGAAGGTCATGCTGCAAGATGGGGCTTGTTTGGCCCACAGTCATTACATGAGTTCTATGGAGAGTGAGGAATTGAACCCAGTTCTAGTCCAGCCAATGGAGACTGGTGGCTCTGATGTCAGTGGGAGAGAGAATCTGCTCCAGGTTTCATTCAGAATTCTAAAGGTGGAGTAATCAAGGTGCTGGATAGCTCCTTCAGAGTTCTGACTGGTTTTGATTGAAACCTGGTGAGGATTCGCTGCCCCACTGATATCGGAGCCACCAGCTTCCAGTGAGTTTGACACCCTGATTACTACACCACACTGGCTCAGCCCAGCTGATTTTTGCAACTACTAAATGTAGATAGGTATATTCTCTATGAATTTGCCTGGTCCCTTAATTACTATCATCACACCATTGGGAAATAAATTCCTCAGCTCAATTTAGGTTTACATTAAGAAATCCTATGGTTTCTTTTAAAGTCAAAGCATATGTTAAATAAAAACCCAGTAGTCAGACTTGCATGGTTGTATCCACTGGTCTCATTACACTAACACAATGTTTCTATTGTTTGCAGAACCCCCATTTTCATTTTGGCACAAGGGTCAAATCCAGTGCTGTGATTCCACTTGGACAAACACTCCCATAGCTCATTACAACTCCATTACACCAGGCATTGCTGGTGTTAATTGTGCTAGTGGTTCCACCAGTGCTCGCAAAACACACAAGCACTAGTGGTGGCACGGGGAATCTCCCCATCCAGCCCACCAGCATTTTTTCCAGGTCCCATCCCACTCTCTCAGCAGGGAAAAGCTCTTCTCACTCACCGGAAGCGCTTTTGTCTGCTGAGCACTGGAAAAGGCTCCCTTTCTCAGTGCCCCAGTTTGGTGATAAGAGGTTTTCCCTGCCAAAGAGAGAAGTCAGGGAATGAAGTTACTGAGTGATTCAGTCCTGCTTCCTTGTGAGTAGATATGTACTGCTCATGCTTAATTGTGAGTAGACATACAGAGTCTGGCTTTTAAAAGTGTTGCTGAGTGGCTCAGTCCAGCTTACTTCTGAGTAGGCTTAAAATTGGTAAGAGTCACAGGTGACCCCACCCAGGGATGGAATTGAGATCATGAGACCTTTCTCAGATTGGAATTCAACCTTTACACTGAAAAAGCTTCGTGATCTCTGCACTAGTGGTCAATGCCGCCTCTTTCTACAAGCACTACACTGGAAACAACCCATATACTATGAGCTTCATCACACCTAATTTTCCACCCTGGTTTGCCTCTGTGTTTTTGTTTTTACTTCTGATGCACAAGCGTGTCAAGCTTATGATCCCTTTCACCTGAATAGGTGCTCCTTTGCTTGTTTGCTCTTCCACTCCACCCCATCCCGCCCCTTCTCTTTCTCCCTTCAGTCAGGTCTTGTCAGATGAGCACTTCAACCAGGCCACCTTTCTGCTGGACAAAAATGGAATGACCCTTTAGTCTGGCTCTTTTGGGGCAATGAGGGAGTACAATCCTGTCTCTGCAGAGATTTGGGCGTTGTATTATTTTTTTAAAAAAAAATGCTTTCGAGCCTGGGAAGCAAGGTTTGGGTTTTATATTGAGGCTTGGAGCCAGCTGCTTGGAAAGATGGCTTTTCCCTGCCATGACTTGATGCAATCCATTCAAACCAACAGCAAGATTCCCATAACAGCACATGCCCACAATTCCTTTAAAACTACATGGAGGTTTAAGGTGCATTAGGGAAAATAATCCAGACTTTTAGCGTTCTAGGAAAAAACAGAAAAGGCTGGGGAAGTGGCAGGGCGTCAGCAGGACAGGCACAGTGTCATGTGAGTACTGTGCTGCAAATCCACACACCAGGCATGGCGAGAATGCACTTAATCGCTGGTGTGATGGAGCTCTGTATGTCATTGTTGAATAAACATCAATGTTGCCACTCAATCTAGCTAGCTATATACAAATAGTCATCAAAACCATTCTAGCATCTGTTCCCCTGATTGTTTGGCCCATGAATAGTTGGGTCAAAGTTTCAGAGGACAGCCACCTATCAGAACTCAGGATGAATAGAATCTAATCTCTGTGAGAGTTCACCATTTATTGGCTAATATAATTGTTAAAAATAACATAACAAGAAATAATGTATCAGTCATGTCTTTCCTATTCATGAAAGCCTAATAATTAGTTTTATTTTTAGAATGCTTGTAATAGCAAGTATGTGCCTTACATGTAAATGCTCAGCAAGAAAATAATATCCTTCTGAATGGGAGAATGGCTTCTTGGAGCTTTAAGGAATGTTAAGTGGGGTTAGCACAAAATTAAATGGAGTTCCAGATTTGACTACTGCAATGCACTGAACATGGGGCTGCCTTTGAAGATTACCCAGAAACGAGAGTTAGTATGAAATGCAGCTGCTAGGTGATTAACTTGGTTCAGCTATCTGGATCACATCTCAGCAGTTCTTAAAACTACACTGGAAGCTGATTCATTTCCAGGCACAATTCAAAGCTCCGAATGGCTTGGGAACAAGGTGCCTGAAGGATTGCCTTCTACCATGCAAACTTTCATCAGCTCTGGGGTAATAATCTGAGCCCATCTAACCAAGTCTCCCTGCCACTGGGTCAAGATGGGGCCCAGGGAGAAGGCCTTTTGGGTTGTGGCAACCCTGTCTGTGCAGTGCTCTCCCTAAAGAGGCTTGCTAACTTTGTTGTCATTTCAACGCCACAGAATGACCTTTTTATTTGTCTGGCTTTTCCCACATGTAATGCAATTACCAATGGCTGAGTGCTCCACTGACGGTTGAGGGAATTAACAACCATCGGTAATTGTGTTGTCTGAACCCAGCCACCTTCTTTCCCCGTTGGGATGAGGAAAAGGTTAAAGCCCCTCCTCCTCCCAGCAATCATGAGCAGGAGCTCTACGAGGTGGGGGAAGCTTTTCTTTTTCTTTTTTCTTAACCACATTTGACTATTCTTTATTGTTTCCCGTAGCTGATTGTAAGCTGCTTTGGGTATATTTTTGTTCAGACAGACAGCATAAGATATTGGAATAAATAACATATAAATGGACTCACTAACATAATTCATTCTTGCTCGGGGGGGGGCCTTATGCATTGGCAAAAAAGAGGGAATGGATTACCAAACAAAAGGACAATTTATATAACATTTGCATATGCACATTTATAGGTATGGGTGCAATTTTAGAAGTATAATTTAAATAGAAACAGAAGAAATCACGCCATAGTGGAGAAGACTGACTAGGTGTCTGGTGTGCCTGTCAGTTCGCTGTCCAGATGCTAAGTGTTGATGGGCAATGTTAAAGGCCCTGTTGCTCTCCCTCCTTATGGTTCATTGACCAGACTTGGACTGGGCAGTCCATCAAATAGAGGACATGTTCAAATGGAGGACTATCCGCTATCATCTCTCCGAAACAGAGGACTGTCCTCTGTAATGTAAGACACCTGGCCATGCCACTGTTGGCCTCAGTCCCCAGCATAGACATCACCCTGGTTTTTCTCTTTTCTGGCTCATGTTTTCCCCAGGGCCTTCGCATATTTCCACTGCCCAACTGTGTTTGCAGCTTAGACTTCTGCTGATACTCAGTCACGATCCACATTTTCCTGCAATCTGCATTGACTCTTGCCTACTCAAAAGTAAGAGCCACTGACATCAGTGGGACTTTTCCCCAGGTAGGTGCATGTACGATTGCAGTGTAAAATTCACCATTCAAATTCTGATATTTTCCATGATTTTGAATATGTGCAAAGGTCTTCGTCTTCAACAAGCCATTTCCATCCATTATATTCCCAGCCTACCTTTTCCAGCTTTGGAGATTGGGGGCTTTTGAGTTTGTTCCTCTGTTGTCCAGCTGCCATTCTTCAGTTCGGCCATCCAAAAGCAGAAAAAGGTTGTTAGCTCAACCAGGCACAAGCCCTTTGCTGGATAGTTAACTCAACTCTCAAGAGATATGTGAAAGAGGAAGGAACCGTCACAGCTTCTGCAGAGTTTCTCATCTGTTGAGCAAGCCAAGCCTTGTAGTATCCATGTGAACTAGACAATCACCACTGTTTGCCTCTAGCATTCAGGCAGGCCTTGTGGTGTTTATGAGATAAGCAGGAACAAACAAACAAATGCCTTTTATATGATACAATTCCAATTCACTTATTGTTCTGGGTTTTTCTTCCTTCCTTCCTTAGGGGATGGATAGATACTATGACTAGATTAGTGTTTTGACATGTTTTTGGCAATAAACACAAACACTCACATGCACTGCAGCCAGAAAGCTTATTTTATACAGAGCAGCATAAATTGTATAACATTCTCCAGGGATCATATCTAGAATGGCCAATTACACATCACCAAAGAAGAAGAAATGCCTCACCAAAAAAAGTGGAAAAGAGGAAATATATGCTCATAAAATTTGCATGAGCTAATTTATATGTATCGTTGCATATTCAGAAATAAGTACCATAATTCAAATAGAAATAAAATACATCTCACCATAGTAAAGAAGATTGTGACCAGAAGACTTGTCTGCCAGCTCAGTTGGATATCCATTTGCTAATTATTGGTGGACAACTTCAAGGCCCCTGCTCCTCTCCCTTCTTAGAGTTCTTTAAACTGGATTTGGACTGAACAGCCTTTCAAATAGATGATGTCTTCAATTAAACGACTGTCTTCTGTAAAATAGGACACATGGCCACCCTAAGTCTCTATCACAGTAACATATCCGGGCCATCACTTTTCTAATATGTTCCTGAATGCTCAACATTACATTTGCTATTGTAGCTGCCTCCTTAGCAGAGAGGTGGGTCAAATTCCAAGGGTCAAATTCCAACCTAGGAAAGGTCCTGAGGGCTGCATTCCATCTGAAGGTGGGGCCAAAGGCAGAGTGGGTGGGGCCAAAATGTGATTCTTACCTGTTTTAAGCCAACTCAAAGGTAAGCGGGACAAGCCTCTGCATGTCTGCTTTTAAGTAAGCAGGACTGAATCACTCAACAGCACTTTCACATAGCATCCCAAATACAGAGCCTCTGCATGTATACTCAGAAGTAAGGATGAGAAGCATCTCTAGCCCAAGTAAGCAACATAAGCCTATGCATATCTTCTCAGGCATAAGCAGGACCCAATCTGCAAGGAAACACATGCAGTAGTATTTTCAGCTTTTATCCAGATTATTATGAAATCAGCTTTGGTCTGTCAACAGCACATGAAGCAAGAAAGGTGAAGTATACACCACCTAAATATGCTTTCACAAGTCACAGAGAACTTTAAGCTGCCTTACTTTGGGGTTGGGTGGGCAAAGTCCGGCTAGTTGTAGTAAATGTCATCAACCTGTCTATGTCATTATTCCTCTCTACTTGGCACTGGTGAGACCACACCTGGAGTATTGTGTACGATTCTGAGCTCCACATTTCCAGAAGGACATTGACAGGTTAAAACAGGTTCAGAGGAGGACAGCAAAGATGATACAGGAACTTGCCCTATGAGGACAGGCTGAGGAACTTGGGATGTTCAGTCTGGAAAAAAGAAGACTGAGGGAAGACATGTATATATTGCAGCAATGATACTGAGAAATGCCGTTGCTGCAGGCTCCCACTACCATCCGACCCCTCTCTTTCCCTTTGGTGTGTGTTTTTATTGTGCACTACTTATAAACCAGCTATTCCATTATTGTTAATGAAACAGTGCTATTGTTAGGCTGACCAGGTGGCTCGGGATTTCCCGGTCCTAACCGGGAATCCAGAGGCCAACCGGGCCAACCGGGGGAAAACCGGGGTGGCGGGGGGTCACGCGACGGTGGCAGCAAGACCCGGAGGCGGTGAAGGAGCTCGGGAAGCGGACGCCCCTGCAGGTAAGCACAAAGGGGTGCTCTTACCTGCTGGGGTGGCCGCTTCCCGGGCTCCTCCACCGCCTTTGCCGCCGCTGCCAGGCTCGTAAGGCCAGAGGCCGCGCGGAACAGGCAGGAGAGGGCCGGATCCGGAAGTGACGTAACTGGCCCTCTCCCGCCTCTTCCGCGCAGCCTCTGGCCTCCTTGGGGCTCAATCGCGATGGCGATGAGCCCTGAGGAGCCCGGACGCCCACGCCCGCCTCTTCCGCGCGGGCGTCCGGGCTCCTCGAGGCTCGTCGCCATTGCGACGAGCCCCAGAAAGGCCAGAGGCCGCGCGGAAGAGACGGGAGAGGGCCGGTTACGTCACTTCCGGATCCGGCCCTCTCCCGCCTCTTCCGCACGGGCGGCGATGGAGGACCCCGCGCGGCTGCGCGGGTGGCAGCGGAGGACCCCGCGCGGCTGCGCGGGCGACGGAGGACCCGGCGCAGCCGCGCGGGCAGCGACAGAGGACCCCGCGCGGCCGCGCGGGCGACGGAGGAACCCAGCGGTAGGTCCAGGCTGGGTTTTTTTTGGGGGGGGGGTGGCTTGGTGGGGGGGTTGTTTTGGGTGGGGGGGCGGGGGGGACCGGGATATTGACTTTTAAAATCTGGTCAGCCTAGCTATTGTGAATGGGAAAAGGAAGCTCTTATTGTGAAAGCAGCCCTGCTGCGAATGGGGAAAAAGAGGGAATGGGAGAGGGGGGAAGGGCGGCTCCATCCGTTGACCCAAGTCACTACCAGGACACTGAGGCATGCCCAACTTTTTAATGCAGGGGATGGGGCACATTGCAGCGGAATCATTTGGGAGCCAGGTTTAAGAATGAACAATGCACCAAAATGACTTTCCCCCTTTTTCAGAAGGAAGCTGCGGGGTTGCTGCAGATTGTCAACAGAGTCATCTGTCACAAAAGAGCCCAGTGTGCTCTCCTTTTGCATTAAATCCACTGTGTAGATGGGGCCCTCGACAAGTCTCAGGAGTAAGCAGGACTGAACCATGCAGCTGCGTCCTATCCAGGTTTTGCCCCCTGTCCCTGGCTGAAGAAAGGGCTGCTGATCAGAGACAAGAGATTTTCCTTGCCAGAAGAGAGGCCAGGGCCTGCAGAAGAAGCTGGTGGGCTAGATGGGGAGCCCCATATGCCAGTTGAGCTGTGAATCTACTCTGAGTTTAAGTCTAGGTTGACCATATGAAAAGGAGGACAGAGCTCATGTAACTTTAACAGTTGTAGAGAAAAGGGAATTTCAGCCGGTGCCATTTGTATGCAATTAGTTCCTGGTGAAATTTCCTCTTCATCACAACAGTTAAAGGTGCATGCACTATACTAGAGTTACCATATACAAAAGAAGGCAGGGCCCCTGCAACTTTAACAGTTGTGATGAAGAGGGAATTTCACCAGGAACTAATCGCATACAAATGACACTGGCTAGGACCAGAAACTCTGCAGAATGTTCTTTAGTGGCTGAAGGGGGGCACAGCGTTGCGGGAGGGGAGTTAACCCTTTCTCCCATTCTGTCTTACTGTAGGGTGACCAGATAAAATCCAGGTCAGGGCTCATGTAACTTTAACAGTTGTAGAGAAAAGGGAATTTCAGCCAGTGTCATTTGTATGCAATTAGTTCCTGGTGATATTCCCTCTTTATCACAACAGTTAAATTTGCAGGGGCTCTGCCTTCTTTTGTATATGGTCACTGTAGTATAGTGCCTGCAACTTTAACTGTTGTGATGAAGAGGGAATTTCACCAGGAACTAATTGCCTACAAATGACACTGGCTGAAATTCCCTTTTCTCTACAACTGTTAAAATTACATGAGCCCTGTCCTCCTTTTCATGTGGTCAGCCTATTTCAGTCAGAATTCTAAAGAGCTATGCAGAGAGCTGACCCTTACACTCAAAATGGATTCAGTGCGTTGGATGGCTCCTTTAGAGTTCTGACTGGTTCTGACTGAAACTCGGAGTGGATTCACTGCCCCACTGACATGGGAGCCACCAGCCTCCACTGTTCCTATCCTACTGTACCACAAAAGTAGCTCAGCCAATCACTGCCAGATGCTTCACCACCACAGCCCTACTAGTGCATTGCAGTGTCATTTGTTTTAATTAGGCAGGTATCTTTTAAATTGTATTTTGCATTTAATTTTGTTTGGGTGATAGCAAAGCGATCTGACATAGATCAATTGTTCCATCCTTTTCTCTTTTAAAAACCCCTTTGGGTTTGAAAGTGCATTCAAGACAGTTCTGAACCTTTCAAAACCTCTATGAAGATGAGTGGTAATACTTTTCTGTCCCCAGTATTTGTGTTGTTGTTTCAGTGACAAATCACCAATCAAAATTGAAGCAAGATGAATCATTCTCACTCTCTTTCTCACTCTAGCTTCCCCTCTCTCTGGTTGAAATTTAATGAGCAGATTAGAAGCAATCCATCATAAGTTTTCCAGACAACTCAGTGTACCCAGACATATAAATCCAGTGTCAGGCATGTTTGTATTACAACAATTAGCAGTTGCATTAAGTATAATGAAAATGGTACCTTTGCCTTTACTGTTACTATATTTATGTACTATATTTATTTCAATATGATACTCATTGTTGATATTAAACAGAGAGGTACAAGTACTTTTGGGATCAACTCTGTCACATTTCTCTAGACTTATCTGAGATGTACATATAATCAAGTTTCTAGTCCACAGTTTCCAGGAGTGGGAAAATGTCACTAGCTGAATCTGTCTGGACCTTTTTGCCATTAAATGCAAGTGTATTATATGACCATCAGATTGGTTTAAGTACACCTTTAATTAAACCATTCCTACAGATCAGTGGTAGAACATATGGTTTGCATGTGAAACCTTCCAGATCCAGTCCCTGGTATCTCCAGTTAGAAGATCGCTATCATCAGGACCGTGAAAGAAACCTCTGCTTATACCTCCAACAGCCACAGCCAATCAGAGAAAACTGGGATAGGTGGATGATCTGTGTACATCTGGGGCATCTTCGTATGTTCAAGATGGAGCTTTTCAATAATGCTCATGTGGAGACAATTTGATTTGCTTTCATTTTTAAAGTGATGATTAAAGATTATCAACCACAGGTTAGAAGATCAAAGTACGTGGAAATTAACAGCATTTAACGAGGTAAAGAAAGAAATTTTGAATTTTATTGGCTATGGCCTTACACAATTTAAGAAGTATTCTGTTTGATCAGGTGTGTTTGTAGTTTAGGACAGTTCACATTCAAGGGACAGTACACAATCTGCCAGTAGGCTATGAAGCCTACTACCACTGGATAAGGCAAGAGCTCTAAAGTACAAGTAGGCAGTGGAGTATGGAGAAAGCTTAAGGAAGGATGGGTAGCATGCTAACATGCTAACCCACCCAATGTAAGTTGTTGTTGAATCATGGATTATTGTGTTGTCTGAACACAACTTTTTCCGCAAGGTGGATTATCGTGTTCTCTAAATGCTGTATGTTTTCCACAGGGTTGCTTGTTAACCATGCAGTGTGGCTTGTTAGCCACCCTGAACAACCCAACAACAAGCCATGGGTTCTCAAGGTGGCTTGTTCAAGAAAAATAAACTACACTGCATGGTTAACAAGCCACCCCATGGAAAACGTGCTGAATTCAGACAACATGATAACCCACCCTGCAGAAAACGCATTGCATTCAGACAGCAGGTTAACCCACTCTATGGGAATAATGCACTGTGTTTAGACAACATGATAACCCATGGTGAGTTAGTGTATTGTGTGAACCCAGTCACACAGTTGCTCAGAGAAAGAAGAACTCAGGTAGGGTGAAGGAGATCAGTAAATCACCAACTCAGGCAGGGAAAGGTCTACAACCTTTTTGAACCTGAGGGCCACATGTGATGGTAGCTTGAGGGTTGGGGGCCACATGCATGTATGCACACACATATGTATGCACACACATATATGTGCGTGCGCACACACACACACACACACAAATGCATACATACACATGTGCATGCACATATTTGCATCCCAGCAATTCTGATAAGATGGCTCTTTTATCACTGCTAGTGGCAGAAAAAGCACTCTGTATGAGGATTTCTGGTGGGGGAGCGAAGTGTACAGTAGGGAGGAATTTAGCAGCAGTGGGAGGGTCAAGGAACGCTTGTTGTGGGGGGGGCTACATTAAAAGACTTGGGGACTGCAGCTTGTGTAGACAAATGAAACAAATGTATTTAAATAGTCAATATATGGCTGCAGCTGGTTATATCATTTTGAAGTCTTCCTTGCTAGCTTGGACAGGGTCCTTCTGAAGGTATTGTTGACTCTCATGGGACTTTCAAAGGATGGTTCCAAAACACATTTCAACTATTATAATGCTCTATAGTGTGTGTGTGTGTGTGTGTGTCTGTCTGTCTGGAATCATTCCCTCTTGAGCCATTTCCCAGCAACAGTAAACCAACAGTTTAAGAAAAAAAATATTAACTCATTTTTTTTAAAAAAAATTGATAGGTTGTAGTGTTACAAGAATATTGCAGGCATGTTATTCTTTCTTTATTGAGTACGTTTATAGACCACTTATTCATATCTCAAAGAAGTTTACAACATAAAAAATAAAATCAAAGCAGCCACAGTTAAAATATTTAAAAAGAGAAAAACAGTATCTGTCAATTAAAAGCATTTAAAAACAAAAGATTAACACCTCAGTTAAATCATTCAAAATCAGAGAACTAATCATGAATGAACTAGATGATACAGTCAGGGAGGCCCTAGGTAAAAGGGACATCTTTAAGTGGTGCCTAAAACATGCCACAAAGTGGAAGCCAAAGTGGACAAAGCCCACTTCAGGTCACCACAGGACAACAATGTGCAGGTTGCCAAAAAAGTCGCCTCTGATGACTTAGGTCTCCTCTACAAGGATTTGCTTTTGCGCCTGGTTAGCCGATTATGCGCATAATCGCTGAAGCGCATTTACGCCTAATACCTCTGCACGAGAGGCGGCGAGAGGTGGCGAAGCGCATTAAGGGATGACCAAAATGCGCTTTACAAGTAGTTAATGCGCATAATCGCCTGTTCACATAGTCAAAATGTGCTTTAACGGCCGGAGCAAAATAAAACTCGCTGTTTAACGCGCATTCGATAATGCGCATAATCGGAGAGATAACGCGCCTCTACGCCCGATTTGCGCTCCGTTCTTGTAGAGGTAATTTTTTTTAAGTGCCTTGAAAGAGCTTTAAACCTCTCTTGTAGAGGCAGCCTTAGCAATTATACAGGTGTCAGGGTTCCTTCTATAACCTGGACCCCTAAGGGTTCCATCTTCCTTCCTTTACTTTCCCCTTCCCAATAATGTGGGGTTTAGGCTAGGCTGACCATATGAAAAGGAGGACAGGGCTCACGTTACTTTAACAGTTGTAGAGAAAAGGCAATTTCAGCCAGTGGCATTTGTATGCAATTAGTTCCTGGTGAAATTCCCTCTTCATCACAACAGTTAAAGTTGCAAGGGCCCTGCCTTCTTTTGTATATGGTCGCTCTAGTATAGTGCCTGCAACTTTAACTGTTGTGATGAAGAGGGAATTTCACCAGGGACTAATTGCATACAAATGACACTGACTGAAATCCCCTTTTCTCTACAACTGTTAAAGTTACATGAGCCCCGTCCTCCTTTTCATATGGTCAGCCTAGTTTAGGCTGTAAACGTGGGGTGAATGAAAATGTGGGGTGAGTGACACTTCAGACACTTTGGGTTTAACACTACAGTTTACTAGAATATTAATTAGGCTGTCCATATGAAAAGGAGGACAGGGCTCATGTAACTTTAACAGTTGTAGAGAAAAGGGAATTTCAGCCAGGGTCATTTGTATGCAATTAGTTCCTGGTGAAATTCCCTCTTCATCACAACTGTTAAAGTTGCAGGGGCCTGCAACTTTAACTGTTGTGATGAAGAGGGAATTTCACCAGGAACTAATTGCCTACAAATGACACTGGCTGAAATTCCCTTTTTTCTACAACTGTTAAAGTTACATGAGCCCTGTCCTCCTTTTCATATGGTCAGCCTATATTAATACAACCAAATTACACGTAAAGGTATATAGTCAATATAGCTGAGTGATACAAAAGCATTAAATGAAAATAAAAGTTGCAAAAACCTAAGTCCTTTACCCTAGCTGCATTTAGGCATTTCCAGCTTCTTCCTTGTGCTCTTCTCCTTTCCTGCTCTCCCTGGCTGGCTCTCTCCTCTGTTCTTATACCCTCTTTCCCTAAAACAGAAAGTACTGTTTGAACCTTGAAGAAATGAAACTTAACTGGAGAAATGAAACTTCATTGGGAAATGGAGGTACTCCTCTCAGGGATACCCCAACAGATTAACCCCGGGCCTCTAGGCCTCACCTTTTTATTTTGCATCTGTAGGCCTCAAACCTTCACAACAGGTCTATATCAGGGAAGGTGAACTGCCAGGCAGCAGAGACTGGTGGCTCCAATGTTAGTGGGGCTGTGAATCCGCTCTGGGTCAGAATTCTAAAGAGCAATGCAAGGAGCTTGACCTTACCCTCAAAATAGGTTCAGTGCCTTGGATAGCTCCTTTAGAGTTCCAACTGGTTCTAACTGAACCCCAGAGTGGATTCACAGCCCCACTGACTTGGAGCCACCAGCTTCCACTGCTGCCAGGTAATTGGTCTCAAGCTGTTCAGCGCTTTATATGCCAGCAACAAAACCTTGAATGTGGCTAGTACGTAGCCAGTAGAATTGCTTCAACACTGGTGTAATATGTGCAAGGCCAGTCACCCCACTCAGCATCCTGGCCATCACATTCTGCACCAGCTATTGCTTCAGAACCAATCACAAAGGTAGCCCCACCCAAAGTGCGGTACAATCAACTCAACATGAGCTTACTAATGTATGGACTACAGGCAGCGGCCAACCCTATCCCTGTCCAGGAAAGGGCATAGATGGCATACCTATTGGTAATAGTCAATCCTTGCCACAGAATCCTTGCCCTCTAATGACAATGATGAATCCAGGAACACCTCCAAATGGCATACCTGTTCTTTCTGTGAGAGTGCAACCCCATCTAGAAAAGGCAAAGTCCTGAATTCCCACACCTGGAAACTGCCCACCCATAGAGTATCCATTTTGTCAGGATTCATTCCCAATGTGTGTGTTTTAGTGTGTGCATCATGGCCAAGGGGACAATATTGTCCCGCTTTGGTCATCATCAGAAACATCCTTCTTCTGACATTTTGATGGGGGTGCTTTTCAACACCTTATTTACTCTGTGTGCTTAAGAAGTGCTGCTGTTTTCAATGTAATCTACTAATTAAATAGCTAATGGATGTGTTGAAGAAATCATATTCCTGAAATGATGGAATTGAGGCCAAGAGCCAGTAGATCAGGCTAAAAAATGTGCTACAGGACATGAAATGGCTCTGAAACCAGAAATGCATAGCAAGCAATAGAGAAAGGAGGGTCAGCTTTAAGATGTCATCCACCTTCCCCAGGGACACACAGCCCAATGTTAAGGTAATTTCTCCAGGATTCATCTACCTCAATGGGGTGGATGTTTCCCTGGCCACATGAATTAATGAGACTGTCCACTACATTTTAAAGTTCTACCAAGTATTTAAAGTAAAAGATGTTGCAGCAGTGTGCTCCAGATGTTGTCTTTATGGTGCACACTTTTCCTGTTCTTTGGTGCACACTTTCATGCTTTTCCTGTTCATGCAAAATCTAAAATATCTTCATAAACTTTCTTATTGTGTAACTTTGCTGAAAAACAGAATTAAACATTTTAGGTGCCCTAGCCAATTTTACAGAGTAAGTCCCCCAAAGAGTTTATTATGTATGCAAATGTATGCTCTCACATATTCCATGAAGCCCTGAGTTTTTAATTATTGTCAGAGAGACACAATTTCTTTACTAATGAATGGCTTGTTAATGAAGTCAGGTTGCTTTTGGCACGCAGAATATTGAGTTCTTCTAGGTATTAATGTGTTTGGCCAAGCAAGAACATTGCATAATGGTAAAATTGTTTGACGTGTGCGAGGAATACAGTGAAGGGCTTTTATTGGTACTGCCATTGACAATATGGGTACACAGGCCATGTTTGCGTATGGTGAGAAATTAATTGCAAATGCAAATTGCAGTGTTGAGTATAAAAGCAAATTAAGGTTTCTAAGTTAGCTCGCAGTCATTGTTTGTTTGTTTTTAATTATTATTATTATTTAGTTAGTTTATTTCCTAGCATATTTCAGCTCTCCCTTTGTTTCGCATCAAAAATTAATATGTTACAAATGGTGGTTGTAGCCCTTGTGCAAATGTTCCACAGACATTTTTATAAACTCCATTTTTATAAACTGCAGAAGTTTTATATAAATTGTTGATTAGGACCGAGCTGTTAAAAAAGAATGGTACAATCCCTTTTATGCTCCCAAAGGGACTTTAGATGTATCCTTGCCCCATGCAGTGTGACAAGCTGCTTTCGAAAGTTACATGAATTGTGAAAATAGTTTGTGAGGGGCATCAGTTGCTTAGAGAAACTGGACAGGTAGTAAGATTCCATGCATCGATACACAGGCCTGTCAGAGAAATCCACAATGGATTCAGATCAGTTACAATTCCTATGAAGCCCATGGATTCCGCAGATTCGCAGTGTTTTTTCCAGTCATGCAGATTCTACAGACTTTTTAAAAACTTGGGGGGATTTGCACAAATGCATCCTTGCGTTAGTGCAAATTAGCACTAATGTGCATTAGTGCAAGTGGAATCTTGTGTATTCCTAAAAATAAATCCAGTTCCATCAATGGGTGGAACGAAAGACACCTGACAATCTGTGAAACACAGATGGAATGGATTAAACAGAGTGAGAGGCAGGTGAACAGGTAGGTTGCAATGGTAAAGAGGAGGAGCAACTCTGGGTGTGTGTGTGTCTTGTCAGTGAGCCCCTGCTGGGATATGGGCCCTTGGCAGTTGCCCAACCGTACCTACCCTTGATGCTGGCATTGGTTCTAGGGCAGCCCTCCACAGCTGGTGCCTTCCAAATGTGTTGGACTTCAAGTGCCTTCATTCCAAGCCAACATGGCTAAAAGAATGTATACTGCAGGATCAACAGGGGCCTGGAAAACTGGAAAAAATGTGGTGTGGAGATGGGGCAGAATCCACAATCAGGACAGCTAGTTCAGGAACAATTACTCTAGTTTTATAATCCCAGAATCAGAGGCCTGGGACAACTGAGATATGGTGAGCATCACTCAACTTTCCAGTGATGAGGAATTCTGGTGAAAATGGAACAAAGCTAAATCGTTCACTATGCAGGTAAAGAAGTAGCCACAAAAAAAGTTGTAGTAACTATAATTGCTGACTCAGGGGCTGTCTACACAAGGGGAAAGCCCTGTGGTGGCTGTGGATATGTGTCCTGTCAGTTAGAGGATGCAGGCGCAGCTTCACAGACACCCTGGGGCTTCCTTGCTGTCATAATTCAAGGATGCCACTTAGGAATGTCCAGGTCCAAGGTCAGTAATCAGTCAAAAGCTGAAGACGCTGTTGAAGTCCAGATGACAGTAGTAGAATTGCAAGACGTTGAATCATAGTCAGGAAGCTGGTCCACAGGGTCAGGATACATCCAGGCAAGTCCAAGGTTTCAGGAACACACAAGAGAATAGTCGGGTCAGAATCCAAGCTTGAATCAAAAGCACAAAGCAAGGCACAGACATGCAAGAAAATAATTGCTTTCAGCACTGGGGCTGAGCTCTGGCCAGACTTTTATGGGATAGGGATTTATGAGCAATTAGCGTCAGCTGGCCTGAAGCCCAGGAGGTCTCCAACAGCTTCTATGGAGTGTCACGCCCTAAACACTCCCCAGCTCCTTATCCTGACTTTTTCAAAGGGAGCAATGTCAACACAGCACTTCTACCATGTAACGTCACTCCACAGTCAATCCAAGGCCAACCTGGGGGTGGAGTCATGTGGAAGTCAACCAGTGATTGGTCGCCTTTACCAGGAAGTGGGCAAGAGCATCACCAGGACCCAGAATGCTGGCCACAAACCCCATGCTCCCTCCTTGACATTAGTATTACCTGATGCTGCCCCAAGGGAGGGAAAGTGCGGGGCTGAGGAAGGAGGCAGTACTAACCTGGTGCCATGTAGGCTGACCATATGAAAAGGAGGACGGGGCTCATGTAACTTTAACAGTTGCAGAGAAAAGGGAATTTCAGCTGGCATCATTGTATGCAATTAGTACCTGGAGAAATCCCCTCTTCATCACAATAATTAAAGTTGCAGGCACTATACTAGAGTGATCAGATACAAAAGAAGGCAGGGCCCCTGCAACTTTAACTGTTGTGATGAAAAGGGAATTTCACCAGGAACTAATTGCATACAAATGATGCCAACTGAAATTGCCTTCTCTCTACAACTGTTAAAGTTATATGAGCCCCATCCTCCTTTTCATATGGTCAGCCTAGTGCCATGTATACAGCCCCTCAGTCTATAAAAACATGTCTAAACAATTGACACAATGAAGGCATGCTCTTAATGAGCATGATCCAAGAACAGGTAAATGATCAACGGCAACATTTAAAGCTCTGAAATCAAAATAATTTTTTGTTCCTCTTGTTGCCATTTAGCTTGCTCATCATTCCTTGACAGGGGTGGCTAGGCACCTTGAGTGAAATGGCCAGCTTGAATTGCATATGAGGTGGGATCTTGATGGGCGCTGAACTTTGTTCTCTTTACTGTGAAATAATAGAAAAGCTTGAAGCTTTTCTGTGGACTTTGAAGATCAAAAAAGACCTGACGGCTCCAAAACTTCACAACTATTGATTTTAATGAACTTCCAATACACTAGACTTTGAACTGAGTTTCTGTGTTATGAATTTTGTCATCAGTGCAAGAATGTTACAGCATGGTTTTGTATGCATTGGAGGCAGCAGGAGTCTTGGAAGTTGAGTAGGTGAACAGCTCTCATCTTTACATTTTAATTTAAACATGTTTTCTGTGAATCCTTGTCAGTAACAAGACCTCTGAATCAGCAAGCACACTATTGGAATTAACTTCCCTACACCTGCAGCTGATACCTGCTTATGAGACAGATTAGCAAACCCCATTGTGTTAGATGCTGATCACATGTTGGCTGTGGGTGGTGTCAGTGCACATGAGAGCATCTCAGGGTGGGGCTAGCCAGTGTGGTCTACAGATCCCCTTCATATGTTCAGTACCCATGGGTACTAAATGACTGAAGAGAGCTAAACCAATAAGGCCTATAGGGAAAATGCGTAGGGGTGGGGTTTGGGGCAGAACACTCTTCCAATGGCCCATTAATATAATATGCTTGGAGCTTCCCTCTTCCCACCTTTGTTGAGCAGAGAGGAAAGAGGAATGGGGTGGTGTGTGTGTATTTGACTTCCAGAAAGTTGATGCTCTGGTGAGTTAAAACCCTATAGCTACAGGTATCTGCCTCCGACTTCTTTGCAAATCCTGAAGTATCCTGGGCTTGGGGATTGTTAGCTTTGGGGGGCAAAGACACATGAGCCTTTGACCATTAGCTCCCCCAAGCCCAAACATTTCACACATTGCTTGTTCATTACAATACTGGGTGCTGAATGGCATTTGAAATCTCACATATAAAATCTATGTCTTTTATTACAAATCTTGTGTAGGCAGCATTCTTTAATTTTGTTTTACTTCGAGACCTTGTGGTAGGGAATCTAGTGAATAGTTCTTTAAGCCTGTATTTGAGCTGAAGGAACATCATGGTATTAGATAATGAAGGTGATTCAAATTTAACAATACCGGCAAGTAAAATAAAATTATTTCTTCACAGAAATATGTGCTTGCCAGGTCCCTGAATTGGAACGGGCAGAGAATCCTTTCATCCATTGGTGTAAAAATGTTTTATGTCCTGCCAGATATTATGCTTCAGTTTTTGCACATAGCATGCAGAGTTATTATCGAATGAAAAGGTGAAAAGATGCACAGATTTCGCAGTAATAAGTGAAGCCTAGGAAAGGGAAGCTATAAGTATTTCTACACAAGGCTTTTATTGCACACTCATGATTGGCAACTCATAGAAGTTTGCGGATCCTTTACATGATGTTGTCAACCTCCAGAGCATCTCCCTTACTTTTTGAGCTTTATCCCGTTTTTCAAAAGCGGAGATGAGTTGAAATAAAAGTTAATGTGGCATATCGGCAGTGTGTAATGCCAGCGTTGAACTAGATGGTGCTGTTTCATTGAATATACATTGCATTGCTGAGAAAGGAATTTTCAGTCCTTTAGTCCACTGTCTAAAGGAGCCCATCATAAACCCACAAAGAAATCCTAAGAAGAACCCCAGTAAAGATGAAGGATTTCAGTTTCGTGTGATGAATTTCTATGTAATAAATAGCACCAATTAAACAGTGTTTTTGTCATTCTTGGCATATTGTTGCCGTTGTATCTAATAAAGAACATGATTCTCCTTGGCTTCCAGTTTGTGTTTTGGACATAATGACATGGCCGCCAGTTCCCTGGAAATGCTACACAGAGAGTCAGGGGTCCCTGCTGAATGGGGTGAGCTGTGGTACAAGGTGGGAGGGGGAGCTCTGAAAGTTGGGTGGAGGCACCTTCCATGAGCGGAACCCTTCTGTCCATGGAAGGCAATCTGGATCTTTTTAAAAAAAGGCACAGGTTTTATGTATGGTTTCAAATGCCATGATATAACTGGGCAAAGCTCTGATCTTTACTGTTGGCTTTTGCTGATGCTTACTCTTTTTCCAAGGTCTCTCTATAAGGACTGCTCTCTCTCTCTAGCAATGTGTCACCTACTGGAAGGGAATTGGGATTTGTTGCAGGACTATAGCATTTTTAAAAAATTGAAGACATGCTCAAATGCTCATAAAGGTGAGTGCACAATCCCTCTGAGGGGAAAAGAACAAAAATTCAGCACAGAAATGAGGGCTTTTCTACACAAGACTGTTAATCCACTACTCTGGGTTTCATCATACAATTAAGATTTGACCACCAAATGTGCCCATCTTCCAATTCTGAAACGTTAAGCTGCATGTGTATTGCTACAGCCCTGCTATTTTGTTGTTGCACAGGAAGACACCATTCTTGCTTTGTCATTCTTGTGTATTCTGCTGGTGGTGCTTCCTTAAAAGCCACTAATGCTTTCAGGACAATGCTATATATCAAAGTACAACTAGGTCTCTAAAAATGTTTCCTCATTTTGAGTGGTTCTTGAAGGCACAGGACAAGGCTACATTCATAGAAGGCTATGAAGAGGAGTGGGGGTTTCCAGCTCACTTGCTCTTGCCAGAAGATGTGCAAATTTATACAATGTTCTAATTAGGGCTGGGTGAGGGCTGTAAGGTTTTAGGCAACCATCCATTTACAGAGGCAACTATAATCATAATGAGATAACACTCATGTGTTTTCTTCCTTTTCTCATGTTTCTTTTGCTAACACCTTTCAGTGCAATAGGCGGCACAATATATTCAGCGTTTCTGCAAATGCAAAAGCAGCCCTTCTGAGCAAAATACAGGTTTCCTCAGCACAGGCCAGCTAAGAACTTTTGAATCAGAGTGGCAGCATTTTCTCCTGTATTATGTGGTTGGGTTCACTTGTTCAAATTAACTGGAACTATTGACTAAGGGTGCAATCCTATGCATGTTTAGACAGAAAAAAGTCCTACAACTTCCAGCATGTGATGGAGTGCTAGGATTTCCCCACCCCCTATCTAAACATGCATGGGATTGTATCCTAAAATTGAAATTCACCCTTGGCAAGTAGGAATTCCATTTGGACAAATAGCTAATCGGATTCTAACAATACCTGTTGGGTAATTATGCATAGCATTGCAGTCTTGTTCCAGAAACCTAACTGTGATATTTTAGTAGGTGTTGTTTGTTTGTTTTGGATGTCTATTTTATTATGGAATTTTTAATGAGAGCATTAGTTTTAATTTTAATGAGAGCATTTCAGTATAAATAATAGAAAAGCGCTCTCTCTCTCTCTCTCTCTCTCTGTGCTGCTGTATGACTCTCTGCATAGAGCTTTGGCTACAAGAAATGTGGTTGCGCACAAGTTACTTTGAGCTTTTCTAGATAAGGATTTATTGAGGAATCACCATGGCGCATTCACTCATGTTTCATGGGCTACTTCAGACAACACGCTAAGCCATGGTTAGGCCGCTAACCCTTTTGCAGCAAGTGGTCAGTGAACATGTTTAATCCGTGCTTATGTAGTTACCATGGTTAGGAATGGTTCACACAACACACTAAGCCATGGTTCACACAACGCATTAAGCCATAATGTTTAGCTCAAAACTCTTAACCATCATGGTTTAGTGTGTTGTCTGAACAGCGCCAATGAAGTTTTCCTTTTGTAATGTTCCCATGTTTTCCCAGCAATTCTCCTCACTTTTAATGCAGAATATCCGTTAAGGAGGGAAAGAGCAGAACTGATGCACATTTTCTTTGATGGTGTGGACAGGAAAATGCAGAATAGAAGCAGGGTGGGAGCAATTGGCCCTTGGGAAGGTGGATGGCACGTTTGAGATGCCCCTCCTTTCCTGATTGCTTGACATGTATTTCCTGTTGCAGAGCCATGCCCTGCAGCTCTTTCCAGCTCTTCAAAACTCAGAAAGCAACCCTATGACCCCTAGACAGAGTCTGGGAGGGCCATAGAATAATTCGGATTCCTGGATCTGAGGTTGAAGGCAACACCCTCCCATCCATGTTCCCCAGCAACTGGTGTACATAGGCATACTGCCTCTGATACTGGAGATAGCATATAGCCATCAGAACTAGTAGCCATCAATATCCTTTTCCTTTGTCAACCCCCCTTTTAAAGCCATCTATGTTGGTGGCCATTGTGACATCTTGTGGTAGTGAATTCCAGAGTTTAACTATGTACTGAGTGAAGAAGTACTTCCCTTTATCTGTCCTGAATCTCCCACCAATCAGCTTCATGGGATGACCACTTAATTATTTGTTTCCTTTGCTGTGTTCTAAGTTGGCCTGAAATAAATGTATGTTTTTGGTGTTACAGAAGAACGGACTTGCGCAAGGCCTATATATATATATTTTAAAAAAATTAAAACTGTGTGTGAAACAACTTTGTGATGTCAGGGAGAGTGGAGCACCGAGGCATTTTATGAAGCAGGGAGAGGAGAATCTGCTCTGAGGAACTTGCCAGCAGGCTGTCATTGTTGGGAAATGGAGCAGGAAGTTAGCAGGTGTAGGAGAGCTGCGTGCGCCATATTTCTAAAGCCTGTTTCTCAGTAGATTCGAGCACCGGAGGGAAGCGGCTGCCACTGCAGGTAAGGAGCACGAGGCAGGAGGCCCCCCCCACTTACCTGCATGGGCGTCCACTTCCCTCCGGTGCTCGAATCTACTGAGAAAACAGGCTTCGCGGCCTGTCCCTCAGTAGCGCACCGGGTGATGACGTCATCACCTGGCGCGCTACTGAGGGACAGGCCGCGAAGCCTGTTTCTCAGTAGATTCAAGCACCAGAGGGAAGCGGCTGCCCCTGCAGGTAAAGAGCAGGAGGCAGGAGGACCCCCCCCACTTACCTGCATGGGCCTTTAAAAATATATATTTTATGTTTTTGGGGGGGGGCACGCCCCCTTTGGGTGGCCATTTTGGACTGGGATTTTGGGTTCCAAAATCTGGTCACCCTACCATACGTCCCTTTAAAAAAAAAAAAGGAGGGGGGAAAAAAAAGAAAGAAAAAGAAATGGTGCATGTGCAGGCTAGTTATATTCACCTATGCTCAGAAAGGAGAAAAGGTACTGTGGGTAGAGTACAGAGCAAGGGGAAGGAGAGGGGAAGGGAAATCACACCTGGACACATTGACTGGGTTCACATGACACACCGGCTCACACTCAGTGGTTGAAAGGGGTTGTTGTTGAACTGTGAGTTATCATGTTTGTCTGAACACAGCACATTTTCTGCAGGGTGGCTTGTTAACTATGCAGTGTGGCTTATTTTTCTTGAACAAGACACTTTGGCCCTTTCTACACCAAAGGGGTGTAGCGAGCTGCAGGGGCGGTGAACCCGGAAGTGCCTGCTTCTGGGTTCGTCACACTAATGCACACGTAATTGTCCGATGGCCCGGGTTCCTCCCAGGCCATTGCACGTCCTGGCCACCATTTTTTTTTAACACGGAAAGAGCGCAGGAGCGCCCCTCCACAAAACGTAAGTCTTTAAAAACAAAAAAACTTGTGCACGCAGGCCCCCACTCCCCTCCCTGCCCTCCTGGGGGTGGCAAAACTGGTGCCACCCCCTCCCCTGCTGGGCACAGAGCCGCACGGTGCGGCTCCGTGCCCAGTTTGCTGCCGCGCTTACTTGCGCCTAAGCGCGGCAGCACCCGGGACGGGCGGCCACAACTCCACGGTCCCGGGAACTTCCTGGGACTGCAGAAAATTCGAGATTTTTCAGGGTTGCCTTATCCCTGGAAAATCCCATGGCCAACCCCCCTCCTCCCCTGGGACTCCCTGTGCATCATTTGAACTCACAGGGAGCACCCAGGGGCAATCCCAGGCAAAACGCCTGGTGTGGAAAGGGCCTTTGAGAACCCAGGGTTTGTTGTGGAGTTATTAGGGTGGTTAACAAGCTACACTGAAGAATATGCACAGCACTCAGACTACACACAGTTCAACAACAACCCACTGAGTGTGGGTTAGCATGTTGTGTGAACCCATTGATTCTGTCATGGATGGGAAATCCTGCTATGCCCACCAAGAAAAGGGGATTTGGTGTGGATCGTGGGTTGCAAAACTGCAAACAACAAAATCCAGTACAGATACTGCCTAACCACAAAAAAGGGGTTCCATGTGGAAAAACCCTATCTAACAATCCTTTCCATTCAGCCTGACAAAGAGTTGTGTACAACTCAAATAAATAACAGGCATAATCACAGCTCAACAAGAGGTTGAAGTAAAAAAAAAAGTTTAGAGCTCCTATGACTTAATGAAAGATTCACAACGCTTGGAAGAGATCAGGAACCATACAAATGAGTTTGTGATGGATGAATTACACATGCCCTTCGTTCTAAAGCAAATTGACTATGTCACTGACTCACAATGTTAAGTTACAAATGCCATTCATGAGAAACTGTTTACCCAAAGGATTTTTCTTTGTTCGTTTGTTGACCTTTGTGAACTAGATTATTTACACACCGCTGTCAGCTGTAAAAATGTCACAGTACAAAGTGGTACATTGATAAGTACCCTTATAATTAAGGCCTGTGACATTCAAGTATTGTGGTTGTCCAGATATAGTTCTGAAAAGCAGAGATCAAATAGTTCAGTGTTCCCCAACCTGGTGCCCTCCAAATGTTTTGTATTACAACACCCATCAGCCCCAGGCAGCATGGCCAATAGTCTGGGATGATCAGAATTGTAGGTTTGGGAGCGCTTACATAGTTCATGCTGATTTTATAAACTAAACTCAAAAGGCAAGCACAATCTGGTGCTAAAACTGGATTCTGCTCTGCGAAATCCACCCTGTCCGATCGCTTATATTCTCTGATCCATAAACCATTTTAGCCCAAATAATTGGATTGAAACTGATTGAGTCTCATTTACTTCTATAAGACCAAATCAACTGACAATCCAACTATTTTGGCTTAACTGGCTTCTATACTGAGCTGCCAGTATCTCTTTGCATCAGTTTCCCTCTTGGCACAATACTTCCCTGGCTCTATCAGCAAGGCACTGTGAGGCTCAGATGCAAAAATGCTACAGTACTCAAAGCAACAGATGCGCAGGAAGCTATTACCCACCTAACGAAAGAGAGGCTGTGGCAATCAGGCAACTGGGGATCTAGCTCTATAAATGAGCCTTCACACACCAACAACAAACCGTGTGCATTGCTTGAACAAGAAGCAATGTAGAGGCCATGAGGATGAATTTGCATAGCGACTGCAGTGCTGCTCACCAAATTTCTGGTGTTATGGAAGGCAATCTGGTGCCTCTCAGATGTTTGGGACTGTTGCATAAATTGCTTTCAGGGTTTTTTTTCTGGAGGCAGTCCCAATTTCCAACCAGAAAAACAGAAACAGATCGAAGTAGGGTGCAAACAGATTTAATTCCATGGAATGGACCAGCTAAGTCGCTCATGCTCTCAAAATCCAAAGCTGACCAAAGAACAAAAGCTAAAATACAACTTTATATTCTCAGAGGCATTATCAATTGGCAGAATGCTCAGACCCTGTACAATTTTCTGGCACCAAGCCCAGACCTGGTGCTCTGCTATTCACTGTGGACATTAGCTTACATAAGTGAGATTTCTTGCAAGTTTCAAGGTTCAAGATATCAAGCACAAAGCACAACAATTTCTTGTTACAACTTGAAGCAAAAGATCACACCACCTATCAGGCACTTTCTGTTCTGAGTAAACTGAGCATGGGCCAAGTTCCTCCTTGCACATCATATAGAAACAGAGCCCTTTGTTTCAAGCAAGGCAAAATACAGAAATGCAAAAGAGCTGTTTAATGGAGGCACGGTAGTGCCTCCATTGTTAAGGGCCGTCAGTAGAAAACACGTTCCACCATGTTACAGTGATAATGGGGGGGGGGGTCATTCTAACAGCCATAAAATCGAAAATATTTCACCAATCTTTCTGAAATTTACAGGTGCCATAAAGAAATGTTTGATTTACATTACCTGAAAATTTCAAGAAGATTGGTGAAAGACTGAGGGAAGGAGAGTAGTTTAAGATAGAAAAGGAACACCAACCTGTCTCCCTGCTTTTGTCAAATTTACTTCCGGGTTGCGACTTATCTGTGCCCACGATTTCCAGGGGGATTATAGACTTCCTGCTTAATCCATTGATGGGGTGTTCTTCTCCCTTCAATCTAGTTGGTGGAATGCTTTTCCTTTTAAAAAATTCCCTACGTTTGATTTTTAATGAATATTTATCCAATTCACAATGCAACTCATGTGTACATGGCACCACAGAGCTTATTCTCAGAAGGGAGAAGGGAGCTGCCGCCTCTTTCTTCCCTGCTCTGGTGAGGACGACGGAGGCTGCTTTAGGCAAAGATCTAGGTCGCAGCGGGCGAGTGAGCATGCGTGCGTGCGCGTGAGAAAGAGAGCAAGCGAGAGAGAGAGAGAAAGAGCAAGCGAGAGAGTGAGAGCAAACAAGAGAGAGAGAGAGCCTTTCCCACAACCTGACCGAGCGGCTGGTTGATACTCGGAGCAGCTGGAGGCTGCAGTTGCCAAGGCCCTGGTTCGGCCCTCTCTTTCCCCAAAAGTTGAAGTATAAAGTATGAAACAAAGAACAAGAAGAAAGAATCCTTTTGTAAGTTGTGATTTATAATTCCATTCATCAACTACTTTGAACTGTCTCAATTATGTAAAATAGTTAATGCTGAAAGTTCCTCAAACGCTCTAAACAACCCTGTCTATGCCAGTAGAAGTTAAACAGCTATCAGCTAAACTAATAAATTGTTTGGGGAAATTGGGGTCCGTGTCTGATTCTCATATTACTCATTTGTAGCAAAATTGCTATACAGTAAATATGAAAATTGGGACTCACTGGGTGGAGGCTTTAGACGCAGTTCCATTCTAGAAACGTGTTTTCTAAAAGAAACCCTGCACTGGCCAGTAAAGCACTCAAGCAAATAGAAGGAATAAAGCTGCAAGATAGCCAGCACCAAAGTGATGGATGGGGTAGCAGCAATGAAGAAGCAAAAGAGAAAGTGGCAATTTGGGAAAGCTGTAACAAGTGCAGAGAGTAAATGTGTAATATTTCTCTCCGTTGGTCAATAAAGGTGAATTAATGGGAAGATGAGAACCAAGATTGCATATATGTGATGACAGAATCAGGATTTAGGCCATGGCAAATTTGTATGGGTTTTATTGCAATGTTAACTCCCAAAATGACACATACCAAGGAGATAGTGATATATTCAGTAATAGTCAGCTTTTGAATCACACAGCATGCTTGTAAAAGGTGATCTAATATGAGTTCTAGATTATGCAGGAATACTAGAATATGCACAAAGAGCTCCTATTGACACTGGATTGGATCCAGAATCTGCCTTCCACAAGAAGGACCTTCAACAAGAGGAAGAGCTTGGCTTGTGGGAAAGTCTCTCCACCCAATTTTTTAGAATCACCACTCCCAAACACACACACACATACCACACTTCACCCTGATTCTCTGTCTAGCATATTCCAGGGACTGGAGGGGCTGCCGTGGGAACAAGGGGGCAGGGAAGTCCACTTTCACCAGGACAGTTGGTTCAGCTTAAATCTGTATCCAACCCATAATTCTTCTTCTTTTATATATTACATATGAAGCCCACTCTGCCTTTTCCATGGAGCTCAAGGTGGTGTACATGGTTTTCTCCCCAATTTGATCCCCATAGGCAGGGCTGAGAGGTGGCGAATGGCCCAGGTTCACCCAGTGAGCTTCATGACTGATGTGGATTTTAGCCCGGGTCTCTCAATTCTGGCTCTGCTTATATATTTCATATTCCAACAGCTAAAGCTGCAGGAGCCCTGCCCTCTTGACCACATATAAAAGAGGGCAGGGCTCCTGCAGCATGAACTGTTGTGATGAACAGGGAATTTCACCAGGTGCTGCATGCATAAAAATAACACCTGCTGAAATTTTCTTTTCTTTACAACTGTTAAAATGGCCACTAGCGTTCCCAACCAACTGGGTTAAAGACGGCCTGTTTAGTTTTCTCCCTCAGTTTCTGGCCAGTTGCCAGAGAAATGAGGGGAAAGCCATTTTATGTCCTCTGTGTTTTGTTGTTGTGTTCATTTGCAATTGCACACACATGCATGCCATTAGGCAGGAGGGAGTTCTCAACTATTTATTTATATGCATTTCTATACCACCCAATTGCTGAAGCTCTCTGGGCAGTCACAAAATTTAAGACCATGAAAAGCAGTTTAAAATATAAAACTTCAACCACAGTATAAAAACACAATATAAAAGTACAACCAGTAATAAAACTGAGCAGCAATGAAGAGATTTAAAATGCAGATTTAAAATACAGATTAAAAACAACAAAGTTAAAAGACTAAGATTAGGGTGACCAGATAAAATCCAGGTCAGGGCTCATGTAACTTTAACAGTTGTAGAGCAAAGGGACTTTCAGCCAGTGTTATTTGTATGCAATTAGTTCCTGGTGAAATTCCCTCTTCATCACAACAGTTAAAGTTGCAGGGGCCCTGCCTTCTTTTGTATATGGTCATTCTAGTATAGTGCCTGCACCTTTAACTGTTGTGATGAAGAGGGAATTTCACCAGGAACTAATTGCATACAAATGACACTGGCTGAAATTCCCTTTTCTCTACAACTGTTAAAGTTACATGAGCCCTGACCTGGATTTTATCTGGTCAGCCTAACTAAGATAGTAAAGTGTAAAATAATGGGAGAATAAAAAGGTCTTCACCTGGCGTCAAAAAGAGTGTATTGTATGTGCCAGGCGAACCTTTCTAGGAAGCTTATTGCAGAGCTGGGCTGCCACAGCAGAGAAGGCCCTCCTCATGGTAGCCACCTGCCTTACTTCCTTTGGCAGGGGCTCACGGAGAAGGACCCCTGGAGATGATCTTAGGGTCCGGGCAGGTACATATCGGAGGAAGTGTTCCCTCAGATAACCTGGCCCTAAGCCAATTAGGGCTTTGAATGTTAATACCAGCACTTTGAATCGGACCTGGACAGGCAGCCAGTGAAGTTGGAAAAGTATTGATGTAATGTGGTCTTATTGGCCAATCCCTGTTAACAATCTTGCTACCCTGTTTTGTACCAGCTGAAGTTTCCAGACCATTTTCAAAGGCAGCCCCACATATAGCACATTGAAGTAATCCAGATGAGAGGTTATCAGAGGATGGATAACTCTAGCTAGGCTATCTCTGCAAACACAAGGTCACATCATTTCAATCAACCTGCTGAACTGCCTGTGCATTTTTCTGGCTTTCCTCCTGAGCAGTATTAGTGTTGCAGTGTTCAGGCTAGGGTGGCCCATTTACACATTGTCAAAAAAAATAAAATAAAAAGGACAAAAAAGAACACAGGGTTGAGAGCAAGTGAGGTGTTAGAGCATTGGTCTAGAACTGGATAGACCTGGGTTCAAGTCCCCACTTAACCATGAAGCTCACTGGGAGAAGTATCCAGCCGGGTTGCTGCATTCCTGCTTACTGTATTGCACCAGTTGGAGCGACGGGGAATTAAAATTAAAATTAACCTTATAAACAAGCAGAATCACTCATTCCCGATCAGGACATATCAGTGGAACTCCTTTCTGCAAGCTTCGCTGATCTGCCTTGTTCTGGAAATGAGCATTTTTACTCATTTCAGGTTGCTTTTAGAATCTCTAAATCCCTATTGCGCCAATGGATGGTCCTGCTGGTGTACAGGCACAATAGGATACTGCCCTGGGTTACTTTTGGCCCAGTTACTGACTCTCAGCCTAACATACTTCACAGGGTCAGTTTGAGGATAAAATGGAGAAGAGGAAGCTCATGTAAGATGCCTTGAGCTCCTTGGAGGAAAAGGCGGGATATAAATGTAATAAATGAATAAATAGTGCATATGCTAATTTATATGTATAGATGTACATTTAGAAATAACTACTAGTATAGAAATAACTACTAGTAGAAGGAGCGGGTTCGTAGCTTGGGGGTTCTCCTAGAACCATCTCTGTCACTTGAGGCGCAGGTGGCCTCAGTGGCACGGAGTGCCTTCTACCAACTTCGGTTGGTGGCCCAGCTACGTCCCTATCTGGACAGGGATAACCTGGCTTCAGTTGTCCATGCTCTGGTAACCTCCAAGTTAGATTACTGCAATGCACTCTACGTGGGGCTGCCTTTGAAGGTGGTTCGGAAGCTGCAGCTTGTGCAAAATGCAGCGGCCAGATTGATAACTGGAACCAGTAGGTTCGAACATATAAGACCTACTCTGGCCCGCTTGCATTGGCTGCCTGTATGTTTCCGAGCCCGATTCAAGGTGCTGGTTTTAACCTATAAAGCCTTACACGGCTTGGGACCACAATACCTGATGGAACGCCTTTCCCGACATGAACCTACCCGAACACTACGTTCAACATCTAAGGCCCTCCTCCGAGTGCCTCCTCCGAGGGAGGCTTGGAGGTCAGCAACAAGAGAGAGGGCCTTCTCTGTGGTGGCTCCCCAATTGTGGAACGATCTCCCCGTCGAGGCCCGCCTGGCGCCAACATTGTTATCTTTTCGGCGCCAGGTCAAGACTTTCCTCTTCTCTCAGGCATTTGGCAATATCTGAGGAGCCTGGGTTTGTTTTGTTTTGCTTTGTTTTTGTAGTTTTTGAAGTGTTGATATGGTTTTTAAATGTATAGATTGTGTGTATGTTGTATGTTTTTGCTGTTTTAATTTTTGTATATTGTTTTTAATCCTATGTAAACCGCCCAGAGAGCTTCGGCTATGGGGCGGTATACAAATGTAATAAATAAATAAATAGTATTTAAATAGAAATACATCTCACCATTGTGCTGGAGACTGTGACCAGGTGACCTGTGTGGTGTGCTTAGGCTGCTGTCCAGGTGCTAGTGGTTAATGGGCAACTTGCAATGGAAAGAATATTATGCTAGCACTAGAGTTGGCCTATATTGGCCCCTATGTTGGGGGCATGTTTGGTGACTTGAAAGGTTTTGGATCCCAATCCGCCTGGACCACACACTCCACTTTACCCAGTTTGCCCCCTCTCAACTCTGGAGGCCTAAGAGGCTGGGAGAGAAGTTCCAAGACTGGATCTACGCTTCCAAAGCCAGATCTCTCTTTCTATTCTGTTGCCCTTGGGATGCCTTCCCAGGGACCATAGATCTAAAAAGCAAAGCATAATTCCAAGATGCCCCTACCCCTAAATTTAAATTCCTGCTTTAATTTAATTTTACATGTCCTTAACTGTTTGGAAACTAAACCCAATTACTTACTCTTGTTTGATTATAGCTTTTGCACGGACCAACACAATTTCCTACGATATTAAAGTCAGACTTTCCTTGTCCTTCCAAAACTGTGCTATGAAAATCCTAGCTGCTGTAAAAAAAGGAACTTCATCTCAACTTCGAGAAAATATCTTTTAGCTATTTCAAAATTGTAATGATTGCATCATATGATATCTGTATTAAAATGTTTTCCCCCTGAGATCTGATTCCAGAATGTTTGAATCTTAGCATTGACTGATTTTTCTTTGGGATTCTCCATATTTATCAAAAATCCCACAGCTTTACTGGGAACTTGACTTCTATAGTCTTCATGACTTTAACAATCAGCACAATACAGGCGCTCCCCCTTGGTTTTGCTGGTTCCTTCCCATATGTTTCAATTTTACCGCTAGCAGCTGGTGCTACTTTATAGCACAATTTCCATGTATTACTGCATTTTGGTTTTTTTTAATAAAATGGTGGATTCCCGCTTGACAATGGTAGGAAAAGCATCGGAGGTTGACGATGTCATGAAAAGAACCCGTAAACTTCAATGAGTGACCAATCATGAGCATGTAATAAATCACTCAGTGGAGAAGCTCACAGTTGCATCCTGGGAAGCAAGTAAAAATCAGTTTTCTTTAATCTTGCACTGGATTATTTATCCAGTTATAAAAGCACCTGCCTCAATCCTAGCATTGGGGATCCTCACTCAGCTTTTCCCACTTTTCCCAGTATATTCCTGTGTCTAGAATGGGATCATTTGGGGTATGAATCCCAGGTCAGCCATGCCCTCAATAGGCAATAATAGACAAACTACTCTCAATTCCCCATTGATATAATGGGAATAATAGAGAACAGTGGTTTTGCAAAGATGTTATAAGCGTAACTGGCACAGCCAGGTCTCATCCCTGGCTTTGCAGCCCCATTGAAGTATATTATAGATTACTTCACAGCCAAGCAGTCATCCAATTGCTCTGTCATGTTGCCAGATTGCTTTTCAACTAACAAGGAAGTGGGTAGAAAAAGTAACTTTATGTGAATTGGCCCAGAAGTGAAGATGACAAAGCCCCTTGGAACAGTTCAGTACCATGATGAAGATAATAATAATGTACACAGCAAGCAATTAGAGGGGCCAAATGGCATGCAAGGATACAAATCGGATGTGTCCTTAAGCTAGTTTAATGCCAAAACAAACTATTTTACAGTTAAGCTGGTCGAAGCCGTAGCATATAGGCAGGATCTCATTGTCTGCTACAGGAAAGAGATCGACATTCAAATCAAATTCTTTTTGCATTCCTGAGAAATGAATCAAAACAAAAGCTGCCTTTCATCACCAGTTATTGCTTTTGATATCTGAACTGCACTAGCACGTTGTGCAAAGATAGAGTGACTGGCATGTTCTACACAATGCAAAGCTGATCTCTTGGTAAACAGGTTCTCTGTTCTATTCCAGACACTCCAGGGTACAAGTATTTTGTATTTTATACCCAACAACCCTTGACACAAAATCATTTAAAGAACCTGCGACAAATTACTTTGTGTACCGCTGTTTTGCATGCATAAATGTCTGCTAAATGCCTAGTGTAATTTATATCATAAATATAGCTATTGATTCCCCACAACAGTTGCATAAATTCCGGGAATTTGCATTCTTCCTTGAACTCAACCTGGGGAATCATAAACTATCTCTCAGCAGTCATTTAAGGATCCAGCAAATGCCTCAAGCTGTAGTTTAAATTGGAAGATTAATCTTCCATCTATTCTGTGCCTCTGCAAAAGAAAACAGAACTTTGTTGGCATTATTTATGTCAGCCGTAGTATGAGGGAAGAAGTGACCTGAACTTTAGGATCAGGAAATGGATGGCAATTTCAAATAATACAAAATTGTGCCAAACTAACTCCTCCAAAGCACCACTGAAAACCCTTGCCACTTAAGGGGCCTGTTCAGAAGACACCTTAAAACCTATCGGTTAAGGCTTTTGGTTACGCAGCAGGGTTTAAGGCATCTTGTACGATGCGTTTTGCTAAACTCTGCTCGCTCATCTCCTGCTCGTCCATTTCACCACAACCATTTTCTAGGCCAGAGTGAGAGGCAAGTGAACAAGCAGGTTGCTGGGGTGAAGGGGAGGAGTAATTCCAGGGTCTCTTGGGCCCTGCTGGGATGTGAGCCCTTGGGAAGCGCCCATCTATGCCGCTCTTCACATTTTGCATGCTATTATCTTTAATTAATTAATTTTACTTATAATAATATAATAACGTGGGGGTATACTAGTATACAAGCAGGCAGGCAAAGCATCCCTGGCTGGGTGTCCAGCCACACCCCCTAATGTCATTTATCCCACAGATGGCTGGATGGAAAATCATCTGCTCACCCCACAATTTAGTTGCTCACTCCAGATTTATATACTTCCTTTCTTCTGTGGAACTCAGGTCACAAGGATCCCAGAAGGTCTTCCTTCTCTAGTGCAACTTTTGATGGCAAAGACATTGAGGCAATTCGTCCCAGAATTCTCCCAAACACATCTGTGCATGACAGGGAGGCAATTCTCCTCCAGGGTGGGAAGAGTACAGCAGCTGCAGACCCTCAGGGAGGCTTTACAGGACTCCAGATGAGGTGAATTATGTCTCCTTCATAGGCACAATAATGGCCCCAGAAAACTTTGCTTTCAGTTCTGTGATCTTTTGTGTCTCTGAGGGAGCTTTTGCATAGTTCTGCCATATAAAGCATTGACTCAACCATGAGTCAGAAGAAAAGAGGTGTAAACCTCAAACTGGGATTTCTAGGTTCAGTATCTGCACCTGGATGACTGCTGAAAAGTTATAACTGAACTGAGTGGTGTGTGAACAGTTTACACTCTTATTTATTTAATTATTAAATATTTCTAATCCACCCTATATCAAATGATATCAGGGTGGGATGCAATCAATAAAAACAATTTGACATAAAATCATACATCTGTAGCAAGAACTCCTCACAATCCAGTTAATGCATGGGAATTTGGGGGCATAGCTAGCCTTAGGATCTCTATAGCCTACGATGTGGCTTCCTGCTGCTCTCCTTCCTTTCTCCCTTCTCTCTCTCTCTCTCTCTCTGCCTTCCTCCATAGCTGGGAGCACATGCTTGCTGTATCTCCTGCTGGTGTCCTATAACTCCTTTTTGAAACCCTACACTGTGCCTGCATCTTATGTGAAAGAATACTCATGAGTAAGCTGTTTTCTTTCTTCACTAAAAGAAAGGTGTGGACTATTTTTTTTTTATTTGTAACATTTATGTACTGCTGAATATAATAGAATCTCTTAGCAGTTCACAACATTAAAACACAGCATTAAAACACAACATAAAAACTACAATAAAGGAACAGTAAAATGGAGTGGCATAATTAGTTTACTTACAGCCCAAGAAAAGCCTGGGTGAACAAATTTGTCTTCAGGAGGTGTTTTAAAGATGCCACATGTTCTGCCTCCCAAGCCACATGAGGGAGGGTTTTCCAAATGGTAGGTGCCACTACAGAGAAGGCCCACCACCTGGCTACTTCTTCTTGACATTACATTTGTTTTGGAATGACCAGCAAGACCAGCTCTGATGATCTTAAAGGTCGCCTGGGTATGTATTTTTTGTGAGTGTGCATGTGGGGCTGGTAAACACTCATTCTGCGTTGCCTTTTTGTTTTTACTCTGTTAATTGCCTTTCTAACAAGAGGCAGCAATATAATATAAAGCCATCAATTGGCATATCTAGCCCACTATGGTCTACCCTGACTGCTCACTAGTGGTGTGGTGGAACCAGGGCTTGGAGGGATGAAGCACTGGCAGTTTTTTATTAGCAGGGATGCTAACGTCATCTGTCACCCAACTCAGTCTTCCCTACTCCTTCTGAGCATAACTGCAATCCTCACAATACCTGGGGGTGGGGGAATGAATTTTCTCAGCAACAATGTATTGTTCCCTGTTGTAATGCAAAATACTTTGGGGTGGTCTTGAATGGGTTATTAAGACCCATTAGCTTTACAAAATACCTGCTCCTGGTGGAGATGAAAACTGCTAGAACTGATATGTTGATATGGATCAACACAGCTGCCTGAATGTTTGGATTCTCCTTGTGGGCGTGGCTATAAGGAGTGTCATGATGAGTGCCTGCACTTCAATATTCACCACTATTGCCAATAGCTCTCATAAGAAAAGAAGAGCCATGCTGGATGAGACCAAGGGTCAATTGAGTCCAGCACTCTATTCACACAGTGGCCAACCAGCTGTCTATCAGGAACTCACAGGCAGGACATGGGTGCAAAAGCACCCTCTCACCCATGCTCCCCAGCAACTGGTGCACATAGGCTCACTGCCTTTGATACTGGAAGCAGCACATAGCCATCAGAACTAGTAGCCATTGATGGCTTTCCCCTCCAAGGATTTATTCAACCTACTTTCAAAGCCATCCAAACTGGTGGTCATTACTGCATCTTGTGGTAGTGAATTCCATAAACTATGTGTGTGTAGAAGTACTTCCCATTATCTGTGCTGAATCTCCCACCAATCAGCTTCATGGGATGACTCCCTCTTATGAGAGATGGAGAAAAATGTCACCTTAACCACATCATTAATGATTTTGTTCACCTCCTTTTTTCCAAGCTAAATAATCCCAACAATCTCAAAGGGGAGATACTCTAAGCCCCTTATCATTTTAGTTGCCCTTTTCTGTACTTTTCCCAGCTCTACAATATATTTTTTAGCTGTTGTGGCCAGAACTGTACACAGTATTCTAAGTGTTGTGGCACCATATTTTCTATAAAGGCAGTATGATAAGGGGCTAGTAGATTTATTCTCAGTTCCTTTTCTAATAATGCCTAACATGGAGTTTGCCTTCTTTACAGCGGCCACACACTGGGTTGATCTTTTCATGGAGCTGTCCACCACAAAATCCCTAGCTCTCTTTCTTTGTTGGTAACCGCCAGCTCAGATCCCATCAGGTTATACTTAAAGTTGGGATTTTTCCCCTCAACGTGCATCACTTTAGACTTGCTTACATTGAACTGCATCTGTCATTTGGATGCCCACTCTCCCAGCTTGGAGAGATCCTTTTGGAGGTCCTCACAATCTCTCTTTTTAAAACCACCTTACATAATTTGGTGTTATTGGCAAACATGGGCACTTCACTGCTCACTCCTAATTCACCATTATACCACTATTGCCAACATCTCCCCACGGTTTAGAAGGGGAGATTCTCCCAGCCTTATCTGGAGTTTGAATCTGGGACTCTTTTCTATGTGCAAAGCATGTGTGTCACCACTGAGCTACAGCCCCTTGGCTCTAGGTTTTATACACATTGTGCAATGGAGTACATATAACAAGTATTGTCCATGGCCCCCTCCACAAGAATGCGCCTTTGCGCCTGGTTCCGCGATTATGCGCATTATCGCGGAGGCGCATTTACTCACAATCCCTCTGCACGGGAGGCGGCGGGAAGCGGCGAAGCGCATTAAAAGATGCCCAAAAAGCGCTTTCCAGGTAGTTAATGCGCATAATCGCTTGTTCACACAGCGAAAATGCGCTTTAACGGCCGGAGCAAAATAAAAGTCGCTATTTAACGCGCGTTCGAAAATGCGCATTATCGGGGAGATAACGCGCCTGTACGCCCGTTTTGCGCTCCGCTCGTGTGTAGGTAAAATTTATAATGAGCCTTCAAGGCTCATTAAACGCCCCGTGTGGAGGAGGCCCATTTCTCAAGCTATTGCCAGATGTACAGATTTTGTTCTACCAGAGTTTTCTGGTACTACTGTTCGAAATATTAAAAGGCATCATCTGGAATCTCAATGTTAAAACAACAACAATGCAAGAGTCTTGCAGAGGGATATAAAGATCATAGTTGCAATCCTGTGCATACTTTCCTAGGAGTAAGTTCCACTGAACACAGTGGAACTGAGTAAACATGCATAGGATTATCTTACACATTATAAATGTCAACGGCATAATCATTTTTAGTAAACAAGGCACAGATATGATGAAAACAAAGAACTCTGACTTGATTTCAAGTCTGAATTAGGAATTGCTCAGTGTATCCTGCTTCAGATTCTAATGTCTTAAATTCTAAATGTCAAATGCCTGATTTTAAGGGCCGATCTACACAGTCCTTTGGAACGTTTTAAAAAGTATTTTAAAACGTTCCAAATAGGTGCGTTCTAAAACGTCTTAGGCCACATTACTGAGTACTCACATTACAGGAGAACAGTCTTCAGTCTTTAAAACAGTGTGTGCGGTCACACGCTGTTCTGCCCTGTCTCTTTCTCTTTCGTTTTTTCAGTGAGTTTAGGGCAAGGCATTGTGGGGGTTGTAGTTCAGTCACCACTTCCTCCTTTGTTCCTCTATCATACCCTAGTGAGTATAGGGCTAGGCATTGTGGGTGTTGTAGTTCACTCACCCACTTCCTCTTTCTTCCCCACCAATCAACTGCTAAGCATTTGGGCGCTGGTCAAGGAAGCACTGCCCCCAGGAATCACAAACGGTAAGGAAGGACACATTATTTTACTTAAAACGATTTATTAAAAGTGAAACCGTTGTATATAACTGAAGGGAGTTTAAAAAAACCTCAGATATACAACGTTATAGGGAGTGCGTCATGTGGCCCAAAGAGTTTTCATAACCCTTATAAAACGTCAAAAACCTCGTATGTAGATCGGCCCTCAATCTCCACTGTCATGTACAATTATAAATAGATTTATCCTTTCTTTTTTATGCTTTTGCTCTATGAAACATTTCTCAGTAATGCATTATAATCTATGTTAAAAGGGTTTGCAGCAATATATAAAAGATATATAAAAGATAACATAACGATCATCTCTACATTAAGGGGAAATAACATTGCTTACCCAAGGCTTTGTGCTTCCGTTTGCGTGATTGTTATGGATTGCATTACATGGGCAGAGAAGGGTGACAACATGATTTAGTGAATACTTCCTCTCCGTTCACTTCCATTGAGACAGTGCCATCTAGTGGTGGAATATCCCACTTTCCCCCAGATATTACCACATTAAAAGTGGTTCTTTTAACAGTGGGATTTCCAGGGTATAATGTGGGAGATATCCTGACTACATCATGTAATAGACCTGCAAACTTCTATGAGTGGCCAATCATGAGCATGCAATAAATTGCTCGTTTAGAGGAATCCTGAGCATGCTCAGTGACTATAAAACATTGCCTGTTTGAAGTGGGGGCAGGAATGGAATGGAACATCATTGAGAAGGCTATGGCTGACTGACTGGAACAGTGAACTCGAGCACTCCACACTGTAACATTTTGTTGTAGTAGTTACACAGACAGCTTATTACTTCATTTTTATCACATCAAGTTAAATGAGGGGTAACAGTTGATATCAAGGTTACATCTCTCTTTCATAAAATTAATAGAGGGAGATCATGCATCTTGAAAGGTATCTGAATATTTTCTCCTGTCCCACAACTGAATGCATTTTGTCATTTTTGCTATTACCCCTATGTTCCAAGTTTTAGCTAAAAGTATTTCTACTTACAATGTAACACTTACATATCAATTAGCAGAGACTGTCATATATGCATATTTGCCAGAGACTGCAATGGACATCTTGTAGTGTTTAATGCGGCAAGATGTTTTGGCATGAAAGTATTTCAAAGAATACCATCTGAATTCAAGTATTAGGGGAACCCAGAATGCACATGAGACCAATGCACATAAGAAGCACTTAGGACCAAATCAGATTTGATGACAGGACACCTATGACCAGAAACTCTGCAGAATGTTCTTTAGTGGCTGAAGGGGGGCACAGTGTTGCGGGAGGGGAGTTAACCCTTTCTCCCATGCTGTCTTACTGTAGGGTGACCAGATAAAATCCAGGTCAGGGCTCATGTAACTTTAACAGTTGAGGAGAAAAGGGAATTTCAGCCAGTGTCATTTGTATGCAATTAGTTCCTGGTGATATTCCCTCTTCATCACAGTTAAAATTGCAGGGGCCCTGCCTTCTTTTGTATATGGTCACTCTAGTATAGTGCCTGCACCTTTAACTGTTGTGATGAAGAGGGAATTTCACCAGGAACTAATTGCATACAAATGACTCTGGCTGAAATTCCCTTTTCTCTACAACTGCTAAAATTACATGAGCCATGACCTGGATTTTATCTGGTCACCCTATCTTACTGATTTAACACCCCCAAGTAAAGCTGCTATTTCCCTAATGAGGAGTTGATTGGATGTTTTCCACCATGAGGGAAGTAACAGTTTCTGAGGAGATTTCAGCCTGTGAAACATTGGAGGGAAGGGCTAAATCTTCCTCCTCTAGCATCTGTTCCAATCTAGTATTGCAGTTCCAGTTGAGCCCCTGCTTTTAACTTTAAATAAATATGTTCTGCTCCCCTGCTGACTGTCGTCTAGTACTTGCACCCTTTTCTTTTGCACTGAACATGAAAGCACTACTAGTAATTTTGAAAGAACCTGTAGGTTTATCAAGGCCAACATACACAAATCTGGATCTGGCAGCTACGAGCATAATCACACGAGGGAAAATTATGTTTGCTTACTATCGCTTCTCTGCCTTAGCGTTTGTCCCTCATTACTTCTTTTGAAAGAGGAAGTAAACAATGTGCACATGGCCCATTCAGTGGGCCATTTTGGTTGTGCTGCTTCTACTGCACACAGCAGGAGATAATGGCATCTTCCATCTTTAAAAATAAGTTGGCCTTACTGGGTGTTTTTTGTCACGTGAAGAAGGCTAGAAGGGGTGGGAGGCGCGCAAGAGGCAGATGATGTCGAGAGAGGGACCCTCAAAAATCTGTAAGTGCCCAGTAACAAGCGTGTAATTGAACACTTGTCTGATGGAGCTCTACGTCTCTTTTTCTTTATTTTCATTTTTACTCTCAAGTAGGTGCAGGGGACCTCATTCAGAGCAGGACCCTCAAAGGTGGAGGATAGGGGAGGCTTTAAAGATCTGTGTCAGGGGCCCTGTGCCTACTTAAGAGTAAAAAATCAATAAAAGCCATAGCTGCAAGACACAAATGTATTTATTTATTTATTTCATTTGTATACTGTCCCATAGCCGAAGCTCTCTAATTTAATATCTGTTTTGGCCCACAGTACCTCTGATTTTGACTTGTTACTTGCACATTCTGGTAGTGTACAACTGCAGTGATCCCTAGACTAAAACCAATCAGAAAATTCAACATAGTGGCTATTTTTCTTGTGCCTCTCTTTATTCTCTGTGTTATTTATTCCAAAACTGAAGGAGCCTCAGATCATCATGGGTATTCTTGTCGGCTACAAATCTTGAAATACAGAAAGCTGGGCTAGGACATTGGTGTGTAGTTTTTGCATTTTTAGCAAACAGTGTTAGCAAATGGATAGAAACAAAGAGTATGATTTCCCGAACACTATGCCGTGCAGAACGTGTTTTAGCATGTTACAGTATAGCATAGAGCAATATTTGTTGAATAGTAACCATGCAGCAAAATACATCACAGTACATCAGTTGCTTTTTTCCATAGTCTTGTATGTGACATTAAATAGATTTTGACTGACAATCAGACAGCCATTTTATACTGTTGTAAAATGAAGCAATCAGGAGGAGACTATTACATCAGAATACATTTCCCACACTGGCCAAAAAAATCTGGCTAGTCATAATGGCATTTCTTGGAAGCAATGAAAACACTGCCATCTACTGTCAAAGCCGTATTAAAGCTCTAAAAATATATGCTGTTGCTGCTGTGTATTATTAATTTGTTGTGATGTTGTGTTTACTTGTTATTTCATTGTTTTTATTATATTTATTGTAACGCTAGAGGCCAAAATTTGGGTAGGAGAGTGAAATAAAACAGCTTTTAATGAATACATAACAAAACTCTCAGGGTTCCTCCTACCATGCAATGGGGTGAAACAACTTTCTTCAGGGGCACCTTGGGAGGGAAAGGGGGCAGGTAGATGAAAGCAGGAATTGATTTCTGAATGATGCAGCAAGAGAGGGTGCAGAATAAAGGGGAGGAGCAAAAGGAAGAAATCACAGGATACCACATGGTAGGCTATGGAGATCCTAAGGCCCAGGCCCTATGAATGCCTAGAGTGCGGAAAAAACTTAGCTCACAGCACAAATCTTAAGTGACATCAAAGTGGGTTTTTTAAACTGACCCCTGGATAGTTTAAATTATATGTAGTTTGTTTTTATGCTTTTATGGTTTTAAATGTTGCATATTGGTTTTTAAATGTTCCATGTTTTTAATTTGTGTAAACCACACAGAGAGCTTCAGCTATGGGGTGGTATATAAAGGTAAATAATAATAATAATAATAATAATAACAATAATAATAATAATAATAATGCTAGCTGTGTTAAAAAATCCTCTGAACTAACTAACTGCAACATTCCAATGACTTGCAGATGAGATTGTAATATTCCCAACTCTTCAGGTAGGAAACAATCTTGGTGACCCAAGACAAGTTGTACCAAAAACTCTGCTTTAACAAAATATAACCTGCAGTGAAGCTAGATGCAAACACAGGACTGGCATATCCAGGTAGTACAGGAAAAACTCCTGCCTGCAACCTGGAGAGCCATTGCCCATCAGTGTTGGCAATACTGGGCTACATAGACCAATGGTTTGACTCTATGGGCCTGTTCAAACAACATGCTAAGCCATGGTTAGGCTGCTAACCCTTTTGTAGCAAATGGTTAGCGAGCATGTTTAAACTGTGGTTATGTAGCCACCCTGGTTAGGAATGGTTCACATGTCATATTAAGTCATAATGTTTAGCTCAACGTGCTTAACCACCATGGCTTAGTGTGTCATCTGAACAGGGTCTATATAAGGCATCTTCTTATGTTCCTATGAATCCAAGCTGCCATGTCTGCATTGCAAAGCTATGGGGAGGGGACATGTACAATTCGTGGAAGCAACAGTTGGCATTTCTTAACCCCCCTCCTTCAAATCACTTTTCTTCCAGCTGAGTGTCCCAAAGATGTTTGTAATGCCAAGTGGAGGAAACGCAACCTGTTAAAAAAAATACAGAGTAAAAGAGGGGTAAGCGGGAAGTATTAAATGCCCCCTCTTTCCTGCAAATCACACACACACACACCATGCCATCTTGCATGGAGAAGCAGCTTCCCAGGTTCCACTCCCTATGTTTACCATCTGGTTTGTCAGGATCAGGCCCATTCTCCCCAGTGTGTGGGGCGGAGCCTCGGTCAGACTTGCAGACTGAAGAAGAATGAGATGTACACTGGTCGAGACAGGAAGTTGGGGAGGAGACTCTCCAAGACTCTCCAGGAGTTAAGGAGGAATCTTCCCAGGGGCTTATCAGACAGGACACCCAGGCTCAGAGATCACTCTCTCCTCCCTGGAAACTCCATCTTTGTTGTAGGGGGAGGGAACACCGAAGTTGACAGATCCCAGAGTCCCTACAGGATTAAGCTGGTGGAATTGAAAGGAGGTGGGAGGCAGTCCACTAGGTTGGCCAATTGTCAGAGACTTCACCTTGAAGACCCTCCTTGAAGGAAGGATTTAGTAAGAGCCTATTGGGCACTGCGGGGAAATTATCCATGGAGTTGATAGGCAACTGCCTTGCTTTGTTAGGCTAATTAAGCTTAGAGGATCGCTCCTAGCTGTCACATTCCCTTCAGGTGTGAAGAGATGTCTATTTAGTGAATAAAGCTTTGTGGATTGCACAGCAGACCTCTTTATTGTCTCACATGGCTGGAGGGCTTGGAATCATGACATGGTTTCACCAGTCAGCTTTCACTTTGAATCTTAATTTTAAAACAGGAATGAGGATCATGTGGCCTGCCACAAGTTGTTGGACTGCAACTCCCTTATCCTTCATCATTGGCTATGCTGGATAGAGCAGATGGGAGTTGCAGTCCTACAACATGTGGAAGGCTACACATTCCCCACCCTTTGTTTCACTTCCAAATAAATAAATTAAAGTCCAGGAGTACAACTTTACATTGGGTCACATCTCTTCTCTACAATCAATGCGAGCACTTCTGAACCTCATCACCAAATATCTGTACACCCACGTTCATTGCCTCTCCAGTTCACCCAAGGCACTATGGGACTGCCTATTTAATTTACTATCTGGAATGCATTTACAGACTCTCAGTCCGGGTTTTGCAGTGCTCTGTCTTTCAGAGGTGCAATGCTGTAGAAGAGATGCCCTTTTCTCCGAGCTTTTCCACTTTCTGCTTATAGATTTCCCACTTCAGCAAAACATGCTTTAAGCATTCATTTATTCTGTTAGGGGAATTTAGATCTCCAGACAAATTGCAAACTGTAGGCCAAATTCACGAATGAATAGGTTTGGATGTTGCTCCCAGGTGAAAAGAAAAATGGTTTCTTACATACGGTTTTCCACTCTTGTAAATCAAACCTTTTATCGTGCAGGAGCATCAGTCATCTGGTGACTTTTATGCTTATCTACCTTCTATCAGCCCTGCTTTCCCCATGCTGTACTCAGCATAGTTACTTTTGTTCTGAAAAGGCTTCTATCCTTTTAAGAGCTGTGTGGCAGGCAGAAAATCAACTGGAGCAACATTTTTCCGGGAAACTCTAGGATCTGCTCATACTCAAATTAAGATCTGTGGGGAAATAGCAATGCGATTTCTGCTCCTCAGAAGATTCTTATTCTTTTTTAAGAGTACCAAGAAAAGGTGCAGCTTCTTGTACAATGCAGCACAATCCTCAGCATTTTTCTTTAGCAAGGCTGAAACCTTGGAGTAAGTTCCATTCAACTCAGTGGATTTACTTTGCATTAAACACAGGCAGGATGGCACCGCATATATATGTTTCGATTTGTAGCTGTACAGCCCAGTCTGATGCATTTTTACTTAGAAGCAGCAGAACCTTTTAAAGACTCTGAGCTAGATGTTCATTTGATGATCCCTCTCCTTCTCTTCTCAGTTGAAGCGTATGGTTTCCATAACAGATCCTGCCATTATGATTTTATTCTGTTTTAAACTTATGGTTTTTAATATTATATTTTACTGTGTCATTGTATTTTGTGGTTTTAAGTTTTGTTTTGAGATCCGCCCAGGGAGCTTTGGCTAATGCATGATAATAAATAAGGCACAATGAGACAATGCCTACCTCAGATAGCTGAATTTGGCTGTTACAAAAGAGCAGAGAACTGTTAGTTATAGTTATTATTTCATTTATTATTATTGCAGGGTTATCATGAGGGACAGAGAGAAGTGCTTGTGGGATTTTCTGCCTCAGATGTCAAAATAGCTGGGCTACTTATGCAAGTTGATGTGGGACAGGGCAAGCATGAGCCTCCTTGAGTGCCATTTTTAGTAGAAAGGTGGGGTAAAAATCAAGTAAATAAATAAACAAAAATTCGTCCTCCACCATAGGCAGCAAACTGTCTTGGGCTGGCCCTGTGTTTGTCGGTGTTGATGTGACTCTTCTTCAGTCTTCCGCAACCTGGTGCCCTCCAGTTGTTTTAAGTATATAAGAACATAAGACGAGCCATGCTAGATCAAACCAAGGGTCCATCTAGTCCAGCACTCTGTTCACACAGTGGCCAACCAACTGTGGACCACCCTCACACCCATGTTCCCCAGCAGCTAGTATATACAGGCTTACTGCCTCTGATACCTTTCTCTTCCAGTAATTTATCCAACCCCCTTTTAAAGCCATCCGAACTGGTGGACACAACTCCCAACATTCTTGACCATTGGCTATTCTGACTGGGGCTGATGGAAGTTGAAGTACAAAACACCTGACGGGAACTAGGTTGGGGTAGGCTGCTCTGTTTAATGTAAAGCCCAGGGGAATAACCCTCATTGCCCACACTCGAGAAAAGAAAAAGAAAAAGAAAGTCCTGCTTGGAACTTGGAAGGAATAGCATGAGTTCAGTGGGATTTATTTCCCCTGGTACATAAGATTGTGGAGCGGTTTAATGGTTGTTGATGTTGCTGTATATTTATGTCATTTTACTGTGTTTTCTGTGTGTATATGTGTACCTGTGTGCCACCCTGGGAGCTTATGCTGAAGAGCAGTTTATACATATCCTAAATTAAAAAAATGTTGTAGCCCTAAAAGGTCCTGAAGCAGGGCTCCTGCAGCTTTAAATATTGTGATGAAGAGGGAATTTCACCAGGTGCTGCATACATACAAATGACACCTATTGAAATTCCCTTTTCAATTCCACTATTAAAGATACAGGAGCCCTGTCCTCCTTTTCATAGGGTCAACCTAGACCTGGCACCCTCCCCCTCCCCCACTTTTTAAGGGACTGGTCATATTTAATGACAAGCCCCTGGGAAACAGAATTGCCCAAACGTTTGATTATGGCCCTGTAGTTGTTCCTTTAGCAGCAATTTTCTATGCCATAAAAAGCTGAGTAACTTGGACCAGGAGTATTTTATATGAATTTGAATTTTGTATCGTAAGGTATAAGACTATACACATTTGTAGTTACCCCGACTCTAATTTTATGTCATTTATTTATTATGTGAGTTTGGTTATATTTGGAAATGTAAAAGTGAAATAAAAATTGTGATTTATGTTTTTTAAAAGTTAGGCACAGAAACAGGCAAGCTAATTCCCTCCTTCCTTCCAGCTGGTAAGCCCGCTTGGGAACTACTTTGTATGTGTGTGCGTGTGCGTGTCGGACAGTTTCTACATTTCCCTCAAACTACAATTCCCAGAATTCCTGGGAGAAGGTCAGCCATGACATTAAATTCGGATTATAGACAGTTGTTGCAGATTCGCAGTCTAGATATTTATATTAGGGCGCAATCCTTCGCATATCTAGAGAGAGAAAAGTCTTCTAACTCCAAACATTCCTCAGTCAGCAAGCAGGGCTTTTTTTCCTGTCCAAACCTGTATAGGATTGCGCCCTCACGGAGTAAACAGAGGGCCTCAACCCGACCGGCTGCAGCGCCCCCTGGCGCCCAGAGGCGGTTGAGGAGACCCCCAGAAGCTTCTCGTGGGAGGGAAGTATCACCTCGAAACAAGCGGCGGCTGACGGCAGTCGTTCACGTGACGTGGCGTGACGTGGGCTGGAGCAGCAACAGCTGAAGCTGAAGCAGCAGCAGCAATAATCATAAGAGGAGGGTCTTTTCTCCGCGTGCTCTTGAGCAGGTGTTTTTTTCTTTTCTTTTGGAAGAGCCCGGAGAAGGTCTTTGCCTCTCGGGTCCCTTGAGTGAAGGGGAAAACGAGGGCGGGGTACAGCAGCAGGAGCAGGAGCAGGAGGAGGAGGAGGAGAGGAAGAAGAAGAAGGAAAGAGTAAGGAAATGTCAAATTCCCGGTGTTGAACATGAATTTCTGAACAGAACGGTGCTAGGGTGCGCTTTCTGCCTGATCTCTTCCCTCCCCAGCCTCACCTTCTTGATTCCTTAAGCGTGGTAGCCGGTTGCTGCTGAAAATGCACTCTGTGTATGTTTAGAGGCCCTACTTCTAAAAGGCGAGCCCTGGTGTAAAAATACAAAAATAAATTCAGGGATTGAGCTGTGGTAAATCAAGGGTCGGATTAAGTCCTGGGGGTGTTTCTTGTCGTGTGTGTTCGTAGAGAGAGGAGTTTTTGAATGAATATAGCAGCCTATCGCCTGACTAGTGGTGTTGACAGTCAACGTTTACTCTTAATAGCACCTTTTTGGTGTTGGGGCTAAGTTTTTCTGTGCCTTATTGATGCGTTACTGGTATTTTGCAGTCTGATTCTGTGACTGTTCAGTAAGAATGAAGCTGTTCAGTGGTATTTAATTCTAAACAAACATGCATAGGGTTAGGTTGTTCTGTCTGTTTACTCAGAAGTAAGTTCCACAGGATTTACTTTTACAGCCTTCCCCATATGATTAGGTCTTCAACTCCCATTAGTTGCAGGTAGCATGGCTGATGGTCAGGAGCACAGGCATTTGTAGCCCCAAACATTTGAAGGGCACCAGGTTGGGGAATACTACTTTTAATAAAATGTGCAGGGGATTTCAGCCATAGTTTGGGAGTGTGGGTGAGGGGGAGTTAAAGTAAACACCTCCATGGGTACTTTGTTGCTGTCGCTTTCCAAATCGTACAAGATAGTTGGTTGCCTTGCTATGGGATATATTGTCTATAGTAGATTTGGAAAGGAGGGGGGCTGAGTATTTATTTATTATCTTTATATCCTGCCTTTCTTCCATCATACAAGTTAAGATAGCATATGGGGTTCCCAGGTGACCTGTATGCGAGCACAGAACAGACCCAGGCTAACTTAGGAACATAGGAAGCTGCCTTATACTGAGTCAGACTATTCACCTAGTCCAGTATTGCCATCACTGGCATTGGTTCTCCAGGATTTCAGGCAGAATTCTTTCCTAACCCTACGTGGAACCTGGGACCTTCTGCATACAAAGCATGTGTTCTACCTCTGAGCTACAACCTCTCCCTAGTGTCAGCAAGGTAGCTGTATCACCTGCCTTCATATCATGCCCTTTGATAGTATTCCAGAATGCTTGCTACCTGTCTGAATGATTCTGCCCCACCGGAGTTAAGACTGAACTTTAAAGACCTGACAGTTAAAGCTGGCTTCCAGCCAACAAAAGCTTATGACCAGGATACTTCCTCTCTCATGTGCCCTGCTGATGTTTGCTGTTTAGTGGTCCGATCTATTGTATGTTGATTGCTGTTTAGAGCAAAATCCAAAGAGCACTTTGACCTGAAATATCATGAGTTTACAATTGTGTTTGTGGCAGAATTCTCGCACTTCAAAGCCATCCTGCCCCCACCCCCGAACCCTCCTGATGGTCAGTTTTTTCAAAGCTGTCACTTTCCATGTTTTTATAGTTAACAGTTTTTTTAAACTGCCGCCTTTATTTATTTCTAACAGAGGGTCTTTACCTGTCCCCAAAGTACTTTAAGCCTAGGATTTAGCTACTCTAAAAATCCAAAGCACAATAGGAAGTCCTTGGTGGGACTAACTTTTCCCTAAACTTGTTTAGAAACATGCTGTGCATTTGATAGCACAGAGTGTGTGGCTGCTGTAACAAAGCAAATTCCTTGTTGGCCATGATTTAAAAAGGAATTGAAAATAGAAGACTACAAATCTATTGTGCAGTGACACTTGAAATACTGTGTACAGTTTTGGGCACCACAGCTCAAAAAGGATATCGTAGAGCTGGAAAAGGTGGCAACAACTCTCCCATTAAGAAAGATTACTACATTTCAGGTAGTTTAGCTTAGAAAAAAGACACGTAATGGCAGATATGATAGAGGTGTATAAGATTATGCATGATGTGCTGAAAGTGGATAGGGAGGAGGAGGAGGGACTGTTGCACTTGTGTCTTGCTTGTGGGTTAACCACTGTGCAAACACATTGCTGGACTAGAAAGGTGTTTGGCCTAATCCAGCATGGCTGCTCTTGCATTCTTACGCATCTCAAGTTGCATGTGTCCTTTATATTTGCATTAAGCTAACATATGGAAGTACTGGTGGCAGGTATTTCTGTCTTATGGTCAATGTAAGGGCCAGTTTACAAATCAGCAACATGGTAGGATATTTGAGTGTGTGTCGACTTTACCACTGCAGGCTATAGCTGGGAGGCGCATGTTTGAGTGCTCCGTCACCCATCCATCCCCAACAAACCTCCCTGTGCATAGAAAAGTAGTTTATTAGAGAAAGTTCCCACTTGCAGCCTGAAGTTTACCATCAAGGAAAGCTTTGCTACTTGATGTTCTTGATCATTTAAACCTACTATAAATTTGCAGGTGGTGGGAAACTTAGGCTTTACATCAGCAGATCAGTGCACTGAGCAGATAAGAAAATATCTGGGAGTATTAAAAGCTTTTCAAGGCTTTTCCACCATTAAGGAGCAACTCATACTCTAATGGAGGGAGCAGTCCTATGGCACCTAGACGGCATCTGGGGAAAATAGGATATTTTGGATTCCTGGATCCGAGGCCAGAGACAGCAGTCTGACCTTGCAACTGGTGTGCAAACGCAAGCTCATTGAAGGAGAGGAGGAGACTGGGGATGAGGGGACACAAACTATCTCCAGTCGTCCCCAGACTCCTTTCCTATCTACCACCCATCTAACTAAAATGCAGAGGTGGAGGCACAATGTGCTTCTTGCTCTGCATTGGATATTTGTAAGTCTCCGAGCTACAAGGCAGATCAAATAGGATTGTGCCCTAAATTACTTGTTTGGGATTAAGTACCTCTGACTTGCATCAGGTTAGAACCCTCATAAATTGGTAGGTTTTTTTTTTGGTTGTGCATTACCAATTAACCTTTAAATTTACAACATATGAAGCCAGTATTATAACTCCGTAGATTGAGGTAACATCCCATTGAAGACAAGAAAACCTGTTTTTTCCCCAGTAAATTAGGATCACTAGATATCCCTGAGACTTAATTCAAGACTTCAGAGCCCAGTTGTACCCAACATTGTAGCTTCATTCTCTCTCTCTCTCTGTGCCATCCATATGTAATAGGTATTCTCTAACAGAAGTGTTCTCTTCTGCCTTACGTCTCCAGTTATTAATGCTGTGTTCCAGTTTGCAGTAATGGATCAAGAACAGAATTCAGCTATGCAAGAGGATGTGAATGTGAAGGCAATCGAAGAAGAGTATAAGAAGGCGTTTGTGTTTATTAATAAAGCCCTGAATACAGATGAGGTGGGGCATAAGGAAGAAGCCAGGAATTATTACAAGAAGGGTCTCAACCACTTGCTCAAGGGAGTAAACATTCCATCCCATGGTTCTGAATGCACGGGCACCCGGTGGGAGTCTGCTAGGCAGATGCAGCAAAAAATGAAAGAGACTCTACAAAATGTCAAAGCCCGTTTGAGCATTCTGGATGAAAATGCACAGCCTAATCCTGTTGCGGTGTGTCCCCCTAGAGAAATGCCCAGGTTATATCCATCGATTCCACCCAAAGAAAAGCCACAGAGGCCTCCTGTACCAAATTCACTGATGTCACCATCTCAATCGCTTGAAGCTGGTGCATCTACAAGCCAAGGGCCGATGGCTGTGATGAGTCCTTCATCTTCACTGCCCATTGAAGCACCCCCTGCTTATACCCCTGAGGCCACTGATGGGCACTATACCGTGTCATACGGGACAGACTCTGGAGAGTTCTCATCTGTTGGAGACGATTTCTACACCAAGTGCACGCAGCCACCTCCTGTTCAGAGTCTTGGAGTAGATGCTGATGAACTAATCCTGATTCCTCATGGTGTGCAGATATTCTACGTGGCCCCTGATGGACAAGTCAGTGCTCCCTCATATCCTGGATACCTCCGCATTGTGAAGTTCTTGGACACTGATGCTGCAGCAGCCCAGAATCGCCCTCCTGCTTTCCTTCAGGTAAGGCCTAGAGTTCGAATTGTGCTACAGCCGCAGGTGGTCTTAAGCCATTTGGCGGGTTCTTTAAGTAGGTGCCAGTGACCTGGTTCACCACATAACACTAATCCATGGTTTATTTAACTCTTGGTATTTTGCCCACCAGAGTTTGTCTGGCTGACGATTGAATAAACTGTGGTTTATTTTCTCAAATCCCTGGGTTGTTTGTTTCCCTCCTCCTCTGCTCTTTTGCTCCCTTATCCCAAATGCCTTTTCAGCACTGTAGTACTGGCATTTAGATCAGCTGGGATTTTTGACCGCTCTTGTCCACCTCTGTATCCTGGTGAAACAACCCATGGTTCTGGGTTCATATGTAACAACAACCTATGATATAAATAATCCAGAATTCACAATCCAAGAACAAACCATAGTTTCTCTTTCTTGATTGTTTGCAGTTAGGGGTGGGTTAGTATTATTTGTAGCTGTGGGGATGCCAAAGCTCATCTGCTTCTGCTGTCTGGGATCAGTGATTTTTCAACCTATATTCCATGAAAGCTTATGGAAATTCCACAATGGGAATTTTTGTAATGCCAGACAATCTTCTGAAACCTTGCCTTCCATTGCCTTCTCCTGTACCACACAGCTATCAGAAGGTGTTGGGTGTGTTCTGAGATTCATGCAGGACTGAAATGAAGCTCAAAAGGTCTAGTCAGCAACCAGTTCAAACATGTGCAATCAGTGTGTGATCCATAGTAGGGGTTTCATGGCAGAATTAATTCTTGATTTGGTAGGTGTATTTTGGATTGCCATAAAAACATCATTGGCAAATCTTTTTTAAAAACTTCTATAGAGAAGCAGAGGTACTTTTCCAAAATGGTTATTCTTAATTTTTTTTTTTTTTGAAGTGCGGTCTCTTCGTGCAACAATCTAAAATGTGATAGCTCCTTGCAAACCTCTGAAAACTCTATGCAATCACCTGTGGGCACTTTTGCCATGTGTTGGGCTCAGCTTTCATTGTGCATTGGGAAATGTCGGAGAAGTGCTTTTCATGCTGGTGTGCTAAAAGCTGGGTCCATGGGCAACAGGGTATGACTTGATTTAAAGCAGTTCCTTGTATCCTCATAAGCACAAAATGTCTACAGGTGTTTCATTAGCTTTAGTAAAAGCCATTACAGTATGAAAAACTGCTCCTAGTAATTGGGCCTTCTACTGCAAAAGCTTCTCTTTAGAACCCCCCCCACACACACACACACACACACAAACACATTCACTTCTAAGGCTATTAGTATTAATGGCTTGGAACTAGAGATGTGAAGGCCTGGAAAATAAAACATGGTGGAAAAGCCAGATATTTTTGTGAACTGCCCAGAGAGCTTCGGCTATGGGGTGGTATAAAAATGTAATAAATGAAATTATAATATATAAACCATTTCCCTTCCCCACCAGTTTTTTTGGAAAATTTGGGGGAAAACAGGTTTGTTTCAATTTTGTTCCCTCGAGTTTTCCACGGTTCTCCCCTAACTATCCAAAAGCCTTCATATCTCTATATGAGACTTTAATTGTATAATTTATCACTTGAAGGTCTGTGTTCAGGGTTAGTATCCAGGTTGCAAGGAGTCTTAACCACAGCATGTTAAGGGCTTTTGAATCTACATTTTGCACCATGAAAGATATATTTTGTACAAGTCTGAAAATAGCAACACAGCAAAACACTGTGTAACAGTAGTTCAGTTTTTAACAGTTGGAATTTGTTTGTATGCACCTCTGCGTACTGTTTCTTTTATGCATGCTATTAAACTTGAAAACTCCTAAGTGTTAATGTATTATTCATTAAAAAGGGCAGTGTTGAGTTCAAAATGTCTTCTTGGCCTTCTCTCTTCCAGGTTTGTGACTGGCTGTATCCCCTTATGCACAACCAGTCCCCTGTCCTCTGCTGTAACACTGGAGTCTATATGTTCCCTGACATGATGTCTCAGGTGTCTGGATCATATGTGGGAGTAGTTCTATCTTCGGAACTTCCAGCTGCTGACAGAGAACTGTTTGAAGATCTGCTAAAACAGATGTCTGACCTTAGAGTGCAGGTAAGCACCAGCATTATGACATCCAGTAGAGTAATTTAAAACAAAACAATGTACACGTATCATTGAGTTACACTGGTGAGCCCTGAAATTGTCTGATTTGTGGAGCACAGTAAATGATTTTCATTATTACTGGTGAAAAGACTTTCATTAGGAAATGTAGAATATGGTTCATAGAAGCTGGAAAGCTGCTGGAAGATACTGACCAAAAGTAAGTTTCCAGTGTGGTGTTGATAAAAAACAATGATTTAAAATAAAACCTTTTTAAAAACATTAATAAAATACTAAATTTATCTTGTGGTGGTTTTAAAAAATAAATAAATAAATAGCATAGTTACAATTAAATCTCATCTCAATTGTTAAACCTACACTATGGCAGCAATTCTATTATCCCTAGGCGAGCTTCCCAGGAGCCATAGGACAGTTTAGATTCCCCCCTTTCAGGTTGGAGACAGCGCTCTGACCTCGGAAAGGGGTGTCGGAGATGTGACCCCTCTTTCCCCATTCCCTTGCAGCTGGTGCGGAGTGAACCAAGCCAGCTGCCCTCTGAGGTCGGAAAAGTGACGTTACTAGAGGAAAGGTGCATTTCTGTGGGCGGGGAATGGCGGAGACTGAAGAGGCCAGGATAAGAGTTATACTGAGCTGCCTCCAGTCTCCTTCCTTCCCCTTCTGAAGTACCTTCGCTAAATGGCACATTCACACACCTTGAGTCAATTACCAATCAAATATGAGCGTTCATTTCAGTTTTTCATCTCATGAAAAGAACTCTGTCCAGCCTAACTACCAGCTCTGGCTTCTTGGAAGTTCTGGGCTTATGGTTTTTGTTTCTCTGATTAGAGTCACATGTGCAAAGACACAGGCTGGGTAGGACTGTTATTCTATGTTTATATGTTGGTGGAACTGGGCCAAGAGGAGATAGTTAAGAAAGACAGTAGTTGGAGGCAGATAGAAAGGAACAGTGGGCTGAAAAGAAAAAGGGAAGCCCGTTATAGTATAGACGCAACTTCCTGTTCCTATATTTCCCCCAAACTTTGGCCACAGAAAAATTATCGTGGCCTTTAGGTGTCAGAGACACCGTACCTGGCAATATACACCCCTTGACATTATAAAATGCTGCAGTGAATAATAAATTAATATGTTTTAGTGACCTGAGTCACACTGTTGTTTAAGAAATATGCGAAGAGCTGTTAATCGCAAATGTGACTTTAATCAATTCTTTAATTTGGGGTTTTCTCTTGGTGATTTAAATCATGATTAAAATTGCCTTAATTTAAATGAACCAACCCTGGGTGAAGCTAGTATGATTCCCCACACCCCTCAGAGCTATTGTTCAGATATAGGGAAATACCGCTATAGCATGCAGTGTGACAGGAATATTGTGTCCAGTTCAGTTGCTCTCAGTGGAGCCGAGACAGAGCATAATCTAATTACTATGGATATTTAAAATGAAGTTCTCATTATAAGATCACAAAGAGGCAACTTAATCACAGTCTATTCTTGAAGTATGAGGAAAAGTTCTTTGAAGGAGATCACTCTAGCGAACAAGGTCACTGTTAAGGAGATGGGAAATCTAGCTGATAGAGGTTGCGAGGCAAACTTCCAATCCAGAAACAGATTCTAACAGTGAAATTGAAATGGATTACCAAAAGGAGTGAAAGCCTGTCATTTGTCTTAATGAATTAAATCACACTATTCTCTTTCTTAAAATATTGGTTTCAAATGGTCGGAGAACTAGCCATATGATGATGAGTAACCTGATCCTGCAATTACTTGTTCACATGTTCTACAAACACATGGAAATCTATATTAATGTATGAGTCCATCTGTATGCAGTTCAAAAGAAGATTAATTCCCTGCATTGTGTGATATTATTGCCTGTTACTGTGCTACAGTACAGGATGGATTCCTTGCTGAGCCTTCACATTTGTGAATCTGTTAATGTCCTTGATATGGTACCACAGGTTCCAGGATCCCATGGGGGAATAGGGTTACCGTCAGAACACTCAAGATCTTGCAAAGAGCTTTTTGAGGATCTGTTAAAACAGAGATCTGATCTCAGAGCCAAGGTAAATTTTTAGGACTATGACTTAAAAGTGGTGGCAAACTTTTATTAAGTTAACACATGTTAAATGTAAGAAATAGACATTTCCTTTGTTTTATGACGTGGGAAGTTTATTGTAAACTGTATACATGCCACCAACAATGGCTCTTGTGAAACTAACAATATTAAAGCTTTGAAAACATTGCATATATTTCTAAAAATACAAAAGATTCCGAGAGTTAATGCTTGGCAACCTACATTAGTATGCCAACTATTCAAAAATACATGTATCCTTTTACAAGGGATGGAATAGATGAGCTGAAGGATGCAAATTATGAGATGGCCCAAGGTGTAAGTAAAACTCAGTGCAGGCACACCTTCACTTCTTAATGAGAGCATAGAAACCAGGTCTGAACTGGAAACTAGTTCTGTCACTCAATTCTGTAATAAATACATATTTTATGAAGTGGCGGCACTATTATTGTTGACGAAGAATGACGGTCTCTGTTCATGTACATTCACAACACTGGCTTGGTTCAGATGTAACAGTCTTAATCTGCTTAACTCAGTTTATTGGACTGAGAATGAATTCTTATGCCTGTGCATTCCATTCTCTCCCCACTGTCTACCTGGCTTCGAGAAGATATAGTGCTTTGTTAAACCACAGTTTCCTGTCACGGTTCAAACTGGGAAATTTAAGTGCTGTTTACAAACAAAGAGAAAACATTTTAAGATTTTAAAATTTTTGAACAATTCTGTTTTGCAGGAATCATGAAAGAGTTCTAGAAGAAAGATGGCTATTTAGTTCTTTGCTTTTTTGCCCATGTTTTTTGAAGATTGTGACATTCTGGGTTGAAAGATCTTTAGTACTGTCAGAAATTCTGATTGATTGGTTCAATTTTTAATGTATATTGTCACAACCAAATCCAGCATAATGTTGCTTGTTTAGTTAAAGTTTAGAAATTGTTCAGAAAAGGGAATATTACAATTGATCGTGTGAGCTCTAGATAATAATTCAATATAGAACACCTTTAAAATGCTTTGGGGAATATATTTAGCAGCTGTACATCACTGGCATGACTTAACAAAAATTGATAGAGCTTTGGTCTGAGTTATCAAATACCTATTTCTGTTTAACATTGATTCACTTAAGCAGCTTATAGAGGATTAGTTAGAAATACACATCAGTTGTGTATATTTGGCTCCTGCTTTCACATGAGTACAGGCTATTTTTAACTGATAAGCCTATATGTTAGGCAGTGTACACAGAATAGGTAGTGATTTAGCAAATGACTCATATTTGCTTTTATTCACTACTCTGCAATAGTTACCATCCTGTTTTACCAAAGGGATGATCTATAATGTACTAGGTATTTCACATGTTCATGGGGAAAAAGTTGGGATGCAAGATCCATGAAGATTTGCATTCTACATCCTTATGCATCTGCTTGAGTGAGATTTTTTACCGTAGATTATATCATAATTGAACCTTACTGGTGTCAAAATATTATAGCTGTTCTGGAGCGGTGACTGTGCAGACTTATGATAATAGCTGTGTTCCACTCTCTTCTCCCTCTGTTCCCCCACCTCGCTCATAATAATGTAGCATATTGTTAAAACAAGTTTTGAATGCACTTATCAGCCCATCTTTATTGTTGCTACTTTTTAAACTGTGGATTGATATGTGGTTTCTAATCCAAAATGTTTGGCTTATAACAAACAGGGCTCTCTTTTCTAACAAAAGGGTCCATCACATGCTCAACGTTGTCCTCTTCGCGGCTGTGCCAGTGTGTAAAACCCCAAGAACAAAATTAATGAATGCACTTCTGTTTGTGAACTCGGAAAGGGAAAACATGTAGGAGTAAAATCCACCCTTCTCCTCCTCCTTCTCCCAGCCTTAAAACCCCCCTCCATCCTTCCAGTCCTGACTCTGTGAACAAAGAGATGCAATGTAAAGGCACTTAACAGTGCTGATTGAAAGAAACCTGGACTTCCCCTTAAATTGAAAAGGGGGGTAGACTTGAGCACCATTCCTTCTTGCTCTTAAATGTAAATAATTTGTGTACAACCTGCCTTTTTTATTATTAAAAAAGCCCCCAAGTTGGCTAATATAACAAGAAATATAAAATCATACTATATTTTTAAAACACTAAATAAGAATTAAGCAGCAGGATTAATCAAATAAAAAGGAATAGGGAAAATTAGCCCCCCAGAACAAGGCTGCCCAGGCTGACATCTAAGAGCCAGTAAGGCAGGGGCAAGATGAATATTCCTATCCATGTTAAATAACTTGGAATGATATTGACCAGGCATACGCCCTTTCACAACTTAGAGCTGTCCTGCAGCTGAACTAAGAAACGGTGAGGTTTTTTTTTGGTGGTTGTAAATATCATAATACAAATTCTCTGTGAAAAGATTATCGAATCTTTTAACTGTAGCAAAAGTATAATATACCAGTGGTCAAATTATTGGGGGCGGGGGGAGATTAGGGGCACTACATTAATTTCATAAGCCTGAGGCTCCCCCAATTGAAGCCAAATGTAGGAGCCTTCTAAAAACTGTAAATTGTGTACCACAAAATGGGAGACATACTAGTTGCAATGTCAATTTCTTTGTCCGGTAACTTGGTGGCTAATTTGACGATTCTTTGCTTTAGCTTTTGATCTTGTGATTATGTTTTCCTGGATATGTATTTCATCCTTTTAGCCTGCAGAGGCTTCAAGTGATGTCATCAACCTTGGTGAGACTATACCTATTCAACCTATGCCTGAAGAGAGAGAGAGAGAATTGCCTGACTGGAGTGAGAAAGTAGCCCATGGAATCTTAACAGGTACTCTCAGGATAGATCATATAAGATGCTTAATGTAGTTTATTTTCGTTATGGCAACGTGATAAAATTGTTTTCCATCCTAAAAGTATAAATAGTCACAAACCTGATTCCAGCCACTTATGCAATAGAACTCTTTTGAATTTGCATGTGGCATTATGTACTTGTGTGTGTGCATTAAATCATGTTCTCTGGTTAGAGATGTATAATTTCTGGAAATTTGAGCCCGTGGGGAAAAAAATGACCCCCCCTGGTTTTTTGGGGTTTTTTTTTGAGGGGGTGGTGGAAATAAGCAATATTTTTTTAGCGCTCTTTACAGAGCTAAAGTCACTTTATTCCTTCCCCAACCTGGTGCCCTCCATATATTTTGGACTTCAACTCCCATCAGCATCAGGCAGCATAGCCAAAAATTAGGAATGCTGGGCACTGCAGTCCAAAACATCTGGAGCGCACCAGGTTGGGGAGGGCTGCTTTAGGAACATAAAACAGCCTTTCCGTTCCTAAAGTTATTTTTTGTATAACTTAGTTTGCTCATAAAATTATCATTATATTTTTAAAATTTTAAAAGTAAATTTGGTAAATTTGTAACTATTGTCTGACTAGATTAGAGCTACATTAAATGACTGCTACAGCGTCAGAAACAGGATTCTATAGAACAAAACTCAGACTGTCAAGAATGCACATTTACTGTCAAGAACGCACTGTGTGACTATTCACGTGTTGGGAAATTGAACATAAATGTCTATCAGTAAAATATACTTTAGACCAATAATTTTAATACGGAATGAAATAACTAAATATGCTGGGAATCTTACAAAGAGGATTAACACCCCCCCCCCCCCTTGGTGGCTTCATTATTTCCAGTCATTTTACATCTATAGACTTACTATAAAAGTGTTTTTATGACATAGCTTTTAGAAATCATTTTGGGGGAGCAAGGCTGGGTAACTATATATAAATTGTCTTAAATTCTAAAAGAATATATCTCATAATCTGAAGCTGTAAAATTGTTCGGAAAACAACAAAAACAGTCCTGTTGTGGGAGCGGGGGGCGGGAATGGAAACACACACACACTGGCTGAATTCGGATGACACAATAAGCAACTGGGGGGAGGGAACAATCATCAGTTGTATTGACTATTGTGTTGTCCGAATGCTGCCATAGTCAACTCAGTGCTGATCCTAATCCTCACCACAGTTGATTATTTATTACCATGTTGTGTGGGGAGTACGTCCTAGATGAACAACTGTAAAGTTGATTATTACCCCACCATTGACTATCGTGTTGTCCAAATTCAGCCACTTTCTCCATCCCCCCCTTTTCCATTTTTTTCCAGGCCTTCACATCTCTAGCTCTCATATTATCTTATTAGCACTAGGATGACAAAAAACCAAATGGCTGAAAAAGCAGATTAATTACATAGTTGACCTGCAATGCAGCTCTAAAGCCCAAGGGTGCCATCTGTCAATGGAAATGTTTATCACTTGATTGTAATAGGATGTTAATGTTTGTTAATAGGGCTGTACTGTATTTTGACATTACCTGAACTATAAACTGTTTGTTGGGCTGCTTAAAAGTAAATTGAAAAGTTCTTGAATGGCTTGGCATTCTCTCTGGGAAAACATAGTTTGAACAATTTTCCTCTGGTTCCCTTTGGCTAGTTCTCATTAGCTGAAGATCTACATTGTTTTTTTGATCAGGCTTTGGAACAGGAGGGAGAGTACAAGAATGAGAATTATGATTTGTTTAGCTTATTAATACAGTTCTTTACTTGCTTAAACTTTGTATCCCAGCCTCCTTTTCAAAAACTTGAGAAAAATAGTGAAGTTTTAGAAAGATAAATGGGCTATTCACTCAACATGCTAACTCAGTGGTTGAGTGTGGATTATTTTGAAACATGAGTTTTTTGTTGAACCGTGGGTTAGCGTGTTATCTGAACACAGTACGTTTTCAACAGGGTGAGTTATCATATTGTCTGAACGCAACCAGAATGTCTTGTTAACCACACTGTACAACCCAGCAACAAACCATGGGTTCTCAAGGTGACTTGTTAACAACGCAGCATGGCTTATTTTCTTGAACAAGTTACCCTGGTTGTGTTCAAACAACATGTTAATCCATAGTTCAACGAACAACCCACGGTTCAAAACAACCCACACTCACCCACTGTGTATGGGTTAACGTGTTGGGTGAATAACCCCAAATAGCAAGCTAAAGTAATGCCTTGTGAGGTTGGTGCCCGAAAAACAAAATGTAACTCAAAATGAGATTCTTAGGCTTTATATAGGATATATTTCAGTCTGTCAAATCTCTAGGGGCTACCAATTCAGTAAAAATGCACCAGCCACTGAAAACAACCCCAAATGTGTGTTTATTTTTTAAACCTAGGGCACATTAAGAGGATTTCTTGGCTGAACTTAGGGACCACAGTGGAATTTATGGAAAGAGATGAGTGATGTCCAAGATATATGAATAAGCTTGAGGATACAGACTAGCTATAACTTAAAGCTTATTTACATCTGATACCAAGATAGTAGCATTCTGACTGTACCACTTGCTACTGTACCTGCGTGGAGTAAGCTTACTCCTTTTTTGGCGCAGTAAGTTTCTTGTTATGGAGCGTTCAAATATATGACATAACCACCACCACCAGTCTGAAATGGTACAATACAGAATCCTATGGTCTCATTCCCAATAATGTGTAGAACAGTTCTACGTGGTGGAGATCATGTCTTCAATTTAAGTTACTTTCCAAACATAATTAACATTTTTTTCCTGAAAAATTGCAACAGTGCTTCCTAATGGCTACTGGATTAGTCTTGGACCAGAAATAACATTTGGCATTGGGGGAAACCAAGATAGTGCTAACACAATTGTGCAGTGCAGTCTCTCCTGACCTGAAGATAGGAGAGATAGCTTGCTCTGATGCAGTACTGCTACACCAGTTCTCTAGGGCATGATGTCTCCTTCCCAGCAGGGAATAACTCAGAGCATTATTGCCTTTGCCTTTCCCAGCCTTAAAGGGCCACGAGACTCTGCTGCTCTGTCCTCAAGAGATGAGTTGGTTTTGCAATTACAGTTGCCTCAAAGGGAAGAGGTGAAGGCATGACTTAAAGAGGTTTGCATGTGTCAGGGTGGGGGGAGAGGAGTATCATGGTGGAATAGTCCTTGTTCTTTGAGCAGAGTCGAAAAATAGCTGGGCAAGCTTCAAAGCTATCTTGCTCATAGAGCAAGACTCCATAGATCCCAAGTCAGCAGCAGCCGGTAGATGCTTTTCCATGAAGTTAGCAAGTTTTTGTTCTTAGGTGTGTTATAATAATAATAATAATAATAATAATATTTATTTGTAACCCGCCTCTCCCTCCGGATCGACGCGGGGAACAACAACAGTATAAACATAAAAATAACAGTTAAAAAAATTAAAAAGCAAGAGAACAATACAACATTAAAAACATCTTAAAATTCATCTGGATAGGCCTGTCAGAAGAGGACAGTCTTCATGACTCTCTTAAATTCATGAAGACTGTCAATTTGTCTAACCTCCTCCGACAGACCATTCCATAGTCTGGGAGCGATGGAAGAAAAGGTCCTCTGGGTAACACTCGCCAGCCTAGTTCTGGCTGGCTTGAGTAAGTTCTTCCCAGAGGACCTAAGTGTGCGGGGCGGATTGTACGGGAGAAGGCAATCCCGCAGGTACCCTGGACCCAAACCATGTAGGGCTTTAGAGGTAATAACCAACACTTTATACTTCGCCCGGAAACTGATTGGCAGCCAATGAAGCGATTTTAAAACTGGTGTGATGTGATCACCCCTAGGTGTACCGGTGACCAACCTGGCTGCCATATTTTGAACAAGTTGAAGTTTCCGGACTAGGCACAAAGGTAGCCCTATGTACAGCGCATTGCAGAAGTCGAGCCTCGAAGTTACCAGTGCGTGCACTACCGTCTTTAGGTCTTCCAACTCTAGGAAGGGGCGCAGCTGGCGTATCAGCCGAAGCTGATAGTAGGCACTCCTGGCCGTCGCATCAATCTGGGCTGTCATCTGGAGCGACGGATCCAGGAGTACCCCCAAGCTGTGAACACAATCTTTCAGGGGGGGTGTAACCCCATCCAGAATTGGTTGACACACCTCCAAACCAAGGTTGGGGCCTTTGACAGCAAGCACTTCCGTCTTGTCTGGATTCAGCTTCAGTTTGTTTTTCCTCATCCAGCCCATTACCGCCTCCAAGCATTCATTCAGAGGAGACACACTATCCTTAGCTGACGATGTTGTCGAAGGCATAGAGAAATATATTTGGGTGTCATCAGCGTATTGATAGCACCCTGCCCCATGCCTCCGGATGATCTCTCCCAGCGGTTTCATGTAAATGTTAAACAGCATTGGGGAAAGGATGGCACCTTGTGGTACACCACATAGCAACTCCTTTTTTGAAGAGCAGTTATCCCCAAGCATCACCATCTGGAACCTGCCCGAGAGATAGGACCGGAACCACTGGAGCACAGTGCCCCCAATCCCCAATTCCCCCAGGCGCTCCAGAAGGATACCATGGTCGATGGTATCGAAAGCCGCTGAGAGGTCCAGGAGTACCAGCAGGGACACACTCCCCCTGTCGATACTAAGGCGTAGATCATCCACTAAGGCGACCAGAGCGGTCTCAACTCCGTATCCCGCCCTGAAGCCGGTTGGAAATGGGTCTAGAAAATCGGTGTCATCCAAAACTACCTGGAGTTGAAAAGCAACTGCCCTCTTGATCACCTTGCCCAAAAACGGAAGATTTGATACAGGCCTGTAGTTATTAAGGTCCAGGGGATCCAGGGAGGTTTTTTTTAGAAGCGGCCTTACCACCGCCTCTTTTAAACATGATGGAAAGCTCCCCTCCCTGAGAGATGCATTAATGATATGCTGTAGATGTGATCTAACTGTATCTCCTCCCTGGACGACCAGCCAGGAAGGACAGGGATCGAGAGGGCAAGTCCACAGAAGATGGGATTGTGCCTACTGGAGACATGGGAGGGGCACAAGCATGTGAGCTCACAACCCATTTTTCAATATAATAAAGTGGACTTGAGTAGTGAGCAGGACTGAAATGCTATCCTAGGTGCTACCTCTTGTTAATGCTGCTGCATTACTCTGTTGTTCATTGGTTTTTAAAGGAGCATCCTGGGTGAGCTGGGGCCTGGTCAAAGGAGCAGAATATACTGGGAAAGCAATCCACAAAGGAGCTTCTAAGCTAAGAGAACACATGCAGCCAGAGGAAAAGCCTTTGGAAGTCAACCCAACTGTGGCAAAGGGGCTACACGTAGCAAAGAAAGCTACAGGAGGAGCTGTGAAAGTCAGCCAGTTCTTAGGTGAGATACAAATATCCAATTCCCTTGCGGAAAGTTATGCGATAACTTGATATGCATTGCTTCTTCAGTCTGTTTTTTTTTTAAATGGACATGGAATAACTTTGATTAAAAAACCAAGATTAAAAAACCAAGATCCTCTTCATGCAGATGCTACATTTAGCATCTGCATGAACATGGAAGGTGTGAGACCATAGATAGATAGTCTGTGTCTCTAACACGAAGCTATTTCTGTTAGCTTTCAGTGAGAGGTTGAAAGTCCTTAAATTTCAGTAATCCTTTCAAAGTATCCTATAGTCTAGCAGCTGCTTGCTCACAAACATATATACTGCCAGGCATATTTAGCCCATTTTCATCCTTTCCTTCTCCCAAGTGGATTGTGGAAGCATAAATGCAAGTCATACCACTCTATCCTTGCAACTGTCCTGGGATGTACATTAGGCTGAGAGTTGGTGGCTGGCATACGTCCACCCAGTGAACTTCAGGGCTAAGCAGGAGGCAAAGAAGTTGACATAGCTTTCTCTTGCCTTAATCTTGCATCCGGATGCCTGAAAGATGCATAGCATAACAGGGTCTTGATTGTACGTTTTAAAATGGCTGGACATAAGAGCTCAGTTTAATCAGGGCCTCCAGTAATCAACAATGGCACTCCAAGGAGTTTGACTGAAATTGCAAACTCACACTTGAATCCTGTCTGTAATGTTCCCTTGGGCTGTAGCAGTTCAGATTGTATAGCAGGGATCCCCAATGTGGCGTCCACAGGTGCCATTATGCCTGTGGGGACCTTGAACATCACCCGCAAAGCTAAATGCTCCCTGCCCCTGTCAAAAGCGTTTTTTTAAAAAATAAAAATGCTAGTGTACCAGGTTCTTTTTCCTCCCTGCTGCTGATCAGCCAGCAAGAAGAAAAGGAAAGAGTTGCTTTCTGGCCCCACCCAGTCTTCTTCCATCCACACTAACCTTTTCTCTATCTCTTCACCAAACCCCTTTCCTCACTGTTTCTCTCCCTTCTCTGTCCCTAGTCTCGCTCTTTCTCTCCCACTCACCCCTTTATCTTCCTGTTCCTCTCCACTCCCAGCCTCTAGCCTCAATATTCTCTTCTCTACCTCTTTATCTTGCTGTTTCTCTCCCTTCCTGGTCTCTAGCCTCACTCTTTCCCCTCTACCCCTTTGCCTTGCTCTTTCCCTCTCCCTGCCAGCCTCCAGCCTCGCTATTTCTCTTCTCCCCACTTCTTTTGACCAGCCACGCCCCCATGGCAGCCATTATGTGATTAGCCACATCCTCCTTGGGAGCCATTTTGTGATGGCACCCACAGCTTTTTCTCAAATTCCTGAATGTGCCTATAGGTCCAAAAAGGTTGGAGACCCCTGTATAGCGTTGAGGGATATAAGAAGTTGTCTTAGACCAGGGGTACCTCTACACGGGCGCTTTTCCCCACGGTGGCTTCAGAGTGGGGGCAAGTGATCTACATGTCGCAGCCGCCACTCTGAAGCCATCCAGGGACAAAGCCCCAAAGCTCCACTCTAAAACAGTCAGGCACTTTCCCCGACTTTTTTAGCTTGGAACAAGGCGACAACAGCATCTGCCGTCTATTGCTCTTGCTCCGGAGCTGCAGCGAGGCGTGCCACAGCCTATGGCCATCACTGATTGGTCCCCATCGGCTGGGCAGGGAAGGGGGTGGACCAGCCAGACAAAAGGTCGCTGGACCATCTCCGCACCTCTGCAGTCCCTTGTTTAAACATTTTTTGTTTTAAATTTTGTATATTGTATATTGACTTTTTAATGTTCAATCTTTTAATTTTTGTAAACCGCCCAGAGAGCTTTGGCTATGGGGCGGTGTATAAATGTAATTAATTAAATAAAATAAAAAAGGGCAGATATTCTGAGAGAGAGGGAGCACCCCATTCTTCCCCCCTTGTTCCCCCCCATTTTTCTGTAAATGACCCTTCGCATTTACATCTTTTTTAAAAAAAGAACAAAAAGAACAAACCGTAGGCCAATAATTAAAAAACCTAACCTTGGAAGAGCAGGGGGAGATGCTCCTAGGTGCCCCTGAACTGCTGCTCAGGAGGGCGCAACAGCACCTGCAAAGCCCGCAATTGCACTCCTTCCGCTGTAGATGACCTGAAGGAGCACCAATGGGGGGGGGGGACGCCACTTCACGCTGCTGCCTCGCTGCTGACCTGATGCCTTCAAGATGAGCCCCAGGTCAAACCATTTCTCCATCTTGCCCAACATTGTCTCATCTGACTGTAAGCAACTCTTGGGCAGAGATTTGTTTTTCTTATCACCAACTACCTGATGCTTTGAACCGGAGATGCCATGTGTTGAACCTTCATGCAAGGCATATTCTCTACCACTGAGTTATGATCCTTTGCCCTGTTGATAGTTGGATGGAAATGAAAGTTACCACTGTTTGTACTGAAACTTTTCAGACGGGGAAGCTTTTGAGTGGCTGAAGCGGTTGGGTCCAATAAGAATGGCATCTATTCTGTTACCTGGTAGAAACTGTGACGTTGTTTTTCAGAAGCCTGCGTTATCTGGGCTACATTAAGAACCAATGAAGATATTTTTGCTGAGATGTCACAGCGTCTGCAGCTGACTCTACAAGTAAAATTGTTAGGGGAAATGAACCATTAACATAACACCTGTTTTATGAGACTCAGCAGATCTCTGAACTGAATGGCTCATGTGTCTAAGGAAATTAAAATGTCAATTTCAATCATACTTTCTGTTTTAGTTGAAGGTGTGTGTTCTATAGCAAGTTGTGTCGGAAGAGAGTTAGCCCCTCATGTCAAGAAGCATGGAAGCAAACTGGTTCCAGAATCCCTTAAGAAAGACAAAGATGGAAAGTCGACTTTTGATGGCGCTATGGTTGTAGCAGCAAGTGGAGTTCAAGGTAACTCTTCTTAAAAGGACTCTTCCTCAGTGTGTGATGTAGGTTATATTAAACGTTGTTTGGTGGCTGTCTTCTGGTTCTAATCAGTCGACTTGTTTTGCAGGTTTTTCAACAATATGGCAGGGTTTGGAAAGTGCTGCAAAATGCATTGCTAAAAATGTATCTAAAGAGACGGTTCAGACTGTCAAGTACAAGTAAGTTAATTTTTTGCATCTGCTCTGCAATACATTTTGATCATGCTTGAATATTAGGAAATTGAATATTAGGAAATTGTTACCACATGAGATTTATTAAACAATAGAAATGCTTTGCTTTAGTTGCAGCCAAATTAGACATGAGGATGGCACTTTAATTTATCAAAACAGGGAACTTAACTAGTTGCATAAGATTTAAAATAGAAAAAGGGTTGTGTGAGTGAATAGGCTTATTTTCCTGCAGCCCTTCCTTCCCCAAGCACTTTTCTCTCCAGTTGAGCTGCCGTACCAGAAGTGACCTTGACTGGAAGAAAAGCACTTCAGGAGAGGGGCCTGGGGAGGTAAATGGGCAAGGTTCAGCCTGCATGTCCTTTTATCATTAAAATTGGACCTCCCACGCCCTTTCTCTATGTAACTGGAGCAATTCTGTTGATAGGGAAAATATAATAGAATAGGGGTAAGGCTAAAATTGGGTACAAGCGGAAATCGGGAAGGCAATTAGAAATATTAAACTTGTTATATATTATTTCATTACTTAAAACAAGACTAACAAAAAAAAACCCACAGATTTTAAGAGCAAAAACCAGGATAAAGTCAGTCTCCAATGTGATGGATTAAATGAAGTCTAGTTTTGGAACGCCTTCCAGTTGAAATCTCTTTTTGGGTTAAAGAAAGAGATGACTTGAAATGAGCTTGCCATCAGTATTGGGCGGGGGATAGAAAGCTGTTGGGAAATGTCTGTGCCAACTTGAAAGATTTTTTTAAAGAATCACTTCTCATTTTTTTTACCTACAAAGATGACTATTAAGGGTTTACTTGGATGTTCCCTCCATAATTCTACCAGGTTGGAGTCTACCTAATCTGTGCTGCATCCTTTTGTGCCAAAATAATGGCACATCTCCGAAGTATTACTGGAAAGGCTGAAGAATTTGTTCGAGTTCTACGTTACAATTCATGTTAATGTTTCTTCTTATTTTAGATTTAAAAATAAGACAAAAGGAGATCAGCCTTCAATGGCCACTAAGAGTGAAAAGCAATAAGTAACTTGCTGTTATCTATAACTAACAATTGTCTTAATAACTTTCTTTGAGTATTCACCCCTTCTCCTATCTGTTTGTGTAAAACCATAAAATCATACAACCTGGAAGAACTTGCTCAGAGTTAATCCCGGGCTCTGGACATTTAAAGCGTTCCAGAAATCAGGCAACAGTAATGTGATTGTGAACTAAACAGCTACAGTAGTATATGACAAACACACTCATAATATAATTTAGTGCATGGCCCACAGACTATCCTGATTCTTCTCACTCTCTCATTCTATAACATAGTTCCTTGGAGATGCTATCAACAGATTCAGGTTAACAGTGTATTGGCTCACTGGGAAAATTTTACATAATGCCCTGGGGATGGGCAATTTATCTCTTTGAATGTATTGGGTATTCTCATTCAAACCACCCTCTCTTAAATTGCCTCCCTGCCTTTAGCCTTATGACTCTGTTAACAGCACTTCCTTGTTTGAGGTTAGGGATGCCATTCCAGTAATGTTAAATATTACCTCACCATTAAATGATGTATTTAAAATACATAGATTAAGGTTAATTCTTGTTCATGAACTGTGTTCCTATAGAATATTTATGTTCTTGGTTTTTTTTTACCCACATTAAATAGAAATAGTTCAGTTATGCAAACTCCTAACTGCTGTAGTACACTATAGTTTTGAGATGGTGTGAATACTCTGGTATAATTTTTGGTACTGCTTGATTCAGTGTTGTTATCTTTTAATGCTGGTGTGTTTGGCTTATTATATCATGGTGGAACTAATAAATCTGGAAATATTTTGGTATCCAATTAGTTTGATCAAATTTGTTAAGTTTTGCAGATATAATTATTTCATTCATTTATTTATTACATTTTTATAATGCCCAATAGCCAAATTTTATAATTACAATTATAAGGCTGCTATGTTGCTAACACAAAACTTTTAAGGAATATTGTACTGGATTCTGCTCTCTTCTATGTGTGTTCTGAAATAAGGAATTCATTATTGAGTTTGGTCATCACCTAGATTATTTTGATTATTCTAACAACAATACCTTATATGAGACAGAGTTCAAAATTTTGACTTCAAAATTTAGTTGGCCACCCTGGAAGATTAGCAAAGGATAGTTGCTTTGTGTACCACTAGATCAATATGACAACGGAACCAATTACCTAGGGAGGTGGTGGGCTCTCCCACGTTAGAGGCATTGAAGAGGCAGCTGGACAGCCATCAGTCGGATGCTTTAAGGTAGATTCCTGCAGTGAGCAGGGGGTTGGACTCGATGGCCTTATAGGCCCCTTCCAACTCTACTATTCTATGAGTCTATTACTGCCACTACATACAGGTTGATCCTTCATAGTGTATTTTCCTTAGTTTGGTTAAGTAATAGCTTGCTTCTCATGGTAACTTCTAGAATTATTTCTTTGTATTTTTAGTATAATATTTACACCCATTTGCATCATTTGTCTCAAAGTGGCATGTGAATAAACGTAAGGTAAACTGGGCTGCAATCCTCCATGATGAATCTTGGCAGCTAAAATGTCTTTTTAAAAATACATTATCACTGGAGTAGGGTTGTAATACTTGCCCTCTGCAGTTGGAAATGATTGAGATTATCCTTTGTACAGGAAAAAATTGCAGCAGCAAAACTAAATAAGGGAAAATCCAAGAACTTAAAAGGGGCCTATTCAAGTCCTAATTTGTGCATCTACTAAGAACACACACTGAACTTTCGTCAGAGTAGTTGAAGTCTATTTCTACTATTATAATGTGAAAGAATTTTGCTTAACTCACATTTCAGGGCAAGAAAGTGGGCTTTGATGTTCCTATTTTACAATAAAGTTTATTGATTACTGGAAAAACTGGGTAGTATCCAACTGTGCTCCAGTGCTAGTACTAATGAATTGCACTAGCATAAATTAATGCTTGCACAATATAACTCGAGCTTGCTAGGGCAGTGGGAAAAATCAGTGATTTGGCACTGAAATTCATTGCAGCTAAATATTGCTGGCAAATCACCACTTTCTCTATTGCCCCAGAAAGCCCTGGTTATGTTGTACCAGTGTTGGTTTATGTAATTGCATGTAAATTAATGACTCTGGAGCTTTCAAATGCATCTTATTCCCAGCATTTGGTATAACATAGTTTAGCTAAAAACTTCAGTAAAAATCCCAGATCCTACTTTTTTTTATTCTGGAGGGAACAGAACTTTTGTTCTAGTACCATGTATAAGCACAACTTTGAAGTCTGTAGCTAAAATGACTGAGTAAAAACCAATTCTCTGAAGCAAGGGAGAAAAAAAAGGAAATAATTAAATCTGGTACAATTAGCAGCCCTATAAAACTGTCTTAAATGTTTCTCTTCTGTGTCACTTCTGCTGTGGAAGGATTTCAAGAGGGGATCAAGCCATTCTGTATGCTTATTGATTTCAGGTGTTTCAAATGAACGTTGAGCCATCATTTGGGAATGGAGGCATGCATATAACAGCTCTACTTAGTTGTACAAAAACATTTAGATCTCTATTGACATGTTCCTTATTTCCATTAAGGTATGGGGATGATGCTGGTTATGCCACAGATGATGCAGTAAATTCTGCCATCAACGTTGGTGTGACAGCTTTTAATATTGACAACATTGGAATCAAAGCTATGGTGAAGAGGACTGCAAAGGAAACGGGCCATGCTGTGTTGGATGAATATAAAATTATAGCAAAGGATGAAACTAAAGCTATTGAAAAGAGAGAGAAAAAAGAAGATGGATGCTGAAGACAATGTGTAATTGAATTGCCCAAAGCCTTAATGTATGCTGTAACTTATTCAAAAGTATTAATTAACAGAAGCTGTATTTTTCTAACTTTTAAGACTTCTGGACTTAATTTATGAAAGTTGAAACCTAGCCTCTTCTAACAAATGGTTTCAAGTATCCATAACTCGCATATTACTGCAAGACTTAGAAATGAATTTTCAGTAGCTTTGAATTTGCACTTTCCCCCCAAATTCATGTATTCACTATACACATGAATCTAGTTTCATGTATAGTGGGACTATTTTTGTAACAATAGAGACAAAATGTATTGGAATAACTAATCATTGGAATAGTTACTGAAACTGAACAGCCTAACTTGAATACATTGTGTGAACAAACCAAAAATTGCAACCAAAACCAAAACTTGAAATGTACCACTAATCAATCCACTCTTCCCTGGATTAGTGATACAAACAGTTAACCAAACTTTATGAAATCTTGGATTTTTTTGGACTCCATGGCAAAATTTTTGCCAGCTTTGGTAAGCAGGACTAATAGTTGGCATTATTCAGCCTGTCTGTAGGAACAGACTTTCTCTTTAGGGTTGAGACTCCATGAAAGCTTTAATTGTGCTCTGTATTTGTTATAGGATCACCCTACTGTAAATTGAAAGCCTGTATTATTCAGAAGTGAATCTTGCTGCCTTGTGATGATGGAATGCGATTAATTTCGTATGTTGGATGTTTAACTTTGCTCCACTTCACTATCTAATATAAAAGTTCAGTTGCTCTTAATGTAGGAGTCTTCCATGTCTTACAATGTCTTTTGGTTCAGATTTTGACATAAAACCTATTGTGAGGTTTCACAGCTGCTAAAATGGGTAGGGTTGATAAAATCTACAGCGGAAATATAATGCCACTTAATAGGAACACATCCACTGTTTGAGCAGCTAACCACTTGAAATGTCTTATCAATATAAAACTATAAATAAACTTAAAATGCATAGTTTGATTACCTGTATTTTTATTTGCATGGAAAAGCTACAGTGAAATCAGTTTAGTGGTGATGTAAGGATATTGTGAAGCATTTGTGACCTCATATTGTGTATGTGGACTATATTAAGAATGGGGGATTTCACGCTTGTTTTCACTAGAACCCCAAGATCTACCGACCAGTGTCTGGTGCAAAAGACAAGAACTCACAGTCCTTCCACACGCAAATCATTCCTGTTTCAGTAATATAATTTAGAGCAAAGGGAAAGAAAATCACTTTGTTGCTGCTATTGCTAAACCTTTGGGAGTCAGGAGTCAGAAATCCTTGCCAGCTATTGCAAATCACCCAGAGATCTACCAATAGATTCTTTTGCCCAGGCCTGGACTAGCTGTCTTGTAGTTATCAGTTTTCCCTAATAGACTTGGAGCCTTTATTGGCTATTTGGGGGGGGGGGGGGGGGAATCAACACTTGGAACTTTTCTCAGACAGAAGATACAGGAAAGTTGCCCCTGTTCCATTCCTACTTGTTACATCATTAGAAGCATGCAGCTTCTGTTAGGGTAAAAAGTACCAACTCTATTTCTAGTATTAGGCTGGAACCTCAGAGGCTATCTTTTAACCATTGTTAGTTTTGAAAGTAAGCGGTACGTTCTTTGTGGTACCTTTGGCAACTTACGAGGTTCTATTACATGTTTACTTGGCTCTTTCCAGCTATATAATAAGGCCATTCTACAAAGAAAGCTGAGTGAAATATAGCTGTGTGGTTATTTTTTTTATGCAGCTGCTACAAAAAGATTGAGGAGCCTACTGTTTTGAATCTCATCTGCAATTCAAATAATTTGCTGATCTTATAGATGGAGCAGAGCAACAATGTGCTCTATGTGGGGCTACATTTTAGGTTGCTCTGGAAGCTGGAACTAGTGCAGAATGCAGTAGTGCTACTGTTATTGGGAGGTGCCCCTTTTCAGCATGCAGCTCCTTCGCTGAGGGAACTGCACTGACTGCCTATTCACTACTGCACTAGGCTTGAATGTTTTAGCAGTAAGTAGTCTAAACCCTAAATAACTTGAAACCAGGATACCTCAGAGAGCACCTTCTCCCATCTGGTCACTGAGGTCATGCTCCTGGAACTATGGCCCAATTGGAATCCATCCAGAGAAGAGCCTTCAGTCTAGTAGCCCCCTTATGGAACTCCCTGCCTCTGGAGGTCAGACAGGCGCCAACACTATGTTGTTTTCGGCACCTCCTGAAAGCAGCTCTTTTCTAGGAAGCCTTCCTTGGTTGAACAGCCGCAGTTGAATTGGCAGTCTGTTTTTAAAAAGAATAAAATGCATTTTATTTTTATCTTTGTATAATTTTATCTCTTGTTCACCATTCCAGAATCTGTAGAGATGTGGAACAGTATACAAACGTTGCAAATAACAGTTACTGGACAGAACATAGAGGTGTGCTCATAGCAAAAGTGGCTTTTTAGTTTTCCTAGGGCAGAGATATATGTGCATGGTAGCTTTGCAAATGTACATATGTTCAATAGTAAAAGTAAAACATAATGTTAACCCTGAATGTGAATTTACATTGAGCCATTTATAAGATTTGTGTCACTAATTTTGCATTAGGCACCAACAGGAAAGCTGACACAATTCTAATACCTGTCTCCTGAGAATAAGTCCTTGGAAGAAGGGTAATAGTGGGAAGAGGCTTATAGTACAATTCAGAAGTACTTCCCATTAATTTTAATGGGACTTAATCCTAGGTGTGTATAGGATTGCAAAATTAGCAGGCTGGCAAACCAGTTTTCAGTTGTATGTGCTGCCTAGTCCCTAAACAGTCCTGCTAAAAATTGAGTGCTCTGCTTCCCATTTAATCTAAAACAGGTGCTGAACCTCAGGGCTATAGGCTAGCACTTCCCAAGCTTTTCTTGGAGGGGGTAGACACAGAAGGGTGTCCCTGAAAGCTTCAGGGACTGAGTATGGGGAAAGGCAGCCCTTGAGGCATTGGGGTCTTGAGCCTAGTAGGGTTTTATATTTGAAGTTGTCTTCATTGGGAAAAAAACCCACAGAACAATTTGTAGCAAAATCCCTTAATTTAAATCCTGATCTGCTCTTCCTAATACATGACCTTCATTGCAATTTAAATAATATTAAAAGGAGCCAAATCACACACACTGTAAACTCAAAATAGTATTTGCATCCTTCGCGTATTTCATTTTTTATGGATTTTTGCTTCCAATAATGGGGGCCACTAGATTCTGCTTTAAAGAACCCCAATTTTTAAGTTTAGAATTGATGAAGTTATTAGGGCTTAATAGGTACTGAAATGCCTGGTGGTGACACTGCCTGCTGTGAGTCAATGAATCTCTCCTTCAGGTGTATTGAAACAAGTTCTTATACGTGTAACTATCACATATTCATGGAAGATATTTTGCATGCAGAAGAAGCTTCCCATCCATAACTTTGGAATGGAGAATGACAAGCAATTATCCATCCATAGTGTAACACTTAATTTAGTTTTCATATTCGGTGACAACCAGGGCTGGTCAAAGACATTTTTCTTCCTGATGTGAAGCTGGGCCACTAAGGGCATGTTTAGACAGAAAAAAATCCTACCGTCTTTGGATGTTGGTGGGGCTGTGAATCCACTCTGGGATGCAATCAAAACTCTAAAGAAACTATCCGAAAGGCTGAACGTATTTCGGCATCTTGGATACCTCCTTTAGAGTTCTGACTGAAACCCAGAGTGGATTCACAGCCCCTTTGACATCAGAGCTACCAGCCTCCATTGCCTACAACTCCCAGCCTTCGCCAGGATGGCTGGCTGAAGAATACAGGGAGTTGTAGGACTTTTTTTCTGTTTAGACATGCTTAGGATTGCGCCCTAAGCCTCCCTCCCAGCGCGCTCCCGAGATGTTCCGTTTACATCCCGAGGCGTTTCCAACAGACCAGCACGCGCTTTCGCCCCGCCTCTTCTGAGAGCGAGAGAGATAACGCACGCGCGCCCTCTACCGGCACGGACACCGGCAGGAGCGCAGCTTTGTGCCGTCCGAATTCCCGCGGGCAGACGCGGAGACGCGATGTGACGTGACAAGGAGGACGCGGGAGCGAGCGTTCGAAAGGTTCCTCTCACGTGACCACCGGAGCCCTTCTCCCCCCTCCCGAATTCGCCAAGGCAATTAGGACGCGCCGTGGCTGTACTGACGGTGGCGGTCGCAATTGCGTGGACGAAACCATGGGAGAAGGGGGGGACCGCAGCGAGCTGCTGGACCCTGCAGGAATTGTGCTGGAGCTGGGGCAGGAGAAGCAGATGAAGTGAGTCTCCTTTGCCCAGCAGCACTGCAGAAATCCTGTGTACATGACACATATGCCCTGTGTTGTTACTGACAGGCAGGTGCATAGAGCTCTTTTCCCCCTTTCGATCCCTAGTGGTACATGGGGGGGGGGGGTGTAAGGGAGCAAGTGCCCCCCTTCCTGATAGCTTCCCTCCCCCCAATTGCTGGCCTCTGTAGTTAGTTGAGGGAAAAGCACTTTGCACATGCAGTTTTAATAACGTGTGTCATGTTTTAATCAGTTTTATATATTTTATCATATTGTTGTTCCCCGCCTCGATCCAAACGGAGAGGCGGGTAAGAAATAAATTATTATTATTATTATTATTATTATGCTACCCACCCCCTAAAATACACAGGTGCTGGCGCTGTTTGTATAAAGAGCAGCAATGTAATAGTTTTTTGGTTGGCATAGTTTTATTATATGTGGAGGTAATAATATTTTAGTATTTAATTAGTGCTTTAGTGCACAATCCTATGCCTGTTTAGACAGTAAAGTCCTACAACTCCCAGCGTGCCCCATCCAGCCACACTAGCTGGGGAATTCTGGAAGTTGTAAGACATTTTTTTCTGTCTAAACAGGCATAGGATTGCATCCTGAGTAAACTTAACAACAGCCACCAGGGCAGGCGGGACAGTAATATACTGAAGGACAAGCAGAATAGGGCTTGGGTTGGAGATTGCCTAAGACCTGTTGAATTTATGGCAGAAAGAGAAGCTCCGGCTTCCAGGCTAAATACATACATTCAGCAGCTCTTGACATTGACACAGCTAGAAAGTATTGACACAAATGTTAAAAAACCGGTTGGTTGAATAATAATAATAATAATAATAATAATAATAATTCATAGCAGGGCCACCTCTTGATATTCTGGGTGCCTGAAGCCCAACATTCAAATGGCATCCACCCAGACATATTCAAGTTAATGAATATGGGGCACAGTCCACTACAGTTAGTTTTCCCTATACAAGCCTTACTTGAAATGAGTGCTAATGTATTTTTAGCCAGCTCCTAAGTGGGGCTTGTACTGGAAAACTTCACAGTGTGCTGTAGTCTGTGGGTCAGCTCAGATGCATCTGTTTTCCAATCTGCTACTATTTTTTAGACACATAATATGCTGTCTGAGGCAGTTGCCTCACCTCATGATAAGTCACATGTGCAAGAGGAGGGGTACAAATGGGGACACAGGAGAGTGGACTGGTCCTATGAATAAGTATTTACATGGTTGTTGTAGGTTGGTTATTTCTTTATTACATTTCTGCCTTTCCTCCAAGGCAAAATATATGATCTTCCTCTACCACTTTAGCCTCACGACAACCCTGTGAGGTAGGTTAGGCTGAGAGTGACTGACCCAAAGCCACCCAGGGAGCTTCATAATGTGGGGATCAGAACCTGGGTCTCCCCAGCCCTAGTCTAACACTCTTAGCACTAAATCACACTGGTTAAATCCCTGCCAATTCTAAGTAGGTCTGGAAACATTCCTGCATCAAACTGTGGAATCATTTAGTATCGAGAGTACTGGGCTAGGTGGTCCAATGGCCTCACTCAGTATAAGACAGCTTCCTATGTGTTTACAGCGTAAAAGCCACAGTTTAGAAGTTTCAGTGATGCAGAACATGGATAGTCTTTTTCCTTACAAGGATTGGTTGCCCAGAGCAAAATCTCAAAATGCTATATGTTTACTGCCTACCTGTTGCCTGCTATGTACAAAGTGCTGGTTTTCACATTTTACGCCTTATAGTGCATTTCTATGAATGCAGTCCTATTGTGTTTAAGAGTGCTTACTTCCAGGTAAGTATGCACAGCTTAAAGCTGCAATCCTATCCACACTTATCTGGAAGTAAGTCCCAGTGAAATTCATGAGACTTACTTCTAATATGCATAGGACTACACTATGAATGACTTATAACTTATTAAGCCCTGCTAAAAATATTTCATCACTTTTGCTACAGTTTTCCGAAAGTGATCTCCTTTTTAGCTCTCCACTTATCAAATAAGAATAGTGAGATAATTTATAAAACTGTTGTAACTTGCTGTTCCCCAGCAACTTTACTTTGGGGGGTCCATCAAATTCAGAGCTGCTACATTACCAAGAAGCAATGAAGGATCTCCTTATACAACCGGTAATCTTATGTTTAATAGGTATGGAAATACAGTTAGCTATGTATTTATCTGTATTTTATATGTGTTACTAAATGTAATTTAAATTGGGTGGTTCCTGTCCTTCAGCCAAAAGGGTATGATAAAACAATAATACCAAATTAACATCCTAGTGTTGTGAAAGTACACAGGGCCTCAGCAAGAGTAGTAGCTCAGTAATCCATTAGGCCTGGGATATACAAAGTCTTGATATGGGCTTGCTCAATACTATGAGTTCATATTACCATCTTTCTATTTAGCTTAACACCTGTAAATCCATTCCCAGAAAATACTGGAGAAAGGAGGAATATGTTGTTTGTGGTGACATCTGCTTCACAGTTTTATAGGCTTTACAGATTAAAAGTATTGCACAAGTGCCTGATTGTGCTCTTAGAAATATTCAAAGAATCTTTTAGAAATAATATTTTAAAGAATTTATATTATAAACATTTTCATATGCCTGTGAACATCAAATTTTTATTGCCCACTGGGATTATGTAACAACTTTTTCTCTCTGTAATACAGAGAAGTGCTAGAACTCTCAGTATTTGAAATGACAAATACAGTAGCAGAACTGGAGAAAAGACTTAATAGTGTTGAGGATGAAGGTAAGAGACTAAATCTAGACTTCTGTGAATTAATAAGCACTTGTACATTTAATTACATATCAATCCAATAAGAGTCTTCAGTCATTGCTGTTAAAATGTATTTTAAGCGTGAGACACTGGCTCAGTTTGGATGACACATTAGGCAACAGAGGAGGGGGGGAACAATCGTCAGTTGTGTTACTTACTGTGTCGTCTGGAGGGCAGCACACAATGCACACACAACTGACAGTACGTTAATCAGGCACTTTAAACAACGGAGCGAAACAACGGGCTTGCACGTTGTTTAGCCCGAAGCCCCGTTGTTTAAAGTGTCGTCTGAATTCAGCTCCCCTCTCTCCGTGGACTATTCTGTTTCGGAATAGAGTTCTGCTGCCTAGAGCAGCCAAAAAACCCCGGCTGCTCTATGCAGCCGGCAGAACTCACGGTGCATGCTGGGATACAGCTGGGGGACACACAGAGGAAAAGCTGCAACCAAAATGGCCACCGCAAGTTCCTTGCAGCCGGGGTGTTTGCCGGTTCCGAGCAGCGCCGGCTGCAGTGTGTCGTCTGTGGAGCTCCTCCTGCCTAACGCACGGTCATTACATTATTTACCCCTCCGTTGCTTAATATGTCGTCCGAACTGAGCCACTGAGTTGCGCATACTGAACAAAACATAGTCTTATGTGTATTCGACTTCCCTAAGCAGTGAGAAGCTCCAAGAGCAGCATTATCTGGGTTTGGGGTTCCTTGGAGAAAAACCACTGGAGATTAATATTGGATAGTATCCAATGTTAGTATTCAATGTTAGTCCTGGAGACTAATATTGGATAGTATCCAATATTAGTCATACATAGGCTCAATTTGGACGACACAATAAACAACTGGTGTGGGGAAAACAATTGTCAGTTGTTTTGACTATTGTGTCATCCGAATGCTGCCATAGTCAACTCAGCGCTGATCCTAATCCACACCACAGTTGATTATTTATTACCATGTTGTGTGGGGAGTACCCCCTAGTTGAACAACTGTAAAGTTGATTATTACCCCACCATTGACTATCGTGTCGTCCGAATTGAGCCATAGAGTAAAACCACTGGAATGAATGATACTTAAGTTAGTCACAACTAACATAAGTCCCATTCATTTCAGTGGTTTACTCTACATAGGACTAACATTGGATACCACCCCTAAGGAGCTCTTATAATATTTGCTTTATTTACAAATATACTAGGAGAACAAAAGTGGCAGCAAAGTGGCACTCTTCCAAAGCAGAAGAACTGCTACCACACTTCAGATCTTGAGAGATAGAGAGTTCCTGCACCACAAGGGGCCTTCAAGCCCAACTATTACCATTCTGGGCTTCAGTCTTTTATCTATCTCAAAAATTGCCAAATATTCCTCCTTTTCTCTATTAACAAGCAAATCGGCATTAACAAAAGAAATCTGCCAACTAGCTGTAATTTTTAAAATTTATTTATTAAATTTATATCCCACCTTTCCATTCAAAATAGTGCTCCAGGCGGCTAACAGTAAAATACCCAAAAATAACAGTTACAATGAAAGTATTGAAGCTCATCAATTAAAAGCATACCAAATAAGAAGCAAATCAAATTAACCATAAAAACAAAAATAAAAGGGCAAATAAAAGCACATTAATAAAAGGGGGGGTGAACTAGTTCAGCCGGAAATCAGCTTAGATGCCAAAACCCTACCTGAATAAACTGTCTTTGCATGCCAGTAGAAGGATAACAGAGATGGAGTTAACCTGGTGTTTCCCCTTGATTTTGAAGGTAAGCATTGGCTTTCCATTTACAGCATGTTTTCCTCCAGCATGTGTCCCCTACAACTCCCAGCATCCCCGCCATTGGCTCTGCCGGGTAGGGCTGCTGGGAGTTTTAGGCCCAAACATCTGGAGTGCCACAAATTGCCCACTCCTGAATAACAGGGTTCTGTGGTGGCTGCTACATTCAAGGTTGTAGCCCGTTGGCAACATGGGTCTGTAGGATCTGGCCGCTAAGCTTACATTAGAGTTGTGGTCTAGATAAGTAATAAGCAAGACATTATTCTAAATGTTCCATAACTCTCTCTGCCACCCTGCCACCCCAACTTAACAACAAAAACTTGTTCCATCAATGAGTACAGAGAGAATGTACACAAGATTAGATCAGGACATTTCCAAGCCCTTTCTAAAACCATGGAATGGAAATATTAGAACAAAATGGAAAGTCTTCGTGAACTTCCTTCCTTTTCAGTTGAAGATGGTCAGGGTAAACTGCCAAGAGAGCTTTGGCTGTTGGGTGGTATAGAAATGTAAGAAATGAAATAAAGGGATGGAGTGGTATGCAGCTACTACCACAGATACGATACAGATCAGTAAGGATCCTTTGTCAGGAGATAGTCGACCTGCCCAATTCTTAGCTGGGGAAGCGGTCTCTTCCTCGTGCTGCCTCACAGATTGAGAACCTATGAGGCTATGCTCTGTCACATTATGGAATTATGTAGAATTTTTGTTTTGTGTTACAGATGAAAATGTTAGAAAACATTTTCAGAAGGTACTATGTATTCAGATTTTTGTAGTTAAATGCATGCATCTTCATTTTAGCTGTGAGGACTGCAATTTTTAGAATCTTTGAGATATTTTAGTTTATGGAATCAAGGGGCAATAACCACAGTAATTTATTTTTATTTTAAGACAATGAATGGAAAACCAGATATGAAACCCAAATAGAATTGAACAGACAGATAGAAAGGCAAATTGGACTTCTCCGAGGAAAGATGGATCATGTTCGTAGCAGCCCAACAGGTATGACTTAACGTTTTTTCCCCCTGGCATTTATTGCACACAGAGATCCTCTGTATTTGCATATCGTTTATCAAAAAGCTCATGTATTTTTCTTATTTGTAGACAGATTGGCTTCTGTTCGCTCCTTTGATCAAATGCACATGGTAAGTAAGATTACATTTAAATGAATGAATATCAAGTAATCCTGCTATATAAGGACATTTATGTTTTGTACCACAGACAGATGTAAGGATGGAAATTTTGAAACTCATTTCCGCTCCCCACTTTGTAGCACATACGTTTAGTTCTGCATAAGCACTGGCTTTTGCCATTGAATTGTTACATTTTTTGTAACTAACTATAACAGCCGCTATGTGCTCAACGCTATCTGTACAATTTGGCTTTAATTATAAATTGGCTCTGTTTCTCTGGACTGCATCGTGCACTTTAGTGGGCGGCAGGATTTCCTGTTTGCTTGATGGGTGCATTTACTATGTGTCCATCATGGTTCTTTGATCCAAGACATCTGCCAGGAGCTCATGTTTACGATGGCCCCATTCATATGTAAAGGTGGTGGCAAATCGTAGGTTAACCAACAATTTGCAGTGCCATGGCCCCAGTCCTTTTCACTGCCATTCTGATATTGCAACCTCTGTGATGTGCGAACCTGGACTCTATGGTTAATTGTGGGATAAACAACCCAGAGTTGTAGGTTAAGAGGTTCACACGTGATTGGGCCAATCAGAGATTACATATTCAAAATAGCAATGGCACACAACCCTGGCAAATCGTGGGTGAATTAATCATTATGTGCGAATCAGATCTATTTGTTTTCAATATATGTCATCCCTTCATGTGATATAGTAGTTAACATACCCCAAAGGAACTGGGATTCTCCCCACTCTTGACTCCTAAAAGAAATGCCCTTTGGAGTTGCCAGCAAAATTCAAGGGGCAGAATCCAGTATTGTCACCCCACTTGAAGTGTTTCCATTGTGCTTTCAGGACCCACCGTAAGAGCAACAGCAACTAATGCTTCTAAAAGGTACTTAGAAATGAACAGAAATTCTTTATTTCACAACAGGGTTGGTAGCAAAACTCCTCTTTGCGAGCTCTGTTGACCTGCACCATTCTGGAAATGAATATTTCTGCTCGTTTCTGATTGCTTCAGGGAGCAATAGGTCCCACTAGTGTTCTTGCGGTATTGGCTAGTGGCCATAATTAACTGATTAGCTTCCAGGACTTGGACAATTTAATATAATGTAGCCAATATTATGAGTTAATTTAGAATTCTTGAAGGGAAAGCATTTTTTTTTAGAGTTCTCTAAGATTACCCATTTCCTAACCAAACTGAAGGCAGTTTGTTGATCACTAGTGACCATTGTTCAAATGAGAACTTGGCGTTTCCCCACATTTTTATTTCACCTGCAAAGGTTAGTACGCTTGAGTTAAAGTAAAATGGCATGCATTTAGGTATCAAGGGGATAGGTGTATTGGAATCATAGAATCTCTATATATAAAACACTAAGGCGATGTGTGGCAATGCGTGGCATGGAGGTTCTGAGCTATGACACAGTGGAAGCTCCAAGCAATGAGAAGAACTTTGTACATTGGAGGTTCTGAGCTATGAAAAGAACTTTGAAAGCTGGAGATTCCGAACTATGAGAAGCTTGTGTTGCTAATCAACAGAATATATAAACACAGCTGAGAGCGGGGGCCTCAGGTAAGTCCTGCGGGTCAGTGGGCAGGCGAGTGGAGGGGAGCTGCTGGGAGGGAGCTGGAGGAGTGGCTTGGAGTGGTGGGGGAGTCCAATGGACTCCTGGTCAGCCTCACGCCTGGCTTTTCTGGGCAATGCAGATAAGCTGGAAAAGTATGATACCGAGCAATAAAGTACTAGCCCACAGATGGTCTGCATGAGTCAAGCTAGCATTTAATGATAAGAAAAATTCTCAGATGATGAATGAGGGAGCAAATTAGATTTTCAATGCACAATTGTTGCAAAAGGTCACTACTGTTTGGTCCGTTGAAGAGACATTTTTCTGAGAGTAGTTTCTTGCTCTGTGACTTTTACAATTCATTCTTATCTGAGCATCCTGGTGTTTCTGAGGATCTCCTTCTGGCATAGTTTTTTCCCCAAAGTGGTGGTGGAGTAGAATTGACTAGCGTGATTAGAGGCAGAGGGGGAGAAGAGATAGCTATAAGAGATTAGGAGAATCTATTTCTGCCTGTTAAGAGTTGGATAGTGAAACTGCTTCCTAAAATCAAGGGCAGTTCAATGGCATCCCTGTTGTGAGCTCTATTTGATTGGTAAGTTCTTTTGTGCTCCATATGCTTTATTTTATGTTGAGAGTAATTATTAAGCAATTGAAATGCAATTCCTTTGAAGCATGCTTTGTTACATTGTGAATTTTGTTTTTTGCAAAATTAGCCAGTGTTCTTTCATTAAGAGAGATTGCAGGAAATGTACAAAAGTTTTCTTTAGAAATTAATTTTCTACATTAGCAGAGTGAACTTTCATCTTTTTCTATCACAATGTTGCCTGCAATAAAGCAATCTAATAGAGAAAGCCTGATATGCAAATACACTGATGAATATTGCATAGGCAGACACAGTTTGAACAAGCCTTCTTGTTGGGATTAGCTGAGGAAGTTGGGCACATGCTATAAATTATAGGGGAAATATATTATCTGAAACTGTGGCTTCCACATTTATTTATTATTACTTTTATATCCAACTTTTTTTGCTTTTGCAATGAATCAAAGGCAGCTTACATGATCCTTCTCCTCTTCTCCATTTTATCCTCACAATAGTCCTGTGAGGTAGGTTAGGCTGAGAGTCAGTAACTGACCCAAAGTTACCGATTGAGCTTCGTGGCCGAGTGGGGAGTAAAACCCTGGTCTCTCAATTCCCTGCCCAGCACAGCACCAACTGGCTCACATCAGCTTTGCTGTGGGGAAGCTGCGGGACCTGGTTTTCAGATGAAGGGGGATTTGTGTAGATAATGATATGAACAAGCTCAAGTGTGTAGGGTTTTGATGCATCTCATCATTGAACTTGCTTGTCTCCTACTTATGAAAGTACCAATGGGCAAATAACATACAGCTGCAGAATAGATCAACCTTTCCAGTATGAAATTGGTATGTAAATTATACAAGACTGAAGGAATAAGAAGTTCCTCAATAAAGTTAGGGTGATGTTAACAGGATGGCCCTTGGTCCTTGGCAATAACACTCCTTTAAGATCACACACCTTTCGAGTTTGTCTGAAATTAACAGAGACGTCAACAATGATGTTAATAGATGGGAGACACTTAAATTTAGAGTAAGGGGTTTAGAGGCAGCTAGACCACCTTATAATAACCAATCAGCAAGCTTAAACATAATAGTCACCAAGCATGGTATTAGGTGTAGTGGTTGGCATAGAAGGGATCTATTGGGTTGGGTGCTGTTTTTAATAATATTTGTTTCTGTAATTGTTATGTTACTATTGTATTTTAATGTATTATTTTATTGTTTTAACCAAATAGCCTTGAATGCCATTTTTGGTAGAAAGGCAGGGTACAAATAAAATAAATAATAGAACTAAGAGGTATAAAAGGAGGTTTCACCTTATGGGTGGGGCCCTGCTTTCTATCCTGACTCTAAGAACAATTCGGCTCATAGAAAAGGGGGGGGGCAGAGCATCTTCTCTTTCTCTTTTTTTATTAAGTATAGCTGATACACCCGGCGTTACTCAGGTAATATATGTCTGCGAGGTAATCATCTTAGTGCTAGTAGGTGGAGTTAGTGGCAGTTGGAGAAAGTCGGGTAGAAGGAGAACAAAGACAGTTAGTGGGAAGTCAGGAAAGAGGGAGCTGAGTTAGGATTGAGAGATAGTGAACTGGTTTGCTAACCTATACTTTATTTAAAATCAGCCACTGTACATACTAGTACTACACCTCCCAGCATGCCTTTGGCGGCTCGCAGGAGCCCGCATCCTCTGAGAGGAGCTTCCCTCCTCTCGTTGCTGATGCTGCTCCTTGATAGAAGTAAACGGCTGTCAGTGGACGCACCGAGCTCCAGCCAAGTCCTGCTGGGATTGCCTCAGCCCGTGCTTCTTGCTCACCGAGTGCTCCATCAGGAGCCTGTACTGAAGGGCTGGGGCTGGCCCGGGCACTTGCTCGCCCTTTGTCGGGCCTGTTTCTGGGTATGCGCAGAGTGCCTTCCCTTCCTCCCTCCCTCTTAAGGGGGAAGGGCATTGCGGCGTTATCCTACAGTTCTGTGGTATGTTCAGAGAGTGCAGAATGTTGGACTGAGTGGGTGTGGCTGGTGATGCTGGAAAAGGGAGGGGGAGGAGTATATATGGTGTGAGGGAGTGGTTTGTCAGTAGTTTGGGTAGAGGGTGGTTAAGTTGATGTGTTTAGCTGTGTGTTCTTGTCAGGAGTGTGTGAAGAGTAAATAAATATAAGATCTTAAGGATTTAGGATTATTAAGATTACTAGAATTATTAAGAACAGGCAGGTTTTAAATTGAATTTGAAGGAACTAAGAACTGTAAACAACAATAAATATTTTCTTTTATTTTGCTACCACAAACCACATGTCAGCTTAGCTTTGTCACCTGCTCTATTAGTTTATAAGGAAACACATTACATTAAACCTTCAGCCCAGTATAGTCACAGAAAAACCTTTTCAAAACCTCAGTACCTTTTCCCTCTGCTATAAGGGAAAAGTAGTGGGTTTTTTTACACTTCCCTCAGGTGTTTAGTGGTGCTTAGCCTGAGGGGGGGTGTCTAGGCCTGGTGTTTGAGGCTGTGGCGTCCCAGGCATGCATGCATTTCCCCCAGATTCTGAGAAAACAGCGATATCAGGACGGAGTGCCTTTCAGTATGTTCAGAGTTTGGCCTCTCAAAGTCATTCTGTTGTATCTAGTTAAGATTTTAAAACCAAGCACGACAGGTGGGAGGAGGCACCGCAATGTGGGTTGTTTCCTTTTATGTGGAATTGGATTGACTGCTCAACAATGACCTTAGGAGTCTGGTTTGTGAAAGGCACGCAGTGGCCATCCGCCTGTGCACTCACAATGGGCCTCCAAAAGTGATAAGTCTGGCCTCCCACCCAAGGCATGCTGGGAGTTGGCCCAAGGTATGCTGGGAGTTGTAGGCATAAGCCTAGGTTTTTATTAAATTCTTTAAAAATACTTAAAACCCAAACTTTCATGTTTTTAGATTTTTCTGGTACATTGTACAGCCAGACCTATCAGTATGCCAAATTTCAAGTTTTTAACTCATCTGGAAGTAGGTAAACATTTCCAGACAAACATCACACACACATACTTTCAGCTTTCTAGGTAGAGATAACGATGTGTTTGCATATTACTTTTTTCTAATAAAAGTGTTTTATTCTATTAAAACCTGTTGTCTCTATGAGCGGAAGTCAGTGCATTTCAGCATCAAGGGCATCAAATTTTGGTAGACAGAAAATGGGAACCTGTCATAAATTTAAACATGCTGTTTAAGGTAAAATCTTAAAAAATGCACCAGTGAACCTTGATTTCCCAACTTCTGTCTCATGAAAGCCATAGGCAAGAGGCAAATTACAAGGCTCTGCCAAGGTGTGTACTTCTGTACAAAACTATTGTCTTGAGGTTACTATACGGCAACACCCCTCTGTTGCAGTTCATGTTGCTTTGTTTCTCCTGCCTTAGTTTTTGAGTATATGCCACATGTACATGTAGAGAGCAGCAAAGAAAAATAAGAGCACTAGAGGAACCATTTACTTTCAAGAAGCTGTACCAGCTTGCTGATTCAGGTGGCAGCTTGCCATTTTTACAAGTAAATCTCCTTTCAGGTAAGCTGTCCAGTTTCCCAATATGGGCACCCTTACTTGCATATTTACATGTGGGTTAGCACTCCGGCTCATTTTGAAGCTGAGGATAATGTTTCTCACAACAGACATTGTGAGGAACACTGTGGGAATAGTGTCTCTTTACTGAGGCACTGACTTTCCTATGACAAAACCTTGAATTGAAACACTAATTAAAGACACCAACATAAGAAGACCCATACTGGATCAGACCAAGGATCCATCTAGTCCAACACTATGTTCCTGTAGCTGATGGCATCAGCTGCAGCTCTTCCCAATATGTTGTGGGAAATATCCTAGGCAAAACAGCTGGTAGTAGAGAATAGCCAAAGTAATGTAGATTTACTGTAAACTTTAAAATTAACCACCAGGGGGCACTTCATCTTTATATTTGCTCCAGACTCTTAATTTCAGAATCTTTATCTCCTGACATAGCTTAGTGATATATCAAACATATTGGGCACAATCCAGGCAGTGATAAACACTTTGCAATCCCATTAGTTTCAGTGATAACAAAAATCACTTTGTTGTGTATTTGTGTGTTTCGTGTCTAATTGAAGAACATCTTTTCGAGCTGTACATAACAGTAAAAAAAATTCAGTAGCAGCAATAAAGATGCATCCCCTGTCGTTTTGTTTTATTTCTGCTAAGCAAACCTAATATAGTTTCAAGCCTAAATGCTGGCATCATAAAAGCACCACAGTTATGGCTGTAATGTTAAAATATGTTACTATCCCAGCTGATAAAGCCTGACTGTGTTGAAAGGAGGGGGCATTTTTCTATCTTCTCTGACACGATATTTGCATTCAATTTCAAATGGCAGGTTGAATAGATTACAGGGCCTTCATGGTGGCTGTCTCTTTTCATAACATGTCAGACAAGTATATCACATCTGTGGCTCTACCTGATGAAGAAAGTCAAAGGGAATTGAAGCTAGAATAAAACAGCACTACCTCGGCAGTTAATGTGCCAAATTCTGGGGAAAACAAATTTTCAATCCTTCATCGGGATTTTAAAAATGTGTTTTGAATACTAGGATCTAATTAATCGGAAACGCTAATTGCATTGCTATTTATGCACTATGCTATTTTACTTAGAATATGATTACTATGTATGTTAGTGGTTTTAAAAACTAGAAGCTATGTGCAACAACAAAAAACCTTAAACTTATTGCTGGAAAACTGTTAAATCAACAGTATTGTGGAAGATGAGGCATGGAGATTTGATGAAGCTATTATCCCTGGAAACTTTGCTTAATGTCAAAAATAAGCATGAGACCAAATTAAATTATTCTGCTTGTTTTAGGGTGCGTTGTATGGGGGCTACCTTTGAAAACTGCTTGGGAAATTTAGTTAGTTCAAAATATAATCCAAGTGACACTAGGGCCAGATCTACTCCAAGCAGGATACAACACTTTGAAAACGGGTTGAAAACAGTATATGTAATGGGTCCTGGGCCCGAACAGTTGTCAAAAGTGTTGTAAACCATTATAAAACAGTAGTGTAGTTCCTGCCCAGTGCTCCGTCAGCTGCACCAGTCCATTTCTGAGCCCAATTCAAACTGTTGGTGTTGACCTTTGAATTCCTAAATGGCTTGGAGCAAGAATACCTAATAGGACCTCTTCTGGCTCTATTAAGCCTCTCCTGTCCAAACTCACAACAGTATGATTTATACAAGAGACCTGTGCAAGCTCTGCTGATAGGGCTGAGTTTGCTCAAAACAAAGCTGGGGTTGGTAGTGTGTGTGTGTGTAAGTTTGTGCTACACATGGATTTTTGGCCTTTGTAGAAAGGAAAATTTTGCTTGCGGATAGCTCCAATGTGTTCTGGAGTTAGAGCAATGACATCCATCAATGAAGCTGTTACTGCAAGGAATCCCACGTTACTTGCTTAAAATGAATTGTGTGAGTTTCTTATAAACCACTAGGTTTCTTTTGACTTTCGTGCACAGACATTGTAATATGTTTACCAGTATTGATGCATAAAACACTTAAATCGGGAGCAGTGGTGCTATTAATACCAACTAATGATATTCCGTCTTTTTCCAGTCATCATAATCACAGAATCATAAGATACAAGCGTGGGGGTATCACCATTTTCAAGAATTTGATTATGGATCGATGGCCCAGTCTATATTAATTGGAGGGGCTAGATTCAGAGGCAGAAAGAATTTCACAAAGCAGAAACTGATGTTTCATAACTTCACCAAACAGAAAATTGCATAGGAGTACTTGGCAAATGAGTCTACTGCCTCAAATGGAACTTACATGGACAGCTTCCTGGCAACATTTTGGGCAACAAAATACTGCTATTTGTTTGTTCGTTCTTCGTCTCTTTTCCTTTAGTGTTTCTTGTCTCTGAAGTGAAATGGGATGCTCACTGGTAAATCCTGGTTTAATTTTGTGGTGATATTCATAGTTCGCCTTGTCAAAACCTGAGAGAGTTGTGTGACAGATGAGACTTATCACTCCTGACGCCTTGTCATTCTCTCTGCACTACAAAGATTTCTTCTCCCATTTGGTTTGGCAGTGGGTGGCCGGGGAGAGGGGGGCTCTTTTAAAAACCCACTTTTAATACAGGGCTCTTATTTTTGACACTGAGGGCATTGTTCAGGTATAAAAGTGAACACACATACATGAGACAAAAACTAATAAATCTGTTATAAAATTTTAAAAATAATACTAGACAACAAGACTGAGGGATAGTAGGCTGATTCGAGAACATTTACTACCAAGAATCCTGTTCCTGCCCTGGGCATAGCACTGACTATCAGACTATGCTGGATCCAGCATTAAACAGTTATTTCAGCATCAAATATACTTGAGCTTCTCAGTAATGCCTACTGTAATCCTGGTCTACAAGTTAATTATGTTTGTATGCTTTTTCCAGGGCAAGAGAAGTACAGTTTTGTAGTAAAATTTGGTATTGAGTAATATAGAACAATATATGAATGGTTTAAAAACATGTGCATGCAAATTGCCATGCTGTGTTGGACCAAGTCTCCTCCTAGCCCAGCCTTCTTTTTCTATCAGTAAGTTAGATAGATGTCTTGGGAAAGCTCACTGGCAGGCTATGATGGAAATAGATGCCCCTAATATTTTATTCCCAACATTTGGCAATCAGAAAAGCATGATGTCTGATCTGCATAGTTGGGTTCTTCGCTTGTTTGTTTGAAGACACAGATGCTAGAAAGAAAGATCCTTGTATGCAGTTTGAACGCTTCTATTTTGAAAATCAACAACCTGGTGAAACAGATTTCACAGGCTTTTGTTTTCAAAACTTGCTTGACCACATGTGAGAATGGTAGAGAAGAAATGTATGTATAACATGGGAAATGAAGCTTCCTTCAATCCCATATTTGTCTCTCTCAAAAATAATCTATTTTCAACCATAGTCATTATAATTAATAGTCAAACATAGATTTAGTCGTGACTTTGTAAAATGCACTGATGACAGCTGTGATCACTAGATGGTTATGACAATGAATTCCTTTGGTTTGGTTTGGTTTATATGCCACCCGTCATCATAAATTCCCAAGCAGTTGACAACTGCTTTAACCTATAAAGCCTTACACGGCTTGGGACCACAATACCTGATGGAACGCCTTTCCCGACATGAACCTACCCGAACACTACGTTCAACATCTAAGGCCCTCCTCCGAGTGCCTCCTCCGAGGGAAGCTCGGAGGTCGGCAACAAGAGAGAGGGCCTTCTCTGTGGTGGCTCCCCAATTGTGGAACGATCTCCCCGACGAGGCCCGCCTGGCGCCAACATTGTTAACTTTTCGGCGCCAGGTCAAGACTTTCCTCTTCTCTCAGGCATTTGGCAATATCTGAGGAGCCTGGGTTTGTTTTGTTTTGTTTTTGTAGTTTTTTTGAAGTGTTGAAGTGGTTTTTAAATGTACAGATTGTGTGTATGTTGTATGTTTTTGCTGTTTTAATTTTTGTATATTGTTTTTAATTGTTTTTAATCCTATGTAAACCGCCCAGAGAGCTTCGGCTATGGGGCGGTATACAAATGTAATAAATAAATAAATAAATAAATAAACTATGAAAAAAAACCACAATAAAGCAAATAAAGAAAAGTTAATACTCAAACAATAACAAAGATAAATCAGTGGTTTAAATAGCAGCAGACAAGCTTACAAAATCTAGTACAATCTCAAAATATATTGAGAAGTTCTTAAAAGCCACTTAAAAGGCTTGGGAGGAAAAGAAAGTAGGTGCCAGGTGGGTTTTGCTGAAGAAGAAGTTCTATAAAGCCAGAAAAGCCACTCCCTGGTTGTTACCAACTTCTCTTCTGATGGCAGTGGCACCTGGAGGAGAACATCAGCAAGTGATCGAAGCCGATGGACAGATCAATATGAGAGCAGGCATTCTTTATGGGTAGTTATGCAGTATGTGGGTGTGTACAGGTACTCCCATTTCTTTGATCTAAATCAACTGCCTTTGGGCCTGTTCAGAAGACACTTTAAACTCTGCTGGTTAAGGCTTTTGGTTAAGCAGCAGGGTTTAAGATATGTTGTGCAATACGTTTTGCTAAACCCTGGTCACTCTCTAACCACAGTCAGACCGTTGGCAGCAGGGTTAGTGGTGCTAACCATGGCTTAAAATGTTGTGTGCGACAGCACGGCTTGTGGTTAGTGCTAACTACAGAGAACCACAGTTTCTCTAACCACAGAGCCTGAAGTGTCGTCTGAACAAGCCCATTCAGTTCCATTGATTTTCTAGTCTCTCGGTATACTGTAAAAAGGGAGTGTTCTGTTTTATTCAAGCAAGAATCATTATCTAACGGAGGTATGCATGTATTGTTTTGATTTTTATTTAAGAAGAAAAAGTAGCTGTTCATGCTTCCATGCTGTGTGTCAAGGTTACGAGCTAGCGACCCAGCTGGGGGAGAACTTGTCTTGAAATCTGTGGTCGTAGTGTCAGTTTCTGACTTTTAAAATCAGCAGGGGATTTATTGCAATATGCCAGCATCTTTTTAATAACATGTCATCTTTGTCGATTCTGGTCTCTGATTTTAAAACAATCATTTCCAGGAAGGCCCAAAAACAGAAAGCTCTCTTTTGTGGAACTAGTGTGAACACGTTTGTTATGAACAAATTCAAATATCCCTTTCTACTATGTTTACCATTCCTGTATCATATAACCCATAAAATAGCTAGCTTGAACTTGCAAAAAAATAATAATAATAAATCCTGCCATGGGCTTCCTGCTGAAGGTCCATCACAATGAGAGCCTTATAGTGTAATCCTATATGGATCTGCTCAGAAGTAGGTCCAACTGTGTTCAATGGTGTTTACTCCCAGGTAAGTACATATAGGGTTGCTGCATTAGGGTACAATCTCATGCACATTTACTGGGAGTAAGCCCCAGTGAACTCAGTAGGGATTACTTCTGAGTAGACATGTATACTACAAAATTGTACTATCAGGATATATTTTGTGGAAGATGATTCCATCCATTTCCACAGTGGCAGTGGGGTGACCATATTGCCTTATAATCCAGACCTCCTTCATGACACTTAAATATCGCTGTCTTCATTTTAAAATGTTGGGGTTGGAATTTAGCATATTAGAAATGTAATCCTATTAAACTCCCTTGCTGCCCTGTGTGGTACTTGCCAGATTTCATATCTGTGTCTATGATAAGTCATTGCAGCCAGGAATGGCAATTATCCCTCAATCTTGACTCTTCAGGGTAGCCTTTCCCCCCCCAGATGTGGGCCCCAGATGTTGTTGAACTACAGCTCCCATCACCCTCAGCCATCATGACCAGTTGTTGCAGACTATGTGAGTTGTAGGCAACAACATCTGGGACCCACCGTTAGGAAAGACTGTTTTATGGCAAACTTTAGGGATACTTTATTTATTTATTTATTTATTTACTGCATTTCTATACCGCCCAATAGCCAAAGCTGTCTGGGCGGTTTACAAAAATTAAAACCATGGTTTTTCAAATTTTAATACAAATTTTATTTTTTCCATGGAGCCATAGCTGTTAATGGCCTGACAGCAGTGGTTCAAAGTTCACTGACACCGCTGCATGTCCATTCTGAGTGTTCTGCTGGCTTGATACCCAAGGAAAAAAGGGTGGGTAGATAACAGGTCAGCCTTCTTTTCCTCTACCAAAGAAACTACAGTGCCACTGTTGGAGAAACAACAGCCTATCAGTGGCCTTGAATAAGAAAGCACAATCCTTCCTGTTTATTTTATGTCCTGTTTGTTTGTTAAAATGTAATAGGAACCCATGGTTTCTCACTATGTGAATGAGCCATAGCAATCTCAGGCTTGTGCACTGCCCTGTCCCCCTCTTTCACACCTGCAAGGAGATTGATTTTTCCCCCTTTCCCATTCTAAACAAAGCACAGTTCCCTGCAATGTCTGAACTCATCCGTGTTCATTTAAACTACATGAGAAAAAGCCAAGATAAAACTGGAGTTTCAGTTCCTGGCTTGTTCTCAAACCATAGTTTAAACGAACCACAGATGCCCAACTTGGGATGTTTAAGATCAGAAGTAAAAGCTTCTAGTTTCCTCCTCCTGTACATGAAAGAGGAGAGGCAGTGTGTAAGTCCAGTGCTCACTGTGACTTGTTCTGGTAGCGAGAACCATGGTTTCCCATTACGAGTATCATCACACAGGGGGAAATTGTGTTTCCTTACCGTTGCTTCTGTGCCCCCATGTTTGTCCCTCATTACTTCCTCATTTTGCCCTGAGGGGAAAGAGTAAGTAAACAAAGACCATGTGGCCCATTCAGGGAGCGTTTGTATTGCGCCACTTTTCCTGCTCACAGCAGGAGATTGCAGCACATTAAGTTTTTAAAAAAGAGTCTAAAGGACGCACTCACATCCGTAACTGGGCAGCAATGAGCGTGTGATAAAACACTCGTCTGATGAACCTCTACATTTGAACTGGGCCATTACATGAGGAATTTGAAAAATAAAAGAACTGAAGCAGAATTTTGTATATGGTGATGAAAATCCTGTTACTGATAGGCAAGAAAGTTGTAAACAAAGTAGGCTTATGCAACTGTACCATGTTCTTCTCTACCTGTTGCATTTACCTAAACTAGATTTATGGAAAACTCCACAACTGGGGGAGGACAAAAAAACAAATAATCCCATTAAGGCATGGATATTTTACAGTGCAGAACTGATAGTAACATATGGCCTGTTTTTGTCATTTTTGCATCTCCTTGGGCGTAAACAGCAGGGAGATGCTCAGCATTTAAAGCACACAAACACACATATGGATTGTGACAATGGTACTTTTCTAGTCTAGTAGAATGGCAAGGAAACTATGTATGTATACACCTGTTGATTTTATTTTGTTTATGTACCTAATGGCAGGATTCTTTAAATCAGTTTCTTAAAAAATTGGGAGAGGAGAAGGAAAGTCTCCAGAACCAACTAAAAGATTATGAGCTGAGATTGGAACAAGAAGCAAAGGTTTGTGTTCTGTGATAACCATCACCTCAAGCAGTTGTGAAATATCTCCTTCCTTTGTTCTCTTATCTGACACATTGTTGCCTGCAACAATGATGAAGACAGTGCAATAATTTATATATAAAAAGCAACAATCTTAAGCTAGGCTTGTTCTCTAATCTTCTGTCAGTTCTCCTATTGTAACCGCTTATCTGTTGTTTGAAATTTAGGCTTACCATAAAGCTAATGATGAACGCCGTGCATACTTAGCAGTGATTTCACAAGTAAGTCCAAAAATCTCTGTTGCCTGATGAGAAAACATTTTATCCTAAGCTGATCATTACTCTTTTCCCACTGGACTTTTCTATTTTAAGCCAATTTACCTCCAAGCCAGAGAACTCTGCAAAGCTAAGTCTGACTCAGCTGGAAAGCTAGAAAAGGATGTTAATCACTCATGCTATCTTTTTGCCCTCGACTTAATGGTTGAATCTGTGCTTTAACAAGGCTTCTGCTCTTGACAGCCAATTGACTATTCTGTTTCTTTCCCCCACCCCTTTTCTATATTGCATTACGTTGTAGTGCTGATAGACTGGCTCTCCATATATAATATCCTCCTTCTTCCACAAGCCGAATTCTATTAAAAATACGCCAAAGCATTGTATCTCTTTGAGAAAATCATAGTGTTTAAATTAAACTTTGAAATGTTAAATGTCACCAATCCTTCACAAAATGCTCTCGAGACTGACTGCTTAGAAGTGAGGGGAATGAAGGATCCCTTTTTCCAAGGCATTCTGCTTGGGATGGGCTATTAGTGGCCCTCTAGATGTTTTGACTCCCATCAGCCCTAGCCAGCATAGCTAATGATGAGGAATCATGGGAGTTGTAGGCTGCTGTAAAGTGTACTAATTCTAAAAGTACTTGGAGACCAGCCAGTAACCTGTCTACAAATATTATTTAATATGCTAACCTGTTTTTTTAATGTCTGATATACTGCCCTAATTTTCCTCAAGGCAGCTTAGAAAACAGATCCATATAAAAACGTAAGTAACATTATAACAAGACAACAAAATGCCTACAAAAATAAAACAGCAAGCAAGCAACATGATAAAAGCCTCTGAATAAATCTAGAATATATAGTTTATAAAGTATCCTATATATTTTGAGAAAGATTCTCTCTTTAGCTCCTTATATAATGGGAAAGACACAGTTCCTTAAATAGTATAAAAGGTAGCAACTAGGCATAATACTTTATCTCTGCTACAAACAAACAACTGTCATTCAACTCATTGTGTACCAATGCGGGGGAGAAAGGAAGGCTGTAATTAACAGTATTTCCATGTATTTAACTTGCAGGCAACTGGATCATTCTGTATAATTATCTCTCTTTTACCCAACAAGGTGCAGTTGCTGGAGAATATTTCCCTTTGCTAGTCCAGCTGATACTGACGCATTTATATTTTGCGATACATACAGTGTTGAGAAAATTGGCCAAGACAAAGGGGAGGAGGAATAAGAGGCATGTGTCCTCTCATGGGCACCTTTTTCATTTAAAATCTCTTAATGCACTATTCAGAAAGATACTTACAGAGCAGTTATCTTCCCAGTGGTGATGGGGGCATCCCAGGGACCAAAGGATGGTGCAGATTCCACCCACCCATCCCGAGGCTGTAGACACAGCTATGACCATAGGGAAGGAAATTTGAGTGCGGATTTCCCATCCCACCCAAGAGAAAAGGGAGTGGGTGGGGAGGGGGAAGGAGAGGCCATTTGTCCCCAATATCGAATTGCCTCTCTTTTCTCTAGGTAGGTGAACTAGATGGGCCAAGAGGCCTGTTTACTTAAAATGTTAAAAAGCAGGAACAAGAGGTGAAATTGCCTCCATTGTTCTGCCTTGCTTGCCAGGGCTTAGGATAGACAGAAGGCTCCGAGATCAGTGCCCTCCCTCTATAGAGCGTTAATCCCTTAGGATTTATTTATTTATTTATTTATTTACAGCGCTTGTATATGGCTCCATATCTAAATTGATTCCAGAGTGGTGAACAACAAGAAATAAAATGAACGAAAGATAAAAAGAATGAACACAATATTAAAATTATTCTTTAAAACACAAAGTGCCAATAAAACCGAGGGTAGTCAACCAAAGAAGGCTTCCTGGAAAAGAGATATTTTCAGTAGGCTTGAAAACAACCCAGTGTTGGCACCTGCTTGACCTTCTGAGGCAGGGAGTTCTATAGGAAGGGGCCCACCACACTGAAGGCTCTTTTCCAGGTGGAGCCACCAGGAGCAGGCCCTCTGATGACCTCATTGAGTGGGCAGGTTGGTAAGGAAGAAGGCGCTCTCTCAGTTATCCTGGTCTCAAATTGTTGAGGGCTTTCTTTGCCCACTAGTACCAAAACCTTAAATCTGACCTGATAGCAAACAGGCAGCCAGTGCAGTTCCCTCAGCAAAGGAGTTGCATGCTGAAAAGGTTGCCCTCTTAACCAGCTTTAGATATAGTCAAGCAGTTTATAAACTGATTAAATAAATAAATACAACCAGTACAACCCAGGAATAGTTAGGTACTTCAATATTTAAATGTTTCAGCTTTTTAAGTGGGAGGAGCAATGTGCAGCTCTTGAGATTAATTGCTATGGCCATTGCGATCCAAATAGATTCCTATTATTCCTATTTTTATAAGTTTTTTCCTTCATAAATACTTTGTAAATTTTATTAGAGGGCCCTCACGTATGGCAATTCACTCTCTTCTTTCTTGGTGTGAAGCAAAGAATAGTTAGCTCTTCTTCGTGGTCTCTGTGCGGTCACACATATGGGCTCGTGCTGGCGCCGAGCTCGCTTCGGGAAACTTCTTTAGCTAGCTAGCTTTTAGGCGGGAACCCCTCCCCCCCACCGTCCTACCGCGCATGCTCCGGGTTCCCGCTTACCTCAGTTCTTCTTCGACCGCTTCACTGATCGCCTCGCGGGAGACTTCCTCCGATACGTTCGTATCTGTTTTTGTGAAGAACACGTTAGCTCAAACATTGTTCTCGGTGTTGGGCTGAATTGGCCCTCACCAACGGACATTCCTTGTGTTTGTGCTGTCTCGGTGAGGCCCACATCGTTGAGGCGTGTACTCACTGCATGAGATTTTCCCGCCAGACTAGGCACAACAGAGCGGCCCGTTTACGCAGCTTACTTTGGAGTAAGGCTCTCTCCACTGTTGATAGACCGCGTTTGCCACTGATGGAGTCGGCCCCGTCTACCTCTGGGGAGCGTGGGCCTCTGCCCTTAAGCCGCTCGAGCCCAGCAACTCCTGACTCGCCCTTGTTGGGGGTTGCAGTACAGGCTTCGATTTCGCTGTCTACGCCTCCCTCTCCACCGGCTACAATTTTAAAAAGGGCGAAAACCAAATCTCCAGTAAAGTCTTCAAAGACAGGGAAAAACTCTAAGAAGACTAAGAAAACTACGGTACCGTCGTCGATACCGACGTCGAAAAAGCCTTCCTCGGTACCGTCCTCGATGCCGTCCTCGGCACCGACAGGGCACCCATCGACCACGCAGCAGTCTTCCTCGGTACCGACCTCGTTATCGATACCAAGACACCAGCTGCGGCCATCTGGACATTTCTCTTCTCCGGTGCAGGCTACCGCCCAGCATTCGGCCTCAACACCGAGTTCTCCATTGCAGCCTAACTGCTCTCCCTCGGCGTCGCCTCAATCACAAGGCTCCGTGTTGCCACCTACTTCACCTACCCTTTGTGCCCAGCTTCTTCGATGCCATCGCCCGTACCGACTGAACTTACCTCTGATGTGGAGCTTCTAGACACGGTTCCTCTTGATACCGAGCCTCCGTTACCAGTACGACGTCCTCTCGATCTTGATTCCCCGATACCGGGTCGACGGCCTTGTTCGCGTCGCTCACCGGTTTCGGTTGCTGCTTCTGCTTATTGATCGCGATCACGCACCCGGGATTGGGACCGCTTCTCAGAGCACTCTCACCGGTCGTCGCATGGAGGGAATCGCTACCGGTTCGACCCATATATTGGGCAACGTTTGGATAGAGCTCCCTTGCGTGCACCCCCAGTCCCACCGCGTCGAATGGCATCGCTCACTTCTTCTCATCGACGCCATTTGTCTGCTCCTCATCCTCTGTCGGTACCGTCTCATCGTTCTGACCAGCCGATACCGAGGCGCCATCGTGAGCCATCTACGCAGTCGATGGATGACTATGCTTCCGATACCTCCTCAGCACCGTCGCCTGCCCCGTCAGTACCATCGCCGTCGGAGGCCGTCGGTACGTGGATAGGGCTTCCCCATCTATGGAGCTGGGCAGCTTTTCAGATCAGATGATGAGACTAGCACAGTCCCTTGGGATTGAGCTTCAACAGCCTACAGAGGATGTCGACGACCGTATATATGACGTCATGTATATGGATCCTACGCCACAGCTCACGCTGCTCATGGTTCCAACCTTGCTTAAGACAGTCAAGCAGTCGTGGTCCAATCCTGCCACGATGGGCCCCACTTCAAAATGCCTTGATGCACTTTACAAAGTGAAAGAGTCTGAAGCGCCCTTTCTTTTTCAGCATCTGAAACCAAACTCCATCGTGGTGGAAGTGTCGCAGGGAAAATCGGGTGGAACACACTCGGCGCCCACAGACAAAGATGGATGTAAACTTGACTCTTTTGGTCGCTGGATTTACTCGTCGACAGCACTGGGCATCAAGATTTCGAACTACCAGGCCATGATGGCCCGTTACCAGCTTTTCCTGTGGGAAAAAAATTATACTCTCACAGATTACATGCCCGAGGACCAACGTGAACTTGTGCGCGTCTTCCAGTCGGAGGCGGTGCGCCTCTCCAAACAAGAATTGACTACAGCGCGCCATCAAAGTGATTGTGCGGCTAAGGCAATGGTTGGAGCTGTTGCGTTACGCCGTCATGCCTGGTTGCGCTCTGCGACTCTCCCACTTGAGACCAAGAACAGAATCGAGGACCTGCCCTTTGATGGGGAGGGCCTTTTCAATGCAACCACAGATACCACCATGGACACGATTCACAAGGCTAAGATGACGGCAAAAAAGATGGGTTTCGCTCAGCCTCAGCACCAACCATACCGTGCCCGCAAATGGTATCGGCCAGTACCGTACCAGCCTAGGCAAATGCAGGATCGCACCCAATGCTATCAATCCATTCCAGCTACATCCTCATATCAGCAATGTAAGCCTTCGTCTCGCTACAGCCAGTCTCTTCCCAAGCAGACCCAGACGCAGAAACGGCGTCTTTGACTTGGCGTCGCCTCCAAACGACCAAGTCCTCAACAGGCTCTATCCATTTCGTCGTGTTTGGGCCTCCATCACTTCAAACCAATGGGTTCTCAGCAAATTGCGAATGGCTACAAAATAGAGTTCAAAGTTCCTCCTCCAACGGGCACCATCAAAATCACGCCACCTTCGGAAACCTTGTCCCAAGAAACAGCTGCTCTCCTTCAGAAGGGCGCAATTACCAGGGTCCCAAGGTCACAACTGCACAACGGCTTCTACTCCCGTTATTTTACAGTACCCAAAAAGGACGGGGGACTTCGCCCTATTATGGATCTCCGGGCACTGAACAAGTTTATCAGGCCCAAAAAGTTCCAGATGGTGACCCTCGCTGCAATTTTGACCCTGCTCAAGAGAGACAGATGGTTTACGCTGGTCGACCTGAAGGACGCCTACTTTCACATCGCCATCCATCCTTCTCACCGGCGGTACCTCCGTTTTCTAATTGGCCATCAAGCATACCAATTCTCCGTCCTTCCTTTCGGCTTAAAATCTGCCCCAAGAGTGTTCACAAAATGTATGTCGGCGGTATGCATGCACCTTCGATCAAGCAACATAGAACTTTATCCTTACCTGGACAATTGGCTCATCGTCTCCCTGTCCAGAAGTCAGGCCGTCGCGTACGTGAATGTGGTCGCCTCGCTCCTCTCCTCGCTTGGCCTGCAAATAAATCACGAAAAATCCATCTTTTGACCATCACGAATGCTCCAATTCATAGGTGTCCATCTCAGCTCTCGGGTAGGAAGAGCGTTCCTCCCCCAAAACAGAGCGGGTGCCATACAACAGCTTGCTGCTCGGTTGCACATCAACCCTCGGGTGACTGCATTTGTAATTCTCTGCCTACTGGGCTTGATGGCGGCATCTGTATTTGTCGTGCGTTGGGCGCGACTACATATGCGACCGCTCCAGCAGTTCCTCATAAGGCATTTTTCTCCCACACAAAATCCTCACGGTCTCATACTCACCATTCCAGATCAGGTCCTAGCCTCGCTGCGCTGGTGGTCCGACCTGTTGCACCTCTCCCAAGGGATGCCGTTCGTAGATCCAGGTCCATCTCGCGTTGTAACAATGGACACATCACTGGATGGCTGGGGGGCGCACCTGGATGATCTGTCGATACAAGGAAGGTGGTCACCTTCGGAGACACGCCTTCATATAAACATGTTAGAGCTGCTGGCAGTAAAGAAGGCGCTTCATGCGGTCCTCCCTCGACTACGAGGCCGGCACGTTCGAATACTTTCCGACAATACCACGGTCGTATGGTATTTGAACAAAGAAGGGGGTACTCGCTCCCCTCGTCTACTTCTCCTTGTCATGGACATTCTGCTGTGGGCTGTTTCCCACGGCATGCTCCTTTCAGCTCTACACATTGCCGGGACGGACAATGCCAAGGCCGACGAGCTCAGCCGCTCCTTTCAGGACGCCCACGAGTGGGAATTGTCACCGCACATAGTGAGTCGTCTCTTTGCCCGTTGGGGCACTCCTCACATCGACCTCTTTGCCACGCCTGTCAACACGGTTTGCCCTGCCTATTGCTCGAGAGCAGGGATAGGACGTGCATCACTGGGAGACGCCTTCCAATGGGATTGGTCTCAGGGGTTCCTCTACATGTTTCCTCCGATCCTACTGATTGCTCAGACAGTCACACGAATCCAACGTTACCAGTCAGATGCTATAATAATAGCCCCATGGTGGCCAAGGCAAGCTTGGTTCACGCCGCTACTCAGACTGGCGGGCCCCTTGACCTGGCGTCTCCCAAGCATCCCCGACCTCCTCTCCAAGGATGGCGGCAGGATTCTTCACCCGGACATACGCACACTGAGGCTCACAGCGTGGAGAATCCAGCCCTCTGGGACAGTTTAACACTTCCAGACGACATAATGTCTATATTGGAAGCGTCCAGGAAGCCCTCTACCAGACTATCGTACTCTAAGAAGTGGAAACGTTTCCAGGATTTTGCATCGGCTAATGGCTTTGACTGTTACTCTGCAGCTATGCCCAACGTGATTGCCTTTCTCTACTCCCTGCACACAGCAGGACTGAAGCCATCTTCCATTCGTGTCTATCTCGCAGCCATTGCGGTAAATCATAGTTTAATTGATGGATTTTCAGCCTTCACACATCCGTTGGCTAAGACTTTTCTCAAGGGCCTACGTAATTTGTTCCCTTCTATTTGCCCTGTAATCCCGCAGTGGAGTCTCTCACTTGTTCTAAGCGTGTTGACTACTAAACCCTTTGAGCCGCTGGCGACGGTTAATATTCGCCTGTTAACGTTTAAAACAGTTTTTCTTGTTGCCAGAAGAGCTTCCGAGCTAGCGGCACTGCTTGTAGACCCTCCTTACACGCAGTTTTTTCGTGATAAGGTGGTGCTCCGCCCTAACCCTACCTTTGTTCCTAAAGTTGCATCTAGTTTTCATATCAACCAAGATATTATATTACCTACCTTCTTCAAGGCATCGTCAAATCGACTTTGCTCCTCATTGCGTGCCCTAGACGTCCGGCGGGCTCTGGCTTTTTATAAGTCGAGATCAGACTCCTTTCGAAAATCTCGTCAGCTTTTCATCTACTATGGGGGGAAAAATAAGGGCATGTCAGTTTCCCCCCAGCGTTTATCGAAGTGGATTGTGAGCACTATTGCCTTGGCCTATCAAATTGTTGGAAGAGAACCTGCCATTGCCCTGGCAGCACACTCCACCAGAGCGCAGGCCACTTCCACAGCCCTCCACAGCATCCATTTCTGAACTCTGTAAGGCAGCTACTTGGTCTAATGCCTCCACCTTTGTGAAGCATTACCGTCTGGATGTCAGAGCATGACAGGACTCCTCCTTTGGTAGAGCAGTCCTCTCCTCGATATGCCAATAACTTATCAGCGTGCCTACCCACCTCCGGTAAGTTTGCTTATTATTCGCCCATATGTGTGATGCACAGAGACCACGAAGAAGAAATGCAGGTTGCTTACCTGTAACTGTAGTTCTTCGAGTGGTCATCTGTGCAGTCACACAACCCACCCGCCGTCCCCTCTTGGCATCGCTGTTGTGATTGTCAGGTTGTTCCGAGCATGCTCATACTTGATAGATTTTTTGCATTTTTTACTTCTGTAGTTACCTTAGTTGCGAGGCCAAGCAGTCTCAGGGAACTGAGGTAAGCGGGAACCCGGAGCATGCGCGGTAGGACGGTGGGGGGAGGGGTTCCCGCCTAAAAGCTAGCTTGCTAAAGAAGTTTCCCGAAGCGAGCTCGGCGCCGGTGCGAGCCCATATGTGTGACTGCACAGATGACCACTCGAAGAACTACAGTTACAGGTAAGCAACCTGCATTTATTTTGTCTGCACTTGCAAACAATTGCTTGTGCTTGTCCTGCAAACAGGTTTGAAAACCATTGTTTTTTACAGGAGGAAGAGATTTCTCCTTGAAGGCTCATTCTGCTTGTGTCAGACCATGATTAGGCATTTTGTTTTAACCAGTCTTTACTATCCTTTTCAGCAACAATTTAAGGTGAGCCAGTTGCCATGGAACTTAAAAGCAGCAGATATTTGCATGCAGTTGTATCTATCTGTTCATGGCATTTGGATGCTGCCCCTTAAAATAAAGTTGTCTTGGTGGCTTACAATAAACAAACATAAAAACAATTTAAATCCAAAATAAAGCATACAAGTATAAAATCAAAAGCAATATAAAATATGATGATAAAACTCACAGCAAGATCTCTGCCAAATATGGCTGTACTATTTCACAGCACTCCTTTATAGAGCAGGCTTCCCCAGCCTGGTCCTCCAGATGTTTTGGACTATAAATCCCATTAGCCCTGACTGTTGGCTATGTTGATTGGGAATGATGGGAGTTGTTGTTGAAAATATCTGGGGAGCACTATGCCAGGGAAGACTAATGTAGAGTTAGGAATTAACACATATTTTACTTTTGCAGATAACAGGATCACTGAAACCAATAGAGAGGCAGAAAATAGATGCAGCGGAAATGAAGAGAGAAAACCAGCTTCTGAGGTAAATGTTAATTTTTTGTCTTTTTTTTCTACCTAGCCCTTCCTTTCATTGAGCTTGAGGCAGCCTACTTTGAGGTTTACAATTTTATTACCACACCATAGTATAAAATAGGTTAGGCTGATAGAGATATTGGCCCAAGGCCAGGTAGTATCTAAACAAGGGATTGAATCCAGGCCTTGATTGGAAAACAGTAACCCTCAGTTCATTCCGTTGCACATTTTCCGACACTGTAAGTTTTGTTATTGAATCGAAGTCCAGAGGCCATATGGGCTGATGGTGTATGTCTTTCCCGATCTTATTGGTATCCCAATTAGAAACCTTTATCAGCTCACATAATGTAACCAGTTTTAAATTGCCTCATGTATACGTGCAGGTTATGCCCAGTCTCGTCACATCCCTGATAAGTATTACTTACTAGTTAGTGGAGCTGGGTTCTCACGGGTTGGAATAGTCCTTAGTTTTATACAGCAAAAACTTCAAGCACACGTATGCAGCTGTCAGAGTTGGAGACACGGTGCCCACCCCATCTGAGTGAAGCTGCTGGCACCCCTAGACATGGCCCCTGGCATGGTGCACCCACATAACCCTCTGAGGGAGGGGTCTGCCCATTCCATTCCCTTGTAGGGGCTGCTCCACAGCAGTGGAGAGGGGGCAGGCATATAACTGTGTTCCTCAGCCTACTCGCTCCTGGCTTAAAACTGTGCCCATTGCAAAGCCACCTTGAGTACCATTTTTGATAGAAAGGCAGGGCACAAATCAAATTAATTAATTAAATAAATAGATAGATAGATAAAGCTCCTAGAGGGCTGAAAAGGGGAATGCAAGCGTCACACACATTTTCACATTTAACTTAATTAAAATAAATTAATGGGTTTTAAAAACAAAATAATCCCGCACACCCATACTGTCCTCTTAGTATGTGTGCCAAAGTTCAGGTGACTAGATTTTACATTCTTGGTGCTACGGCACTGAAAGACAGAAATTCTCTTTTATTATAGATTCTGCTGACAAAATATTGAATTATTCCACACAGCTTGGTGGTGGCTTTGAAATAGCTTATTCCATTGTACACATTTCAAACAACACACAATGTTTACAAAGTTTGAACGTAAGCCAAATGTTCCTTTGGGCTTGCAGATTTATTTGCACGGCTGAATTATAACTTTTTTTTAAAAAATCTTCCTCATCTGAACCTCTGCCCCCGACATCTGAGAAACAATTTCTACCTGATATTTAATGTTTCTTAAATATGATACCATTCTTTTATATAATAGCGTGGATAATTTTAAGATGGCATTATGCCACCTCCTAGTTATCTCAGGTAGATTTGTAAAAGTCAAACTCAGTTTTTTAATTATACCGGTACTACAAAAAGCTTTCCATATTATTAAATGTTCTCAGTGAACAGAGAGCCAACCCATTTGAGGGCACTGAGAATATAAAAATGTTCTGCAGTATAGTGTTTCCATGCCAAGTTTGAATTTAGAGCAAATAATTATTGCATTAACAATCAGCCATAGAACTAGAATAAAGCATCCTATTATGAAAACCAGTTCCAGAGATCTCATTTTTTAAAATAATCTCCACAGTTTGGCTGTTCACAGATTAAGGGTTTGTTAGTCAATGGCTTTGTCTTTTTAATTTAACAAATTAGTTTATTATATTAAAACAAAAATATTATAGACCAATACTGCTGACATTTTGTGACTATTAAATGAAAATCAATTTTTCTGGTCTTAAAAATTCAAAAGAGCAATTCATTGTTTGTTTGGAAGATCAGCTTAAGGAACAATCCTATGCCCCCCCCCCAACAGTATCTGGGGGCATAACATATTTAGGATTCCTGGATCTGAGGGCAGAGACAGTGCTGGAACCATGCCGGCTGCTTGCAAATGCGAGCTCCTAGGAGGCTGAAAAGGGGCATGCAAAGGGATGAAACCGGGGCTGCAGGAATCCAGGCTATCTCCAGCCATCGCCAGCCTCCCTCTCTTCCTCAAAACCTCCACTAGGTTTTACAAGGACCCAGGGCAGATTCAGTAGGATTGCTGCCTTAAACGCGTTATCTGAGCCTAGTGTTACAAATATTTTACAGCCATGCCGACAATACTGAATGCCCTTGTGCAGTGAAGAGCTCTAAGAAAAATCCATGGCCAGTATCCCAAGAGCTACTAAAGCTCGACTTAGGGAGATTTTGGACTTACCAAAGCACACATTGCTTTTGAAAATCCCCTTGGTTTTGAAAGCAGTAACCATACAGCGTTGGGCAAATCGTTTTGGAAAACATAAGCCAAAAGTTCCTTTAGACTAACTATCTGGACTCATTGCATGGGTCTTTGGATTCTGATCCATATTATAACCCTATTAATCACACAAATTTATCAAATAATGCTTTTGGCTTTGATATGAATGAATAGGTAATTATCGCCCCCCCCTTCAATTTCTATTTTTCTGATGTGTTCTCTACCAATTCAACAGTAGCTACCATAATTGTATTGAATTTCCAGTCCTTTGCTTTCAAGGACCAATTCACAATATCAGAGAAATCCATGTGGCAGCTCTTTCTAGAGACTTGCCAGGTGCATTGTGGTGAGGCACCAGGCATATTCAGTGAAGCAATTCATAAAACCAATTTGGATGACAGTTGCTCCTCAGAATCTGGAAAACAATTGTCTGGATTGGCATCTTAAAATAGTTTTAGGAGGTGATAACATGCTTTGGGCAAACTTCCATATTTGCTATTGAGAACGATAAACCAATATAATAAGCATTAGGGAAAGTTCCGCAGTCAACATACAGACCTTGATGCTTGTGAGCACTATATGTGGGAAGCTTCTCAGGCCAACCAGAACAAGCTCCCTGACTGTAGGCGGTAGATTTCCAGAATGACTCACTCTTAAAAAGGAGCTTCTGCTGCCTGTCTCCCACACAGTTCATTGGGAATAAATACCTCCTCTTGGTTTTGTATTTGTGATCATTGACACAAATTAGAATCCCCAGATAGAAAAGGCTCTGGGGGGGGGATCCGCATTTATCCTCTTTAACTCCAGTGATCAGGCAAATAAAAAAGGATATCAAAAGATGGTCTCAGGTACATTTTACAATTGTGGGTAAGATTGGGGAGGGCCCATAGCTCACTGTGATAGAGCATGTGCTTTGCATGCAGAAGTTCCTAGGTTTGATTCTTAACTTCTCCAGGAAAGAATCCCTGGAGAGCTGCTGTCAGTCAGCACTAGGCTAAATGGGTCAATGTTCTGACTCAGAATATGGCAACTTCCTGTGTTCCTGCTACTCTGAAAATGGTATCAATGCCAAAACCAATGCTCAGAGGATCACAAACACACCCACACCACAAACCAAAAAAGATCCAGGCAACATACATGCACAATTCAGGGACTATCTTTCAACCTAATGTACCTTACAACGTGGTTGTTAGAAAAGCCCAATGTGAACCTCTGGCTCAGTTTTCCCTTTGTACCAAATTTGGAGAAAGGCAGAAGCACAGTCTCTGTTGCTACTTCTGGTTTTCTCCAAAACTTGGCATGAAAATGGATGTGAGAGCCCGTCACTCCCTGAATTTATTTTATGATTACATTTGCATCTTGCCCCTTCCTCGAAGGACCTCAAAGCAGTATACATAATCTCCCATCTTATCCACACAACAGCCCTGAGAGGTAAGGTAGACTGAGAGGCAGTGACTTCTCCGTGCATAACAGAAGTTGGGTGGACTTCTTCTCTTCCTCCAGGCAAGAAGTGAGAGATCCCGCCCAGGTTCTCTGTGATGCTTGGAGCAGTGTGGGTCTCCCATGTCATGCTGAGTGTGGCAGGGTGCGGTGGGGGATTAGCAGAATTGAATGTAAGGTCGCCATCCACTCTCTGTCTTCTCCCCTCCAATATCTGACCCAAATCTGTTAAGTTGCTGCTTTTCCCTCAAAAAGAACTGTGAGTGTAAAATCCAGAGGAATGCTTCTCAGTGGGATGTTCTGCAATCTGCTGATGGGCCCATTTAGGTGTTGTGAAGGCAGCATGCTCCCTGGGAAGAGAACAGAATCTGGCTAGCCAGCTACCTTAATTTTATATGTGAGGGTACAGAACTGAAGAGTGATTCTGGAGAATACCTCCTGCAGAGAATTCTTAATTAGAGGCATAGGAAACAATTTCCGTCTCTTCTGGAGAAGTTAACTGATATCTCAATTATTCCCAGTCTGAGTTTTATTCAACATCATGTTGATATTCCAGTGAATAAGGGATGTGCAACCTTCAACCAATGGAAGTTCTGCATCCGGCCCACAGAGCCTCCTTGTGTTCCTCAAGGACTGGGATCTCCAACATGGTGTCCTTGGGCATAAATTCTCTCGTGTTGCCTACCAGACTCCCTGCCTTTCCTGATTTTTATTTTGTTTACATTTTTTATTGTTGTTGTTGTTGTTTAACTGAGAGGCTGGCATGCTACAAGATGAAGGGTTGATCTCCAGCACCATCCTTATTTGGGTTCAAAAGAGTCGTTTTCTGTTTGGAGATCAGACCCCACGTTTCCCATTTACTTAGGTTCTTGGGCTGGTTACTCTTCTTTTTGTCTCACCAGTTTGGCCTGTGGGGAAGGGAGTTTTTTGGCTGCCGTTTTATAAATGGGCAAGCCCCATCCCCATGGCAGCCGTTTTGTGAGAGCCACTCACAACACTCTTAAAATTCTAGACCTGTCCACCAACCGAAAAAGGTTGAGGCCCCCAGCCCCCTGGAGGAATCCCCGGTGTTAATAGTGGGGATGTGGGTGGTGGGGAACTCAGGTAATGCTGGGAAAAGTCTCTTTCTCCGTGCTGACAGAGGCACAGAACTCTATGGGCAGGAGAAGGGCAATAATGGAGGACATGACCATGCCGACTTACATCATCCAGCCTGTGGAAAGCCCAGGGGGGCAGTTTAGCCCCCCATTACATTTCTTAGGGCCCAGTCTCATGGAGATAGTCGACAGCCTCTGAAACCGGAGGCTATTGACTATCCAGTGCACCACACCCGGACCACTGAAGTGGCTCTGTGCTCCTGGTGCCCTGCATTTCTGGCAAGACAGGCAATTTTGCCTGTCCAGCTGTGGTTTTGGGAATGAGGCCGGAAGGAGGCTGGGATGTGCATAGGAAGCTGCATAATACGGATTTTCTGGTTCCCTCCTCCCCACCCCTGGAACCACGCCCTTTTCGCTATCTCCACAGTCCATTTCTGAGTGTGGAGAGGTAGCTAGTGCAGTGAGAACCATGCCGGCTATGATAGAGGGAGCAGGGAGCACAGTTTTTGAGAACTGAAGCCGGAGCCCTGGCTTTGACCTCAGTTCCCAGAAACCAGAAGAATCCTATGGCCATTTAGACAGTGTCTAGTAGCCATAGGGATTGCACCCTTAGTTATTAATTTAGGCCACCTTTAAGGGTAGAACCCTCTCAAGGTGGTGAGCGTTCTGATTGTGCATCTTTGCTGTAAATTGTAATCATTGAAATGCTGTGCAGTGGATTGGGAATTACGATGGTTAAAATAAAAAGTTCTGTTAGTCTCTGTCCTCTCATATATTTGTTACACCTGTTTTCAAAAGAGATTTTACATCCTATTTACTCTACAGAATCTAGGCAATCATTTTATACAGTAATTAATTGTGGCAACGTGTTGAGAAGCCACTCAAAATCACGGAGATGCCCAATTTTGGGGAGGAGGTAAGATTTGGCTGGTTCTAAGGGGAAAGGGAGAAGCATTTTTTGGTGCAACATTGGCAACTTCCTCTTTTCCCCAACAGTTTTAAAGTTTAAAAGACAAAAGATGTTGCCATTGCCACACTGGTAAGCACCTCCTCCTTCCCCCAAAATCGTTCAACTCTCTGTCCCACCCCCCAAAAAATTGAATGGAATGCTTTCGTCCCAATTCTCCACCTGCAACTCGAATGGTAGCATTTTGCTGCAGGCCTAGCTCCTGGTAGCATTGTGATTACCAAGCAATGTCAGCTACTGCAGCATCTCAGGCAAGTGAAATTGTGTTTTCTGAACTCTCTTTACTCTTCTATTTCAGAGGAAGGTGTAATATTCCAAGAAATCAGAGAATATTGGACCCAAAGAAAGGACCAATTAAAAAGACTGCAGGAGTGAAGCATCTTCCAAAATTGAAGCTCTGATTTCTTATTCTAGGGTTTTCTATTCACTTATTATTCCTTTCCTCTATAGGAATTATAGTAAAATGGAAAGTATTATTTTAATACAGAATATATTAAAGTAAGGCCCCTCATCCTAACCATACTAAGCAAGTCTGATTGACTCTTGTGTGGTTTTGCATATAGAGGTATGTCTGCACCAACTCTCTGATGCAGGATCTACTCATCAGTGTACTGAAAATACCTGCTGAAATCTGCAGTTTGTTGTGGGTTCACTTCCTGGTTAATCTTTCAGCTCCAGGTGATGCTTTAAGACATAGGTGATAGAGCAGCCACAAATCATTCCTGTTCCACCTCCTGTTGCAAGAAGAATATCAGCTGCTTCCAGGTCTCCGGAACTGAAATTACATTCTGAACGGAGCAGGTAGTCCCCCCTTTCCTAGCCCCAGATGTTTTGGTGCAGGTTATTTTTTTGTGGGGACCATAGAATGGAAGGAGAACTTCCAGCCCATAAAGCCTACTTGGATTCCGCCAGGGGGCGGGGCTTGGCCTCCAAGCCCTACCTCCTGAAGGAATCCCCACTGTTGTCTCCAATCTCAGATCAGAGATGACAGCAGGGAGGTGGGCAGCTATTCCTTCCTTTCTGCAGGGTCAGTGCACACACATTTCCAAGCCCAAGATGTCCCATGAGAGGCGAAACTGTTTCACCACATCCGTGCAACTTGCTGCACAATTTTTTAAATGTGGTGTTGGAGGAAGAATCAGCTATGCTAACAATTTTTAGATTCTTTCATTTTTTTCCCCTTAAAATGTAAATGATGTAAAGAACTCTATGTCAGCAATTTTTCACGTTTTGAAATATTCACAGGTGTTCCAATAAAACACATTCCAAGTAAAGTTTTGAATTTATTTGATTATAACATATAAACTACATTTAATGCACTTCATTGTATTTTCTTTCTAATCAACTACTTTTGTCTGTCGGAAAAACACTTTTGAGACAGTACACAAAATTAACAGAGTGCAGTTTTTTCCAGTTTTGTTTACAAAATGTAAGTAAAATCAACATGTCTGTTCCTGATCCATTTAGGGCAGGGGTACACAACCTCTTTGGCCTCGAGGCCCACATATTATATTGGATCGGGGGCTGCATTCTCACTAGTACAGGAATACTGGTACAGATCAGTCTTTCCTCTCTAGAAAGAATGATCTTGGGGAGGAGTGGAAAGCCTCTCTGGGTGGGTGTAGGGGGGAGGTTTCTCCAGGGGGAGAATTTGGCAGCCAGGACACTCTTGGGGGATTGCAATTAAGACCTGGGTGGGGGGCACATGCACCCACTGGAACACAGGTTGTGTAACCCTGAAATAGGGCACTAGAAAAAAAATGAACTCCACATCACTGGTAAGCTGTTCTTTTCCAGCCTAATCTACCTCACAGGATTGTTATAAGGATAAAAAGAGAAAACCTCCCATATGCAACCCTAAGCTCCTTCGAAGAAGGACAGGAAATAAAGTTGCTCAAGTCCTCACTTGGTGATATAGTCAGCGTGTGCTCAACATTCATGTGAACAGGCCGATGAATTGTGACAAGGGATGCTGGTGCAAGCATTCCTAAGACAGCAATACTACAGTAACATACCAAGCAAATCAAGTGTTTTTAGAACTACATATTATAGTGAGAGGACAGAAAACTCAACGCAGGGCTGCCATTTTCAGTGGCAGCCCCATGTTCATAGCCCAGTTCCTCACGCAGTGATACTTAGTAAAATGTGTACAGGATTGGGCTAAACATCTGTTAAGGAAAACAGTTGAGAAGAGCAGTGTAGCAAAGACAGATTTTTTTTGCAATGAAACATGTGCCCCTCTGAGTTTATGAATGGCCCAGAAGAGCTGCCATCTTCATTTTAATATAATCTAATGAAGCGTTCTAAAGTGCTAATTAAGGAAGGCTATGACACTATAAAAAATAACGAAGTCAGCTCTATCACATGCTGTTTTAAATGTTCCCTGTATTTGTTGCCATTCAGAAATATTCCTGAGGTTTGTATACCAATAGAATATTGAGCTGTCCACAAGCTTTATTATGGAGTTTCAGATCTGGGGAACAACTACACTTTGAAGAAATGGGAGTTGGATTAAATTCAACTTGGAAATGACTTCTCTCACCTACAAGTAAATGCAATCCTATAGATATCTCAAAAGTAAGTCCCACTGTTTTCAGTGGGGCTTATTCCTATGTGAGTGTATAGGATTTCAGTCTAAGGCTGCAATCCTATACACACTTGCCTGGCAGTAATTCCCATTGAACTTAATAATACTTCTTTCAGAGTAAAGGATGCATAATATTAAGTTAGTAGGATGAATAAGACTCTTGAACACTCAACTCATACAATGAACTAAATTAATTAAGATTAGGTTTCCAAATATTAGCAGTGTTGTGAGATCTATAAATCCCATATTACCTCCAGAGTTCACAGATGTTGTGGTAGGTAATCTCAATGACCATAAGTCCCACTTCCCTTTTTACAACAAAAGCAGGGAAAGAGAAAACAAAACTCACAGGATCATAGAGTTGGATGGTACCTCAAAGGTCATCTAGTCCAACCCCTTGCTAATGCAGAAAACCCATTACAGTATCTCTGATAGGTGGCCATCAAGCTTTTGCTTAAAGACCTTTAGCACAGGGGAGCCCATTTGTTGAAAATCCTTGTTTTCCTCTTTTGGTGTAACAATTAATTAATACATTTCTTTTAGCCAAAGCTCCCTGGACACAGTTCACAAAACAAAACTTTAAACCATAAAATACAATAACAGTAAAAAACATATGTTTAAAACAGAATAAAATCAAAGTTGAACCAAGATAAAATCCAGCAGCAGTGCAAAGAAGGATCAACACACCCAGATAGTGTTGAGGAAAATTCCAGAGACAAAGTGGATTGGAGGAAAGTTTTGGATAGTTTGAAGGACAAGCCAGCTGCAAGCAATAATGTTTGAGGGAGTATGTGCAGTACTGGAGAAGGTCAAGCATCGCTAATTGCTTAAGTACTAGCATAGATAAGATGGATTGAGCTGGAATGTATGATATGGGAAACATATAAAAGTGAGTCTAATTTGTATGACTCTTGTTGGGTTGATGGTCGGAGTATATGTGATTTTGGACGTGGAGGATTGTGTAGAGGACTGTAAATATTGATGGAAAACCGTTGTGTTGTATATATCTTGGATCACGAGTAAACCACTCTGTATATACACAAAGTATGGTGTGTGAGTATTACTTCAGCTGCTGAGATTGCTATTAAACGGCGTGCTAACACAAACGCTCGCAGCGTTTGGCCCTCCTTGCTTCCAAATTCCTCAACAGATAGTGCTATGACTTTATTCATTGGCTAAAAACTGAAAGGCTGGAGCAGGCTAGTTTCTCACAAAATGAATAGACAGAATAGTGGCTGTACTGTTTGCCTCATTTCTCTGGTTGTACAAGGGCTAGAGATACTGAAGATTATGGCACATCCAGGTTGGGGAGGACCCCTTGCCCCCTTCTTGCGGTCACCCATGCCTCTAGGGGGAGTGTGACCCCCTCAAGAACAGGTTGAATATCACTCATCCTGGCAGAAGAACCACCCACTAACAGTACTCCATCTTACCTGGATTGAGTTTCATTTTTATTGGCCCTCATCTAGTCCATTATCATGCCCAGGCACATATTGAGAACATCCACTGCCTCACCTGGATTCGAAGAAAGGGAGAGATTGAGCTGGGTGTTATCCACATATTTATGGCACCTCAATCCGTATCTCCACGCAACCTCAGCCAGCGATTTCATGTAGATGTTGAGCAACATGGGGGATAAAATGGAGCCCTCTGGCATCCCATAGCATAACTGCCACAGGACAGAGCAATAATCCCCCAGCACCACCTTCTGGAATGGGCCATCCACGTAGGAGTGGAACAACTGCAGTGCAGTACCTGCCCAGCCAAGATTGTCTATCTAGAAGGATACCCCAATCGATGGTATTGAAAGCTGCTCAGAAGTCCAAGAGAATTAACGGAGTTGCACTTCCCTGTCCCTCTCTCAACAAAGGCCATCCTACAGGGTGACAATGCAGTTTCTATTCCCAAACCAGCTCGGCTGAAGTGGATCTAAATAATGGCTGGGTTTGGACAACATGATAAGCAACGGCTGTTTAATTAGGCAATCGTCTGTTGCGTTACTTATTGTGTCGTCTGGCGGGAAACAGACGACTGATGGTGCACTATTTTTCTGAAATAAGCAACAGAAAAATCAATGGGCTGCTTTGCTGATTATCCGGAGACCTGTTGTTTCACATGTCGTGTGGCGGGCTCCATTGCCTAATTTCATGTGTCGAGGGCACTATTTCTACAGTCCATAGAGTTCTCTGGCAAGAGTGGCCAAAAGTGCCCTGGCCGCTCTGCTGCAGCCAGCACAACTGAGGGAAGAGGAGGGAGGAGCAACAGCTGGGCAGAATGTCACTCAAGCGCAGCATTGACTATTCACGTACTCGATGGGAGCCTCAGCCACGCAACTGAGGGGCCAAATGTCATGTGGGCAGTACCTGCGCAATAACATACTGTCAGTTTACTATTCCCCCCTTTGTTGCCTAAAGTGTCATCCGAACATGGCCAGTCAGTTCATTCAAGAGTGCCTGGAGCACATCAGCTCTCACTGTCCTGGAATCAAAATCGATATACAATTGCTTCCCCACAGTCTGATAACAGATAACTTTCACATTTTGCCAAGCTTTTTAAAAAGATGCTTCCTGGCTCCATGACTTGGAAAGATATTCCTGTGAAAACCTAGTGCCTAGCCAATAGCATTCTGAAAGCAATGAGCAAACGTTTTTGCATTGGCTAGGATGACCATATGAAAAGGAGAACAGGGCTCCTGTATCTTTGACAGTTGTATATTATGCATACAGCACCTGGTGAAATTCCCTCTTCATCACAACAGTTAAAGCTGCAGGAGCCCTGCCCTCTTTTGTATCTGGTCAAGAGGGCAGGGCTCCTGCAACTTTAACTGTTGTGATGAAGAGGGAATTTCACCAGGTGCTGCATGCATACAAATGACACTTGCTGAAATTCCCTTTTCTATACAACTTAAAGATACAGGAGCCCTGTACTTTTCATATGGTCACCCTATGTGTGGAACCCCAAATCCTCTATTTCCCCCCATCTGTTATTTTAAATATGAGGGCCAAACTAGATATGGGAGAGCAGAAAGATTGGATTTCCCTCGGGATCAGGGATAGAAGTGGTGGGAGAGAAGGAGTTTAAACTGTTTCCTCCTGTGGCTTTTCTCCGGTGTAAATATTTTTGTCCCAAAATTGAAAGTAGATCATGTTCCTGCCCCACCCACTCAGGATTAATAGTAGATTTTGTTTGTGTGTGGAGTGGTGGTGGTGGTGGTGGTGGTGTTACATCAAGTAAAAGTGTAGAAGGAAATGGTTAAACCTCCTCTCCTGGAGTAATGCTTCATCTTCTTCAAAGCAGTTTAGCAATGCTCCTAATTAGCAAAACAAAAACCATGGGAGATCCTAATCAGTCTATCTGCCTCTGTCTGTGATATAGCTGTCTGTTTCTGCCAGGGGAAAGATCACATCTTCTCTAAATAATGGTCTACATTGTATGGATATAAAATCAATAAGCTTTTTACGTTTATGTAACCTGGAAATCAAACATGTTTTCTTTGCTGGAATGTATCAAAACCTTTCTAAAAATAACATAAAATATTGTTCTAAACAAAAACACTATGATGTAAAGAATGCTTTTGTTGTATGCTTTTATGAATGAAGCAGCAGCTTCTGTTTTGAAACCACCTCTGTATCATTTTTTCTTTGCATACTTCAGTGCATATTTTGGAATATGACATCTACATTCTTGAATTGTTGCCACACAAGAGTTCTTCTCGTAAGTTGTTCATATAATATAAACGCAGCTGGAGATTATTCAAGAGAACGGGCCTTCAAATGCGACTGGGAGCAAGGTGGTTAGAGGAACCATGATGGGGGGTAGGAAAACCATGACGTATGTGCCTGTCACATAGTGGGGAACAACGTGGCGTGCCATAGTTTACTTAGGCATCCCCGTGTTGTAGTTAGTCCCCTGGCCGCCCACCACCAGTTATCCCAGCGGGAAAATCACAAGTCAGTTGCTCCATCTGTGGCTATGCAATGGTGACTATAGAGTCCTGCTGCGATGCCTAGAGCATTGCCAGAAGTGGTGGACACTCTAGGTAGCCAACTCTAGCGTCGCTACATTTTTGCACAGAGCAGCCACTTTAACCACCAGACATCCTGACAGACGGCATGGTAAGCCACCCCAAATCCCCTTAACCACATTGCTGGGAGGGTGGGTAGCTGGGTTTTTTTATTAATCATAGTTGTCTGGTTTTTCTCCTGCCACATGATATGACAAGCTACCATGATTTGCTCCCCAATGCTAACCACAGTGGCTTAGCATTACATGTGAACAGACTTGACACGTCTGCCATCTGTAGTTTTTCACATAAATGCAGACAACCAACTTACCATGTGGGAACCTTGCAGTCAGAGGTAGCTAAATGAAGAGACAGACACAAGGTTTTGGATTTTAAACAGGGCCACAATTTATTTAAGATCTGCAAAGTGGTGAAAGCCTATCGCCATCCAGACTGGTCTGTTTCCAGGCCCATCCTAATCGGGCAAGCCATTTATGTCCCCTGATTGGGCGAGGTGTCAATCGCCCTCCCAAGGGCCCCCCCTTCGGGAGGTTGGGAGATCTTCCGGTGTCACCACCAACCTGTACCACAAGGTTACAGGCAAGTGAGAAAGGTTGATCTCAAAGGTAACCCTTATCTCCCAGCCAGGCTGCACAGCTCAAAGCTGGGAGCCTCAGGAATTACCGATCACCTCAACAGTGCCAAAAAATCCTCACCATTCGAAGTTCCTCTCTGGATGCCCCTACCATTCCGCCAAACATAATTGTGACCTATTAATATAGAACCAGATTAACCTAATTAACACTCCCATCTGTCTTACAGTATGAAGTAGGCGAAAAAAAACTCCTGAACAAATTAGTGCAAGAGTAAAAAATTCCTACTTGGCCCCAAACATGGCGACCAGCAAGCTCATACTGTCTACAGGGAGGGAGGGAGCTGCGCCAAAACGAAGAGACCATTGAGAGGGGCAAAGCCTGTTAAATAGGCTCTCTGCCCCTCCCCGCAGCACGTGGCAGATCCAAAACAGCCAATGAAAGGCAGCCACCTCTCTCTTCCTCTCCCCCGCCCGCAAAGGCTTCCCCACGCCCAGGCTACACCAGGCGTGGCAGAATTGCCATTGCGGTCAGAGGTAGATAAATGAAGAGACAGACACAAGGTTTTGGATTTTAAACAGGGCCACAATTTATTTAAGGTCTGCAACGTGGTGAAAGCCTATCGGCATCCAGACTGGCCTGTTTCCAGGCTCATCCTAATTGGGCAAGCCATTTATGTCCCCTGATTGGGTGAGGTGTCAATCGCCTTCCCAAGGGCCCCCCCTTCGGGGGGTCGAGAGATCTTCCGGTGTCACCACCAACCTGTACCGCAAGGTTATAGGCGAGTGAGAAAGGTTGATCTCAAAGGTAACCCTTATCTCCCAGCCAGGCCGCACGGCTCAAAGCTGGGAGCCTCAGGAAGTACCAATCACCTCAACAGTGCCAAAAAATGCTCACCATTTGAAGTTCCTCTCTGGATACCTCTACCATTCTGCCACGGGGAGTGTCAAGCCACTCATTTAGTCGCTCCCCCCACCGAAAAAATAATACTCTCCAAACCCCTTTGCAGATCACTCAGAAAGATGTCATGCCAATATCTGTCAGGTGAACTCCATCTTGTCTAAACAGTTCCCTCCTGGACAAAACTATATCTAGATGACGAATACTGAAGTCTCCATGTCGTAACAGATCCCTGAATATTTCGATATTCACTTTCTTACGTGCTTTTTTCATTGCTCAGGGATCGCATCCCCCACGCCAGATGAATCTGGGCAAAACGCAGGACCAGACTATAACCACTCCAATCTCCCAGAGGTTGCTCAGCATGACCTCCAGAAGCAGATGGGCCCATGGTGCCAGCTGTTGGAATTTCTTGACCTGTTGACGCGATAGGGCATCAGCTATGGAATTGTCTAATCCCAGAATGTGTCTGGTGCAGAAAACTATGTTGTGTCGTAGGCAGTGCAGCGTAAATGCTCTAACAAGAAGCATGACCCTAGGATTCTTGGATGTAAGCGTGTTTATTACGTGGATTGCCGCTAAATTATTGCACCAAAAGTGGACCACTCTATTTGCTAGGTCTGTCACCCATATGTGCGATACCACATAAATTGGGAAAAATTCCAAAAATGTAAGGTCCTTACTTATTGCAGACGAACGTCACTCTGCTGGCCATTGTTCCGCACACCACATGTCCCTCCAAATTATACCAAACCCTAAAGCTCCCGAGGCATCGGAATGAATTTGCATTTCAGCTTCGATGAGGAGGTCATTCCTCCAGCATGAGACTCTATTGTACTCCCTCAAGAAAGTCAACCACATTGACAGGTCTTCCCACATAGCAGCCATCACCCTAAGCCTATGCAAGGGTCGCCTGAGACCCTTCATAGCGTCACATAAGCGGTGAATGAAAGCCCTGCCGGGTGCCACCACCCGGCAAATGAAGTTGAGGTGGCCAAGAACTTCCTGCAGCTGCTGTAAAGTCGCCTTTTTAGTGAACATCAACCCAGAGATTCTATCTCTGAGGACAAGAAGTTTATCTAATGGCAAGCGACTTGTTTGTTCAATGGAATCGAGTTTGATTCCCAGAAATGTTAGCATTGAATTAGGGCCTTCTGTCTTCTCATGTGCTAGAGGAGTGCCAGCTCCTCCACCAGCGCCTGGAATTCCTTCATTAAATGTAAGCATTGGTTGTTTTGAGCTGGTCCACTGACCAATAAATCATCAAGATAATGACATACGCTGTCTAAACCGTTCTGTCTCTCAATGCCCATTCCAGGAAGGAACTGAACTTTTCGAACATAGCACACGACATAGAACACCCCATAGGAAGGGCTCGGTCAACGTAGTATTGCCCTTTAAAACAAAACCCCAAGAGGTCAAAATCGGAAGGGTTAATGAGCAAAATACGGAATGCTGACTTTATGTCGCATTTTCCCATGAGTGCCCCCCGTCCATTGTCTCGAACCATAAACACAGCACTGTCAAAAGATGTGTAGCGCACTGAACTAAGATGCTCAGGGATATAAGCATTCACTGACTCACCTTTTGGAGAAGACAGGTTATGAATTTACCTGTATTCTCCTTGGCTCTTCTTGGGCACAATGCCCAATGGAGAGATACTCAAGTTGGTCAAAGGCGGTGTCTTAAATGGGCCAATCACTCGTCCCGCAGCTATTTCCTTATTGATTCCCCCCCCCCCCACACTAATGACTCCATTGCAGCAATAGACTTTTGATTTTTTGCGAATGATGACACCCGAGGTCCTTGGAATGGAATATGAAAACCTTCCCTAAAACCACTCTCTAAGTATTTTGCATCCTCTCTAAGTGGATACTTGGCCAATAAACAGATCAAAGGGGACAATTTAACTGGGCTGGGGCCCTTTGGAAGGAGGTGGTTGTTGTCCACCCTGATTCTTGCCACCTTGTCCTCCTTTAAATGCCCCTTGGCCACCCCGGTTCCGGTTGCAACTTGCCGCTGGGTGCAATCCTCCACAAATGGTACACTCGTGCCGGAATCTGCAGGAGGACCGTGAACACTCCCCTCGTGCACTAAAGTCCCAATAGGGCAGATGGGATTGAACCCCCTGCCCCGCACTCCCTCTTGTATTGGGGGCGGGTTGTGCTCTAACCACCAGGTGGCCACTGTCTGCTCTCTCTCCTAACCCAGGTCTGGCTGGCGTCATGAATTGCAACCACAGATCCTGGTCCCTAATGTCCCATTCCAGGGCATGGTCAAAGGCCGCCTTATGATGGAATGCTTCATCATAAGCCAGCCACGCCCCTCCTTCGTATTCTGAGTATGCAAGATATATTAAATCGAGATACTTTGCTAATATGTAGCCTCGTTCAGGCAAACGTTGCAATATCACTCCCATGTAGATGAGATAACCTTGGAGCCAATTGGCCCATGTTCTTGCCACTCGCCTCCATCTAAGCCTCTCTACCTCCTTCTCGCCCAACTTTTCTTCTTCCCCACTCTCAAGATCCCTAAAGAGTAGGGAAAAAATGTCAACATAATCACCTCTCAGGATTTTTTTCCCTTGTTGAAGGCAATAGGTGATAACCCAGGGGAGAGGACGTGCTGCCTTTAGGTATTGCCTGCCTCTCAGCCCCTGCGAAAGGATCCTTAATAATAGGACTAGACACATTTCCTTCCACCGTGGAATGGCCCGCCGGGCCTTGCTACACTGCGGCACATGCTAGCTCAGTCCGTGTCCTACTGGCTATAGGATTCACTGTCTGAGTTAGGGTGACCAGATAAAATCCAGGTCAGGGCTCATGAAACTTTAACAGTTGTAGAGAAAAGGGAATTTCAGCCAGTGCCATTTGTATGCAATTATTTCCTGGTGATATTCCCTCTTCATTACAACAGTTAAGGTTGCAGGGGCCCTGCCTTCTTTTGTATATGGTCACTCTAGTATAGCGCATGCACCTTTAACTGTTATGATGAAGAGGGAATATCACCAGGAACCAATTGCATACAAATGACACTGGCTAAAATTCCCTTTTCTCTACAATTGTTAAAGTTACATGAGCCCTGACCTGGATTTTATCTGGTCAGCCTAGTCTGAGTGTTACCTGCCTGTGTGGAATCTAACCCCGTGGACTCCCCTCCAGACCCTGCATCACTCCTGGCTACTGTCGGGGTCGTTATGGCCTGAACACAGCTCCCGTGCCCTCAAATCCACTTACCTGATGAGCCACCGTCCTGTCTTGTGCTGGTTCATTAACCACCCTAGGGACCCCAGAGAATAACTGTGCCTGCCGAACTCCAACCCCTGGAGCCCCTGGCACCGTCATCTGGTTCCAATTCAGTGCTGCAGGCCAAGGAAACCATCCCCATGGTCCCATGGGTCCCAACTGTTGCCCTACATGTTGTGTGATTGGTGCTTGGCCCATTTCATTATCTGGTGTCAGCTGGGTTGGTTGGATAATTGTTGTTTATCCTGCCCCATCTGCTCGATGTTTGCTCCAGGTGGATCGAGAACCTCAGCCTCCTCTGTCTCTGAAGGGTAATGCTGATCCACGTTAGCGCTAGACGAGGCCTCTAAAGTATCCATTCTATCAGACAAAGATTTTAATAGGTTTAACTGTGCTTGCTTCCTAGTTTGCTGGATATTGCCCTTACCCCTTGATTGGTTTTGCGGTGCAGACACCGGATATACCCTTTTCTCCTTTTCAAAATCTTGAATTCTAGACAAGAGTTTGGCAATGTGTAAATCCATTTCTTTGTCTGAAGAATTATCCCTGACCTTGCTCCTGGGACGGCTGGCCTTCCCCCTCCCCTTGTTCCTCTTAGCCTTTCTTGGCCGACATGTTTCTTTGTTTGTTATTTTATTTTATTTATTTATTATTGAGGCTTGAAACTCTTCGCCCCCCTCTATGAGACTTAATGAATAAGAACAATGTCCCCATGTCAGCCTACACAATGACTAGATAAATCACCTAGAAAGATTAACTGGGAATGTCAAAATTCGAACTCGGGCCCAGGTTTTGCACCCGTTCCCCAGAGTGAGGGACTCCTCAACTGGACCTGCGACACAGGCCCCAGGCCACCCTGTCCCCCCACGGGATCAACACCCCCACCTCTGAGAACCACGTTGCTATACGGGGTTCCCTTCCTGCCTCCTGAGCTGCCCTTTTTGCCGCCCTATACCCCAGTCAGGTGAATGAGGCACCGCTTCCCAAGCGCTCCCCTGGTGCTGATACTAAAGGGTTGATAGCCCTGAAGGCTCCCTGCTATGAACTGCCCCTCCCCCCAGTGCTCAAACCAATTAGGCCTAATTAGGCCTCATTAGCTCCTGCTCCTCTTGGTCGTCTTCCCTCCTAGCCTCCAAAACGAAGAGACTATTGAGGGGGCAGAACCTGTTAAATAGGCTCTCTCTGCCCCTCCCTGCAGCACGTGGCCGATCCAAAACAGTCAATGAAAGGCTGCCACCTCTCTCCTCTCCCCCGCCCACAAAAGCTTCCCCACGCCCAGGCTACGCCGGGCGTGGCAGAATCGCCAATGTGCTAAATTACAGCAAAACAAGACTCTTGTGGCTGCTTTTGAATTATTCCATGGATGCTGTTGCTTTACCCTTGGTTACTGCCTAGTTCTGTCACTATGCTGGGAAGATGCTTGTCCTACTTCTCCATACATCCATTGTTGTAGTGTTTCATAACTATTTCCCTTTGTGGTTCTTGTTTATATAAGTAGGCAATTTATTTTGGCTTAAATGTTTACTCATATTGATGCTCATGTTTGCATTCATGTCTAGGTTTTCTATGCAATGTTACAAAACGTGGATTTTGCTTTGCTTTACCTCTCTTCTTTGGAGGCACCTCAGTTGTCCACATGCAGAAGTACTATCCAAGGACAGGGGGAAATGTTAAATGAGCAGGAACTCTTCCCATGCCCCCATTTACATACTAAAATAAATATTATTCATAGATACACACCTCCACCCTGTGTCTTCATCATACATAGACTGGGTTTGGTTGACACACCTCAGCCCATTGTTAATTCATGTTTATCTCATGATGAACTGTGGTGCTCATGGGTGCCACATTGCAAACCCAACCCCCACTTCGGGGAGGGCATGTCATGTGAACCCAGTGAGTGGGGGTGATGCGAGGGTTAAACGAGCAATCTAAAACAGACCAATCTCATTCGCACAACACACCCACCATGGTTTAATTTACCCATGGGGACTGTTGCATCATGCCACGTGCCCAGAGGCACCCTGCTTGCTATGTCATGCGAACCCACGCATCAGGGATTGTTTGAGGGTTCAACAACTTCAAATAACCCTAAAACAAGTTATGCATTATTTGATGGTTGTCTAGGCTGACCATATGAAAAGGAGGACAGGGTTCATGTAACTTCAACAGTTGTAGAGAAAAGGGAATTTCAGCCAGTATCATTTGTATGCAATTAGTTCCTGGTGAAATTCCCTCTTCATCACAACAGTTAAAGTTGTAGGCACTATACTAGAGTGACCATATACAAAAGAAGGAAGGGCCCTTGCAACTTTAACTGTTGTGATGAAGAGGGAATTTCACCAGGAACTATTTGCATACAAATTACACTGGCTGAAATTGCCTTTTCTCTACAACTGTTAAAGTTACATGAGCCCTGTCCTCCTTTTCATATGGTCAGCCTATGGTTGTCGAACCCTCAAACCACTGCTGCTGCCTGGTTCACATGACAGGAAAATATGACAGCCCCAAGGGTAAATTAAGCCATGAGGGCTGTCGTGTGCATCATGTGAACCAGGTCGCCATAGGTTACGGGAGGGTTGTTTACACCTCTGATAACCCATGCTTACCAGGTTCACACAACATGGCAACTCCTGAGCAGGGGTTGTATATTCAAAATAGTGGCCAAATGCACACTGCACCCATGGTAAGTTGTCATGTCATGTGAACAGCCATAAACTAACTTGACTTCAGGGATGTTATGATACTGCATCTTGGTAAAGAGGGTAACCCTCAAAGATATCAAAAGATAAATGAAAAACATTTTTTTAAACTTCAGAACCATGCTGCTTTGGGTGGTTTTTCGTTCATGTGAGGGGCATGCATGTCATGGTTTTCTTACCCCTCCCCACAGTATAGTCCCCCTCCCATGATTGTGTGAATACACCAATGGTTTATTGTTGAGTTGTTCAGGGTGTTTAACAAGCCACACTGCATGGTTAACAAGCCACCCTTGCTGTGTTTAGACAACACGATAACCCACCCTGTGGAAAACATGCTACATTCAGACAACATGCTAACCCACAATTCAACAAACATCCCATGGTTCATAAAAACCCACACTCAACCACAGAGTGTGGGCTCAGAGTGTTGTGTGAACAGGCCTATTGACTACAGTCCCCATTTTTTTTCTCCAAGGAGGATCATGTTCAGTGATGTTATGCATGAAAATCACAGAGTTCTTTCTGTCCCCTAAAGTAGCAGCAGTTAATGCTCTCTGTAGTAGACAGTCAGTGACCTGGGAGAATAGTAGTTTGTGTCCTGTAGACATCAGTGTCAGAGTCTTTGTGCTCCCCCGCTCCTGCCGCCACCTCTAATATGTAACAGATTTAAATATTCTGTAACAACATGAGCAAAATTGCAATCCTATGCATATTTACAGAAAAAAGTCCTGCATCTCACAGCATTCTCCAGCCAGCATGGGGAATGCTTTGAGTTGTAGGACTTTTTCCTGTCTAAACATGCATAGGATTTCACCTTTAAAGGGATTTCTTAAATGGAAGCTGCCAGCTTTTTACTGGCAGCGCTTCGATGTCTTTAATATCTACCACACAAGCAGAAATTCAGCAGGTGAAGCTTAACACCTCACCGAACCCTCGTGCTGGAAAAATCTTCACTTGCTGAACTTCTGGTAAGTAGCTCTCAGTTAAAGACGCAGGAGAAAAAGGTAGCAATCCAGTTCTGACAGGTGGGAGCCATTAAGCTAACAAAATCGGTTGTCTTTCAGATGTGTTGTACTACAAGTCCCATCAGCCCCAACCAGTATTCCAAATAGCCATGAGATGGCTTGTGGGTGATTGGTGTTGTAACACAGCACAACCTTTGAGGGCAGGTGTTTGGGGAGGACTCAGCTGGCATACTCCCATTATTCAGTGTGTGCACAGTGAGCACAGATGGGGTTGCAGGCTGCCCACATTTGTAACATCTGGTTTGCATGTGTGAAGAAGCCCAAGCAAGAGGCTACTGATTCTCCTTTGCAAAATGGAGTTCAGCACCACGCCTTGGAAGGATCTGTTTTGCACTGACTGGGTTTGCACAACATGCTCACCCACAGAACATTGGTTGAGTGTGGGTAGTTTGTAGAATTGTGTTTGTTAAACTGTGAGTTAGCTTATTTTTTTTCTTAAACAAGCCTCCTTGAGAACCCATGGTTTGTTGTTGGGTTGTTCAGGGTGGTTAACAGGCCACCCTGTAGGAAATGTCCTGGGTTCAGACAACACGCTAACCCACAGTTCAACAAACATGGTTCAACAACCCATACTCAACCACTGAGTGTGGGTTAGCATGTTGTGTGAACAGCCCATTGTGTCTTCTCAGGCAATCATTTTTCTTTACCAACATTAAAATAATTACTTCATGTTAAAGCTTAGCACCCTTTTCCGAAACGGCAGCAAGCAAAGAACCGAAGGACTTGGCATTTAACCTCCCAACTCTAAGGTTAAACTTAACAGCAGTGCAAACCTAATGGATGAGCTGTCTTCAACCATTGTAAAAGATTCTGTGGAGGAGTATTTATCATTGTCGTTGTTTGCCTTATTAAGGGCAACATTAATAGGGCTGCTTCTTATTACTGGTAGCATTAAAAGCAAGGTTGCAATTAAACTACAGGAAGAGCATGGCGTCACTGCTGCAATGCAAGAAAGAAATTATAAGAGCATAGAGTGTTTTGGAAACATTGGCCCCTGCTATTTGTCTAGGAAACAATTGGTACCATTTCTACACTGCATCAAGGGACTAGGTCCCCTCTACAAGAATTTGGTTTGATGCCTGGTTGTCCGATTATGCGCATCGTCTCGCAATCGCTTTTACACTTAATTCCCATACACGGGAGGGGGTGAAGCGCATTACTGCTTGTACGAAACGCGCTTTAAAGGTGTTTAATGTGGAGAATCGCTTGTTTACATGTCCAAAATGCGCTTCAACTCCCGTGGCAAATTAAAACTTGCTATTTAACACACATTCGATAATGCGCATAATCGGACAGAAAAAGCTCCTCGACCCCCGATTTGCGCTCCGCTCTTGTAGAGGTCAAATTGTGCCTTGAAAGAGCTTTAAATCACTCTTGTAGAGGTACACGAATAGTGCCATGGTATTAACTAAGTGGCTTGAACAGCGTTTCTTCTATCCTGCTCATGCAACCTCCCCCTGACCTTGAGCTAACACCATGGTACAGTAAATACAACAAAAAGTGTTGTAGTACCGTAAAGATGAGCAAATGTATTGTGGCAAGAGTCCAGTTCATGACATGCGTGGAATGTAATCCTTACTTGGCAGGTAATACAGATGAGTGTAGACTAGAGAGGGAGAAACGTTGGCAGTGAAGTCGGAGAGAAATGAAATGCAGGAAACAACAGACTGTGACAGTTACGTTAGGTCTTAAATATAAAAAAATGGCAATCAGACACACACATGCCAAAGGAAAACATTTCATGCATCTGAGGATGTGGACTGTGGTCCATAAACGTTTATGCCATAGTACATTTTGTCAGTCCTTAAAGTGCCAGAAGACTCTTTGTGTTTTGCTGCATCAGATTAACCCAGGTGTCTGCCTGGAAACTAGCACAGTGACTCACAATGTGCAGGGTGGGGCTCCCCATGGAAGGGGCAATGCAATACCAGGAAAATACCAGGGAGAAGGAGTACCAAATTCCAGAAAGAGAGACGCTACTAAGTCAAGTGGAGCCTTTTGTCACCAGCAAAGGGATGGGCGGGTTGCATGCCTTCTAACAAAGACCAATGGGTCTTCTCCCTTGTCATTCCACTGTCACAACTAACTCAAGTGCCATTCATTTCAATGGATCTACTCTAAGTAGGACCAAAATTGGATACTACCCCTGATTTTGGGTAGGGGAGCTGTTGTTTGGTAGGAGCCTATGGTAAAGCCATGCAATGCTTAATAAGAGGACAGGCCACAAATGTAACTATTTATAGCGCTGAAACTCCATGAACTGCCCTAATGAAGAGATTAAAGAAATTATATATCCTTAGTGCATCACAGCTCTTCTTTGATCCAAGGCCCGAGATAACTGCAGGACTTGTTATTCTTTTCCCAGGAACTGATGCTTTTATATTTCCCCTTCAGTTGCTGAGCTCTGCAATTGCTGTGACAGTTTCCATTATTGGCTGGTCAGATGTATTCCTAAAAGCTTAAACTAGCTTCTCGGATGTGCCAGATCTGAAACTGCTGATTCTTTCATTTCTTTACCTTAGTTTGTATTGGTTTTTATTTTTTTAAGATGTTGAAAAAAACCATATATGTTGATGTAGTGAAAAATGTACGTCTTTAAATTTGACACAGAAAGCCTGGCGATGTTGCCTTCTGGATGGTACTGAGTGGTATGTACTCTGCTTAATCTTCCTAGAAATGCTGCATTAGATGCATGAGAGAGTGCTAGTTCACAGCAAGTCATCTAGGAATTCCTGTACACTATACAAGGGCCTGCCACCATCTTGCAGCCATTTAGCCCTGCACTGAAATAGTGCCACTGTCAGGGGTTGGCATGATTGGGCACCTGCTGAGGCCCCTACTCCAGCAGGACACTGACCAGCAAGAGCCCCTGGCCTTTGCTGCTGCTACTTGCTGTTCCTGCCTGTTTAACCGGAGGGGATAAGCGAGCGAGCAGCAATGGCAATGAGGATGAGTCACAGCACCTGTTGCCCCTGCTAATTCACCCCTCTCTGGCAAGCAATCCATTAGCTGCAATGACAACAAGAACATAAGAAGAGCCATGCTAGATCAGACCAATGGTCCATCTAGGCCAGCATTCTGTTCACACAGCGGCCAACCAGCTGCCCACGGGAAACCCACAAGCAGGACATGAGTGCCACAGCACTCTCCTACCCAAGTTTCCCAACAATTGGTGTTCATAGAGAGCCCTAAGAGCTTTGGCTACAGGGCAGTATAAAAATGCCATCAATCATAATAAAATAATGCCTCTGATACTGGAGATAGCATATAGCCATCAAGACTAGTAGCTTTGTCTTCTATGAATTGATCGAATCGGTTTTTAAAGCCATCCTAAGTGTTCGCCACTTTAGATGCCTTTGGCTTTGGATGACAATAAACAGGGCGAGGGCCCACTGAAGGAGAGAGATCCTCCAAAGGGCCCTCCAAAACCTGGAGCTGGCGCTGTGTGTTGTGTATGTTGTGAAGTCCACTGTGTTCTCACCGCACCTTTCTGCTTTGCCTTGCCTTTGCCTCTCCTTCTTCCTACACGTACGTCATATCTTCCACTTTTTTCTCAGATCCCTTATTTCAAAATGCCTTCAGGGAGATGGCAAGCCAAGTGTGTTAAAAGCATGTAATTGTCAGTCTGGAGGACAATAACAAAAAAACAAAGCTGCCATGCTTTTTAAAACGTGTCCTTTTTCAAAACAAACAAACAAACAAACAAAAACCATCATGGAACTAAAAACCTGCAGTTTTCTTATCAAATTGCTTTTGGGCCAAAAGCTGCTTACAATAAATTGTGTGCACTTGTCATGTATTCTCTATAGACGTCTGCTAAGTGGTGCGAATGTCAGCTTCTTTAGTTTAACACTTCTTTCTCTCTCTCCATAAATAAAAAAAGAAAAACCGGAGGTCTCGACATTTCTCTGTTTGGTGAGATGAGTAAGATTACTTTTTCATTCTTCAAGGATAACATTTCTCAGAAATTGTGTTCCCTTGTCTCCTAGGGTTCACACAGCCTAGGTTTAGTAACGCTTAAAGACAGATCTGTGAAATGTGTATCTCCCTTGCATGCGTGTTTTTCGACATACACTTTGAAAATGAATGATATAAAATATGTCTGCTGTTTTTATTGTTTCTTTATTCTGTTGGAATTGAATTTATTGATTTAAGATTTTAAAAGATCATTACTGTGGCTTAACATTTATTTAGCACCAAGGAAGAGCTGTAGTGGGTGCTACACAGAACATAAAGGGATGCATACAGCCTTTGTCCGGAGGGCTTACAGTCTAAACAATTTCAAAAGACTGTTGTGCCTTGTCACGGGATCAGGTACACTCTGATACTTGTGTGAAAGGGATACCAGGACAAATGGACTGCCCCACTCATGTTTGCTCTTCCCTTTCTGGCGCTTTCCTGCTTTATTTCCCCCAGTTCCTCCACCAAACAGTCTTGCAACCCTCTGGGTCTCTTGTAAACCTTTAGGTAGGCTGACCATATGAAAAGGAGGACAGGGCTCATGTAACTTTAACAGTTGTAGAGAAAAGGGAATTTCAGCTAGTGTCATTTGTATAGGCTGACCAGATAAAATCCAGGTCAGGGCTCATGTAACTTTAACAGTTGTAGAGAAAAGGGAATTTCAGCCAGTGTCATTTGTATGCAATTAGTTCCTGGTGAAATTCCCTCTTCATCACAACAGTTAAAGTTGCAGGGGCCCTACCTTCTTTTGTATATGGTCACTCTAGTATAGTGCCTGCACCTTTAACTGTTGTGATGAAGAGGGAATATCACCAGGAACTAATTGCATACAAATGACACTGGCTGAAATTCCCTTTTCTCTACAACTGTTAAAGTTACATGAGCCCTGACCTGGATTTTATCTGGTCACCCTACATTTGTATGCAATTAGTTCCTGTTGAAATTCCCTCTTCATCACAACAGTTAAAGTTGCAGGGGCCCTGCCTTCTTTTGTATATGCTCACTCTAGTAGGGTGACCACATTTGGGAAACTAAAAAAGAGGACACCCAGTGGGGTGGGGGTGGGAAAGCAGCTTTCAGGGGCCTCTGGGATGCATGTCATTCACCCCCACCACCTTAAAGGCCCGAAATGGGGTGGAGGAGGGGAAAGTGTGTAATTCCCACCCTCCACTGCTCCAATCAGGGCCTTTTCTATAATGTCTGGGAATGACACGCTTTCCCCTTTCAGGCCTTGATTGGAGCAGTGCGAGGGAAATGACCCATCTCCAGAAGGTGTGTCATTCCCTCCCACCATGCTAATGCAGCCTTTAAAGGGAAAGTGTGTCTTTTCAGGACATTATAGAAAATTACAGAAAATCCCCCCTGACACCCAGAATAGAACAAAAACCAGGACAAATCCGGGGACATCCTGACAGTTGGTCACCTTACACTCTAGTATAGTGCCTACAACATTAACTGTTGTGACGAAGAGGGAATTTCAACAGGAACTAATTGCATACAAATGACACTGGCTGAAATTCCCTTTTCTCTACAACTATTAAAGTTACATGAGCTCTGTCCTCCTTTTCATATGGTCAGCCTATAAACTTTAGGGAGTGTGGGGCTTGGCTTCTAGGCATGGAGTGGGTAATTCAACAAGAAAGAATGGACCACAAGGTTTAAACAACAAAATATTTAAAGTTTACTGGGAAAACCCCACATGATTATTAGGGTTACAACAGACGCACACAAAACAAAAGCATAAGAGCAAAAAGGTAAGAAAATAACCAGGGCTTAAAAAAATAATCAGGGCTTAAATGCATCAAAGTAATTCCTAACTCGACTGTGTCTTATTTTCTCTAAGTTCTTCTGAGCAATATCTTACTGTTAGAGTTCTCAGTTTTTCCAAGCATTCAGCTTCTCCCAATAAGCTACAATTTTCCTCTCTTTCTGATTCTCCTTTCCTTCCAACCTTCCCTCTCTCCCCGCTCTCTCTCTCATCCTTCCTTCTTTTTCTAAAAACTGCCTTTTGTCTCCAGGTTTTATGTGTTAAAGTTAACAAGAGCTCTTGTAATTCTAACCAATCAGGAAGACACATCTCTGCACCATATTCCTTCTGCTGAGCTCTTTGCTACAGTTTTTGCAGAAATGAAACTTTTTGCAGCCTAAAGACACTTTGGATCCCCAATGTAAATAAAATCCTCCTCTGGCTCCTTATTTCTCTGGCCATCTGTTCAGCCTATTTCCTTTACTTCCTCTACTTTGGCAGACTTGATGGCACCTAGGCCTAGTAAAACATTGCCTGCACTTTTGACTTTTTGGTTTTACACTAAACAGCATACACAGTGGAAAAAAATTAACCCTATAAAACCGAAACTTAATGGTATACAAAAACCAGAAGTCAGTTTGTTCCTTACAGACATTTCTAATGTTCACTTTCATAGCAATAGTTACTGTCACACATGTGAAAGCAAAACAAGGACTGTTGTTGGACAAAGTGAGGTGGTGATGTTGTACAAAGGATATTGTTGATCTTCCTAGAATGTTTGGACTACTTTGGCAAAGTAGTGTTGGAGTTAAATCAGGAAATCTTGAGCTCAAATTCACACCCAGCTATGACATTCTCTAGTTAATATGTTAAGTCACCACCTAATCTTTTTCACAAGGCTGCTGTAAGGATCTACAGAAGGCAATGAGCCTATCTATACATGCAGTGTGTCCTGGGCCCCAACAGTTCTAAAAACTGTTATAAACTGTTTTAAACCATTTTAAAGCAGTAGTGTAGATAAGCTCTTTGTCAGGTGTTTAAAGAAAAACTATAGAGTTGCATGACCAAGATGCTGATATTGCAGTAAAATTGAGTGTTCTTTAAAACACTGTATCAGGCTAGGATTGAGGGAAAATCCATGGGTCCAAGCAATATTCCCCAAGCACCACCTTCTGGATCCATCCATCCAAGTAGGAGTGGAACCACTGCAACACAGTAGTAGGCTGACCACATGAAAAGGAGGACAGGGCTCCTGTAACTTTAACAGTTGTAGAGAAAAGGGAATTTCAGCCAGTGTCATTTGTATGCAATTAGTTCCTGGTGAAATTCCCTCTTCATCACAACAGTTAAAGTTGCAGGGGCCCTGCCTTCTTTTGTATATGCTCACTCTAGTATAGTGCCTGCAACTTTAACTGTTGTGAGGAAGAGGGAATTTCACCAGGAACTAATTGCATACAAATGACACTGGCTGAAATTCCCTTTTCTCTACAACTGTTAAAGTTACAGGAGCCCTGTCCTCCTTTTCATGTGGTCAGCCTAGCCTCTACTCCCAGCTCAGACAGTCAGTCCAGAAGGATACCATGGTCAATAGTACTGAAAGCCACTGAAAGATCTAAGAGTATCAACAAGATCACATTCCCCCTGTCTCTCTCCCAAAACATAGGTCATCATTCAGTGCAACCAAGGCTGTTTCCACACCAAAATCAGGGCTGAACCCCAACTGAAATTGATCCAGATAATTAATCTCATCCAAGAGTGTCTGGAGCTGGTTGGCCATCACTCACTCAAAGACATTGCCCATGAAAGGAACATTTGCCACAGGCCTAAAGTTGTTAAGATCTTTTGAGTCCAGAGAAAATTTCTTCAGGAGTGGTCTCACCACTGCCTCTTTCAGGGGGGCTAGAACCACTTCCTCTCACAAGGAGGCATTAATTACCTCCCTGGCCCAGCTGGCTGTTCCCTCCCTGCTGGATTTATAAGTCAAAAGGGGCAGGGATCCATTATGGAAGTAGTTGCATAAACCTGTCCAAGCACCTTGTCAACATCCTTTAGTTATCCCAACTGAAACTCATCCAAGAAAACTGGACCAGGCTGTGCTCTGGGAAACTCACCTGATTCACCCGCAGTAACACTTGAGTCTAAGTCCTAGCAGATGTTGAAGACTTGCTAAAGATTATTCTGTAAGAAATAATGTGTTACTTCTTTTTTATTTATTTATTAATTTTTATACTGCCCAATAGCCAAGGCTCCCTGGGCAGTTCATAGTTAAATAATAAAATCTGACATCTGTTGCAGTATCTTGGACAATATGGAATAAAAACCAGGCAATAATATTAGAAAAATGGCATATTGAATGCATAATTGCCCCAAAAGTTATCAGTGCACTTCAATACTGCTAAAAAGCACTAGTGTAGATCTAGCAAATTTAACTTAGAGCTGTCATGCAGAACTCAACCAAAAGCAGTGGCTTGTGTCCAAACACTTTCTTACTGTTTCACAATTGGCCTAAGCTTGTGTCAGGATCAGCTCAGCCTCCCTGGTGTGCACCCCGAATCGGACTTGGACCCTGAAGAAGAAGTAGACAAGCCAAGACAGGATATGGGGAAGGAAATTCTCTAAGACCAGGTGTCAAGGAGGAATTTTCCCAGGAGCTTATCAGAGAGGAAGACCAGCCTCAGAGATCATCCTTCCTACCCTGGGAACTCTGTCTTTGTCAGAGGAGGAGGGAACATTGGAATTTATAGATCCCAGAGTCTGCTGCAGGGTCAGGCGGATGGAGTTGAGAGGAGGACCAAAGTGATCCGCAAGGCTAGTCACTTACAAGAGGTTACAACTTGAAGACTCTCTTTGAGGAAGGGATTCAGTCAGGCACCGTGGGAAACTGTCCATGTAGTTGATAGGCAACTGCCTTGCTTTGGTAGGCTAATTAAGCTTAGAGGATGGCTCCCAGCATTTACACTTCCTTCAGGTGTGAAGAGATGCCTATTTACTAAATAAAGCTTTGTGTATGGCATGGCAGGCCTCTTTATTGTCTCACATCTTGATGGGAGGGCTTGGAATCATGGCAGCCTGCATTCAGAGAAAAATGAAAGGCACAATCCTATACATGTTTAGACAGAAAAAGTCCTTTCAATTCCCAGCATTCCCCAGCCAGCAGGTATAATATAGGTATGCCCGTTAAAGAGCTGTGATTGGCATCAGTTCCCTATTGAGGGCATAATAATAATAATAATTATTATTATTTATAACCCGCCTCTCCCTACGGATCGAGGCAGGGAACACAATGCAATACAAGCATAACACAGTTAAAAAATTTAAAACGAGACAAGAAACAAAAACAAGAAACAAGTGGCATACCCATTATTAGGGATGTGCACTGGATCGGATTGGATCCACGATCCGAATCCAATCCAGGGGGAAATCGGATAAAATTATCCGATTTATCCGATTTCTGATCTCACCGCTGGATTGGCCAATCCAATCCGATCCGATCTGGAAAGGTTCCGATCCAGATCGGATGGATCGACAGATCGGCGGGCGCCCGCTGGCGCCCGCCACCGTTTCTATTAGCGGGCGCCGGTGGGCGCCCGCTGATGGAAGTGGACAGCGGGGGGTGGGGCTTCCCTAGCGGGGCTGTTTGCTTCCATCGGCGGGCGCCTGCCAATGGAAGCCGAGAACGGGGGCAGTTGGCGGAGGACAGGAGCAGACGGCCAGGAAAGGTAAGCAGGGGGCAGGGGGGAGGGGGCGTGCAGCACACTTACCTTTCCTGGCCGTCCGCTCCTGTCCGCCGCTGGCCACTACTGCGAGCAGGCTTCATGGCCTGCTCCTAGGTAGCGCGCCAGGTGATGTCATCACCTGGCATGCTACCTAGGAGCAGGCCATGAAGCCTGCTCGCAGTAGTGGCCAGCGGCGGACAGGAGTGGACGGCCACGGAAGGTCAGCAGGGGGAGGGGGCTTACCCCCCTGGGGCCGTCTGCTTCCATCCGCTGGCACCCACGGGTGCCAGCGGATGGAAGCGGACGGCCCCGGGGGGGGTAAGGAATGCGGGGGAGGGGGCTTACCTGCCAGGGCTGTTCACAGCGGACGGCCCCGGGGGGGAGGGAGTTAGGCCCCCCTCACCCACCCATTGCCATTTTTTCCTCATAGACTTGCATTGGGGGAAAGCTTTCTTTCCCCCAATGCAAGTCTATGGGGGGGGAATGGCGGCCGATCCAAAAATTGGAAGTTCCGGTTTTGGGATCGGGATCGGACCCGTTCCGGTCCGGGGGGGCTCCGATTTTGTCCGATCCGATCCAGGACAAAATTGGAGGTTCCGATCTGGGTCCCAATCCGATCCGGGGGGTCCGTGCACACCCCTACCCATTATACCTCTGTATAATGTGTGAAATTAGCTAAACTTTGCTGCTGAAAAGCAAACTGTTGTAGGAGCTGCCTTTTGAAGCAGGTGCATCTGGAAATGCATTTTTAAAATCATTTATCTCATTCTGTGTTTTGGTAGAATGCTCTTAAGGGCGTAAAATACTGCTACAAAGTACAAGCGTTGTGATTTTCTTCTGCAGCTGTCTGGTGCCAAACCAGATGCAGTTGTGCAATGGACCGGTTCACTGCACGAAAGATATTGACGGTGCCCCACGTCACGGTCTGAGTTTCTTCACTAAAGATGTAGGGAAACCGAGAGTACATTAGGAGGAATTGGCCACGTGAAAGCTTTGGAATTGTGGTGAAACCTCAGCTGCTAACTGTGGAAATACTGAAATCAAAATTGATACCTGCCCCCAAAATGCAGTGTTGGCATTTTTTGAAGAGATAATTTTAGCTTGCTGGGTTTTTTTTTAACTAGAAAGAGTTGGGTTATATTCAGAGTAAGTTGAAGCTTACAGAACAAGCTTCTAACTGTTGGCTACTATCCTAAACATACTTACCAGGGAGTAAACCTCACTGAACACAGTAGATGTATGCTTTAAGTCTCATGGCAGAATGATGCTTATGCTAGTGGGAATTCTGGGAATTGTAGGACTTTTTTCTGTCTAACCACGCATAGGATTGTGCCCTTAAAATGTGCACATGTCAATCTCCTTAGAAGCTCTGAAGAGGAGCCCCTTTAATTTTATCTTTTTCAACAGCCAGAGCTAAGCATTGTGTTAGTGGGAAGCACCGTAGCTACGGATGCTGTACCCAACACTGCAGAATTTGTCTCTGAAAACAGCTGTTGCCACCATTGTGATGAATTATGTTTCTAAGGTGGCAGCATTTATGGACGAGAGCACATATAACAATGTTGTCTCTAAACTTGTATTCTTTGCTACACCAGCCATAAAAGCATAAGAAGCTCTCAAGCTAATGAAGCAGTAAATTATTTTCTTTAAATATATTGGCATTTCCTCCCCCAAAAAAGGTCTATTCTAGCTTTGTTTTCATTGCAGTTTGTATGCACTGGCCATAACTACTTGTGTCCCCTTGGAAAGAAATCGTGGCCTTCCAGGTCTTGGCAGAGGCCTTTCCCATAACTGGCTACCTGATCTGTTTGACTGGAGAAATCAGGGATTGCTTATTTGTTTATTGGGTCAATTTATACCTCCCCTTTCCACTATAAGATAGCACTCCAGGGATTGAACCTGGGACCTTCTGCATACAAAGGTCTGCATACAGGTACTCTGCTGCTGAGCTATCATCCAGGTGTTTCAAGACACAGGACTCTATTACCAATCAGAAGGAATTGAGAAGCTATGCTGTCTATTTTTCATGAATGGGCTTTTGGCAGTAAGAAAAATAGATGGAAGAAGTGTTGGAAGATGTCATTGTCTGCTTCTTGAGCCCCTGTAAATTTCAGTGAATGAGGCAGGGTGATGGTGGGATAAACTGGAAGCACCCATGACCCCAGGGCTGACCCCAGACATTTTGCTGCCTTAGGCAGAGCAGCAAATGGTGCCCCCACATCCACACAAGTCAAGGTGCAGGGTACCCAAAATTAACTGAATCATTTTGGTACATATGGCAGAAAATGCCATAAGCACTTTCCCCCTTTATGGCTTTGGAATTACACTATATGTTTTTAGCTGTTTATGTTGTTTTTAATTTTTCTATGTTAAAATTTTAGACTATTTTTTATTACACTGTATTTTATATTTTTATCAATTGTTGTGAACCGCCCAAAGAGCTTCAGCTATGGGGCTGTATAGAAAATAATAACAATAACCACAACCACCACAAGGTAAATAACTAACAATTTGCTGCCTGAGGCAATTGCCTCGCTCTGCCTCATGGTAGGGTTGTCCCTGCTCTGTCCCCAATAAACACCCTGTATTTGCAATTAAGGCTAAGGGTGGCCATTTACCTCTTGCCAAAAAAAATTAAAAATAAATAAATAACATACATCATCAAAAGAGCTGCATGAAAATTCCATATGCTAATATACATATGCTAATACGAATTTAGAAATAACTGCTATAATTTAATAGAAATACAGACATCTCACCATAGTGGGTGCCTGCTCAATCTACTGTCCAGATGCTAACTGCTGATGGGCAGCTTCAAGGCCCCTGACAGTCTCCCCTCTTAGGGTTCTTTATCTTTAAACCAGACTTGGACTGGACAGCCCTTTAAATAAACACCTTAAAATAAAGGGCAGACCTCAGACAGCCCTTTAAATTGAAAACAGCCCTATACAATGTGGGGCACACGGCCACCATAATTAAGGCTGAGATCCTGTAAGCCCTGTTGAGCTATATGGGACTTACTTAAGAACATAAGAACATAAGAAGAACCACGCTGGAACGGATCAAGGGTTAGGCTGACCAGATAAAATCCAGGTCAGGGCTCATGTAATTTTAACAGTTGTACAGAAAAGGGAATTTCAGCCAGTGTCATTTGTATGCAATTAGTTCCTGGTGATATTCCCTCTTCATCACAACAGTTAAAGTTGCAGGCACTATACTAGAGTGACCATATACAAAAGAAGGCAGGGCCCCTGCAACTTTAACTGTTGTGATGAAGAGGGGATTTCACCAGGAACTAATTACATACAAATGACACTGGCTGAAATTCCCTTTTCTCTACATCTGTTAAAGTTACATGAGCCCTGACCTGGATTTTATCTGGTCACCCTATCAAGGGTCCATCTAGTCCAGCACTCTGTTCACACAGTGGCCAACCAGCAGTAGATCACACACCCACAAGCAGGACACTAAGTCCAATAGCACTCTCCACCCCATGTTCCCGAGCAACTGGCATACATAGGCTTACCGCCTCTGCTCCTGAAGGTAACACATAGCTATCAGAGCTAGTAGCCGTTGATATCCTTCTCCTCCAGGGCAGGATCTACACTACTGCTTTATAACAGTTTATAACAGTTTTGACAATTGTTCAGGGTCAAGACACATTACATAAACCATTTTCAAACCATTGTCATATATCCTGCTTGGTGTAAATCTGGCCAAAGACTTTTCAGCAGACACTATAGGATTGTATTGTCAAGCTTTGGTTTTTGTAGTTTACAAAAGGATAACCTGATGAATACGCAGACATTCGCCTTAAGCCACCTTGTACTTATTTTTTAATGATGATTTCCTTTCACAGGCAGGTTTTTCTCTCTGTAGAATATAATAGGTATCTTAAATAGCTTGATGCACTCGCAGGGCCTCTCCCAATCCCTGCTTCTGAATGTGGGTGCAGCGATCCACCCACTTGAAGCAGCTTTTAGAACAAGAGCCTTCTGCCACAGCCGTCTTGATTGGAATGTCAGCCAAGCCACCCATATGGATCCTCCCTCCATTCTGTTAGCAGCAGTATTGAAGATGGAGGTGGGATGAGGCAGGAAGAGCGACAATTATCTACCAAGTGCTTTCAGAGGGTTTAGAATGAGACTGTGTCCTTGTACATCCCAGTGGCACTAAATGTAGCTTTCTTTTGTGTTTGTGTTAAATCTGTGTACGCTGTTGTGATGTCTAATGTTTAATTCTCAGCCAGGAGCGCCCCCCCCCCTGCTATTTTCCCAAGAAGATTTTGACATTTAAAGTTCAAGATTAAATTCTGTATGCACGGAGGGAACGAGATCAAAAATAAATGGATACACATGTGCAATGGAGAGGACAGGGAAACAAACAGGCCACTGCAATTGCTGCTTCTTGAAATGGGTTTGGCTTCTGTGCTCGATTTTATGCCTTGGAAGGATGTGAGATGTGAAGTAATATTCAAATTGGGATTTGAAATTGAACTAAAGCCTGGCATTGTATTTAGCATCTCTTCCAAACTGGGGGGGAGGGGAGGACTGATGTGGGAGAGAGCAAAATTTTTACATGCATGAAATCTTTTATTGAATACATTATTATTTATTATTATTATTATTATTATTATTATTATTATTATTATTATCCTGCCTTTTGCCCAATGCTGGGCCTCTAGGAAGATTTACAAAATTAAAACATATACAGTCAACCCCTATAAATAGAAATATACAAAGGTTAAAAATATATTAAATATGTTCCAATATTAAAACATTAAAACATTAAAAATATATGACAATTTTAAAAGTCCTAGGCAAACTGGGTCTGTACTGGGTCAAACCAATGTTTAGGTCAAGGCCAGTATGCTGTCTTCAAGTTGACTATTGTGAAGTGGAGGCTGGTGGCTCCGATGTCAGTGGGACCATGAATCTGCTCCAGGTTTCAGTCAGAACCTGTCAGAGCTTTAAAGGAGCTCTCCAAGCAGCTATCCAAGGTCCAGAGTCCTGACAGTTTTTGACTGAACCCCAGAGTGCATTGACTGCCCCACTAACATCGGAGCCACCAGTCTCCACTGCTATTATGAATACTTTAAAAGTTATTACCACTCCCGCTCAAAATACACACAACTGGCCCCAATGATATTGCTTCCAATGATCTAAAGTTTCAGGACATCCTTGGTAAAAGGACACAAGCCTGACTAGCTCAGCTAATAGTGATTGATATTCTGTATTTCCTGAACTTTTCCTTTAACTTTTATATTTATATTTTTGGCCTTTGCTGCAGTCCACAGCCCTGAAGCAAATCAATCCACTGTGCTTTTGTTTGCAATATTATTTATTTCTCTGGTTTATACTTGCTGTATGCTAACCTTGGTTACACCTTTATCTGGCTCTTCCTTCAGGGAGGTTGTTGTTCCTTCTCTTCCTTCTTATTCTCCCAACAACCCTGTTAGGTAAATTAAGTTTAATGACTGGCCCAGGATCAGTGCCTTCTAATTCTTGAAGTTAACTCACCTTTTCTAGTTCTTGAAGTTAAACAATAAAACTTTGCTATTTCCTCAAAACATTAATGATTTTAATGCTTCTGTTGTATTCCCTTTTCTGACTTCCACTTTGATTCTGAGCTTGTTCACTTGGAGGTAAGTCCCACTGATTTCCATAGGAGTTGCTAGGATGGCCATGGCTCCTACTGTACAAGGATGGTACTTAGTTTGAAGGTGCTTTCTATTTTAAGGGCTTTCCGATCTAGGTCCAGGTGAAATATAAAGAACCACAAGAAGAGAGAGCAGGGACCTGAAATTTCCCATCCACAGTTAGCTGTTTCACATAGATCTGAAATAGCATGGGGGATAAAACCGAGTCCTGCAAAACCGGTGCTTGCCAAGGGATAGAGCAGTAATCCCCAGCACAGCATCACCTTCTGGAAATGGGCTTCCAAATAAGAACAGAACCACTGTAAACAGTTCCCCAATTCACAACTCTGGTCCAGAAAGATACCATGGTTGATGGTATGAAAAGCTGCTAAGTTAGTTGTCCAAGAGAAATGAATGCAAACTAAATTTCTCATCTTAATGCTCTAGAATTTATACCTCTTCCAGTTCTAATATATCCTTTTTGAAATTAGTGACCAGAGCTGTACCCACAACCAAAGGTGTGAAGTACTATTGTTTTGGACAAGTAAGTTAGGGGAGGGGGATTCTGTGTGTGTTGGGAGGTATTGTACTTCATACAACATAATACTTGACTACAACACCCATAATCACTGATCATTTGCTATTGCTGGCTGAGGCTTTTGAGACTTGCAGTCCAAAACAGGAGGGCACTAGGTTGCCTACTAGGGATGTGCACTGGATCGGACCCGATCCACGATCCGAGTCCGGTCCAGTGGGAAATCGGATAAATTATCCGATTTCCGATCCCGCAGCTGGATCGGCCGATCCAATCCGAACCGGTCCGAAAAAGCTCCGAACCGGTTCGGCGGATCGGCGGATCGGCGGGCGCCCACTGGCGCCCACCGCCGCTTCCATTGGCGGGCGCCAGCGGGCGCCCGCCGCTTAAAGTGGACAGCGGGGGGGGAGGAGGGGGGCACTTACCTTCTCGGCCCGGTGGCTCCCGTCCGGCGCCGGCGCCTACTACTACTAGTAGGCTCCGCGGCCTGCTCTAGGGTGGCGCGCCGGGTGATGTCATCACCCGGCGCGCTACTCTAGAGCAGGCCGCGGAGCCTGCTGGTAGTAGTAGGCGCCGGCGCCGGCCGGGAGCCACCGGGCCGGGAAGGTAAGGAGGGGGTGCGTGGAGGGTAGGAGGGGGCGCGCGGAGGGGGGAGGGGGGAGGGGGGCCCTTACCTGCCCGGCCCGGCGGCTCCCGTCCGGCGCCGGCGCCTACTACTCCCAGCAGGCTCCGCGGCCTGCTCTAGGGTGGCGCGCCGGGTGATGTCATCACCCGGCGCGCTACTCTAGAGCAGGCCGCGGAGCCTGCTGGAAGTAGTAGGCGCCGGCGCCGGACGGGAGCCGCCGGGCCGGGAAGGTAAGGAGGGGGTGCGTGGAGGGGAGGAGGGGGCGCGCGGAGGGGGGAGGGGGGAGGGGGGCCCTTACCTGCCCGGCCCGGCGGCTCCCGTCCGGCGCCGGCGCCTACTACTCCCAGCAGGCTCCGCGGCCTGCTCTAGGGTGGCGCGCCGGGTGATGTCATCACCCGGCGCGCTACTCTAGAGCAGGCCGCGGAGCCTGCTGGAAGTAGTAGGCGCCGGCGCCGGACGGGAGCCGCCGGGCCGGGAAGGTAAGGAGGGGGTGCGTGGAGGGGAGGAGGGGGCGCACGGAGGGGGGAGGGGGGAGGGGGGCCCTTACCTGCCCGGCCCGGCGGCTCCCGTCTGGCGCCGGCGCCTACTACTACCAGCAGGCTCCGCGGCCTGCTCCAGGGTGGCGCGCCGGGTGATGTCATCACCCGGCGCGCTACTCGAGAGTAGGCCGCGGAGCCCGCTGGTAGTAGCCGCCGGCGCCGGACGGGCCGAGAAGGTAAGCAGTGGCGGGGAAGGGGGCTTACCCCCCCCGGAGCCGTCCGCTTCTATCCGCTGGCGCCCGCGGGCGCCAGCGGATGGAAGCGGGCAGCCCCGGGGGGGTAGGGAGCGCGGGGGAGGGGGTTTACGATTTTTGGGTCGGGATCGGACTCGATCCGGTCCGGGGGGCCTCCGATTTTGTCCGAACCGGTCCGGGACAAAATTGGAGGTCCCGATCCGGGTCCCGATCCGATCCGGGGGGTCCGTGCACACCCCTATTGCCTACCTCTGTTGTCATGTGTGACACAGCTACACTACGGCCTGGTTCACACATAATGACAACCCAGAATAGGGGTTGTTGTTGAATTGTGGGTTGTCATTACATGGTTTACCTATGGGTTGTTAACCACAAATAACCCAGGAAGAGAACTCATGGTTTGTTGTTGGATTGTGAACCCATAATTAAACCATAGTGCAGGGTTCACATGTACCAACAACTCATGATTCAATGACATGAATCATGTCATTGAATCATGATTCAATGATTCAACCACACATACTCTCAGTTGCCATTACATGCAAACCAGATCATTGTCTCTGTCTCCCCTTCCCTTCCCTGTTGTGTTTACGCAATGTACTACTGGGAGCTGCAGTTAATTCCCTTATTACTAATACAAACGCTTGCAGAGTTTGCCCTCTTTTGCTTCCCCACCTCAACACATCATAGGTATAAGAAAAGCTAACAATGATCTGGACGACAAGCTACCCCAAACTCCAAAACAGCCCACAGGTTCTGCATGGCTGACAACCACCCGAACAACCACCCTTGCTGGGTTCGCACTTAGCGAGAAGTTACAGTGTGCTTTTGCCACCCCCACGATTATTCAAAATGGAAGCCACTATTGCAAAAAGAAATCCTATGGGGTAAATCACCCACAGTGGCTTCTCGTTACATACAAATCAGGTCATTGTCAGCTTTCCTTCTGCTAACTGACTATACTTTTTTATTATTATTTTAGATGAAAATGAAGTTTACAGAACTGGCAAAGTCTTATGCTATAGATATAACAGCTGATCACAGAGGAAGCATATCTGAGTGAGGTTGGTTGCTTTGCGTACTTATTTTAAATTGCGGATGGTAGATCATCTATTTTTACCACCCACTCTAAGCCTGGCTTCAGAATTCCAAGCAGTGCTCTGAAATACTCTACTATTCAGCAAAAATCCCTGAGGCTTCAACTAGGAAGGGAAAACAGCCATTTTCTCTGCTATGTGAATATTATTATTTATTCCAGTATGTATATGTTGCTCTTCTGCTTAAATTACGTACACAGTGGTTCAGAGCAATAAAAGTAATAAAATATGACATCACAAAATCCTAAAAAGTGATTATTACAATTGTAAAAAGGCAGGCAGCGGCAATAAAAGAAAGCTGCTACCATCGTGTAAAATGTGGCATTGCAGGCGGAGGAACGGAAATAAAGAGACAACGCATAATATATGGATTCAAATCTGGATCATATTTTATTGAAATATGCAAAGGAAGCACTGGGCGGGCCCTAACTTCGCCATAACTCTAATGGCGATTAATGGGTGAAACATTCTAGGCCTGGCAAATGGTGTTACTCTGCTTGCCAGCCCCAGGCCTACCCCTTTCAGGGAGGGGAGGCCTTCCCGTGTCACTCCCCCCAGGCCATAACCTGGGTGGAGCGAGGTGAGTTGTCCTCACAGATGAGCCCTATCCCCCCGCCGAGGCCGCAAAGCCCTTAGCGGAAGGCCCTCAGGCATCACCTGCCACCAGTTAACAGTGCCACAGAATGATCACCGTCCCTTTGGCTAAACGTGCCCGCCCCTAACACCTTAGAAAATGCGACCAATTAAGAAACAACCTAAGACACTCTCTCTGAACTTACAGTGTGAAGTAGGCGAAAAAACATGCAACCAAAGCCAATCAGGGTACATGAAAAATTCCTACTTGGCCCCCAATAGGGCGATCAGAGAACCCACACTGCATATGGGAGGGAGGGAGGGAACTGCAAACGAAAGAGGCCGGGGGCTGGAAGGAGCCGCCTAATATTGGCGCTGCTTCTCTGCCCCCTGCCTGTGGCACCAGATGGCCTCCTTCAATGGGGAGCAGGCACGTCTCTGTGTCCGCTCCCCGCCCGCAACAGCCCCCCCCAATGGCCACATGACCGGGACGCGGGAAGAGCACTTGCAGGCGGAGGAACGGAAATAAAGAGACAACACATAATATATGGATTAAAATCTGGGCCACATTTTATTGAAATCTGCAAAGGAAGCACTGGGCGGGCCCTAACTTCACCATAACTCTAACGGCAATTAATGGGCAAAACATTCAAGGCCTGGCGAATGGCGTTACTCTGCTCGCCAGCCCCATGCCTACCCCTTTCAGGGAGGGGAGGCCTTCCTGTGTCGCTCCCCCCCCAGGCCATAATCTGGGTGGAACAAGGTGAGTTGTCCTCACAGATGAGCCCTATCCCCAGATGAGGCCGCAAAGCCCTTAGCGGAAGGCCCTCAGGCATCACCTATCACCAGTTAACAGTGCCACAGAATGATCACCATCCCTTTGGCTAAACGTGCCCGCCCCTAACACCAAGGGAGACAAACAAACCTCTGTTTAGTCAGTCCCCCCCCCACCTGCACAAAATCTCTCGCAGGGCCATTTGCAGATCTCCAAGAAGTATATCGTTTCCAGAATCAGTCAAATGGACTCCATCTGGCCTATAGAGCTCCGTCCTTGTTCATGAAATCTGCGGGTGAACAATGATCCCATCACCATATAAACGCAAGGTGATGGTGATCTCTCAGTTCACCTTTCTCCACTCCCTATCCAGGGCTCGCAGATCCAAACAGTGTCGCCATTCCCATCTGGGAATTAAGCAAGACCAAAGAATAGTGATACCCAGCCAACGTTGCCGTATCACTTGTAAATCCGCCAAGGCCTGTAGGATCAGAGCCTTGCCCTTGCACAAACCGAGGTCGTTTCCGCCCAAGTGCAACACCAACACCTGCGGAAGAGAAAAACCAAACCTTCCTGGAACAGTGGGTAAGATGTAGGGATGTGCACTGGATCAGGTCCGATCCACAATCCAAATCCGATCCAGGGGAAATCGGATACAATTATCCGATTTCCGATCTCACCGCTGGATTGTCTGATCCAATCCGATCTGATCTGGAAAGGTCCCGATCCAGATCGGATGGATCGGAGGATCGGCGGGCGCTTGCTGGTGCCCGCCGCCACTTCCATTGGCGGGCACCAGCAGGCGCCTGCCGATGGAAGCGGACAGCGGGGGGGGCCTTCCCTGGTGGGGCTGTCTGCTTCCATTAGCGGGCGCCTGCGGGCACCTGCCGATGAAAGCAGACAACAGGGGCAGGGGGCGGCGGATGGGAGTGGACGTCCCCAGAAGGTAAGCAGGGGGGAGGAGGGGCCCATGGCATGCTTACCTTCCATGGCCGTCTGCTCCCGTCCGCCGCTGGCCGCTACTGCGCACTACTGGGTAAGGAGCACGGGGGAGGAAGCTTACCTGCCGGGGCCGTCCACAGCGGACGGCCCCGGGGGGAGGAGGGAGTTAGGCCCCCCCTCACCCACCCGCCGCCATTTTTTCCTCATAGACTTGCATTTGGGGAAAGCTTTCTTTCCCCCAATGCAAATCTATGGGGGGGGGGGGGGAATGGCGGCCAATCCAAAAATCGGATGTCAGATTTTTGGATTGGGATCGGACCCGATCCGGTCCGGGGGGGGGCTCCGATTTTGTCCAATCCGGGACAAAATTGGAGGTCCCAATCCGGGTCTCGATCCAATCCGGGGGGGGGTCTGTGCACACCCCTAGTAAGAGGTGCTCCCACCGCATGCCATGTCTGCCCAACCACTGGACGCTGGCACATGGCTAAGTCCAAGCTGTGTCCCACATCTCGACTGGGCAGCCCTCCGTCTGGCCCAGAACACCATACTATGCCCACAAATGAGCACAGGCCCTGGTTCCCTCATGTTCCAGGGACCTAAGAAAGAGAAAGAATTCAGCAACAAGGACCACTACATCTGAGTTAATGGCCGGACATATGCACGATATGCCTTGAAACGCCAACGTCCCACTTGCTTCAATTCAGAATGGAAAAATCCTAATGCTGCCACCATGGAAGCTGTACCTATTCTGAAGGAATGGGTCCCAAAATGAAAATTGCCAAAGCCCAAAGCCTGCAATGCTGATATAGTTACAGCCCAAAACTGGTAATTTGTAAGCGGTGTGCCATCCGCATGTCTAAAAAACGGTCCACCACCTGATCCCCTAACAGCCACAAATGCCCGTAAGGCCTTTATGGGACATAATTCTTCTGATGCTGATGGAAAAAAAGGCACCACAGTACCTCGACCTCCTTGATAAGTCTTTGATCTTCTCAGAAGAATGGACACCCCTTCTTGACTAATGGAGATATCTTGGTTTGACAGCGCCTTATTGGATCTGTCATCCCTTGAAGAAACCACCAGTTCTGATATACGAAAGGCACCAAAGAATGTGGTTGAAGATGCCGCATGAAACAATGTGGCTTCGTAATCAGAGATGCAAATTGAAGGCCAGGTACCCTTTAAACCTAATAATATATCAGGCGAAAGTGGCTGTCTAGCATCCGCTATCTTTGGTGTTTCCCTAGCCCATCCTTGCAACATTCCCCTAATTCTAAAATCCCCAGTGCTATCCCTGACACCTTTGAGTTTAGACCAAAATGCAAGTGCAGCAAACTTCCCTCCAATTGTTCTAGATGATAGTCCCTTCCTCCAGGAATGAACCCCAAATTGGATTAGATGCTCAACTGGAATAGGCCACAGTTGCTGCAAATGCACATCCGACCGAAAGTCATGGAAATCCCTACCTGCCTTGTTGTATGCTCTTTGGGTGCTGTCAGCAATGGAGTGCATTATTGCTTGTTCATCCTCCGATCGCCAATCTCCCATAAAGCTGGTGGCATGGCCTCTGGATGTGTTCGAGCCCATGGCGCAAGCTCCCAAAACCTTTCTACCTGGTTGCGCGATAAAGCATCGGCAATGGCGTTATCCAAACCTGGTATGTGCCTAGCTCTAAACCATATATTATATTTCAGGCAATGCAATGTAAATGCTCCAATTAATGCCATTACCCTGTGATTATGTGAAGACAGTGTGTTTATTACTCTCACAGTGGCTTTGTTATCACACCAGAAATGGATTACTGTATTAGACATTTGTCTATACCACAAATGTACAGCCACATAGATAGGGAAAAATTCCAAAAAAGTGAATTTTCCCAGACCAGCTTCCAACCATATATCTGGCCACCTTTCTGAGCACCATTGGTCTTGCCAGATTACCCCAAAGCCCAAGGCTCCTGAAGCATCAGAATGAACTTGCATTCCAGCTTCCAATAGTAGCTCACGCCTCCAGAAGGAGATGCCATTAAAGGAATCTAGGAACTGCAGCCACATCAGCAGATCCCCTTTCATTGCAGCCGACACTAGCACCCGGTGAAACGGGCGTTTTACACCCACCATGGCTGTACAAAGCCTCCTTAGGAAAGCCCTACCAGGCGCCACTACCCTACATGCAAAGTTCAAATGCCCCACTACCTCTTGTAATGCCAAGAGGGTGACTTTGCATGTCTGTAGTATACCTGTTATCAAATCCCTAAGCTTCTGTAACTTATCTTGGGGAAGTCTACAACATTGATTAATTGAATCTAATTCTATACCCAAAAATTTCAGAACAGGGCTAGGGCCTTTGGTTTTCTCCTGCGCTAGAGGAACACCCAGGTCCTGGGTCAGTTCCACAAATGCTCGCATCATCCTATCACACTGCATGGCGTCTTTTGGCCCCACCAGGAGAAAGTCATCAAGATAATGAGTGACACTATTCTCTCCCGTCATGTCCTTCAATGCCCATTCTAAAAAGGTGCTAAACTTTTCAAACATGGCGCATGATATAGAGCAGCCCATAGACAAAGCTCTATCCATATAGAACTGCCCCTGAAAAGCAAAACCTAATAATTTAAAATCCATCGGATGCACAGGCAAAATGCGAAATGCAGACTTAATGTCGCATTTTCCCATTAATGCCCCTCTACCCTGTGACCTAACTATTGAAACCGCTAAATCGAAGGATGTGTACCGCACTGAACATAAGGGTTCAAGGATCCCATCATTCACTAAACCCCCTTGTGGGAATGCCAGGTTATGAATTAACCTGTACTCCCCCGGCTCCTTCTTGGGAACTATCCATAAAGGAGAAACACTCAGAGTAGGAACAGGTGGTGTAGCAAATGGACCAATAACTCTCCCTGCAGCGACCTCCTTCTCTATTTTAGCTTTAACTAACCCTTCTAAGTCTCTAACCAACTTCTGGTTCCGAGAAAACTGTGGAACACGCTTTCCTTGATAAAGTATGCGAAAACCTCCCTAAAACCTAACTCAATATAAACAGCATCCTATCTACGAGGATAACGATGTAACCAGTTACAAAGAGAGACTAAGAGCCTATCTACACAGTCCCTTGGAACGTTTTAAATAGTATTTTAAAATGTTCCAAATAGATGCGTTCTAAAACGTCTTAGGCCACATTACTGAGTACTCATGTTACAGGAGAAAAAATCTTCAGTCTTTAAAGTGGTGTGTGCGGTCACACACTCTTCTGCCCTGTCTCTTTCTGTTTCGTTTTTACAATGAGTTTAGGGCAAGGCATTGTGGGTGTTGTAGTTCACTCGCCCACTTCCTCCTTAGCCCCGCTTTCTTCCCCACCAATCAACTGCTAAGCATTTGGGCACCAGTAAACAAAGCACTGCCCCCATGAATCACAAACGGTAAGGAAGGACACATTATTTTACTTAAAACGATTTATTAAAAGTGAAACCGTTGTATATAACTGAAGTGAGTTTTAAAAAACCTCAGACATACAACGTTATAGGGAGTGCGTCATGTGGCCCAAAGAGTTTTCATAACCCTTATAAAACGTTAAAAACCTAGCGTGTAGATCAGCTCTAAGTTAACTGGGCTGGGGCCCTTTTGGAGGAGGTTGTCTACCTCCGGGTTTCTGATTATCTTGCCCCCCCCCCCCAATTGGGGCCTCTCCATTCTTTAGTATTAAAGAGATGCAATCCACCACAGATAGAGCAGATATGTCTGTATTTACACAGTGCTCTAGGACAAGCTCCTTTTGAACTAAACTCCCAACATAACAAGTGGGGTTGAACCACCTGTCCTACCCCCAGCTGTGATGCTGGTGCAGGAGTCTGTCTAGCTAAGATGTGGCCGCTATCTGACCTTTCACCAAAACCTGGTCTGGCAGGCATCATAAATTGAAGCCAAAGGTCTTGGTCTTTGACATCCCACCTAAGGGTGGGGTCAAAGGCAGCTCTCATATGGAAAGCCTCATCATACGCAAGCCACACCCCTCCTTCATATTCAGTGTATGCCCTATATATAATGTCCAAATATTTTGTCAAAATCCGGGCTCGCTCAGGATATTTCTGTTGCACAATGCCCATATAAATCAGAAATCCCGGTAACCAGTTCGCCCAGGTGCGAAAAACCTTCTTACGCCATAACCTATCATGGTCTTTGTCACCAGTTTTGTCCTTATCCTTTGTCTCTGACTCACGGAATAATAGGGAGAAAATATCTATGAATTCTCCGCGCAAAATCTTCTCTCTAGTAGTTGCCAACAGGTACACAGAAATTACTTTATCAGACCATTGGTCCATCTAGCCCAGCATTGTTGACACTGATGTGGTTCACACAATCACTGCAGCCCACCTTGGCTTATTAGCCATGATGGGTTGTGGCACCTGCAGCTACCAGTTTGCTGGTCCAAGGCCCTGATGAGGGTACATTTGTATCCAAACGTTTAGGTATGTAGGTACAATTGCACGTTCATAATGGTAAATTCTCAGTCCACACAGAAGAAGGAAATGTATCCACACAAGAAACATGCAAAACTTAGTAATGGGACAAAGAGGAATACAAGTAAAGGAATAAGGCAAGGAGAATCCAAACAGGTGTAATTTTAAGTGTGATCTTTCCCAATCCTGCATGTGTTGGAGCTGTTTTGTTTGCATGGCTAAATAAGCCATTAAACAGTCACAAAGTGTGTGAAGATCTTGACAGATGGCCTTTTTCTAAAGGCATCTCGGAGTACTTTTTAATTATTCCTAAGGTACTTCTAAAGGGGTGTGTGTGTGTCTTAGTTCTGACAGCTGTGTGCCTGTGCTTTATCTTCTATACTGAGGATTATCTATCATTTATCTTAATATGTTGCAATAAAACTCTGACACTTCAGAGTGATTGCTCTTCAGGAACCCTGGAGGGACAGTGCCTCTTGACAAGGCAGTGTTAACAAATTAATGCTTTTTACATATTGGAATACTCCTGAAGAAAGGAAGCGTAAAATGGAGGGAGAAGGCAAAGGGATTAGCAATCTCTCAGTGGCACTTTACACCCTGCTTACGTAACTAATCCCCTGTTGCCATAGCCAGATACAGGGCCAGTGTCGTGTAGGTATGGTTGGGCACCTGCCAAGGGCCCACATCCTAGCAGGGGCTCACTGACAAGAGTCTCTTGGACTTGCTCCTCCTCCTCCTCCTCCTCCTCCTCCTCCTCCTCCTCCTCCTCACCATTGCCACTTGCTTTTTCACCTACCTCTTGCTCTGGCCCAGACAACGGTGGTGTGAGAAGGAGCAGTAGATGCCCCTGCCTACTTGCTCTGCCTGTCAAACAAGCCAGTTGTAGCAATGATGAGAAAGAAGTTGAGAAGCAAGAGAGCAATGGGCGACAATGGCAACATGAAGGTAGAAGGAGGGGCCTCAAGGTCCCTCAAAAACCTGAAACCAGCACTGGCCAGACCTAAGTTCTTACAGAACAGAGGTGAGGAACCTGTGGCCCTCCAACTCCCATCAGTCCCAGGTGGCAATGGTCAGGGATGGTGGGAGTTGTAGTCCAGCAACACCTGAAGGGGCACAAGTTCCCCACCACTGTTACAGAACTTTACTTGACCATAGTAGTTCTTTGTGAACAGAATCCAAACCTAGCTTAAACTAATTGGAGTTTGCAGAGTTCTCAAACTGTAGTAGAATGGCCTGTTCAAGTTCTAATTGTGCATTAATGCTGTTGGGATATATCCCATGTTAGTCCTACTTAAATAAGTAGGGATTTAAGGTAGACTAACACCGGATGCAACCCATTCAATGCACTCTTTCTAAGGGGTCCATCACACCTACTTTTTTTTCCAGGTACGATCATCAGTTTCCACCTCCATTTCATTAGTACGTCAAGCGCTGGTCCCTTTCACATGCCTTCCTGGTATCACCGTTGTATCGGTGAAATCTCTTTTCACTTGTTTGCTCTTCCACTACTGTGCCTGCCCCACCCTGTCTCCTTCTCCTTCCCCCTCCAGTTCACTGGTTCTTGTGGTTGATGGACATTGTGATGGGCGTGGGCTCCTTCCCCTGCCCTCTGGTTTTTTGCCTAACATTTTAGTGTTTCATCGGCTGCGTGCTGATGATGCTCCCTCCTGCACAGGCCTTAGCGCACTCTCCCTCCCTCCCCCTTTCTGGTTGAGTGGTTCTATACACTAGAGGAGAACCACCCACACCCTCCTTTCATCAGCAAGACCGCCCTTCAACACACTCCCCAAAGAAAGGACGTTCTGTGACATAGAGCAAGGATGGCAATACACGGGAATGGAAGGGCGGTTTTATCCTGCGTGGAGAAAAAATACTGCACTTTCTCCACCCTAGAGAAACACAGAAAATGGAGGGGAAGAGGTGAGATGACTGCAGGACAGGAACAACGTCGTGTGAGGATCGTGGGGCAAAACGGTAAACAAGGCAGGATGAAGGTGCGATAAAATGCTGGTGTGATGGAGCTCTTTGAGGAATAAGGGGGTACAGGACAACACAGTATCAACATTGCTTCAAACACAGTGCTAACACATACTCATTAGGCTTGGTTGAACAGCACTGTGTTTGAAGTATGAATGTTTGCAGGTATGTCCATAAGTTGGGAGTTTCAACCCATGTTAGTTCTTCTGTCAAATTCATACACTTGTTGGGAGCAATTGTGCATAGAACAGACTGTGGTGTTTTTCATGTCGACCTAGTCAGGGCCATACCAGTTCTAGAAATTAGTGAGTGTATTTCAGATATTTCATTGTTGTTTGTTTTTCAAGTATATAGTAGTGCAAAGGGGGTATGATCAGGATTGAGACTGGGACACCTGTGCTGCAGTAGTGATGAAAATATTCCTGCCTCCCAGTGGTAGTCTGGCAATACCTGAAGGGGCACACGTTCACCATCATTTTGTCTTGGAAGTACAAGTGGAAAGGGTTAAACACCCCCTTCTATACTCCTCATCAGGCTTCTCTGCAGTTTTTTTTTAAAATCCAGATACATTAAATGCATTTCCACATGAGTCATATTGTCTATCTTTTCCTTCTTTGGAGAAAGGGTTCCTGTCTGTTTCAGGGACATTTCTGCACTTTCAGTTGTGTGCCAGACCCTGAAATTAAGAACACCAGAAAGTGCTGTGCATAGTGTGACCACACGAGCCGTTGCATCAGTCTGCAATGCAGATTGCATGGGTCACTGGTGCCACCACCCTTCGGACTTGTGCTTGTAAAGCAGTTGTCTGATCTGGACTTAATGGACAATTGTAGTAGGTAAATTTTCCCTTCATCAACCAATTTCAAAGTTATTACTGTCTATAATGCTATTCTATTATGTTTCTTAAGAAAGTAGATGCCGATTCCATTGCATATGACCTGTAAAGCCACATTCTAGGCAGCACAGTGTCTGCTTGTGTCACAAAAAGTGTCTCCTCCATCCTGGGACACACACACACACACACATAACTTACTCCTGTTTTCATCCCACACAAACAACATGACCATGTAAATACAGCCACTGTAGATTTTATTAACCCTTGTTATAGCAGTTTTGTTCAAGTCAGTAGATGCAGGATCAGGATAATTTCTTGGGGATTGTTGCAGGATGAGGTGTAAAGCTCCTGATAAGTAAATGCAGGACAAGCTGAATGCTAATGGAGTGGGGTCTGCAGTTAGGGGAGCAGGCTGAATGCTGCATGGCATGCTGGGAATGTTCTGTCTAAACATGCAAAGGGGATTGTGTCCTTAGTGTCTACTCAGTATCCATCATCACTTCTGCCTACATCTGCTTCCTAACGTATGCTCTGTTTGTGATGAGACTACTACCCCAAGCAGGAGGACACAGTACAAACTGTATGAAAAGTTGACCTGGCACATGTATTGGTTTTATGCTGCCGTTGATATAACTAAGTGATTTTTTCCTTTCTTTTAAGAAAGACCATAAGTGACTATCATCTAAGAAAATCGCAAGGGTCATAAACAAGAATATATATTCAGAGCTTTTGGATAGGTAAGTAGTATAATGTTTTCACTTCTGGATGATACTCTTTCTACTCCTACAGTATGCTTCTGTTGATTTCCTTTTTCCAACTTGACAATGTATTTAGGGCACAACCCTATGCATGTCTCCAGCATCCCAGCTCCCAGCATTCCACAATCAGAATTCTCCGTCTAACCATGCATAGGATTGTGCCCCCGGTATGATTTACTTGTCTATATACTACCTGCTAGTGTAGTTTAGAGTGCAATCCTATGTGTGTTTAGACAGAAAAACACCCTACAACCCCCAGCATTCCCCAGCAGGCATGGCTGGCTGAGGAATGCTGGGAGTTGAGGGACTTTTCTCTGCCTGTAATATATACAGTAGAAATAGTCAGGGATGCATTCTCTCAAGCTAACAGAGGGGGCAATAAAGAGCACCACACACTGTGGTAAAGAAAGTATTGGAAGGCTGAATAAAGAGGCTGTTGTTACAAAGACAAGATGGTGTCAGCTGGTTTATGAGAGACCAGAGATAGAACACTGCCTAAACATGCATGGGATTGCACCCTTAATAATATTGCTTTGCATTTCTTATGTTCTTGTTTAACATGCCTAATATAAAGGGGTGTGTGTTTCTGTGTGTGTAGAAATTAAGGGCTCAGCCACGTTTTTATTGGCTATTCTTTTGGGTTTTAATGTAAGAAAGATGACTTTCTAAAAGCCTGGTTCTATGCATATGTGTATGTAGCAAATCCCTTTGAATTCTTTGTGTTGCAACTGAAGTATTTCAAGCAACAGCTGATGTAGCTGTCATTGCTGCAGTAACTGTATATAGTTACAGTCGGCTGTCCAGAGCTAGCTGCTGTTGTAGCAGGCTGTGCTGCGCAAGCAAACAAGATTTATTTACTTTAATGTGAGTATGCCTATGTTGATCTCATATGATGACGTTGTTATACTAGGGGTGCGAGCAGCACCTTACACCAAATTGACTCTAGCATGTGTTCTGTTTTTATTGTTATTTTGATTTTTAAAATGAGCCGAAAGGCCTCCAGAATAATGCATATAGATTCAATGAATAATGCAAAGTGAATTGAGAAGAGGGGAGTAAGAGTTGACTACAAAATGGTAAGTACAAGCATAAACTGCCCTAAAAAAACAGGCCAGATTAAATTTCCTGCAGGCCCATAGAGCATTCTATAGAAAGTTGCAGTTGACCTAGGGTCTTGCATAGCTTTCTCCCATCAGTGTGCATTTCCTTTGGTTGGGCAGATTAATTTGTAAATTGGATCCTTAATTAATGGTGAATTTATTACTTTTTTTCTTAAAACACTCTGGATGTGACTTTTTCAAATGGTCTTCCCCACTCTAGTTCTCTGCTCATATTCCTCAAAGATATCTCAGCCTTAGGCAGTGGAAGCTGGTGGCTCTGATTTCAGTGGGTAGTAAATCCATTCTGGGTTTCAGTCAGAACCAGCCAGAACTCCAAAGGAACTCTCCAAGGTGCTGAACCTAGTTTAGGGGATATGGTTAAGCAACTTGGATAGCTCCTCTAGTGTTCTGGCTGGTTCTGAGTGAAATGGATTCACAGCCCCACTGAAATTGGAGCCATTGGCCCTAGGAAGGCATGTCTTACCGTGGAGTGTGAATTGTCCTTTCTTCACTTGCCTACAATAACATAACCACTACTGAGCCCTCTGCAGTTGCACTCCAGAACAGCACACAATTCATAGGGTACCCAAATAATTACCCAAGCTCTTTTATCTGGATAGAATCTTGCAGTGAATCTGGCTTTCACAACATTGATAGCCTCATCTGTGCCCCATCACATCCCCTTGCAGAAAACCTGCTCTTCCCACATTTCTGCAAGGTGTTCAGTGGAACCCAAAGTATGGCTGAATTTTCAGATACACCAATCAAAGTAAAGCCAGATCTGTCACAGCAGCCTCCCTTTTGGGCACAATCAGTAGTGTGGCCAAAGACCTGCTGATTTGAAGAGGGGCACTGTGAAGCAATGCAGCTCCACAGGGTGTTTGGAATATGCAGAGAAGGGTTTGAATAAAATGCATGAAACCGCTGGTTATGAAAGAAGTCATTTACATGTGAATAAGAGGGCGGAATGTGCAAGCACAACTTCTCTTCTTCTTCTTCTTCTTCTTCTTCTTCTTCTTCTTCTTCTTCTTCTTCTTCTTCTTCAACAGTTTATGCTTCCCAAAGAGACAAGCTGATTTGGGATTGGAGAGATTATAAAAGAAGCCCCAACTTCTAACACACTGCCATTGCTCAAGCATAAGCAATTGTCTTGGTTTGCAGCAGTCACAACTGCACTGACAAATAATTAAATTTATTAATAATAAAGGTGGCAAATGTAAACTGTTTGAGTTTAAACCAAACGTAATGTGGAGATTCAATGTTGCGGTACAAATATTACTGGTGGCATTTGTGAGATACTATTCAGCACTCAGAAGTCTTATGATATGATTAACAATCATATATGCTAGGACTGGGGAACTTGTAGCCTGTGGGCCAATGGTAATTTGAACGTGGTCATTGACCATGGCCAGCTACCCACCCACCCACCCACCCTCACTGCTGCCATTGCTGTCAAAATCCCAGTGATTCTGCTGGGACACAAGGCACAGGAGAAGCATATGCCCTTTGTCCAAGTAGAGTTGTGCTTTCAAGTATTATTTTAGGAAACACAGTTCTTTTGAGAAATGTAGTGTGTGCTCCCAGGCACCTTGTTTCCCAGCCGAATCACTGGGATTGTGGCGATGGCAGCAATGTCTGGCAGTGGGCGAGGGCTGCGATCCACGCAGGGTTCTGATAGCAGCAATCCAGCCTTCCAATGCCTGAAAGTTGCTGGTGCATACAAATGTTAACATTACAACACAAATGTGTGTAAGTTGTTTGCCCCACACCTAGGAAGAGTCTACCTTTGAAGGTCTCTGCCAGTATTCTACCCAGGCATGCCATGTTAATCCTGTAGGGTGGTATCCTATTGATGTCTCTCTGCTGGCTTATGAACAAAGTTATCCAAATGTGCATGGTGAGTGACATTCTTATACCTGCTTAACTCAAAGCAAGGCATTGCAGTTTTAATGCATGCTTTTAAATACATAATTTTTTTTATTGTATAATTTTTATTAATTTTTCAACAAAACAAAACAAACATACACATAATACATAATATATAAACAAACTAACTCCCTCGACTACCCCTGTGCACCCCCCCGAGACCTACTCACATTCATCCATCATCCTTCCAGAATTTTAATGATTCTTTTGAAGGCGATTGTCCCTTTCCCGATCTTAAAACATATTCCAAAAAGGGAGTCCATATATCTCCAAAATCACTCTTACTGGACATTCCCCTCATTATTTTCATTTTACATGTCAACATATCATTCAATGCTATATCCCAAATTTCTTTATACCAATCTTCTATTTTATAACTTCGTTGCCCTTTCCAATTTTTAGCAATCATTATTCTAACGGGTGCCAGGAGGTTGTTTACCAATTCTCTATTAATTATATGCTTATTCCTACTATCCCATATTGCTAGTAGAGCTAACCGGGTTTAATTCCAATTTACTTCCAATTATATCACTTATTTCTTTAAAAACCCTTTCCCAGAATTTTTGTACTTGTTCACAGCTCCACCACATATGAAAATAGGTCCCAACCTCCTGACATCCCCTCCAACAGTTCTTGGACACTTTTTTATCAATCTGGTGAAATCTTACAGGTGTTAGATATCATCTCCAAACTGTCTTATAATAGTTCTCCTTAATTCTAATCGACAATAATTTTAACATTCTTACATTCCATATCCTCCCCCAATTATCTTCATTGATTTTTTTCCCTTAGATCTTCTTCCCATACCTCTTTTATAACCTTAAGTGAGTCCTGAAATTCCTCCTCTATTAATATTTTATATATCTCGCTAGTGAGTCCTTTCTTAGCTCTGGCTTCATCTTTTTTTTTCTATTTGTTCAATTAAATCTTCAAATCTGGTATTGTTTCTACATTTCTTATTTTTCATCCTCCATTCCTCTGTCCATTTTACCAGTTGCAGACACTTGAACCACGCTATCTTTTGTCCTTTAAACAAATCTTTAATATGCTCACTATCCTTCATCTTTCCCATCCAATTCCTTAGCTTAAGAATATCTTGTTCTTTCAGTCTCACTTCTATCTCTGATTTTAATGCTCTTGGGAAGTTTCCCACTACTACCACTGGGGCAAGCGGAGAATCCCCTGGTATCAACTTCCCCCTATACTTCTCCCATATCGATAATATATTTTCCAATAATGGGTTGTCCAGTACCTTCCATTCTTTCTTCTGCATTTTAGTAAAAAATATATTCCGCAATTTACATTCTATCTCTACTGTTTGCGGTTCCAACCATTCCAAATCTTGCTCCCCTAAAATAACATAAATAGCATATCTTAACTGATTAGCAATATAATAATTCTTAATATTAGGAAGTCCTAAACCTCCTTTCTTTTGAGTCTTATACCATAACCCCTTATTTATCCTAGCTCTTTTATCCCCGTTACAATATGCATTAATCATATTTTGCCAATTTTTAATCTCAGCTACTGAAATTCTAATAGGTAGCATTCTAAACAAAAAATTAACCTTAGGTAATATCTTCATTTTAATAACCCCTATTCTACCAAACCAAGAATGTTTTAATTTTCTATAAATCTGTAATTTCTCCCCTACCTCTTTTCTTAAGCTTACAAAATTAAGTTCCTCTATTCTTTCTAATTCTTTATCTATATTAACTCCTAAATATCTTATTATATTTTTATGTCTTAATCCTAACTTAGCTTTACATTTCTCCATCTCTTCCTTGTTATAGTTATACAACATCATTTCTGACTTCCCCCAGTTAACTTGTAATCCTGTAATTTCCCCAAATTCTCTCAAATGTTTCTGAATCATCTCCCCACTTTCTAGGGGATCTTCTATTGTCAATAACGTATCATCCGCAAACATATTTACTTTAATCTTATATTTTCTTCCTATCCCCTTTAATCTTTCATCTTCCCTAATTACATTTGCTAAAATTTCTATAACTATTGCAAATAAAATCGGTGAAAGTGGACATCCTTGCCTAGTTCCTCGAGCTAGTATTATTTGTTGCGTTAACCCATCATTAACCATTATTTCCGCTTTATTATTTTTATACATCTGATTAATCACTCCCATAAATTTATGTCCAAACCCAAATGTTTTTAATATTATTTTTAACGCTGGCCATTCCACACAATCAAAGGCTTTGAAAATATCTAAAGCTAATAATCCTGCTTTTAAGTTCCTTTTTTTATAATATTTATTATATTTATAACTCTCCCAATTAAATTCGGCATTTTCCTACCTAAAATAAATCCGCATTGATCATTTTTAATATATTTAAATATAAATGTACCCATTATTTTAGCCATAATTGCTGAAAATATTTTTGCATCCTGATTTATTAAAGATATTGGTCTATATGACGCTGGATCTGTCAAGTCCTTGCCTGGCTTCTGTATTAAAACAACCAGGGACTGGTCCCACGATGGCGGGGTCATTCCTCCTTCTATTATATTATTAAATAATTTTTTTAATCTAGGTATTAAAATATCTTTAAATATTTTATAAAATTCCGGCCCCAAACCATCAATCCCCGGAGACTTACCTCCTTTTAGTTTTCCAATAATTCCCTCAATTTCTTTGTCAGTAACCAAGGCTTCCATACATTCCCTATCTTGATCATCCAGTCTTATTTTCCAATTCCTTTCTACATATTCCCGAATCTTTTCTTGTGAAAGCGCCTCTGATGTATATAAATCTTTATAAAATTCCTGAAAAATACTTAATTTATCTTTCATTACATTACATCTACTCCCTAACTTATCTCTTATTGTCCCTATCATATTCTTAGCCTTCTCTGACTGCGTGGATCTAGCCAGCAACCTGGAATTTCTATTACTATATTCAAAAAAGTCTCTCTTTAAATATAATAAATTCTTTTGAACCTGTTCTATTTCTTCTTTCTCCAATTCCTTTTTTTTAGCCTGAATTAGGGCATATAACCGCTTATCTTTTGACTGTCTCAGTCTCTCCTCTAAACTCCTTATCTCTTCTTCAGCCTTTTTATTAAGTACTTCCTGTTGCTTTTTAAGTGTGGACATTTCCCTGATACAGATCCCTCTTATTACTGCTTTCATTGTATCCCATTATAATCCTTGCAAGTTAACTCCTTTTTCATTTATCTGCCATATTTCCTGCACTTCCTTTTTTAATTTATCCACTATGTTTTTATTTTTAAAAATTCTTCCGTCCAGTCTCCATCTCTTTGCTTGTTTATAATCCTTCTTTATCTTGATATCCATCATCATTAGTGCATGGTCTGTGATCTTAATTACTCCAATATCACAATCTGTTAATTTAGGTACCATATTCTTTGATATAAAAATATAATCAATCCTTGAGTAGCTCTTAAATCTAGGTGAGTAAAAAGTATATTTTCTTTCTTGCCCTTTTACAACTCTCCATACATCCATTAATTCTTTCCTCTCCATTAATTTAGCTAATTCTGTCTTACCCTCTCCTCTACGACCTCTTATTATATTATCTCTGTCTTTCCCTTTATCTAGTACCATATTAAAATCTCCTGCCATCACAATATTCTTTTTCCCTAGATCTCCCACCATATTGAATACTTCTTTAAAAAAATCAATTTGTTTCCCATTTGGAGCATAGACATTTATCAGCACAAATTCTTCCTCTTCCAACGTGCAGTAAATTATAAGGATCCTTCCATTCTTATCTTTCTTTATACTTTGAATATTAATACCACATTTCTTCGATATTATTATTGCCACACCTCTCGCTTTAGAAGTACCAAATGACTTTTCATACACTCCAACTTCCCTCATTCGTAACTCATTAGCCCCCTCCTTTATCTGATGAGTTTCCTGCAAAAAAATTATATCTATTTTTTTTCTTTTCAACGTTTCAATTCTTCGTCTTTTAACCACCGTTCCTAGCCCCTTAACATTTAGAGTTGCACATCTCAATCTATTCTCCATTTCTTACTTTCAACCACGTCATTAAATTGGTCTCGGTCAGTGATACACATACCCCCCTCCCTTCCCCCCCACCCCCATTTTTACCCCCCTCCTCACCAGTCATCTGGGCACTGGTCCCAATTATTTTAGAACTCTTCAGGGGGGGGAACACGGCCCAACCCACAGAGCAAAGTCCGATCCTCCCCTCCTTTTTAACCCTTTCCCCACTAATCCCTTTTCATTGACTGGAACCTCCAACCGCTCCTTCTACTTGGTCTCTGGAACCTCCAACCGCTCCTTCCACTTGGACTATTTCTCCCACATCATTGGCATCGATTATGCCCAACTTCTCCAGCAGCTCGATTCCCTGTTCGCACGATGTTATTCTTTCTTGCTTCCCTTGCCAGAAGAATCTCAAAAATACTGGGTATCCCCAGTTGTAGGTTATCGATTTCTTCCTCAATGCTGCTGTACAAATTTTGACGCTCTTCCTCCACTGCACAGTCTGCGCCGATAAATCCTGATAGATTTCGATTGCTGTTGCTTGAATCTTTGGTTGAGCTTGTCGTCTAATTGCCTGCATAAATTTTTCTTTTTTATAATAATTTGCAAATTTAACAATTATGTCCCTTGGAAGCACTCCTTTACGCTTAGAACCAACTCTATGCACCCGTTCGAGATCAGCTTCAGCCCAAGACTCATCTGGAAGTTGTACTCTTATCCATGTCAAAATTGTATCTCTTAAATCTTTTAAAGTCTCTCCTTCTTGTTCTGGATATTTTCTTATACAAATATTTACCCGTCTATCCTGATCCTCCATAGCAATAAGGCGTAGTTCATGTTGAGAGAGCTGGTCTTCCTGTTTCTTACAAACTCCCGCCAAAACTCTAGTATCTGCCTGGAGCACTCCAACATCCATCACCACTTGCTTTAATCCCGTCATAAGCTCAGTCTGCGTATCTGAAATGCGCTTCGCCAAGCGTTCTTCTAAACCAATCAGCATGTTTTTTATATCATCCTTTAATTCATCCATTGGGTCTGGCTGCCCTCCTCTGGCTATCTTTGGAATTGCAGCTGGCTCTGAAATTTGCGACACAGAGCCCTTAACAGGAGATTTCTTCCCAATCTGCTTATCTGGCATATCTTGAGAATCCACACGGGCCAATCTATGCCATGATCGATCTGATCCTCGCTCTTTTGACGGTCTTACCCAGGCGGGGGTGGGAATAGAGGGCTTCTGCCGTCTCTGCTTCTTACTCATAAATTTCCCTCCTCCCCCTTCTGCCTGGAGACCCCTTACTCGTGTCTCTGCCTTGCAACCAAGACTTCAAATTCACTGGGAGTTAACTTTATTTCTTCTCAAACTCCCTCCAAGTATACTATAAATCAGGCTAGCTGCCAATTATAGTCCATAAATCAGTCCAGTAATGGCGTCTCGCTTCCTCCGTATACTTAGTCTCTCTTTTGCATCCAGCAGAAACAGCCAGTAGCCAGCAATTTCTTGCTGCTCTCAAATCCCCCTTCAATGATTGTTCACTTCCAGTCAATATATAATGCCTTTTAATACTATAAGTCAAGCAAGCTGGGTTATATCTTCAATTATAAGTCCATAAATTACCTCATTAATGGCGTCTCTCCTCCTCCGTTGTCTGAGGAATTTAGTTTCACTTTTACAGCCAAGACAAGCAGGCAGCCTCCGGCAAGCTCTTGCCCGTTCCCAACTCACCCTCAATGATTATTCACTTCCAGTCAATATATCATGCCTTTTATTACTCTTCACGATAAGGAATTAGTGCTTAATTCAAAGCTTTTTTAGGGAGCTCAGAAGATCTGCAACCTCACTCCGACTCGATCATAGCCACGCCCCCAATACATAAATTTTATTTGCATTTCATTCTTCTGATTTTGTTTTTCCCCACATGCTTTACATAGGTTTGTTTCCAGCAGTGATCAAAGACTTCATTTGCTTCCCTATTCAATGTCTCACTATAGACACTGCATCTTTGTGTTCGAACATGACAGAGAGAACAAACTAGCAATGTGTTGGTAGTGTACTTTAAAAATGAGGTTAGGAAGGTAGGAATTGCTTTTCAAAAACTCTTAAAAGCCCTTGATTTCTCCAAATATCCATGACTGAATTCCATGCATAAGAGAATGTTAAATCATTACTTACAATATTTAGTCAGATTTCATATCATTTAGATAATACATTAATTGGCAAGTTGAAATAGTTACAGTTCAGGCTATTGGGTGAAACATAGAAGATAACTGAAACCATTTAAAATGCTTTCAGCACTGTAGGCAGTTCTAGGCTTAATCTCCTATTACACTATTAATTTGCCAGTAATTACAGAGCAGACAGTATATGTCCTCCAAATGTAGAAAACACATTTGAAGGTTCCTTATGTGTGTCTTTTGTGGTTTGTTAGACTTTAATCTTCTCAGTTCAGCTTTACCACTAAATTTAGTTTTAGAAGGCCAAACAGGCATCATAGTTAAACAAAATAGTTGCCAGGGATGACAGGTGTTCTCTATGCTACGTTTCTGTATTGATAGTTAACTGTTTTTTAGATCCAAATTGTTTTTAAGTTTGTAAGTGTTCTCACTGTCTTTCTGTGCAACACAATTAACAAACCTGGTATTTGTGTCAAACATCCTAGGGACATCTTGAAAAGTGTTTCCCAAGTCTTTGGATCAACAGCCTACTCATTTGATTCGGCAATTCAGAAAGTAATTTTTTATTGTTACCTGGACGCTTCCTTGTACAGTGTACATCCTTGATTTCCCCAAAGACATTAAATTAGAAGCTAAATCGTGTTAGGGCATTAGGCCTTTGATACCTGATCACCCAATCCTCTGTGTGTAATGCTTGGCTCTCTAAAGAACTCTAGAGATTTAACAGCACTTGATTATTAAAGGTTTTGGTAGTTTGAGGCCACAATCCAGAAACCCAAGCCACTAACTCTGCATCTCCCCCAACCTTGAGAATGTTGAACTTGTATTTCTTCAACAGCTTTCCCTTACACCTTCCCCAACACAGACTCACAAGGAACAATGCTTCTTTGAAACCCTGAGCAAATTCAGCAAATGCCAGACAGTTGCAAGAAAAAAAGTTACAAATCCCAGTGGGTGCATATATGTGAACATGCAAGACTAAAGTAACATTGGATCATGCCCTGAGAGATTAACCTAAGCATTTAAAGATGCAACCCTATGTATGTTTCATTAGAAAAAGTCCTACAGTTCCCAGCATTCCAAAAAATTAAAATAGTGTTATATTGTGAATTTTGAAATCGGAGTGAGGAAACAGCTAACTGGCTTGGGTTTGCTGGGGTGTTGGAGTGGAGGTTTAACCTTGCCCCCTCCCAATGATCTGGATCAGGAATGCTAGCAGGAAGCAGCTTTAAGTTCCACCATCCCAGTGATCCCACACCATGATCTCAGTGGGTGGGGTGGGTGCGTGGGTGGTTAAACTTCCCTATTCCTGTGACCTGAGGTAGTGTGTGTGTGTACATACACATGAGCATACATGTGCACCCCCTAACCCACCACCCTGCACTGCAAGCTGCCCTTGGGGTCAAAAAGGTTGCTCACTCTTCATATATCGCAATTAAATGGGAATCTTGAACTTCATACATAAGTCAAACAAGGCAGCAACAATTGTGGGCTTGTTTTAAATATTGACTTAAGAGATGAGCTGCAATTTCAACAAGCAAAGGCTGTCATAGCACAATTGTGTAAATTGGACAGAGCAAGTTGTTGTTATTGTTATTATTATTGATGATGACAATAATAATAGCAGAAACTTTTGCATTGCTCTTTTCTTCAGAGCATACGGTATGCAAATGGTATGGAGATGAACCTGTTGCTCTGTAGGGCAGTGCATTGTTTGCATGCAGGAGGTCCCAGGTCCAATCCCTGGCATCTTCAGATCAGGTGATGGAAAAAACCTCTGCCGGACACCTTGAGAGTTCCTGGTAAGATAATGCTGGGTTAGGCAGACTGCTTCCTATGTTCCTATGACTCGTTTAATTTACAATAGTAGCTTTTCTTTAAGCAAGAGTTCGCTGAAGACCAGAGTGCTGGTTGTGCATAGGAGCACATAGATGTAAATCCTCCTTACCTTTCAGCAGGGGTGTTGAACCTCTTTCCACTCGGGGGCCAAGTTCTGTTCCAGAGAAGTTCTTGGGGGACCACATTCCAGTGGTGTGTGGGGTTGAAGGGAACAAGGGTGGGTCTGAAGGCAAAAGGGGCAAGCCAAATACCAAACATATCAGCATATTTTGACTTAGAGCTTTACTGCCAGTAAGTACCAAGCCTTAAGAGAGACATTTCAACCTTTTAGAATGGGGGGGGGGGAAACTGCATGGAAACTGGGAAACCATCCAATGATTGGCTGTTGGGTGTTGGGGTAAGGGGGTGGACCAGGGTAAGGGGGGAACCATCTGTTGAATCATGCAGGACCAGATTGGGACCCCAGGAGGACCACATTTGGGTCCTGGGTCTGAGCTTGCTTGCGTGCTTCCTTGCTTCTTCAACCAGTACCACAATCCTAGTTTGGGAGCTATGATAGTATTAAAAGTTCCCAAGGCAAAGAAAGTCTTCTCTTGTTCTGTTGCATTGAGGGTTTCCTATTACACAACAATTCTGTTCTTTTAAAGTATTTATTCAAGCAGAGGATTATTATTTTTTGCCTAAGGAAGTGATCTATAAAACCAGTTTTGAAAGAACTCCCAGCTTTGTGGATTATTGAAAAACAAAATATAAATGCACAAAAATATAGCCATTGTTCTGAAGTCCTGGCCAATAAAAATGTTTGCTGCAGGGGAACTTGATTTAGACTGCAACTGGGACAAGTCAATCTGTATCAGTGATTTGCTAAGCACTTGCCTTTTTGCTGAAACAAATTGTCTGATGTGTTCTGTTAGTTCCTAGGGTTTTATATAATAGTCGGGGCAGAAAATCCCCTTAACAAAAGGAACTCTCTCTTTGACAATCCAGCAGTTGCTGAAGAAACAACCAATGGGAGCATAAAAAGGGCTTGTGTTGGGCAATAGTTTAGAACTTGAAAATGTGAATGAAATTTGTTCTGCTAGGAGTTGGTTCATAAAAGCTTTACAGACACGCCAAATATTCAATAACTAAAGACAGATCTTTAACTCATCATGTAAGGCCATGGTTAAACTCTCTTCCAAAACCAGAACGTGTTCCTCTGGATTATTTTACTGAATGTGAGCAACGTGCCTACCTTTGAGATCATTCAGCTCTCTTCAGACAGATGCTTTTTCCAATTGCGTCCCACCCCCAGGATTGACACCTTTTGTGGCTGCTGTTGTTTGCACTGAAATACATATAGGTTTCTTCCACTAGGTGGATTTTGTGGATGTATTTCCCACACATGACACCCAGGATATGAAAAAAATAAAAAGGAATATTGTTGCAATTAAGGCCAGGAACCGAAATCCACATCTCCAAAGTCAGTTCTGAAATTATAATGTAAGCAAAATCACGTGGCCTCCTTCAAGTCTCCTCTAAGAAATTTGGCAGGAAACAAAAGGGCAGTGATTCAGTGGCAGGACATCTGCTTTGCATGCAGAAAGTTGCCATTTCGATCCCTGGCATCTCCAGTTAGGGCCAGAAAAGAATCCTCCCTGAAACCTTGGAGAGTGGCTGCCAGTCGGTGTCAGCAATAGTGGTTTAGATAGGTCAATAGTCTGACTCCGTATCAGTCAAGGCAGGTGGCTCTGACATCAGTGGAGTGGCGAATTCGCTCCAGGTTTCAGTCAAAACCAGTCAGAACTCTAAAGGAGCTATCAGTTCAGTCCCAGGAAAATGTGCATAGAATTGCAGCCTAGGTTCATTTTTGGAATGTTGGGCAACCTGTGTCTGTTGTGGGTGGTACCACCCTCTGTTCGCACATGCTGCTTCTTAGATGACAATGCACTGAGATATTTTGTTAGATGTAGCTAATGCTGTTTTCTTATCTGGACAATGCTGCTGTATAAACTCTTCTGGTTGATCTCACTAAGTTGGGATGCTCTCCTGGTCAGTTTAACCTGAGCTGTTCCTATAGGGTCAATATGAAAATATGAAAACTGGTATCTACTGCTACATAAACTGCTGCTCCTAGCTTCATTATCTGATAGTTGGTGTAGCATAGTGGTTATGATGTTGATCTAGGATCCTAGGAGACTTGGGTTCAAATCTCTACTCAGCTGTTTGCACTCATGTCCAGCTTGTGGACTACTCAGAGATCTCTAGTTGGCTGCTGTGGGAACAGAATACTGGACTAGATAGACCTTTAGTCTGATTTGGCATGGCTCTTCTTACCTTCTCACTGGGTCACTTTGGTCAACCACTGTTGTAATTATTGCCTTTCAAAGGCTTTAGAATGTGGGTTGTGTAAAGTGGGAGGACCATGAATAGAGAGAAGAGAGAGTTGGGAAGTGAGTTTAAAAATGACTGATGGGGCTGGGAGAGGAAGAAAGAAAAGAGAAGGGAGAAATACCTAGAAAAGAAGAGGAGGCAGTAGCAGGGGGAAGCAGCTGAAAAAGAAGCTCAGGGAAGGCAGCAGTGTAGTGAAGACAGGGCCGGATTAAGACATGCTGATGCCCTAAACCATGTCAAAATTCAGAGGATCCATACCATAAAAATAAAAGACAAAAAAGTGTATTACATTATAAGAGAAAGGATAATGAAAGGGCATGATGAAGGGTATGAAAGCATTGGGGGGGGGGGCTTGTAGTTAAACGGTTTAGGTAGCCTTCTCTGAAGATGTATATAAAAGCACTAATAAAACTTCTTTTAAACTGGCTCTAGTTTGCACTTATTGCTTCCAAAAAACTAAATGTTGTGTTACCATGCTTTCTCTACAGCAACACTGCCGCAAGTCACATCAGACTTTCCAATATATTTAAACCAAAGCAATTTCATTTTAGTTGTCTTACATCTCAGTTATCTCCAACATATTTAGAGGCCCCCTCATAATATGAAGCCCTAAACCATAGCTTACTTGGCTTGTTCCTAAATCCAGCACTGAGTGAAGAAGAGGCAGATAGAGCAGTCCTCAGCAGAGAAGAAGAGTGAATCTTCACAACAGCAGCTAGCACCAACAGACTGGAAGAACAGTGATGACCAACTCTGACTGGTCTAACAACAGTCACACTGTAGTGAACTGTGGTTTAAAATTAGAGTTGTTCATATTTGGTGGACATTATTCTATTTGTTATTTCATTAATATTGTTATTTACCAAAAACAAAACACTAAAGTTAAGTAACTACTCTTAAACATTTAGTTGTTTGCTTTTGGAGTGGATTGCAACCTGCCCTTTTTCATCCTAATTATAGAAACTGGAGACATTACATTATCTGTTAGCCTAACCCACCGCATGGGATAACAGGAGGGGAAGGGTAGGCTGCCTTGATATAAACATAATGATTAAAAAATAAAATGTATTAACATGGCAGTGTTTCACCTTCCAGAGCACCTGTGAAAATGAAGTGCAAAATATTTGCTATCTTTCATTGCCTAGCACACTTTCACACCTGTCCAAAGCTTCTTACTGATATTTAGTACAACACACATTGTTCTCTGGCTATTACAAAATTGCAAGCCTGTTTTCTAGCTTTCTGCTTGTCCATTGCCTCTCCCTCCACTGAAGACCCTGCTCACAGCTTAACAGTTCTTAGAACCTTGGTTGTCAGATTTGGATGCTGCTTGTCATCCTAGGCATTGGCCTTCTCTGCGGTGGTGACCTTGTAGTGGAGCTCTGTCCATGTATGCTGGTGCTGAGATATGCTATTCAGCCTTCAGCCTATAGTTGAAAGTTGAATAGCTGTAGGAAAGAGATCCCCCACTCAGTCTCCTGCAACCCAAAATGTGAGTGGTTAAACCTAAATGAATTTACGTATCTTGGCTCACTGCTGCTTCCCCCACACTTCAACACTTTATTATTCATCCCTCCATCCATTCATTCATCAAGGTTTATTATACAGTCACAGTCCACAGAATTTGCAAATGGTTGCTTCAATTACTGTTTTTAAATCTCAGTTAAAACCTTTTCTTTTTTCCAAGTTTCTGGAGCCTTAGTTTAGATTTTATTCATTTTTGGTAATGTTTATTATTTATTTTTGTAGTGTTTCCTGCCCTTTTGCTGCATTCACTTCCCTTCTTTGGGTCAAATAGACCTCCCCTCCCATGCTAAATCATAGGCGGTGGTGACTGTTTTTAAAGGAAGATTTATTTGACTGTGGGCAGTATCCAATACTGTCACTGTGCTCCTGCCCATTCTGTGTTTATATGGATGATATCTGGAGTCTGTACTAACCCTAAAGTTAATTCCTATGGGGTTTACCTTTCTCATGCAGGGTTAGTCCAGACTATCCTAAAGGCATTTTCAGGCCTATGGTTCTTTATTAAAAGACAGCCAGTGTGGTGTAGTGGTTAGAGTGTTGTACTGTGACTTGGGAGATCTGGGTTCTAGTTCTCACAGAGGCAAGATCTACACTACTGCTTTAGAACGGTTTTGAAGTGCACTGCCAACTGTTGGGGCCCATGGCACATTCCATATACCATTTTCAAACCACATTCAAAGTGTTATATCCTGCTTGGTGTAGATTTGGCCTCAGTCATGAAATTCACTGGGTGACTCTGGGCCAGTCACTGACTTTCAGCCTAACCTATGTCACAAGGTTGTTGTGAGGATAAAATGGAGAAATGTATCCTACTTGGGCTCCTTAGAGGAATGACAGGATATAAAAGTAATAAAGTTCTACTACTACTACTACTACTACTACTTCTAACAACAACCACAACAACCATTGCTTTGCCATTACCCATTAAACTACATGCCATCTCTAAAAATGAGACTTGAATCAGCTTGGCATCATTTAGTTTAATCAAATTTATGTTGTCTTGCTATGACAATAACCCTGTTTTTCTTTAAAGGCCTTTTCTTTTGTGTTATTTGTTATAACACATTTTCATCCACCCTGCAAAATGTGATTACTGATTCCTGACAAAAGGTCAATATCTTTTTCATAAGGCAGATAAAAGTGTGTTTCTCCCAGCTGAGTATGTGGGAGAAATACTAACTTGGATATGGCTATTACATTATTATATGCCTACTATATTAATAGAGATTAAACTATTGTGAACTCTGAATATAGCACAGCTACAGTAATTAGCTGTATCTGCCTAACTGGAGTTTGGGATTATAGCATTCCCCCCTCCGCCAATCCTAATGTGGACATCAAATCAATAGAGCTTTTATAACAGACACTGGGCTGCTTCCATATATGATCATGCAAGGCACATGTCTGGCAGACAACTAGAGCCATTGTTTATATATCAGAGATGTTTAAAAATGTGTTTCTCCTTCTAATGTGGTTTAGCAGGAGACACCATGTGATGGAAGAGTTTGCTGTGATGGTAGCAATGGTTTGGATGGGCTGAAGGAGGATTATGTGAAAGTCTGTGTGGATATGTAGCTGACCGGGGGATGTTGGGAGTTGAAGGACTTTTTTCTGTCTAAACATGCATAGGATTCCACCCTAATTTAAGGGGGACATAGTTTCCTCTAATTTAACATTGTTCATGGACCTTAGAATATACATGCCAAGGTTTCCACACAGTCACCCTTAGCATATAGCCAAAGCAACAAACTTCTAACATCAGAACAACAAGCCAACAATGGACCAAGGACTATCAGCCTGCAGTGATAAAAACCCACTGAGCCTGAGATATCAATGCAGATCAACCATTTGTGGCTGATGACATCCATGACCTGTATGTTTTAAAGCTGATACACATTATGAATTGGCTCTGATATGTAACTGCTCAGATGCATGGTGTATGCTGCATAATGCCAGAAGATGAGCATTTAGAAGTTGCAGTGGCAGCCTCTTTGGGTGGGAACCATTGTAGACAAAGAAATGTAGCTGGTGAAAAATTTAGTTATATCTTCTGTGAAAATGTTTTGTTAATGTTTTGTTACACTACTCTTGCAAGCAGGACATTTGTGTAAGACATTTGTGTATGTCAGAATTAATTCATAAGGTACGAATTGGCTCTCAGGAGATGCCAGGGCACCCCTCTTGGGATGGCATCCAGATACCTATTGCAAAGATGAAACTGATTTCAGCAGGCAGATCTCCCCTAAACAAAGGCAAAAGGAAGATTATGTTAGAAGAAAAGTTTCAGCATCTAAAACCTGATGATATGTATGCAGTGCTCCTAAACTGATATGTACTACTTACCAGATTTTCAGTGCGGGGGGGGGGGGGGAAGAAGAGAGAGAGAATATGGCTTGTTCAAGCACTTTCTTCTTGGTCCTCTCAACCACCTATGAAGTGAAGAACATCCATCCATAGGGATAATGTCTAGAATGTTTGTAGGAAATGCTAGAAGAAGCATTTATACAGTCCAGGTTATGATGCTTTAACAAGTGCAATCCTATACACACTTCCCTGAGAGCAAGTCCCCATTAAACTCTATGGGGACTTACTTCCAAATAGATGCGTATAGATCGGTGTCTATACACATCTATTTGCAAGTAAGTCCCCACTGAGTTCAATGGGGACTTGCTCTCAGGGAAGTGTGTATAGGATTGCAGCCTAAGAGAAAAATATGCTTCGTACAATTTAACACATTATATAAATACGGGGCCATGGCCATATGAGCTATAATGGCTTCGTTAGGCCATAATAATTGCTGAGGGTTCTCCAGTTTGGTATCTATGTGCCAGCAAGTCTTGTTGTGTGCTGCTATTGCTTATTCTTCCTGGCACTAAAAGAATATAGCATTCAAAGGCAAGCCAATATCTCTCCTGGTTCACAGGGAATGTGGGTTACTTTGGTTGTCCCATCTAATGCCATAATTCTTCCTGAGATTTACAATGAGAGAGAGAGAGAGAGAGAGAGAGAGAGAGAGAGAGAGAGAGAGATCTATAAGGATGACAGACAAGCCAAAACACAGCCAACAGTGCTGGGGGGAAACACATTGCTGACAAAGCTTTAGAACTGTTGGACACTGAGTAGCTGTCTGCTGTGTACAACAATGTTCACTTATTTGGCAGTTGTTAAACGAGCAGACCTACAAAACAAAGGTGGAATAGGATCTGCAAACCAATCCCACTATACAAATTTTAAGTGCAGTCCCAATGTCCAAGTACAGACAGACTATATCACCTACGAAGAGTGTGTGCACATATCTATATTATAGTGTTTCCTTTTCTCACAAGCAATTTCTTTATATTTATTTATTTCAGTTATGTGATATGCTGCCCCTCAGGGCAAAACAACAACAACAACACACCCTTCTGAGGGCAGCTCACAGAAATAACACAAAAACGATTTTAAAATATAAAACATCTAAGATATTAAAACCAAAACAGCAGCATAAAACGACTCAAACCCATAATATAAAACAGTAAATAGTGGCAGTTTAAACTCCAGCCCAACATCAGTGTGGTGTAGTGGCTAGAGTGTCAGACAGGGAGTCGGGAGATCTGGGTTCTAGTCCCTGGTCAGCCATGGAAGCTCACTGGGTAACTTTGGGCCAGTCATAGACTCTCAGCCCAACCTACCTCACAGGGTTGTTGTTATGAGGATAAAATGAAGAGGAGAAGGAGGACTACGTACACCGCCTTGGGTTCTTTGGAGGAAAAAAGGTGGAATATAAATGCAATAAATATATATATTTTAAAAAATCATTAATTTAAGGCGAATTGAAGCAAAAAGGTATTGAAAGACTGTTTAAAAACAGCTAGTGCAAGAGCCAAAGGTACATCCCCTCAGAGAGAGTTCTACAATATTCTGACCTTAAACATGGCTCTGTGAACTAGATGTTCCCCAAACTCCCAGGAACTGCTGACCACTGCCCCCAAGTGCTGAACCACGTAACTGCAATCTCTCAAGGAAGAACTTCCAGAACTGGCCTGGCTCCACCCACCTAAGATGGCCATTGGGCCGCCTAGGCAGGAAGGAGTACAAAGGACTTCCTTTTCCAAATGATCTTTGCTGGAGGAGCCTCCAGTGTGTCTGGTCTTGCTCTTGGTTTGTTTCCTGTCCTGCCCTCTGTTCATTATTACTCTTGGGCCGTGATATATGGTCTGCTTCTGCTGCTGGATTTCCTTCTGATCCTAGAGCCCAGGCAGGTTGATAAGAGTCCTTCAAATAACTGGTTCCAAACCTCTTAAATCTTTAAAAGTAACCAACAGCACTTAAATTGGGTCTAGACATGCACTAGCAAACAGTGTATCTGGAACAGAATAGGGGAGATTATATATATATATATATATATATATATATATATTCACTTTGCCTCCAGAAGCAATGAGTTCCATACCAGCTGAAACTTCTGAGCTCCATGCAGAATGCTTGCAGAATCCTTCCTGATGGACCTTCATAAATGATGTGGTACATATGTGTGAGCAGAAATACAAAGTATAGTTGGTCCTTAGCAAGCTAACCAAAATGTAGGCCTCTGGACATGCTCCTCCTTACCACCATTGTGACCTGCTTATTCAGTGGCTTCTTGCTCTGGCCCAGATATTGGTGCTGCTGATGAGAAGGAGGAGTACTGTCTACTTTAGGTAAAATACTTTTCCATTCTTATGTATGGTGATTTGTTTCAAGGCCCAAGATACTCACATTTTTAAAATACAGTACATTAAGGCATATCTACAGGAAATATTTAACTGAGAATTCTAACTGAGCCCATGGGACTTAAATACACATAGGATCAGAACACACAATCTATATTATCACTACTTCAGGTTAATTTAGACTAGAGGTGGGGAGCTTCAGGCCTGGGGGTCAAATCCAGCCCTTCTGGGGTTTCAATTTAGCCTTCTTGGGTTCTCCAGATTTCCCCTTTCCCCGAGCACTGATAGTTTGGTGGTTTCCTGGCTTTTATGCAATTTTCCCCATATACCAGTATCGGGGCAGTAAGCGTATATACAACAGTTGCTGGGGAACATGGGTGGGAGGGTGCTGTTGCACCATGTCCTGCTTGTGGGTCCTTGGTTGACAGCTGGTTGGTCACTGTGTGAACAGAGTGCTGGAGTAGATGGACCCTTCATCTGATCCAGCAGAGTCATCTTATGTTCTTATGCTAAGAGGTTGAAATGCATTTCCTACAGTTCCATAGTTCCTGCCAGTAAGAGCCTTAAGCTAAATTATGCTGCTATTTTCGGTCCCTTTTGTCTTTAGCCCTGCCTCTTTTGCTTGCGGCCCCACCCTCCATTGGAACGTGCTTCTGAGAACTTCACCAAAATGGAATTTGGCCCTGGGTTGAAAGAAATTGAGCACTCCTAGCTTAGATCTTATGGGAGGGGCAGAGTTCAGGGGTAGAGCACATGTTTTGCATGAGAATGGACTGAAGTTCAATCCTTAGCATCTTCAGCTAAAAGGGGTCAGGGAGCAGATGATGGGAAGGAGCCTCTGCATGAGACCCTAGGGGACCAGTGGAGGCTGGTGGCTCCAATATCCGTGGTGCAGGAAATCCGCTCCAGGATTCAGCCAGAACCAGTCAGAAAAACTCTAAAGGAGCTATCCAAGGTGCTCTGCAAGTGGTGCTCTGCAAGTGGTGCTCTGGACCTTGGAGAGTTATTTAGAGTTCTGACTGAAACCTGGAGCGGATTCACTGCATCACTGACATCGAAGCCACTAGCCTTCACTGTAAGGAACTACTGCCAGTCAGAGTAAACAATGCCAAGCCAGCTGGACAAGTAGTCTGACCTAGTATATGACAGCTTCCTATGTTCACATATGTATATTGATCACTTGATTCTTTGGCAACTGATGACAGAAGTTGAATGTGTGAAGAGCATTGCAGGCTCCAGGACATTGTGGGCCTTTGGGCAAGACACCCTCAATAAACCCCCCTCTCCAATGTACATACCTTCTCAGTTCCATAGTCAGCAGCTGCTATTACTACTCTTCCTCTTTTCATTGTTGCAGCTTGCTTGCTTGACAAGTAGGGAGCTAATGAGCATAAGTACATAAGAAGAGCCATGCTAGATCAGACCAAGGGTCCATCTAGTCCAGCACTCTGTTCACACAGTGGCCAACCAGCTGTTGACCAGGGACCAACAAGCAGGACATGGGTGCAACAGCACCCTCCCACCCATGTTCCCCAGCAACAGGTGTATATAGGCTTACTACAAGTAGTCAGCGACATCTGCTGCTCCTCCTTCTCAGCACCACTGTTGTCCGGGACTCAAGCAAGAAGCAGATGAACAAGTAGGTTTCAATTGTGAAGAGGAGGAGTAAACCCAGGGGGCTGCTGTCAGTGGGTCCCTGCTGGGATGAGAACCCTTTGGCAGGTGCCCGACCATGCCTACCTTTGATGCCAGCTCTGTTTAGAAGAGGCATTTCAACCTTTTAGGATGGGGAAAAGACTGCATGAAAGCTGGTAAAGCATGAAACAACCAGTGATTGGGAATAAGGGGTGGAGCCAAGGGAAGGGGGTGTGGCATTTGGGGAAACCCCAGAGGGCCAAATTGGGACTGGATTTGGCCCCCAGGCCTGAGGCTCCCCACTACCTTAAGTGGTATATATATATATATATTGCGTTCTGATCCCATTCAAACTTAAATCCCACTGGGCTCAATTAGAACTCTCACATAATTATGCATAGCCTTAATGTGCTGCATTTTTAAAATGTGAGTATCTGGGGCCTTGAAGCAAATCACCATAAATGAGAATATAATAGTGTTTTACCTAACAGCACACAGATCTTTTTTGTTTTGTTTTTTATCCTTCCTATATTGCTGAAATCCAAATTTAAAAATAACATACAGATGCCAAAAGCCAGGAAACAGCGTAAGAAGAATGCTGTAACACACAGGCACTCCTGCCTGTCAATTTCTTTTGATGTGGCTTATGTAAGTCTTCACATCCATGATGCAGAAACTAGAGAAGGTGTGCATAATAATAAGAAGGATGTTTGGAGGACTGGAGACAGAGAAAGCATGAAATTCATCTCTGGGAAATGGAATGATGTGATAAATGCTGCATGTATGGAGACTGCTCCGTAAACTGGGTCCTTGGTGGTGGGTGCGCTCCTCCCCTCTGCAGCCATTTTTAGGGGGCATTGCACTCTTTCCCCATCTCTATTAAAGTCAATGGAGTGATATCACTCCCCCAACCCCCCAAAAATTGGCGGTGGGGGACAGAAAGAGGTGTGAACAGAATCCAGATTATTGGCGGTGGGGAACAACAATCAGAATCCAGAGGGGGAAATAGAAAAAGTAGAATCTGGGGGGCACTCCCAATATCTTGTGATTGGCCATGCCCCCTCATGGCAATTTGTGATGGTACCTCGGCCAATTTTTCAAAAGGCTGTCTGTCCCTGTCCTATGCAGACAGACGAGTGTCGGCTGGAAATGCCTGCAGTGTGATTTGTAGAGATCACATCTGCATCTGAGCACATCCAGTGGGGATGATTCTCAAAGAGCTATTTCAGGCACACCTACAATGTAGATATAAAGTGGTTTAATAGCCATCCCCTATTCTCAGGGACACTTTAGGATTGTAGTTTTGTGAAAAAGCTATGGATCCCTTACAGGCAAATTTCTGAATTGTGTCAAACTAAAATCCCCACGGTTCTTTGGTAGAGGGCATAACAGTGTGAATATAATACAATTGATTTGGGTGCTTCTAGACTTTTATTCTGCAATCACCCTGCCTCAAATATGGGATTTTACTAGGGGGGCCAGATGATGACATCTTCTATTTCTCTTGTGTTTTCCCACTGCTTCGTCCATCTTTTTTTCTTGACAGGAAAAAAAATGTTAAGGAGGAAAAGATAGAATAGGTGCACAATGTTTTTGGGCTAGGAATCTTCAGTCTGGAGGCACCCATACCTTTGTACTGTAGATGCCCAGGTAGGCTGGGGAAGACTCTTGACTGAAACCCTGAAGAGCTGCTATCAGTGTAGACAATTCTGATAAAGCTGAATTAATGGTGTGACGTGGTATATGAAACATGTTCCTATGTGTTCAGCTGCTGCCTGGAAAAAACTGCTTTGTTGCATAGCGTCTGTTGCAACAAAGCAAGCTTCTTCCATGTACAGATTATAGATTGGATCTTGAATTTGGGACACAGTTAACTGTGTCCCAAGAAAGGGGAGGAAGAAAAAAGAGAGCATGGATTTGCATAATATTTGTATATGCTAATTTATAGGTATTGATGCAAATATAGAAATAACTACAATTTAAATAAAAATGATAAATCTTATAGTGGAAAAGACTGACCAGGTTACCTGTTTAGTCCATTTTTGACGTGCTAACTCTTTATGTGCAACATCAAAGCCCCTTTTCTTTTTTATTGTTCTCTATCTTTAAACTAGACTCAGACTTTCAAATAGATGATGCCTTCAAATAGAGGACTGTCCTCTGACAGTCTTTCAAATATGAGCGTTCTTCTGTAAAGTGGGACACCTGGCCACCCTGTTAGGCTATGAAAGGCCATGCTTGCATACACACAAGTCAAATGGCCAGGTCCAAACTTTGATTCTTGTATTTGTAGGTGAAGTAGAGAAAAGAGAATTTTGCCAGGTGCAGTTTTCCCCCTTACAATGGCACATAACATGGAGAAACTGTACTAGAAGGAGCTGTCCTTCTATAAAACTCATAAAAGTACCAGGGTCCTTCACAGTCTCGACCAGCACTAGTAAACCTATGACCTCTAAAGTCCTGGACAAAGGCCCAAGTAAAGTTGAACCTTGCTACTCAAAATTGTGGCATTCTCTGCTTTTAAGAATGCCTTTTGTGACATTTTCTTCTTTTTTACTATGTCACTCAGTTTCTATATGCCTGCTTGACTATTGCTGCAATCTTGGGAATAAGCACTTCTGAATAACTAGGCATAGCAGCGGACTGAGTCATTTAAACTAATTCCATGGAATAATTCAACTTCCTCTTTGGGAAACTATAGTTTAGATTCAAGTGTAAACCCTAGTTGTGTAAACCCAATTTACACACATTTATGTAGAATTGTTCCACAAGCTAAAAAAAAAAATACTCCCAAGTAAGAGTATATAGGACTGCATTCCTAGGAAGACAGGGTGCTTCCAGCCAGAGGGCCCCCAGCACTAGTAACCAGAAGGCACTGTACACCAATTTTGAATGTTTTTCCTTAAATGAATTTTCTGCAACAAGGAGAATGATGGAAGAACTGGTGGGAAAACACAGGAGGGTTATGAGTAGAAGAAGATGTCACCACACACTTGTAAACTTCTGTAAATGAGGTAGGGCAATGATATCATCTGGAAGCACCCTCAGAAGTGGTTTGAGCACATATTGTCTGCTTTGGAAACAAATTTCTCAGAATGCAGCACATATCTGTCAGAAACTATATTCACTACAGTCATCTCCCTTCACCCTCAGTGGCATGAACATAAGAGCATAAGAGGAGTCATGCTGGATCAGACCAAGGGTCCATCTAGTCCAGCATTCTGTTCATACAGTGGCCAACCATATGTCAACTGGGAACCCACAAGCAAGTCACAAGTACAATAGCATGGTATCATTCCTTCTAATAACAAACTCAGGTGGTGAGTGCCACCAGGATTGTAACCAAAATTAGGGCCACTGAGAAACAAGAGAGAAGTATTACCATGCTTAAGGAAACCCTGAGGCTTATAGGAATAATTTTTAAAATCTTTTTTTAAAAAACCTACTTAAGAACCATACCACCACCCTGAAAACAGCACCAGGCTGTCTGAGCATGCTTAGTAGCCAAGGAATGTAGCATGACAGCTGAGAAAGAAAACTGTAAAGACGGGGAGTGGGAAGAATGGAATGAAATGGAATGGAATTTCCTACTTGGAGGGTATGCCTGGCTGGAACCCTGAATAGGAGCCCTTCTTTTAGGTGGGAGGATATGCTGCAACATTTTGGTTCAGGTGCCAGTTGTTTCTCATAAATGAGAAAAGCTGAATCATTTCCATCTTTCATTCAACCAGCTGATCCTGTCAAGGACTTCTACAATTTCTAGAACAGTTGCAAATGTAATGGGGTAATGGCATAATCTGTCCTGTAAGCAAACTCTCTGGGGACCCTGCCAAATGAAGACTGGCAGGTGATTACTGGTGAGAGGGCTTGCTGAATGTTGGCATCCCAGTTATGGTATGGAACACCCTCTCCAAAGAGGCTTGCCTAGTGCCAACATCTGTATTTTTGGTGCCAGATGAAGACCATTTGTACCTACAATGCTGTCATATGATGCCCAGTCAGTGCATATTAGGGCATGGCACCATGAGCTTAAACTGTTGTATCTATTTAGGAGGTTATACAGGTAGTGGTTAAATAGAGGTGGAGAGGTGTTAACTTTTAATTCAGAGTAAAATAATTAAACTAGTAGGTGACTATGAGCAGATACTACCTTTCTTCTTGCGTTACTCGGGAACAGTGCTTGTATTCGTTAGCATTTATGTATCTGTTTCTATGGCGATACCAGGGTGCAGGCATGCCTGGAAGGAAACTTGTATCCCACATGTCAGATTCTGTGGGTGGGTTAGGATTCCCTTCTGGTGAAAAGAAAGGTAGTCGGCATATGTTCACCTACACTCCCTCCCCAATTATTCCTCATGTTGCAGGGTTGGCCTTAGAAAAAGAGAAGTGCAAAAACAGGGCTTTGCTGGCTCTGCACAGGTCTCATACTCCCCCTCCTCAACCAACGCCACCCGTGTTAAGCACACACTCTTCACTTGCCCAGATGCACTCTTTCATTATGACTTTGCATGTTCCAGAAAGGGCTGAAACGCAGCGTGGACAACGCCCACCGAGTTGGGAGAAAATAGGTCCATTGTGGGGCTTACTTCTGAGTAGACAGGTATAGGATTGCGCGGGAAGCTTCGTTGCGTCCTGAACTGGCGGAAAGGAGACGGGGTAGTTGCTCCCCACGGCTCTGCCTCGCTTTCTGGCGCCTTCGTCGGGCTCTCTGAGGGAGAAAGGGAGAGCGCGGCGGCGGCGCCCTCTGGGTACCGGCAGCGTGCTAGATTCGCCCAGCCTGGTGTGAAGCGCCGCATTTCATGAGGGACGGGCTAATGCAAATCACTCCCCTCAGTGGCAGGAGGAGGAGGAGGAGGAGGAGAAGAAAGGCGAAGCGGTTTGGAGCAGCGACTCAGCCGCGGCTTTAGCCAGAGCCAGTGGAGGGAGAGGGCCGGGAACAGACGCGCACAATAAAGCCAGCCGAGCCTTCTTCTCTTGGGCGGACACGGTTGCCAAGCTCAGCCGTGGGGGGAGAAGCGAGGAGGGCCGGACAGGGAGGGCTGTGGAGCCGGGCTTTGTCTAGGGAGAAGCGGCGGCACCGGCACCCACCCCCTTTGCAGCAAAGAAGCCAAACTGCCTGCAATTGCGAGGAAGGCCACGAGTTGAAATTTCCAAGGCACAGGTAAGCGTTTTTAAGAGAGCACGCTCCCGGAGTAAGTCAGTTCTTGGCAGTCTTCCCCTCATTCGTAGCAAGCTGAAGCAGTTTGTCTCCCTTCTTCTCCGCTCCCCAGCCGTATGTTTGTAATGCAAAAGACTCTAGGTGTGAAAAGCGTGCGTATTTCTCTTACCTGCACCCCCACCCACCCCCATTGTTTCAGGGATGCGCATCTTGGAAGGATACGGTCTGGTTTAGGTGTGTGTGTGGGGGGGGGCGCTCTGGGAGTCTTTATTTATTTATTTTCCTCCCCTCCTTTCCCACTGTGTAGCTGATGCTCTGTAATTTTTTTGCACCATTTTGGGCTGCTGAGTTTAAAAGCAGAGACGGAGAGGAGGAGGTTCCCTCTCTGTCTAGGAGGAGAGCAGGTTCCTGTCATTGTGTGGGCGAACGCAACATATTTCTTTAAAAAACATTTTTTTAAATAAATAAATAAATCTGCTCCTTTTGGCTCCCCACCCCCCGGGCCTTCATTTGGCAAACAGACCTCCTGTACTAGGAGCCATTCTGAATTCTCCGCAAAAAATAAAATAAAATCCTGTTTTTGTGTGTGTGTGCGTCTGCTCTTGCATTTGAGTCATGCTGGAGGAGACCATTATTTTATCCATTGATAGCTGCAGCGTTTTTTCAAAACGTACAGGCAGTGACTAGGGAAACGTGACCCATCTGCTAACGGAGGGGGGGGGGGCAGATGCTGACACCTCTCTTTAAAAAAATAAAAGAGAAAGATGGTAAGAATGATTCTCTTCCTCCCTCATTACTTAGCCATAAAGCTCATTATCATCTATGTATCTAGAGTGGTCCACGTGGCTAACTATTCTATATTTAAAACAGTTGCGCCACATTTTAAAGGATGTCTTTTAAAAAAAACACCATTATATAACTGAGGACAAGTTCTTTTCCCCCTCTAATGACTTGCTAAAGTGAGCCTATTGTTCAGTCTCCTCTGAACGATTTGTTATTGATTTGTGGTACACATTTGGGTCTGCATTTGATTGCTTTGTGAAATTACCCACCTGCATTTGCTGTATTTGTAATCTGTCCATAATAGATGCATGTGGTGTGAACTGTGGGGCATGAAGGTCTTAGCAGGGCGTGTTCTGTTATACAGTAACCTGTGATTAGAGCCTCCAAATTGATTTATTGCCTACAAATTTTGATTGTTAATGTTGTCACCCTTAAACAATTTGCTCTGGATTAAATTTGTTGAAGCTGATGGATCTTCTCTGGATTTAAGTGGTTTGGGGGCTGTGGCCTGTTGCCCATATTGGGAATGACACGTCCACATTATAGGTAGAATGAAATCTCGTTTCCATTTTAAGGGTTCCTATTCAAAGCATGTTATTTGTGTTGGGAGGAGGTGGTCTCTCCTAATATTTCTTCCATGGCAATTTATGTAAATCTCTGATTAGACCTAAATTTTAACCCCCTGCAGTTTTCTGCTAGTTTTCTCACTTGCTTTGCACAAGGCAATCATACATACACTTCCAGATGCAGGGCTATTGTTTGGCCTTACAGTTATGATACTAGATGGTGTCAGGTTGTTTTATGTAATCTGCTCTTTGGATTTAGGAACCAGTTTGCTTTAAAAATCCTAGTGCTTAATTTTGGACCTGAACTGGCTCTCTAGCATCTGGTCAAATGCCATGTCATGGTTATTGCTATACATCACCATAATATTTGAAAAGATAGGACCTTGGACTTGTAGCTTTTCTTTCTTTCTTTCTTTCTTTCTTTAAATAAATGACATGCAAATTCTAAATTAGATTGTCTCTATATGGTGGTGAGTGTTAGCTCATTGCCTAATTCGGAGATAATGGAATAGTCATCCTAAGCAGATATGAATTGAAAGCTATAAGAAGGCTAGAATAAGAGCCCTCCTAAATAGCCTCTTATACAAAGGGTTAAGGAGCTCATAAGCATACATTTTAAGGACTGCTATAAGACAGGTGTGGTGGTGCACCCTGGCTTTAAATGGCTTTTGAAAGGCTTTAAGCCAGGGGTGCAGAACATCTTTCAGACTGACAGCTGAATTCCATTTCAGAGAAGCTCTCTTGCCAGGAGTGGGGGTGGACATTCCAGTGGTGTATGGGGCCAAAGGTGAAAGGGGTGCCAACATATTTTAGTTTAAAGTAACTAAGCCTTAGGAGAGGCATTTCAACCTGGGGAAAAACTACACAAAAGCCAAAAAAAACCAGACGATCGGTGGCAAGGCAAAGATGCTCTGGGCTTGTTGTCATGTAGCAGGGCTGGTTAGCTACCATTAATGCTATATTAGAGCCCTCTTCACACAGTATTTGAAGGAAGGGGGCTCCGCACATTTAACAGGTAGTGAGGCTGTGCAGTGGAGGCTGGCGGCTCTAATGTCAATGGAGCAGTGAATCCACTCCGGGTTTCAGTCAGAAGCAGGCATAACTTTAAAAGTGCTATCCAAGGTGCTCCACACTTTGGACAGCTCCTTTAGAGTGCTGACTCGTTCTGACTGAAACCCAGAGCAGATTCACTGCCCTACTAACATTGGAGCCACCAGCAACCACTGAGGTGGTGCTGCTGACCCCAGCCCTTGATGGTAATTCATTGAGGGTGGATGTCTGCAGTGGGGAAGCCTAGATCATCCTTCCCCAGTCTGGTGCCCTACAGATGCATTGGGCTACAATTCCCAACATGTAATCCAACACATCTGAAGGGTTCCAGGTTGGGGAAAGCTGATATAGATTTTACAAGTGCAGGTTTCTCTGCTGCAGGCATCCATTATCACTGTGTAGATGTTTGGGGTGGGACTAGCCATATGGCCTTGCTACCCTCTTCAACATGTGGAGCCCCACTCTACATAGCTAATGTGTGAAGGGGGCTTAAGTGCGCCAATAGTCTAATTCTACTTTTATGTTTCTAATTCCTTCTATGCTTAAAGTTAAGGATTAGTACATATATACATAGCTTCAAACCTGGGCCCTGGGCACTATTGGTCACTTTTACATGCATTAAAAAGACCATCATTCCAAGCACAGTTATGAGGAAGCAGATATTGTTGAAAGTAGAGGGTCTTCCAAGGAAACAAATTGAGGATTCCAAATGTAATAGTGATTCCCCCTTCTTTTCATCCCAAAAAAATTGTCACCTAATGATTAGTGAGCATGCCAGCTTCTGCTGTTTTCTCTTTCTTTTATTGGAAATCAGTGCTATAGCGAAACTGCTTTTAAATTAGGTTTGTATATTTCTGTTATAAATATAGTTGCTGGGCTTTATTTTTGCAACTTTTGTTTTAAAAGGTACAAATCTAGGCTACAGCTCTGAACGAAAATAAATGGTCTTAGTTTTTTGTTTTAAAAGGGAGATTTGTATAGCTGTAAAGATTAGTGCAACACTTGCATGCACTGATTGATGCACATTATCAAAATGTATTCTTTGTATCTTGCAGAAAAGAACAGCAGATAGTAAAGCTGTTGCATTGTTTTATCAGAAATGGTTTAAGATATTTCCTCTATTACGAAAGAAAATTGTTCACTTCTGACAGTTTTCATCATTTTTGTTTTTATTACTGTCTTGGGTTTCCTACTCATTCATGTTATGATTCTGAAGCTATCCATTGGCAAGTAATTTGTGCTAATCTGAATTATAATTCTTTCTCATCCCAAAAGGGGGGGGGAATCCTAATAGCTAATTGTTTGGGTGATTTAAGAATAAAATATTATCTAATTTACGACAGATACTTTTCTTGTGCTTTATTTGTATCTTCAACCCCTGATCTGTATTTGTCTACTCAGAAATAGGCCCCACTGAATCTAGGCTCAATGTATACATGCAGTAGAATCAAGTGCTAAGCTTTTCTGGATAATACCACTTCATGCTACAGGTGAAGAACTGCACGTTTGAATGGTCTTCCACCTGAAAAAATATCCTTTCCATGTAGAAAGGAGAGAAAGATCAGCTTAGACTTTATCCAGGCATGATATTTTTTGTAGTGGAGGGGTTTTCACACCCCTGGAGTAACATTGAAGTGGTACAGTTCAGCACCACTTCATACTGTTGCATATAAAACTGAGCTTTTATCCATAGTATGTGCTTTTAGGTTTGTGGCCTTATTAGGGTGGCCACTTATGCATTGCCAAAAAGAAGGAATTTCATGACTCAAAAAGAAGAGGAGACAAATCTGTATAACATTTGCATATACTTGTGTGTGTGTCTAGGTGCAAACTTAAAAATAATAACTATAATTTAAATAGAATACAATATGTCTCACCATAGTGGAGAAGACTGACCGGGTGATGCTTCAGTGACTTTATACTAGACATGGACAGGGCGGTCCATCAAATAGAGAACTGGCCTCTGTAAAGTAGGACACATGGCCACCCTAAGCATTATTTTATTAATCTTACTCTACTATGATAAAAATAGGCAGTTGAAGCCCTGCCTTGCAGGACATACTGGCCTTGCGAAAGCTTTCCCAGGGTCTGCACATCCCTGTAGGGAAGGGTTATAGCTCTGTGGTAGAGTACCTGCTTTGCATACAAAATGTCCCAGGCTGTATACACCAGTTGCTGGGGAAAATGGGTGGGAGGGTGCTGTTGCACCATGTTCTGCTTGCGGGTCCCTGGTCAACAGCTGGTTGTCCACTGTGTGAACAGAGTGCTGGACTAGATGGACCCTTGATCTGATCCAGCATGGCACTTCTTATGTTCTTGTAATAATGGCAGCAAATAGGAAGAATGTGAATGGCTGCTCCTATTAACTTGACTGTGGGCCAAATGCACCGATGTACTCTTATGCCTGCGTTCAGTGCTCTCATGTGTACATTCATTGGGGCTTGTGGAGAAGAACTCCCTGCTGGATTGTGCCCGATCAGACTAACCTCATTCGCATTGAGCAGTTATGGAGAGGAAAGGCAGGATTTTTAATCTGGAGAGATCCTAGTTGTTGGTGGCTTATTGGCAGGTGACAGTGCTCACCATTCACCAAGAGACAACTTGATTGTTTGTTTCTGGTCAGATCAGGCTTTTCTGGACTATTTATTTATTTAAAAAAGACATTTCCTTTAGTTATGTGCTCTAATCCTGATCAAGTAGCAAAATGATGATTCCCTAAATATGGCCACATATAATGCATTGGATACTCCTGCTTGGAGAGAAGGAAGAAAAATAATTTTAAAAGTAGCAGAGAGGTTATATCGTGTGCTCCCCTTCTCTTTCACATTTCATTACTGGTGCTGGTTGCTTTTAAAAAAAAACTTTTAAAGGGCTTCATGCACATGATCCTGTGCTCCAGTGGCAGTGTTCTGGAGTGCTAAGCTTCAGTTATTACATGGAAAAAAGAAAATGATGCAGGATGCCACAATAGCAGAGGGAGAGCATTGCTCCTATACTCCTTCACCATCTGGTTTGCCACTTACTGATGCTGTAGGCACTAACCTTGAGACTTGGTCCCTTGACACTTGGGCTGCCATTCAATTGTAAGAGCATTGAATGCACTAGCTTCAGTTGCAGTGGGGCTGGGTTCAGCACCTTGGACAGCTCCTTTAGAGTTCTGGCTGGTTCTGACTAAAACCCAGAATAGATGGATGGACCCACTGAAACTGGAGCCACTAGCCTCCAGTGATGAGCTTTGTGAAGAGTCACATTTTTCCAGTGATGAAGTTGTGCTCTTATGTTTGGGAAAATATGGCTTCCCCTTAACAGATCCATTACAAGTTGATTAACGGGGCAGGTCCTTGGGTAAGTAATGATGAAAGAGTGAAGACATTTTGTCCTAGAATCATAGGGTTGGAAGGGACCAACCCCCTGCTCAATGTATGTTCTGCAATGCAAGTACAGCATCCCTGACAGCTTCCCTTCTAGTATTTTTGCAGTGGAAGTTGGTGGCTCTGATGTTAATGAGGTGGTGAATCCCCTCTGGTTTTCAGTCAGAACTTTAAAGGAGCTATCGAAGGTGCAAAGAGTTCCTTTAGAATTCCTTTAGCGTTCTAGCTGTTTCTGACTGAAACCTGGAGCGGATTCACTGCCTCACTGACATTGGAGTCACCAGCCTCCAATATATTTTTGAGAGTCTTGTGTAGCAAGAATCTCAACTACTGATCTAAGAACGTAAGAAGTGCCACGCTGGATCAGACCGAGGGTCCATCTAATCTAGCACTCAGTTCACACAGTGGCCAACCAGCTGTTGACAAGGGAACCAACAAAGCAGGAAATGGTGCAACAGCACCCTCTCACCCATGTTCCCCAGCAACTGGGTTATCTGATAGCAGGTAACTTAAGTGGAGACTCTCTGACAAGCAGACGTCATTTGTGTGCACCTGTGAGGGAGGAAAGGAGGGATTAATTTTAAAAACAAGAAAAACAGATTACTACGTAGTTCTTAAGCCATAGCTAAAGAAAGAGTGACCCACTATTCTTCTTTCTGTATGAAATCTTATTCATTTATTTATTTTATTACATTTATATCCTGCCTTTTTCGTTTTGCAAGGAACTCAAAGTAGCTTAGATGGCCTTCCTCCTCTCCATGTTGTTCTAGGCTAGGCTGAGAGTCAGTGGCTGTTCCAAAGTCATCCCGTGAGTGTTTAATATGACAGGTGCATAATTACAACACGTATTGATCAGCTTCTGCTGTGTCTCTTTTCTTTCCCAACCCCATTTCTTCCCAGATTAACATTCAAGATGTCGTTTGTGAGAGATATGGAGCTGGAACACTTTGACGAGCGTGATAAAGCACAGCGCTACAGCCGAGGGTCACGGGTGAATGGCCTGCCCAGCCCCACCCACAGTGCCCATTGCAGCTTCTACCGAACCCGCACTCTGCAGACCCTCAGCTCTGAGAAGAAAGCCAAGAAAGTCCGTTTCTATCGGAACGGGGATCGGTATTTCAAAGGGATTGTATATGCCATCTCTCCTGATCGGTTTAGATCTTTTGAGGCCCTGCTGGCGGATCTGACCCGAACTCTATCTGATAACGTCAATCTGCCCCAGGGTGTGAGAACGATCTATACTATCGATGGAATAAGGAAGATTACCACCTTAGACCAACTGGTGGAAGGTCAGTATGAAGTGAGACACGTGGGACCTGAGACAAAATGTTGCAGTATGGGCTGCCCCTCTTCACTGTTCTGGTCAGTCAGCCATGTCCTCTTTCACACTACTCCATTCCGTTCCTCCTCCCACCTGATTTTTCATCCCCCTCTCCCCCATCTGTCAGTGTACCATGCACTGAGCAAGCTTAGTCCTCATTGGCTGATTTTTGGGTCTTAGTGTTTGCAGAAGTACAAAACATCTATAGAAATAAAGCTTTGGAGTTCCCATAAACCTGTTGATACCTCCATCTCGTGGTTGGATGGTTCTGTTTTGGCTCCATAAGCAGCAGTACTCATGCCTGAACATCAGAAATAGAGGGGAGGATGCTCTTGTAAAGGATCCCGCATCTACTGCTTCTCTACCCTTCTTTTCCAATTTGTCAGTGTATGAATCAATTCATGTGCTCTTCAGCATAAGCAAAAAGTAAACTGCTGACTAAAAAAGGTTACAATTTAAAAGACTGACAATGGGGAAAGTATAATGGAAGGAAAGATTAGTGAGGGATGAATTAATAAATGCAATTCATTAGTAGCAGGATGGATAAAATCAATGATTTTTTTTTAAAAAAAAATTAAAAATCGGATTTTTTAAAATTTAAATCGGATTTTTTAAATAAAATGCTTTTTGAGGAAAAATCTACCTAAAATAGTTTTCTATTTAAGATACATTATAGTCCATTATATTTATCATGAAATAAGGATTTGTTTTTAATTATTTAGCATGAGGCTGTATATTCATGCAACGTTTACATATTTTGGTAAATGAATTCCATTGATCCATTCACAATGTCATGCTCTTCCAGAGGTTTCTGTAAGATTACTGGACAATTTTTCTATCTAGAAGATATTATCACAGATGCCTTGTTTTATAGTTCTTAAAACTGTGAATTTGTGTCTGCAGAGATCACAATCCCATTGTTCCTTTGCAAATCTATGTACACAGAATCACCCCCTTACCTCTTAAATGCGAAGTTTCAAAAAATTCAGTGAATAGATTGTTGGGAGTGGAATAGATCTGCACAAGAAGCTAAGTGTGAGGAGGGAGGGGCAAGCAGTAAAAATGAAAGTGAAACCTTTTGAGCAGAATGAGTCTTTGGTAACTCTGAGTTGTGTAAAATATGTATTAAGTTTATAGTGAGGAAGAGTGCACTTTTTTGGGGGGGTGGAAGTCACATGATTAAATCGAGTCTTTCTGAATAGTGATTTAAATCAAATCCACCCTGATTAGTAGTATTTCATATGTATATAGTGCTGTTGCACAAACTTAGGCTACTGTACTAAATGAATTAGAGGTGGTGATTGATCATGCCATGTATATGCTGCTCCTTCACAAGAGGTTCTCTGGGTGACTATAAATGACTTCATGAAGAATTTTTCACAGCTGTGGATTGAATAGAAGTGCCTTAGCTCAGCATGGCTTGATGATTTTTCTTTTCTACTGGAAAGCTTAGATTAGCTTCAATACAATTCTGTATTCTGTTACCTTCATATAAGATGAGATGAATGTTAATTGTATACTGAACAGTTGGAGCACTAAGAAATTACTGTATTCTTTCTTCCTTTCCTAATTCCTAAATACCCATCCATAAAGTCATCTGGAACTGCAGAGGTGGCTAAGCCATTTTAATCTGCTTATTTAAATGTTTTAAATAAAAATAAATGCCAGTATCTAACTTTTGAGCTTGGACTTTGGATGTATGGGAGTTTCCAGATTTACCTTTTAATTCTATTTTTTTTTACATGTATGAACTGAATTCTTTGCCAAAAATGGCTTCCAAAGCCTTAACCTCCACAAAATATCATAAAAACACAATAATGCAGAATACAGTAACAGAACGATCAGTGCTAAAATTACTGCGCACAGTATTCAAAGCTAGGTAAGTTATTTTTGCACCTGATGCAGAAAACCTCACAGGTCCGTCTTCCTATCTCTGGCAGTAAAATACAATTATTAACAGTTTCATGACACCCAAACTCTGCTGCTTGAGGTGGTCATTTCACTCCACCTAATGATAGGGCCTGCTCTGTGTGGAGCTAATGGAGTGGCAAATACACTGCTGATTTGGGGCTATGGATGCTGTGCAGTGCATGCAGATCTTGCTAGTCTAGGTTAGCAATGACTGCTGGGGGTTAATATAGTTTGTGTGGATTGTCATTATCTGGTGTACTGATTGAGCTGAATGCTGATCACCCATACTTGGTTTTACCTTTAAGTGCCCTAAAATAGCCTTTTATTCCACTGAACTTGGTGCAGTTTACATCTGAGTAGACATTTGTAGGATTTGCATTACTTGGATGCTTTATAGCATCCTTAATGGGTACTTACATTTCAGATTTAGCAATAGTTAGACCAGGTGTATATTCTCTTAAAGAATTACTCAAATAATAATTTCAGATAGCATCCTTTTACAGATCTGTGATAGCAGAGAACTTTCCAGTATTGTTTCTATATTTTTTATAAATCTTACTGCGACCTCCTTCACAGCTAATCTCCCCACCTGGTTTGCCTCTGCGGGCTTTTTTTTTTTTAACCTTTGAGGCAAAAGCGTGTCAAGCTTATGATCCCTTTCACCTGAATAGCTGCTCTTTCGCTTCTACGCTCCTTGGCTCGTTTGCTCTTCCGCTCCACTCCACTCCACCCCTCCCCTTCTCTTTCTCCCTACAGTCAGGTCCTGTCAGATGAGTACTTCAACCAGACTGCCTTTCTCCCGGGCAAAAATGGAACGACCTTTTAGTCTGGCTCTTTGGGGACATCGAGAGAGTTCAATCCTGTCTCTGCAGAGATTAAGGCATTGTATGATTTAAAAAATGCTTTTGAGCCTGGGATGCAAGGTATGGGTTTTCTATTGCAGCTTGGAACCGGCTGCTGGGAGAGATTGCTTTTCCCTGCCAGGACCTTATGCAATCCATTGAAGTCCTTGTTCCTTTAAAACTACACAGAGGCTTCAGGCGCATTTAATGCTTTTAGGGAAAATAATCCAGACTTTTAGCATTCTAGGAAAGGCTGGGGAAGAGGCAGGATGTCAGCAGGACAGGCACAGCATCATGTGAGTACCATGCTGCAAATCCACATGCTAGGCATGGCGAGAGTGCACTAAATTGCTGTTGTGATGGAGCTCATAGCGACTTTCATCCAGTTCTTTTAATGCCCTGTTTCAGTTTGCCTTTCCCTTTCCCAAGTTTTTCAGATCTCTTTATCTCCTCTTCTATTGCTTAATGGATATATAGCTATAGATTTAGATATATCACCCTTTAATAGGTATTTCCAGGGCAGTTATATTGCTTAAACAGGTACATAAACTTTCTAGTGATTTAGGGCACAATCCTATGCATGTTTAGACAGCTTACAGCTCCTAGCATGCTCCAGCTTACAACTCCTAGCATGCTCCAGCCAGCCATGACATCACTGACCCCTTTTCTTCTACTCTTCCTTGGGTGTAGTGCCTTTGGCACAGCTGCACCAACATTCTGTATGCTTTGGCTGATTTACCAATAAGGCTGGCTTGGGGCAACGATAGAATTGCATTTGACTTCTGCTTCTTTGGGATTTGAAGTGGATTCCCCTCTCTGATGCTGGTGCAATGTTGAACTGCAGAAGGACTTTACCTGCATGTTATTATTTTTTTCCGGGACTGTTTGCTATGAGTCTATGTCCTGCTTAATATTGAATACCCGCTGTTTTCTTTCCTGACTGTCAGTTCTGTTGCATGAGCTTCTGATTATCTGGAAAAGGACAGGAGCTTATGATTGCAAAGTGTGTGTTCTACCACTGAGCTACGGCCCCTTATCAGTACACACATATTTTAATTCTTAGCTCAGGATAAATTGCATAAATAATTTTGAAATGTCTGATGTGCCTAATTCTAGAAGTTTGGAATGTATCCTGGCAAGGAGTGGAAAGGCATAGGAGGAGATGTGGCAAAGGGGTAGGGTAGGAGTTGAAGAACGGAAGCCATGAAGGAAGGTTTGAGATTGGTTCATTATATATAACTTATTCTTTATGCTCCACTCTTCCTCCGCAAAGGTCAAACACCTTGCATGTGGTTCCCAGACAGTCTTCCAGCCAGCCAGAATTCAGGACTATGCCAACTTGGCTTTGGTATGAGAACGGCATCCTATGATAGCTTGTGTTAAGTCTTTAGCTGATACTGGCTCAATTCGGACGACACAATAAACAACTGGTGTGGGGGAAACAGTCGTCAGTTGTTTTGACTATTGTGTCATCCGAATGCTGCCATAGTCAACTCAGCGCTGATCCTCATCCACACCACAGTTGATTATTTATTACCATGTTGTGTGGGGAGTGCCCCCTAGGGTTAGCGTGAGGGTTAGGGTTAGTCAACCCACCATTGACTATTGTGTCGTCTGAATTGAGCCACTGTGTTCGTTCTTTGTGAACAGTGCATGAGGATTAGAAACTTGCTTAGAAGTGAAGGTTCTTAGGGAGTTTCATTCTGTGTCATTATCAAAACACCAACCAGATTCACACACTACGCCAAGCCACCATGGGTTAGTTTGCCCACAGGGCTTGTTGTTGTATACTGGCCAACATTTTTAAAATGCAAGCCACTGTGTGTGGGAGGGCATGGTGGGAGGGACATGTCATGCAAACCTGGCCAGTGTGGATTGTTGGCGTGGTTAACAAAACACCCACAACCCTAAAACAGTAGGTAAATGAACCTATTTTGGCTTGCCGTGATGTGCAAACAGTCCGAGATTTTAACTTTGTTCAAAAGTGCATGCTGGTACCTCTCCTGTAGAGCACTAATGCCAAGATGATACTTGATTCACCTTTGGCTTCTCTCTTCATGTGCGGGTCATCTTTCTAAGATACTTTTACAAAGGAGATAACATATAGATTGCATGTATGCCGGCTCTTGTGGAAAGAGACTGCTATCTGTATACAGTACTTTATTTGTAGGGGGAAATATGCTAGTTGCCATCAAATAGTAAAACATAATTGAGCTGTCTGGGACCAGCAGCTGACAGTATGTTGTTAAACAGCTTCATATGCTTCCTAGAGCACATGATACATCAACCATTTGAAGTTAAAGAGATCTGGGTCTTGCCTGGATTGGAAACAGCCTTGGAACTTTATGGCTGGCACCATGGGTATAGTGAAAGAAGAAAAACGGGATATAATTGTAATAAAGGAAGATGTGTTTTGAAAGTAGTCATTTTATGGAAAAGCAAAAATATCCTGTGAACCAACTGAAAATATAAGCAGGCAAAAGTATTGAAACAGTAAGTGAATGCTCTGAGCACATGATGCACTTCTACTGCTGAAGCTAGATCAGCCTGATCCATCCTGCCTGGATGGATGGCGAGCACCTGGGAATCACATGTAAGCCAGTCTGCACACTTCAGAAGAGCTTACCTGGAGGTAAGTCCCACTGAATGTGGCAGGATTTTCTTCTGATCAGGCATGCACAAGTTTGCACTGCAAGGATGATAGGTAAATCTTGAATCTCTGGGAGTATTTAAAGGGTGAGACGCTTAAGTTTATTTCCAGAAAAATACATGTATAACTAGGTTGACCATATGAAAAGGAGGACAGGGCTCATGTAACTTTAACAGTTGTAGAGAAAAGGGAATTTCAGCCAGTGTCATTTGTATGCAATTAGTCCCTGGTGAAATTCCCTCTTCATCACAACAGTTAAAGTTGCAGTCACTATACTAGAGTGACCATAAACAAAAAAAGACAGGAATATAATTAAACAAGTAAATGTTCTGGGAGAAAATTGTTGGGGTGTTGCCATTTTATTTAATATTAGAAGATCAGCAGAGTTTCAGCCTTCTAACATTAATCATGCAATTAGATTTAATGGGACTAGACGTCAAAAGTTTTTATTTTAAAAAAAATAATTTCTGAACCCTTGCTATTGAATCTTTCCTGTTCTTGTTGACTGGCTGCCAAAACCTTTATAAAAGCTTGATGTTCAGAGGAAAGAAGTGAGTGCAACGGGGTATGATAATCAAATTAGAATATAATTGTGACACTGATCAGTGGCAATGCTTGGTCAGTCACCATCTCGAAGAGTAGGACTGCAATAAACAAGCCAGCTCTGAAAACATACATATTCATAAATTTGCAACTGATCTTGAGTATTGTTAACCCTAACCTGCAAGGTCTTAGGTAGGGGTAGTTTTTTCCCCTTTAGCTATCTCTTAACACCTTCTTTTAACAGGATATGTCTGAGACTATGGACATGCAAAACATGGGGCCCACCGCTGAACTAAGCCCCCAAGGCCTGTGTGTCACTTTGCTGAATATGCAAGGAGTAATTGGGCCTGTTCAGACAACACACTAACCCATGGTTAGGCTGCTAACCCTTTTGCAGCAAAAGGTTGGTCCGTGTGTTTAAACTGTGGTTATGTAGCCAACATGGTTAGGAATGGTTACATGACATGTTAAGCCATAATGTTTAGCTCAAAATGCTTAATCACCATGGCTTAGTGTGTCATCTGAGCAGGGACATTGTCTTACGTTGCAGTCTTATACATGTCTGCACAGAAGGAAGACCCATTTAGTTCAATGGGACTTATTCCCAGGTAAGTGGGTATAGGATAGTGGTCCTAATGAGTTAAATTTAATGCCATCTATCTACTGGGATTTAAAAGGCCCAAGTTTTTCTTAACTGGAAATCCATTTCTGGCTTACCCCAACCAAAATGCCTTGTTCTGAGTATAGTTCACAAGTTGGCAGTGTCCTTCCCCTCCCACTTGTTCACTTTTCTTTTTTATTTATTTTGCTGATGCTTTGAGTTTATTATAGATACAATTAGCTTGCTGCTGTGTGTTGTGTCCAAATAGCTGGAAAAATCATTCTCCCTGTTACAGCAAGTATCAGCGGATTGGGAGAAGAACCCAGCTTTTCCAAAAAGCTAGGCCTCCCCCAATGAGTTCAACTCTTCAGTGGTCTTTCTGCTGTGCTCCTGTTCCTCTGTTGCTTAAGGCAATTTTTCCATGCATTTAAACTATATTTTGGGAGAAAAGTAATAGTTGGCAAGGGTGGTTGCAATTTTTTCTTTGTCCTTGCCAAAAGACGTGCAGTACCTCTCCTCTATACAGTGTGTGCTCTCTCCCTCTCTCATGCATGCACACATACATGCACCCTCTATCTCTTCTGTTTGCCTGAGTGGGGTCTTGGGGATCTGGGTGGGGTCTTGGGGATGCTGTGTCTGAACAGTGGTTCTTTGACTGTAATAGAGCAGATTCATGAGAGAGAAAGAGAGAGAGAGAGAGAGAGAGAGAGAGAGATCTTTCAGCCATGAGAAATTCTAGGCACTGGACAATTGCTATGAATGGCGTCCAGGCTTAGTCCCGTAGAGGAGCAGACCCATAATCAGTTGGACTGAAACTAGTTAATTTAAGTCTAACGGATTTATAATTCTGGGGCCTCCAGCCTGGTGCCCATGGACAACAGTGTGCCCACCAAGTATGACTAAGTTTAGATTGAACTCTATGCCTTTATCTGGCTTTATTATTGTTCGGGTGAGCGTTTAGGAATTATTTTGGTCTACGGAATTGTGCCGTTGCAAGATGCTGCAAGAGATTGACCACTTGAATATTCTCTGACTCTGATTCCAGTCATCTTTGAAATGTTATGTAAAGCTTGTAGCAGAAGGTTGATGTGGTCCTGGAGTGGTGTGAGAGCAGGCAGAGTTAGGTCTGTAGACTAAACTATGCAGTGGGCCAAAATCTGAATAGTCTGCTGGGGCAGGGTGTGAAACTGACAAGGGACATTTTTTCAGTGCCTTGAGCCTGTTTGGGTTGGCCTTCCATGCAAGTTACCTCTCTGCAGGATGAGCACTGGTGTTAGTATCATTGTTGGGGGCACTAGAGGACTTCTCATCATTGATGTTATGGATGCTATCCACCAGATGCCTATGTTGTATTATTCCAAGCAGCATTCCAAACTTAAATTACCTCTAGCTGAATAATACACTACAGGCTTAACGCTGGGGAAAAGTGCTATCTTTGACAACTTATTGTAAATTGCCCAGAGAGCTTTGGCTAATGGGTAGTATAATAATAATAATAATAATAATAATAATTTTTAAAAGAAAGATAATCTGGCTTCTATGCAACAATTGTGAAATAGCTAATCGCTTGTGCCATAAACTGATAATTTTGAGAAGCCCTTACACTGTTCTGACCATGACCATGAGGTCTGTGACATTGTTTGACTGAGACCCCCTCTACAAGAATTTGGTTTGACACCTGGTTCTCCGATTATGCGCATCTTCTCGGAAGCGCTTTATGGTAAATGACTGTACGCAGGAGGTAATTAAGCGCACAACTGGTGGCCTTACTGGTTGTTTGAAATGCGCTTTAGAAGTAGTTAATGCGAAGAATCGCTTGTTCACATAGTCAAAATGCGCTTTAATGGCTGCAGCAAAATAAAACTCGCTATTTAACGCACGTTCGATAATGCGCATAATTGGATAGATAACGCACCTCAACTCCCGATTTGCACTCCACTCATGTAGAGGTAAAAATTTTAATGAGACTTGAAAGAGCTTTAAACCTCTCATGTAGAGGAAGCCGTAGTTTCCTTCCTAGGTCAAGAGAGGATCACTACATGCTCATAACCAGTCTCTTGCAGTGTACATGTTCCATTTGGTGTTCTTAATTTGATGGAACTGTTCCTTCTTTCATGTTCTCTGAGGAAATCTTTCGATTGGCAGAAAATATAATAGATGTGAAATAAAGAAAACCAAAAAAATATATTCTTTAGACAGCAGAAAGGAGTGATGTTCCATTAAATATTGATTAGCAAAGCATTCTAATGGCTGCCACATCACTGCTGCATAAAAAACACAAGAGTCTACTCAAATCTTTCTAATGGTGTCCAATTCCTTCCAAACTAGAGCTAACCTATTGGACACAGCTACTTAGAAATACTGCTGAAAAGGTTTAGATGTGTGTGCTCTTCCATGGTTGGTGAGCACGCTTCAGTGTTACTCCCATAAATGTAATTATTAATTAATGGTTCTCGGGAGATTGTGGTTGCAGGTGTTCAGGGTTATTGTTATTTTTAACCCAGACAGATTGGCTGAGCATAGTCAAAAATAATAAGTTGTGTCTCTTGATGACTGCACTCTGTGCTACTGGAAATCTGCTATGTAAAAAGCTGAAGTCTACAATAAAATACTGTTCTCCATACACTGAAGAATTCCAACTTTTTAATTTTTTAAACTTTCAGCATCATCAATATATAATTATGGTAGTTAAATACCCTGAATGATTTGACTGTTAGTAAAAGGATGAAGATAATAAACAACAGCTTCTGATGGAAAGTTCTATATAAACTCAAAAGCTCTCATTCTTCTACTTGGGTGGATTTCCTGCTGGTGAATGTATCACATCCATTTGTGCATCTCACATGGGTGTAAGGGTAGGTAGAAAGGTAGACAGAAGAAATATCTATGATGTTGTATTTTTATAACTGGTTATAGTCATACTTCTTGTACATCATTGTGATATCAAGAAGCATGAAGGGTGGTTTACACATTCCTTTAATAAATGAAATAAATATGAGATATTAATACTTATTTTACGCTAACATAGTATCAGGAAGCATGAAGGGTGGTTTACACATTCCTTTAATAAATGAAATAAATATGAGCTATTAATATTCTAGTCAAAAGACTTGATTAGCAACTAATGAACATTCAGTTGTCTTCTACGTTGGGAGGATATTCTATGCTTATATTCTTGTCAGATTTCCTTTATTTATTTATTACATTTATATCCCACCTTTTTCCCTCCAAGGGAACCCAAAGTGGTGTACATAATTCTCTTACTCTCCATTTTATCCTCACAACAAGAACCCTGTGAGGCAGGTTGGGCTGAGAGTCTGTAACTGGCTCAAAGTCACCCAGTGAGCTTCCATGGCTGAGTGGGATCTAGATCCCTGGCCTCCTGAGTCTAAGTACAACACTCTAACCACTATGCCACACTTGCTGTCCATTGAAATATTTATTTGCATCCATTGTTGGTTGTAATTTAGATGCTGCATATATATCCCTTGCCAGGAAGTGGAGTATAAATGTGCTGCAAAATATGCCACACACACATGCACACTTTGTATCTAGCCACAATTCAAGGTGACACTGCTAGCTTCCTAAAACCCTGAACAGCTTGGGTCATGCCTACCTTAGGGGAATGTCACCTCTCATATGAGCATTTAAGACTGGCAAGGGATGGCCTATAAGAACTATCATCTGTGTGTCAGGTAAAGGAAGGAAGGGGATGCAGCAAGGCATTCTCACAATTGCCCCAAAGCTATGGAGATTCTTCCAAAGGGAGACCCACCAGCTGTCTTTTATCCAAGGTGTAAATAATAATAATAATAATAATAATAATAATAATAATAATAATTCTTACCTGCCTCTCCGTTTGGATCGAGGCGGGGAACAACAGTAAACATAAAACGTGATAAAATACATAAAACTGATTAAAACATGGCAAACATTATTAAAATAGCAATAAAACATCATAAAAACATCCTAAAGGGCTAACTCTAAGTTAGACTCAACATTTGGTATGATTTTCAGCTATGTTTATTTTAGAGGTGGCTGCTGCTTTGGCAAAGGAGCCAAGCCAGTATTTATTTTTTACCTTTCTATACCACACAATAAGCAAAGCTCTCTAGGCAGTATCCAGTATCACAGTATGCTTGGACTGTAAGACCCCTCAGTAATTCAGCCATATCTATGCACATATCTATGCACCTAACAGAGATAATCTGTCCATTTAAAATTCATCCACTTCCCTTTTCTACTGGCTTCTGAATATTGCTGTTTGGTGCTTGAGCAATAGGAATTAGGTTGAATGTGAAAAGTAAATCTGGCTTTCAAGAGGTTTTGTGAATCATTTAAAAGTATATGTTTGGCAATATCATTTGACAGTGTGGCCAGTAACAAAGTTGTCAAGTTAATAAAATATTGCAGAGTAAGGTGGGCTTCATCTTCACCCCACAGTGACACACTGACAGTTTGATTGCTTTATTTATTTATTAATTACATTTCTGGGCTGCTCAGTAGCCAAAGCACTCTGGGTGGTTCACAACAATTAAAACCATAAAATGTAAAATAAATACAATATAAAGGAGTTCTTATTTATTTATTACATTTATATCCCATTTTTTCCTCTTGCAAGGAACCCAAGGCAGCTTACATGATCCTCGACCTCTCCATTTTATCCTCACATTTTATCCTCACAGCAACCCTGTGAGGTAGGTTTGGCTGAGAGTCAGTGACTGACCCAAAGTCACCCAGTGAGCTTCATGGCTGAGTGGGGACTAGAACCCTGATCTCCTGAATCCCAGTACAACACTCTAACCACCACATCACACTGGCTCGTCTTAAAAAGAATTTCTGACACCCCCCCTCAAATAATGGTACTTTAAAATTAATGAAATTGATGGATGAAGCATTTTTATACAAAGAAGGGAGCACTTATGTGGTTTTTGACCTTGTGACAATTGAACTGCTGGTGCTAAAAATATTGGATGGAGATGGAGATAAAAGAGAATCTGTTCTGTTTGATCATTTTTAGATCATTTGCTGCAGGTCATCACTTGGCCTTTATGTTGAACAAGGCTACTATCAAACTGACTGCTTTCCATAAATAGATCTGTTAATAGAAACTTACCATAAGTTTGTATTGGGACTAAAACTTTTCCCGTAAGTTTTCTTTCTATCCTATGTTAATTAAAAAGGTGTGTCCCTTGGTGAGGTTTATTTTATTTTACTTTTTGTAGTATGTACAGTAAATTTTGGTGCTCTTCAGATGTTTTGGACCACATCTCCCATAATTCCTAACTATGAACCATGCTGGCTGATGCTGATGGATGTGGAAGTCCAAAACATGTGGAATATATATGTATGTATGTATGTATGTATTTAAATAGGCAATTAATATACAATAAAAGCATTATAAAACAGACTACACCAATCCAAACTGCAGCCCACAGATTATGGAAAGGCCAGCAGAAACAGTTGGCTCTTCAGACCCTGAAGACCTGCAAAGAAGGGGCCTGATGGAAGCTGATTCCAGAGCTGTGGGGCCACCATTGAAAAAGCCCCTCTCTTTTGTCCACACCACCCTAACTGCCCATGGTGGCGGGCAAGTGAGAAGGGCCTCTTTTGACAACCTCAAAGTGCAGGAAGACTGGTACAGAATGCATTTAAGGCTTTAAAGGTGAAAAACAGCACTTTCAGTGGGCTTGGAAACACACTGGCAACCAATGCAGCTGGTGCAGTACTGGCATTATATGATCAGATCATCCAGCCTCCACCAATATATTCAGGCAGCTGAATTCTGTGCCAGCTAATGTTTCCGAACTGTCTTCAAAGGCAGCCCCCATGTAAAGTGCATTACAGTAGTCAAGTCTGGATATCACCAGAGCATGAATGACTGAGACAAGATCCTCCCTTTACAATTTACCTTTACCATTTACTGTGGCCCCATTTGCTCTCATAACTATACTAACTAGGGTCTTTATTCAAATTTAATATTTGTTTTTCACTCTTGATTTAGAGTTTTTGAAACATTTATATATTTTTAAAAGTTTTATCTCATCATCTTCATCATGTATATCCAAGGTAACTAAATTATTGCTTCTCAGGAAACAATGTATTAATACAAGATGTATACTATGTATAGCTATCCCAAGACCACATACAGAATCTATAAAGAGGGTTCAGGAGTTGTTTCCCAGACTGCACCCTCCTCTCCCTGCTATAACAGGATTCCATGAATTTAAATAAATACGTGATTGATGTACCTTCATTTTCTTTTTTTAAACTTCTAAATGCAGCTACATTTCTTAACAGTTTTTTTAAGGACAGACACCCAAGACATAGAAAGTGGTAATATGCCTGCAACATCATGTTAGGATATCATAAGCAGAACTGAAGAGAGCTTGTAGGACTAGTGACATAAATGGTAGAAATAGGAGGTAACAACTCACTGGAATTATTTAAGATGATGATTTTGAAACTTCTTTTTTCTTAGGAGAGAGCTATGTGTGTGGTTCGATAGAGCCCTTCAAGAAGCTGGAGTACACAAAGAATGTAAATCCTAATTGGTCGGTGAATGTTAAAACCACCTCGGCTTCCCGCACAGTGCCCTCCCTTGCCGCGGCCAAAGGAGGCCCTTCAGATTCAAAGGAGAACAAGGATTTCATTAGGCCTAAGCTCGTCACCATCATCAGGAGTGGTGTAAAGCCACGTAAAGCAGTCCGGATTCTGCTCAACAAGAAGACGGCACATTCATTCGAGCAGGTTCTCACTGATATTACTGATGCCATCAAGCTGGATTCGGGAGTAGTTAAACGCCTGTACACACTGGATGGGAAACAGGTAAGAGGATTATTTAAACAGCTTTATACTGAATTATCATAGAATCATAGAATAGTAGAGTTGGAAGGGCCCTATAAGGCCACTGAGTCCAACCCCCTGCTAATGCAGGAATCCACCTTAAAGCATCCCTGACAGATTGCTGTCCAGCTGCAGCTTGAAGGCCTCTAGTGTGGCCGAGTGCATGACCTCCCTAGGAAATTGGTTCCATTGTCGAACTGCTCTAATAGGAGGTTTTTCCGAATGTCCAGCTGGAATCTGGCTTCCTGTAAGTTGAGCCCATTATTCTGTGTCCTGCACTCTGGGATGATCAAGAAGAGATCATGGCCCTCCTCTGTGTGACAACCTTTCAAGCATTTGAAGAGTGCTGTCATGTCTCCCCTCAGTCTTCTCTTCTCAAGGCTGAACATCCCCAGTTCTTTCAGTCTCTCCTCATAGGCCTTTGTTTCCAGACCCCTGGTCAATTATGCAAAGGTTTAGATTCAGTGGCTGTTTTGATGCAAGCTACTGCTTCCTTGCCCAAATATCTTGCAATCTTGTGATGTTGATGTAGTTTAATGAAATATAATATTTATTGCATTTGCATTTTTGCATTTTTTTCAAAAATAAGAACAGAGCCATGATTAACAGCTTACCAGATTCTATACTTCACAGATTAGTTGAAACATTTTTTTAACATTTGTGGAAAGAATAATATATTTGTAAAATTTGATTTAAGAGTATAATATAACACAGAGAGCACTCAACTTATATTGCAAGGATTATGTAACTAGAATCCATAAAATACTCTTCCAAATTATATTATTTTAATAAGGCATCTATAAGATACTTGCCAGTGTGGACATCTGCTATACTGCAACTGAATATGAAACAAATGCTTCCCTCCTGTTGCACCGGGCTGCTTTTTAATTCTACAGCTCAGAGCATATTGGCAGTACCTTTATCACATATTCCCAGCTATAGTTTCTCAGCAGCCTGGACAAAAATGAGGAGCAGAATATTTCTGTAATTTCGAGAGGCTGGCTTGGGAGTACGGGAAAATTTAACTATTAATTGCAATGCTTTTATGTGTTTGCTTGGGGTTCCACACTGCTGCATTGAGGTCCAGAAAGGACTTGTAAACTGCTTTGGGAGAATAGCTTGCTTATCTTGTGAAGTTTTTAAATGTGTTGAGCCAACTGAACAACAAATAAATACTGAAGTAATTATGCTAACCCATTTGAAACTGGCTAACACCTTTCTGAACCCCATCTGGACAAATCAAATCAATTACAATGAGAGTTGCTCTCTGTCATAGAGTTGATACCCAGATGACCTCTGGCAGTGATGGAGATAGCATAGCCTATGTCTGATCATTCCCAGGCTTATGCCAGGGCCGATGCAGCCTCATGGAACATGTTAGCTTTCTGATAGCAGAACACATCAAAAAGCTCCTCGCACTACATCTCCATTTAAGGTGAACTTGTATGACTGGTGCCTTGGATGTTAGACTTGCAAGCTCCTCTCCCCATTGGGGAATAATGGCTTCCAGTTTACTAAAGTGTGGCTGATGTGGGTTGGAAATTCCATGTGATGGTTATGACCACCAAATGAGGCTGTTTCTGTCAAGCTACTCTTGGTTATGGAGTGACGTGTGTGTGTGAGAACCAGTTCAAATACTTTGGGGCCTCATGTGTGGCACAGCTAATGGGTAGGCTGTAGGAACACTGATGTTGTAGTGTACTTCAGTAGCCCAGCCATGTGTAATGGTAACTCCAATGTCACGACCCAGGCTGAAGACTCCGAGGAGAACCTAGGGAACCCATTGCCGGAGACTTGCTTCATGACACACTGGCAAACTCCAAACGTTTCAGACAGGATGGGATTGTGCTGATTGCTTCTGACATGGAGTCAGAGGGCTCGACTCTACTGAAATGCCAAATCACAATTATTTAGGGCCCTGATACCTAACTTAGCTGGGATAGTGGCTGAAGAGCATGCTCACCCATCTTTTCCAAATATCTGAATATTAGAATTGAAACACACCCTTTTTCCTCCTCCGAAAGCACTTCAGGGCATGGTGTTGGTTAGGGATAACCCTAAACTGGAACTAGACCACAGGAGCTTCCTGCACCATTCCCCATCACTTGCGCGGAACTTTCTGTAATGATTCCCACCAACCCCAACAAAACAGTCATACTATGGCTGTGATTACTAAATAATTGTGATTTGGAAGTAGTCCAACACTTCCCAATCTCTAACTAAGGGAGAAATAACTGGACTTTGTTTGCAGACAAGACAGCACACTTCAGTAATTCCAAGGGGATGCCTTCAGATCAATTTTGAGACTACGATTTAGTTTTTAAAAGCTCTGGAAACTTTGTGTCTGCTTGAGCTGCTGCGAGACAATTCTCCTGATGCATTTTCCTCTCTTGCTTCCTGTATAATGTTGAAGTGGCAGGATCTACTATATAACCTTAGCAGGCAATGAAGGGGGAGAGTTGCACCCCTTTGTCTTGAACAGAGACTACTGTGTCTGGGGAGTAAACAAAGCCGCTTAGCAAGCAGAAACGTCAGATAGTGATTTTGCACTCAGCAGAAGCTACCTGTTGGTCAGTGCTCTCCCTCCCTCCCTCCCTCCCTCCCTCTCTCTCTCTCTCTCTGTGTGTGTGTGTATGTGTGTAGGGAGAGGCATTGATTTTCATGTGACTTAAGCAACTGCTGTTCCGATTATTTTGCAAGAGTCCTTTTTTTTTTCTTATGCAGCATTTGAAGTGCAAGGATGGATTTATTCCCCCTTCCCTGTTGCTTGCTAAACTCCATTCTCTGCATGATTAAAGAGAGGAAATCCTTCGTAAATCCAAAAGTTTGTTTCACTTGTGCATGTAGTTAAATTCCCATCTGTGGCACATGCAGAGCATCTAGAAAACTCCAAAGCCCTGCTCTGAGTGGCTAAGCTTTAATTGGAGATTTCTTAGATCGGACTTTAAGGTTTTTAAGCCTTTTTGACTAGAAAGTGTAATTTTGTTTTATGGGGATCAGAGGATAAAGCTTTTCTAGTACAATTATTCTCCTTTTAAATACAGATTTGAGTAAAAACTTTTAGAGTAAGTATTTACATGCTACCACGCCGCTTTGCTGTAGGTCATATTGAAGTCAATCTAGTATTTTATTGATCAATTCCAACCTCCTTGAGAGCAACAAACTCTTCCCCACCACCATCACCAGTAATACTTCCAGAGAGAATGTTGGCTTTTATGTGAACCCCAAATACTTTTTTTTATCTCACTTGCTCAAACACAGGTTCCATCAGACTATCTTGGAGTGATCACCAAATATTCTCTGAGGTGCCTTACAGGTCAAGACAAATGAAATAATATGTTAAAATATACAAAGTATGGCTTCAAAATTTCCAGAAATTTTACATCTCTGTTTCTATATATGGCCTCTGTAGATGGAAAAGGAAGAATAGATGCTTCATGATTCTAGGATTTGTAATTTCATAATTCATTAATGATCAATTCTCTACCCTAGTTTTCTCTAAGTTCTCTCTTTAAGCTTTAATATCACTGAACTCAGTCCCATGGCTAAGTGAACTAATGTGACAAGCTTTTCCCCCTCTTCTCCTAGGCATAGTCAGTTTAATTGATTGGTGACATCAACAACAAATCCCTGTGGGCTAAAGGCATCCATCTTAGTGAAAGTAGATGAATTATAAAATTCACTTTTTGACTTGCTAAGAAACAAATGTGTACTAAGGGTGCCTATCTCTTATACCTATGTATTCCCTCCCACCCCATCATAGTTTATTCTGATTATTATTCATTTTTGCAGATAATACACAGTTAGCTTCTCCTAACAAGCCCCCACAAAGCTTCTTTGAAGGTTAATACATTTGCTACAGTGATACTTTTCCTCCTTGATGAAATTTTGGCTTCTGAGACTTTTAATCAGGATTTTCAGTAGGAATGAGTCCTTGAAGTTCAGATATAGGACAAAATATGCCTTGAGGATTGTGGCTTTACAGCAGGCCACTATCTTTCATGTGTGGGTGGATAGGAGGTAAGGAGGGAGCCATCAATAGCGAGTGTGAAATTGGCAGAGATATGAGAAGTTCATACTTTTGGAGACTGTGGCAGAAGGCCACAGCATTTTCAAGACTGGTAGAGGTGGATAAGAGTGTGGAAGTGGAGGTCAACATAAACTCCTTAGGCTGGGTTGGACTTCCTGACTCTCTCTTTCTGGTTATGGAGGATTTGGTTTTTCTATTAAGTGCTACATCTCGGAAGCTTTGACTATGCAAAATTCCTTTGAGGCTTTAGGACTTAGTGATATAAAGATATTTACTCATCAAGTGAATGGAGAGCCAAACCTCAGTTTGAACTGTTTTTAATTATCTTTTGACTTGGGTTAAGCAATCATTTTTCTTAAAGCTGACAGGCTGGGAGGACCCAGAGGCAGATAATGGAGCAGTAAGTCATGCCTTTGATTAAAAGGGTAGGAGGCATAATTGATCAATTTAAAAACACATCTGGCTGGATCCTCATGCTAGAAATAGCAGCCCTCTCATCTTTGGGTTAAATTGGGTCCCACTTCATATATGTGATATTCTTTGCAGGTGAACATGAAACAGCTTTGTTTATTTTATCAATCAATCATTCAGGTTATAGCCTGTTTTTCAGGACCAATTTCCCATAGTGGTATATAATTCAGGATCAATAGGAAAAAAATGCAATAAAATTCAGAATGCAAACAATAGAAAATCATAAATGTAGCTGCCACAAAATCAATAGCATTGATAAAATGCAGCTGAGCCATCCTATGACAAACTAAAACCAGCTTTAAGACCTGCTGGAATGCCTGGGCAAATTAAAAAGTCTTCACTTAGCCCTGGAAGGATACTGGCTTGGCACTCTGTGGAGGGTATTCTATATGGAAGGCATATAACTGAGAGACCCCCTCTTTCTGCTCACCACCCACCTAAGTTCAGATGGTATGGTAACCTGGATGAGGATTTCTAAACAGTATAGGGTTCACATATACTCATACTGTAGCTGATATTTCAATGAAGGACAAGATATAAATATCCAAATAAATAAAAGGTGGTCTTTCAGATAACCAGGTCCTAGATAATTTAAGACTTTATAGGTAACAAACCAATACACATCTGTATGATCATAAAGATCATTGGAGGAGGTCTTGCTGGTTTTACCAGAACCTGCAGACAGATCTCGCAGCAACTTGGAACTGGGGCTTTTCTATCGTGGCGCCCAATCTTTTGAAAGATCTCCCCTCTGGTATCTAAGAAACAACAACTATAATATTGGGTTCCTTGAAGGAAAAAAGGTGGGCTATAAATGCAATAATAAATAAAATAAATATGTTTTAGGTTCTAGTTCAATACCCATTTGTTTACTGAGACCTTTCCTGAGTGAGTGTGCTGCCCAGTCTGTTTGTTTGTAATTATGTGTTGAAGTGGTTTTATATTGGTATTAATGTTTTCATTAATGCTTTATATAAATATTTTAATAATGGTGCATTTTAATTGTATTTGAATGCATATCATGATGTATTTTGATGTGTTTAATTTTCTTATGAACTGCTTAGAGAGGGTTTTTAAATATGGACAGCAGGATATAAATCTATTAAATAACATAAATGAAATGAAATAAAACAGTACTTTTAATTTTACCTGGAAATAGACTGGCAGCTATTACAGTTATGTGAGCATTGATCTGATGTGCTCACTGTAGCTGGTCCCAGTTCAACATAGAGGTGCTAGGTTAATAACTGAAATATGCAAGAAATTTTCAAAGGCAGTACCACGGACAGTGCATTGCAGTAGTCCATGTTAGAGGTGACTAGGGCATGAATAACTGTAACCAGGCTATCTCTGTGCACTGTGTGAGCAGTGTAATTTATGAGGAAAGAACCTGTGCAAAATTTCAAATCAACTCTGGACAACACTCATCTCAGGAAAGTTGAGCTGCAGGATTACATGTATGTGCCCTCTTTCCCCATTATCGTTAAGATTTGCAGAAATAGAATACTTATGTATGTATAACTGTTAAGTGCCAAAGGAAGCAGGAGAATGGTGCAATCCTGTGGCCATCTCTACCATAATGGGCCTGTTCAGGAGACATTTCAGGGTTTGTGGTTAGCGAAACTGTGGTTTTCTGGGATTAGCACTAACCACAAGCTGAGCTCCTGAGTCTTCTGAATGCTCTGCCCTGTATCCTAGTATCCCTTGCAATACGAGCCCCTTAGTGCCCACTATTTTATGTCCACTTCTTCCCTACTCAGCCATTGATTTTATGCTGAGTGCTTTGAAGCTGATGATCGCTGCTTCCATTGCTGGAGAGGACACTCATCATTCAGGAACATGCATTCCTCCCCCTCTCTCACTGGCCAGGTCAGTTGCTGGCAGATTCAAAGTCATCTGTTCGCATTGCCATTTTGAGAGGGTCGCTCGCTGTACTTTATGCTGGTGGCCATTTTAAGCAGCTGCACCAGCAATCAGCAGCAGAGATCAAGCTTGCTGGCTCTTGCCAGTGAGTCTATGATTCCAGCCTATTAACCCCAGTGGGATCACATAAGACACTTTAAGCCAGGGTTAGTGGTGCTAACGCTGCTGCAGAATAGGGTTAGTGAAGACAGTCCAAATGTGGTTATGAAGTGAAAAGGGTTTTGCAAAATGCATCACACAAGACACCCTAAACCCTGTTGCTGCTTAACCAAAAAGGCTTAACCAGCAGGGTTTAGGGTGTTGCCTGAACAGGGCCATTGCAATATAATTTAGCCATTTCAGTACTCTCAAAATCAGGAATATTAATTTTCCTTATGTGCAAATTAGCCATACTAAATTATATCTAATTTTCATCACTGCTGCTTGGTGCTTCTGCTAATTATCAAGAGCAGAAAGAAAAGGAGTAAATGTAAACCACCCACAGAGCTTTGGTTATTGGGCAGTATAGAAATGTAGTAAATAATAACTTAGCCCAAATTAAAATATATTATTAAGCAACTGCTCACTTAAGCAATTGCATAAGATGTGGTCATCAAAAAAGTTTGGCAGTGCCTAACAATGTAGATTAAAAAAAATGCATGAAATATTTTTCTCCTCCACTTTCCTGGGACAATTTCAAGACAGTGTGTGAGTGATTGGTCTGTATGGATGAATTTATTCAGCCCTTCATTCCAAGTTTTATTTATTAGGGTTTAGGCCAAGTTTTCTTTTAGGCCAGCGATGAAGACTGCTTTCAAAACATGTTTGGCCTATTATGTAATGGTTTTTACGTTTTACACATTCAGATTTTAATTGTTTAATATTGATGTCTTTGTCATTACTATATTGTTATAAGATTTGTATTCATGGGTATTAAACATTCTGTTTGAAGGTATATATTTTCCTTAATGTTGGCTTTTGTAGATGCGACACCTTGGTAAGCATTGTTTTTGCTCCTTTGTTCATTGCATCACAGTATTAATTGCACATAAAACTGTATTTTATTGTTAATAATGTTTGTAGCTTTTAACAGCATGTTAACAGCTTTTAGAGCAATTTCTTATTCTTTGGTTTTAAGAAAAAGTGTGTCGTTTTCACAGAATATTTTTTTCAATGTATTGTACAATATGGTTGAGTTTAAAATAATAATTTAAAAAATGTATCTTGCCTTTTGGCTAGAATAGCTCTCATACAAAAATTAGTTTAAAATAAGTTTAAGAAACCCTGATAGCAGCAGCAGAATTGAATCAACAGTCAAAAACAAGATTTGTTGGCAAAAAAGATGGCAAGATGTGTTCAGGCAGCACCATATTTGTGCTGTAGTGGGAAAGGCTCTACCTCTAATGAAGCCCAACCCTAGCCTCCATGTAAATGGAATCTGAATCAGCACCTTACTTGTAGATGTCAATTTTTCGGTCCCAGGCCATTTAGGTTTTTTATTAAAAAACACACACACACACACACACAGCCTCTTGAATTGTCTTGAAAATAAACTGTCATCTATGTAGCTGTTTCAAAGTGGACAATGGTTGTGTGGACTCTAGCCTATCAAGATGGAAGCAGTAGCATTTTACACCACCTGAAGTTTCTGACCCATTTTCAAAGGCAGACGTACACATATTTCACTTCTGTAACTAGCCTAGAAGACACGGAGGCATAAATAACAGTGGCTCAGTTCAGACAACACATGACTGTGGGCTACCGTGGAGTTGAGTAAATTTCATCGTGGCATTTGATTGACATTTCCTCCATCCTCTTGCCTCCCAATGGTATCCCATCAGCCATTGCTGCAAAAAAATAATCCCGGCTGCTTTCCTAGAGCGGCACTCACTCCTTTCGCTGCTCTTGTCAGGGAACTCTGTAGCCAGTGGGAAAACTCCATGCAATGCAATGGAAAACTCCACAGAGCCTGCCACACAACACGCAACACAGCAACTCTCCTCTGCACAGCATGAATATTCTGTGTGGAGTGTTTTCCCAAAGAAGCTCCACTGTTGTGTGGAGTTTTCCTGCCAGGCAACCCATTTCTCAACAATGATGTGAAAACTCCACTGTGGAGTTCTGAAACCACCATTGAGAAACGTGTTGTCTGAACTGAGTCAGTGAGTGGTTCTCTATATGCCAGATGTGAGTACAGATGTGAAGCCACAGCCATAACCCAAGCATCCAGGAGCAATCCTGTGTCTGACAGCATCCCTCAAACATTTTATAGGAGATTGCAGTCCAGTCCATAATAGACATTTCTCCAGCCAGCTAGCCTATTTAATAAAACTTTAATTAACTCTAGTCCTCTTTATGCATTTTCTGGAATACATTGAAGACCAAAACTAGGGTCAGGGATGGGGCTGTACATCTGGTACTTTCCCCGATGCTCTGCTCCCTCAGATCCTCATTGTGGCTATATTGAGTGTCAAGGTCTCCAGGGAAGTTCTACTCACATTTTCATGAACATGAGTAAAGCTCTCCACCAGTTTTAGCCCTCATGTGGCATGTCTGAAGATGGTTTCTGTCTTACCTGGATCTGGAACTACAGTAAAGACTGTGTTTGTGTACTGTATGTTGTTCACATCTATCTTAACACCCTTCACCCTCAGACAAAGTGCTAGACAACTTCTGGCAGGTCTCTGCTAACCATGTATAGGCAGAAATACATTTCTCAATATTGCTAGAAATGCTAAGTCAGCTCTAAAGTGCAAAAACTCAAATGTAGATGATTTGTGTTCCCTTGGAGGCTTACATTCCCAGAGTCAGCAAGAGTTTATAGCTTGGACATGCTTGTTGAAAGCAATCTGACATGGTAATTGCTAGGAGATAGAGGTCAATTAAAAGGCAATTTTACTTTGTCAGCTTGATATTGCAGCTTTTACTAACTTGCTGGAAAGACTGAACTTTAGAGTGCTTCAGGAATGCTGTACTTCTATTTGGAATTTTTGTTTATCTTCAACTTCTCCATCAAGAAACAGCACAATTACTTACATTGTTTATTTTGCCAAACCAGTGATTGAGATAATTATAGGAAAAATGTAGATAGTCAATTGGTGGTTGAATGAATATTATTTATGCTGCATTATTAGAACCATCATTTCAAAGTCAGAAGTAGCAATAGCTATATGTTATTCTCCCCCAGTAAGATCTCATTTAGAGTGCTGTGTCTAGTTCTGAGCACCACAATTTAAGACAAACCTTGACAAACCAGATTGAGTTTAGGAGGGCAACCAAGATAATTGGGGAAATGGAAAACAAGTCTTATAGGAAAGGATGAAGGAGTTGAGTATGTTTAGCCTGGAGAAAAGTAGACTGAAGGTAGGTGAGGATAGTATCCCTCAAATACCTGGTGGGCTCCCACACATAAAACAGGACAAAGACTTGCTCTCTGTTGTCCCAGGGGGCAGGGCAAACTATAATAGGCTTAAGCTACAGGAGGATAGATTTTGATTGAACATTGGAGCACTTCAACAATAGATCCAATTAACTGGTGAGGATTAGGCTCTCCATTTCTGGAGGTCTTCAAGCAGAATCTAGACAGCCATCTGTGTTGGATATGTTAGCTCTGGATTTCCTGTATAGGGAGGGTGTGACTAGATTGGTATACAAGGCCCCCTCCAACTATAATTCTACAGAAGTTCTGTTCCAATATCTTCTAAAGGGTTTCTAGAAGTCATAATAAAATAGGTGTCAGCACAGAGTGAATCCATAAATGCTTTTCTGCTCACCGAAGGGCTGTTTTGTGAAGAGGAAAGTAAATTCAAAGAGAATCTTTAGCTCCCATGAGGGGACTTTCAAAAAGCATTGTGATGTGGCACAAGGATATATTGTTCAAAGGGAAGAAAAATCAGAAATCCCACTGAATGTGTCCAGTGCCTTGGACATCTTAAGTAGCTCTTGGGATTCCAGCCAATAGCTGGGTTCTTGGAATAGGCTGTGTGTGTGTGTCACACACACACACACACACACACACACACACATATATATATATATATATATATATATATATGGTGGCATATTTGTCATCATACACACAAAAATATTCCCAATAAGGTAAAGTACTTTTCTTATGTCCAGCATTAGGGCAATTTAAGATGGGAAATATTTTATTATATCCAGTACAAAAATGACAAGCAGGTAGGATGTGTGTCTGTGTGGTTTTCTCTGCTGTTGCTTTCTTTCATACTTTTTATAAATGCCTTTCACATTTCCTTGGCAACACAGTTGTCTGCATTGGTTGCTAAGGAACTAGCTTCTTAAGCACAAAGGACTGCAAGGTTGGTACTGCTACCCAAGGATTTCATTCCTTGCACTGTTAAGATAGTGGAAAATTTTAATATTTCAAATGAGGCCCCTGTATTGATTGGTGTATAAAGTGTGTGTGTGTGTGTATATATAATTGTGTGTGTGTGTGTGTGTGTGTGTGTGTGTGTATATATATATATAATTACGCACACACAACAGCCTATGCTCAAATCCCTATCTTTCCTCTGAACATTTAAAGTATAACAATTATGATTCAAATTTAGATAACTTGCATAACAAGTAGTAGTTGAAACAATAGAAAGAAATGCAGGGCTAGTCATGACTGTTTGTATGTGGGGGTAGCTTATGACAAGCATAGCTCAGAGTCTGTTGTGAATGACAATGTCAAAGCCTAGTGTGTTTGCAAGCAATTGCATTAATTGCACATTACCCTAAATGTGGTAAAATTATTTGGGACTGCTTAAGCATCACATTTTATAAAAAATAATATTCCCTTATAAACGGTGAAAGGGTTTTTTAAATAATCTTTTCAGATGAGGTGCCCACATTGGCTTCCTCAAAATAAACAAACAAGCAAAATTCAGTATTTGAAATACATGGGTCCTATTTGCTTTAGCTATAATGACTGTTTTGAAAGATGATGCTGGTTTGTTCATATTATTTTGGTTGCTGAAATTAATCTCTCACTGCTTCAGTCCTTTGAAAGTATGCTTTATGATAATTTTGTTAAGGGGTAAAAAGATGCTGTAGTGTGGGTCATATAAGGAAAGGAAAGCATTTGTAGCTGTCAGCTATGCACGTCACTATATATTTTCAGTGAGTAACTTGATTCTAGTATGCATCCGGCAAATAAAGAAAAAATGAATAACACTTTCTGTCATTTTTTTCATGGGAACAGTGAAAATAAGTCTGTGGTAACATGACTAAAGCTTTTCGGCTGGCAGAAATAAAATGTCAATATGTTGTTGCCACTGAAGCAGTTTAGTTGAAGTCATTTTGAATGGATGTCCATCTACACAAAAAAATGAGGAACGAGTTGGACTTCTCTGGGGAAGAATAAATCTTTCAGTATGCAGACATATCTGCCTTGATGTCCCTATCTATATTGATGATCTGCAGCCATGTTCTGACAGCACAGATAAGTTTTTGACTAGGGATGTGCACTGACCCCCCGGATCGGATCGGATAGCGGATCGGAATCGGACCTGGGGGGTCGGATCGGATCTTTGAGTACAAAGTGAAAGCAGACACGAGCCCTGTAATGGATACTACCAAGGATCAAAGGGATCGAGACCAGAGTGATCCTTCCTTGCACGCATGGCTGCAAAACTCAGCTAGGCTCAGCCGTTCTGCTTGAAAAGTGAAAGTAGGAAAGGAAACATGAGCCCTGTAATGGATACTACTAGCAAGGATCAAAGGGATCGAGACGAGAGAGTGTTTCCTTTTCTTCGCGGGAAGCGGGAGGGGAAGACCTGGCCTCTGTAGAAATTTTTTTGAAACATGTAATTTAAAAATTCCATAGCCATCAAATGCCTGGACCTATAATTCTGAAATTTCTGACACATATCTACCCCTAACCCATCTACAAAGTGAGCAATGTTCAGACTTCTAACTTTTAAAATAAAAAAGTTATAGGCGTTTCTTTCCTCATTGTTTCAAAAATACCTTGCCACCACATGCCTGGACCCAGCTGTCTGAAATTTTACACACATATCAAGCCAAGTGGTACCTGTAATGTGCCCATGTTTCCTGTTTGTATCTTCAAAAATAAAAAAGTGGGAGGCGTAACTGTATTTACCCCACCACTACCCATTTTTCTAAAATTAATTGCCACACAAGGCAAGCACCTACGTTTCCGAAATTTCACACACATAGGTCCCAAGGTACCGCCTACAATGTGGCAAAGTTTCACGTGTGTAACTTTAAAAATGACAAAGTTATAGGCATTCCTGGGTATTTATTAAAAAATTAATTGCCACACAAGGCAAGCACCTACGTTTCCGAAATTTCACACACATGGGTCCCAAGGTACCACCTACAATGTGGCAAAGTTTCATGTGTGTAACTTTAAAAATGACAAAGTTATAGGTGTTTCTTTCCTCATTGTTTCAAAAATTAATTGCCACACAAGGAAAGCTCCAATGTTTCTGAAATTTCACACACATATCAAGGCAAGTGGTACCTGTAATGTGCCCAAGTTTCCTGTTTGTATCTTCAAAAATAAAAAAATGGGAGGCGTAACTGTATTTACCCCACTACTACCCATTTTTCTAAAAATTAATTGCCACACAAGACAAGCACCTATGTTTCTGAAATTTCACACACATAGGTCCCAAGGTACCCCCTACAATGTGGCAAAGTTTCATGTGTGTAACTTTAAAAATGACAAAGTTATAGGCATTCCTGGGTATTTATTAAAAAATTAATTGCCACAAAATGCATGCACCAATCTTTCTGAAATTTCTCACAGATAACTACCCCTAACCAGTCTACAATGTACCCAAGTTTCATCCTTCTATCTTTAAAAATGAAAAAGTTATAGGCGTTTTTGTAAAACAATACTTGGCTATGGGAAAAAGCATTCAAAATGGCGTCCGATCCGGATCGGACCTCATCGGATCGGATCGGATCGGATCGGAGGTTGTCCGGATCGGATCGGATCGGATCGGATTTTCCCGATTTTGGGTCGGATCGGATTCGGATCGTGGATCGGATCCGATCCGATGCACACCCCTATTTTTGACATTGAAGACCTCTTATCCCTCTTACTAGATAACATCTTATTTGGCTATTGCTGAAAGGCTGCTACTGGGGGAAGGAAATGAAAATTGTTACCTGGTTAGAGCATAGAAATAGTTGATTTGAAAAATGGAAGTTAATCTTTACTACCAGTTTTAAAGTGGTAGTGAAATCTTAACTGTCCTCATCCTCAATCAATCTTCCCCAATCTGGTGTCCTCCAGATATGTCAGACTCCAGATAACAAATGGCCTTGCTGTCTGAGGATGATGATGGTTGTAGTCCAACATGTCTTGAGGCTGTCTTCAATGGCTCTGCTGTCTTTGATTCAGTGGAATCAAACTAATATAGTAATAATAATAATAATAATAATAATAGGAAGTCAAAGAACTATGGCAATAGGAAAAGGTCACAATTATTCCATCAGTCACATCAGTCACTGGCATCACATCAAAAAATTATACAGAAAGCCTTCAGAAACTGGGCCTACCAAAATATATCCACACCAACATCCAGAAAGCAGTCATACTTAAAACATGCTCAATTGTCAGGAAATTCCTGAATCTGTAATAGACAGCATGACTTGGCAAAGCCTGTCATGTCCGTCTAGAAAAACCGCCACGAGCGAGAAAGAGATGAAATAATAATATTTGACCACCTTCTCCTCCTTGATGAGAGATGCTGGCAAAGTTTTCATCAGCTGGGTTTGTAAAAGCTAACCCGATGTGACTATTTAAACTCTTAAAATTCTTCTGTTTCCATTGAAGTAGAGGAAGGATTACTGGCTTTCCTGGCTTACAAAATAAGCTCCAGGGATTTGGTGGTGGTGGGCTCACGGCCTTGGCAGCTGGCCAACCAACAGTTTGGCTATCAGAGTATCTGCAAACATCTTAAAATTGCCCCTGTAAAATAGAATCATAGTATTATAGTTGTATTGTTGTTTAATATTATATTATTATATAATATATTTTATATAATACTTGCTCTGTTACGTTGCATAGGGTTGATTTTAAGAAGTGTGGGAGTAAAGAGTGGCCTTCAGACTTGCTGGCTCTCTTGACACATGTATATTGGCTCAAGAATTTGTTAGTTTTGGAAGCAGCATCGTGGAAAACTGCCAGGGATATCATTAAAGCTCTGGATGGCCATTGGTGTGCTGGAGCCAGAAGTATGTGCATGCTTCCACCATTTATTAGATTAAAGGCATTTGCTCCCTGTAACTCTGAAAGCATACAAATGCCTGCCTGATTGCTATCCTGCATGCAGCCAATTCAAAGATACCCATGAGGGTATCTTTGAATTGGCCAATCCAGAGCCTTGGTAGGAAATTTGGTCCAACTCTGAAGTGTTTTCACACCCTAGACAGGTCAACAGGTTCAGATACCATCTAGATGACCTTAATGATACCTTTTGTTTTTAATATTAGTAGCTAATTAGCTTCTCCGGTACCATCAGATCTAAGTTATGTTTTATATAGGCAGTAGAAGGTGAGCCAAAGCTTCATGCCTGCACAATAGGCTAGGCAGACTGTAAATAGATCTAGATGAGCCTTTGCCAACCTGGTTCCCTCCCCTCCAGATGTCTTGGACCACAACCCCAACACATTTGGAGGGCCACAGGTTGTGAGACGTTCATCTAGAGATTAGTAATGCCACAAAAATGCAAAATTAGTTGTTTCTTAAGTAGAAAGTATTTCTTAGGTTTATAATTCTGACAGATAGAGCAAGCCTCAACTTTGATCCATCGAACTTTAATAAATTTGTAATTCAAATCAAGATGATGAGTTAATTTATATGTTCTGTGCCCACACAGTCTGCATAACAAATTTCATTGTCTTTGTACATGCTCAGATATTGGTTTCTGTAACTCTTTGCTTTACAAAGGAAATGAAAAAGTCCAATTTACAATGCAGATTTTAACCTTTTAGTTACTGTTACTCTTGACAGCAACACATGTCCTGCCATGATGAACAGGTATTTTTGTACCTGACACTTGGTCTTCCTCTGCTTGTGGCTCCATATTAATCTACTATTGTAAACAAAGCACGTAAGATAACAACCAATCAGAGAAGGATGCATCAGGATGACTATGGATAGATGGAAACATGATGTTTGAGCTCGTTGAGGTTCTCCAAATTCCTCCTTGAAGCTTGGACTGTTTCATTCACATTCTCAATTGGAAAAATGCCCATTTCAATCAGAGAAAATGTTTATTTTAAATGTACATACCCCGAATGTGCACATCCCCCCCCCCCCATAAACTAAAAGCATGAAAATGTAGATTTGGGTGGGAAATGTGCACAAGTTCAGAAAATAGTAAAACTTACTTCAGAATTCCTGCTTGTGTTCAGTGTTGTGAACGGGAACACAATTCTTGTATATGATGCACGATATAATGATGCCCAGGATTGGAAAACATGTTTAAAGACCTTCATAGAAAGCTGGGTGCCAGGTAGAAGGTGTATGCTTTCCCATACGGAGGAAATTATTAACTTTGCAGCCAGACTTTAATGGGGCCTAGGGCAAAGAATTAAGCCATCCCAATATGATTAATCCCCCACCACACACGCACACTGCTATTAACATTTTTTAAAAACAACAACAACTCGGAGATCCTTATAACTTCTATAGTAGTCCTTTTTAGTCTGGTGACCGTTTTGAAGCTAGCAATACTATTCTTGGCTCAAAGGATTGCTGAGAGAAGGGCAGCTTAATCACTGTGAAACATTATAGAACTTAGTTGAAGAGATGTTAAGTGAGTTACTGGACTGTAGTGGTATTGGTTTTTTCCCCCTTTCATCATGAAGAAGGAAGAATACAAGAGTCCTTTGTACTATAGCAGTCAAATAATCCAGCACTTGCTTAGTTGTCATTTCCTTGTAAGGAAATTGACACGGCACCAGCTGTGGGAAAATCTGCTGGAAATGGAACAGGAGGAGGCCAGGAATGCTTGAGTCTTAGGCTTTAGATTCTAGAGCTTGGTTCAGATAACTTGTTACTTGTGGCAACGTTAAAAAAATGACACTGAGTGGTAAATTGCATTTTGTAAGTACTTAGTTTTGTACAGTAAGCAAAAAGGAAATAGTCCCTGTTCAGTTTAAGAACATTAGAAGCCTGACAGAAGATTGGATGCAGCAGAAAACAAATTTATTATCTCAGGTAGATAGTTGTATAATGATTGTGATCATGGCCTGTTGTGTTCACTGGGTATGTTTTAGGAAATGATGACCAGGCACACATTTTGAATGTTTCAGGACGAGAGTCCTGTCTATTTTTCAAACTTGTCTTATCTGTTTCGCAAACTGTTGCAGCAGTGCACATGAAACAGGCAGTTAAATTGACATTTGGGTCTCTAGAGTAGGGGATGTCTGGATTTTGTGAAATCTGTCCCCCATGTATTTTGTGGATTGTGCAGTGTAATGAACCAGCTTCCATTCATAGATGGATTCAAATTTGTTTTCCTGTTATGTGGAAATATACATAAATAATTCCGTAAGAAAGTTTAAAACAATTTACATAATTCATGTCAGTACATAATATTTAGCTAATCGTTCTCCATTCCATTTGACTTTTCCCCATGTATATTTTCCAGCATGGCATATGTCTCAGCAGAAACATGTATTTTCCTGAGCATGAATATGCATAAATTTCAGGAAAGTTAAAAAAAAAAATCCAGACGTTTGCAGACTTGGTCCAGGCTCTGCAGTGGATTCAGCAGGTCAGATCCTTATAATTCCGAACTCATTTTAGTCCATCTCGAATTTCTCCAGCATACCTAATCTAGACCTCTTTGTTTCAAGTTGGAAATAGTGAATATGGAACTCCGTTATCTTAACAGTGGGTTTTCTTTAAACATACATTGATAATTCAGCACACTGTCCCTTGTTCACTGACTCTAGTCTAGTGCAGATGGAGAGTGATGTGCTGATAAGAGAAGCTGTCCCTTTCTCACTTAATCAAGGCTTATATTTGCCATGTTTATAAGCCTGAACCTTTACTGGTAGATAGTTTAGCACCGTCTACTTTTTATCTACAAAAAAATAAGAAAAATTACCCAGGAAAGCACAACTGATGGAGTCTTGAAAGCTATGGAGGTGATATCACCATGGCTAGCTCCTTGGATAGCTCCTGACTGGTTCTGACTGAAACCCTGAACAGATTCACTGCTCCACTGACATCAGAGCCGCAAGCTTCCACTGCTTTAAAGTGGGGGTGGAGGTAACTTCTGGTCCTCCAGATATTTTGAACTGCAACTTCCATCATACCTCACCATTGGTTATGCTTCCAAGGGCTGATGGGAGTTGTAGGCCAAAACCTCTGGAGCAGGGTAGATAAAAATCAATGATTTTTTTAATCAGATTTTTTAAAATTTAAATCGGATTTTTTGATTTAAATTGGATTTTTTAAATAAAATGCTTTTTGAGGAAAATCTATCTAAAAATAGTTTTCTGTTTAAGATACAATATAGTCCAAAGGTTATTCATCATGAAATAAGGATTACTTTTTAATTATGTAGCATGAGGCTGTATATTCATGCAATATTTAGATTTTTTGGTAAATGAATTCCATTAATCCATTCACAATGTCATGCTCTTCCAGAGGTTTCTGTAAGATTATTGGGCAATTTTTCTATCTAGAAGATATTATCACAAATGCTTGGTTTTACAGTTCTCAAAACTGTGAATTTGTGTCTGCAGAGATCACAATCCCATTGTTCCTTTGCAAATCTATGTACCCAGAATCACCCCCTTACCTCTTAAGTGCTAAGTTTCAAAATAAATCAATGAATAGATTGTTGGGAGTAGAATAGATCTGCACAAGAAACTAAGTGTGAGGAGGGAGGGGCAAACAGTAAAAATGAAAGTGAAACCTTTTGAACAGAATGAGTCTTCCATAATTCTGAGTTGTGTAAAATATGCATTAAGCTTATAGCAAGGAAGAGTGCACTTTTTGGGAGGGGGAAGTCACACGATTAAATCGAGTCTTTCTGAGTAGTGATTTCAATCATGATTTCAATCAAATTGATTTAAATCAAATCCACCCTGCTCTGGAGAACCACAAGTTGCCCCCAGCCCTGCTTTAAAGTGAAATGCTTAAGTACATGCTTAAACAGTGTCCAGAATTCAGTGTAATTTGCTGAAGATGGCACTCATGTTTTCTTGTGTAAATTAATATTCAAAAACTGAATTGAAAGGATCCAGAATATCTTAATTCCCCCTTTTTATTGTGAATAATAACAAAACAGAACAAAAAAAAGACTCTTGAAAAAGAGAAAGAACAAATGAAAGGAAAAACAAACATGAGATTCGTAGGAACATCGTCATTTTTTCCCATCAAGTGTACCATTCGTAAAAAATAAAAGGAGAGAGAGACTCATACATAGGTTTCAAGAAAAGCAGACCAAATATCCATATATTTATCCACTTGCAAGTTGTGCCTATATAACACCTGTTCAAATGTTGATGCCGTTATGAAGTCCTCAGTCCATTGCATTATTGGAGGTGATCATTTAGCCTTCCAACGTGATAATACAAGTCTTTTAGCTGTCATATTGGCTCTGAAGATACATTTTTGCTGACTACGTGTTAACTTCCAAGAATCTGGTACGTAATTTAGGAGGACATGTACATCGTTCCTTATTATAGATGGTTTTAGAACAATGTTAATCCTAATTCTAACCTCCTCCCAAAAGGAGGCGACTACTGGACACTGCCAAAACATATGAAGAAGGGAAGCATTAGGTGCATTACATCTCCAACAATTGTGCAAATTAGACAAACCCTTATTAAAAAGGCATTGTGGAGTCCAATAAACCTGAAACAATTTTTTTTTGCTTAATTAGACGTAGCCTGATCTTCACGGAAGCTTCAGATATAGATGCTAGGGCAACAGTCCATTGATTAGGCAAGATAGGGCACCCCAATTCTGTATTCCAATCCTGTCTTAAACTATGGGTGTCATATTTATTTACTGCTACTAAATGCTTATATATATATATGGGTCATGGATCGACATGTCTGTTCAGCTGCTATAAGTGATTCTAACAATGCTGGAGGCTGTGAGGCTGTAAAAGCAGCTGGACCAAACCTAAATTCTAGCATATGTTTCAGTTGCAAGTATTGCCATTCAGTTGTAGCAGGTACATTATATTTAACACACAAATCAGAAAAGGACAGAAATTTGTCATCTATCCATGTCCTCCACAAAAACACTTTCTTTCCAATTCTTAGATTGGAAAGATTCTGGATTTCCCCATAAAGTCAATTTTACATGAGAATTCTGCATCCAGAATGTCTTAATCAAAATGCTGAATGTCAGCAGTGCCCAATCCTCAAGTGAATTCTCTCTCTCATATTTATTATATAGCACGTGCAAACAGAAGAGCTGTTTTGAGGAAAGACACGGTTAAAATTCACCATTCCTATTGTAAAATAAATTTAATTAAACAACTGAAAAGTGATTTCTCAGCCTTAGAGATGTACAAATCCTGGAAATTTTGAAGCCACAGGGGAATTTCCCCCCCCCCCCCGTCTGTCCCCCAGGAAAAATGGAAATTTTCAGAAAAGTTGAAAAAAATGCAATATTAGCACTTTTTACATATTGAAAGTCACTTTGTTATTTAGGAACATAAAATGTAAATATGTACAAGTTGTTTTGGCATAAAATTATCACATTTGGTATATTAAAAGTACAGTGTATTTGAACAATTATTACAAATTGAATTTACTTTTTAAAATTTTTACTTTTTTTGTAACAAATGGAGCTACAAGCTCCTGAACTGTAGGGAACGCCTGAACTATAAGGAACCTCCCTGGTTTTGCCAGTTTATGAGCAGGCAAAAAACAATTTTAAAAAACAAACATAAGAAACCTTCAGCATTAGTAACAAAGAAAATTATTTATGTCTCCACTAGTCCTCCACAGTGTCAAGCAGACATAAAGCACCCATTCCCATAAAAAGTTTTTAGAAATCATTTGGAGAAGTAAATATATGAACACCTTGTCTTAAACATTTTATTCATCACACTAAAATAAAACATTCCATAATCCATTTTTTCTTCATTTTTTCCAATTTTTCAGGAAAAAAAGGCTTCAGAGAAAAAACGGACAAACTATTTTTACTGATTTTTGGGGGGGGGGGGTTCTGGGCCTTCACATCTCTACTCAGCGTGTAACAAATTATAGAACAATAGGCATATCACATTTGTCATTGTTGTTTTTTAAAAAAATACCATGTAATACATTTTAAGATACCTCATCCAGCAGGAAACCATCAACTCAAATTTGCAAAATAAAAGGGACACACAAAATATATGTCTTGACCGTCTTCCTGAGGATAGAGGAAGTAGGGCACATGCAAGTTTTATGCAAATCTGTGCCCACTTTTGTGCTCGTAGTTAATTTTTTCTCGTTTTGGCAATGCCTAATTGGCCGCCCTACCATCACTAATGGTATCTTTGTAATATTGATTTGATTCCCAAATTTACACGCACAGCATAGTGGAGGGAAATGGGCTTCTGTGGAGGGCAGAAAAGCTACTAAGGATGCAATCCTATGCATGTTTAGACAAAACAAGTCCTAGACCTCCCAGCAAGTTCCAGCCAATGCCCAGCATGATTGTATCCTAATATATGTTTGAGATTTCCAACACAGCATCATGGATTGTCTTAACCACCTCCCTCAATGCCCCTGCTTTGTTTGTTTCTGATCAAGCTAAGCATTCAGACAGGTTTCTTTGTTTCTCTCTGTCTCAAAATTCAATAATGTATTTTTTCTTTCCCCTCATCCCTGCTCAGCACTTTGTGTAAATTTAAATTGACCCTGGAGGGTAATTTGCCAGTTCAGGAAGACATCTCCAGTCATTAGCTTATACTGAGCAGGCCTCAAGCCATTATGGATGGTTACACAACTTCTGTGACAACCTAAAATTCAAGTGGGACTTGTAACAAAATGTGTCTGTGGAGTGCTTCTGTTAAAGCCATGCCCCTTTCCAGAATGTTCTGTTCCATATCTCCCCACAGTTTTCCATCTTCCCCCATAGGCACTCAGCCTTCTGCAACTATTGAGCATGCTCAGTTCTCTTTGGGTTGCTTGGGTTCTGTCCTCTTAGCAAGGCTGGCCCAAGACATTTTGCTGCCTAAGGCAAAGAGCAAGATAGTGTCTCCTCCCATTCTATGTACAAAAGTCAACTGGACTGGCAGCTGATGGGAGAGTGCTCCTGAATGCATCCAGCTAATATTCCCCAGAATCTTCAGATACCATCCTTTTGTGTGTGGATGGTGCCGTTTTGGATAACATAAGACTTGGCACTAGTGAGTTTATTCTTAGTATATATGATTTGGACCCATTCCAGTTGGGATTTGGTGCTAGGTTTGGCAGTAAGGCTATACATGAACCCCTGGATGATCTACATCTTCACAACTTATTGATTCTACTATAATTCTTAAGAGAGTATAGTCTTCTAAAGTGCTGTAGTTTTTCAGATACAGAAAATACAGATAGACATCTGTGTTTTCATATGTTGAGAGTAACTAGGGAAGCTTAGACCTGCCCCAATCAATACAGGAAACAACTTAATGCTGTACTAAACCTTTGTTGTCCCTATCATCAATTTATTTTTTATCCTTTATTTGAAATGGCTGAATTAGGAGAGTAAGCAAGGCAAAGAAAATTTTAAATTAGTAGACCTTAGAGAAGATTCGTCTAATTTAAAAATTGCTTTGCCTTGCTTACTCTCCTCAGAGGAGTCAATGAACAGACTATAGTTTAGGTTCTTTTTAAAGATGGTAACAGAAATTGGATTAAGGGATTGACACATCAATTTCAAATGCTAAACGCTGAACGGTACTATTGTGATGAGCAAGGGCAAACTCTGTGTGTTATGATTTTGCAGAAATCCCTTGTGGGAGATTTTTGAAGTAAAATGTACTTAATGGTGGTTAAAGCTTTGGAAATATGTGCCTCGTTAGAATAATTATTTTCACTTCTTCAAGAAAAGAAAAGATCAGAATGATGTATTCAGAAAAGGGTGTTCTCTAACACTGTACCATCTGGTAGAAGGCCAATTCATTTGCTCATTGTGTTTGTTTTGCTGCATTGAAGATCTAGAATGGTTGCTTCACTCCTCCCTGAAACATTGGGAATGTAGCACTGCATCTTGAATATGTTGCTTATTCTTGTTGTTAGTGCTTTTATGGAGTGAACATAAGGTGAATCCTACTCTATCAGTTAAAATCAAATTCAATGTAATACAAAGGGAAGTAGTTTTTCTCAAAGTGCAGAATTAAACTACGGAATGTGCCACCAGAAACATGTGGCAATGGCTACCAAATCAGCTTTAAAAGGAGATTAGACAATGGAGGATGAGGCTATTGATGGCAACTAGTCAATGGCTATATGCAACATAGAGGATCTGAGGCAGCATGCCTCTGAATGCCAGGTATTTATTACATTTATATCTTACCTTTTTTCCTATTTTAAGGAACCCTAGGTGATTTAGATGGACCTCCTATTTTCCATTTTATCCCTATAACAAGCCTGTGAGTTAGGTCAGGATGAGAGTCAGTGCCTGGCTGAAAGTCACCCAGTGAGCTCCATGGCCAGATGGGTACTAGAGCCTAGATTTCTCAAGTCCCAGTCCAACTCTCTAAAGACTATACCATACTGGTTGCTGAGGAACAACAGCGGGAGAGGGCTATTACCCTCAAAACCTGCTTACAAGCGGACATCCAATAGGTATCTGTTTAGCCAATGAGAGAAACAGAAAGCTGGTCTAGAAGGGCCTTTTGTCTGATTCAGTAGGGCTTCTCTGAATAACATTACATATTTTCCACCACCCTTTTTTAATTAACTTTTGATCACTGATTCTGTATGCATTATTTAGAACATAGCATTTTTGATGTTGTGATTCTGTTAAATGTGTATTTGTAAATCCATAATCCCATAAATGGAATCCAGCAATTTCTTAGATGTATTTTTGATGGCTACAAGTGTATTTTTTATTTAAAGAAAATACTATGTAGAGTGCCATAAAACATCAGTAATGTACAGCTATTTCAAAAATGAATTTTCTCTTTCATACATCATTCTGAATGATCAATTCTCATTTGATTGTAGTACAGTTCTTCCGTGACAGTTGCTGATTTGCACAGCACTTAAAAGAAAGACCCATTTCTATAGTTTAACTTGTGTTCTACTCGTATACAAGTTTTGCAGGTTTTCACCCTGGGATTCACCAGGTCTGTACCTGCTTAGTTTCACTGATGCTGCAGCACCACGTGATCTTAGGCAACCTGATCAGCAAGATTCAGTATCAGTTTCTCACTCCCCCATTTTAGACCTATTAAAAACAAAATTAAAATACTTGTACTATTGTAAGAGACTTGTTCAATGCAAAAAAGTGGGTTTTTTATGCACATCACAATGTATGCTTGCATTTGTAGCAAGGAGCTAATATTTGCTCAGTTTGCATTTAGTAATTTTATGTTAGATATACATTTTGATACGTGGATGGAGAGGAATCAATGGATATCAATGAAGTTGGACATAGTAGATTTTCCCATGGCTAATGTGTTCAAGCATTCAAATTCTAGAAGAAATAATCAAAAGCTCTAGTGGTCTTGTAGGTCCCTGTATTTTATTATCTAGCACTTTCTAATAGTGCCCAGCCCTACGTTCTACAAAGACATGATAAAGGGCAAGATTCACCTATGACCCCATGCAGCAAGATACTGTTTACTTGTTTAAAGTTTCCCGCCCCCTCCCTGCTCTTCAGCTGAAAAGAATCCCAGAGTGCCTTGTGAAAGATTCATAACAAACAAGACAGTCCCTGTCCTTGGGCTAATCTAAAAGACATGAGTGCTGAGGCTGAGCTGGGTCTCAATGGAACAAATCCAACACGCAAACATTTGAACCATAATAACTGATCTTACATTTCCTTAATTTTAACATAACCCTGAGGAGCAGTGTGACGATACCCCACATTTCTATTCCCTTAGGTATGTCTGGTTTAGTATGTCTGGAGAGTGCGGAATGTTGAACTGAGTGGGTGTGGCTGATAATGCTGGGAAAGCTCACAAGCCTTAACGCCACATCCTCCCTAAGGAGGCAGAAAGTGCAAGTGAAATTCCCATTCTCCCAAAGCAGATAAACCATGAGGACAGGGTGGAGAATATGATATACAGAGGTGACTGTGGGGTTGTGGAAAACTGATCACGAACAACTTAGGGCCACCTACTTCTCTTTTTTTGTTTAGAGTAGCCCTTCCCCAACCTAGTGCCCTCCAAAGGTGTTGGACTACAACTCCCATCATTGTAAGTCAGTATGTCCCATGGTCAGGAATGCTGGGACTTGTCATCTCAAACCCCTGGAGGGCAGCAGGATGGGGAATGCTGTTCCATACCCTTACCAAATACAGGTTCTGCCCAATACTTTTCTCTCACACACATCTCGCATATAGCAGCACTCTTGATAACAAAAGGGGCACTATTCATTACAGATCTAGAACCAGAGCATGTGCCAGGCACTTCCAACTTTTGGTCAATATCCTGCCTTTCAAAGAACCAATGTTTTTTTTCTTTAAATGTATTCATAAAAAATATACTGTTCACTCCCCATCATCTCATCAAAGCAACAGTGGCGCAGAAGAGGTTTAGTTTGGCTGTCTTAAACACCTTTCAGATGAGATTCAGATGAGAACGAGAATTTCACTTGCACTTTCTGCCTCCTTAGGGAGGATGTGGCGTTAAGGCTTGTGAGCCTTAACTCCCAATTTCCCTGCTTTTGGTGCTCGGTTGGAATCTGTAGAGCCTTAACATTGTTTTTGTAAACCGTAGGTTTTTTGTTTAATGAATTTCATGGCGTTGTGTAACAGATGACTGGATATTATACAGTTGACAACCAAGCCAGCGTCAGCCAGAATGTTATACCATCTTGACATCCAATATAAAATCAAAGCTAGTGTTATGTGTTGAACTCACTTTTAACATTAATAAATCAACCAAAATGCTTGCATCTCCTTCATTTTTAAAGATAAAGAGATGAAACCTGGCATCATGGTAGCTCTTAAGTAGGGATATAGCTATGCCAAGTATGAAGCAGATCCGTTCATGCCTTGATTTTTAGGAATTTTTTAAAGTTCAAACAGAAATCTCTTTGGGGTCCAGGACCTTGAGCAGTACAAGTTTAAAAAATGAAATTAAAGCTAAAGAGATGAAACTTGGCACCATGGAAGCTCTGAAGTAGGGATTTAGCCATGCCAAGTTGGAAGCAGATCCGTTCATCCCTTGATTTTTACAAATGTTTAAAACTTCAATTACATTTTTTAAATTAACTAAAATGCTTACAATTCCATCATTTTTAAAGATAAAGGGATGAAACTTGACAGCATGGTAGCTCTTAAGTAGGGATTGAGCCATGCCAAGTTGGAAGCAGATCTGTTTATGCCTTGAGTTTTAGGAATTTTTAAAACTTCAAACCCAATACTCCTCTTTGGGGTCTAGGGCCTTGAGCAGTACATTAAAAAAAAGAAAGTAAAGCTGAAGAGATGAAACTTGGCACCATGGTACCTCTTAAGTAAGACTTTAGCCATGCCAAGTTGAAAGCAGATTGGTTCATGCCTTGAATTTTAGGAAAAAATTTGAAGTCAAACTTTTAAAAAAAAATCCTAAAAATCAAGGCACGAACCGATCTGCTGCCAACTTGGCATGGCTCAATTCTAGGGTGACCACTAGGGTGTGGCCTAGTGGCTAAAGTGTTGGACTGGGAGCTGGGAGATCTGGTTTCTACTCCCCACTTAGCCATGAAAACCCATTGGGTGACTTTGGGCCAATTGCAGACTCTCAGCCCAACCCATCTCACAGGGTTGCTAATGTGGGGATAAAATGGAGAGGAGGAGGATTATGTATGCTGCCTTGGGTTTCTTAGCGGAAAAAAGGTGGGATATAAATGCAATAATAAATAATAAAAACCTGTCAGGATTTCCCCAGATTTCTCCTGGTTTTTGTTCTATCCTCAGTGTCAGGGGGGATTTTATGCAATAGTCTATAATGACCTGGAATTACACACTTTCCCTTTTAAGGCCATCATTAGTGTGGCGGGGGGGGGGAATGACATGCTTTCTGGAGGTGTGTCATTCTCTCCCACTGCTCCAATCAAGGCCTTAAAAGGGAAAAACGTGTCATTCCCAGGCTTTATAGAAAAGGGCCTGATTGGAGCAGTGGAGTGGGGTGAGAATGACATGCTTTCCCCTCCTCCGCTCCAATTGGGGACTTTAAGGTGGCCCCAGAAAGCCATTTTCCTGCCACCCACTAGGTGTCCTCTTTTTTGGTTTCCCAAATATGGTCACCCTACTCAGTTCTTGCACAGGCTGCATTTCCATCCCTAGATATTTACTCAGAAGTAAGACCCATTGAATTTCCTTGGTTCTTGAAAAGCAATACACTTGCTTTTAGATTTGCCAGTCTCAGCATTCTATGTGTGCTATGAATGCCTGCTCTGTCTGTCCCTATAGTTTCCTGCAAGGTCCAGCCAGGGAAAGCCAGTAAATTAAACCCAGGGGTGGAGGGTGGGATTCCCTCAGGTTCATCTGACAGCAGGTGCTATAGAACATGGACCTTCCAGGAGTGTTGAGGCTGGATTTCTGGCAGACCCAGCCAGGCAACTTTATGGCCTGTTAGTCCCTCCATTTGGTAGCCCGCAGAGCACCTGCCTCATAAGGCAAATGGCCACATGAGAACTGTTATTATGGCCTGCTACTTTGTTTGTCTTTAGTAGTCTGTGGTCCAGATCTCTTCAGAAGGGGGAATAGTGTTTTATGGTTGGGGTCAGTCTAAATTATCTCCAGGGGCACCTTACTCAGTGCCTCTGATAGCAAAGAGATTGAGGATTTTCCCCAACTCTGTTACTCTTGAAATTACTAGGCCTGTTGAAAATAGATTTTATAACATAAGCATGAAAACAGTGAATACCCCTTTTAACTTGTTAAACCAATGAAAACATGCCACACAAGAAGTCTTAAGATATGAATGGTTTATAAAGAAAAGTAAATGCAAAAGAACATCAGATGCAGAAGTGAAATCTGAAACATTACTACTACTACTACTAGTAGTAGTAGTATCCTGCCTTTTGCCCAATGCTGGGCCTCAGGGCAGCCTTACAAAACTAAAACATATACAGCTAAAACCTATAAATAGGAATATACTAGGCTGACCATATGAAAAGGAGGACAGGGCTCATGTAACTTTAACAGTTGTAGAGAAAAGGGGATTTCAGCCAGTGTCATTTGTATGCAATTAGTTCCTGGTGAAATTCCCTCTTCATCACAACAGTTAAAGTTGCAGGGGCCCTGCCTTCTTTTGTATATGGTCACTCTAGTATAGTGCCTGCAACTTTAACTGTTGTGATGAAGAGGGAATTTCACCAGGGACTAATTGCATACAAATGACACTGGCTGAAATTCCCTTTTCTCTGCAACTGTTAAAGTTACATGAGCCCTGTCCTCCTTTTCATATGGTCAGCCTAAATATACAAAAGTTAAAAATATAATTAAATACTTTTCAATATTAAAGCATTTTAAACATTTTAAATACATAACAATTTAAAAGTCAAAGTTATAGACAGAGGTCCAGATGATTTGCCAAAGGCCTGCTAAAACAAAAAAGGGGTTGTCTGCTTCCAAAAACACATCAAGGAGGAAGCCAGTGTAGACTACAAGGATTAGAAACAAAATCTATGTGTACACTATGCAAAATACACGACAGCTCACCTGTTTCTAAACCTTATTAAAAAAAACAGGGTGACTAGGCCAAAACCAACGTTGTAGGCCCAGAAGCACTTTGAAAGGTTTCAACATTGTACTTAAAACTTACACCGGCCCAAACTAATTAAATGAAGTGTTTGAAGCTTTCAACTTTATAGCAGTATGGACCAAACTCTTAGAAAAGAGGGAAATTAAAAGAAAGGTATAGCTACCTATTCCCAGGAGAGATCTGAAGATCAGGTTACTATGGATCCAGAGGAGCCACACCCTGCTTCACCAGGGAGCAAAAGAGCAAACTGGCCTTTTGAAGATAGCCCAAAATACTCTCAGAGCCAAAGGAATGCATCCAGAAGAGAAAAGAGAAACTCTTCTTCTTCTTCACTCAAAAGGTCTGTGCTAGAGGCAATGGCCATTTCACTCACCCACTCCACATTCTAAGGCAGGAGGGAGAGGGGAGAGCGACGCTACTGAGCGTGTGTCAGTGTCGCGTTATGAGGGAAGATGGCCGCCTCATTGACTTGAATGAGAGGTTAAAATATTCCTTAAAAGTCAACCAAAGGGAATTTTTTAAAAATGAAAAGTTTTCCACCAACTACAGTCAAGGAGGAAGTAGACCCCACCACTGGATTAATTAATAAGGCTCTAGAAATTATGCAAATTGTGAGCACAAAAAGTCTCAACCCGGAAGTAAATTTACAAAAGCAGGGAGACAGGTTTGTATTCCTTTTCTACCTTAAACTGCTCTCCTTCCCTCAATCTTTCACCAATCTTCTTGAAATTTTCAGGTAATGTAAAATAAACATTTCTTTCTGGCACCTGTAAATTTCAGAAAGGTTGGTGAAACATTTTCGATTTTATGGCTGTTAGAATGACCCCCCCCCCATTATCACTTTAACATGGCGGAATGTGTTTTTTACTGACGGCCCTTAACAATGAAGGCACGACTATGCCTCCATTAATATAGTGTGTGAGGGAGTGTTTCACTTTATCTTTATGTTTATCCTTATTGTCTTGGTTGGGTGGAGGGTAGTTCTGTGGAAGTTAGCTGTGTGTGATCTAGTCAGGAGTGTATGTGAGGAGAGTATTAGGATTTAGGATTATTAGTAAATTATTAGAAGTGTTAAGAATAGGCAGATGTTATATTGATTTGAAAGAACTGTTAACAATAAACATTTTCTTTTATATTTTTTGCTACCACAAACCACGTGTCAGCTTGGCTTTGTAACCTGCTCTATAAATATAATAAAGAAACACAGATCATTACCCTTTCAGCCAACACACTCACAGGAGAACCTTATTCAAAACCCTTAACACCCTTTTCCCCTCTGCTATAAGGGAAAAGTGGTGCGTCTTTTACCCTTCCCTCAGGCTTATTCAAGTGGTGGCGCTTGTCCTGAGAGGGGTGTGCTCGTCTAGGCCTGGTGTTTGAGGCCGTGGCGGCACAAGCAGTCACCAGCTTACTCCTCAGTCTCCAGGAGAAGTCAATGCCTATAGAAAAAGGCTGCTGGTCATTTAACAGCCAGATACAACACTTGAGGGGGTAGAGCCTGGCCACAAATCCCTGCCATTCCTGGGGTAACTAGTTGAGACTCTAGCTGTAGAACTGCTCTCCATGGTCTTGAAATCAATTCCAAGCCCTGGATTGTACCTGTTGTGCAATCTAGTTGCCTGAGCCTCTATCTAGGACAGGTGATCGAATGTCAAACAAAGCAGGATACCTGGGGCTCTCCAGATATTTTAGACTGCAACTTCCACCTGCATCATTCAGCATTGATGATGGTCAGGGAAGATGGGAATTAGTCAAAACATCTGGAGGTCGCCAGATTAGGAAACATATTTTAAAGCTTACAGTCATAGCCTATGATAGTTCCAACAAGAAAAAGTGATTTGGGTGGGAGACAGAAATGTAAGTATGTCAGATAGAAGCTTTGTAAAGTGTAATTGCAGGTACAAGATGTCAACTGTGTAACTAGTGTTTCTCAATCTATCTGAAAATCTGACAGCAGCCTACTTAAATGGAATAGAGGTCTTGCATGTGCTTCCTCCCCAAACCCCAAACCTCATTGTGTATACTGATCCAGTTCCCCACTCACTTGCATTGACACTCTTCACACAATTTCACATCTTCTGCTCCAGTCTAACTAGGGCAACAGCAATTAGAGATTGTAAGTGGGACCCAATCTCCCCATCCAGCACTCCTAATAGTGCTGCAAGGCACATTGTGGGACTCTGGCTGCTGACTGTTTGTATATATCCGTTACCAAGAAGACATGCAAAAATAACTAGGTCAGCCTGCTATTCCTGCTACTAGGTTTAGGAAACACTATCCTAAACTTTGGTCTGAGTTGATCTGGTATAGCACAGTGGCTAAGAAACTGAACTGTGCATTTGGAAACCCTTAGTTCGTACCTTGATTTCACTGGGTGACTTTAGTCCCCCAACTCCCCCAATCTTCAAGATAGGGATATTTGTAAAGTTTACGGGGATAAAGATAAGTTCTATGAGCACTTTTAAACTGCCATATGAATGCTAAATATTTATTAAAGCTGCTTTTCAGAGTGGCTTCAATGGGTGTACCAGGCAGTCTGCCATCCAGGCATTGACTGAGAGATGTGTCACTCTGGCAAAGTAACATCATCATGTTCCTTCAGACTATTCTCTGGGCATATTAGATTAAGTGTTCACTGAAAATTCAGAGCACAATTACTGGTATACTGCTTACAATTTCTGCTTGAGTGGTAGACAATGTGCTATGCATGCATAAGGTCCCAGGTTTAATCCCCAGTGTCTCCAGTTTTAAAAAACTATAAATGGCAGATGTTGTGAAGATCTCTTCCTTAGACCCTGGAGAGCTGCCGATAGTCAGAACAGACAATACTGGGCTAGATGGACAAATTGTCCAACCTGGTATAAGGTAGCTTCGTATTTGAAACCATAAGTAGGCAAACATTCCACTTTATACAGGTGAGTCTAGCTTTCACAGATGGATTTCTATTTCTGTTTCTGTTTTTGTATTGTTAATGTGATTGTATGTCTCCTAAATAAATGATGCCTTCTCCTGAAAATGGCCTAAGCCGGGTTACTCATAAGAAGTGGATGAATTCCTTTGAAGCCTTTTCTATTCTCTGAATATTTAGGACTTTCTGTTCATATTGTCTGGTATAATTGTCAACACACAAGTCATGCTAATGTCATTATCTTCACTTTGGTCTATGTGAATGGACAAAATGAAATCAATATAGCTCAAACAGAATTCCCGTTAAGAGTGCCTGATCTGTAAACACTGGAAGTATTTTGTGTTAATAAAAAAGTATATTAGAAACATTGATGGGAGTGTTTCATTGAGTTAGCCAATAGAAATCTTCAAACACTATGTTATATGGACTGTTATGTGCACATAAAACTATGAGCACACAGAAAGAGATAGACTGTATTGTTGCTAAAATTAAGTCTTGGCTACATGAAGCTGTTCTCCCAGGTGATAAAATGACAAGCAATTCTCACAAAATCAATACTTGACCTTTATAATGAGCACATCTGCATTGTGAAGTTCTTTAGTTCTATGAAATACTAGTTCTCTCTACTGTGAAAACAGTCTCCTAATTAAAGACTTTAATTATGTATATTCAGAAAGATTTGAAATAAGATAGGGATTTTTTTTTCTAGCTAGTTCCAATTTTTTTACTATCAGGCTTGCGTGTACTGATGTCTCACAAGGTAGTTTGAGTAAGGATGCATTTGGTAAGCACATGACAGGCCTAGGAAGTTATAAAATTAAGGACTAGAGTAAGGCTATAAGGAGCAGCCTTACACTGATTTTGCTCAGTGATTCCATCCAAGACTACTGATTCTGGTAATGGTTCCTCAGGTTGATCCCAGACTTGCTGTCTGGGCTCCTACAGTGGGAAATGTAGGCTCTATACTACTGCTTTAAAATGGATTATAACAGTAGTGACAACTGTTGAGCAGGACACGCTCCATATATAGTTTTCAAACTGTTTTCAAAGTGTCATATCTTGCCTGGTGTAGATCTGGCCTAGGATGTACCTATTACATGCAAAGCATGGAACCTATTACGTGGCCTTCCCAAACTATATCGCTTTAACTATGTAGGGAAAATATTTATGTATTACTTTGGAGCTGAGCAATGTAAAGCCAAGGGCATTAGCAGTCTTATATAATTTCTATTAATATAATAGGCATGCACATGGCTTTGTGTGTGCATGCTAAGTAGGGGAGTACACCAAAAATAAATTGCTCCAGAACCTGCTTCAAATAGGGTGCTGAATCTGGTTCAAGCAAGGCCCTCTTTGCTTTAGATTGAAAGCACAGGGTCACTTCAGTTTTCTCCCAAGTGAATGATTGTATGACAGCTACTAGTGCTGCTCTAAAGTATCAAGGCCCTGATGTGTGCCTTTAGAGTAGTCCCTGCTTGCACTGACAGCAAGAACTGTCATATAATCCTTTTGTAGGGGGTGGGGGGAATTGGGCAGGGACTGCTGTGAAGGCCTACATTGGAGCTTTGATAAATGCCCTGATTCTTTATGAAGCTCTGAAGCAAGTCTGAACCTTGGCGACTAGTTTGCTTCATTGTCAAGGAGATTCAAATGCATGCAAAGCAGCCCACTTAGGTTTGATATCTGGGCTTCATCTGAAATGGTACTAAGCCACATTCATTGTATATATTTGCTGTTTCCTTTTCAATTCCTTTTTTTCTCAAGACAGCATCTCTAATGAAACAAACTGTAAAATCATCCCCCCTCCAATAAAACAAATTGCTAACTTTCTTCAACTTCTGGTTCCAGATTTTATAATAATTATCATGTTGTGATCCTTTCAAAGTTTGCTTCTGTTAGGTCTATGCCAGATTTCCCATGTGATCTGAATTTCATATACTGCAGTTTTCGGTGTGTCTTGGGTGCTCAGCAAGATATATATGGACTTAATGAAATATTCCCAAGTAGTTCTGTGTTGGGCTCTAGTTAGCTGATGTGTATGTACCCTGAATTCTATCATAGGAAGATGCCTTATGCAGAATTAGACAATTGGTTCATCTAGATCAGTGTTGGTTGATATCCAATGTTGCACAAGTAGACTTTCACTCATGCAATGGATCTTTCCCTTCATCTCTACCTCCCTGCAGCGCTGCCCTGCTCATCAAAGTCTGCTCTGGAAGATCCTCATCTAGAGCAGATTTTGGGATTGCAGGGGCGGATAGAAGGAGGGTGAATCTGTTCCACTTATCAGTTCGTGGATGGATACCATCTCCACGGACTGGCATCTTCTAAATTTCAGACAGCTCTACCTGAAGATGCCAAGGATTGAATCTGGGGTCTTTTGCATGCAAAACATGTGCTCTTATCACTTATCTTATCACCCTTTCCATTCTTTTCTGTCATCTTAGGTAAAGGGTAACGTGAAGATGCTGGCACTCTTGTGCAGTCACAATCAAGATGTATATGGCAAAGTATGATAACAGGGCATGTAGACAGTGAAACTTATTAGCACATTGGCTAGCATGTGGAGGTCAGGTTGTTTGTATCCTAAAACAACCAGCAAATTGCAGGTATAATGAAGATGGTGGAGAAGCAATCTATGTTGAGCCAGGCCTTGGAAAATATTATTAGCCCTTCATTATTTAACATCAAGAAATTTGGGGCTAATCCAAATATTGCAGTGGTGTAGTATTTAATAGGCACACCACATATTCCATTTCAAGAGCAGTATGCTACATTTTAAGTACCACCAACTGGCTAGCAGGCTGAATTAATAATACATCTGTGAGATCTTTTAAAAGGCCTTTCATTAAAAAACAGATTTGAATGGGTGAAATCCTTTAAGAATGCTATTTATATAAGGATAGCTTTATATTTCTATAAGGATAGATGACTTCCTTAGGAAGGTATAATTGCCTGTCTTACAAGCATAGGGCCTGAAACAAATAAACAGTTGCTTTTCTACTCAGATATGACACAAGCGCTTTTCTTTTTCTTTGCCATGTTGGTGTTTTATAGCAGGTGAGTATTAGAATCAATTGTGTTGCTTTATTTTGTCAGCTGGCATATGGTATTTGCAGGCTTTAAATTGGTTTTAAACTTAGATCCTCTGCTGTACTGATAGCTAAATCTGATTATTCAATGATCTGGCTTTTCCCATAAGATAGCAGAATTAAGTTAGACAGTGTGTTTTATTGCGACATGCATTCAGCTGGCATTGGTGTATCCCTTAATAAAGATTTTGGGAAACAAGCTTTGTGGGATTAAGTAGTGTTAGCAAGGTTTGTCTGTTCCAGTTGATGGACATGATAAGACCCTATAAGTCTATTGCTTTACAGTATGGGAGGAAAATTGAAGTGGGGGTTGGAGACAGGAACACCTTTGGCAATGTTATTTCTCTTAGAGCAGAATTGGCTTTTAGCGTAATTATAGAGAATTTATTCTATGTGAATATTAAATCTGTAGGTGTCAGGACTGTAATCAAATATAGTAACACCTTTATTTTTTTAAAAAATGCTGAAATGTGTTTGATTATCCTTTCCCTAGGATGACAGAAAAGATTATTTCAGTTCAGAAATGCTTATTTCCAAATTGGTGCGTATAGGATTACAGCCTTAGTCTGGATCTAGTCCTATATCTATATGGAAGGCCCTGAAATGAAGCCTTGTCACTACTTTCCCTTCAAAACGTAGCCCAAAATCATAACAGTAGGTTGAATTCTAGCGTGCAGCAAATCAAGGTGTATTTATTCTGTAAGCTGCATTGGGAGGGCTTCTGCTCTGAAAGGTGGCCAAGAAATATTTGAAATAAATAAAATTGAGGAAAGGCCATAGCTCAGAGGCACAGCACCTGCTTTGCATACAGAAGGTCCTAGATTCAATCCCTACCTAGCATCTACAGTTAGGGCTAGGAAAATATCCTGCCTGAAACCCTGGAGAGATGCTACCTGTCAGTGTGAACAATACTGGGCCAAATGGACCAATGGTCAGATCTCAGTATAAGTCAGCTTCCTACGTTCCTATGGGCAAGCCACTTTTCTAAGATGCAATCCTCTGAGATGTGGCCTACATGTGCGGGGCAGGTCATCTTGGTATATCATGCAATTGTGTGACAATTACGTGCAACACAATGGGAGGCAATAAACTAACCTCAAATTTGGGAACAGGGACTTTCAGTGGCAGTGAGGAATGCAAATCACAAAATAACTTGTTCTCTCAACATGCTGTAAGACTTCCCTGACTGGGAGGATGGATAAATTTCTATTGGCAGCAAATATAAATGCTTGCAAGATGTGAGCTGCATTGATTAGTGACTTATGTCATCTTATATTTGTTATGAAAATCCTCTGAATCTGATTTTATCAGACAATAACTTTTAGAATACTCTAGTTTGTTTGACATGATTTTGTGTTAGAATGATAGAAAATTGGAATGGTAAATTTATATTTTATAGGATTTCTAGTACATTCTATCATTAAGATACGGGGAGGATGCAATTTAAAAATCCTGTGGAATAAAATGAAAACACGTGTTTCAAGCAGTAGACACCTGGAAAAGGATAACAACAACAAAAATATCTATATAGAAATATAGTAGAGCAAGTGGGTAAGCAGAATTCGTTATTTCTAAGATCAGGTTCCAGAATAACTTGTTGCCAAACTGACAGTCCACATATTCCACCCACGCACTGATTGTCAAACACAGATATGTTGAAACAAAAGGGCAGAATCTGGTAGAAATTCTGCTCTTATAGCATACATGCAAAACTACTGCTCTTTAGCTTCAAAACGATGTGTGGTGCTTTCCTCTGGATAAACATCATCTAGCCTTTCTATGCACCATTTACAAACCAAATTGGAATGCTTCAGAATTATTTTTACAATAAATTAAAACTATGTTATTTAACTTTTAAACCAAGACAAATTTACAGCTCCATGGAGGCAAGTCATGTGCAAAGGGAAATGGAGGTTGGGACATTGGTTTGGGTGGCAGCAGTATATCTCCGTAGCCTTCTCTTGTAATGAATCTCATTGATCTGGATAAAGTACAAAACAAGGCAAGAAATAAATTCATGGGATTGGTGCATCTTCCTTGTGTAGAAGGTCCTAAGGCAAATAAGTGTGAAGGCATGATGAGTAGTATACTTGGGACTGAGGAAAACACTTTTTTGCACAATGCCTAATTCATTCCTGGAAATAATTACCCAAAGGTATGCTGCTGGTTGACAGAGGTTTTAAAATGATTAGGCAAAGGTTAGGCAATAGTATTGATTAGTGCTGTGCCAAACATTTCAATTATTCAATTTTCAGCATTTCATGGGGGGTGGAGGGGGGTAAATGAAAACTCTGGAGAAAGAGACAAGGAAAGGTGAGAATTTTTGAGAATTTTCTCCTTGGGGTGAGGGACAGGGTCTTTCTAGTTTTTATTTTTTTAAAAAGCAACACCTGTGGCACTTGCAGGTGCCCAGGAGTTCTTCCTGAATGCCTGTTGGAGTGGGCGAGGTCACATGGTCTCCAATAGGCATTCATGAAGAACTGCCAGGCTCCTCCAAGTGCCGGGGTTGCTTTTTTCTAAAATAAAAAATAAAAAATAGAAAGAAGACCCCTCAACAACAGGCTACACTTTTAAAAGGTATGTGGAAATGCTATCCCCCTCTCCAAGGAGACAATTTTCTGAAATTCTCCCTCCTCCCTGTGGTAGAGACAGAGAATGCCTCTTTCTTGGGGACAGGAAAAAAAATATGAAAATAGGGGGCAGGATTTGGCACAGCACTAGTATCGATATAGCAATAAATATGGCCATTGTAAATAAATTGAACCATATTTAGAGGCAGTATACCTATGAATAGTGGATACTGGGGATGAATAGCATGATACCACCAGCCAAGATTTGTAGCTATAAGTAGATAGATTGTGCATCTCTGACTTTTGAAAGTGCTCAGGTGGTGCTTTGCAGATAGCAGACTGTCAACGTAAATATTTGGAAGTATTTTACTAGGTGCGGTCCCCTCCAGCCTGTGACAGATGTGTCCCATACTCAGTGCCACGGCTTTCACTGATGCTGCAGTCTGAGGAAGAATTTGATTCAGAGATAGAAGAATCTGATTTAGGGCCAAGTCAAGGTATGGAACGTCAGGGTGATGGGATTGCTTTCTGCCAGGTCTCACAGAAGAATGTAGTCAAGGGGAGGCAGCTCCTTCTCAACTGCAGCCACAACTGGCCTTAGAAAAAGTTCCTGATTCATTGCAGCTTGAGGAGCATTCTTTAATAAATGGCCAAGAGACAGCCTTGGCCTGGGAAAAGTCATGTGGAAGGCTGTCTCCTAGGCAATGTTAGCAGCTGAAAAGGCAAGAGGAAAACACCTCATGAAATAGAGTTCTTGACTCCAGGCTAAGAATTCCCATAGGGCTAGATTGATAAGCAAGGAACTCTAGTTGCCCTGTCCTGGCATAAAAGCTGGCACAGGCAAGAGAGATTTGTGGGTACAATGCTGCTGGTACTGGACACTCGCTTTGCTTGTACTGCTCATGAACCCTTAACTATTGCAAGCCCTGAATCCCCTGTCTTTGGACCCTGTTATACCCAATATACTGATGGACTTTAAGACCCTGTTTCTGGACCCTCTTTGGATTATGTGAGTTTTTTTGAACTTGGACTCACTAAGGACTCTGACGTAGAATCTTGTGGGGTGCCTTTTTTGTGTCCTCCTGTAATTAAGGAGTTCTCTGGCTCTGTAACGCGTGTTTAGCTGCTGGTGTTTTGAGGGAGCTAATGAGCATTGTTGCTAATGAGCATTGTTGTCTTCCTTCAGCAATGTGGTGCATATGCCAATTTGTGTGAAATACCATATTTCTTCATATATCAAGAACTAGATTTTTAAAAGCCAGACTACACTGCTATAGCATTTACATTAGAAATGTGGCATCATCCATCACTCAACCTGTAGATTTCAAGGGGTCAGTAGTAGATTTTGGTTTTAGTTTCTAAATTGGCTATTGTGGACCCATTCGTGGCTATTAACATCTTCTCTGATGTAGTTGGTATGTGAACATAATCCTTCATAGTAGGCATTGCCAAATTTTGGGTGAATATTCAGAGGACTGGCCAAGAAGCAAGAGCTCCTTAATTCCCAGAGAAGTACTTTTCAGCTGTACATTCTTTATCAGATATGGCCAGAAATCCCCATTACTCTTTAAACAGTGCAAATGCCTTAATATCACCATCCGTCTTTTAGAACTCCTCCTCTTATTCCCTCTTCTTTGCACCTTCACTTTCTTTTGAAAACTCTTTCATAGAGAACCCCAGAGACTCATTAGGAAATGAAAGCTTTGAAAATTTCCTGAGTTGGAATAGCAGCCCAACAGAGTGAGATCAGCAAATAAACATTTGTTGCTGCTTTTGCATTTACTGATATTTTAATAATACATTACTGTCAGTGACGTCAGCTTCTTACTGCAATCTTCTTACTTTATTGTGCAGCTGTTTCCAAGCATCTTTGTAGCTCCCCCTTCTTGAGGGTGAGTGAGTTTGGATCCATAAACTTCTTTGAAAACATTGGTTGAAAAACAATATAAGTGGCCAATCAACTATAAATCATCAAACCAGTAAATTATTCAATTTGCCCAGCACTCCCAAGAAAGCACTTCACAACATAGGATTTAAAAATAAGATTTCAAATGTAAGTAATGTCCACCCTATTCTAGATAATGTTTGGCTGGGAATAAATGAGGAAGTATCTCAAGGTAGTAACGCTTCACTGAAAACCAAACTAAAAACCACACATATAGAATGCATGAGATTGAACTAAGTTAGGGAGCTATGAAAATAGAAAAGGGAACAATTCATTGATACGAATGAAGGGAAAAACTACTATGTTATGGCTTTTGACAACATCTGGCCAAACATGAACTGATTAAAGGGTTCCATCCCAAAGAGGACATCTAACAGTTCTACCTTAATTTGTGCATCTCTTCTTTCTGTTTCCTTCTGCTACAGATGGGCTAATCTTTCAATTTTGCCTTCTCCAACATTCAGATTTTTTAAATCTCAAGTTCTTTTTGGCCCGAATGTGGACAACTTTGTAAACATTTGTAAATTCTTATTAAAACTGATCTTAAATGATTTTTTCACACATCCCTAGGCTTTGCTAGCAAAGGCAGTTGGTGCTGTCTCTGTCACAGGGCAGCTGCTAACCCCATCTCAGACGTGACACATTGTAACACCAGCTGGTCACCCACACCAGAATGGTTCAGTTCAGGGCTCTTGGCTATTGTGTCCTTATCTTCTCTTGTATCCTAATCTTCTCATATGCCTGCTGATTACTGTCTGATTATGCCCACTCCACTCTGAATGTGACAGCTATCAAAGTGGCTCAGAGTAATCTACCAGCCTTTTACAAAACTTTGGCATTTTCAAAAACATTTGGACTCATTTCACATACATAGGTCTCAGCTTCTCCTGAATGGCTTTTATGTTTTCAGAATCCTCTTTCAGACCCTTTATGAGCAGGATCTTTAGACGTAGCCTGACTTTATCTGGATCTAGTTTTACATTGACCTGGATCAAGCTTTACACCAAAAGAAAACATAATTTCCTATTTCACTCTTTCCTACTCTTCCAGTTAGAATGTAATCTGCAATTACTGTTATAGTTGGTAGTTTCTTTTTGCTGTTGTTAGGCTTTGATTGAAACGTTCATCAGCTCTTTTGGCTGATTGCCCCCCCCCCACTATTCAGGAGACCCTCTCCCCACCACTTGGAGAGATTTTTTGATGAGTGCAAATGGCTGAAGGGTGGAGATGGGAAGGGGGAAGTTTCCCACTGAATTTACTTCCATTCACTTATGTTAGAATCCCAGCCAATGGATGAAAAGGCCCCAATTGCACACATCTTTATTACAATCCCCATACATAATTCAGGTAGATATAAATTAAACTCAATTTAGGGTGCAATCCTATGCATGTTTAGACAGAAAAAAGGTCCTACAGTTCCCAGCATTCCCCAGCCAGCACAGATAGCTGGGGAATGCTGGGAATTATAGGATGTTTTTCTTTCTAAACATGGGTAGAATTGCATCTTGATTGAACAAAGGCATTTTAGCTTCCAAAAGTCCTGTCATTCAATATGCTGCATAATGTGAATGTACTCACATACATGCACACACTGTTGCAATTATGTTTAAATGCAAGTTTAAGTATTTCAGGATCACAATGTTTGCAGAATGTCTTTTAAAAAAAGAAATTTTGCACATAGTTTATTTTTTTACACTGTGTGCAAGAAGTGTTATTTCAGTCCTTCAGCCTCTGACAGTTGCTGTCCTTATTGTAATGTGACTGCAGTCAAATCTTGTTAGAGCACATTGCAAATAGACAAAAATGTTAAATTAAGATTACATCTTACTATTTTAAAGATGCTAGATTCAGCCTATAAAGAAAGAACAAGACTATTTCACTCCCATTTTATTTATTTTTCAATGCCCTTCCTCTCTTTCAATCCTTCAATACAAAAATGTTAGGTTGCTGATAAAAAAAAAGCTAGTTCATTGCAAATATGTTTGTGGCAAGTCAACTGAATATGGTAACACCTCGCCTACCCGCCCTCAAAACCCATGTCCTTTACATATAGTTGACTGGCAAGAGCAATTTTAGAATTTAATTTGCACATATATGGCCAGAACACTTAATATGGAATTATTTAGCAGACATTTCTTGTGACAAGGATTGTGCAATGTTTAATTCAACTTGGGAACATTTGGGAAGGTGTGCCCTATTGCTTTTTGATCACATTAGTTTCCAAGGCAACATCTCCTCATGCCATTATATTTAAGTGTTTTTAAAGCCATGAGAAATCAGTGCCTGAAAATGTATCTGCTGCATTACATAAATGTAATGAGCTAAAAAATATTTCTTTCTAATAGCAGGGTATTTTATAGTATCTTTTTTTTAAAAAAAAAAAACTTATAATTTGAAATTCCTTGTAATATACTAAGATTTATTACATTGAAGAGAATAAGATCTAGTTCACATATCATGGCTAAATTTTAAACAAAACCTGGGTAGATGTGAATGAGCTGGAGGGAGGGAGTGTGCTGTTTCCTGGCTGCCTGCCTGCTACTGCTAACCTAAACAACCCAGGGTATTCCATCCCTGGGTTGTTGTCTATTATGTCCAAACCTGGAATCGTGGGTTGTTGTGGGAGGAACAACCCAAACTTCTAACTAGGGATGTATGGATTTTGTAAAATCTGGTCTGTCTGCATTTTGCAGATTGTCAGGTGTGTTTCATTCTGTCATCCACTCATTGACGGAATCATATTTTTTCCCTAATTCCTGGATTTGTTCAAATTCACATTTGTACAAATGCACAAATCTCCTCGAAATGCGCAAATCTCCCAAAATGAACATTTTCATGGATATTTGGAGTAGTTAAAGTTGTGCTATTTCTTCTACTGTGTTAGCTGTGTTGACCTGTGAGTGATGGTCGCTCCTATACTTTCATAAGGCTAAACTGACATCCAGGAAGATTGCTTTCAATTAGATCTGGATGTTGGCTTTTAAGAAGAATGGCTTTCATTTTATTTCCTGTGAACAAGCTCTTTCTGTGATGGGTGAGCTGTAAATTAAAGCAAATGAGGAGTCTTAGCCTCCTGCAAAGTTTACATAATTAAAAAAGCAACTTCATAATGCAGAGCATGCATGCATTAATTGCCTCCGGGAAAAGCAAAAAGGGTTAGACAAAGCGAGCTAAAATTAGCTGGCATTTTACAAAAGGTAGGCATAGGTAGGCATCAAGCATAGGAGACTAGTTCCAGGCAACTTCTTAAACATTAATGGGACAATAAATGCCTTTGTCTTAGACAAATGTGATTTGCTGTGGTGTAAATAGTGAGCCTTCACCTGATTTGGGGGGTATGTCTGTTGGGTCTAGAAGAGGAAAGAAAAAGATGCACATGTGGCATCCTCAAGTTCTGAAGTTCTGAGAGCCAATATGGTGTAGTGTTTAGAGTATTAGACTGGGACTCAGGAAGCCTGGGTTCTAGTCCCCAACTGACCATGAAGCTCACTGGATGATTTTAGGCTAGTCACTGGGTCTCAGCCTAACCTACCTCACAGTGTTGTTGTGAGGATAACATGGAGAGGAGGAGGAGGCGAACTATGTGAGCCGCAAGAAGAAAAAAGGCAGGATATAAATGTAATAACTAGATAGACAGACAGACAAATAGAGAGGATTGTGTGACTATCTCATGGACAGAATTAAAGATATACCCTTACTTCTGCAGTAGTTGTGCTTTGTTCAGCCATAGGGAATAAATATAAAGGATTTAGGAGCGGTAGAATATTTGTTTCCTTGACTTACTGTTAAATATTTAGTTTATGGACCGGTAATTTTTCCCACTGGAATAGATAGTGCAGATTCCATTATAAAAGGGAGCCGGAGTGGTAGTGTGGCTAAAGTGTTGTACTGGGAGTTGGGAGATCCGGGTTCTAGTCCCCACTCGGCCATGGAAACCCACTGGGTGACTTTGGGCCAGTCACAGACTCTCAGCCTAACCTACTTCACAGGGTTGTTGTTATGAGGATAAAATGGAGAGCAGGAGGGTTCCTTGGAGGATATAATTGCAATAAATAAATAAATAAATAAATAAATGGCCCTGTTCTGCCTACTGACTTTGTGTGGTATTTTTAAAAAGCATCTTTGGAATTGTCTTCTCTTTAGAGCAACTCCAAAGATGTTTGCTAGATGTATGCTAGTGTTTCCTGTGGACAACATGGAAATTTGGAGGCACTGGCCCAATCATGGTTTCTCAAACACATGTACTTGCATGTATATCATCCAAACTGTATCTATTCAGTACGGGAACCACCAATTTATCCACAGGAAACATACTTGCCACATGGGTTGTGGACCTGCCTCTTGTCTGCCAGAATGTCAGTGTCTTTACAGCAGGGATTTAGAACCTCTTTCACTAAATTACATTTTGGAGATGCTTTTGGCTGCGACATTCCAATGGTGGGCATAGCCAAAGACAAAAGGGGTGAAGGACACCCCCCCTCCCAAGTACCAGCATATTTTAGCTTAAAGCTCTTAATGTCAGTAACTAACACATTTCAACCTTTTAGAATGGGGGAGGGACATACAAATGTTGGAAAACTACTAAACAATTGATGGTTGGGAAAAAGTGACTGGTTTAGGGGAAAAGTATGGTCATCTGGACAACTCTGGAGGGTTGGATGTAGCCCACAGATGGGCCAGATATGGATTAGGGTTCAACACCCCAGCTTTACAGCTTCACCTCAAAAGGAATGTTGTATTCTGGGCAAATCTGGCCTGTGATTTGACATTTGTAGCCCCTTACTCCCCACCTCTCTGTATGTGTTGCTATTATACCCACTGTTTATCATTCTAGGACTCTTGGTAAGAAAGAGTGGATTTCTGTTTGTGATGGTGATCTGAGAACCTGACAGGGCGACCTATCATTTTGTGTGCTCTTGACACATCATAGGCACATGATAAAATAGCAGCTTCCCATGTCCTGATGCAACCTGCTTTTAGAAGGAGGAGGTGTGCTACTCTCTTGCCAAACGTCTGTGACATTTTGAATACCCAGACTGCACCAAAAAAGAAATTCCCCTGAGGTTGCTTCATCATGTCAGTCTCCATTTCATACTATCCTTTGAATTCATCCAGAGAGAGTTTGTTCTTTATACAAAGAGAAAGGTCTTGCATGCCACATTACCAGCTTGCTACTTTAAAAAAAGATTCCTAGTTTCCCTTTAGCTATACTAGTCCCTTTTTAGAAATACAGGAATCCCTTGCTAGAAATATTTAGTTACACCCTGTTTTTGCCTTCAGTATGCATACATTTCTCAGATAGATGAAGATGGTTGTTTTTCAAAGCTAATAAAACCAAGCTGGGTATAATTTTGCTCCCCCTCCTACCCCACATTCTGCGGTCTACTCTGTTTCAATCTATATTCACCTTTTCCTGCATGGATTTGATATGTACATCAGTGGAAGCTGGCGGCTCCAATGTCAGTGGGGTGATGAATCCATTCCAGGTTTCAGTCAGAACTCTAAAGAAGCTATCCAAAATGTGGATGCCCCACTAACATTGGAGTCACCAGCTTCCACTGGTGAACACAGCAAACTGTTCACATGAATCAGCTGTCCTGAACACAAATCACCGGATTTTCAGGCACAAATTATCTTGAATTTGCTAACAGTTTGTACCTCAACGTGATGGTTTCCACAGTCAGTAGCCACTTCATGCAGAACAAAATTCTGCATGATTTGTTTATTTTATTTTAAATATTTTAATTCTACATTTCCAAAATTGTTTTGTTTTCAAGGAAATTATAATTCAAAAGCACGATAAAAACACACTAAAACCAACAGACAAATTAGTAGTGATATGAAATCGTTTCCCAGCCACAACTGATTCTAATTATAATAGGTTGTACAAATTTTTGTGATGGGCAAAAATCTTCCAGTGCCTAAATGCCTTCCTAAGCACATTTTACATTGGTATCAGTAATGGTTCTTTGCTACCCATAGAGCCAGGAGAATGATGCATAAAAGCACACATGGTTATTTCATCATTTAAGTGCCACCTCTGAGAAGGCACTGATCATAGAATCATAGCTTCTATGATCAGTGCCTTACCAGCATCTTTGTCAGAGATGTCTTTACTGCCTGCATCAAGAAATTCAGGAGCATGGTCCTGAAAGATGACCTTAGGAGGGGCATTTTGCCTGATAACAGGCAAAATTCCTTTTGAAATACGTTGATCCCAGGCCATGAGGGGTTTAAGGTCAGAAATGGCATCTTCAATTGGGCCTAGAAGCCAACTAGTAGACCCATTTTGTGGCAACTGCACAGGCTAATAAATATATGTTGCAGTTTGTTTTATCTGGTTGTTATTATTGATGTTTCACCTGCCTTGTTTTCACGGTTTTTATTTTGTATTTAATTGCTGTTTTTATATATCATTGTGGTTTTGGTGGGAGAATCAGGTCAGATTGAATGAAGTCCTTCTTCACATAGCACATAGTTAAACTCTGGAATTTGCTACCACAAGATGTCATGATGGCCACTACTTTGTATTGTTTTAAAAGGGGATTAGACATATTCATGGAGGATAAGGCTATCATTGGCTACTAGACCTGATGGCTATGTTACTTCCAGCATCAGAGGCAATATGCCTCTATAGGCTAATTGTTGGAGAACATGGGCATGTGTGTGTGCTCTTGTTCATGTCCTCCTTGTGGGCTTCCCATGTGCAGCTGGTTGGCTACTGTGTGAACAGAATGCTGGACTAAATAGGCCTTTGATCTGATTCAGCATGGCTCTTCTTATGTTCTTACTTATGAAACATTACTCCCTGACCATAACTTAAAATGATATAGAGGGTTTGACTAAGTGCTTTACTCTCACACAAATGCAACAGAAGGTTTAAGAATAGTGTAAAGGGGATCCCCCCCAATATGTATTAGATGAAGTTTGGTCAAAAGAGAAGACATCAAGAAGCTATTGTTTCTATAGACCAAGAGATCTGCAACATCACACATAAAACTCATTTGCCGTGTTACTCTCTTCCCTCCATTCAAATTAGGCTGATGGATGATTTCAAGACCTTTCAACAGCACGGCAGACAAGCAATTATTCTAGTGGCACTCTCGGTTCTCAGTTTGCATGAGCTGTAATTAACCAGCCTGAAGATGAAAGCAACAGGTCATAAAGATCAATATCCATAGGGTAGAGAAGCTGATGGAGGAAAAGGCACACCTAGCTGAGAATTAGAAATTAGCAGGAGCATTAAAATGAGAACAGGATTCTTGCTCTGAAGCACAAATCCGAATATAAATTAGAATAAATGCCACCGTCTAGCCAAGGAAAGTGCACATGGAAAGACTAACAGAAATAATTAAAAGTAGTCTGATCCTGAAGACCCTAAAATCGAGGGGTGGGGGAGGGACATGACCTGGAGGGCTAAATTCCCTCCCTCCCTCTTTCCCCAGTAGATGGCCAAGGAGGATGCAAGTGTGGTTTCCCACCACCACCACCAATTCATCCCCACCCTCCATCATTTCAACCTCATTCTGTATGATGGCTGTCAATTATCTCAAAATCCTATTCCTGATGTTCACTGCCCATGGCAAGATTTTTAAGGCCTAAGAATATATGACAATAAGGTAACACTGCAAGAGTGTGGGTGGGGGGAGAAAGAAAAGAACAAAATAGAAGGCTTTGAAAGAGGATCCATACCAAAATATTTTGAAACAGATTTTAACGTGTTCATATAAAACACCAGCTTCAGTCACAAATAAGAGTATGCTACAATACGACTTCTAAACTGAGCCAGAACTAATCAGGAAAAGGCCTAACTCAGTGAAGGAACATAGGTTAACAATCTGCACTGGTATTCAACAGTCAATCAGTCCACATTAATAAACATAATGGCTTGTTTCATATCATCCTTTCCGCTGATACCAGGTTTCAGCTGATCAATAAACACTGCCGCCTTAATCTTTCTCCTTTGGAGGGTAGCACAGAGATTTTCTCTCCGCTGCTAACTCAGAGATCTTCACTAAAGTTGCTATGCCAGCACTTTTTCTCCATCATATGAATGGGTCAAGGCCTAGTATGTGTTCCATTGTGAAAGTTCACTACCCAATATCTGCCTGCCTTCCCTCTGTAGTGCAAGGAAAGTCAGCTTGCTGCAAACTTGCCTGAAGGCCATTTAAGGGGCAAGCAGAGGGCATTTAAGTGATGGATCTACTTATGAGATAGTGATTTGTGATTTCTTGGTTTTTTAAAAGGATTTGAATTTGCCCAGAGTGCCATAAGGGAGCTGGAAACAGTATATAAAAAAATCATCATTGAAGTGAAGCCTTTGCAGCTCTTCCTACCGAACTGAGTCAATAGCCAGCTCGGCTGGGTGGAGTCACTACAATACTTAGGCATGCTTTACCACCTAGGAAGTTGCTCCTGTCTGGTAGTTAGGGTGGCCACTTACATATTGCCAAAACAGAGGACACAGATTTGTACCAAGAATTCAGATAATAACTTATATTTATAGATGCAAATTTAGACATGAGCATTACTATGGATTAAATAGAAATGCAGTACATAGTGAGATGTACCAGTGACCTGCTCAGTCTGCTATTCAGGTTTAAACTGCTGAAGGGCAATTTCAAGGTCCCTGCTTTCCTTCCTTATGGTTCTTTGGACAGTATCCAACATGGTGCTTATGTCCCTGCCAATCCTTTCCACAAGTGATGTCCATTGATTCCGTTGTGCGAGCAGGTGTCACCACTTACATAAGGAAGTTCCTTCAGGGCCCATCCCTAAATCTAGGGTGACCATATGGAAAGGAGGACAGGGCTCCTGTAACTTAACAGTTGTTTTGAAAGGGGTATTTCAGCAGGTGTCATCTGTATGCATGCAGCTCCTGGTGAAGTTCCCTCTTCATCTCAACAATTAAAGCTGCAGGAGCCCTGCTGTCTTGACCAGATACAAAAGAGGGCAGGGCTCCTGCAGCTTTAACTGTTGTGATGAATAGGGAATTTCACTAGGTGCTGCATGCATACAAATGACATCTGCTGAAATTTCCTTTTCTATACAACTGTTAAAGATACTGGATCCCTGTCTTCCTTTCCATATGGTCACCCTACCTAAATATGTTAAAGCAGCCTTCCCCAACCTGGTGCCCTCCAGATATATTAGACAGGGCCAGTACTAAGTGGTGGCAAGGTTTGGCATTAGCCAAGGCCTCAATCCCAGCAGTAGGCTCACCACTCCCCAAGGCCTAGCCTTCTCGTTTTGTGAGGAGTAGCCAAGAATATAAAACACAGCATAAAAGGATTCTTGGCTTTCATGCCCTGCATCTTCCAAGACAATCAGGCCCATTGAGGATTCCCAAGGACTTTCAAAATCCTGAAGTCAGTGCTGATTGGACTACAACCCCCCATCATCCTCAGCCAGATTATGCTAAAGTTTTGCCAAGGGTTGCATTACATAGGAATGTGCCTTATAATAGGTCAGGATATATATTTCCATATATATTGTATGCTCTGATTGACAGTAGCTCTCAGCGGAGGCTGATGTCTCCGATTTCAATGGGGCTGTGAATCCATTCTGGGTTTTTGTCAGAACCAACAAGAACTCTAAAGGAGCTATCCAAGTTGCTGAACCTATTTGGAGGATAGGCTTCAGCACCTTGAATAGCTCCTTTAGAGTTCTGTCCAGTTCTGACTAAAACCTAGAATGGATTCACAGCCCCACCGAAATCAGAGTGACCAGCCTTCCCTGGCAGTTCTCCAGCAGAGATCTTTCCTGTCACCTGCTATCTGATGTCAGGAATTGAATCTGGGAACTTCCTCATGCAAAGCATGTGCTCTACCACTGAGCTGCTGAGTTCTTTCTAGTAGGACAGTCACCCTAGGTTTATTGTCTGGAAGCCTAAAGCTCCAAACTCAGTGATTCCTGTTATCAAAACATATTTCCAGTGTCATTTGAAAATCTTGTCTGGAGATTTGGCAACCTTGGAATCCTGAGCATTCATAGTGCATTTCCAAAGTGGCATACTTCGTTTATTTCAGTAAACTAGTTTACTGCTGCTCTGTAATTACAATAGCATCTGTAAGCAGGATGTTTTCTGATCAATATACAACCATTTCATAAAGGAGGAGGGGAGGAGTATTCACAGCCCAAAGGGAACAGGGTTGCCTACGAAAAGTTACTGCATATCAAATAAATTTTAAACCCATTTATTTGGGATGAAACATCTTAAGAGACAGTCTGCAGTGAAAGAGAATCGCCTTTCTTACCCATCAATAGTTCACCTTCTAAATGTTAATGGGTGCCAGGGAGGGGGGAAGATTATGTGGCTGACTCAAATCTCCTTGGAAGCGGAAAAGATTTTTCGGTCTGTTATTAGTGATGCACAATCTGTAACATTCTGAAATACTCTGGTATGAAACAGACCAAAATGCTCTTCCTTATCAGAAAGGATATAGTATAGCAGATTCAGAAGAAAAGAGTGATTGAGTCTGATGAACAGAGAGAGATAGCATCAGTTGCTCATCTAATATTGATTTTATGAACTCTTCTCACATTCATTAGATACAGATAAACCATGATGCAGCCATTCTATTCAAAAATTCTGTATTTAATCAACTACCGTCCCAATGAAAAGAACCTTCCATCTTGCTTTTCTGCTTTCCTATCAATTTTGAAAACAAATTTAAGAACAGTTTTTGAGTTTTACAAAGCTTTTTAGGCTGCAGTGTTATAGTCATGTTATCTAGCAGCCCTATTGAACTTAATAGGGAATTTGATTCTGAGTAGGCAGTTATAGGAACTTAATTCTGAGTAATCAGGACTATGCTGTTAGAATATTGCTTATGTCCTAACTAGTCCTACAGTTCTTGAAGCTCAGTGGGACACTACTTCCCATGCCATTATGATTATCCCTTATCCTAGAATGTGGATAGGGTCAACCTTCCAGAGCGGATTTGGGGTGTGTGCGAGGGGATGCAAGGGGAAAGGGGAATCCATTCCACAAATGGAATCCATTCTGCTGATTAGGGATGTGCACTGGATCGGACCCGATCCACGATCCGAGTCCGGTCCAGTGGGAAATCGGATAAATTATCCGATTTCCGATCCCGCAGCTGGATCGGCCGATCCAATCCGAACCGGTCCGAAAAAGCTCCGAACCGGTTCGGCGGATCGGCGGATCGGCGGGCGCCCACTGGCGCCCACCGCCGCTTCCATTGGCGGGCGCCAGCGGGCGCCCGCCGATGAAAGTGGACAGCGGGGGGGGGAGGAGGGGGGCACTTACCTTCTCGGCCCGGTGGCTCCCGGCCGGCGCCGGCGCCTACTACTACTAGCAGGCTCCGCGGCCTGCTCTAGGGTGGCGCGCCGGGTGATGTCATCACCCGGCGCGCTACTCTAGAGCAGGCCGCGGAGCCTGCTGGTAGTAGTAGGCGCCGGCGCTGGCCGGGAGCCACCGGGCCGGGAAGGTAAGGAGGGGGTGCGTGGAGGGGAGGAGGGGGCGCGCGGAGGGGGGAGGGGGGCCCTTACCTGCCCGGCCCGGCGGCTCCCGTCCGGCGCCGGCGCCTACTACTCCCAGCAGGCTCCGCGGCCTGCTCTAGGGTGGCGCGCCGGGTGATGTCATCACCCGGCGCGCTACTCTAGAGCAGGCCGCGGAGCCTGCTGGAAGTAGTAGGCGCCGGCACCGGACGGGAGCCGCCGGGCCGGGAAGGTAAGGAGGGGGTGCGTGGAGGGGAGGAGGGGGCGCGCGGAGGGGGGAGGGGGGCCCTTACCTGCCCGGCCCGGCGGCTCCCGTCCGGCGCCGGCGCCTACTACTCCCAGCAGGCTCCGCGGCCTGCTCTAGGGTGGCGCGCCGGGTGATGTCATCACCCGGCGCGCTACTCTAGAGCAGGCCGCGGAGCCTGCTGGAAGTAGTAGGCGCCGGCGCCAGACGGGAGCCGCCGGGCCGGGAAGGTAAGGAGGGGGTGCGTGGAGGGGAGGAGGGGGCGCGCGGAGGGGGGAGGGGGGAGGGGGGCCCTTACCTGCCCGGCCCGGCGGCTCCCGTCCGCCGCCGGCGCCTACTACTACCAGCAGGCTCCGCGGCCTGCTCCAGGGTGGCGCGCCGGGTGATGTCATCACCCGGCGCGCTACTCGAGAGTAGGCCGCGGAGCCCGCTGGTAGTAGCCGCCGGCGCCGGACGGGCCGAGAAGGTAAGCAGTGGCGGGGAAGGGGGCTTACCCCCCCCCCGGAGCCGTCCGCTTCTATCCGCTGGCGCCAGCGGATAGGGGGGTAGGGAGCGCGGGGGAGGGGGTTTACCTGCCGGGGCCGTCCACAGCGGACGGCCCCGGGGGGGGGGAGGGAGTTAGGCCCCCCCTTACCCACCCGCCGCCATTTTTTCCTCATAGAACCGGTCCGGGACAAAATTGGAGGTCCCGATCCGGGTCCCGATCCGATCCGGGGGGTCCGTGCACACCCCTACTGCTGATGGGCAGACACAATTGGATACAACTCCAAGCCTTTACCTTTTTAAAATCCAGGCTACTGGTCTTCCTACATTAAAATCAGTTTGTTGCCCTAGCGCCAGATGTTTCATACTTTAACTCCCATAAGCTCCAGCCAGCATGGCAAATGGCCATGAATTATTTATTTATTTATGTTTTGAGAGCCCGTGTGGTGTAGTGGCTAGAATGTTGGACTGGGAATCTGAAAATCAGGGTGCTAGTCCCTACTCAGCCATGGAAGTTCACTGGGTGATTTTGGGCCAGTCATAGACTCTCAGCCCAACCTACCTCACAGGGTTGTTTTTGTGGGGATAAAAATGGAAAGGAGGAAGATTATGTATGCTGCCTTGGCTTCCTTGGAGGCAAAAATATAGGATATAAATATAATAAATAAATTTCTATACCGCCCCATAGCCAAAGCTCTCTGGGCTATTCACAACAATTCATAAAAATACAACAGCATTGCAAAATACAACATGATAAAAATGGTCTAAAAAAATTATTACAGAAAATTTAAAACTAAACAGCTAAAAGCAATTTTAGTAAACAATATATTCCCTAATAGACCTGTTCAAAAACAGCAGACATAGATGCCCCATCATATACCAAGAAATTCCTGGGAGTAGAGAGTGGTCTTTACCTGGCACTGAAAAGATGCGTGTGTCAGTGCCATGCAGGCCTCAGTGGGGAGCTCATTCCATAGTCGGGGAGCCACCATTGAGAAGTTATGAAGGTTGTTGTAAAAAAAAATCTGGCACTAGGTTGCCTATTCCTGCTCTAAAAGGTACTCTTAATACTGAAAAGAAAGGGCTGAATCTGTTCCAATAGATTCTATTGATAATTTGTGCTGCTGCTGGAGGAGAAGAACATTCCAGGACCTGGGTGTGAAATGCTATATATTTCCTTGGTAGATGTCCAGACACACCATTGCCGCCATGCAGGTTCTGAGCATTTGTTCTTTGTATTTTATTGAATGTATGCCTGCAGTATATGTTATTTTATAGAATTTATGTTTGTGATATCTGGCAAGCTTATTTCATTTGGCCTACTTTTATACCCCATTCCATTTAATTACTTATTGCAAGCACCTTGGGAACAGAAATGTTTGGGAAAACTTCTGTAAGCCACTCTAAAGTCACAGGATAGAATGGGATACAGGTCTAAAAAATAGAAATGATATCTAGCCCCTAAAATATTCTTCCAATTCAATGGGTTGGATCCAGATGTAATCATATTTAAAGTGGACACTTTGAAATAAATGGAACTGAAGTGAATCATGACTAACTTAAGTCACATTGATTTCAATGGGTCTCCTCTAATTTTGGACCTAGCTCTTTGTCCTTCTGTAAGTAAGATGACAGATCAGGAAGACATTATCTAAGATTCAAAGATATTTGATTGGTTGAAGTGCTGCAGCTGAAGCCAGCTATAATGTTGTATTAACTATATGCAAAGAACAAAACAAAGTGCTATCCTTAACCAAACAAAACACAGTATTTCCAAAAAAGTTAAGGTGTACAACAAATATTTAAAAAATATATTTTATACAAATATATACACATACAATTGGTGCAATTTGCTATACACATAAGGATTTCTCTATAATATTATTAAAGCAAATTGCTCCACCAATTTATAAAAAGAGGCAGGCCAGACGCGTGTCTGGTGTACAACAAATATATTTTAAAAATATTTGTTGTACACCTTAACTTTTTTGGAAATACTGTATTAACTATATGCTACAGACATCAGCAAAATATTTAATGATGGCAAAAGAATAATACTTGTTCCTCATTTCTAGCCGCTGCTTTTGATAATATTGTCATGTCACCAAATGTACAGGCACAATTGACAAAATAGTAAAATTCTAAATCTTTACTAGAGCCAGATAAAAGATAAAACAAGATGCATCAGTGATACTGAAAGAAGGTACAAGACAATACAAGATTTAATTAATGTCCCTACCACATAGAGGTACTACAGATAAATCCCTAGTGCATCATTCCTCAAAAGGAAGGAAGGAGAGAGAGAGAGAGATGCATTGCAACTCATTTTTATGGGTGCAAAATGACTCTGGGGCAGGAAAACTTGTGCCCTCCACAGATGTGCACAGAGAGAAAAGTATGGGACATATTCTTTCAGTGTATGTGTGTATCATGCAACTGAGCACTCTAAAATAATTCTAAACCTTGTATCTGTGTCCTTTTTGAAATAGTATATTCCTAGTCTCCAAAAATATGAATGCTAAATAGATGGAACATAGGCAATGAACAATAGGGTGAAATTGGCATCTACGGGTCAAATAGCACCATGGACTAAGCATTACTTTGTCATGGGACCTATACTTCCTTATCTATGTTGATGTCATAATTTGGACACTTGACCAGGGTATTCGTGCTATTTCTCCTGATGTCTCGAACACTTAAACTGCATACAGCACTCTTAGTCCAAGATTTAAAATTATATCAAGCAGTTGGAAATGGTGGAAATGCACAAAGTCCTATAGATCCATTATCATTTCTAACCATAACATCTCGAATCATGGTTCCATAGAGTCGAAACACAGGTGAATATTAATATGACAATTGAATGTCTGTTACTCATGGATGGGCAGAAGGTGACATGGGTGGATTTGGTCCAAGGAACATGGAATGCCAGTCTTTGTGATGCACAACCCAGTGTTTTAGCTTGAGGCAGTAGGACAGGTTTGGGAGGAAAACCCATGAGACCTTGATGTAGGTCATTTCCTTTAAAGGAATTAGAAATAGCCTGAATGATTTAAAATGGCATTCTGTTTAAATGATGTGCTGTATGAGACATGTTTGTAAAACAAGCTTGAATTTTAACTACACCATGATTTATAGAAAGAGAGCTCTGTGAGTCTCTGTGAGTCAATACTATTCAATCCCATGATTGAATAGTATTAAGGCACAATCCTATGCATGTTTAGACAGACCTACAACTTCCAACATGCCCCAGCCAGCTATGATGTGACATGGCTCCCACAAGTAGCAGCTTAGTGCTTGTTTTTATTAAATGGCAGCTGTACGATCAGGACTGCAGAAGAGGGCATTTAACCCTTTCTCCCGGCATGAGTCCCTGTTTCCCACTACACCCAGCTGCCACTTGCTTTTGTTAACATAATCATGCAATTTCTGGTTGTGTGTTTCTTGTCATGCCTGATTTGGCCTTGAGACACAGAAAAAGAGGCCTGCCTAAGGCTTCCTAGTTTCTGGATAAAGTAAAATTTGAAGCAGGGACATCCTGGTGTACAACAGAGCCTTTTTGCTCTGAAGCTACCCCAGCTTACCATGCTAGGTTTTTAAATTGGCAATGAATTGAGCAGCAGTGGCTAATGGCTGTGGTTAACTTTCTTTTCCCACCAGACCTGTCATATTTAAACCCCAACCCCAAAATGATGTAACAATTAACATGGCAAAGGCTAACCTATGTATGCAACCTTAGCATTGATTCAATAAGGATAGAATTTACAGAATCGGACACCATCGAGTCTTAACGCCTTACTCAGTGCAGAAAGTGTAGAGCTTGAGCATTCCTGTTGGGTGGGTGTCTGGACTTTGCTTGAAGACATTCAATGAGAGAGAGCCTACTCTCTCTCCAGGCAATGTGCTGTATTGTCAAACTGCTCTATCAATCAAGATAGGTCTCCTAGTGGAGGCTGTTGGCTCTGATGTCAGTGGGGCAGTGAATCTGCTACTGGTTTCAGTCTGAACTCTAAAGGAGCTAGCAGAACTAGTCAGAACTCTAAAGGAGCTATCCAAGGGATAACACCTTTAGAGTTCTGGCCGGTTCTGATTGATTTCCCCACTGACTTCAGCACCACCAACCTCCAGTGGTTTCTCCTAATGTTCAACCAAAACCTACCATCCTGTAACCCAAGCCTGTTAGTTTCCGTCCAGCCCTCTGGGCAACAGAAAACAGTTTTTCCCTTCTTCTTTGTGCGAGCCCTTCAGAATATTATAATATTACAAAAATCTTAATATACAGTGTTGTTGATAGCACAAACAGTGGCAGGAACAGGCACACAATTTTTGCAGAAGCTAATATTGTCTACATTATGAGCGGGGGGAGGGGAATCTGGGGCTGCCTAATGAAAGTAGAGAAGCAAACAAGGGATGGCCCCTTTATTTCTGGTACAACACTTCCCTCTGCTAGCTTTCTATTTCAGGTTTGTACAATTGTCCTTGTGTACTTTATTTCTAGGCTCTACACTCAGATGGAAAATCATATTGTTAGGGCTGGTTATGTTTTAAACATTTTTTTTTTTTGCATGACTGGACGTAGGAGGGTGGAAACCCTCTCCTCCTTTGCCCTATGTATTTGATGCCCCTTTAAAGCACAATTTGGGAGAAGTATTTTGGCTGGCAGATTTAGGCTAATCTTTGCTTTGATGTTGTGAGTCTGTCTACAAGATTGTCAACGTCTTTGGAGACAAACCTACTCTTATTCCACTTGACCTGAGGAGCTGCTAGTTTTGAGTGCTTAGTCAGAGCTGAAACATGCTGTGGGTGCAATTCTGTCTTGCTCATGTATGGGTGTAAGTATTCTGCCCAAAGTGCAGAAGTTTGGGTTTCCCACAAGGACAACTGTAGAAACCTGAAATAGAAGGCTAGCAGTTGCAGAGGGAAGTGTTGTTCCTTGAATATTAGAGGCAACCACTTCCTCCTCCATCACCCCATTTGCTTTTGTTCTGTCTAGTGTGCCATATGGATACAGTATAAGATTTCCAGTTCCTGTTCCATCATATTTATTATGGAGCTGCAATAGACTAAATCAAAAACATTTTTAAGACACATCCACTGGCAAATTCTCCAGTGCAAGCTCCAAATGAGTGGGAGAATGCATTAATTTCAGTGGTATTTGTGCAGAAGGATTTCATAGTGGACTGAGCTTTTGGCTGACTGATCAGTTTCAATTAAATGAGAGGGTAGATATTAGTGTGTGTGTTGTGGGGATTTCACAGCACACTTGAAGCTGTTTTGTTTCTGTCATGATACTGTAACACGGACACAAATCAATAATTTCATGAGTTTCTTATTAGAGCCCTATAACTAGAGATATCAATCAGTCTATTTACAGTCAACAGACCATTAGTACAACATATTAGATATACACATATTACTACATATTAATAAAATAGAAAGACACAACATCAGTAAAGAACTGGACAGTAAATTTTTCTCCACAAGGAGTATGATTAACCAATCCTAAGTGGTCTAGGGAGGATAACCTGGTCCAGAAATTTGGCCACTTGCTCGGTAATTAACTTGCTGGTACCCTGGAGTAAAATAATCATAAGGGACTCAAACGAACAGCCCAAACTGCATAATTGGATATATTAGGTCTTTTCTGGCCTCTTGGTAGTAGCTACAATGAAATAGAAGATGCAAGATTTACTTCACCTCAACGTTGTTACAGGGGCAGCATCTGTTATTCAATGGAGTTTTATTAAATTTGTCTTCTAATAGTTTGGAGTGGAGATCATTAAACCTTATCAAGGAAAATGCCTTCCTATATTTCAGAATAGTTAGCCATCCTAGATAGGACATTCCACATTTACAGGAGGCATAATAGACCAAATAACTGAAGGGATCCTGGTCCCTGATCAGCTCCTTGGAGCTCCTGATAATCTTTGTCTGATAGTCTCTGTTTGACAACCAATTTGGCACTTTCTAGGTCCAGGGATAACAGATAGGAAGGTGCGTTGGGTGCACTTAAGGCAATCAGTGTGGGTGCTCTGAAGACAATACCTCTTAAGACCTTCAAAGGGTTGTTACTATTCCAGCGATGTGTGTCAGTGGGAGCTAAGATGGCCCAAGAAGGTCTAGGTGATGGAGAGAAATTGTGCATTCCTACTTCATTCCAACTGACTGGTGGGGGTGAGCAACCCAAGTCAGTGTGTGTAAGCAGGAAGCAAAAGGACACTTTTTGGAGTAGGACTGAATGAGATACACAGTGAGCTGATGGGAACACTATAGTGCTGGTGGGTTCCCTAAGAAATCTGATATTGGGAGAAGCTCACAGAAGAAGCTGTGAAACTTTCACTGGTGTTCAACATGTATATTTTTAAGTAAATGCAAATATTACAAAATGTCATAAGACTCCTGTGACTTCTTTCAAAGGTAACCAAAAGCCTTGGTACAAATGCTTGAATCCCCTGGAATTTTCAGTACCTGGAGAATAGGGGAGCAAGGCTGTAGCACTATTAAAGACGTTGTAACCTCTTACCGGTTAGTTTAGGTAGGCTGACCCTATGAAAAGGAGGACAGGGCTCATGTCACTTTAACATTTGTAGAGAAAAGGGAATTTCAGCCAATGTCATTTGTATGCAATTAGTTCCTGTTGAAATTCCCTCTTCATCACAACAGTTAAAGTTGCAGGGGCCCTGCCTTCTTTTGTATATGGGCACTCTAATATAGTGCATGCACCTTTAACTGTTAATAAGACGAGGGAATTTCACCAGGAACTAATTGCATACAAATGACACGGGCTGAAATTCCCTTTTCTCTACAACTGTTAAAGTTACATGAGCCCTGTCCTCCTTTTCATATGGTCAGCCTAGTTTAGGTAGTTTTTAATTTATTGCACTCTAAGTTTTATCAATCGATATATCTAAAAGCACCTTTTGAGGTTTTGATAATAATATTTTTATTTTATTTAAAACATTTATTGGCATGAGCCTTTCTAAGGTGGCGTACAGCAATAAAACACAATATGCTGTTTTATTTTAATTGTTTATTTAATCAGTTAAGAGCTGATTAATCAACCAAATGTTCTTTAAGCTCTAATTTTACTTTTTTTTTCTTTCCTTTCCTTCCCTTTCCAAGCTCAGGGAGGCATTACACCAAATAAAATCTAAAAACACGTGTAGAATCATAAAACCTACAAGTGAAAACAGCACACAGTATAGCATATAAACCATCTGCCATATAAAAATCAGCTTCAAATACTTGGCAGAGCAGATGCACCTTGTATTGCTCATGAAAAGCTAAGACACCATTGAGAGATCCTATTCTGTCCTACTGCTGTTCCCTTTTCTTTGCCAGATGGAGAATCTAACTAGGGCTGATTCCATAGGTCATGTGCCCAGCTATGACTATTGCCTGTAGTCTATGGGGTATAGGAGGACACGCGTTTGGTTACACTCCTTAGGGGTGTGCATCGGATCCGATCCTATGCACACCCCTAGTTTAGAGCTCATTCCTTTTGTATGTAAGGTTCAACTCTTTTGGGATGGTTAGCTGTGTTCACTGCCACAGAAACCTTGCAAAGAGCTCAGTCAAGCGAAGAGGAGAATGAAAGTAGAAGCTGAGTCCTTGGGAGAGGGTGGAAGAGAACATTGTTCAGTGTAGTGGAAGGTGTGATTTAAAAACTAGCAGTTGAGATATGGCCTGATTCGGAAGAGATCCCCAAAGAGTCTGTGCTCTGAGGTGACTAACAAGGCAGACAACCAAAAGGGCAAATGAATACAACATACACTGAAATGTCATAACCATCATAAAAGCAAAAGCTGGTCTAAAAATAAATGCATTTCATTTCGTGTAGTCTAAAATAAATGATGGAAGAAGACTGGGGAATGAACAGAAAATAGGTTCTCAAGAGAACTCCTGGATGAGTGTTCATAGCATCTAATGAATTCATCTCTCATTTTTCATCATGTGCTTTTTATGTGTTTGCTTCTACCAATTAATGATGAAATAAGACTGCAATTTGCCCTGATTCTACTTGCTTGGAGAAATCTCTGAGCCCCATTCATTTGCCTGACTGTGTTCAGAAGCAAAACTGTGTAAACATTCATTAACAATGCCATCCCATACATATCTACTCAGAAGTAAATCCCTTTGAGTTGAACTGGGATTACTCCCAGATACGTAGGTATAACCTATGTGAAGATGTTTGGCTAGTGCAGTATTCTGTCTGACTTATTTTTCATTCTTCCTGAGGACCTTGGGAAGCTGCAAATATATTTGAAACAATTGCAATTAAAACTACTATAAATCAAAATGCCATCAACATTTTAAATATTCACTATAACCAGTCCTTTTCTAAATATCCAATAGGGCCTATATTAACCAATTCCGTGTATTGTGAAATAAAACAATGTATAAATTAGGCAAACAATGATTACCTAAGAGTTAGGGTATATGCAAAAGTACATGAACCCCTGGTTGCATCAGCTGAATTAAAGAGAATAATTAGAATCAGGTGTTTAAATAATTAGACAGATCTTCAGGATGGAGTTTGGGATGCCCTACCTATAAAAGATCAGAAACTCTGTGAATTTGATCTTCACCATATGTTTTTATGGAAATAGGTCATGCTACGAACAAAAGACACCTCTGAGGATCTCTGAATTACTGCTGCCCATCAGACTTGAAAACCATTTCTATGTATTTATTTAGTTCTTTATTTAAAACATTTTTTGGATGCCTTTCAGGGCAGGAGCCCTCATAAGGTGACTTACAACAATAAAATGCATAAAAACAGTTTAACACATTAAGGCAATAAAAACATAGCAAAATAGCAGTTAAAACAATAAAAACTATCAATAAAGTCATGAAGAACAACAATGGCAAAAGCAGCAAAACTGTACTCATCATGAGAAGGCTACAGTAAAATAAAACAGTTTAAGGCATTCTTAAAAGCCTGCAAGGATGGTGCATTTCTAAGGATTTGGGGCTCCACCAATCCACTGTCAAACAGATAGTCTGCAAATAAAGAAGGTGCAAGACCACAGTCACTCTACCCAGTAGCGGTTGTCCTACCCAAATTTCTCCAAGAACAAACAGGCACATCATTCAGGAAATCAAAAAGAACGCCAGAGTAATATCCAAGAATCTGCAGACCACTCTCACCTTGGTGAATGTAAGTGTTCATGACTCAACGATCAGAAAAAAACTGAACAAGAATGGTGATCGTGGGAGGATAGCCAGGAGGAAACCACTGCTCTCTAAAAAGAACTTTTCTGGCTGCCTGATACTTCTGGACAGATGAGTTAAAGGTAGAACTTTTTAGCCTCATTGATAAACATTATATTTTATGAAAAACGAACACTGGGCCTGTTCAGACAACATGCTAAGCCATAATTAGGCCACTAACCCTTTCGCAGTAAATGGTTCATAAGCAGGTTTAAACCATGGTTATGTAGTGACTATGGTTAGGAATGTTTCACATGACATGCTGAGCCATAATGTTTAGCTCAAAATGCTTAATCACCATGGCTTAGTTTGTCATTTGAACAGGATTGCTGAGTTCAAACTGAAAAACCTCATCCCAACTCTCAAGCATGGTGGTGGGAATGTGATGGTTTGGGCCTGCTTTGCTGCCTGAAGACCTGGATGGCTTGCCATCATTGACACAACTATGAATTCATGAGCTGATGCTGAACTGAAAGCAGGTCATGCTACAAGACAATGATCCTAAACGTACTAGCAGATCTACAAAACAATGGCTACGGAAGAAAAAAAAACCTGTGTTTTAGAACAGCCTAGTCAAAGTCTGGGCCTAAAACCCATCAAAAGGTTCTAGCAGGTCCTGAAGTGAGCTGTTCATGCAAAGAAGCCCTGAAGTGTCACTGAGTTGAAGCAGTTCTGTAAGTTGTCATGGGCCCAAATTCCTCAAAACCAATGTGGGAGACTGACCAGCAGTTACAGGAAATGTTTACTTGAAGTCATTGCTGCTCAAGGGGATACCACCAGATACTGAATCTAAAGGTTCACATACTTTTTCACACATGGATATTGAGTGTTGAATTAGTGAGAAGAGAAGGAAGGGGCCTATCGATTCCTAGTTGTGGATAAAAAAATATTGAAAAAGCATCATGATTTGTTTAATCAGGTTATCTGTTGTTTTTTATCTAGGATTTTGGGGTTAGATTAAGATCTAATACCATTTTATTCACTGTATTCACATTTTATTTTATTGCAGAAGTTGTGCATTTCTGGAGGGGGGGTGTAATTTGATGAATGTTTTCCAATCTTTGTTCTCCTTGTTACATTGCTTTAATTTTTCTTATCAGCTTCTTCCTTTAGAATATATCAAAGGCATTTATTATTGGAAGTGCCAATGAAGATATTAATTCATCTAATGATGCACAAAGAGGAAGTTTTTGAAAAAAATCATAACATTGTTGCCCCAAGTTCAGAAATTCAAACATAGAGTGAACTGGGGGTGATGGAATTTGTAGTCCAACACGTCTGGAGAGCCCCAGTTTGGAAAATGGAAGGATAAAAGAACCGATGACCTGACCTCAATGCCAGACATTTGATATGACACTTGCATCTAGATGCCCCTGGCAACTTTCTTTGCTTAATAATTGACACTGCTGGAACCAAGAGGACTTTTGAAAAGAAAATGCCAGCAAATTCCTATCCCAATTATCATCTTAGTGGGATTTTTATGCCTGCTGAGTGCTTTTCTCTAATGGTATTCCCTGGGTGGTGGCAGTATGACATGGGAAACTTGGAAGCTTGAACTAGTCGTCAAAACATTCCTTCAAGATTTGACTTGGTTGTAATCTAAACCTTTTGTATCTAGTAATAGAATAGATGAAGCTATTCTAACAAATGGCAATATTTCCATTTTATGTAGCTCTTTGAAAACTTGAGTGCTTCATAAGAATATAGTTACAAATCGATTGTGAACATGAAAATATACTACGCCTGTTTTAATATCTGTCTGAAATTCTTTGAGGCATAATCCAGTCATTCTTTGCATTCTCCCTTTCCAATCTGTGTGCTCCTTAGCTTGAAGGAATTTCCTGCTGCTGACCCCCTGCCTTTCAGCAACCCTCCTGTAAGCAGACAGAGCTGCACTCCTGGGGCAGGGGCAGCTCTGGACCAACTGGATTGGCTTTTTCAATAGGTTGTTTGCCTTCTACAACTTTTGCATTTAGTTTCTATGTTGAATATTCTCCTATAATTGTGGGTGGATTTGATTGGTTACAATGAAGTTTCCCACTCTCATCAATAACTGTTATGTAATGAATCCAGAGATATTTATTCCCTCCTACTAATAGTACCATCTACGTCTACACACACACACCTGTTCTACCTGAAAGACAACTTTGTCCTAGTTGTTCTTTAAGCCTCAATAATTTCTGGAACAACTGCAGAGTGGAAGACTACTATCACATATTTGTATTCATTCCTGGGTGATTGGATGGATTAATATGTTTGGAGTGTAGTGGGAGGGTGACAGCTGGCCAGAGCAAAGATTGCTTCTTGCCATTTTTGCTGGGCTTTGTTTGAAGCAGTATACCCAGCAGTCAATATAATCCATGAATCAATAGCACCGTTTTAAGTACTAAAGAACCAAATGACAACTTAATGACGATTTGGAGAATTTTCTTCAATGCGAGCTTTTCTCCCCCTATGCAAATTGCAAGCATGCCTCCCTCCAAATCAGGACCACAGTGAGAGGCAAACCCCTAACCCTCCCTTTCTAGAGTCCTAATCCAGATCAGGTCCCCTGCGCTTACTTTTGAGTAAGGAAAAAACACTGACATAGTGCATGCTATGTATCATTTGGGTCTCGCTCACTGCTCTTGACTCTTGTCATGGTCCTTAGTTTTGTATTCCAGAAATGGAATTCCGCTAGGAAATGATGTTAAATAACATCTTCTCTTCTCTTCAGAAGTTTGTGCCTTTCCTCTCCTAATTTTATCCTGTGCTGTATTTGAATACTTTACGTTCTGCCCGCCTTCATCAGACTAAAATTAATCTCAGACCTAGATAACCATCTCTCATTAGCAGTTACTACTTATAAATCATTAAGAAAACTGCATAGTACTGAAGTAGTTCGGAAATCTTTTCTGGAGGGGAATGTGTGGGAAGAACACCTGCCATTGTTGCTGACGGTTGGTTCCAACTGTTGGTTCCAACTGTCATTCTGATGACAAGGAGATGTGGGAACGAGGGGAGAAATGGAAAGCTGGGGGAGGTTGCTATATATAAATTACTGATAAAGTTGGTCATGACAGTCCAAAAAAATGCACTGTGGTAAGAAAATGAACAACAGGGCTTTGGTCTTTTTTGCACCTCTTGTGAACTGATTGCAGATGCCGGAAACCATAAGATGATGTGACAGAATAAAGGGCCATGGAGTGTGTTCATTTACTTCTTCATCCACATACCTACACACCTCTAAATAAAGCAATGATATCATACTGGCATTGTAGGCTTCCAGCTTGATCCCATATGTTTAGAATTTGCCATGGAAATCCCTTACGATAGAATGTATTTTATTCTGTGGTGTAGTGGAGCAAAGGCTCACAGAGTTGGAGCTAGGGATGTTGGAGAAATCCACAATGGAACCAAATGAGTTCAGATTTTTATGAATCTGACCCATGGATTCCTCAATGGACTGACTTTTCCCCACTGGGCAGGTTCTGTGTGCTGGTTTTCCAAACCTTTGGAAATTTCACGCGAATTTCAACGTAGGAAAGTACACAATTTTTTAAAAAACACTGATGAAAAATATGCATTTCCCCCATAGGCTAAAGCATGAAAATGCACATTTTGGGGGAACTTGTGCGCTTTTGCACATGCACATTTGTGCAAATTCAACTTCATAGGTAGGCGGACAATGGAACGAAAGTCACCTGACAATCTCTGAAAAACAGACAAAATGGATTTTATGCAGTTCGTATATCCCTAGTTTGTGCATAGGAACTTTTTGATTAGCAAGAACAATGACATCATCCTTCCCCCTCCTCAGTCTTCCCTTACCTTTAGTCCTCAGGCTAGCTAAGGGAGTAATGGATTTTCCCAACAACAAAATATTCCTGTTGTAACATTTTCCTTTTGCAACTAAGATCCCTTAGTTTTACAAAAGACCTACAAAAGATCTGTCGCTCTGTGGGGCCAAAATACCAGCAAATTTTAGCTTAAGGATCTTACTGCCAGTAACTGCCTTAAGAGAAGCATCTTAACCTTTTAGAATGGGGAAAAACTGCACAAAACCTGGGAAACCACCAGATGATCAGTGGTCAGAGCACGGTTAGGGGGAATGGCCATCCAGAATGGGATCCCAGGATGGTTGGATTTGGCATACAGGATGGAAGTTGTGCACCCCATCTCAAATGGGTTTTCCCCCCACAGGAATCCACTTCACTGGATAGCTTCTCTCCCTATGGGGTGGGACATAGCTCAGTGGTAAACAATGTGCTTTGCACATAGAAGGCCCCAGGTTCAATGGCATTGACTCCCTTCCGGGTGCAACCTGTTTTTAGCTTCCAGGGAAAGTTGTAGAGTTGGCTTTTTCAAGCACAAAAGATGCTGCTTTAAACAATAAACAACAAAAGCCACTTTTCACTTGAGTGTTTTGGCCTGGACCACACCTGGAGCTTTATGAGAAGCCATAGCCTCATGTTTGGAGGATTGGGCAGCTGGGACGCAGCTTCCCCCAAATACCACAGAACTGCCTGCTTCTTTGCAGCTGCTTTCCTGAACTTTGGATTAGTGGGAAATGGACTGCATCCCATTTCCATAGATATCCAAAAGAAAGGCTTTTGGATGGGCACTGATGAGGAGACCCAATAGAGGCTAAGACCCTGGAGCCACCACAGATTTGAATAGAGAGCCTTGTCAATGAGACTACTCCTTAAAGTCTCCAATCAAATTCAAAGATTGTAAATCCAGCTCAAGGTTTTGGTAGCTCTTTGTTCCCTGCCAGACTAATTCCACCTTTAGAAACAACAGCTCACACTGTCCCCTATGGAGCTAACAGGTTGTGCTGTGTTATGCATGGAAACTGTCTCTGGACTCAGTGCAGCACTTTCTCTCTGGATATACAAGGCAAACTGATCTATCTGTGGCAAACAAGGCAGGAAAGCAAGGGACTCCGGCCCTGGTGCCTACTCTGAGATAGGCACCAGAGTTGAATGGGGGAATCGTGCCAGGAAAGAGTAAAGAGGATTGATATTAAGAGACCCTGGGATATTCTCAGAGTTGAGACACACCAGCATGAGGGATGTCGAAGCAGAAAGAATGAACGTTGACTGCCCGAATTCCAAGGCAATTGCAAAGTTTTGAAACAAGGTGAACCAAGAATTCAGTAATTTAGAGAGGCCAGAGGAATCTTTCTCAGCTCAATAGCTGGATCCAATTCAAAGTTTCAGGGGGTGCATTCCAGTGCTGGGTGGGGCCAAAGGGGGTTGGGCCAAAATACAAAAAAAATCCAGCATGTTGTAGCTTAAGGCTCTTACTGGCAGTAATTAAGGCTTAGGAGAGGCATTTCAACCTTTTACAACCCATTTTTACCTATTAGCATGCCAGGGGAATTGCACACTTTCCAGAGGCCCCAGGCATGCACTTTCCCTACCTCATTCTTGCACCCAACAGGACCTGAAAGGGCTTTGTAACGGTTGCCCTTCCACTCTAATGGCAACCACCATTCATGTAGAAGGGAAAAAACCTTCTCATCCTTCCCCCCTGCTGCCAGTGGGGGGCTTGGAGGCCCTGTTCATAGGGCCTTTAAGACCCCCATTGGTAGGGGAGGGGCTAATGCAATTTCCCTAAAGAGAGAGAAAGTATACGATTTAGTGGAGGGAGAAAATATGCAATTTCCCCAGCCATTACCACAGCGAGGGATAACAGGACCTGCACCCCCTTTGTCAAGAAAGGGACCATGGGGCAAAAATCTATCAAGTGCATTTTCAGGCCCAAGAGGGCCAGATGCAGGATCGTCTGGCAACCTCATGAGCCCAGGCGGATTTTTGCCTCGTCCCTATAAAAACTGTACAAAAGCTGAGAAATCACCAAATGGTCAGTGGTTGGGGGCAAAGGTGGTGGGACATGAAGAAAGGAGTATGACCATCTGGGGAATCCAGAAGGGCCATATTGGAACCCCAGGAGAGCCAATTTCACTCCTGGACCTGAGGTACCCCATTCCTGGCTTAGAGGCAGGACCAAGGATGGGTAACAATGTTTTGGTTCTGGGAACTGAATAGAAGGTTCAGAAGATTCCTTGCCTGTTGATCAAGTTTTCATCTAGCTGGCTATACAGAGCAGCATTCATGATATTCAAAAGAAATTGTGTCATCAAGGGTGTTCAGGTAGTGCTTGATTGTGTGACCTGTCTGGGAGGTTTGGATGCTTCTATTATTAGATCATTTTTCCCACCAGGGCTTTGGATTGGTTAGTTCAAAGGTACCTTTGTGGATTGATTGACTGGGTAGCTTTTTGGGAATGAGGCAGAAATTTGTATGTTTTCCAAAACACAGGGGAAAACCATTGTTAATTTAATCAAGAGGGAAACAAATGTATTCTATGGCTCCTGTGTTTCTACAGTAGTTCCATTGCTTTAACAGTGTTCTTGGCAGCTTTTCAGTCTGTGCCTTCTAGAACAAAATGGGTTCTTCAACCAAAGTGTCAGGGTAAAGACAATGAAATCTATATCTCACAATACACATGTCACAGAGCCAGCATGTCTGAAGCCCCTCTGTAATAACGATACCTGTGAGATGAATGTTTGAGATAGAACTTAATTATGCACTAGCTTTTGTGCTTCCCAAATATTCCACGGAAGTTCTCAGCCATATAGAAATGAGGGAGAATATGCTTAGTATTGTGTAAATGTGAATTTGAAAGTGGGCTTTCCAAAAACGAAATTTGCAGATTAATGTGGGAATATGACAGGACAGACTTGTGAAACGGACACGAAACAAAATAAAAGTCATCCATCCATAGGTAAAACTGGTTCTCCACAGTCTTGATCTCTCATGAAAGCCATTCATCTCTCACTTCAGTTGGAAAGTTTTATCTTCTCAGCAGCTCCTCTTGGTCTGAACCTTATACAGTTTAGCTTGCTGGCAGTCAAGTGCAATCCAGCACCACTTAAGCACATTCAAGTTTACCTCTCCACTAGTTTCTCTTGGCAGGATGGTGGTGGTGGTGGTGTGTGTGTGTGTGTGTGTGTGTGTGTGTGTGTTTCACCAAGGCACCACAAAATACATGTGTATAAGTGGGGCTGACATGTGCCTTACTTTTAAATGTTGCTTTCCTTCCTCTGTTCTGAAGCCAGCATTCTGACCAAGAAACCCTAGGTGCAAAGGTCTGTAGAAGCGATGCTTTGGCAAATCTAGCCTTGCTGCAGTGGAAGAGCTGACAAAGGCTGCCTGTGACAGGATGCACTCTGCTGTTATGTCTCCCTTGTTGAGCAGTATTCTGCAGAGATTTTGCTGAGTGCTGTCAGCTACACTTGGTTGATTTCGCCCCCACCCTCTGTGCACTTAACCGCAGTTGCTTGGTCAGGGGCGGGGTGGGGGTAGGGCAATCTGGGAAACTCTTAGTAACAACAACCATGTTCTATGGCATCTCCTGTCCAATACATTCTAAACAGCAATAGACATTTTCCTGCTCTCAGGCTAGGTGAATTAGTAATAAAAATAATTTTAATTGTTTTGTAAGTCCTTCCATTTCTTCTCCAAAGCACCAAAAGCATTTGATAGTCTGTCTTTATTTCTCTTTGGTGTAATGGTATAACATGCACACACCTGTTTCTTCCTATAGAGTGGTCCCCTTTGTAGGAGGATATGTGTACAGTTATATTGTGGTAAGTGTAAGAAATGTCTAACATTTGCCATTAAATCTCAAAGCTATTAAATGACAAACTGTAACACTTCACGCAATGGGAAGATAATAGGGTCAAAGTCTGTGCATAGTCCTAAAAATGTATCCACCTTAAGGCGTATAGGTGCTATGTTGATGGATTATGCACAAAAACTACAATATGTACAGGGGGAGTGGAAGAATTAGATCAGAGTCATGTACCAGTCAAAAGGAGTAGATGTCTGGATGAGAAACCTGGCCCTGATGCTGAATCAGGATGTCCTGATGTCCTGGAAGAGTTGTAAGTGCCCCATACTATGTCTGGCACGGCCACCAGAGCAGCACCAGGATTCAGTGGACTGAATTTTGCACTGGAATTGGAAAATCATTGCAGATTTCCCCAATAACTCTGATGGTCAATAGGATAGGTGGAAATGTGTCCGAGAAACATATCTCTCAGGGAGATGGACTCCACTACTGCCCAACTGAAATACCACATGCACTAGCAATTCTCAGTGATGGGAAACAAGTTGACACTAACATCCACTTGTGAGACCTGTCTTGAATATGACTTAGGGCATTTTTCTTTCCCTCCAGGTTTATGACTACCAGCACTATACAGCATGCAAAACACCAGTCCCACACCTGCAGAGTTAGCTGAAGGAGTGTCCTCAAGTGGGTGCCTCCCTGCTTGTTTATATAGTACCCTGCAGGTTATTGCTGGAGGCAATCTCCACAACTTCCTAGCCATCTGGAACAGTGCTGGCATCACTGGAACGGCACCTGATTGTTGCCTCAGAGTATACAAAGTCCAGAACTGGATGCTTCAGCAGCTGTACCAATTGCATCGCTTCAAGGCCCAAGTCTTGGTCAAATGGAGTATCTGTTCCAGATACATATTATTGTCCATTTATTTATTTATTTATTTATTGCATTTTTATACCGCCCCATAGCCGAAGCTGTCTGGGCGGTTCACAAAAATTAAAACCATGAAATCATTTAAAAAATATAAAACAAGCCACAATCTAAAAACACAAAATAATACAATATAAAAACACAACCAGAATAAAACCAAGCAGCAGGAATTAATACAGATTAAAATACAAATTTAAAACAGCAAGGATTAAAATTGAGTTAATTTAACTGTTAAAATACTGGGAGAATAAAAAGGTTTTCACCTGGCGACGAAAAGAGTACAAAGTAGGCGCCAGGCGAACCTCTCTGGGGAGCTCATTCCACAGCCGGGGTGCCACAGCGGAGAAAGCCCTCCTCCTAGTGGCCACCTGCCTCACTTCCTTTGGCAGGGGCTCACGGAGAAGGACCCCTGTAGATGATCTTAGGGTCCGGGCAGGTACATATGGGAGGAGGTGATACAGGTAGCTGATACAGGAGAATAGCTCAGTGACAAGGCTGGCAGCTTCATCGAGACTGTTGAAGAGGACTCAGATTGCTCTCCTTCCATCTCAGAAGATACCAGAACCTTGGATGGGTTTAGGAGAACAAGAGGAGTGACCAGTACTGAACCTGTAGGAACCAAGACAAGGTTATGTTTGGTAGAGCAGATGGACTGAACAGAGGAAATCCTTCCCTCACAGGTACCAGTGGAAGGCTATCACTGAGTATTGCACTCAAGTAGGTATCAACCACATGAACAACAGAACAGGCACTTGGACCTGGGTAGAGGTAGGAGAGGAGTCAGTACTGTGTGTGATACTGATGTACCAAAGCTGAAGAAAGCCACTGGCAGGGAAGTAACAGAGACCAAAAAGTGAGAGGACATCCCAGTTGGAAGCACAGCCATGGTCAGTGGGAGTCACAGTAGCGATGGCTGAAGGAATGCTGACCATTTGAACCAGATCAGTTTACAGAAGCCTTTAAAAGTGTGGCTGTTTGGGCAGGGGGGCAACTACAATGGTGATGTGGAGGATGATCCCATTTGCTGCCTGGATAAGGTTCAAAATACCAAAGTCCTTCCCCAGAGGAATACTGAAAAGGATTCCTGTCCTATCTCACACAAGCTATGTGTGCAAAAGGATTGGGAGTAACAGTACTGATCGGTCTCTCACCAAGTCAATCCCCAACCTTGTCTCTCTGAGTAAAAGTGATCAGAATATCAAGAGGAACAGGAATCAGATGATCCTCTTTGAGAATCTGGGAGCACGCGTGAAGAGACATGTTGAAACCGATGATACCACAGAGGAGATGCAGGTGAAAGTTCACAAATCTCCCCTTCCAAAGTAGATCCAATCACCTGGATGTCTTTTGGTTGTAGGAGATTCAATGACCTTTGCATCTTCTGCAGTGCTGGGATAAGAGTTGAGAAGAGGGGAGGCCAATGGCAAAGTGGATGGTACTTCAGACACAGATACTGACAAAGTCCCAGCCAATGGTACCAAAGGCGAGTCATCCCAATCATGGATCATGGGCACAGAGGCAGGAGTCTTAGAAAAAACACTAGTCACCATTGCATTCAGAAAGACCTTTCATAGAAGTAATCATAGCTGGGGTTTTGTGCATTAAATACAGTATAATTATTAAGGATGTGTCCAGATGTACATAGTTTGAGTTATGAGCTCCCTTCAGAAATGTGCACCCCTGTTTTGGTCAGATATGCAGCCTTTTCCCCTGGATTGAGTTCAAGACGAAGCTCATTCTTCTTATTTCATATGAATGGACTGTGTGTATCATTGATTACCTGACCCTGCAGAATTCCTGCCCTCTGGAACAGCTTTCCACATTTTTTTTAAAAAATGATTAGGTTTTTAAAGAAGTACCAAATAAAAGTTTAATCATATTAACTTTTAAGGATTTAGAGTTTTTTTAAAAAAGTGTCACCCTCCTGATACACGGGAAAGGGCAGCGGAGTGAAAAAGAAATCACTGTTATATTCAGGGGAAATGTGTGTAATTTGAGGAGGGAACTTGGAAGGAAGCTGAGCTTAATCCACCTCAGGAAAAATCCCACTGACTCCTGTTTGTACACACAGCTGTATACATCTTCCATTAATGCTAACTTGCGTTGTTGTAAAAGAAGTAACATTTGAAATGAACAGAAAATCTTGGTCAGGCAGCTGAACCCATTATGGGAATATACATTCAAATATGCCCAGGGTGTATTCTTCAAGGTGTTCCTTTACATTTTTTTTAAAGCTTGAATGCTTGGAGTTTGGAGTTAATGGGCAGAGGTCCTTCATGGATAGAATAGACAATTGTTCTTGAACTAACATGATCATATCATTAGTCGTCTTAATGATTAATAAGCATTCTAGTCTATAGTAAGTTTGGGTATCTGACTAGATTCCCCAAACCCCCAAATTCTGTTGAGTCGAACTTTTTCCTCGGCTGGATTTGTATCACCTTTTCAATAGCCTGCCCTAAAAATGAGAGGTTAGAGATGTCAAAAGAGGGGTTTTGAGAACAGACACACATCTGAACATTTCAAGTTGCGCAATCCCCTTTCCTTTGTAAAGGAGGCATTTAGAATCCCGGTTTGAAGATACTACAGTTACTTCACTTAAGTAACCAAGTAAGGCGTCGGTTGCTACTACAAGCCTGAAGAGACATACGTGTGCAAAAATATCTCAATTGTCAATGCCTATATCACAGTATTGTGAGGGGGGGAGTGTAGTGTTTTGCGGGAGGGGGGTAGTTATAAACCAGAATGGTTTAAAATTCCTAAAAATAAAAATAAAAACCTCTTCCCTTTCCTTCTTTGGCAATAAGTTGTAAGGTTCAGCCAAAGTCTTTACTTTTTATGGGTTATTTTTTAAAAATGAAAATGCTTGTATCAATTTAAATTGCTCAACATGTCATTAAACCCTCAAATATTATAGAAATAATAAACAAGGATAAATAAGTGTATCCAGTTTATGTAGAGAAAGGTAAGCAATGCCAAACACTTCCCACAAAAGTACTAAAAATGCATGTTGCCTTAGACAAATCCAGCATCTCCAAAATGATTCTGCTTCTGAAAGAGATTGGTTACTGAAGTGAGACGATTCTCCACTGTGTTGTCACCTAATGCAATAGCTCATTCCTTCATTACCTGACAACGACCTTACACCTCAGCATTAAACCAATTATGCATGTCACAGATCAGTTCTTAATAGGCAATAATTCAAATGAGGGTACATAATATGATCTCATTTAGATTGAGTGGTGGTCATAAGCGTGCGCAGCACATTTCATTAGGTGGTGCCCCCAGGGATTTTTTAAGGTAAACTTGGGAGTAAATTCCATTTAACTAGGGTGACCATATTTTGGAAACCAAAAAGGAGGACATCATAGCTGACCCTCAAGGAGGCGTGCCCACACCAACATGTCCAGCCCCCAAGGGTGTGTGTCCATCCTGACATAACCGTCCCCAAGGGTGTGTGACCTTGGTCACACGTCTGATTTACTGAACTGTAAACCAGAATCTAAAAGTCAATAAAATATGATATCGTCGAGCATCTCTGAATCCTACAACTATAAACCATTACTGTTGTGAAATGCAGTCAGAGCTTGGAAAAAGGGGGAAAGGGACAGAACTACAACATCACCACTTCCCATGTTTATTTTACAAACATGTCTCTCAGAAACAAAACATCACCATCAAAGAATACAAAAGCTGAGATTTCAGCAGGCATTATGACACACTTCCAATGACATCTTTGCAGCCATAAAGGCTAGAATCCTTTTTTAAAAGAAAAACTCAGATTTTCAGTTGGCTGAACTCTGGGTCCAGCAGTATCACATTCTGCATTTCTGGCTATTACAGAAACAGATCAGATCACCAGTCCAATTGCTAGTCCCCACCAGAGCAAACACATTGAAGCAATGAAACTTAGATAAGTGTGGACTTAACAAGTTCCTATTGATTCACTGTGTCTATTCTAGTTAGAAGTAGCAATTCTATTCTAGTTAGAAGGAGCAAGTAGCCTCCAAGTTGTATGCATCCCTCTTGAAGTGTGGTGCCCAGAACTGGATGCAATATTCAAGATGAGGCCTAACCAGTACCAAATAATGGGGAGCCAGTACCTCATGCGATTTGGAAGCTATACTCTGTTAATGCATCTCAAAATAGCATTTGCTTTTTTTGCAGCCACATCACACTGTTGGCTCATATTCAGCTTGTGAACTACAACACATGCAAGTGAAATGATCCAAAGTTATTCCCTTGTCTGAAAAGCTATGTTGGAACATTGAGTAGCTGTAAAAGGCACGGGGTCATATGTTATACATCATAATGTTGTACATTTTGATATATACATGAAATTATTTGCAGGTAATATATAAAAGAACTGGCAAGAAAGTTCAGAGACTTGGGCACCTGGGTAAGCAGAAATAGGAGCAATAAGCAGAGGTGGAGTCTGAACATCCAAAACACAAAACTCTGTGTCCTTTGAATCCACATTTGTTTGCTCCTGCAGAAACCCATTTTTAAAAAAGCAAAGTGAAGCATATTGGCTGGTAATTAGACCGAGGTTCTGTGTGCAAAGCAAAAAACCACTCCTTTGAGCCTGCAGTTTGAGCCCCCACCTCACCCCTCGCACCTTCATCCTTAGGCTTCCTGCTACTCAGCTGCCAGCAGCCCGCCTGCGCTGCCTGCCACCTGCCCACCCGACCTGCCCGCTACTCGCTCACCCACCGCTCGCTTGCTCGCTTGACCGCCACCCGCTGCTCGACCGCCCACATGCCCTGCCCTCTGCCTGCCCACGCTGCCCACCCGCCCTGCCTTACTTACCCCCAGGCCCATGCTGCTGCTTCTGCCTCCTTTTTTGCCGCTCGTACTCAGACCCTGCCTCTCCCACAAGTCTCGTGAGATGGGGATGAAATGTCAGAAGTATCGCGAGACTGGGGGAGAGAGCAGGTAAGCTGTGACTGCTCCGTTCCCCCCCCCGCACCTTTCTTAGTATGAAAGCGTCTCTTAACACTTGAATTAAGAGGCCGTTTCATACTGGGAAAGGTGGGAGGGGGATAGAGCAGGCCGCGTGTTCTCTAGAGGCGTGGAGATCACCTAACGCCATTAGCATGGCTGGGAGAATCCTCCCAGCCACGCTAATGGCGTTAGGTGATCTCCACGCTTTCTGGAGCTCTGGAGAACGTGCGGCCTGCTCTGCCCCCTCCTCCATCCCCTCCCATCTTTCCCAGTGTGAAAGGGCCTCTTAATTCAAGCATTAAGAGATCCTTTCATACAGGGAAAGGTGCGGGGGGGGGGGGGAGGGGGCAGAGGAGGCCACACATTGTCCAAAGCTCCAGAAAGTGCGCAGGTGGCCTACGCTATTAGCGTGTTAGTCATGCAAATAGTGTAGGCTATCTGTGCACTTTCCAAAGCTTCGGACAACGCACGGCCTGCTTCCCACCCTTCTCTCCTTGCCGCACCTTTCCCGGACTTTTCATTAGGTGGTGCCTGGGCACCAGGTGAACCACCTGTACGCACACCTATGGTGGTGGTGATTGTGTGTGGGAACATATGTAGTTCATCACAACTAAAGCATGAGGACAGATTTTTCACAAATCAGACAAACAATTTAGGTTCCCCTTGGTGATATCAAACCTTCTGAGGGATTAATGGCTCCAAAAGGAGATATATCTGCAGATATATGGGGGCGGGGGGAAATGAACATTTTTTTCTTGTAAATTAGAATGTCATTTTTGTACAAGACACACACATGAACACACCTAGGGCCAAGATGTTTTACATAAATCAATTATTTTAGAAGACAAAATCCAATATTCTGATGGCAGTTCTGAAGGACTGAAGTAAATTTATTCTCTTGGCAGAAGAGAATCAAAATGGGATTTACACTTCTAAAAAAAACCCAACCAAACCATGGATGGATTCATTTCTATTTTCAGTAATTCTTCAGGACAGCTTAAATTTGAATACATGTTCTGCTACATTTCTGTTCCCAAACAACATGTTGAAGCCATACGTTAGATGAACCATTCTGTTCTGTAAGTAATTTATACTGGAAATAGCAGCTCAGAGCAAAGAATAGGCTTGAACTTGAATACATTTCAAAGGTCAGAAATATATTATGTTTCTGTGTTGTGCCAAGCCCCTAAGCTTTTAAAATGCATCTGATTAATTGTGGTGTAAAAACAGTGACCTTTAAAAACATGTTGTTTTACAAACAACCTGTGTATTTCAGACAGATCAGTTTAACTTACACTCTGTGCACTCCTTAAATGGAATGGCTGATGTGTGTGAGGCTTAGAAAAATATTTAAAAAGAGGGATTACGTAGACTCAGTAAATCTTGGGTTCCCCCCACCCAAGCCTGACGTGAACAGATTTTAATCTGTTGCGGTGTTCTAGGTTCAGCCATTTCCTTACTGCAAATGAATAATGAATGAACTGTGGTCTGACAGCTAATGGTTCAAGATGAAATCGGAAGCTCATTGCAACATGGGTAATATTCATTTGCCATCTCCATGGAAACAGCTATTTGTCAAGATACTGCAGTTTAACACTGTAGCAAGAAAGTACCCAATTGCTGCGCCTTTGGGTCTTCTGCAAAAAAAAATAATAAAGCGGGGGGAACCAAGCAGCAAGGTGGATGACAACTCCCGACCAATCAGCTTGATGTGGATACTTAGAAAGTTTCTAGAACAATGCTAGAACAGTTTTTGAGCATTTAGAACAAAAATGATCACAAAGAACATGGGTTTCTCATGAACAAGTCATGCCAGACTAACCTTTTCTCGCTTTTAAGAATAGAATGACTAGCCTGGTAGATCAAGGGAATATACCGGAAGGCTAAAATATCTCACATGATATTCGTGTGGACAAGCTGGTAAAATGTAGACTAGGTAGTGCTACTTTTAAGTGGATTTGTTGCTGGTTGATGGGCTTATACCCAAGGAGTGTGCATCAACAGCTCCTTGTTGGAAGTCTCCTTTTTGACCAATATCTGACCTAATTGAAATTTGAGGCAAGTTGAAGTCTGTTCCTAATTATCTGGGCTATTTGGTGGATCTCAATAAGTGTCCCATCTCTTCCATGAAGGCCAAGTTCCGCCTTATCAGGAGTAGTCCTGTGTTTCCAGGAACAGGAAGGTTAGGCCAGCAGAGAGCACGGTAGTAAAAGTGTTGTCTCAGCAAAGACTGAGCAACTTTATAGGGGATGCTTTCCTAGCTTGTCATTAAGGCCCTGATCTACAGTATGTTTCCTCCTCATAAGTGGGATTCAAGGATATTTGAGGGCAAGTCCTGGGCTTCTGTGGGTCCAGAGCAGGGGGATCAGCCCAGTCCAGGTACTAGGTTCTTCTAAAGCCTGGCTTCCTTGAGTGGGGCATTGCTCCTGGGGATGGTCTCAGGAGGGCTATCAGCCTTCTCTAACCCCCTGATTCTCACAACCACTAGGGCGGTTCACAAAAGTTAAAACCATCAACAAGACTCAAAGTACAAAACAGCATAAGAACACAATATAAAAATACATTATAAAACTACAACCAGGGTAAAACCGCGCAACAATGCAGATTTAAAATACAGATTTAAAATAGTGGAGTTAAAAGACTATGATAATAAACTGCTAAAATACTGTGAGAATAAGGTCTTCACCTGATGTTGAAAGGAATATAATGCAGGTGCCAGGCAAACCTCTCTAGGGAGCTCATTCCACAGCTGGGGTGCCACAGTAGAGAAGGCCCTTCTCCTAATAGCCACCTGCCTCACTTCCTTTGGCAGGGGTTCACAGAGAAGGATCCCTGAAGATGAAGGTCTGGGAAGGCACATATGGAAGGAGGCCGTCCTTCAGATAACCTAGCCTGAAGCCTTTTAGGGCTTTGAATGTTAATACCACCACTTTGAATTGGGCCTGACCTGTTCTGGCAGTCAGTGAAGCTGGAAAAGGACTGGCATAATGTGGTCTCATTGGCCAGTCCCTGTTAACAGTCTGGCTGCCCTGTTTTGTACCAGTTGAAGTTTCTGGACCGTTTTCAAAGGCAGTCCCACGTATAACACATTGCAGTAATCCAGACGAGAGGTTATCAGAGCGTGGATAACTGCATCTAGGCTATCTCTGTCTAGATAGGGGTGCAGTTGGTATATCAGCCTAAGCTGATAAAAGGTGCTCCTTGCCACTGAGATCACCTGTGCCTCAAGTGACAGTTCTGGATCCAGGAGCACTCCCAAACTACAAACCCGATCCTTTAGGGGGAGTGCAACCCCATCCAGAACAGGGTGAACATCACCTAGCTGGACAGAGCAGTAAGAAAAAATTAAAACACACACAAAAAACTATGTTATATGGCATGGGTTCATAATATCATTCTTGAACCAAAATAAAGACAGACTACACCTGCCACAATGGGACTTGCTAGGATAAATGTTTTTGACATTCTCTGGCAAATCGACATAGCTCACCAATTCCACTGAAACGCTTTATTGTAGTAGATCTGGTTACATAGATCAGCTTTCCAGAGGTCATGGCAGAGCTTACCATGATTATAATCCCCAATAAATCAAATAGCCTAAGCAGAGGCTATCGGCATATTGCTTTGTTCAAGAGACAGTCCTAACGATAGAATTAATACAGAGTCAGAGTCCCAGCAATACATTGCAAGTCAGAATCTTAAACATACAAGATTCAAGGCAGCCAAGAGTTCAAGTTTCACAATTAGTCCAGGCAAGAAAATATTCCAAGCATTTAAGAAGTTGTTCTCAGCAAAGGCTCTTCAACCTGACCACTGCCTTAAATACAGAAGAGGGGCTGCTAAAGCTCCCTTCTGATGATCTCGCCTGACAGGGGAATCTGGACCATAAACAGTTACTACATCTGATGAGGTATCTCTGTTCCACCCTTTTCAGTTGGCGCCTGAGCCCCTTTCCTGCAGAGTCTTCTTCTTGCATGGTTCTCACATTCCTTAGCTGTAAATCAGAGGCCTACTTCAAGGCAACTTCTTGCAGTTGTGGTTGATATGGAATATCCTCCTCCAGCCTGAAATCAAATGGAAAGCTAGGCATAGCTAAGTTCCAGGCCATCAGCTTCTCACAACTGAACTGGGATCCCTATAATCCTGCTGTAAGTCTGAATGAGATTCTGGCTTCAAAGCCATAGGGCCCAATGTGGCATTGGGGCTAGGCCTGACACTGGGTGAAGTACTGCTCAAAAGACTTACCTGTATTGGGATTAATGAATCTCCTTACACCACTTATATAGAAAATACGTGAATGATTTTGATTAATTGCATCTTGCCATACCGTGTTTTTGAATTTTTTAAATGTTATTGTAAGGATTATAATGAACTTTTGTAAAGTTATATTCATAATCTGTATTTTCCTGAATGCAGAAAAAATATTTTTGTTTTTTTTAAAGTAGAAGAATCAGCTGACTTTTAAAGGCATCCTGAATACAACCATAAAGCAGGATACTGAACAGGACTTGATGAATACAATCAAATTCCTTATGATTAGAGCAGTAAATCTAGCTTAATGGATATGGAAATAAATGATGAACCCAATTTACCCAAGGTTTTAGTTCAGTATGTTTAGACTTCTGGGTTGCATCTATGGCATCTATGGTTGCCATGATTTAAACCGAGTATGTCTTTTATAACATCACAAGAGAGCATTTTTATACTAGTACAACACCGTTTGTCTAAGTACCTCTGAGCGAGGGGAAATTAGGCTGAGACAGAGACTTGCCTAAGGCCTCCAGTGAGCTTCACAGCTCAGCTGGGACTTGAACTTGAGATTCCCACATTCAAGTGTTTTGCTTTAAATCCATCAAAACAGTAGATACATGTATTGAAAATCTGCAAAATAAACCTCTCTAAAACCACTACCTAGATAACTCCTTTGGGGGGGGGGGGGAAGAAGGTGTCATAAATAAAGCTATACACAGACTCTCTTATAACACAGAATGGGGTGGGGTTGCTGACAGTTTTAACTGATTTTGCTGATCTTTTATCGGTTGAAGTAGTTACGTTTTATGTTTGATAGACAATCATCTTTTAAAGTTTATTTGCTATAATTAACTCTATTCTTATAAATGTCAGTTTCTTTGAGAACTTTAGGCAAGAGGGATGGATAGAAACTTAATAAACACCAGTTATTTAGCATCAATATTGTCCCTGCAGTTTAGTTTGCATTAAATGTTTAAAATTGAGGGAAACAACACTTTCTAAAGGAGTAGGAAGTGTCATGCTTGCAGACTCCTTGAAGGAGAAAGAACTGGAGGACCAGAAACCACCCACCACCAGCAATGGCCAGGACTTGCCAGTAGATCAGGAGGAGCCCAGGCCCTCAGGGGTGACTACCATGAGGGGATCCCCTGTGAATCACAAGGGAGTTTGCCTTAGAGGTGGAGGTAGAGAAGCCCTTGGGAGAAATGCCAACTGAAAAGACAGGAATTCAGAAGGAGCGCTAGACTGAGCCAAAGGCCTCCTTGTGGAAAAAAAGATCTACTTGCACAAGGAGTCTTGCTCTCAAGGAGCATCTTTTTAGCTGCAGTCACAACCAAAGCTTGGATGTAGCTCTGACAGCCTCTCCATAAAAACAGCAGTGTAAGGCTGAGAGAGTTGCTGAAAAAAAACATTGGCCAGACTTTCCTGAATTGATCTTACCTTGCCTTTGAAATGCTTCCTTGACTGATTCCTAATATGATTCCTGGTACTTCTGGACCGAACTATGACTATTCTTCTGCTTGCTCTTTGTCTGCTCTTTTGCCTTGGAAACTTGTTGCTGGAGACCTGTGCAGGATCTACACTACTGTTTTATAACAATTTATAATGGTATTGACAACTGTTGGGGCCCATAACACGTTCCATATACTGGTTTCAAACCACTTTCAAAGGCCAGATCTACACTAAGCAAGATATAGAGGTATGAAAGCGTTATATAAAAGGCAGGAGCCACACCAAGCAGGATATAGCAGTATATGGTATGTGTCAACGGGCCCCAACAGTTATCAGTGCACTTCAGTACCGCTATGAATTAGTAGTGTGGCTCCTGCCTTTTATATACTGCTTTCATACCACTATATCCTGCTTGGTGTCGACCTGGCCTTAGACTGTTTAGACCTTGCTTTTTTCCTGATCCTTCTTTGTGTTTGACCATCTTGGAGCTCTTGGACCCTTGAACCTGCAACTGCTAAGCAAAGAGGGAAGGGTGAAGATGCAATGCAGTTGTAGACTAAATAGCAGATGGTTTAGAAAAGCTAAAGAAGATAATAGATTTTGAGAAGGGATTTGAGGAGGAAAGACAAATGGCTTGACAAATAAAGAGGTAAGGCTATTCCAGGCATGCCGGTTAGTATGGTGACAGGAAGAGATAGTCATGGATGAGTGGTGGCAAGCAGTATTACATAAACCAATTGTATGGAGGCTTTGGTGGCCTCCATGTAGGCAGGATAACATTTGAACTGGCCCAGAGTGTTTCTGTAAAAAACAAACAAACAAGCAAGGAGTGCTTTTCCCTCAAGTAGTAACAGTTTCTTCACAGGCCGTTATGAAGATAAAGTGCAAGGAGAGGAAGGACCTTGTGAGGTGTATTGAGTCCCCTGGAAGAAGGGTGGGATAAAAATGTAAAATTATTACATAACAATACCTATAATTTATTTGCCTGTCCTAAGGTATTACAAGTTGGATCCAAGCATAATGCAACTTCTGAGTAAATATGCAGTGATGTTAAAAGATGTATACAAGAATGTCCTTGACCACATCTTCGGCTGAAGCCAATAGAAAGATCTCTCTCCAGTGCTCCACACACCCCTCTTTCACCAGCACACAGCGATTAATCAGTTCTACTTTGCACTAGCATTTCCCATTGATCTGATCCCACCTCCTTCTCATTCCCTTTTTCTTTTCCCTTGCTGGGATGGAAAAGGGTGTGACATGAGACATATTGGGGAAAGGTTGGTCGTCACTCCCCTGTTGTGTTTCCCAAAACCTCTCGCTTTATTGGGATACAATAAAGAGGTCTGCCACGTAATCCACAAAGCTTTATTCAGGCAATAAACATCACTTCCCACCTGATGGGTCTCTAACTTTTAGGAACTTCTCACTAGACAAAATTATGCAAACTAAGCGAGACAATTGTCCTTTCAAGAAAAAGGGGAAGCCTTTTCCCAGTATGCTTTAACTTTAGGGAGACTGGTTCTGAAGAAGCCTTTGGCGAGAAGCTAGGATGGGCCAACCTTCTCTCACCTTCCTTTAGCTCTGCCCTTTTTAGTCTGTGGCGTACTCTAGGATCAGCGAGCCATTCAGTGCCCTCCCCCTCGGAAGAATCCTGAATTCTCATAGCTTGAGGGTTGCTTACACTTTCAGAGATAAGGTCCGGCGAAAGTTCATTCCCAGCTGGTGAAGAGCCCATGAGAGTCAACTCTCCCACTCCATATATATAGGCTGGTATGTTTGTGGCACTGTCCCTTCTGCTTCAGAATCTGATTCTGATTGATTGTCTGAAACTCCTTCTTCCAGCCTAAGGGAAACAGGCCTAGACCTGACACTCACACACTCACACACTTAGAGGTTCTCTATACAGCTATCCTCCACTTATTCCCACCCCCACCCACCTGAAGTACGTAGAAGTCACAATTGAGGCTATCTATCATAATCGCTCAATGTCTTCTCTGCCTCTTTTTTCCAGTACCAGGTCTCTCTCTCTTTTTTTTTTTTTTAAGAAGAAGCACAAGTAAGACAGTTCATGCTCCTTGCAGCCATTTGTGTGTGCGCCAAGAGAGGTGCTTGCTTGGTCCTCCTTTTCTGTTCTCCCCTAATCCCCCACCATTCCTGATAATATGTGTAGTTACTGCCAGTAAAAGAGACAGCCACAAACCACAGCAATTTGATGTTTAAAAGGTATGCAGATTTCTAGGTCTGCCTACCTACTTGTCTATGGCCCTGGGGCTGCAGGAAAAACAGTGGGTTGGGGAAATCAAGTAAGAGTGAGGTAAATAGAGACAGGTGTGCACATAGAAGAGCATATATCCCCTTTGGTGAAAAGTGGCTCACAAAGACCTCATATTTTGCAGGGAGAAAGAAAAAGAGCATGGCGTGAGGTGGAGAAAGATAGAGGGAGCAATCAAAGCATGAGATAAATGGAAATAAATGCTTATATGTGGTTAACATACTAATGCAACCTTTTCAAATTAATACAAATATGAAAATAATCATCTAGTAATTGGGACTGTGCACCCCTGTGTGAAATTCATTGGATATGCATTGTGTACTTTGCAGTCTCTGTGAGATACAATGTAGCCATACTGGATATAAACACAAACGGCAGGAGTCTAGATTGTTCAGGCATTATTATACTCTATTGGAACATAGGGAATGAAAGCAGAAATGCTACAGTCGTCTTCTATGCTGGTTTGCACAGTTTGCCTATGTTTTGTCCTGTTGGCAGTGGCAAATTCTGACCGTCACCTCATGGTTGGCAACATATGTGTCCTCATGCTGAAATCTGTCAGTACATTGCTTGATGGCAAAAGCCAACTAGTTTAAACATTTGCAGCAGCCTCTATATTGTTGACAGGAATGTTTATCCTCTGGGAGAAAGCTAGAGAGAGTTCCTGTGTCATTTCTTGGCAGAGAAATGCTTTCAGATTCAATCACTTTTTGAAAATCAAATTTGTGAATGAATCATTTCTTCTTTCTCTCACTCCCCCTCTTTTCGTTCTTATTGTCTTTGTAAATGTTAAAATTCGTGGAATTCGTGGTTTATTAGTCTCAAAGATACATAATAGTTGTGTCTGAGGATATTTTCATAGAATATCCTGTCTATTTGGAAAGTGTTCCATTTGAGAAATCAAGTATGGCTGTGATATGAAATTGGAAGCTAAGAACGGTTGTGTTTTGTGAACTTGCAGCTCCACCTTGTGTGCAAACGAAAGATTACAACAAGACAGAAATGTCTTTCCTGGATCATTAATAGCTGTGCTTCTTTCCCATGAATTAACCACTGCTAAGATTTCTCCATTATATTGTGTGGCATATTTGCAACAAACAAAATATTAGGTGTACTAAATGAAATGCTTAACTTCTTTAGACATAAAATCAATTCTTATTAAGATATACCCTCCTCACTAGACCATGTATAGCACTGTTAATAAAGCAAAAGATTAGAAAAAATCACCATGGTTGACAACCATTGAGCTTGCATCAGGCAGTGGACTGTCTCATCTCCTGAAGTTCACCATGACAACTTGCTAAACAAGACAGCACTGAACACAGTTGCAGACAGCAATTCTCTCCATGCATATTTATTCTCTCCATGGTAATATATTAAGGTTTCAAAACTGTGACACCAAAAAGGTAATATAAGAGAAACTATTACAGAGTTTTGTCATTGTAGCAATGTTTGTTTCAAATTTTTGCTTTACTAACAAATACTGATGAACAAACGTCAAAAGCATCCTGTGCATGTTTCTGACAACTCCCAGCATTCCCCAGTCAGCAGTGGGGAGTTGTCGGACTTTTTCTTCTAAACATGCATAGGATTGCACCCAAAGTTACTATTGGAGACTTTCTCAATTCTAGAACATGAAAGCAAAATACTAGTGAGTTGTCTGCTCTACCAATATCTGAATATTCTTTTGCCAGGTTTGGAGTGCATTTCTATCCAGATATTCGCCAGTCTCCAAATTTGTCTACTGATTATCCTATGCAGGGTGGCTGGAGCATGGAGGGCATCCTCTCCTCTGTGCTCCGGGCACCCTGCATTTTTGTCTAGACAGGTGATTTTGTCCATCTTGGTATAACTTTGGGGTGGGAGGAGGGAAGGGCCCTGGAGACTTGATAGGAAGGTGCAAAAAGCAGCTTCCGCACTTTCCTCCTCTCCCCACTCCCGGGATTGTCCCCTTTTCACCCACTCCGTGCTCCATTTCCAAGCATGGAGACATAGCCAGCATGGTGAGAACCATGCTGGCTACAAGGAAAGGGGAGAACAATTTCTTGGCTCCAAGGTCAGAGTCCCGGTTTCTCCCTCGGTTCCCAGAAACTGAAGAATCCTGTGGCCCTCTAGACAGTGTTTAGTGGTGATAGGATTGCTCCTTTATAATAATTTTCATTCCTTGGCATTATGTGTTGAGACAGACATAGAGTCAAAATTGCTGAAATGCAGCCTGGCTCATAGCTTCAATGAGTCCACATGCTTGAGAAATACAGAATTCATGAATTCTTGTAGGATTAATTTCAAGCCTGTTAGACACCAAGTACTGCTTAATATCTTAGCACCAGCTACATTTCTAAGAAGGACTCCAGGGACATATTCAAAACTATACTGTTAGAGCTGACTGCCCTGCTAGGACCTAGTCTTCCCTGTGCCTATTGCAGGTATGGATTCATTGGATTAATCTTGGATTCATTTTCCAGAAGCACGTGGTGATATATATATCTCACAATTTCCAAATTTCACAAGGGTCATTTCTGTACCCAAGATCTTCCTCTTTCCTAGCCTTGCATAAATCTCTTTAGGAACCCTCTCCATCTTTTGCATACTTTGTGGGGTTTACTGCCATATTCCATTACCTGTTAAGCATTGGAAGAGAGTATGTATTCAGGGCAGGCAATGTGGAGGTGTAGGATGGAGGGATGATTGAGGTGGGAGAAAGGAAAGAAAATCCCTTTAGGTAAGGGTTACTGTATGTTTTTACAATATTCCATCAAAAGTATTCACTTAAGGGCAAGGATTATTGTAATGAGAGAAGGGCATACATGAAAATTGATTAATGGGGAAGGAAATGTCCTCATGTTTGTCCATTCTGGGTTTTCTATGTCTTTTATATTAGTAAGATCTGAGTTCTGGTGCCTTCAGTCTTGTGTATTCAGTTTTTTAAAACTAGAATTCCTGTAGTCTGTCAATTTGAAGTTTTAAAAAATGAGAATGCACGCTCAGGATCTAGTAACACTAAAGGCATAACAAATGTTAAGTGAACCTGAATATGTATGTACTTAAGAAGTAGTGCTGAGCCAAATTTCCTACTGAATATTTTTGCCATAAAATTTTTGCCATTATTTAGTTATGACATTTACATGCTCCCATTACAAAAGTACTCAGGATTGCTTACAGTAAAAGAGAAATGACATGTAAACTGTAATTTTACAAACAGATGTCTATGTTTGCTTTTTTCATCTGCTTCCCTCACCACCACCACATCCTTCTCCTTTTGTATTTTGTGTTTTAGATTATAACCCTGCTCATTTATTTAAATTTATTTAAAACAGTTCTTAGCTGTCTTTCAGGGCAGAAGCTCTCCCAAGGCAGCTTACAACCACATATAAAACAGTGGCTCAATTCGGATGACACGATAGTCAATGGTGGGTTGACTAACCCTAACCCTAACCCTAGGGGGCACTCCCCACACAACATGGTAATAAATAATCAACTGTGGTGTGGATGAGGATCAGCACTGACTATGGCAGCATTCGGATGACACAATAGTCAAAACAACTGACAATTGTTTCCCCCACACCAGATGTTTATTGTGGCGTCCGAATTGAGCCAGTATATACCTTAAAAGCAATAAAAACATAGAAAGTAAAATATCAATTCAAACAATAAAAGCTAACATTAAAAACTAGTAATAAAACAGCAAGAGCAACAGCAGAAAAACAGTATTCCACTATAAGAACGCCATAGTGAAATAAAACATTTTAAGGCCGTCTTAAAAGCCTGTAAGGGTGGTGCATGGCAGATCGTCGGTGGGAATTTGTTCCACAGGTGTGGGGACACTGCTGAGAAGGCCCTCTCCCGTGTGGAGTCCAACCTTATACCTTTCACTGGTGGGCAGGTGAGAAGGGCCTCTCTTTTCGATCTGAAAGTGCGGGCAGGCTTGGTGAAGGCGGTCTTTCAAGAAGCTTGGTCCCAAACTGTTTAGGGCTTTAAAGGTCAAAGCCAGCACTTTGAATTGGGCTCGGAAACACACAGGTAGCCAGTGCAGCTGGCACAGCATAGGCGTTATGTGGTCAAATTGCCTCGCTCCCACCAATACTCAGGCGGCTGCATTCTGCACCAGCTGAAGTTTCTGAATTGTCTTCAAAGGCAGCCCCACATACAGTGCATTACAGTAGTCCAGCCTGGACGTGACCATGCTCATTTATTGGTCTAGAACTCTGGAAGCCTTTTTCAGCTGAAAAGCAGGAGGGGAAATGCTTTAAAGTGTAATTCTATACATTTCTACTAGGATGTAAGCCCAAGTGAGTTCAATAGAATTGCCCAAGTGAGTTAAATACAGTTGCAGCCATCTATCTATCATTCCATCCATCCATCTATATCACCAACCATAGATATGGTTTATATTCAGACCTATTAAGAGCAAACCATAGTTAATATTCATTAAACAAAAAACCTACGGTTTACAAAAACAATGTTAAGGCTCTACAGTTTCCAACCAAGCACCAAAAAGCAGGGAAATTGGGAGTTAAGGCTCACAAGCCTTAATGCCACATCCTCTCTAAGGAGGCAGAAAGTGCAAGTGAAATTCTCATTCTCCCAAAGCAGATAAACCATGAGGACAGGGTGGAGAATATGATATGCAGAGGTGAAAACTGATCACGAACAACTTAGGGCCACCTACTTCTCTGTTTTTGTTTAGAGCAGCCCTTCCCCAACCTGGTGCCCTCCAAAGGTGTTGGACTACAACTCCCATCATTGCAAGTCAGTATGTCCCATGGTCAGGAATGCTGGGACAGCATGGACCAAACTCTTAAAAAAGAGGGAAGGAGCACACTGTGTGTGTTTGGGGTGGGGATGGATAGAAAGGGATGTATAGCCACCTATTCCCAGGAGAGATCTGAAGATCAGGTTACCATGGATTCAGAGGAACCACACCCTGCTTCACCAGGGAGCAAAAGAGCAAACTGGCCTTATGAAGATAGCCCAAATTACTCTCAGAGCCAAAGGAATGCATGTTCCAGAAGAGAAAAAAGAAACTCTTCTTCTTCTTCACTCAAAAGGTCTGTGCTAGAGGCAGCAGCCATTTCACCCACCCACCCCACATTCTAAGGCAGGAGGGAGGGGGGAGAGCGACGCTACTAGCATGCCTCGCGCTATTAGGAAAGCATTGACTTGAATGAGAGGTTAAAATATTCCTTAAAAATCAACCCAAGGGAATTTTTAAAAAACGAAAAGCTTTCCACCAACTACAGTCAAGGAGGAAGAAGACCGCACCACTGGATTAATTAATAAGGCTCTAGAAATTATGCAAATTGTGAGCACAAAACTGGGAAACCGAAAGTCATTTGACAAAAGCAGGGAGACAGGTTTATGTTCCTTTTCTACCTTAAACTGCTCTCCTTCCCTCAATCTTTCACCAATCTTCTTGAAATTTTCAGGTAATGTAAAACAAACATTTCTTTCTGGCACCTGTAAATTTCAGAAAGGTTGGTGAAACTTTTTCGATTTTATGGCTGTTAGAATGACCCCCCCCCCAGTTATCACTTTAACATGGCGGAATGTGTTTTTTACTGACAGCCCTTAACAATGGAGGCACGACTGTGCCTCCATTAATCAACCACAGTTTAGAGTTCAGATGGCACACTAAATTATGGTTAATCTGAAATGGAAGTGGAAACTTCCATTCTCCTTGTACTGGAGTAAGAGAGGTGACAGGGAGCTCACAAGGGCAAGACCCACTACAGCATATCCTTGTAATGCCAGATGATAATGCAAGCTCTTCTGTGACATGGGATAAATTTATGGTCATTTTTTGAATGTTCAACCAGCACTGACTTTTCTGTGGGCCTCTTTTGCCGCACAGGCGGGCAAGGGACTAGTGCATCCTCAGTTTGGATCACATCTAAGTTGACAGAGGACAGAACAATGAATGAGCACATCTGACTTCCTGCTGTTCCACCCACCAAAATTGTGAGACGTCTCTGTTTTCATTTTCCTCAAGTAGAAAAAGCCTGAATGGATTACTATTGTACAGTCCTGAGTGTTCTCCTTGGAATTTGAAAAGGGTGTATTTTAGTTCAAGGGTTCACACTTTAAACTGCTTTTATTGCCCTTATCATTCCATGAAATGCTACATTATCACCACATGTGTGTTGCTTTTGTACTAGTTCCAGCTGTGGATGGTGTGCAATGACTTGTTGAAACCTTGACATCTGTGTTCCGTTTTCTTACCGTGTTTCTGTTAATGTGCCCCAGTTGCTTTTTGCTATTGTTATGTGCTGATTTTAACTTGAGAGACAATGGATGCTAGACAGCATGTTAGGCTTTTCCTTAATGGCTAAGCTTGAAAGACATGAAATTTACAAAAGTAGTACCAAGAGAATATTCATCCTCGAAACTGACTAATATTGAAATGTCAGTTCTTGGCCTTTGTAGTAGTTCTCTTGGTCTTTGTAGTAGTTCTCATATTCTACAATTAAAATTTCCATTTAAGGGGAGAAGATTAATCTTTCAAAATGCATTTGCATGCATATAAGGTGCATGTGAGCCTTGCAGTGGCCATCTTTAAAGCTTCCTTTGTCTGAAATCTAGGTTTAGGTAATAAGCGCTCATTAAATATTGTGCAACAATGTTACTTAATATTTCAGTGCTGTTAGCAGTTTCCATTATCAGGAAGAATAGCACTATACTTAAATGCACATTCCCTTCACAAAGTTTAGATGACATGTGCAGAGTGATTCATTAGATTCAGTGATGTGGGGTTTCTGCAAAATTTGAATTGAAATTTTTTCCAGAAAAAAAAAAAATCCTATTCAGATTAGGGAGAGATGCTGTAACCTATTCACATTCCATCTATAGCACATACAGCACATACACACAAAACCTGCTTTGTGAAGGGTATTACTAGTATAATAATATGTGTGTAGAGACTGTACACAAACATTTTTCATATTTTCAGTGTAGGTATAATGAATGTATGAGGGGGTGACATTGAAGTGGAAGGTTCCGCTTGGACCATATGCAAAACTAAAAAACTTATTTTATATATTAGTACATGTATGTTGTTAGTTCTGAACAATTGCATAGAAGTTGTTTTATTAGCAGTTACTGAAAGAATTTATGTTTCAGATAGTCTAGGTTTCATCACTTTGAACGTCTGGCCACCAAATGGCAGTCTTGCTCTGCACTTCAAAGCGGAGCAAAGTGTGAATCTGGCAGAGGAAAAGTATTTGAAACGGAAGAGAATATTAATGCCCCCTATTCCGAAACATTAGCTCTGCACATCCTAGGATGCCTTGCACTGTTAGAACTATTCCATTCTTAAGAACAGATTGTATTGAAATACCATCTCGTAGCAGTGTGGTATTTTGCTCTTCCTTCCCCTTTTATTGTTTAGGTGTGTGAAATCTCAGTCACACAACCATATGCTGGTGCATTGCCAGGTTTACTTGGGTATTGAATTGCAATAAAATGAGAATACTTTATAGCATTTAGCCTGGTTTCAGTTTCTCCATAATGCAGGGGAACGTAGTGATGGACACAGCCAAATGGCTCACAATTGGCAGGAAGCATTTAGTGGTTTAAATGTAAGATTTTATGATGGCGATTTGCCTTGTCTTTAATGATGATAAAAAGAGTCTAAGCCACAACTGTGGGATTAAAAAGGAAATATCTGTGGGCACAATCCACAAAGTGCTGCTGTGGCAATAGCTTTTATGTCATTGTGGTTTGTGCAGTCCTTACAGAATTGAAAGGGGGGTTGTGGAGCAGCAGTGACTACTAGAATTAGTTGAATATTTATTGGGGGGGCAGAGAGAGAATACAAAGAGTTCTGCTTTAGTAATATTCGAAGGCCTGATGAAAAACTCTTATTCAGTGTTGTGGCTGCTTCCCAAAAACATTTTTGTGTAGTGGGTTCATCATAGCTGAGAAAACATTTGGATTCAAATTACGAAACAGAGGGGAGAGAGATGTGGGAGGGGGGAAAGAGAAACAAAGCAATAATGGGAAACCATAGAAGCCTTGATGACGTTAAGTTCGTTGGAGGGTGGGGTGGGGTGGAGAACATAGAGAACATAGAGGCTGCCTTGTACTGAGTCAGATCATTGGTCTATCTAGCCCAGTATTGTCAACACTAACAGGGTTTCCGGCAGGATTTTTTCCAGCCCTACCTGAAGATGCCAGGGATCGAACCTGCAACCTTCTGCATACAAACATGTGCTCTACCTGAGCCATGGCTCCTTCCTAGAGAATGAAAATGAACTGCCTTACTCTGACTCCACTCTTGATTCTGTAAACCACCTGTTTCTTCAGTGTTTAATTATGGTATGCATTTCTTGATGTAAAACAAACCAAGATTCAAAGAAAGACACTACTTTCCTTCTTTACCTACTGTGTAACATCTTGGCTGTTCTTGAAGTACATACAAGTGGTAAAATATAAAATGAAAACTAAGCAAACTCGTAATTGGCAGCAAACATTTCAGCAATTGTGGTGTAATTTTTTCCAGATACCATAAACATGGTAATTGCTCCCAGCCAAATTTGCAATTTGGAAGTTAAGACATTATATGTGTCCACTTGACTGCATACATAAGAACATTGAAAAAACCCATGCTGGATCAGACCAAGGGTCGATCTTGTCCAGCATTCTGTTCACACAGTGGCCAATCAGCTGCCAACGGGAAACCCACAAGGAGGACATAAGTGCAATAGCACCCTCCCACCCAAATTTCCCAGCAACTGGTGTACTTTCTGCCTCTGATACTGGAGGTAGCATATAGCCATCAGGACTTGTAGCTTCATTCTCCATGAATTTGTCCAATCTTCTTTTAAAACCATCCAAAATGGTGTCCATCACTACATTTTGTGGAAGTGAATTCCATAGCTGAAGCTATGGGCTGTGTGAAGATGACTTCCTTTTATCTGTCCTGAATCTCACACCAATCAGCTTCATGGAATTACCCCAAATTCTAGTATTATGAGAGAGGGAGACATTCTGGAAGAAGACTACCTGGAGACAGTTAAGATTACTTGCGTGGAAAGGCTCCTTGTCCATGTAAATTGAAGGTGAGGGGGGAACCATTATGGGTCTCTTTGATTGTGTGCATCCTAGTGCTCAAATGTTAACGTAATTTGTATGCAAGATTACTTGAAATTAATACATTTTGCAGAGTGCAGGTATTCCCTAGTTTATGAATACCTGCACTCTGCACTCAGTAGTATTATTGAATTGTGTGGCTATTGTTGGATCTGATATTTTCTTAGGGTTCAAGGATTTTTTTTTCTTCAGCAAATTTCCCCCCGCCTGAAGAACAGCTAAATACTATTTGTGTTGCAATAATTAAACATTTTAATGATTTGGCATCGAGAGAGACACTTTTAGAAGATGGAAACCAAACACAACAAGAACTGTCATGTTCTTCTAAATAGTTTTTCTCCCCCTTGCTAGAATGATTATCTGTCATACTAGCACATTTTATTACCTCCCCCACAATTGGTAATAAAAGTAGCGATCATTGACCACGTCAGCTAACACTTGAAATAAATACATAATGCACACATGAATAACACAAATTAATTTGATCTTCAATCACTTTTCAGGGATTAAAAAGATGTAATTGCTCATGCACCTAGTACACAACTTAGAACACAAGGAATGATTTGAATCCCTCTTTTGGACCTGTGAAGCTGCTCTTCTCGTGGTGTCTTGCATCATTTGTTTGTCCTAGTAATGAAATCTCTGAATGCAGCTTCATATGGTGCCCCTGGCTTGTGCTGAAATGAATTGTGCATGCTGTGCAACTATGTGCTACTTCTGGGGTATTAGGCCCAAAGGTGACACATGAATCTGATTGAGGCACAGTTGCTGAATGGTTTCTGTCGGCTTGAACTGAGCAAAGCCTCCTGTTCGCTTACAGAGGGCACTCTTGTAAAGACAATCTCAATCATTCCATTCTCTTTTTTAAAATGAAAACCCTTTACTTTACTGAAAAAAAAACCCTTCTCACAGCTTGATGATGCAAATGTCACCATGGAGATTTCCTTCTAACAGAAAAGAATGGATTTTCTGCAGTTCAGGGTGTTTTGAGGTGTTTTTTCCCCTTCTTTTTGAAATGTGTAAACAGCAGATAACTTCTGATGCCTTTGACTAAATCCCTGTCTGGTAATTGAGACCGGAAACGAAAAGAGGAAGTGCATATTTGTCTATGGCACATTTATTTAGTTTTGTAGGCACTTTGATCCCCAGGGAAGCAGTGTGCGTAATGACAGATTAATGAAGTGGGTGTGAAAGAAAGACTTTGAGCCAAAGACAATGAGGAGGATTTGTTGAATCTGAGAGAATGATTCCAACTATTGCCTCTGTAATTTTTCAAGTATTAATATTTTGTTAATCTCTTTATGGCTCGTCTTTATTTTGCTGTTGTTCATGTTACACGAACTATTATTTTTTAAAGTGTGTTTTAAGTGTTTCAAAATCAAAACACATTCATTTCCTATGAGGATTTTGTCAATAAGCTTGGCTCTCTTGAGTCAAGATGAATCAAACACTGCAGAGACACAATCCTGGATATGTAACAAAATGTAGTACTTGCCCAGGGCCTTTCTACAGGATGATTTCCAAAATGAAATGATTGCTCTTAGCTGAATTAGGCAAATTACTAGTAAATAGACAGCTGGAATAATCCAATGTGGGCAACATTTTCTGAAACAAGTTTTTTAAGGGGCCAGCAAAGGTTTTAGGTAGGGGTTCTAGATCAGGAGAAATCAGGGGAGAGAAGGAAAGGGGATAGTGTCATTACAGATTAGGTCAGGCTCAGTGTAATAGCTTTATAACTGTGTAAACTATTTGCTAACAAATTAGAATTAGTACATTCATATTTTGAAATAATGACATTCATTTTATCAGTCAACCGTCTTTACCATGAAAAAGAGTTACATAAACAAAGGTAAAATAATTAAGGAATGTGGCTTAAGACTAGTTTATTTGTTTTTGAGGCTAGGAGAGACAGAACTTGGACAGACAGCTTCCTTTTCTTCCAAAGTCTGAGGGCCTATCTACACAGTCCCTTGGAATGTTTTAAATAGTATTTTAAAACGTTCCAAATAGGTGCATTCTAAAATGTCTTAGGCCACACTACTGAGTACTCACATTACAGGAGAAAAATTCTTCAGTCTTTAAAGCGGTGTGTGCAGTCACACACTCTTCTGTCTCTTTCTGTTTCGCTTTTACAATGAGTTTAGGGCAAGGCATTGTGGGCGTTGTAGTTCAATAACCCACTTCCTCCTTTGTTCCTCTGTCATTCCCTAGCAAGTATAGGGCTAAGAATTGTGAGTGTTGTAGTTCACTCGCCCACTTCCTCCTTAGCCCCGCTTTCTTCCCCACCAATCAACTGCTAAGCATTTGGGCACCAGTAAACGAAGCACTGCTCCCATGAATCACAAACGGTGAGGAAGAACACATTATTTTATTTAAAAAGATTTATTAAAAGTGAAACTGTTGTATATAACTGAAGTGAGTTTTAAAAAACCTCAGATATACAGCGTTAGTCATGTGGCCCAAAGAGTTTTCATAACCCTTATAAAACATTAAAAACCTAGTGTGTAGATCGGCTCTAAGCCTAGCACAGGCTCAGCTGGACATGGGGCTTCATTGGTTAGAGGAAGAGGAAGCTGTTACCCTCAGCTCCATAATCAGCTCTGGCCAGGTCAATTGCCCTTATTGCAATACTGGTGCAACCCCTCTCTGTGTTGCATCCTGGGATGGGGTTACATGGGGAAAAAAGTAGGATGCCATCTCACCGCACTTTGAGCACTGTCTACTTTTTCTAGGGATGTATTAGAATTTCATTTTTTCTCACAAGTTTTCTGACTTGTGCAAATGTCCTCAGTAGGCTAAATCAGGCCCGCTCCATGAAGGAAATGTGCACAAATAAAGGGATTTTGCATGAATCTGATCACTGCTCAATTTGTACAAGTTTCCCATTCGCACAAACAGGAATTGGGGATGAGATGAGTGGTGGGATGATATTCAGAGGATTCTAGCAATCTCCAACATTGCTCATTCGCCCATCCCTAACTTTATGTTACTCATGACTTCAGTTGAGAGGCAAGGCTGTGCATATTCTAGATTGAATGAAATGCTGAGTGTATTGGGTATGTGAATTCCTTAGCTCCTCTTCTCTCATACATAAGTTTCTGGCATTGGGCCTGAACCTCTGATGTCCCCCTTGGTGCTACTTTACTTTGCTAGGATAGGGGGGCTATGTATCCTTTCTTACAGAGGACAGCTTTCTGTTTGAAGGCAGGGGCCTTGACGTTGCTCATTAACAGCAGACTGAGCAGGCACATAGGTCACTTAGTAAAAGGCTTCCTTGCTGTGGTGAGATGTATTGTATTTCTATTTACATTATAGCTGGAGTGGCCAATACGTGGTCTGTGGGCAGCATGCAGTCCCTACTACCACCATCCCTGTGTGCCCCCAACTGCACCACCAAATTCAGTGGAAGCAAGGGGTGTTAAACAATTGGGGGGGCAGATTTAGCACTACAGAGTGCTAAAAGGGTCAAATTTAAGAACATAAGAACTTAAGGAGAGCCATGCTGGATCAGACCAAGGGCCCATCTAGTCCAGCACTCTGTTCACACAGTGGCCAACCAGCTGTTGATCAGGGACCCACAAGCAGGACACAGGTGCAACATCACCCTCCCACCCATTTCCCCCAGCAAGTGGTGTATATAGGCTTACTGTCTCTGATACCGGAGGTAGCACATAGAGATCAGGACTAGTAGCCATTGATAGCCATATCTTCCAGGAATTTATCCAACCCTTTTAAAGCCATCCAAATTGACAGCCATCACTACATCTTGTGGAAGTGAATGCCATAGTTTTAACTATGCACTGTGTGAAGACAAACTTCCATTTATCTGTCCTTAATCTCCCACCCATCAGCTTCCTGGGATGACCCCACTCGGTTCTAGTATTATGGGAGAGAGAGAGAGAGAAATGTCTACCTAGCCACATTTTCCACACCATTGCAAACAAAGGTTGACCCCTTCAGGGCTCTGTAGCAGCTACATCGTACAAAAAAGGGTCAGATTTAGCTTGCAAACAAACTAAACCTAACCTTTTTGCTGCTCCACAGCACTAAAGTTTTCTGCTCCACAGCACTAAAGAGCAAACCACAAAGTGCCAAACTGCCAGTTTTAAAGTATTTTTATTATTTATTATCTGGGTGCATGCAGCCAATGGGGGGAGACCCAGGGGGCAAAAATGCCCCCTGGACCTCCTGCACATGCCCATCTCTGCATTATAGGAATTGTGTCTACATTTGCATCTATACATATAAATTCGCACATGTATATTTTATGGAAATCTGTGTCTTTGTCTTTCTCTTTGGTGATACATTTCCTCTTTTGTTCCAATGTGTAAGTGGCCACCCTGTATCAGGTTCTGCTACTACTATAATCAAGAACTATTTTCCTCCTTCCAATGGAGTGAAATGAACCTATTTCCCTTCAATGAAAGGGGAGAACAGATCTTGATTATGGCAGTAGCTGATCCTGACATGGGGGGGGGCACTTACACATTGCAACAAAAGAGGAAATGCATCACCAAAGAAGACAACAAGAGATGACTTGGAATGTGTTTTTGCATTGTTTTGTTTGTGTCTGTATGGACCAGTGTGAGTCAAAACAACAAAGAACAATTAACTGTATTTTAAGAAATAGTCTTGATTACATTGGAAGATTCAATGAGCATTTTGCAGTAGTCATTTGGGAATGTTTATTCTCAGAAGCATACATATTACAACATGCAGGTTTGTCACAGTTTCGTATTGGTGGCCCTGCAGGCTAGTGCCCCCTCTCTAAATGACCACACAGAGAGGGGCAGGTGATGGGAGCAGCAACAAACAGGTCCAGTGTCAGCATGCTGAGGCCCACAGGGACTAACACTGATCACCATAGCATCCTTTCATTCCTCTTCTCTAAAAAAAAAATTCTAGTAATTTCATAACATTTTATAGGGAAAGATGAATTACTGAAACGTTATTCTTTACCTAGGCTGTGATTGTATGCGTGCTAGATGGGGGTGTGGAAGGTGCCTATAGGCCACCAGTTCCCTGCCATGACTTAGTGTGATGCCTGTGTGTGTGTGTGTGCCAGTGCATAGAGGAAAGTTACTGCTCCAATGGGAATCCCTTCAAGCCCTCTGTGTTACCTTCAAAATTAATCCGTATGAGCTTGGACATTCCCATTGATAGCCACAGTAGCTCTGTTACAAAACACCAGTTCAAAGGTCATTTATTTCCTAATTCATTTTGTCCCCTAAATATTATTGTGGAACAAATTTTGAAAAAATCTGATCTCACTTTGCCAGCATAGAGTTGAAGTAGCATCAATCATTTTTTAGGATCTTGGTATGTCAGAATACACAAATACTGAACTCAATTCACTGAATGCCAATCATGGATAGTACCCAAAACAATACCACCCATGCACAAGAAAGTGGTATCAACAGGCTTGGAGTTTTCAGAAGTACAGAAAAAGATTAGCGAATAAAATTAAAGGAAAGACCCCTCTCCCAAAAGCACCATGAGGACTGAGCATACTGACATCAACTAAGCCTGCTCAGAAACAGAAATCCAGCAAGGAGTAAGAATGGAATAGGGTATGGTTGGCTAGAACACAGAACAGGAGACCTCCATGCTGCAACATTTTGCAGAGGGTCCCACTTATAAAAGAAGTATTTGTCAATCTGTCTACCAATTAAAGAATTTGCAGATGATTGATTATTTGTTTGTTAGGGTGTAGCCCTGTGGGACAGGCAACCTCAGAGCCTTCTGTCCATCCTAAGCCCTGCTGGCAAGGACCTGGCAGGGCGGAAGGAACGGCAGAGGCTTTTTTAGCCACTGCAGTGCATTTTACATTAGCCAGGCCTCTGTCTAACCCATTCACCTTGTTGGGGATGGGAGTTGAGAGGCTTTTGGATCCAGCAGATCCATAGCCTCTCCCCTGCTGCCCACTGGCTTGTCTCCCATTCACTCCCCTCCTGAGGTTGCAATGCTAACCTTGGGAGGGAGAGCCATTGCAGAGCTCTCTGCGATGTCTGGGGTGCTGGGGATGAGATCCACAATCAGATCTCCTCCTCCTCCAGGGACAGAGCTTTGTCACCAGTCTTGGAGGAGGAGAATTGCAGCATTCTGTGGCACCGCAGATGCTGTTTAGAGGCCATAGGATTGCTCTATTAAGGGACTATTTAGATAAATGTGTATGCTACAGACAATATATGGGTTTTGAGAATCCAGAGGAAAGTAGGAAACCTTACAATTTAATAAACAGAAGTTGCCACTGAGTCTTAAAAGGAAAAAATAATATTTTATCTCTCTTCCCCTCCCCCCTTACCTCTTTGAGTAACACATCAGAGGGGGGTGGGGGGGGAATGACTTGAAAAATCTCAACTAGAATGTCCATCATTTTCACCATAACAGTTAAATTATTAAATGAAGTAATGAATCTATTTAATTTATACATTATTATTTGCATCTCTCTCTCTCTATAGTCTTCCATTTGTTTTTCAGAAAAGAAGACAACAAGAAGAACAATTGTATAAAATGGCTGTGGGATACAGTTGTTTTATGTGCTTAGATGACACATCTCATCTAATCTGTGTTTCACACTTTAGGTGTCTTCTTTATATTATTATTTTTAGTAAAGTAGACATATTTCTAAATTTGAATCAAAAGCCCAAAGGATTTATTGCCTTCTACATATACCAGTTGTATGGTAACCCATTAAAGAAATATTAACACATACAAAGAAACCAAACTATTATAAAATAAGCACATATTTATACACATTTATAAAATTGTACTCCCAAAGTCTTTTGTTCATTCATGGCTTGTTTCTATTCCTTAGGAAACTCTGTTTGTATTTCTTGACTGGACTTGGCCATTTTTAATGTATTGTATGATAACTTATAATTACATAATACTGCAAGCAAATGCATGGAGAGAAAGGGAGGGTTTTTCTGCAATAAACTGGTCTCTGATAAAAGTTAAGAATGACCTTACTTTGCATATAAGTTGTCATGATGGACTTAAGGTTAGGTGTCTGCCTATGGCCTGCTATTTTTACCTCCCTTTTAAGGGTTTGACATATGCTGGAGTTTCTTCCATCTCTTTTGGAAGCAGTTCTTGGACCATATTGGATGCTGCTTCTAAAGTCCACATTCAGATTTTGGGAGAAGTTTGTCCAGTGGTAGTGGTGTCTACTTTTAAAAGCAACTGGTTCAGAAGCCCCACTGATTAGCTCATTGTTTGTTTGTTTGTTTTTTATTGGGTCCTGTTAGCTTCCCATACATTTCCTTAGGCTTTGTTGAATTTATCACAGTTCATTTTGCCAGCAAGAACTGTATTCTAAGCATTTGTAAAACCCACCAGGTACTAAAAAGATTTTATAGGCAAATGCCAAAATGCAGAGCTCCTATCTCAGATCTTCTGTTGTAGAATTGTAATGCAGCATGATAAAATATACCATTACTGAATCAAGTTTTCATCTTATAGAGTTCTCCATAAAAAATGTTTCATCTTTTAAAAAGTTGTTTAAAGCAATGATTTGGAATGGGCCCTGTGGTAGGATCTGTTCTGTACTGAAACTGTTTTTTTCTGTAAATTTTAATCTATTAGATGCCAGTTTCATTACACTATTTTTGTATTGCAGGTGATGTGCCTTCAGGACTTTTTTGGCGATGATGACATATTTATTGCATGTGGCCCTGAAAAGTTTCGTTACCAGGATGACTTCTTGCTAGATGAAAGTGGTAAGAAAATTGCTTTTTTTATATGTGCATTGCCATCTGTATAAAATGGCAATTCTAAGATATATTTTGGCTTTTCTAATTATGCTTATATGAACTATGATTGTCTGGGCAAAGAGAGTTAAATCAAGCTATTAACCTAGAGTTTTGTAATTTCATATTTCCTTCAAAATCCTAGCAAATACTGCTAGCTATTACTTAGATGAATGTTAAGGAACATGAGCTAGGAGAGGGTTGAAAAAATTCTGGGCTCTTCTTATCTTATTTCATTGGTGTGAAAATGCAAGTGTCCCATGCCACCTTGAACCACTGGAGTAATGTATAAATGCCAAACTCAGAGCTACGCAAGCCTTGTGCCCAAAGGAGAAGAAAGATCCTCATCTCTACTGTGCTCAGACTTAATTATCCCTTTTTGAAGTTAGTGACCTGTTAATACTTATTAAATTATTTTAAAATTTCCACATCACCCTTTGAACCATCCTTTCTTTGGAAAGTCTCATCCTTCTCTGACATAAGTTGTTTATTCCAAAGTAGGGTTTAGTTCTGTTTTTTTGTGGTCAACAGATCTTTTTTTACTTCTTTTTTTCTCAGAAAAGGGAAATCCCAAACCACAACATCTTCTTTATGTTGTCTTTCTATAATCCTTCACCAGTCACCTTATTTCCTTACATGGACTCACAGGTCAAAGATTAATAAAACATTTCTTATCAATACATCTATCTATCATCTATCTATCGGTATATTATCTATCTATCTATCGTCTGTTTTAATGAATCTGTTTCTCTTGCTCTTCTACTTGCACCCGTAAACTCTAAAGCTTTACTCTACCACACATACTATCTCTTAAGGCTCTTACACCAAAAGCTTATTTTCTCTCTATGCTATGCTAACAAACTCTCATATCTGCCCCACCCAATAATATGTATACCATAATATCTCTATATTAAATGAAAGTTGCAAAGCCCAAGGAAAATCCCTTCAGGAGCCATAGTGTGGACCAGGGTATCTCATATTACCTGGATGAACAGGTAAGAGTGACACTGCACCAGATAAGAACACAAGGACTCTTTTATATCCACTGTGCTGGAAAAGTCTATTGATAGCTATTAGGATGTTGGCTATATGTAGCTTCATGATCACAGAGTCAGTATAATGCCACTGAGAACATAACAAGACCCATCCATGCTGAATCAGACCAAGGACTAGTCCAGCATCCTGTTTACACACAGGCCAACCAACTGCCTGTGAGAAGCTGACAATAGGATATAAATGTGATGGCACCCTCCCAGTTGTGTTCCCCAGCAACTGTTATACAGAGGCATTCTGCCTCCAATGAGGGAGGTAATATATAGCTGTCATGCTGAGTAGTGCTTGATAGCCTCATTCTCCATGAAAACTGTGAGAGAGGACTATTACCTTCATACGTTGTCCATTGTGGGTAGGGATGTTGCAGGCATCCGACTGGGTCTAGGAGTCTAAGGGACTCCCCTGCGTCTGCACCCTGGACCCAGTCACGTACTTTCGGCACATTGGTGGGCCCGCGCTTCGAGCATCCATGCAGCCCCAGAAGCACCCAGCAGCTCTATTGTGTACAATACTGGAGACTGCGGAAGCTACATATTTTCCCCGTTGCATCAGTGGCAGCCATAAAGGCTCCATTTATGCAACTGGGGAAATGCACAATTTCCAGAGCCTCCATAATGCAAATTCACAATTTCTGGAGTCTCCATAATGCTTTGCTTGTGCCTTTAGTCTTGCCTGAATGTGGCCTTCACGGCTGCCATTTACACAATGGGAAAATATGCAATTTCCGGAGCCTCCATTGTTGAGCATAATGGAAGCTCTGGACTAGGGCGGATGGGCTCGCGACATTGTTGGATGCTCACTGAGCGTCAAAAGAAGTTCACGCGGCGCCACAAGCTGGGGCAGACAGTGGCAGTGGAGGGACAAGCATCAGACAAATCAGACATGGGTGAGTCCGTCCATCCCTAACCATGGGAAGCAAGATGCTAGACTAGATGTTCTTATTCATCAGACTTCTCTTATATTCTTAAACCTGTTTTTTTATGTACTTTAGGTTACAGTTCCATGTACAATTACATACTCCAAACTCCTGTACAGAATTGTAGCGCTAGAATAGAACAAACACTGCTATTAAAGGAAAAAGAAGTACATGATTATTTTGAGAGAGATTGAAATTTCTGAAATCATCTTAATTTGCTGGTATGTTGCCTTGAGCCCTGCTTCCTTCTGCCAGTGTTTTTTAGTACACCCTTTGACTGGCAACTGAAACTGCGCCAGGAAATTCTGATTCCTGTTGCAACATATAATGTATTAAGGTTAGAAATGTCATGTTTAACTGTCAGGTTTCTGTAACTTTGATTATTATGCCCCAATGGTGAGTCGCAGAGAGGGGAAATCGCTCCTAATTCCCATCTGTTGTGATTTATAGAACACTGGCTAATGTGTTAAGCAGCTTTTTGGCTATGCTTTGGGAAGTACATGCTTCCAGCCTACTTGTTCTTCTCCCCACTACAGGAGGAGGCCCTCTTACAGTAGAGACATTTCTGTGGGCCTCTGGGAAATCTTTCAGATAATGCCTGATTTCAAGACGTGGACAGAGTCTTAAGGGTTTTGTCATAATCTCACATCACAGAAACCTACATTCTGTATCAAATGTAATAAACTAGGACACAATGAAATACTAATTGCTTTATCATGCCGCAAGGAAGCTGTCCAATGAGTCTTTGTATGAGTCATTGCTTTAGGCCTGCTTTCCCCACCCCCACCCCCAGTCTCTGGGCACGCCCAGGACAGTGGCTCACACAGAAATATGGGGAGTGGGGGTGGGGTGGGGGATCCAGAGAGGGTGACTAATTCTTGCTTTTAAAGATTCTGCAAGAAAGATATAAAACTGACTAATACTCCCTCACAGTACCACTGAAGATTTCCTGAAGTATCTCATAAGAACATGAAGAAGAGCTCTGCTGGATTAGATCAAAGTCCTATATAATGCAGCATCCTGTTTATTATCATGGTTAACCAGCTGTTTATGCTTGTGGGCTCCTATATCATGAAGGAAATAACCTTCTCATGCTGCTTTCCCACAGTAACTGATAGTCAGAGGCATGCTGTCTCCAGTCCTGGAGATACAATGCCTAGCAGCCATTGATAGCCTTAACCTCCATAAATCTGTCTAATCAAGTTTTGAATTCGTGTATATTGGTGGCCATTGCCACTTTTTAAAAATCCCAACTCAGGCACTAATATTTTATGATTTTAAGTAATGTTTAAACTTAAGCAGGTAGTGAAGCATTCAGGTGCTTAGAACTTTTACTCATTGTTCAGGTTTTTATTTTGTTTTAGCATGTGCTTTGAAGATTGCCTTTTTATATTTTTTAATTGTAGAGTTTTTAGTAATACACTATTTGTTTTGTAGTTAAACAATACAATAATAATTATTTTATTATAGATTTCAACAAAGTGAGCAAAATAAAACCTTAAAATAAAAAATAAAAAAATCTCCTTGATCGAATGTATCAGTTTTAGTTAATACATATGGTGTGTGGATGTGGGTGTGTGCATATTTATCTATCTATCTATCTATCTATCTATGAAAATACAGCCTTCTAGAAAATAAAAGAAATTATACTTAAAGTTCAGCAAAGGCAGACCAAATATCCATGTATGTATTCATTCGTGAGTGGCGCCTATAGAAAGCATTGTTACGTCCTCAATCCATTGGGTTATAGGGGTAAGCATGTATTCTTCCAAAGTTGTAATCCTGTCTTTTAATTGTCAAAAGGGCACAGACTGTGTATTAACTTTCAGGAAGCAGGTAGATAATTGAAGAGGACATGTATGTCTGTAAATTTTAAAAAGTGTTCCAATACAAAGTTTATCTGTATAATAACCTTCTCCCCAAAAGAGGCAACTATTGCCAAAATGTATGATTAAGAGAAGCATTAGCAATATTACATCTCCAGCAATTAGCAAAATCAATTCTGTAGCTCAGTATTGTCTGTACTGACTGGTAGTGGCTTCAGGGTCTCAGATGTGGGCTCCTTCCCAGCACTACTTGAAGGTGCCAGGGATTGAAGTTAGTAACTTTGGCATGCAAAGCATTTAATTAATTTTATTTATCGCCTTTCCATCCAAAAATGGGTCTCTAGGTGGCTAACAATAAAATGCAGATTAAAAACAAAATGTTAATTACAACATAACATAAAAACAAATAAATTAAAAACAAAAACATAACAATAAAATAAATACAGCGCCAACCAATTAAAAACCTTTCAGCAACAGATGAGCTTGTATGCTAAAGGCCTACAGAATAAAAATGTATTTTACCTTCTGGCAGAAGGACAATAGAGAAGTAGCCAACCTAATATCCCTCAACAGGGAGTTCTAGAGCCTGGGAGTAACTCCTGAGAAGGCTCTCTCTCTCGTGTCCTTACCAAACATGCCTCTGTTGGCAGCAGTGCCGATAGAAGGGCCTCCCCCAGAGATCTTAAAACCTAGGTTGGCTTATATGGCAGAAGGAGGTCTATATGTTCTATCACAGAGTTATGATTTCTCCTGAGTCTTGGATTGATTCTTCATATTTGACTTTATCACATTCTTTATGGCTAGAAGCTTTCAAATGTCATTTGAGGAAACCAGCGTCCCAGCAACTTGCAAACAGGGACATGTCATGGTGATTACATTCACTGAAGTTTCATTTTGTCCTTATGCTACATTTGGGTAATGCATTTTGGACATAAAGGGCTCGCAGTCTCATTTTTTTTTTAGTTTGAAATGTGGGTGTACATGGCTCTCTATTAAATGAATTAAAATTTGCCCTGAACGAGAGGCCCTCCTTTTGTGTTAGTGTGTCATGCTGACAAGCAACTAGTACCATATACTATTTAATTAGGTACATATTATATGTGCTTATGCTCTGGATAAGCGCATATTATCCTTCCTGAAAATATCCACACATTTTTTTATAATGGCAGTATCTTTTCTAAAAAGAACCTTAATTATTAAAAATCCATAATTCATTAGCTTTTGAAAAGTGCCAAACTTTCCTTGGAGGCATGTGAGGATAATGTATTCATTCTTAATATTCATTAAGTCCTTTTTTAAAAGAGAGAAAAGAACTCTTAGAAAAACAAACCACAGTACACCAGCTGAGAGGAATGAAGATAACCTTGCTGGAAAAATGCTTCAAAATTGATTAGTTCTGAAATAGTGTAATAACCTGAAATAAATTGATGAACATTTCATAGGGCCTTGAGCTAATGAGATTGGGTGGGAGAAGTTAGAAAATTGAGAAGAGAGTCTGCAGGATGTTGTTTTTTGAACTAAGAGATAATATTGTATGCCAATGCAGTGTCCTACAAATTTAAACTACTGATGCAGTCTGTATGATTTTGCAGCTTGCTTGTGCTTTGCGTTAAATGCTAAAGAGCAAAGGCCTAAATACTAGTTTGTGGAGAGTGCCACTGTAGGGGGTGTCTCTATAGGGAGCTGTTGCATTCCTACTTTCAAAGGAAAAATGGTGCCTCATGACTACTCTTGCCCCCTACAATGTGTAAATAACAAATAGATGCATAAATAGTCAAAGTAACCATGTTCACAATATATTCCTTTACATTTGCATTTAAGATGATTTATTTATTTACCTATATTTATGAATCTTTCACATTAAACACATTTTAAACTGATATACCGAATGATACAGTATTAAACCATAATAAAATACAGGATATTACTACTGGATACTGAAGATATGGGGCTGTCTTGATGGCGCTGCATTGACGCCATGTCCCCTCAAAACTCCATAGTTTTGCTCCTCTGGGGTTACGCCTTGTAATCCCCATGGTAAAGAGCGAGTGTGGGGTTTACGGCCACCCCTCATCCCTCCCTAGCTTTCCCCCACTTACATTAAATGCAAAAGGCTCCTCAGCAAAAGGGAAAGCCTTCTCCCCATGCCGAAGGCAGCATGTGGCATTCCAGTGGCCATTTGGCTCGCCGGCCTGCCCTCTGCCTGGACGGACGATGACCAATCAGGGGTCACCATCTACCCGGCCATGCCTCCACATTGAGAATGGAGCGAAGTTAGAAGCTGAAGGGCCATGTTCACTTTACTCCATCCTGAAAAGTCAGGGTAAATCCCCAACTTTTAAAATGTGGGGCTTCTCTGGAAAGCCCCGCAATGGCTTTGAGGTGGCTGCTGCATCATATAATTGATACTGCACCACCGCAGAGCCACCTTGGGGCATCCAGAGTGTATAGACAGCTCCAAGATCACTGTTGTGTGAAATTTTGCTGGAACAAGTATGTTTTCTGTAGGTGCTGAAAACTCAGTGTCGTGCATACCTAACCTGTACTGTCGGGGAGTTCCAGAGAGTGGGTGCTATGACATTAAAAGCCCTATTCTCAGCTATCATGGACCGGACTTCCAAAATCTTAGACACCATCATGAGGTATATCTTGATGAGTACAGCAACCAAGCAGGCAGGTAGGGAGTAAAGCACGGTTAAATATCCTGGTATCTTGTTTAGGGCTTTGTAAACAAGTACCAAAACTATAAACCTGGCCTCATAATGTATTCTGATCCAGTGAAATTCCCTCAATGCATCAGAACTATTGAAAGATTCAGTAAGAGAAACAGGGTAGCAGTGCCCACATTCCTCTCCATCAGGGCAACCAAGGCCAATTTAGTCCAAAACCTGGTCTGAACCCAGACTGGAATGGATTTTGATAATCGTATCCTTCAACAATGTCTGCAGTTGCCCTGCCACAATTCTCTTAAGAACCCCCAAAAGGGGGTATTTCTGACTGGGTGGTACTTATCAAGTACCATAGGATTCAGAGTGGACTTCTTAAGGAGTGGCCCGGACAACCAGCTGTCAGAACTAGCACAATCTTTAAAAAAATCATAGAAAATCAAGGGTTTGAGCAACTGCTCTGATTTTTTCCCACAAATGACTATCCAGTTCCCATCTTCAATGTCCCACAAGTTTCAAGTTTTTATCTTTAAAAATGAAGACGTTACAGCAGGAGGTGGGGCTTTTGGGGGACCCCCTATAACTTTTTAATTTGAAAAGACAGAGACATGAAACTTTTTGGACATTGCAGATTGGATCTCCAAGTTTCATGTCATTATCATTTCAAATAAAAAAGTTATGCACGCGTTTCCCCAATGCAAGCCTATGGGGGGAAAAAAACAGACAAGAAGTTTTTTGACAGCACTGAGGCCTAGTCAACCTGCTGTCAAAACAGTTGCACGATGTTTACAAAATTCATATAAAATTGAGAGTTGCAGAGATCGATCTGAAATTTCATACACATGTGCACATGTTGCTACACATATGTGCCAAATTTCAGATCAATCCCTCCACCCCTGTATTTTATATGAATTTTTTAAACATCGTGCAACTTTTTTGACAGGTCTGAATGAATTCATGTGGCGAGCTGTCATTCTGACCTGTCAGAACTTAAACGATGTTTAAAAAATTCATATAAAATCGAGGGTTAGAGGGATCGATTTGAAATTTAATACACATATTTAGGCATACCCCATAAGCACTGTGACCAAGTTTCAAGCCTGTAACTTTGAAAATACAGAAGTTATAGGGATTTCTTTCTTAAAAAATCAGCTATATAGGGCAAAATAAGGCTCCAAATTAAATATCGGATACGATTCAATATGATTAACCTCCAATATAATTGGATCCAAAAAATTTTTTTAAGGGATTTCCGATTACGATACGATAATTTCGGCCCTGCACATCCCTAGTTTGTATATCTTTTAAAATATCCAGAGCAGTTTGCCATAAAAAAAAAGTCTCTAGTATCCATCAAAAGAGCTTCTTGTACAGTACTGTTTGCTGCAGGATAAAGTATCCTGGGTTCAGATATTATGCATTGACTATTCTAGGCTGCTAATTACTAGGAATATTTTCTGTTGCCATGGTGCTAAGATAATGTGTGTAATAGGTCATAGAGTGATGATTAGAACTTGATACTTTTTGTAAGTTTAAGAGTGAGGTCTAACATTATTATTTTTTAAGAGAAACTTATAATGTCGGTGGACTTTCACCTGACATGAGGGAGTTGGGCCTAGAAAGATACATAAAACATAAAACTACATTTAAAAGTAGGGATTGATAGAAGGCAACTGAGTTAACATTCTTTATTGCCTGCTTTAGGGTAAAATGGAGACAGAGTGTGTGTATGTTTTCAAAAAAATGTTTTTTCCCTCCTTTTTAAAAGCTGTTTATTCACAACCCAACACCAGCAAAAAAACAAAAATGGGGGAAATCCATATCACAAAACATGTCAATATACAGTCATGATTAACATCTGCCTAGACACAGAAAAAAGGAACAAGATGCCTAAATAGCATATGTAACACTTTCATTTCAAATATATGTTAACACAAATAGTCTCAAAACAGGCACCCATACGACTTTGAAGATTGTAGCCAATAAACCCAAATGTAGCAAAAGCAGCGAGATTGAGTAATAGGTCGTGGGTGCCTTTTTTTCCCTTTCAAGCTTCACTTATAAGTCTCTTTCGAACTGTAAGATCTCCCAGTATCCACTTTTGCTGTCTATCTGTTAATCCAAGCATCACAGGGATGGAATTTAAAATCACATGTGCATCCACTAGCACAGGTTTTTCAAGAACAACATTGATATAAGCAATGACTTCTAACCAGAAAGAAGCCTCTACGGGACATAGCTAATCGTATGTCTCAATGAGGCATTGCCCTCATTATGTTGCCAGCATCTAGCAAGCTAGCCAGCTTCTTCTTAACAGGCCTCTGTGGTGTCCAATATATGCGAGACATCAGTTTGTGTTGAATCAGCTTTAGTTTTAAGTCTACAGAACTATTATAAACTTTTTCTTGACCATTTTGTCAGGGTAAAAAGTTGGAATTGCAGCTGCTGTAGGATCCTTGGGCACTTGGGGAAAGGTGGGAAGAAGAGGGGTGCTGATGACTCACTAGGAGCAAACAGCTCAGCTGTGTCTCACCTGATTGATTCTGCTGCCTCCCCTGCTCCTTGCTTTAAAAAGAGAAGCTGGGGGACAATTCATAGACTACAGCTGCTATGTGGGAGGTTAGTGGAAGTGTCTCCACAAGGAAAGTGGCCACACACACAAACAGCTGTTGTGTGTGAAAATCACTCACCACATCGAGGCTTGAGTTATGTTCAAAAGAGCAGCAAAAAGCTTGCGATGCACCTCCACTTTCTTCCTAAATCTGTTCTCTGCACCTCCAGCCTTTGAACTGATTTCTTCACATCCAAGCTGCAGAGTGCTCTGTAAAAAGAGTTACTTCAAAAGGCTACACATTGTTTTTTAGTTGAAGGTACCCAAGATGGTGGTTGTGTAGCTATACTTCTTGTTGTTGTTGTTGTTGTTGTTTTTATTTCCCCCGCCCATTACATCAGGTGCCCATTTATATCAAGTTGACCTCTAGGACCAACTACTGTGGGACTAAACTGAGCCTGAAATTTCTAACAACTTCCAGGGAAAAAGCTGTTACCCCTTGGCAGTTGTTTTTGTTTTGTTATGTTAAAGCAGCCTTTCCCCCCACCTGGTGCCCTCCAGATGTTCTGAACTACAACTCTGGCTGAATTCGGACAACACGATAGTCAATGGTGGGGTAATAATCAACTTTGCAGTTGTTCATCTAGGGGGTACTCCCCACACAACATGGTAATAAATAATCAACTGTGGTGTGGATTAGGATCAGCGCTGAGTTGACTATGGCAGCATTCGGATGACACGATAGTCAATACAACTGACGATTGTCCCCCCCCCCCCCAGTTGCTTATTGTGTCGTCCGAATTCAGCCTCTCTTTATTCCTGACAGTTGACCATGCTGGCTGGAGTTGATGGGAGTCCAAAATAACTGGAGGGCACCAGGCTGAGGAAGGCTGTGTTAAGGTTTTCCTTTACTATTGTGAAAAGACTCTGTGCCTGCCCTGTTGTGTCATCTGGGTTCAATGAAAGCATATTAGCTAGTTCAACATTGCCACTGAAACTCCCTTGCTTCTGCTGGTGCTCCATGAACAGGATATATTGTGTGAACTTGTTCCTCCTTCCAGTCAAATTGCATGCAGCGTTAGCAAGCTAGTGTCAGCTGTATCAGATCATGATTGGGTCAGTCCATGCAGTGCCAGCTCAAGGTTTTGGAGGGCCCTTGGGCAAGGCAGGATCTACACTGATGCTTTAAAGTGCTTTAAAGTGGTTTATAACAGTAATGACAACTGTTGGGGCCCAGGATACACTCCAAAAACAGTTGTTATTATTGTTATAAACCGCTTTAAAGCGCTTTAAAGCAGCAGTGTAGATCTGCCCCAAGACACCATCAATAGGCCCCCTCCCTCATTGAGTCTACCTTCTTAATGCCATTCTCACCAGCTGCTATTGCTCCTCATCCTCTTTCTCATCATTGCTACCACTTACTTGCAACTCCAGGGGGCTCTAGTTAGTGGCCACATTTTGGTTTTATGTCCCTTGACAGGTGCTCAACCATGCCTACCCTTGAAACTATTCCTGAGTCCATGGGAAAAGAAGTAAAATGGGCAGATACATTATGCCCATGAGATCTGTATTATTATTTTCTTCATTAAATGACTGAAAGATTGACTTCTCGATCAACCTAGAATGCAGGACGCGGAATAATGGGCTCAAGTTACAGGAAAACAGTTTCCGGCTGGACATCAGGAAAAACTTCCTGAGTGTGAGAGCAATACGACAATGGAACCAATTACCTAGGGAGGTGGTGGGCTCTCCCACATTAGAGGCATTCAAGGAGCAGCTGGACAACCATCTGTCAGGGATGCTTTAAGGTAGATTCCTGCATTGAGCAGGGGGTTGGACTCGATGGCTTTATAGGCCCCTTCCAACTCTACTATTCTACTATTCTATGATTCTATGATTCTATGAACATGTCCATTCTTACCTGTGACCTATGGTTGCACCATATTCATCAAAATCAGATGCTAATTTATGTATAACCAGGTCATGCAAATTCGTTGCTGTTCATGATGTAGCTGTGTTTTGAAGACACTTGTCCTTCGTCCTGTTTGTTGTCCTCTTTCACTTCAGTTCTTAGGAACTTGTCAATCCAGAGGGTTTTTCAGTATCCCCAAAGTTTTTACTAAAGGCTACATAGTTATGCAGTTCACGCTGATGACATTTTGTGAGAAGCAGATAGAACTATGAGATTTTACATCTTCCTTAATACAAAATGAATCGGAATGGACGCCATATAGACTGCTATTTCTATTGGCTCTTGTTACAGGAAAATTGGCACTTGCTTTGTATTTATGTTATGTGGATTGTTAACCTTTGCCAATGATCTCATCCTTCTGCCTGACAGGACTGTTTTTGCCATATCTCTGTATGCATAATACATCTGTGTATAAGAGAATGAAAAATATATTTATTATGGGAGAGAAGTGATTGAAAGAGCCTTATTCTTGGGATAACTTTCAAGCCACATTTGTGTTGAAATGTCATATTGCCAATTGAACACATCCACTCCACGTTAGTAGTTTGATGGATTTTATGCTTTATTTTGATTTATTGTACTCATTTTATTTTTTTAATTGCAATTGGAACACCAGGTCCATCTCTGTTTTGACCTTTTTCCAGGATGTGACTCATCTCTGGCTACTCTAGCATTATCTAATTAATAAGGAAAGTGCTTAATTTTATGAGTTGGAAAATGTGCAGGGAAAACATTCTGTACCTGATTCTGAAGACAACTTGGATTGGATCCAAATTTAGTCATACTTTGAGTAGATCCATTGAAATCAATGGGATGTCATGATTTACCTGTCCTGTTGATTTAAATACGTCTGCTGTCAGTAAAATAATCTGGATCCAACCCCTTGAGTTTATGAGAATAGAACACATGCACCCAAAATCAAATTCAGCAGAGTGACAACTAAGAATCCTACCTTCCTCCTGAATTAGGGATGGGTTTGAGATTGCTAGGATTTTCTGAACATCACCTTGCCACTCATCTCATGCCCAATTCCCATTTGTGTTTGCAATTGCTGCTCACTTTGTGGGAACAAGAGATTTGCATAAATTGAGTAGCAATCAAAAGGGAGATTTTAGCAAATTTCCCCAAATTTGTGCAAATTTCATTCAGAGATGAAAGAGGGGCTGATTCAGTCTACTGAAGAAATTCATGCAACTCAAACTGGGAATTGGGAATCAGACAACCGTGTGCACTGTGGGTACTATGCCGATAGTCTGGTAAGTTCACAGATGAGAGTGCAATAAACAGTCTTGTTAAGACTTTTGGTCAAGGTAAAAAAGAAAATGTTAAAATAGCTTTATTCCAAGTAAAAAACTTACATAGTCATCTCAAGTATTGGAGATAAAAACAAGCAAACCTCATTGTGGAGCGAGGAGGTAAGAGATAAGAAAAGGGAGGAGGGAGCCAGATCAGAAGGGAAGTGGTCAAGATATAGGAGCAGAAGAAAAGGGCACAACCAATTAAACCAATAAAGCCAAATAAAGGAAGGTTAATCAAGTTAACCCCTTCCAAACAACAAGCATCGTTGCCCATTTCCAATCCGCACATGTTCAACAATTTGAGAATATTTTCAGTGAACGTGTGTTCACACTCATGTTCAGGGTTTCAAACCAAGCATGGTCTCATGTTTTGGGGAGGGAAGGGAAAGCCCAAGAAAAAGCAGCCAATTGGCTTGGAGGTGCTGAGAGAGAGCAGTGTGCATGCATAGGCATTCTAGAGTCAAAATGATTTTGCATTTACATGTAATAATCAGGTGGAGTGATTGATTTGGTACAGAATCTGTGTGGAAATGAACTGAGCAGAAACTGATTTGGGGGAGGATTACCTGGATTGCTGGCTAGGATATTAATTTGGGGAAATAAATTAAGATGAGTGTGAGGTGATGTGGGAATAAATGAAGAGGAATTGAACTGATTTGATCTGTAACTGATTTTGGCTGATCTGAGGAACTGTTTGGGGGTTTAAGTTGAAGCATGCAGAGTGATTTGAATGGGAAGTTGGCTTGCCTTTGTTAAATTTAGGTACTTTAGCTCTGAATTTACATACATACATACATACCTATAAATTAGCATATGCAAATTGTATGCAGTAATTTATATTTGGGTACCTAGGAACACCCTTGTTTATTAGCAATATTCCAATTGCAAAAGCTACCTAGTGTTGAAGAAACATTTGTCTAGACTAGCCACTGAATTGATGCACATAAAATACTTTATGTATCTTCTCATTCTAGAAAGATTGAAATCTAATCTAGACTATGTGTTCAAAGTGACTTTGCATGTAAAACAGGCCTCCATTTACTTTAAATTGCTCTTGACGTGCTAGCACATTAATTAAGAGAGAATGAAACAAATGAATAATTCCTTGAGGATTCTCGTGTTAACACTTAAGCCATGCCACGTCTCTAATTAACATCTCAGATTTAACAAACCGGCCTTTGGGGGTAAAAAATCTGTGGCCATTTTAGCTAGAGGCCAATTGGGAGGTAGCACAAGGACAAAATGGATTATTTAAAAATGCTTTTGTTCATGCCACACTCAAAATTGGGCTAGTAAGCAAAATTGACTTAATTGCATATATCTTATAACATCATACATAGCATACAAGATGTGCCTACATATTAATGATTTCTGAGTTTGAGTAAAGGATTATTAGAACCTATTACTGCATAGTCAATCACATTGAATCCAGTTAGGAAGGGTAGCTCTGAGTAACTGTATTTTCCCTCAGATTATCCACCCTTCTGATGCACTCCATCCTTGAAGATATTGTGATAATTTCCAGACAAACATAAAATTATAGAATTATAGAATCATAGCATAGAAGAGTTTGAAGGGGCTTATAAGGCCATCGAGTCCAACCCTCTGCTCAGTGTAGGAATCCACCTTAAAGCCTACCTGACAGATGGTTGTCCAGCTGCCTCTTAAATGCCTCTAGTGTGGGAGAGCCCACGACCTCCCTAGATAATTGGTTCCATTGTCGTATTGCTCTAACAGTCAGGAAAATTTTCCTGATGTCCACCCAGAATCTGCCTTCCTGTAACTTGAGCCCAGTATTCCACGTCCTGAACTCTGGGATGATTGAGAAGAGATCCTGGCCCTCCTCTGTGGGACAACCTTTCAAGTACTTGAAGAGAGCTATCATGTCTCCCCTCAGTCTTCTCTTCTCCAGGCTAAACATGCCCAGTTCTTTCAATCTCTCCTCACAGGGCTTTGTTTCCAGACTCCTGATCATCCTCGTTGTCATTGTGTAATAGTATTTTTTCTAAAAAAGATACATGAATATACAAAAATGCTGGTTAAACTATTTGATGTTAAAATCAAGCAAGTGTGCATGTGCGCACATACACACATGCAGTTGCACATTTCCCTGAGCAATTCAACAGGGTTCAGTTACCTTTGATGGTGAGAGAATAGTAGAAACTTACTTTTTTATTGATTATCAGCATTTCTATCCCTCAAGACACAAGAAGTATCCAAGGTGTCTAATAATATGATATGAAATTAAAACAACATTATAAAAATCTTTCATACTAAATTAAGACAGCATTTTTTAAAAAAATAAAGATCAAAAGAAAAACAGCTGCAATCAATGAAACAATTTAAAATGCATATACCTGCAAAAGTATATTTAAATAGATATGGCTTTGTTGTTCCTTAAAAGGCAAATCATTCTGTTGTCTTATGTGTTGGTGCCACTACAGAAAAGGCCCTGTCCCATGTGCCAACTTGCCCTGTTTCTGACAAAGTAGATGCTTGACACCATCTCAAAATCAACTACTGGGCAATTTCATAGGAACAGAATAAGACACATTAACAAAATGTAAGATTGAGCTGTGAGTGCTGCATAAACCCTTGCAGACTGATCCTGTGAATCTTTGACCCAGTTTCAAACCCAGTTATCCCCCACTTTTCACCCCTATTGAATTTTGAGCAGGAAATTTTCATTTGAGAACTAGCTCAGCCCTTGTGTTGATTCTTAAGACTAGAACCATTAAGTGACTTTCAGCCTGTTGAAGTACTAATCACTCATCAGATTAGTCTGGCCATGCCATAGTGATAGGATAATTCACAATAATCAAGCCAGCCAGACTCAATATATTGCAAACTTCTAGTTTTATGGTCTCCAATCCCAAAATGGGCATAACTATATCTGTGTCCCTTGACATCGAACAGATGGCTAGCACTGTCAGTGTTGAACAGTAGTTAAAGAGAGAAATTCATTCTCCAGATTCACATTCTCCATTTGGGAGCAAAAATGGTCTCAAAGCTGCCAATGCTGGCCATTTCTTTGGTCCTGTGCACAAGGTTAAAGCTGTCAGCTGAATGCAGATAATCCCTCACTGGTAAGCATGTGCATGAGGGGTGAGCAGAAAGTAGATCTCCAGATGTTTTGGACTTCAACTCCCAGAAGCCCCTGCCAGCTTGACCAATGGTCACGAACGCTGAGAGTTGAAGTCTAAAACATCTTAAGATTCACTTTCTGCCTAGCCCTGATGTTCCTGATCTCTGTAGGTATGTGAATGGTCAAATTTGCTTCTGCCCTTGGTGGATTGGCATGATAGTACGGAAGCCTTTAAAAACGTGAATACATGAAAAATTACGAGTATATGTTGAGGCTTATTTTACTGGAAAGAATTGCTTTGTATATACTAATCTAGCATTCCCCCCTGCTGTTAAAATTATGGAATATTTTAACAATTTTAAGGAATGACTGCTCTGCAGATGATGGGAGGACAAAGACTTTTGTCTGAGTATTTATGGGTGCTACTCTGCAAGAAAAAATGCTTCTTAAATAAAAAAATGTATTGATTTCTACATCCTTTCTCCCTAATGAAACTGGAATTGGATAAATGCATTGCCCATTCTGTAGTTCTTCATGCAGAACAATTTTGATAATTAAAAATTACCTTAGGACTAAGATTTTGGCTTGCAACCTTGCTTGGAGTATTACTTGTGCTGGAATTTGATGTTTGCCCTCTCCTGTGGTTCCTTACAGTGTGTGCACTACAGAAAGGGGAAAATTTAATCAACCATCTTTGTTGCCTTTTAAGATAGGGGTCCTAACACCTCTCGGCATTCTTCAGCCAGCATGGGAATTGTAGGACTTTTTCCAACTTAACAGGCATAGGATTGTGCCTTTAAACTGTTGAAAGTTTCGAATTCAGAAAAAAGTCATTGTTTGACTTCTGTGTCTTTTGCAAAAACTGAAAAGTGGGGAGTGGATGGAAGCCAGGTATGGAGCAATGAAATTGGGACATGTATTAAGGAGATACGGAGTTATTTCATCCTTACTCCTGAATGCTAGCAAAGGGAAGTCCTTCCTTTAAAATGAACAAGGGTCCTTCAGAACAAAACAAAACCTCACCACCTGCTGTTTCCCTTTTGTGTACGTAAGTCTCTCCTTTGCTCCTGTGGAAGTTGTGATTGATTCTAAGAAACCGGCAATAAAATGTGAGACTGCAGCCATGTGGTACAAGAAGATTAATTTACCCTTTAGCCTGTGGCTTCCCTTCCAGGTGGGGGAGGGATGCAGTAGGGAAGGGGGGCTTGAATTGTGATAATTTGTCAAGTCCCCCTTTCCCCTGCCATCAGCATGCTTGCAGTTCATCTAGTATGAGGATTTGGGATTGAAAAACTCTCAACGTAATGAAGATAAATCAAATTCCTTGGATTCACAATATGGATTTTTAAAAGACCTGTTGTTTATTTCCACTTTTCTTTATCATGGGGATTTTTGCAACTCAGTTGCAGAAGAAGCCTTTCTCCACTTTTATTATGTGCTGAAGCTCAATGAGTCCCATCTGGAAACAGATGTATTAGGCACAGTCTGTTTTATAGCGTTGTTCCTTCCCTTCATTTCCTCCTGCATTGCAGCAGACTTTGAGATAGTTATGATATGAAGTGATTAAAATGAATAAATGAAATAGCATCTGATAACAAAGCTGCAGTCTTCTGTCATGTTAAATCATTCATTAGAGGACTGTGGATTGTGTGGTGGTGATGATGATGATGTCTTACTTTTAAACTGCCTGTTATTAGTTTTGGAAACGTTTTGGCTAGAATTTCCCATTGGCTATATACATTAGCAGCTAGACAAAGGCAACTTGTACACTCTTAAAAAGAATTATATCTTCTAAAATCATCCAGCAAAGGCTGTCCTCAGCTTTTACTGCATTTTGAATGAAAAAATGCAAATGAACCAAATTTGCTTTTGCAGATAAGCAGTTGCATAATTACACTATGCTGTAAAAACAGCTCTGGTTTTTTTTTCCTTTTAGAAAGTAAAAAAGGAAAGGAAAAGCCTTTCTGAAATACCCAGGAATACTAGGTGAACCCTTATGGAAATATGTACATTATATATATCCTGTCTTTAGTAGAGACACTTTCCTATAATCACAACCATTTTTAAAGTGTGTAGTGAAAAATAAGCTCTTATTGGTCAGTGCTGATTATAAGATTCAGTTTTAAAAGAAGGCTCTAATTTGAGTTTTCCAAAAATCATCCCTATTCATTGAACCAGTTCAGAAGAATAACTTCCAAACAGGCTGCAGAAAGACCTTGTAGTCAGTGGATGTTAGTGGTTCCGATGTCAGTGGGGTGGTGAATCTGTACTGGGTTTCAGTCAGAACCAGTGAGAACTCTAAAGGAGCTTCCACACCTTGGATAGCTCCTTTAGAGTTCTGACTGAAATCTGAAGTGGATTCACTGACCCACTGACATTGGAGCCACCAGTTTCCACTGCTCATAGTGGATTAAAAATAATAATATCTGAATCTACTCAGTGAAGATTTAGAAAGGAAAATGTATTACATTCATCATTTGCTATATAACATAGGTATGGCAGGAGTATTGGCTAATACGGTTGTTATTATTATTATTATTATTATTATAAACTACAATTAACACATACTCATGTTCTTTAGAGAGTAATGTGCCTGGTTGGCATTAAAAATGGAAGAGAGCTGTATTTATTTCTAAACAAACAAGTCCTTCAAACTCTTTTTTTTAAAAAGCAGATCAGTGATTAGATATTGATTACAAAGACTGTTTTTACATACTTGCTTCCCTTAGGCAGCATCTTAAATGCTAGCCTTGTTTACACAAGTATAGGAAAAATCCATGATTGAAGCAAGTTTCACTCAAGGAAGAAATGTTCTGGTTTAATCAAGTTCATTTGCAATGCCTAGTTTTGGGATATCTACTTGTGTGAATAATACTGCAATTGGTATTTCTAGTTAAGAAGAGTTATGTGATATTGGCAATTTGCATTCTTCATCTGAAAAAGTGGTGCAGCTAAATGCAATATACGATAACCCCATGAGAAGTTGTTGGTTCAGGATAATGGCCACCCTAACCCAAGATTGGGCCAGCATTTGGCTGTTTTTACATTATAAAAATGCCTGTCTTCAAATTTATTATAGTGCATTCTCCAAAAGCTGTTTCACAATATGAGTAGAGAAATGGCAACCTTAGAAGCTTCTCCTTTCACAGCCTAGTATGTTGTGTTAATGATATTCAATTTGGGTGGAATACATACTGCTAAACACTAAAATTAAGAGGTGAACTACTGTTTAGGAACTAAATTATGGTGTACAAATTAAAATTACTACAGCCATTAATATATTAATTAATATCACTGAGGTGGAGAAAATGTTCAGTCTTGAACACTGGAAGTCTCCAGGGAAGGACATTCTACAGTTGTAGAAGCGCAAAGAAGAGACTGTGTTCTGTGATCATTGCCCATTATAGATGTTCCAAGTTGCACAATTTGCCTGCCCTCAGCACCTCAGCAATGGCAGCTAGCACCTGCTGAGGCTGGTGGGGAAAGTTTCCAGAGGAAGTGCCAAAGGGTCACCAGAGGCAGAAGCAGCCCCATCCCACAGAAAGGGGAAATTGAGGCACATGAACCTTAAGGTAATTAATGCAAAACAAAGGGGATCCACAAAACCACACAATAGCACTCCTTTAGACCTGCATCTTCCTGTTTCAGCAGCCATTCCCATTGCACAAAGGATCAAGATTGTGAATGCAAAACAGTGGCTGGGATGGAAAAATCCACAGAATCACACAAAATGATGATAATGTTCCATTTCAACCCATTACAAAAGGGAACAATGAAGCATAGGCTGGAGTAGTTCCACCTGGGAATCAAGTGACCTTGTCCCATCATGCCATTCAGCCCCATGGAGGGATCATGGGGTGGGTGGAGATGTCATCTGCCCCAGACACAGAAACAGCTTTTCACCCTTTCCCTAGATAAACATGAAGAAGGCATAAAAAAGCCAGTTCATTCTTCTTCTTTTGCACATTCAGACATTGCTGTGGCAGGAAGAAGGAGGCAGACACCAATAAGTGGGAATAAATGGGTCACAACTTCATTGAAGTTACAGGATGTGTATGCATTAGAAAAGTGTGGGGAGGGTAGTTCTAACCCTTCCCTATGAGATGCTTAGGGAGACAGGCATGAATAGCCACCCACAATGTCTCATGATACCACTAGGTACCATCACTTTGTGTGATGGATGTTAACCTGTTCCTCTTTGCAGGAAGAGGCAAGTATAAAGTGGTTACCCATATTTGTTGCTTCTAGCTCTGATTTACAGACCTAGGCAATATCCCCATTGCAACAGCTGCTCCAGCCATGTGAGCGACCTCCTGTTTCCAGTCTCAACGAAGGTGGACCTCCCAGGCTCTTTCTCACCCTCCCTGATGTTGGTGTCTTTTCCCACATCCACACTGGTCCTTCTGCCAAAGAAAAAGAGAAATTAAAGGTGCAATACTATGCATGTTTAAAATTCCTATAACTTGCAGCATTCCCCAGCCAGCAGTTCTGGCTAGGCAATGCTGGAAATTGTAGGACCTTTTCTCTCTAAACATGCACAGGATTGCTCCCTTAGTTAGCACAGCCAATTATCTAATTCAAATAAAAGTCACTTATGAAAAGAAACCATAAATGAGCTAAATATTACTTCAGGACAAATAGTAAAGAGGTGGGAGGGGGGAGAAGGAGAATTAAAAGTACAAACAAGTAATTTTGCACAACAAAAGAGGAAACATTTCCTCAGTCAAGATAAAAATGCAAGGGTCAGAGGTGAAAAGGAAAATTGAAGCCTTGAGAATTTGGGACATCATTTTATGTGTGTGTGTTTTCTCCAAGGGTTCAGTAGACTACATTATACATTCAACAGCATATACAACTGGGAATATAGGGTGGGAGTATCAAGCTTGAAATGTATCCTCCTGAATTAATTTCATTTTAAGAATAATGTTTGAAACAATGACACTAGAATAGTGAAAGTGTTAGAGAATGCCATTGTCCCACGCAAATAACACTGTGTAAATCCTTATTTGTTTTGTGTGATTTGTCTTCTTGGTGGTTCTCTAATCTAGCATAATGTATAGAAATCTAATTGTAATTCCTGTGGAGTTTTAGTTTTAAAGTGGAAGAAAAGGATGGGGTTGAGAGTTTTCTTGTTGCAAAACACCCATTAAGTCACAAAAAGACATCTTGTATAGCTAGTAAATTTGTGGACCACTCTGCCAAGCATAACATGGTACTGACTAATTCTTATTTTGTGGGAGATTGCCAGTTTCAAAGGGAACACTACCTTTTACCAACTCCACCCCCACAGACACACACACTCAGAGCTAAGCTCCAGTATTTCTTATAGAAAGGAGACTCTACTTTGAAAGTGGGTCTTCTCTAGTATCTTTGACAGTGTTTATAACATGATGCTAACTACATTGAAAGTTATTATGCATCATGAATACTAGTGCTCTTATATGTGGCTCACAGCAAACATTCAGGGCAAAGTCCAGGTTTTGGCAAGGCAAGAGTTCAGGAAGCAAAGAGTGCTCTGAAGATTTCAGCAATATGCAATAGGTGGACTCAGACTGAATCTTAAATAGACTTGCAACTCTATCTGGGTGGTTGGTTCTGCCTCTTCAGTTAAAGGGCACCGCCCCTGCTTCAGCAGCAATTTACACTAATGAGCTTCTTTTGCTCTGGAATTTCTGGGGCAGAAGGAACATCCAAGGTCAACTCTGAGGGCAATTCCATATCCCACTCTGACACCTCCTCTAAAACTATGGCCTTGTTTCCAGAAGATGAGGAGTTGGACTCTAGGGGCATGACACCAGTGTTGCTTTAAAACATGGGTAAGGAACTTGTGGCACTCTAATTGTTGTTAGAGTCCCCCCAGCCGTGGCCAGCATGGCTTATAGTCAAGGATGATGGGATAAACCCAGCAGCAGCACATAATAAAATGAAAAGTAAATTCAGCAGGAGAGACAAAAGCAGTACAAAGATCTAAAAACCCTAAAAAAGATTTCCAAAAATGCCTGGGAAATTAAAAGGGTAGCACTAAAAAGACCAGGCAATGAAACAACCATAATAAAGGTGCCAGGTGAGCCTCTCTGGGGAGAAGATGGCATATATGGGGTGCCACCACTGAAAAGTCCCTCTATGTTGTAACCACCCACCTTGCCTCATTTGGCAGGGACACATGGAAATCAGCTTTCGATTATGATTCTAAGGTCCTGGTAAGTAAATATGGGAGGAGATACTCCTTCAGGTATCCTAGTTCCAAACTGTTTGGAGTTTTAAAGGTTAAAACAGCACTTTGAATTTGGCTTAGAAAAGGACCTGCTGCCTCTTCAGATGGCAAAGTATTCACATATCGTAAGTGTATCAGCTAGCCCCCATTAACAATCTGAGGGCAAGTCTTATGCATCTTCAGATCAGAGCTGTGATTGGATGCCGCATCCCACTTCAGAGGCTGTTTTATTGCTTCTGAATTGGGCTCGACCTGTCTTGGCCCAATTCGGACCTGATCTGACCCACTTCAGACTTTGGATCCAAAACAGGATTTGAACATCCAAACCCCCCCCCCCCAACCAAGCTGTGCATCTCCGTAGCCATCGCTGTCTTTGAGTGAGTCGCCATTTAAAACTCCTCTTCTTCCAGAAATTAAACATTGCATATATGACAGCCATAAGGGCATCATGTACACAACATTTAATTTCCAGAAGAAGAGGAGTAACCATTTGAAAACAAAATGGCGACTCCCTTGAAGACAGCGACAGCTGTGTTAGCTCCTCTGATGGGTCCAGGGTCCAGGTAAGGAGCAGGGGTTCAAGTGGCCAGGCATGCGTCTGTCCAGATTGGACCAAAGCACTCTGCAGTACTTTGGACCGAATCAGGTCAATCCCAACCCACTCCGGATCCGGCCAGAATTGGCCTGCATTGGCTCAGAATTTGATCTGGAGCCAAAGCAGTGCACAGCCCTAGTTTACACAGATAAAGTCTACAACTAGGAGTTGTAAGACTTTTTTCATTCCAAACATGCATAGGATTGCATCCTAACTGCACTGTTTTGGACTAACTGAAGTTTCTGGACTGTTTCCAAAGGTAGCCCTCATGTGTTGTTGTTGTTGTTGTTGTTGTTGTTGTTGCTATTAATTTATTACATTAATATACCACCCCATAGCCGAAGCTTTCTGGGCGGTTTACAAAAATTAAAAGATTGAACATTAAAAAATCAATATACAAAATTTAAAACCATACAACATAAAACAGCTGATATTTAAAACATTTTAAACTTTTAAGCCTGGACACAAAGTCAGTTAAAACCTCAACTTAAACTGTTAAAATGCATGGGAGAAAAGAAAGTTTTGACCTGGTGCCGAAAAGATAACAGTGTTGGCGCCAGGTGGGCCTCATCTGGAAGATCGTTCCATAATTGCATAGTGTACGGGTAGGTTGCATAGTGTACGGGTAGGTTCATGTCGGGAAAGGCGTTCCATCAGGTATTGTGGTCCCAAGCCATGTAAGGCTTTATAGGTTAAAACCAGCACCTTGAATCAGGCTTGGAAACGTACAGGCAACCAATGCAAGCGGGGCAGAATCGGTCTTATATGTTCGAACCTTCTGGTCCCTTTACCAATCTGGCTGCTGCGTTTTGCACAAGCTGCAGCTTCCAAACCGTCTTCAAAGGCAGCCCCATGTAGAGCGCATTGCAGTAATCCTACTTGGAGGTTACCAGACCATAGACAACTGAAGCCAGGTTATCCCTGTCCAAATAGGGGCATAGCTGGGCCACCAACCGAAGTTGGTAGAAGGCATTCTGTGCCACTGAGGTCACCTGAGTCTCAAGTGACAGAGATGGTTCTAGGAGAACCTCCAAGCTATGAACCTGCTCCTTCAGGGGGAGTGCAACCCCATCCAGAACAGGTTGAACACCCTCCATCCGGTCAGAGGAATGCCCCACTAACAGCGTCTCAGTCTTGTCTGGATTGAGTTTCAGTTTATTAGCTCTCATCCAGTCCATTGTCGCAGCCAAGCACCGATTCAACACATCCACAGCCTCACTTGATGAAGATGAAAAGGAGAAGTGGAGTTGCATGTAATCAGCGTACTGATGCCAACGCACTCCAAAACTCAGGATGACCGCACCCAACGGTTTTATGTAGATGTTGAACAGCATGGGGGGCAAGACTGTCCCCTGCGGATCCCCATACTGGAGAATCCACGGGGGCGAGCAGTGTCCCCCAAGCACCACCTTCTGGAGCCGACCTATCAAGTAGGAGCGAAACCACTGCAATGCAGTGCCTCCCACTCCCAACTCAGCCAGTCGTGCCGGAAGGATACCATGGTCGGTGGTATCGTAAGCCTCTGAGAGATCAAGGAGAATCAACAGAGTCATACAGGGCAACCAAGGCTGTTTCCATGCCAAAACCAGACCTGAAACCCGACTGTAATGTATTGCAATAAGCTTTAAAAAAAAAAAAAGTTTAACCTGTAACTCATTCCACAGCTACCAGGCATTTACCCTTTGGGATTTCAAATACTATTCTTTTTGCCTAACTCATAATTATATATGTTCTATTAAGGGAGGCACAGCAGTGCCTCCCTTGTTAAAGGCGGTCAGTAAAAAACACGTTCCACCATGTTAAAGTGATAATTAGGGAGGGGTCATTCTAACAGCCATAAAATCGAAAATACTTCACCAATCTCTCTGAAATTTACAGGTGCCAGAAAGAAATGTTTGTTTTACATTACCTGAAAATTTCAAGAAGATTGGTGAAAGACTGAGGGAAGAGAGCAGTTTAAAGTAAAAAGATTAAAGAATCCCTGAAAACCGAAACTGAAAATTGAACTCAGGGCTTGTGACCATTTTTGTGCAGCTGTCCTTACCTTCAGGGAGCCTTTTTCATTAATCCAATGGCACGGTCTACTTCCTCCCGTTCTAGTGTAGGTGGAACTGCTTTTCTTTTTTTAAAATTCGCTTAAGTGGATTTTATTAAATTAAAGCTGTGCCTCTTTAAGAAATCCGGTGGCCATTTTGATTATGGCACACGCTCAGTAGAGTCTCCCCCCTCCCTCCTGCGTCAGCTACAATGGCTGCTTCCTCTAGCAAAGACAGTGCTGTAGTCTCTTCTCAGAAGTAAGTTCCATTGACTGAATGCAATGGTCTTACTCCCAGGTAAGTGTGTAGAAGATTGTAGCCTTTATTTTAAAAAAACAGTCTGGAACCTTAGAAGGTGGAGAGGGAGAGATGTGAGTGAGAATTCCCTCTCCTTTACAGCACTATAACTCTACAATTAACAACTTGCTTGCATGCTTTGCATGTGTGTATGTTCATTTGATTATGGCTGCTGATCATGAATTTTCATATCAGTTCAATCCAAGGCATGTCTACTCAGAAGTTAGTTCTACTGAGTGCAATGAGTCTCATTCCCATTCCACTAGCTTGAAGGGGTGTGTGGATTTGGCTGTACTTCTCTTTGAGAGCTCCGTGTATTTAGGGACCAAGGCTTTTTGTAAGAGAAGAGGTTAAGCTCCCCCCTCTTTTTCTTTTCTTTTTTTAAAATTCCATATATTTGATTTTTAAAGAATTTTTATTCCTTCATTGTTATTATAATTAATAATAATAATTAGTAGAAGTAGTAATACGTTTATTAATGTTACATTTATATCCTGCCTTTTTTTTCCTCCTGCAAGGAACCTAAGAAGGCTTACATAATCCTCCTCCATTTTATCAGCACAACAACCCTGTAGGGTAGAAGAGTCAGTGACATTCTGAATTCTCTTAGCTTTTCTAATATTTTTTGATCAGGTTGAACAAAACTCTTGTGTATTGTTATCTCCAGTACCAACATCTTTGACAGGTTTAATATAGGATTCATTGACCACAGGCTATTTTTAGAGCAAAAAAATAAAAATCCAAACTTGGATAGATTAAAATTAAATTGAGCAATATTTCTAAACACCCACATGGCTATTCTTGGTACTGGGTCAGATGTAGTGATATAAGAGGATGTTCAGACTCCATTTAGTTGATCAGTTGCAAAGAAGTTTCTCTAGTAAGGAGGAAGGGGAAAGCCCTAGACTGATAATTCTTTCAAGTGCCATATCTCCCCCCACAAAAACCCATGAGGTAGGTTAGGCTAAGAGTCTATGACTGTCTCAAAACCATCTAGTGAGTTTCTTCTGCTGCTCACTTTCACAGAAATGTAAAACAAATGTTTTGTAATGTTTGGGTGTATGGCATGTGTATGGCATGTGCTACTTTTACCCTCCCAACAACCCTGTAAGATAGATTAGGCTGTCTGTGTGCCTGCCTCTTTCATATATACACACAGAAAGGCATCGTTAGGTTTGTTCTTTACTTACTACATACCATAAACTATGTATGAATAGATCTGTCACAAATGATGCAATACACTCACTTTTTGCACTTCCTAATACATTTGTTTCCCAACTAACTTACTGCTAATACAGTCATGAATCTAAAACTAAAATATGTTATTTTTACTATAGTAAGATTAAAGAATCCACATACATCAAGTGCAAATCAGAGAACCTACTATTTTTCATATTAGTCTTCAAGAATTAGGATTCTTTTCCTAATTACGCCTTACATGGAGGTTGCCTTTTTCACAGCGGCTGGATCAACATTTTCATCAAGCTGTCCACCTCCCCTGCTCCAAACTCTTTCTTGGTCAGTCACCGCTAATTAGCTCAGATCCTGTTAGTGTATATGTGAAATTGTGATCCCCCAATGTGCATCACTTTACACTTGCTTACATTGAACAGCATTTGCCCTTTTCATGGCCATTCTCTCAGTATGCAGAGATCTTTATGGAGCTCCTCACAATCCTCCATTGTTTTAGCAAGACTAAATAATTTGGTATCATCACCAAACATGGCTACGTCACTGCTCACTTCCACCCTCATTCTAATGTTATGAGAAACTGCCTCCCTGCCCACTTTCTTCACAACATGCAAATAGGAGTGAGCAGTGAGATGGCCAAATTTGCTGCTGACCTCAAAATATTTAGGGTTTTTAAAATGAAGTGAGATTACCAAGAGCTCCAAAAGAATCTCTCCATTGTGTGAAAATGGGCATCAAAATGGCAACAACAGTTCTACATAAGCATTTGTAAAGTGATGCACACTGGAGCAAAGCATCCCAACATCACATATACACTGATGGGATCTGAGCCTGCAGTGACTAAACAAGAAAAAAAAACCTTGGGAATGTGGTTGACAACTCAGTGAAAACGTCAACCCAGTGTGTGGCAGCTGTAAAGACAGCAAACTCCATGTTAGGCATTATAAGAAAAGTAATTGAGAATAAAACTGCCAGTCTCATACTGCCTTTATACAAATCTATGGTGTGACCACACTTAGAATACTGTGTACAGTTCTGGTTAACTATAGAATTTAGTATCACAAGATGTTGTGCTGGCCACCATTTTGGATGGCTTGTCCTCCTTTCCATGTGGTCATCCTATAACATGACACTATTCCCCCTTCTGAAGAGGTCTGGACCTCAGACTACTAAAGACAAAGTGGCAGACCATAATAACTGTGTTCATGTGCCCATTGCTTTATGAGGCTTCTGCAGGCTACCGAACAGAGAACTATCAGGCCATAAAGTTGCTTAAATGGGTCTGCCAGAAACCTGACCTCACCGTTCCTGTTAGGTCAGGTTAAATAAAATGTACATTGTTTTTTTCTTCGAAAACATGGGAAAATATTCACTTTGGCTAGTACAATGACTGTTTGAATTTTCTTTCCAAGAACTTGTACTTTAAAAATGAAGAATGACCAGTTTTTCAAGGAGGAGTCCTGTGGCATCTTAAAGGCTAAATGTTTTGTGGCATGACTGAAGTCCTATGCAGAGGTGAAAGACAAATATGCGCCATTCAACTCAGTGGCTGTGTCTGAATTATCAAATCCTGGCTTATCAGCCTGTTGTGCCTTCTGCACAAGCTTTGAGTATTGCCATTTCAGTCTTCCCTTTGCAAAAGATGCAAAACAAACCAGGAAGCCTCAATTGATCATAGCTTCCTGTTACATCCAGACCAGGAACAGTGGTTAGTTTCCAAACAAGCCAGCATTCGGAAGGCAAAGATGGATTTCAGCCTGTCATTTGTCTATTATCTTTAAGATGAAGTACAGCGCTATTAAGCAAACACAGGGACAGGAGGTTCTATCACGTTAAAAATATTCTAGTACAGTGAAAGAATTACTGCTTGTCACATATATCACAGTAAGTGGATGTTCATTGTTCATTGCTACCCTACCATAGATTCAGGAGAGCAATACCTGTTACTGCAGGAGCCCCGTGAGACAGTGAGCGCTTGCCATCAAATACTATAATTCTACAGCTGGTTGCTGGGTGGCTGGGATGTTTATCTTCCCAGAGGGAGTATGTGTGTGTACACTGCTGCTGCCCTCCCACTCTTCGTACCAATGCTGACAACGGCCAGGAGAGTGGGAGGGACTCCCGTCCTCTTGCTGCCACTGCTGCAGGAAGAGTGGGAGGGATATGGGAGAGAGGTGTTGATGGTGGCGGCAGCAGAAAATCCACCAGCTGGCCCAGCTCACTGAGCTCAAACACACACACCCAACAGATTCCTCCAACATCCCTAGTGAATGGATAGCAATAGCATTCTTGAGCATTGCTGCACCAATAGCACACCTCCACAGTGCCTCGCACAATTCTTCTTACTTTGGCTGCCTCCTGGAGATGTCTGTGATAACAGGCCATGGCTCCCCCTTCTTCTCAATCAGCAGACAGTAGAAGTTATTGTTTTTTGGCTGATGCTATTTATATACAATGTACGTGTGTGTTAATGAGAGAGACATAGAATAAACACAGTGAATTGGTCAGGTGACTGTAGGAGTTGAGCACTTCACTAGCAGCGATAGATAATTTGACATTAGTGGAATTAAAGATACAGCACTGCTGAATTTAGGCTGCCAAGCCTTATGTGTTTGGGTACTTTTGTAGCTGCAGATACAAAAACTAAGCCACTTAGTGGTATAGTGGCAAATGCAGATGTGCAGGTGCTCATCACGATAGTTCCCATAGCCACACCGCCAAAGAGAGTCCAAAATTTAGGACAGCTGTGTTGATCCATATCAACAAACCAGTTCTAGCCATTTTCATCACCATCAGGCGCAGGTCTTTTGTAAAGCTAATGGGTCTCAATTAGTCATTCAAGACTAAGCCACTTTCCAAATAATTTTCATTTCAACAAGGAACAATATATTGTTGCTGGGAAAATTAGTTCCCCTCCAGCTACTGTGAAGATTGCAGCTACGTTCAGACGAAAGATGTGAGGGGAGGCAGATGACGTAGTATCTCTGCTAATAAAAAAGTGTCAGTGTTGCCTTCTTGTGAATCCTGGCTCCATGACACCTCTGACGTGACCACCTTAAGGTGGCATCCTATGAGAAAGAAACTGAATGGAGTGAACTTCAATTCATTCATAGGAAAATGGCCTGAAGGAGTTGAGTTGTCATTCTCTGATTGGCACTACCGTTAACAGAACATCAGTTTATAGGATTGGGCTATTGGTCATTCATGACTTTCTGCTCCTTTTGCAAGCCAATAGAATGTGTCCTTTCCAATCCTTATATTACTTCTGAAAATTCTGTAGGAAGGCCCACACTTAACAATGTAAGGCTGCCAGCTAGAGATTGGGGGGGGGGGGTAATTTGTTTGTACTTTTGAACCAATACATGAACCAAAACAACCCTGTGAAATGTTTCTGAATTTTGTAATAGAGTTCTCCAATTTTTTAAAAAAACATGTATGTTGGAGAAAAGTGCACACCAAATGTGTATATCAGTGAAAGTGAAGTTCAAACATGCGTTATATTTGAACAGCTGCTTTCAAAAATGTGTATATTAGATATGATTGTGTACAAAAATGCAAACTTAAAACAAAACAAATTCTCAAAGTTTAGAATGAACCATATTTAAGATTTGGAAACATGAAAAACTGAGAGAAACTGAAAGTGACAGGTTTGTCCTTGCCCATTGCCAAGTGAACAGAAGGGGTGGTGGGGAGAGGCTGCTTTTGACCAAATTTCCCTGCTTGCATTCAGGTCACTTGCCCGAAGAACAATGGGCAAGACTCTCTTTTCTCCCTCACTTCTGTATCTTTAGCTGGACAACACAGATGAATAGATAAATTTAATTCTAGATTCCACCCTGGACCTGCCCTGGGCATTTGCTTCTGAGCCAGAGGTCTCTCCTCCCAGGTGTTTCCAAGATCCAAGGATGTTTCATGTCAAGAGCTGGCAACCTTATTACAAAGAGTTTTGCATTCATAGTGATATAAAGGTCCCTGAAACCATTTCTCACAGATATTGTAATTAATATTTTTCTCCTAAGTTAGCATGTAGAAATCCTTACATGGACTTTAGAGTGAGTTCCAGGCTTTTCTGTCATCTTCTGAAGAAATAAATGTACATTTTACAGCATTTGCAAACATTTCGGGGGGGGGGGGGTGAATGCTGTCAAATTCAACCATTTCAAAGTGTGTGTTTTGCAAAAGGTCTTTCTACTCTCTTACAAAGAGGTAAATAATTAAGGTCAAAGAGAATTATAGTTGAGTAGATTGAAAATATTTGCAATACCTAGAACAGCCATTGTACTGTCCATAGCTTACTATCCATGGTTTAGAACCAGTCTTAGTCATACTTGGAATAGACCCATTGAGATCAATAGAACATAAGTTAGTCATGACTAACTTGTCCCCTAGATTTTACTGGATCTATCCTTAGTATGACTATGTCTGGCTCCAACCCCATAGTTTTATGTGCACTGGAGTTAGTAGCATGTATTCTACAGGACTTTTTTCCATTGGCTATAGACCTTGACAATCTCTGTTCTTGAAGCATCACAAGGTTGCTAAGGAAATATATTTTAATTAAAAGTGTGCTTTTTAAAAACTGGAATGAAGACAAAACTTCTTTTTATAACCAGTTGTTCTTCACAACTGAGAAGTAAAAAGTGTATTGCCTTAGTAATTTATTTCTGATTGTCCTTCAGGGTCTGTAGATGCTGCAAAATATTGCCCTATTGTTGATGCCATATCAACAATAGCAGAGATGGCATCCTACACTTTTAATAAAATGGCTTTCCATCAACCAGAGACATCTTTGATCCTCTGTGTTGCTTATCTTTACAGTGCAGATGTTTTCAAAATCAAGAGAAAGTCTCCATCTTTCAGAAATCGGTTTTTAATAACCTTGGGGAGATTCCAAAAATTAATCCCTACCACACAAACACCTTCACACACAAAAAGCAAGAGATAGTTGAGGATTAGGTTTTAGCTGAGCTAATGCACTGTGTCAAGTTCTGATCTGGTTTACAAATAAGATTTTTTTGTTCCACTGGTAATTCAGATAACACTTCTCAGTGGGGAGAGGGATGTCTAAGTCTGATAGACTTCTTCAGTTCCTCCAGCAAAGTTTTGTTCTGCTTATTTTACATTATACTGTCTATTAGAGAGATGCTACTTTACTGAAATATTTCGGATGGGACAATGCAGAGAGAAAGGTCAGTAGGATTTTAAGCATTTTCTAAATTACTGTGCATTTAAAGCATTGGCAAGAAGGAACAACGTTGGAAACTGTTCCTATTTTGCTATTGCTGCTTACATTATTTTTATGTTAGCTGTGACACCATATTATAGTCTTGGCATCTTTTCTATGTGTTGTCTTTGCTTTGCTTTTCATCTTCATTCCAGTATAATGGTAGTTAATATTCTTCAGTGATTTCACACATTTGAACTTCTGTTCTTTACAAGGTCAGCATTATGAGATGACTTGGAACACTGCAATTTTGCAATTCACTCCGTTTTATATAACATCATGCAGTTGTTTCAATAGAATACTTACCATTTGGTCTCTTTATTGTTTCCAGGTCTTTCTGTAAATCCTTTTGAATGATGCATTCTGCCCTTGCATTTTTAGAGAGAAAAAAACTGTGCTTTACATCACTCTTTATGTGCGGTGAAGTTTTCTCTCTATCCCCTTCAGTCTATGTGAAGTACTTGATGACTCTACGCTCCCTCCAGTATCAGAGGCAGTATGCCTATGTACACCAGTTGCTGGTAACATGAGCAAGAGGGTCCTGATGCACTTAAGTCCTGCTTGTGGGTTTCCAGTGGGGTGCTGATTCGCCACTGTATCAGCAGAATGCTGGACTAAATGGACTTTGGTTTGACCCGGCACAAGTCTTCTTATGTTCTTATATTGTGCGACTTTGGACAGGCTTGTCAGAAGCAGAGCTAGGCAGAAACCAGGTAGGAACTGCCAGAGGAAGGATGATTCCAGGAGAAGCAAGAATGGGGAGCCATAATAGTTTGCAACTCTAAGTCTGGTTATCATCAAATTAGAGAATGAACCAAAGCCATGGAAGAATTGGAATGTCTTCCCTGGATATAAGGCACAATAGCAGATCAATAAGAGAGGAAAAGATATTCAGGAAGGCACAGTAAGGAAAAGTCAAGTGAGGAGTTCTTTGGGAGTGTCAATAAACATGTAGATGGGGTGATCCAGTGGACATTGTTTACTTGGACTTCCAAAAGGCTTTGGACAAAGTCCATCATCAAAGACTTCTGAGCAAACATAGCAGTTGTGGAATAAGGAGAGAGGTCCTCTTATGAATCAGTAACTGGTTAAATAAGAGAAAGCAGAGAGTAGGAATAAATGGTTAGTTCTCACAATGAAGGGAAGTACATAGTGGAATTCCACAGGGATCTGTATTGGGAGCAATGCATTTAAATTTTCTCATAAATGACCTGGAATTAGGAGTGAGCAGTGAAGTGGCCATTTTGCCGATGACACCAAATTATTTAAGGTGGTTAAAACAAAAGGGAATTGTGAGGTGCCCCCAAAGGACCTGTCCAAACTGGGAGGATGGGCATCCAAATGGCAAATATGGTTCAAGTGATGCACGTTGGGGCAAAAAGAGAAAAAAGAACTTCAAGTATAACCTGATTGGATCTGAGCTAGTGGTGACTGACCAAGAAAGAGATCTTGGTATTGTGGTGGACAGCTTGATGAAAATGTCAACTCCATGGCAGAGCGCTGTAAAGAAGACAAGCTCCACATTAGGCATAAATTGAAAAATAAAACTGCCAGAACCATACTGCCTCTATACAAATCTGTGGTGTGACCACACTTAGAATACTGTGTACAGTTCTGTTCACCACACCTAAACAAGATATTGTAGAGCTGGAAAAAATGCAGAAAAGGGCTACTAAAACGATCAAGGGGTTTCAGTATCTCACCTACGAGGGAAGGTTACAACAGCTGAGATTGTTTAGCCTGGGAAAAAAGGAGGGTAAGGAGAGAAATGATAGAAGTGTACAAAATTATGCATGATGTGAAGAATGTGAATAGGGAGACATTTTTCTCCCACTCTCATAATATTAGAATCTGGAGTCATCCCATGAAGCTGATTGGTGGGAGATTCAGGATAGATAAAAAGGAAGGACTTCTTCACACAGTGCATAGTCAAACTATGGAATTCACTTCCACAAGATGTAGTGGTAGCCACCACTTTGGATGGCTTTAAAAGGGGATTGGACAAATTCATGAAGGAGTAAGCTATCAATGGCTGCTAATCCTAATGGCTATGTGCTACCTCCAATATTAAAGGCAGTATGCCTATATACACTCATGTATGTTGGGGAACATGGGCACGAGGGTGGTTGTTGCACTCATGCTCTTCTTGTGGGTGTCCTGTGGGCAGCTGGTTGGCTACTATACAGACAGAGTGCTGGACTAGATGAACCCCTGGTCTAATCTAGCATGGCTCTTCTTATGTTCTTAAGATCAACAGAAACCAGCCTGAGAGATGTGTTGCTTAGGTGTGTTGTCTACTCTGATTGGCAGCAACTCTCCAGCTCCAACTATCTGAGGTCTTTTCCATCACCTGCTACTGATCATTTGACTAGAGATAACAGAAATTGAACATAGGACCCTTGACACACAAGACATGTGCTTTTTCACTGAACTATGATCCCCTCCCCATGAAAAGCAGTTTCTCTTGAAAATTACCCCTCCTTCTGGTGATCTTTCTGGGACTGGTCATAGGAGCAAAGTTGTGGTGTTTTCTGGCTTATGTGATCTTAATGACACAAGTCTATTCCTACAGAGTTACAATATAAAGCTCCAGTGCTCAACCACTCCCATGCTCCCACCATTTGCTTGGGCCAAATGTTGAGAAGACATTCTCAATAGCAAAGAAATCCATTGAGGCCTCACTTTCCTTTTTTGCATGCTATCAAATAAATTAGAACTGAAGTTCACACTAGGTTTCATTTGTATATTTGGCAGGGGAAAAAACAGTAGGACCAAAGCCTCTCAGAAACTGTTGAGCGTAAAATATCCATTTTGCAGGTTAGTGAATGGTGTAATTAACAGCAGAGCACAAAATTCACAACCTGTTCTCTAACCCATGACAATCGATTGCAGCAAAAGAATTTGAGACTCAAAATAAGTTATCAAAATACAGTGACTATTACAAACCGCAATGTCTATCTATTATTGAATACTCATTCCTAAAAAATCAAATAGTGTGAATTAAAAAGCTGGACACATTTTGATTGTGCTAAACACATTTGTCTTCATCAGCAGCTTTCTTGTATACAAGTGGGACCCTGCAATAAAGTGTTGCAGTCTGGAGTGCTTCTGCTAGGGGCTCCAATCCTCTATTCCATTTCTACTCCCCCACCTCCTGTCTTTCCCTCCCTCCCAATAGTTTGTCAGTATTTATGCCCGCTGAGGATGCTCAGTACTCAATGGGCTGATTTGGATGGGAGTGAACACACGGGTGCCCGATCTCACTTACATTGAAAACTTAGATTTTTCTATTATTTACAACTCCTATTCCGATCCCTGAGGACCTGCAAAAATAAGTTCTCATTATGAATAATTAAAGGACTATCTAGACAATACCATAGTTCTCTCCACCATTTTTGTATCTATATGTCTTTTCCTCCACTCTTCTTTTCCAGGATATTCCACTCCATTCCCCTAACTACCTGGTTCTCAGGTTTTCTTGCACCATTCTCTGTTAACTGAGTATACCTAAGTTTTTTTTTCTTTTAAAAATGGTGACTCCTGCACACTTTGAGATTGCCACAAATCTGATAATACGTCCCTCTTTTTCATGGATTATGCTCTTTTGGCTACATATGTGCAAGCACTTGAAGACTTGAGATTGTTATTAGTATATATACTTACATTCTTGCTAGTTTCAAAGCAGGATTAATTTTATTTTGCCAGTGATCTTTTGTGACTATAGTTTAAGAAAAAATAGTGTTGACCAAAAACAGGGTATGTGATTGCAATGCAGGTCTCTCCATGATGCCAGTTCATGTTTTAAAGTAGTGTTTCCTCTCTCACTTTGAATTGGCTTTGTGATGGCTTTGTGTTGGATAATTTGCCCTCATGCTAAAACTGTCTACGTGGATTCATGACATTATCATATGCACAAGATGATCTATAATTAATTCAGGTCAAAGTCCCAAGAACAAGAAAAGTTCGTAGATCGGTGGTAGAGCACATGCTTTACCTGCAGAAGGTCCCAGGTTCAATCCCTGGCATCTCCAAGAAGTGCTAGGGAATCCTGCCTGAAACTCTAAACAGCTCCTGCCAGTCAGTGTCAACAATATTGGGCTAGATGGACTAATGAACTGACCCAGAACTGCAGCCTGTTTTAGGATTACTGGGTAGTTTGTAAACCATCAAAACCACCCACCCTTCCTGGATTCGGATGTCACAACAATCCACACTGGCAAGGGTAATTATACAAATCCAGCCAGCATTCGACCGGCATACACAGGTTGGCTAATAAGCCACTGTGTCTATCAACCACCCTACAATCATGCAAACCAGCCCAGTATACAGTAGCTTCATACATTCCTAGTTAATTAGTTAAATGGTGCTTGACCAGCAGCCTAAAGGGATACACTTATCAGTGACTGGGCATAAAGAAATGTAAATTACAGAAATATTTTGACCACCCACCTACATAAAAGCAAACGAAAACAACAACAACAACAACAACAACCCCACCACTGAAAATGTTTCTGCAGACTGAAAATAGTTGCACTGAGAATATTTGGACAATACTAAAGTAGTTATATTTCCATTCATGCAATCCTGTTTATAGATTCTCTTATATAGTTTCATTTTTTATATACCAGTACATCCCTGTTCATGATCTTAACTCTTCTAGCTCCATCCTCTTGCAGTGAAGGTTTTATTTATTTATTTATTACATTTATATACCACCCCATAGCCAAAGCTCTCTGGGCAGTTTACAAAAATTAAAAACATGGAACATTTAAAAACCAGTATACAAAAATTAAAACCATAAAAGCCTAAAAACAAAGATTGGTGGCCCCTGTGTCAGTGGGGCAGTGAATCCACTCTGCGTTTCAGCCAGAACCAGTTAGAACTCTAAAGGAGCTGTCCAACATGCCGAACTCTATCCCCCAAATGGGAAGGTACAGTGCACTCTGGTAAGGAACTATGCAAATATTTAGATTTGCTTAGTGAAGTGCTAATTTGGGCAACATGCAGTACCTAATGTGGCTAGTAAGTCTTGAGTAAGGGGAGAAGGGAGAGTGATTTTTTTATGATTTACTGGGCTAGGGATGAGGGTGAGCTTTGCTTGGTTCACATGTTAATATAAACTTACCCAATCCACACTTCTTGAATTAATATGGAAAGCAGAACATAATTATTCTTTGGTTGTTGCACTTTCAATTTGCACTGCAGTTCTCAATTTAAAAAGGTCTACATATAGGGGAAAATAGCATACAAATTTGTCTCTTAGGGTAAATTGTAGATAAAAATGTGTACTAATTTTCATACAGACTTGATAAAAATGTGTACTAATTTTCATACAGACTTAAAAACAAAATTCACAAACTGATTTAGAAATGGAACAGAATCCACATGTGCTTGAAAAAAAAATGCTCTAGAAAGAAAAGCAGGCCGACATCTATCCCTAGTATGGGCACAACTACGGACTGTATCACCAACCATTTCTATACACCCTATCAGAGTCAGAGGATGAGGATTTCCTTTCCTCTCTCTTCTTCCTTGGTTTGTCTCTGCCAGGGGCTCGTCACCTCTCCTAGTCTGAAGACCACATTGCACACACTCTCCCCGGACCAAGCTGGTAGGTTGGATATTGACAAAGGGGCAGCATCCCAGCCTGAAGTCCTGCCCCCTTCCATAACATCATCCTATACCACCCACTCACTTTTCTGCCTTTCTCTTTTCTTTTCTCTATGCAGAGAGAGATGCAGAGCTCCATGCCTCTCTCTGCACAGAGAAAAGGACTCAGCAGGCACTTGCAGGGGCCAGCTCCTGTAAGCCCACACCAAATCCAGGGGAATCCCCATGTTATCTCCCATCTCTGATAACAAAGAGATTTTGCATCACATGGCTTGCCCTCCCATTGGAACCACCCTCCTATTGGAATCCCCTTATTATGTCTGATTAGAGATAACATGGAGATTCCTCTCCCCCACTTTCTCTCCAAGCCTTCGAGCCAGAAGGTGGGGTTCAGGGAGGGGAGGGGAATGAGGTTGCCCTGCCCTGGTCTCTATGTATCACAAGGAATGCCACTGAGGGAGTAGGGGAAAGGCTGAGTAGTGTGCATATGTAAAAAGAAGGCTGCTGAAGGGAAGAGAGCAAACAAGGCAGGAACAAGGCATCCTCTCAAAACCCCAGGCCTAGGGCCAAATCTGTAAAAGCTTGGCTTACCCATACAGACAACAGTTCTCACCTTCATCCATTCCTGTCTTTGGTGCTGCCAGATTGCTTTATCCTGCTGCACAGCATTTAATGTATATTACAAAGATCAATTAAAATAAAGGTACTGATCTAAAATCATGATGTGACTCTCTATCAACTACCAGCGGTCCTGATCTCCAATAATGATCAAGACCTCTGGTAGTTGATGGTCCCACAACATCCACTCCCTGACATCCATCCCCTAACTGAGTTCAAAGATTTATTTGAAACACACCCTTATAATGTATACATTGTGTTGAATTAATCTAGTCTTGACCATTATTGTTTATAAATGCCCAGAAAATTTAGAAACGAGCACCATATTCTGAACGTTGTTTTCCTTCTGGAGTCCTTGACCTGTATGCACGAAGTCTGTCAACCTTTGAATAGCTGCTATGCAAATATTTGCCTGTTGTGAACTTGTAGGTGTTTGTGCAATCTTTTAGCAGAACCACTATACAAGTGGAAATGTGCCATTTCCAACACACATCCTTTTTTTTTTTTTTGCAAATTCTTTGAGTGTGGACTGGAGTGATACACTCGTAATTTTATAGGCAATTTTATTTAACAAGCTAATTAGCAAAATAGAGGCATCTTGTAGCCTTTGAGACCCATCCACCACATCCTTGTTATCAGACCCGACAGGAATACAGAATGAGTTATTGGAGATCAGGACCTCTGGTAGTTGATGGAGAGAGGCACACCAAGATTTTAGATCAGTATCTAAGTATCCTAATCAGGAGAATTTTGTGCAGCTTTTGTGATGCAAAAAGGAGTTCCAGGTTTCCACCTTAAATATAGTTTTGCATAATCAAGTCCTAATATACTCATTTACAGTTGCATTCAGAGAACAAGCTATATCTTGATCTGATCATGATCATTATGTACTTATTGATTCAGGTGAGGGCAGGGTATTGCAGAGCAGTTTGAGAGAAGGTCTTGGATTTCAGGAGGTGCCTGATTCAGCACTGGGAGTTGAGGATTTTGATCATTCCATCCCCAAAATGTGTCCTTCTCAAAGCAGCATGCTGAGTAATTGAGGTCAGTTGGAGAAAATGAGTCATGGTGGAAGGCTAGAGGAGTCAAGAAGGAGATACCATCCAAGATTAAGTCAAGGGTTCAAAATGGTAGTGGGGAGACTAGGAGCAGTGATCTCCAGCCTAGTAAATTCTGGCACACAGGCTAGCATGTATACTTTATCATTTTATCTTCCCAATCTTCCTCTTCCAATGACTTACCCAAATCATCTCCCCAAGTGCATATCTTCCCTCCTCCCCCTTCCATTTTCTATCTGATTTGCCTGCTGATTATTTTAGTTTTTATTATGACTATAATGTGTTGCTTTTCATGAACACTTAATTTCTGAAATCCTTAGTCTAAGAACCATTTTGCAGTCATAACTCAGTGCTGTGTGCTCATATATACTCTCTAACCTGAACTTGTTCTGAAGTGGGAGGACAATTTCACCTGTTCATTGATTTTACTGATATTTCTAATAAACAGCTAGAGCAGTTTCCCTCTGCCCACATGATAGATTCTATGTGCTTTGTTGTGAGCTGCAACCCACCAGAAGCTTATGTAGGAAAAATAAAGGAAAAATAAACCTTTTATGACTGACATGAGAGGGGCTTACATTGCCTTATATTACCTTTTGATATATAGAAACAGACTTCTGGTATATCCTTTAAGACACACTTGCTTATACTGACACATGATTACAATGGAGAGTGATGAGTTGGACTGGGGAGTGGGGAAGAGATTAGTAATTTCTATACATAGAGAAATAAACAATATGGTGCCCTCCAAATTTGAACTATAACTCCCATAATCTCTTACCATTGGCTATGCTAACCCAGGCCAATGAACAGGGCTGGCCCAAGACATTTTGCTGCCTGAGGCAAAGGACAAGACAGTGCCCCCTCCCATTCCATGTATAAAAGCTCACTGGAGTGGCAGTGGAATCTGTCTTCAACACTGGTGATCGGACAGCATCCTCCATTGCACCTGAAGGCAGCAGATGTGCTTAGGAGGCACAGAGCAGGGCAAATGGCACATAGCTCTGTCTTCCATCTCCAAGTATCTGCCACCTTTCTCTGACTAATAGTAGGGCCGGCCCTGCCAATGAGAGTGTTAGTCTGGAGGACACCAGCTTGCCTTCCCCTGCTATATAGCTTGTAACATTGATAGGATTGCCATTATTTAAGAGTTAATTATTCCCCTGGAGCATAGGAAATATGCTTTGTAGCTTTCCCCCCACCCATAAATTACATTAAGGCAAATAAAAATTCACATTCTGTTCACAATTTGCTAACTGATCAACGTTTCCTTGTTTTTCAGAATGTCGAGTAGTGAAATCCACTTCCTATACCAAAATAGCTTCTACACCACGTAGGAGCACTACCAAGAGCCCAGGTCCATCTAGACGCAGCAAATCTCCAGCATCTACCAGCTCAGGTAAAGCTGTTCATAGAAATTTAAGTAAATATACTCTTGAGGGCAAACTTTCAAAGGTCTGGTTTTGGTATAGTTCCAGGCTTCATAAACCACTTTACCACTTCATGTCTGGCTTGTTTTAAGTCAGAGTTCCCTCATTAGGTCCCAATGTTGATTAAACCAGAAATTCAGTACTGCTTGAGGGATGGGTGCTTGCCCCAATACATAAACCTTGATTGTTCTGAACCAGTCTGTTGTCTATTTAATGTATAAAGGGGTTTGGCAGGCCTTTAAGCAATATTAATATGCACTTGTTTATTATATTTTATATTTATATATCTTAGTGTTTATATCTTATATTTTTAATCTTCCCAGTAACAAATGTTCTTTGGGTGGTTTACAAAAAGCCAATAGAATAAAATAATTCTACAAAAATAAAATAAAAATAGTTATTCTGTAACTGAAATTGCTTAGAAGTCTCGTGTTGCAACATGGTAATAGAGTAATTGATGACTTTTCGTTATTGGAATGTCATTATGAATATTTATTGGTGGTTAAGCATATATATATAGAAATGGGATACAAAAAGAAAAGATGGATATGTGTGTTTCAAATGCAGAGTAGTATACATGTCTTGTTTATGGACTGTGAAATATAGTCATAAATAATACTGTTTTCTTAAAATGTTACATATAGAGAAGCAAAGTTTAAGGGAGATACAAAGCTATCTTCTGGATTTTAAGTGCTATACTTTTAATCATAATTTTCAGCTACTTGCAAAAGTCTGGAAAATCCTTTCTCAGGCCACTCTTCAACCTGTGGCAACATGACCTTTTGAGAGTGGACTTGAACTAGAATGGAGACAAATTCCTCATTCTGATAGTTAGAAGTATGAATAAAAGTGTATGTTGCAATAGGGTTGCCTTTTCTTTTCTTTTTCTCCTGTCCCTTTCACAGGAATTTGACACACACACATTCAACAGATGAAGCTTTTTCAAGTGTAGTAAGTGATGGAAAATGCTTCCCCTGCTGAATTTCAATGGAGGCTGATGGCTTCAATTTTGGTGGGCTTGTGAATCCATTCTGGGTTTCAGTCAGAACCTTCCATAAACTTTAAAGGAGCTATCCAAGGTGCTGAACCTATTTTGGGGATAGGGACAGCCCCATCAGAATTGGAGCCGCCAGCCTCCACTGCTGAATTTCTGTGTCCGTTTGTTTATTTATATGTATTTCATTAAAATATTCATACATATTTATTTCTTTAAAATAAAACAAGTTCATGATACGGAAGGGCTGTGCAAACTGAGATAGTCATCATTTCCCTGTTGGATCCCATGGCTAGAAATTCTGAATGAAAAAAGAGATCAAGAGGGATGGGAGATACTGAATAATGTAATATGGAAGGTACAATTGCAAACTATTCCAATGAGGAAGAAAAAGAGGAGACTTCTAAAGAAGCCTGAGTAGTTGCACAGGGAGCTCTCTGAGGAGACAATACATGAGATTAAAGTGGTGTCATATAACAAAGGAGAAATACAACAGAGCAGCCCCAGCCTGGTAGGATTATGTCAAGAAGGCAAATTCCCAGAATGAGCTATGGTTTTTGAGGGATGCTAAAACAACCAAAAGGTTATGCTTGAACTAAGAATAAGAACAAGGATGAAGTAACTCTGCTGCTTAAGGAAGGTGGTAAAGTGTTAAACAGGTGATGGAGAGAAGGTGGAACTACTCAGCTCCATTTTTGCCTCAGCCTTTTCCCACAAGGGAAATGTGTTTAACCTAAGACAAGCAGAACAGATCATATAAGTAGCGACTTGCAGCCCAGGATAGGTTAGGAAAGGTTTGAGAACACCTAGCTACTTTAAATGAGTTAAAGTCTCTAGGGCCAGATGAATTACATCCTGGGATGCTGAAAGAATTTCTGGATGTTACTTCACAGCAGCGGGCTGTAATCTTTGAGAAATCTTAGTGAATGGGTGAGGTGTGGGAAAACTGGAGATGAACAAATGTTGTCCCCATCTTCAAAAGGGGGGAACTAGATCTGGGAAAGTACAGATCAGTTAACCTGATGTCAATACCAAGTTAAATTCTAGAAGAGATTATTCAGATGTCAGTCTGTGAGTATCTGGAAAATAATGCATTGATTCCTAAAATCTAGCATGGGTTTATCAAGAATAAATCCCTGGGTCATGAGCCATTTAAAGATGATGTGAGCAGCACATCTCCTGCAGACTGCTCTGCCCCTCAATACCCCCCATGCTGTGGCTGCTGCCACCACATAGGGCACACAAGAAAAATAATCCCTGAACATTCTCTCCCAGCAGAATCGGGCTCTCACCAGCCCACTAATCAGCAGAGCTGTTTGACTAGCTGGTGGGAGTCTGATTCTTACAGAAAACAGGCGTGTAGGGATGACTCCCCTCATGTGCCCTGTTTCCCAGAAGATCATGGGAGAATGCTGGGGGAAAGGGTGAATGAGAAGAGCCATCCCCATGCTCTTTCTTCCCTAGTAACACCCCTGGGAGGAGAGTCTTAAAGCCTTTCTGTCCTCCCAGTGACTATGAGCAGGATCACTGGGTAGTGGTGGGAGAAGGCTTTAACCTCAACCTCATCCCAACAATCTGGATCAAGTGTATACGTCTATGCATGTACATATGTGTGCATCTGTATATGTACAAATGGGTGCGGCTATGCGGCCACTGACCACCCACCCAACGTCACATTCAGCCCTTGGGCCATACCGGTTGCCTAGTCCTGGTTTAAAGATAAGCACCAGCACTTTGAATTGTACACAGGAGAGAACATGCAGCTAATTAAAACGCAGGTGAGAGGTGTTAAAATGCATGAGCAGACCAACAAAAATGGTGGCTTCACTTACAAAAAGATTTTTGCTAGGGAACAGACCATTGCTTAAAATTAGGTATGCTGAATTGCTGCAGAAGATTTGGTGGGGTGCCTAAACACCACCTCCATTGCTAAAGGTGCCAGATTCATTCTGAACCTTGGTGCTTCTGTCTCAACGCAAAGTATGAGGAATAGGATTTCCTTGTCTCCACTGTCCTTCTTAGCCTGTAATTGCTCTTCTCCCCCCCTCTGGCCCTTTTAGGATTTTTATTAACATAATTTCTTGAGTGAAATGATGCCAAATAACAGTGTTATAGTATAACAATAAGTTTTCATCACTTATGTTTTATCCTGTGGCTTTGTATTGAGGAAACAACAGGAGCAGAGAAAATATCTGGAAATTTGAACTTGATTTGCTCCCTTAGCGACTGTACAACTGGGTAGTACCCAACGTTGTCCCGGTGCTAGTGCTAGCGATATTGCGGTAGCATAAACCAACACGTCTGCAGCGTGGAATAACAGTGCGATGATTTGCTGCCAAATTTCGGCAATGCGGCAGCAAAAAGGGGGCAACTTTTCTTCAAAACAAAGCTCATGCTTCAATACCTTGCTTTGGTATGGAAGAAAAATTGCCCTCTTTCTCAGGCATTTGGCAGCATACAGCGAGTCTTTTTTTATCAGGACCTGGATTGTCTCTGGCTGATGGTTTTAAATTGTTTTAGATATATGTTGTTGTGTGTGCTATCTGATTTATGTCCTAACATGAATGGTTTTATGCTTTATATAATGTATTTTAATGTATTTTAATTTTTGTGGACAGCCCAGAGGGCTTCAGCTATGGGGCAGAATAGAAATATAACAAATGAAATATATAAAATGAAATGAAATGTTCCCTTTTTGCCACCATGACACTGAATTTGGATGACGAGTCACTGCTTTTTCCCAGTTGCACAACATTAACGTTAGTGCAGGGACAACAGTATGTAACCATGCGAGCAAAATTGACCAAAATATGGAACATTATGAGGATGCTAATGGAACAACTACTAGCACTCTTCACATTAAAGTTGTGCTCATTCCTTTAAAAGCAATTTTGCATTGATTTTCAGACCATCCTAAAATCCATCCTTCAAAATAACTCTAGTAAAACTGCTCTGCTTTTCTTTTCTCATTCCCTTCCCTCCGCCCACACTGCATTTCCACATATATGCTGCTTGTGTTGAATGCGACCTTGTAGTCACCTGAGTTACAAATACATGTGTATACAGACATAACGTAGCCCCCATACTAGTCCGCAGATGTCTGTACCTTTTTCCTGGCCACGTCTCCTTTCCCCTACCCACCTGTTGTCTGGTGGTTTGCCAGCTCTTCCATGCCCCCTCCAAATTCTGAAAGGTTGAAGTGCCTATTTATTGGCAATAAGAGCTTTAAGCCCACCCCACTTTGCCTTTGGCTGTACCCAGCACTGGAATGCAGCCCCTGAGAGATTCTCTGAAATGGAATTCAGCCTTCTGGATGAAAGAGGTTACCCATCACTGACACAAAGAGATAGAAAATATAAAGAAGAACATGTCTCTGGATATACTTTGCGAAGCAACCGCTTCATGTGGTAACTCCATGATAAGGCTGGTCCTGACTGAATTTATGTTTACTGACATTCTGCATCATCCTGAATAATAATCTTGGTGCAGTATGTATTACAATATATGACTATAACTATTCATTTAATTGATTACGAGAGGCAAATTGTCATGGAATACATTGAACCGATCGCAATGATTTCCATATTCTTAATTTCCATCTTCTTAATGGATTAATGATTAAATTTAAATAGGGCAAAGTGTGCAGAATGGGTATTAAACAGGGTTGTAAAACTATTATTGGTTTGTTCAGTTGATTTACATCTGCTATTTTAGTTGATTGGCTGCTCTGTAAAACTCAGTTCTACATAATTTGTAACAATTTCTTGATCCATCATGGTCAAGTTCCACTGAAACCAATGACATAAGTGATTGTTTTCAGTGGGACTCAGTCACATGCTTTGGGCTGAATCCAGACTGCTGTTGTCTGCTCTGCAGCAAATGGAACTCTGTTAGTGCAAGAACTCTGTGTGTCAAGTGGCAGTTGTATTTAAACCTGCTGAGTTTGAGTAATGAGTCCTGCTTTTCATCTAGACACTTTAGGAGAAACATTTTTTTAGAACACACTGCAATCTTTAGAAGGAAGAGGGATTATCAGTGTTGCCTTTAGTCTGCAAACAACAAGGCCAGCCCTCCCATAAGGCTGGGTGAAGCCCCCACCTCAGGGAGCAGAGCGGAAGGAGTGGCAAACTGGGTACTTCCCCCTGCCCTGCCAAGAGAGCCTTCCACTTGCATCTCCCATGAGTGCTCTGGAGAGCCCCCCCTACCCCCGGCACCTCTTCTGCTGTGGCATTTGCCATAATAAGAGAACGAGACCAACACAGCTCTCTGGAACAGTCACCTACTCAGCAATGCTAGGGTTGGGGATGAGGCATGATGCAGAGGTTGGAAGGGGGTGGGGGTGTGATGCAACAATGGAAAGGGGGTGGAGATGGTGGGAGGGCATGCACTGGTGCTGGCAAACAAAGACCTACCTTCCCCACTAAGTGGTCCAAGCCAAATGCCCAAAGCAGCAGCAGCACAGTCCATGCAGAAGCAGAGAGAAGAAATTAGTCTGTGTCATTTATGGTAATACTTGCTGTATGCTTCATTTTTATTGTTATACAATATTGAACTCTTGTAAATCGATTCTCTTAAACACACGGTGACTTGTTCTCTCCTGTGTCCTCCCCAACCTACATCTCTGTTATGTTTGGCAAACCATTTGGGTAAATAAACCATATCACCAAACATGCAAGTTTTGTATTGTACAAAATGTTCTCACTCTTACTAGCAGTTTTTAATGAACAATATAATCTCAGTACAATGTGTTGCCAATTGCCATTGCTTGTTTCTCAAAACTGGCAAGATAATACTTGAATATAAACATGCACGTTTAAATATGTCCCTCTGTTCCCACTGTGAAGGCTAAGATACCATTATTTTGGAGTCTGTCATGACAGATAAATGATTGCAACTTCAAATTAAAACCCACTACAGCAAGGATATTTTATAAACAGACTGTCAAGTCTCTACTTCTATATCATCCTCCATTTGTTCTAAAAATGTTACAAACCTGGAATTATCAGAAATCAATATGCATGCTGGGTGAAATCCAATAAGAACATCAGAAGAGCCACTCTAAATCGGACCAGTGGTCCATCTAGTCCAGCATTCTGTTCACACAGTGAGTGGCCAACCAGCTGCCGATGGGGAACCTTCAAGCAGGACATGAGTGCAACAGCACCCGCCTGCCCATATTCCCCAGAAACTGGTGTACATAGACATACAGCCTCTGATAGTGGACGTAGCATGTCATCATCCTGACTAGCAGCCATTGACAGTGTATGTTTTATTGGTGAGCCATTGGCCTGAGAATGGAAAGAAATGGCTAGGAGTGGGAGGATTCAACTGGAATCCAACCTTAACTGACAGCAAAGCTGTGCAGTAATCTCATTCTGGATCCTCAAAGACACATCTGTGGTTTTATACATACAACTTATATGTATTGCAATATGCAAAATTGTTTAGACGCCAAGTCATTGATCACCTTAGTAGTAATGTGCTGTTGGCCATAGCCCCATTACCAATCCTCCTTTACCCAGTTGCCTCTTACAAATGATCCATGTGCAAGCACTCTCCCACATTTGATATGGTTGATGAATGAGTTCTGATTCACAAGCCCTTGTCCTTGGCATGAATCCATTCAAAGGATTATTGAGTGGTACACATCCTTATAAAAACCGTAGGCTTCCCAAAGTACAGGTCAACCCTTTGCCCGTAATTGTGGTTGACCTCACCTGTAAACTCCACACTTTTCCGTTCCCTGATCCAATGCAATTGCAAGAATTAGCTTTCAAAGATTAACTTAACATACACCAGTATTGTAATCATTAGTTGCTGTACTATATAATGGCCTTCTTCTTTGAGATGAACAAAGAATACACGCCTACAGTATCTGGGCCAGGGCGTTTACCCTTGTAAATATTTGGCAGATGGGAGGAAAACACCCTTCCCACCCCACAAAGCTGTAAAATCCAGTTGACTCTGATGGCTTTAGCAGTTGTGAGAGTGCCAGTCAGCTAAGGTTTTTCAAGAGTTATTGTCATTGTGATTTTCAGATGAGTCATTTGGTATATTGCCCCCAAAGGCACCTCATTATGATTCAGTGTGCAGCAGCATATAAGATTGCTAAGGCTTTGGGGGCTTTGTAGATCAGAGTGGGGGCTGCAGTTGCTCAGCATCCTGAAGTCGCGGCATTGTGCTTAATTGACACCTTTGATGTAGCCCCTAAGACAGCACCTGCACCTCCCACTGCTGCTCGGAAGACGTCAGCCTTACGCAGAACAGGCTTCGGCTTATGAATCCTGCATCTCATTCAGCTCTCTCTGTGAGCAGCTTTGGCTATCCTTAACTAATCCCAACGCTTCCCATTTCTGCTAGTGCCTGGCTGTAGTACAAGGCAAACATTTTCCTGCTTGGCATTATCAGGTTAAAAACTAAGTCTGTGTCCATGTTAGAACTCATAGAAGGTAAGTTAAATGCCTTATTGCTATCCTGGCATGTAAATATTAATGCAAGGCAGAGAGTTCGGATGTCTGGTAGCTGCCGGGTTTTTTTTTTTCCTGTGGCTGATGAATATGGATTGTAACCTAGCAGGAGGAGACATTTTATTTCATAGCATCTCTCTCTCTCTCTCTCTCTCTCTCTCTCTCTCTCTCTCTCTCTCTCTCTGCTTTTTAGTACATTGTTAGTGCCCTTTGTTTAATTTCTCTATGCTATGCCTTCCACTGCTGTTAGGTTTTTACTCTTAATTTTCCACCAAATTTTACGTAAATACAAAAGATGCTTGTAACAAGGGTATCAACAGTTTAAAAGGACCATTCATATTTTGGAGAATATTTGAGGTCTGACAGGCAGTGATGTTGGAAATGGCAGAGTCTGTGAGAGTTGCTTCTGAGTTAATGCTTGGGTCAAAGGTGCCATGCAGCTATCTTTGCAAGCAAGTGACCTATTAGTATCAACATTGATTTTTTCTCTCTCTCTTTTAAAATGTCCTTTATCTATATAGCAATGAAATTAAATTTCAAATGGATAATATTAGTACATCTCTCCCCCACCCCTACCCACCCCCAAAGAAGGAAAAGATTTTGTGCAAAGAGCAACTATTAAGGCAGAAAGGGCATATGGCTCTGCATCTTTTTGCATGCACAAGCACTCCATGGTTGAAGACAATAATTTTAATTTCATCAGTGTTGTGGCCACACAGTGAATACAAATGAGTTGATCACTTGTTTGAGCACAATGTAAGGCAAGCCAGTATTGAGAGACTCACATTGTAGAGATCAGTTGTTTAAGAGCTACTCATTAGGAATGTGAAGACCCTAAATGGTACAAAGCAAGAAATGGTAGCCTAGTATGAGCTATGTCAGTCCTGTGTTTTGTTTTGTTTTATTCCAAGGACACACAGGTCCGATGTCATGCTTGTTTGTTTGTTTACCCTTCTAGTTAATGGAACTCCTGGTAGCCAGCTTTCTACTCCCCGCTCTGGGAAGTCTCCAAGCCCTTCTCCCACCAGTCCTGGAAGTCTGCGGAAACAGAGGGTAAGGAAACTTGAGGTTTAAGACCAGCTGAGAAAGAAGCCTTGATACCAAGTTGATTTATCTAATGCAGGGGGTTTAAAACTTTCTACCTTCAGGGAACCCTTTCCACATTAACTGAACAGCCAAAATGGAGATGGGGAAAGTTGTCATCTAATTGGCTTTGCCTGGTCTCCTGCTCCACCCTCTTTCCATTTGTTTCTCCCTGTAGAGAATTTGTACAATTATTTCCAGAATTAGTATACACACAGACTAGCATGGTTGTTCATTCTGCAGCCTTCTATTTGTTCATATTAATTTTTCCTCCACACTGGTAAGTGCAAGCAATTGTATGTATTGAAATACTGAGTGTAATACTTTTGAGCATATGATCATGTATACAAATTCCTGCATATCTGTGTTCATTGTTCATATGCTCTGCTTATCAGTAGGAAAAACAACAACAGTACAGTAAATGAATGGAAGATGCTGAAAGCTATGGCAGAAGTATATTGCACATTTCCGGTGTTTGTTACAAAGTCCAGAAATCAAATCCAAAGTAATGGCAGATAACTAATGCATTGGTACCACAATGCAGCCAGTATCTGGTAATTTTGAACCACTGTAGTTCCACCATGATTTCCTGGTACATTGTAGAAAAAACATGTTTATGCAGTGCACTGGTCTCACACCAAATCTGTTAGGGTTCACCATTGTCCTGCATGAACAGAGTTCAACCTGGAAGACACCCAATGGTTTCTTGTGGCCCCACGTTGCAGGTTGGTGAAGGACAAGTTGTTTTTCAAGGAATCTTAGCAGCCGTTATTCATCTCATCATTGGGAAAGCTACAAAGAATTGTAGGGTTTCCTGGAACACTCTTCTTGTGGGTCAAAAGGCTTATCCACAGTTCTTGTAAGGAAGCTGTTAGATTAATTCAATAGCAAAAAGAAACTCCCACAGTATTTGGCTTTTTTAAAGGGCAGTTCTTTAAAGTAACTTTTTTTAAAAAAAAACTCACTATGTTTTACAAAATATTTCACTGCTGGATACAATTTTTAGACTATTGATGATCTTTCTACCATTCATTCCATATTAAGTGGGCTAAAGGTACCAAACCAAAGAATTCAGAAACAGAAACAAAAGCTGGTGGTTTTTTTTCAGGTACAATAAACCTAAAAAAAAAAAGAATGGTTTAACAATGAAGGAAAAGCATTAGTATAAAGACACCAGTACACTATATTAGCCATTAGAAGGATCTATGTGGTTTCCTATGAGTTCTCCTCAATAAAGCAGCAATACGATGTACATAAATCAGTCATCAACCTTGAATAATGGTACTAGCTATTTTCATGCTTTTAATGTATATTGAAATATATATTACAAAGCATTATTGGTTCTACTGATTATTGCAGGGCAGATCAAAGAGGTGCACATCTCAGCATTTAAGTTCATACTAATTGGAAAAGTTGTCTATATTACTTCTTATCTGAATTCTATACACTCCAACCAAGTTTCCCTTAAAGCAGTACACTCATGTCTTATTTCTGCTTACTAATATGGTTAAGTCCATCTTTTCTCTGTGTTTTGGCTGAACTAATTTAACAATGCTGTACATGGTCTGAAGGCACATGACATAGAAATATTGTTGTTGCTCCAGGTCTAGTTCTGATCAATGTCTGGATAGGAGACCACCTGGGAACCTTGGGCATGTCATCTTGAACTTCCTGGATAAAAGACGGGAAATGAATGAATTAAATAGCTTAGCTCAGGGTTTCCCAACTCAGTGTCTGTGAGGACCATGGAACCTGCCAGGACCTCCAATGGTGCCCACAAAGCTCTGCACTCCCTGCCTCCTTCCCCGCCCTCCCCAAAAGAAAAGAAATCAATAAAAGCCTTGGGAAATGTTAGGGCAGTCTTTTTCTCTCTCTTTTTAGCCTCTAGCCTTGCTCTTTCTCTCCCCTCTACCCCTTTGCCTTGCTATCTCTCCCTCCCTCCCAGCTGCTAGCCTCGCAGTTTCTCTCTCCCCTCCACCTCTTTAGCTCACTTTTGACAGGACAGGCTCCCATTGCAACCATGATGTGACTGCTCACACCTTCCATTGGAGCCATTTTGTGGTGGTGCCCACAGCTGTTTCTCAAATTCCCAAATATACTCACATGTTCAAAATGATTGGTGAGCCCTGGTTTAGCTTGCTTGTCAGTTGTGGAAGAGTGATGTAGTGGCTAAAGTGTTGGACTGGGAGTCAGGAGATCCAGGTTCTAGCCCCCACTCGGCCATGAAACCCCCCTGGGTGACTTTGGGCCAATCACGGACTCTTAGCCCAACCTCCCTCACAGGGTTGTTGTTGTGAGGATAAAATGGAGAGGAGGAGTATTATGTAAACTGCCTTGGGTTCCTTGGATATAAATATAATAAATGAATAATTAAATAAATAAATGCTGCAATGCTGCTATGAGAATTCCATTCAGAAGCCACAGCAGGGCAAGTATCAAGGCTAGCATTGTTGGACACCTGCTATGGTTCATTCCACTGTAGGGGGGCCATATCCAATCCTTGGCCCTTCTCCTTCACCTTGGTCTTGCGACCTGTTTTCTCATCCGCACTGAATAAGCAAATACAAAGACACAAGCTTCAAATAGGACATTGCCAGCCCAAACTTTAACTCCTCCATGCACAGAAGCAGAAATTTGTCTGCTTGTGGTTTGTTGCAAACTGAAGTCAGGAGCTTCTCATCTTCCTCCCTCATGATCCAAGTAGGGAACACTTGAGCGCATGCCTGTTCCAGTGATGGGTGGTGGCTCCGATGTCAGTGGGGTGGTGAATCCACTCTGAAAACCAGTCGGAACTCTATAAAGAAGCTATTCAGGTGCTCCACACCTTAGATAGTTCATCTAGAGTTCTGGCTGGTTCTGACTGAAACCTGGAGTACATTCACCGCTCCACTGACATCAGAACCACCAGCTTCCACTGGCCTGTTTGTGCTTATAACAACAAACCATGGTTTGATCTTACATCTGAATGTGGCCAATTTTTGCTGTTTTTTCATTATATTGGTTTTTACTGCATGGGATTTTATTGTGTGACCCACCTTGGGAAGGCTCCTGCCCTTAAAGACAGCCAAGAAATATTTTGGATGGATTTTAATAAAGAGCATGAGAGAGAGAAAGAGAGAGGGGGTATTTTGTTTAGAGAGTTGACATTAGGAATACAGCAGGTGGTCCTAGGAAAACTGAGATTGGGTTGGCTGCCTGAACAGCACGCAACAGATATAAAGAGCCATGACTAAGGTGAAGGAGGCTTTCATATGGGTTATTCCTTGTGTTGTGGTTTATACATCTCTTACCACCAAGAGCAGACAATACCAATCAGTCAGAGGATGTGACATGGAAATATAGGACATTTAGACATAATGAACCTCAGACTCATGTACTCCCCTATCTCTTCTCCTGTGCTGAAGGTACAAGCTTTCATTTCTGGTAACCACAGTTTAGCATTATGTCCTAGCCCAGACCAGCTGTGGTTAATCTTATGTGTGTTTTAGGCCTTTTCCAACCTGATGCCCTCCAGATGTTTTGGCCTACAATTCATATCATTCCTGACCTTTGGGTGTGCAAGATGGGGTTGATGCGAGTTGGAACCCAAAACGTCTAGAAGTCGTTGGGTTGGGTGCACCTGGCTTAGATAAACCAGCCAATTTCATAATTTGGAGTTGCCCTCTTTCCCTAAACTAGCCTTCTCCAACCTAGTGCCCTCCAGATTTTTTGGACACCAACTCCCAGCATCTCTGGCCACTAGCCATGCTGGCTAAGGCTGAAGGGATTTAATCTGGAGGAAACAAAGTTAGGGAGTACTGCCTTAAATCATAGTTAAGACTAACCACAGTTTGGCCCTGTTCAGAAAACACCTTAAATCACGGCTTTAACCACGGAGAATAAGGCAAAAAACAAACAAACCCTTATTCACGTGGTTAAAGGCATGGTTTAGGGTGTCTTCTGAACAGGACCTTTGTCCAGGTTAGCATGCAACAGTACCACCAATCCTATTTTCCATATTTTACTCCATTTAGTGCACCCTCCATCCTTTATTGAGAATAACCATGAGACTCTTTAAGGATCAAGTGTGTTCTAGAAGAGTTCAAGTGGAGTCCATGTGACTGTACAGACAGGCAGTTGCCAGGCCCTATAATTCAAGAGCAGCGTAGTAGTAGGTGATGTCTGGCACTTGACATCATTGCTCTGTCAGTTCTGCTTGTTTCTGTTCTATAAGGCAATATGAAAAGCCCATAAGGATGCCAAAGTAACTGATTCTTCAGCTTCATCAAGGGGAGCTGATATCAGGAGGAGCTGCAACGAGGGCTCCTCTTGTGAGGTCCAGGATTGCATTATGTTAATTTAGTGGCACAGAAAGGAGAAAGATAGCTGCCAGATATGCTGTTGTAAACATGACCATTAAGAACTTCCCTCTTTCTGAAGTAAACCTGAGCGTTACAATACAGGAAAATGGCAAGAGGTGTGTAGTGGCGTCTCAGATGAGTGATGATTGGTAGAGAGCAAAATGAGTTGGAGGAGGATCTGAAGTAGGTCTCAGCCTTGAAGAAGGATGGATGGAACAGGCTATTTAATGATGTCTCACAACCTGAGCCAAGCAGCGAAAGTGGTGCTGAGGAAGACTTAAAAGATATTCCTGAGAAAAAGCTCCAGCCATTACCCTGTTCAGACAACATGCTAAGACATGGTAGTGAAGCATTTTGAGCTAAACATTATGGCTTAGGTCATGTGAACCATTCCTAACCATGGTGGCTACATACCCACAGTTTAAACATACTCACTAGCCATTTGCTACAAAAGGGTTCTTGGCCTAAGCTTAGTGCGTTGTCTGAACAAGCCCACTGTAGTGTCATACAAATGATTACCTTCTCCAGCTTTTGATGTTCCAAAAAGCGACACATCTAAATATGAATTTGGGGAACTGGGGAAGAAGGTAGCAAAGTTCACCCAGGACTTGACTTAGACATTTTGCTAAACTCCCTCTCCATCACACACACATACACACACCTCCAAAAGTCTAATTTGAACAGCATGGTTTCATTTTCCTGCTCTTAAACATTGAAGTTTTTTAGGATGCATTTTCCTGTATGTATTATATTTTAAATATTGGATTGTACTTTATTCACAGTTCTGTAAGTCATCCAAAGAACATAAGTTGATGGGCAATCATATAAATATGGTAAATAAAAATATATAGGATTTGGCCCTTTATTTTCTCTTATCTTGGATGGATCACCTCCCATTCCCACCCGTATCTGTATCTTTGAACTCCCATCATCATTTGCATCCAAATTTTATGATTCCTCGTTTGAAAAACATTCACCTGAGAGTTGATGTAGGGTAGAAAGATTAAGAAATGAGATAAAAAGCAGTGAAAGGAGAATGACAAAAGCAGATAGGCTTTGGCTTTCCCTTCAATGATATTTTAATAATTAGGGGGGTTGTTCATATATATATATATTCAATTAAAAGTCAGACTCAGGCTAATAACCCTCAATGTTCTTCAGTTTTATGTTTGCTGCTCATTGTGGAAGTTCCATGTGTGCTCTGCTTGTGGGCTTCCTGGAGGCATCTGGCTACTGTAGTGAAAACAGAATGTGGGATCCAGGAGGGTGTCCTCATCTGTTATAATGTAGTATTGTATAGGGATGTGCACTGGATCGGACCCGATCCACGATCCGAGTCCGGTCCAGTGGGAAATCGGATAAATTATCCGATTTCCGATCCCGCAGCTGGATCGGCCGATCCAATCCGAACCGGTCCGAAAAAGCTCCGAACCGGTTTGGCGGATCGGCAGGCGCCCACTGGCGCCCACCGCCGCTTCCATTGGCGGGCGCCAGCGGGCGCCCGCCGATGAAAGTGGACAGCGGGGGGGGGAGGAGGGGGGCACTTACCTTCTCGGCCCGGTGGCTCCCGTCCGGCACCGGCGCCTACTACTACTAGCAGGCTCCGCGGCCTGCTCTAGGGTGGCGCGCCGGGTGATGTCATCACCCGGCGCGCTACTCTAGAGCAGGCCGCGGAGCCTGCTGGAAGTAGTAGGCGCCGGCGCCGGACGGGAGCCGTCGGGCCGGAAAGGTAAGGAGGGGGTGCGTGGAGGGGAGGAGGGGGCGCGCGGAGGGGGGAGGGGGGAGGGGGGCCCTTACCTTTCCGGCCCGGCGGCTCCCGTCCGGCGCCGGCGCCTACTACTCCCAGCAGGCTCCGCGGCCTGCTCTAGGATGGCGCGCCGGGTGATGTCATCACCCGGCGCGCTACTCTAGAGCAGGCCGCGGAGCCTGCTGGAAGTAGTAGGCGCCGGCGCCGGACGGGAGCCGCCGGGCCGGAAAGGTAAGGAGGGGGTGCGTGGAGGGGAGGAGGGGGCGCGCGGAGGGGGGAGGGGGGAGGGGGGCCCTTACCTTTCCGGCCCGGCGGCTCCCGTCCGGCGCCGGCGCCTACTACTCCCAGCAGGCTCCGCGGCCTGCTCTAGGATGGCGCGCCGGGTGATGTCATCACCCGGCGCGCTACTCTAGAGCAGGCCGCGGAGCCTGCTGGAAGTAGTAGGCGCCGGCGCCGGACGGGAGCCGCCGGGCCGGAAAGGTAAGGAGGGGGTGCGTGGAGGGGAGGAGGGGGCGCGCGGAGGGGGAGGGGGGAGGGGGGCCCTTACCTTTCCGGCCCGGCGGCTCCCGTCCGGCGCCGGCGCCTACTACTCCCAGCAGGCTCCGCGGCCTGCTCTAGGATGGCGCGCCGGGTGATGTCATCACCCGGCGCGCTACTCTAGAGCAGGCCGTGGAGCCTGCTGGAAGTAGTAGGCGCCGGCGCCGGACGGGAGCCGCCGGGCCGGAAAGGTAAGGAGGGGGTGCGTGGAGGGGAGGAGGGGGCGCGCGGAGGGGGGAGGGGGGAGGGGGGCCCTTACCTTTCCGGCCCGGCGGCTCCCGTTTGGCGCCGGCGCCTACTACTCCCAGCAGGCTCCGCGGCCTGCTCTAGGATGGCGCGCCGGGTGATGTCATCACCCGGCGCGCTACTCTAGAGCAGGCCGCGGAGCCTGCTGGGAGTAGTAGGCGCCGGCGCCGGACGGGAGCCGCCGGGCCGGAAAGGTAAGGAGGGGGTGCGTGGAGGGGAGGAGGGGGCGCGCGGAGGGGGGAGGGGGGAGGGGGGCCCTTACCTTTCCGGCCCGGCGGCTCCCGTCCGGCGCCGGCGCCTACTACTCCCAGCAGGCTCCGCGGCCTGCTCTAGGATGGCGCGCCGGGTGATGTCAACACCCGGCGCGCTACTCGAGAGTAGGCCGCGGAGCCCGCTGGTAGTAGCCGCCGGCGCCGGACGGGCCGAGAAGGTAAGCAGTGGCGGGGAAGGGGGCTTACCCCCCCCCCGGAGCCGTCCGCTTCTATCCGCTGGCGCCCGCGGGCGCCAGCGGATGGAAGCGGGCGGCCCCAGGGGGGGTAGGGAGCGCGGGGGAGGGGGTTTACCTGCCGGGGCCGTCCACAGCGGACGGCCCCGGGGGGGGGGAGGGAGTTAGGCCCCCCCTTACCCACCCGCCGCCATTTTTTCCTCATAGACTTGCATTGCAATGCAAGTCTATGGGGAAAAAAATGGCGGCCGATCCAAAAATGTACGATTTTTGGGTCGGGATCGGACTCGATCCGGTCCGGGGGGCCTCCGATTTTGTCCGAACCGGTCCGGGACAAAATTGGAGGTCCCGATCCGGGTCCCGATCCGATCCGGGGGGTCCGTGCACACCCCTAGTATTGTACCACTTCTGTTGAGTTTTCTCCATTTCTTCATTTCCGAGAAGAGCAGCCTCCCACAACCTAGATGTTTTGGACTACAGCTCCCATCAGTCCCAGCCAGCATGGCCAATAGTCAGGGATGATGGGAGTTTTAGGCCAAAACATCTGAAGGAGCCCAGGTTGCAGTAGAGGTCTTCTCTGGTACCCATTCCAATATGTCATTAGCACATTGTGAATTTAAACAATATCACAGGAGTCAGCTGAATTACCATGTTGTATAGGAGGCATGGCAAGTCACACCACCCTCTATTATCTCCATTCCTTCTAAACAAACACCTCTATGTAATTCACCTTGGAACAGTGCTGCTATCACTCTGCACCTTTCTGCTTCCTGAACATCCTTTCCCTGTTTTTCTCTACTGTATATCTCTGAGACATGTGTTGTGCTGTGTAGATTGAATGAGGCCACCTATTATACTCCCACACCTTTGGCATTTGTAGATTATTTGATCAGTCAGAGGATGCTAGCAGTAGGAGTAGAGAATGAGTGGAGATACATAGTCTTAACAAGTGCACGGATACACTCCTGCACATGCTCTGTTTCCCTCTGCTGATATGAACTGGTTGCTTGGCTACCATCAGTAAGAGCACAGTAACTAATTTTCTCCCCTATTCTGTCATTCTATCAAAGCACTTCTGTTTTCTCTTGTAATTCGAGAAGAAACAAACAATAGAAATGTAAAGGCATTCCTTATGGCACTCCCAGATTGCAGTGTTTTAACAAACCTTCACAAAATAGATGTTGAAAGGTGTAAAATGTCAGAATAAAAGTTAATATATTAAACAATGTGATACGTGTTTGACTGACAAAGCACAGCTGTGTTGATTTATGAAAAGCTGCTATAAATCACAGGAACACTATTTATTTATTTATTTATTTTTATATTTATTTTTGTCTTCCTGGAAGGCAGTAGTTAAAAATGTAAGAGATAAGTTGCAGTGCAGCCAATCAAACACAATAAACAAATCTATACTGCACTTCATCTTACAGGACCTGTATCGCCCACTCTCTTCGGATGATTTGGATTCAGTAGGAGACTCTGTGTAAAAACAGAAAATGGAACAATGCTTAATGGTTTGTGACTGGGTGAAGGTTTAACACTTCTTAAGAATGTAGTTAGTTGCTAATTGACATTAGTGCTTTGCACAAAAGGTTTTGCATATTTTAATATTAAAACACCGGCATTTGTTGATATATATATTAACTGTACTGGTAATATGTGCTTGTGCTGTTTGATTTCTGTACAAGGACTTTTTTGTTAAAGGATTATTAAAAGCAGTAAATTGTGCAAGCATTGTGAGATAAAATTGGGTAGGGTAAATATAATGCAAAAAGGTGCTAGTATTTTCCTAAGTGCTCCGCATGGGTTGTATCCAAGGCTAGTGTGTGTGGATTGGATTTCTGTGCAAGGGAGTTCCTGACCTTCTCAAGCCTATACTGAGAGTCAATAAAGGCCTAGGTGTAGAGCAGGGGAATATTCCCAAATCAGTAGAGCCATTTGCTGTGAACATCCTTCCTTCTCATGCTATCATTGGATACAAGTCCATATTTTTATTACTACTAAACAAAGAAATCTTTCTTGGGAAAAGGACACTTGCCGATTTGCTGGGAGAGCAAATGATAGCTTATAAAGATTTTTAGAAAAGAATAGTTAGTTGAGACACAATTTGTCATTCTGCTTCTCTCTTTGTTGAACATTGGTAGTTCTAGAATAAGCTAACGATATTTAGTAAGTTCTTTCTTAATAAGAAATTGTCAGAATAATAAGAAATGAATAAAACAACATGATTGAGAAGCTTGGATCATTTAAACAACACAAAACAACAGTTTTCAATCTGGGATTTTCACTAGCAATTTTTTTACTTTTATTATTTTGGTGGGGGAACATGTTTTTCAGGCTCAGACACAACAAAAGTGAGCCCAGCTTTTTCCCCAGTTACTTTATTAAAAGTGGAAATCTCCATGGTGATTGAAGTACCTTGATTGTAATATGCTATTTCTCAGTTGCTATCATTTTCCTTCTCATGGTGACTTTTGTATAAAATGAATATGCTCAGCTCATTCTAGAGCAAAATTCTCTGTGTATGTCTGTGTTAAATGTGTTATTATTAAGATCTATATAAAGACACTACTCAGTGAGATTATTTTCTGTGTAAACCCCACTGGAACAATGGATCAATCCAGTAAGTTACCACTAGATTGATTCATTATTAGTAGATCTTAATAACAACTAGTTTATCACAGTGTAGCTATAATAATAACTGTTTGTGTTCTGCTATCTTGTTTTGGAAATCGGTGCTTTTATTACAAACCGTTATGTTCTTACAAATTGCTTGCTTAATTTTAAATTAATTGTTGTTATCCAATATGTAAACTGCAATATCCTACTGTAACATTTTAAAAATGTATTTACTTCTACTACTTCACACATAATGTATGAATTAATGTTACATTTTTAATTTTTACTATAGATTCACATTCATCATCACATTACAAATCATTGGGCAGTATAAGAAAGGTTGTAACTAAAACTAAAGGCATCCTTGGGGTGTCAAGTGCCATGTTACTACCCTTTTATTTTAAAATATTTTGCATTTTTATTTGCACTAATAAAAATGGCCAACCAGAAAGTGATGAGCTATATTATTATGAGGTGTATTCTGGTATGTTATCCTGGCATGAAGGACAGCAGAACACAATGCTTGCACATGTTAATTATGTGCTTATGAGGAAAAGATACACATATTCTAGACGTTTTCTTTGTGCAGTTGGAGTCATTCTTCTCTGAAAACCCAGACTACATTATTGGTTTTTAGAGTTCTTGATTAGACTGTATTGATTTCAGAAGAAAGCTATAAATTAAGGGCTTAACCGATAGCACCCTTGATGATCATAAACCCCTGAATTCAGAGGCTTACAAAAATCCTACGCCAGGCAGGAAGAGCAGTGGAGGTAATCTTTGCCCCCCCTTGTCCTCCAGCCCTACATTTTTCACTAGATGAGCTTTTTGCTTTTTTTTTTTTGCTCAACTAACGAAGGTGTTTCATAGGAGGAAGGAAGGAGGCTGGGGAGGCCCCAAGGTAGATCGTATCCTGGCCTCTGAAGTCTCATACCGTCCCTGCTCACTGAAACAACCCCTTTCTCCCATCTCTGAAGTTCCCAATCTCACAGGCCAGCTGCCATGATTCTTTCTATGCCAGCTATGAGGGGCTCAGCTCTCCGACCCCCTCTTCCGAGGCCAGAGCACTGTCTGTGACCTTGGAGAGGGGACTCCGAACAATCTTATGGCCCCTCCGATGTTGTCTAGGGGCCATACGATTGCTCCCTAAGGTACTAAAACAAAACAGATTATTGTACCTGAAAGAGAGAAAGGGTATAGAGTACACTGAATTTCATCCTTTTCAGATTAGTTCTAGTACATGAAATAATACTTAAATTCACTAGAGATTAGATTAGGTTCCTGTTGAGTTGGCACCACTTATCCAAAAGAGGGGAGGAATTAATGAAACAGCTTGTCTATTCCCTAAGCTATTTGGGGGGGGGGGGAGGGGGGAGGATGAACTGTTTAATTTCATTTTCTTCTGTTCTATGAACATCTACATAAGACTACACAGAGGGTTCATATTGCCAGTGAATTTAAATTAAATAGCTTTGGTTTTGGTGTGGAGGGAAAGTTCTGTTAAAATTATTGCTTGGCAAGTTTTCTATGTGCGCTCTTCTAAGGGATATGCTAGGCTAGCTTTAGCCAACCTGTCACCCTCCAGATGTATTGGATGACAACTCACATCATTGCCACACTGGCAAGCAACGCAGTGCAACACAAATGGAGGACACCAGATTGGCTAAGGCTGTGCCAGGTCATACCACCAGTTTCACAGAATATTATGGCTGAAGAGTTTCTTCATGGGAGATACTATTTATCTCACATAAGCACCTCAATTACTGGAAACAGATAATATTTTATAGCCAGTAAGGGCACAATCCCATTGGGATTCCCATCAGTTTCCAAACGCCTACGTAGAGCAGTGGGAGGGCGGAGGTGATCTTCGCCTTTGTACTCCTCCTGCTGAGAGGCAGCCAGCATGGTTCTCTCCACACCAGCTCTGAGGGGAAGAGCTCAGATTCTGACCTCGGATCCAGGAATCTGAAGTATCCTATGCCCCCACTCCAAACACTGTCTAGGAGCCATAGGATTGCTCTCCCCGATACATTTTTTCTGTAGATAGAAGCAGCAAAAAAAAAAAAAAAGATCTTGGGAAAAAGGGCTATAGGACTTCCATCTGAGTGATGTAACATGGTTCTGTACCTTCTTGGGGATTACATATTTTGACCATTTCATTAAATTGCCAAAATTATTTAATGCTTATATTTCTTTAGCCAAAATATGATTATCACACAGCTTTAACAGCTATTTCAAAGACACTGAAAGCTTTTGCGGAAGTGAAAGCCGGATAAAAGGAGAGACCAGACACAGTACATGGATTTAAACAGGGCCACTTTTATTAAAGATCTGCAGATTGGGTAAACCTAAGCAGGCATCTATCAGTTTGGGTGAGACATGCACTCACCTGTGAAGTGGCGCCAAATCTTCGCCACTACCCGGGCTGCCCCTTATGGGGTGGAGAGACCTTCCATTCTCACCTCGCCCCGCGCCATATGGCTCCGAGTGGGTGAATAAGGTTGGCCTTAAAGGTAATCCTTATCCCATCAGCTGAGGCCATAAAACTCACAGCTGGGGACCGTCAGGCATTACCAATCACATAACAGTGCCTGTGCATGCTAACCTACCATATCCCACTCCAGATGCCCGCGCCTACCTGCCAAATTCTATTGTGACCAATATTTATGTATTACATTAACCTATTTAATACACCCAACCTGTCTTGCAGTGTGAAGTAGGCAAAAAAAACCTCATAGATGGAACTTGTTTATGAGCAAAAAAATTCCTACTTGGTCCCCAAAAGGGCAACCAGCGAACTCACACTGCCTACAGGGAGGGAGGGAAGGAGCCACGACGAAAAAGATGCCGTAGGAAGGGGTGAGTCTAATTTATACTCTCACCGCCTCTCCCTGCCGCAGTGATGCTGTTTTTTGAAGCTGCCTATGGCAGGCTTCCACGCTGTCTCTGCCTCCCGGCCCCACCCGCAACGGCCGCCATGTGCCCGGATGAGCCTGGGCACGTTGTGAAGGCATTTACTTGTTTACAAAATGTGTTATTCGTTTTGCCCATCCTTCCAAAATCTCCAGAACAGGAAATTTGCATATTAAACTAGATCAAACAATTAAAGCTTTTATAATTAATTGATTTTTATCTTTTTGAATTAATATTTGAAAGAAATGGTGGGCTTTTCACATTACGAGTTATGTAGTTCCATAGCCAATGTTCTATTTCCGCATGTAGAAGGAGAATTTCGAATGTAAGGAAATTGTTTTTCCTTGTGCAAGCCAGTCAGTCAAGTTTCCTTGTATGAGGGAAACTTCACCTGCATCCAGACATCCCCTGTCACAAGTCCTTCCTCAACATACACATTCAGTTCACTTGTGAAAGGACATGTATATTTGTACGTAGATGGTATTTGTTCCTCTGCCCATAGTACTCTGGATCCTGGCCAGTGTTTCAAAATCTTGGGGACATGAATGTATCGAAACAATTGTTTCAGAATGAACTGAAGTAAAGGCGCAATCCTATGTGTGTTTAGATGGGGGAAAGTCCTACAACTCCTAGCATGGCTGGCTGGTGAATGCTGGGTGTTGTAGGACTTTATTCTGTCTAAACATGCATAGGAGTGTGTCCTCAAAATATTGGCTGAATGCCAATACTTATTTAAAGCAATATTGTTCCCATTGTAATTAATCAGTGTGCTTACTTAGGTCTCACATCATTGTGTCAAGAATTGCATTTCAAAAGATACTCAAGACCAATTCTAAATTATTTTATCCCTTTGTACTAGTATGGTATAGCATATAAGGTTGCAGAGATGAATACTAATATCAATATGCCTTGTGCATATGTGTGCATGTAATATAATATATAAACAATACAAAATCATTTCTACAATTGCTGCATTTAGATAATCTATGGTTTATCATGACGTGAATGAGTTTAGCTCCCCTCTCATGCGTTGCCCCTCCTCCAACCTCCAGTCTTGCCTCAAGGAGGAGCTTGGAAGCTTTTGTTTCCATTTTTTTATTAATCCAGAGAACCCAACAAACTGTGGCCGCACCAGAAGGGGAGGGGAGAGTGCATGAGCTTGTGGGGAAGCTAGACTTATTCCCATCATAATAAACCCTAATTTATCATGACATCTGAACACAAACAATATAAGCCTGTATATCTTAAAGAGCTCAAACAGTTGTATATTCAGCATCACATGAGGAAAAAAAGTAGAAACCTAATATTGGTGGGTTCTGTCGTATGGATCACATACCAAACATACAGAACTTCTCCCCAGCCATTTAAGTAGATATCTGAATACACGGTGAAAGACTAGTCTGAATGATGCAGTATACATGATGAACTGAAGCTGTCTCTATAGTTTAAGCTATAATTTTTGGCAGCACCTGCAACTGAGATTGCCACCAATTCACCACGTGTATATCTGGTCTACACCTATCTTTCTCAATGTGGTTGCATACCTGTGTACCTGATTGCATGGACAACACTACAAGAACTGGCCCTTTGGGATCTAAGATTGTATTCTTTAAAACTGCTTTTCTTTCTACACACATACAAACACCATGTGCATATGCATATTTGTATACCTCTGGCTATATGTATTTGTACATTTTTGTTTGCATTTGTTTAAATTATCCCTGTGCAGGGATAATTTATGGTCAAGAATGGACTGAATATATTGTATATTCATCTCATCTAGTGTGCATGTGATATTAATTGTTGTTTCCCTTATATAATAATCTTCATTTGGTTTATATCATTCAATGAAAGACAACCGCAGTGATGTGAATGCTTGTTGATGAAATAAGTTTACAATCTTATTCAATATTCATGGAACTATTTTACTGGTTTCATTTGTTTTTCTTGGTTTATTTCTAAGTAACTGTTAAATGAACAGCAAAACCTGTAACACATTTTATAGTAGCTGCAGCTGAAAATAGTTTTGTTTTTCTAATAAATCAAGCAAACTGCCTTCATTTTTTGTACCTTCAATGCAGTGCATTGTATGTGTGTTTTGTATTTGACCTTGCCATACTTGATTGCCTTTGCTGGATTTTAAGCTGTAAGTCATATAATAAATAAATGGGAAATGTATTCTAAAAATTCAGTGAACTTCTTTTCAAAATGGGAAAACCATACAAAAGTTGATCTCTACCATAACATACTTTTTTGGTCACTGAACTATGGGATTCATAGATCGTAATGGGTTGGTCTAAACATAAATGTATGCAGTGGCCTTTAAAATGTAAATTGTGGGTGCTGAGGGAAGAGAGTAAAAGCAGTTGAAGAGAGAATTTCTAATGGATTCTCTGGACAGTAAATTTACTAAGCGATAATTGCATATTTTTGAATGTGTGACAAGGAATAGACTTGAAGCATGGAATGAGAAATTGGTTTGTTAGATTCTTAAATTCTGTTCTAGTATCCCATCAACTTGCCGTTAGAACCACTCTCCCTAAGTCACCTTTTAGGAAATCTAATAAGACTGAGCTCTGCAAATGTCACACTGTACTAGCTGGAGAAGAAAAATGCAGGGGTAATAGTTACAGAGATGTTTTCCTCTGCAACGCTAATATGAACTACAGGGATGGGTGGATTTTGAGACTAGGGTCTAATCCACACCAAGCAGGATATAGCACTATGTGAACGATATGAAAGCGGTATATGGTATGTGTCAAAAGTTGTCAGTGCACTTCAATACCACTATAAAGCAGTAACATGGCTCCTACCTTTTATATACCACTTTCATACCGCTTTCATAGTGCAATATCCTGCTTGGTGTGGATTAAGCCTAAGAAAACAGAAAAGGGAGGAAGGGCTAAGCCCTATTCCCCCAGTGCTGCTGCTTCAATCAAAATCATGTGTCTAATCAGTAAGGATATGCCTATTAGAGCCATTAGCAAGATTTGGGTGAGGTATGAGAAAAACATCCTAGGGGCTGCCTTCATGGTGCCGAGTTGACACTGCTCTGCCACCAAATCCCATGGTTTCACTTTGTGTGGGGTGGCGGCAAGTTATACAGATGGAGCGAGGCAGCGTGGGCTTTCTGGTGGCCATTAGACTCACCGAGCCCACCCCCCTCCCATGGGCTTCGGCAACTAATGACAGGCCACCTTCCACCAGGAATGCCCCCCAGAGCAGGGCACAAATGAGGACAGATGGGGAAGTGTCATGCTGACCTCACTCAGGCAGGAAAAGTCAGGGTAAGTCCTGACTTACGATTTTTCTGCTCTGCATCTTCGGCTGTTTGCCCCAGAGTGGCTCTGAATTGGCAGCTGAGTCATATAATCAATGTAGTACAGATTTGGAGCCATCCCGGGGCAAAGACAATATACAGACAGTCCCCTAGTAATTGTTTTATCAATTTTTTATGGGAAGTTTCAAAAGAAAACACCAATAAGACAAAATAAAAATGCAAGTGTAACTGCATACTTTAAAAAACTCAGTTTCAAATATTGCAGTAGTCTTTTAAAATAAAAAGGGGGGTGGGGTAAATTATACATAAACTTCAGTAAAGCCAGAACAAATATCCAAACATAAGTCCATTTGTGAATGGCACCTATATACCACTCTTTCAAATGTTGCTAGTGTTGTTAGGTCTTCAATCCATTGTATTACAGGCAGTGAACTTTCATCTTTCTAATGTTGTAATATCAGTCTTTTAGTAGTCAAGAGGGTGCGAAAAATCTATTTACGCTGACCATGTGTTACATTCCAAGAAGCAGGCACAAAATTTAAGAGAACATGTACATCAGAAAATATTAAAGAGCTTTCAAATACAAAGTATGCCCATCTGATGACTTCTTCCCAAAAGGAGGCAACTATTGGGCATCTCCAGAATGAGGAAAACGTCTTGGTATAGTACACTATTACTTTAGGGGCAGAGGACCTCAGAATTCTAGGAGACAAGATATGGTGACAACTGCTGAAAGCTTGCTTAGGCAAAGAAAGGAGGTAAAGGGAAACCGGCTAAAAATCTGTTAAAGAAACTAATATTGGAATGGGGAGAAGGAGGAAAGTTTAAATTGTAATTTTATATAACACCCCCTTCCCTTGATTCCTGGAGTAAAACAAAACAATGGAATCATAGGACAGATGTTTCTACTGATTTGCATGGCAAGTATATTCAGCATATATTATACCCTGTGTTTTCCCTTTAAGAATGCCAAGAGTTGTGTATGGATTTAGCCTGGATTGGATTTGCAATCTGTTTTTGGAATTCTTAATCCACATAGAGCCCATTATTATGGCTTTCACCATAAACCCCCAAACCTTTCTTTCACACCCCTGCCTGTTCCTTGAACTGATAGCTTTGTTATCTTGCCATCTGTTGGGTACAGAAAAAGGTGAAGGTGCACAAATCTGTAATTTATTTATACAACGTTTGGACTATACTGTTCGGACTGCAGAGATCAGGGAAGTAAAACATCACTTGGGGTGCAACCTTGTGTGCACGTATCTGGGAGTAAGCCCCATTGAAGTCATTGGGACTTATTTCTGAATAGACATATACAGGTTTGCCTTGGAAGTGAGCAAAATCATGCCCCTTTATTCTACCATCTACATTGAGCTGCTGTCCTCAATGTGACTTTATATTGTCAGTGAATATGATCTCTACTTTATTGTAAAATGAAGATCATTGAAAGAGGCTGAAATCCCTTTTGCTCGAGTTAACTGAAAGCTGACCAAAGTATTACTTTGGGACTTGCTAGTCATTGGCAAAATTGCCCAATTGCCCTTTAAAATAGTGTTCATCTCTTTACTGGCATTTTCAGATAGCGTGTTTTTGGAATGCTGAGCAAATGAGAATTGCTTTTCCAGTGTGTGTATTTTAGGAGCTGGCATTTTTAAAAGATGAGAGATTCAGTACCATGTGAGCCTTCAACCACCATGCCTGGTTTGCTGGTTTTTATTTCCCAAATACACCGTTGAAAAATCTGAATTTTCAATATCTGGATCTAAAACAACAGCTTTACACTTAAGCAGTTTGCCCTACTGTTTCATTACACTAAGGAAAATATATATTGTAAGGGAACTTTGTGAGCTTCATAAGCACAAACAAAATCCTTTAAATTGCTTTCATTTTTACTGCCTTGGTGAGAAACAGTATGGAGAAATTTGACATTGACCAGATTTCCAGACCTTCTGTTATGCAATGTCTCTCTCTCTCAGCTCTCTGATGCCTATGAACCATCATAAAATGCTCCCTGCAAGGTCCAAGTATTGTATAGAAGAATATTCTTCAGAATGAAATCATATGTACGCTTTTAGCATCTGTATGCATGGTCATACTTTCAGTTTGAGAAATGTCACTGGGCTTCCCTGATTAAAATATTTAGAAATGAATTGCAGGGAAAATATTTCAGTAAGATGTGGTTGAAACCCTATAGCACTGATCTTCCCTTTCCCATCATAGAGAAATGGCGGTATGTTGACCATCTGTTATATGAACCTGATCTGGATGTGAAGTACTTACACCAAAGATCCTATCCTCCTTTTATACAGCCACTTTCTTTTAATGTAGGTGTGTCATAAAAACAGCCAGGTGGCCAGAAACTAAAGCAAGAGCTCCCTCTTAAAATTTATTTAAGGGTGATGACATTTCACATGGTACAGACTGAATTAAAATTAAGACAGGTCATTTATATTGAGCGCTTTAGGTTCGACACAGGCTTTTTGTTATAGGATTCTCTCTTTGTAGTGATCCTAATGTGATCTACAGCTGTGTTGAAACTACAGTGTGTACAGTTCTGCCACATCAGTCAGAATTGTTGTCCAATCTTCAGTGGCTATGTAACATGAAGGGCATTTCTATAATTGTGAAATACTCATTAACAGATATCTTTAAAAAATATTTGACATGCTCTAAGCTTTGGGGCCCATAATAACAAATTCCAAAAACTCTCCAAGGAAGAGAACTTGACATTTTTGAGAATGAAGAGAATTTATAGAGCAGTTTGCAATAGGGTTTGTGGTCTGCTGTTTGGAGAATAAAATGCAACAACAACAACAAAAGACAACAGCAACCCTCACTTAGCTCATTCAAGCAACAGAAAATCCAAGGAATGAGAATCGTCAGCCAGTAGTGAGCAGATTTTAGGATGATCTCACTTCATATATTCCGATTAAAATCCAACTGCCCTTTTCCAATGCCAATGTGTGTGTTTTGATTGCAGGGGAAATTAGAAGGTGGGGAAGGATGCTTAGTCCTTCCCACACCTGTCTATTCTCCTCTGTAAACATTTCATCACTTTCTCCCCAGTTAGGTTCAAAATATAGAAGTCAACCTCATTAGAGAAACTAGGGGGGTTGGAGAGAAGAATTGCTTTGTGGTGAGAGAATCCATATTCATAGACAGGGTCAAGTATCTAAATATCTTCCAGCCTTCCCTGTGCCACTCTTACATTCTTTGTTATTTGGCAAATGTAGGGTTGCAACCATGCATTTGCTGGGAGAACATCTAGTTTGGCCCTAAGAACAGCCCAATGGGCAATATTCTGGCTAGCCAACTTGGAACAAGGGTGCGTGCCTCTCCAATGCAATTCTCAAAAGCTGAACTCAGGGAAAAATCATAGATACATTTAATTTAGAGTCTTCACTAATGCTCTAAAAACCTAGAGCTTTAAAGGAATCCTATCATTGTGTTATTTTAAGAGTGTTGTCATTCTAAGAGTGTTGTCAGTCTTAATCTTCCTCTTGAAGCAATGAATAAACTAAAGAAAGACCTATTAGTCCAAGACATTGTCCAAATGAAAGTGGAACTAATAATTATATTTGTAATTAATGGGGGTCTGTACAATAAATGCTAAAGATCTCCTTTAAATTATGGTGTACCTTCTTTAGAAGACTGACATTTTGATGGTGCACAAAATGCATCTATGGAAAATAAATATTTCAGAAAAAATATTTAAAGGTTATATAAATAAAGCCAAACCTCAACAGAATAAAAAGGTGTTCTGAGTCCATTTTGTCTATAAAAAGAAAACTGAGGACCAAGAGGGTGGATAGCTAATGTTGAAAAGTGTCATAAAATCTGAAGCATTTTTTGGTGGTAAATAGTTATGTTCAGAAGAGTCCTAAGTGTGGTGGATGAGTAATCAGTACCAAAGGCCATCTCCAAGAATGCTTGGTTTTGGTCCCTTCCTCTGTCAGGAATATGGCTGTTGATAAATCTATGCTCAGGAAGCTCATAAGTAAAAGAAAACTATTATTCTAATGTTCACAAATCCTTTTCTCATATCCATTTTCCATCTTTTTATGCTTAAGATATAATAACACAAAAACCACTTTAACTAACAAACTAAATAAAAACAGTTTTTATGTTGAGCCTTCTTAAGCAATACTGGATATTGAATATAAAATTTTCATTTCAATCCTCATGGCTAGACTAAATAAAAAATCCAATTTTTATAGTAATATGGATCAAGTTCATATATTGGAAAAGATCAAATAATAATATCAGAAAAGATCTAACTAACCATTTTAAATTTCAATAAATGCTATTTTTATTTATTAGTGGAGAAAAGGCATTGGATCACTTTGAATGGGTATTTATTAATTTAGTGATGGTGTGGTTTAGACTAGAAGATCAGATTATCAAGTGCTTAATAGTGCAATCCTGTGCATGTTTACTCAGAAATAAGTTCTACTGTTAACTGGGACTTATTCCCAGGTATGTGTGTGTAGGTTTCAGCCAGATATTATATATAATACAGATTTTCAGAAACGTATTGCTAACTGGTTGTTGATTAGAATGATCAAAATTAGAAAGAGAAATGAAGCAAGGATGTCTCTGGTCTCCCCTACCTTTTAATCTTTCAGTTGAAATACTTAGCTTTAGTGCTAAGATGAGGTTCTGATAGGAATGGTATTTGGATTGGAACTGACAACCATAAGATGCTGATAATGTTATTTCAGTAATCAGTTCCAGTGTGATCTTTTACATCAAACTGATTCTAAGTTGAGATTTTTGGATAAAAATTAACTATGAAATAAAAGGATAGAATACTTCTCTTGAACTTCAAACTGAGATTGGAAAAAGAGGAAAGTAAGAAATTGGGAATGTATTTGCCATTTCATCCAATTGAATTGTTTATTTATAATTACCAAATCTTATTTGAAGTAGTAGCCAAAAACTGACTGTTTCATGATTTAGGAAAATAGCATTGTTAAAATGAATCTTTTGCCATATTTCCCTTTTTGTTCCTTTTCCTTTCTATAGCAGTTTCAGCTCAACTTTTGAGGTGATGTACAAACCAAATTTGAATAATTTATCTTGGGAATAAATTAGGATATTTTAGAATAAAAACTATTCAAGAGGATCCTGTTAAAGGCCATCTTGCAATACGAAGGCTGCAATCCTATACAGACTTCCCTGGGAGGTCATCCTATTAAAGCCCTACATGGTTTGGGTCCAGGTGACCTGCAGGATTGCCTTCCCCCATACAATCTGCCCCACAGACTCAGGTCCTCTGGGAATAATTTACTTCAGTCAGCCAAAACTAGGCTGACAACTGTTACCCAGAGGACCTTCTCTTCTGCAGCTCCCAGAATGGCCTGACGGGAGAGATTTGTCAACTTAATACTCTCTCTGAGTTTAAGGCAGCCATAAAGACTAATCTCTTCTGGCAGGCCTACCCAGATGAACTTTAAGATGTCCAATTGTTATTTCAATATTGTATCGGTTTTATATGTTTTTATTCAGTTTTAAGCATATGATTTCTATGGTATTTTTGGATTAAAGGTTGTTCCCCACCTCGATCCAGAGGGAGAGGCATTTAAGAAATACATAATTGTATTATTAGTATTAGTATTATTATTTTACTCAATCGAACTTACTTCTGAGTAGACACCCATAGAATTGCATTATTAACTACAATATGCATCTGAACTAGCAATTGGTTTACCACTGACTATATGGTTATATAGATAGGTCATTTGGATATTCCATTATCTGTGTTGGGAAGGATTGAAAAAAACCATCACTTTATATAAACAAACAATCCTTAGCTCACTTAAAATTTAGGATGAGTATAAATGTAAACTACATCCTGATATATTGCCATTTGATACCTTCGTTAGATTGATATAAGAAGAACATTCAGATTATGTCATTTGTGGACAAACTTTTCCCCCCTCCTAGATACTTGAATTAAAATAGTTTTCATGATGCTATAATGAGCAAATGAAAGACCATCTGTTTTATCATTATAATCCAGATAATGGATACATTTTTGTATGAAAGGGAAATTCATGAATTATCTGCTATTCAGCAAATATGAAAAGAGCTAAAGGATTGCTATCCAGAATATATAATGTTCTGATTATTTTTGATAGGGGATCAGATAAATAAAACTCACTCTACTGAAGAATGATTTTATTTATGTAAGATAGGATATTTAGTTCAGTTCGTTTTATGAAAGAACTTTTCAAAAATTCTCCACCAATGGTATTACATATAGGATAGATTCAGTTACATTTTCCTAACATCTGTTGGAGGTGTAATACAAATGGGCAAATTTTGGCATATTTGGTTGTAGTGTGTTACAATTTTACGTTATTGGGCAAAAGTGTTAGATAGTAATCAGATGGTTTATTGAATGTAGTTTTCCTGTGCTGGAAATACTTATAATGGGTTTGCTAAAAGATCATGGACTGGATCCACACTACATTAGAGACACTGAGTTCTCATTCCAATCCATTGGACTTTACTTAGTTATCATGAACAACTTTTCACATTGATTCCAATTAAACTTCACTTCAAAGCTATGACTAACTTTTCATATTGATTTCAACTGGTTATGCTTTCATATGGCAAAGTTGGGCAGCAGGTAGTTCTCAAAAAGCACCCACCAGCATGACCAATGGTCAAGATTGCTTGGAATTAAAGTCCAAAAACCTGGAGATGTAATTTCTGCCCACCCATGCCATGGGGAAACTTCTTTGCATCACTAAGATAACAGTGGCATAAATGGCAGATAAAATAGATTCCAAGCTTGATTAAAGTTTGGGATTTCATGTTTATAGATAAGCTTTTTGTCTATTTGCTGCAAAGAAGATGAATAAAACAATAATTTTTGAAAAAAATTAGACAAGACATTAATTTTTAAAAATCACAACATTGTTTTATTATTTAACAAAATTAGACTTCTTTTATGAATGCATGATTATTATGAATATTAATAACTTACAATGGCCAATAACCAGTATAATTATTAGTGCATTAATCATATAACTACAATATATTTATGCATGTTGTTAAAATGTTGAGGATACACTTCAATCTTAATGGATCCATAACAGTGTTTGCTGGTAGTAAAACAGAGATGGGAACTTCTTTTTCAAAGTGTGGCATTTGTCTTCTTTCATGTGCTCAAACTCCCTGCCCACCCACCCCACAAGTAACACAGGCATAAATTATTTTTGATATTTATGTGCTTCTCACGTCTGAATGCTGTTAATAAGCTCACTTATGGAAAGAAGTAATCCACAGCTTTGGAACAGAAACAGCTTAATTCGAAATTTTGTAATTCAATTCTATGATTAAAAAGTAATTTACCAAATACTGTGTAAATGTTAATGCTTTACCCAAATCAGGGAGCATTGGATTATCAGACTCTGAAATGGTATTCAAAATGTTAGAGACATTCTTTATCTGCTAAAATATTCATCGCCCTATTACAATATGTGAAATCCATTTTTTAAAAAAAGAAGTGCCCTAAATAGATTATCACTGTGGCAGTATTCCACATTATGGCAGTGAAAGATCACAACATGTAATTAACATACATGGATTATGGTGTACATTATTTGAAAATGAAATGATATGTGGGAGCAACACAAATAAATACTAGCAGCCATTTTACTTCATGTTCTTCTATTGAGAGGCTGTTTTGTAATACCTGATATCTTTCCTGTGTGGGGTCATGGAGTTCCTGCTGTAAGCTTCCCACCTACCCTGAACTAATAGCCAAAACTTTAGTGTTCTTCCTCCACCACCATCATTCAAATATAAACATAAGTGGCAAATACCCATTCCAAGAGGACTGTGCCATTAATCAGCCACCGTAGGAATCCTATGATCATGTCTGCCTGGAGCCAGTTCTTAGAAGTGCTTTCTCACCTCACCCCATGCTGCCATTGGGGAGCAATCTGCAGTGCCTGGCACCAAACGTGTGGGTGAGTTCAGGGTTCCCTTTGCTATCCACGGGGCAGGAGCTGCTTGCTCTTGACAGGCATTGGCAGCCGTCTATCAATACAGTGCATGGTATAAATGCAATTAGTGCAGGTCTGTCATTAAAAAGTAGAAGAGAATGCAGTGATGAGTGAAATGTTAACTTTTCAAAAGAAGAAAAATGACTATGTGAATGAGAAGATTGCAGAGATTAAAGGTAAACAAAATGAATGTGAACATAGAATTGCTTGTTAGTGGGCAGGAGTGGTTCTAACAATGATGGTAAGTATGCTGTGGAGTTAGATACCAAGACTGATCTTGGCTCCTTTTGAGGTTGAATTACCTGAGGCTGTAAGATGTTGTGTGCAAAAAAATGACCTACATGGATCTCATGGCTTAGAATCCAGTGACTGTTCCCTTAGTCGCATGAAAAAAGGGAAAGGAGATAAACCTAAGCAGAGAGGAGAAGATTTATTATGTTGTTTATGAAAGCAGATTTCAGCTTTGTGAGATAGCCAAAACAAAAAGGATACATTTCTCAGCCTCTGTGTGAGTATAGGAACAAGGGAAAATATGGCACATGGATCAGAGATGTAAAGGGCCTTGGAAAAGGCTGAGACATGGGGCTGCCATATCTTTTGCCCGGCAAACAAACATGATTTGAAATAAACAGTAGGCAAGAGCTTTCCTTCAAGCATGGCAAAGCTCAAACATAGGAAACACATAATTGAAGAAAACAGAATGCATATAGATGGTCACAGGACACAAACACAGACATACATGCATTTCAGTGCTTGTACGCTATGCTGGGAAGCCATAGCTACTTGTGAATTGTCAGCACATCCATGCACCTTCAGTAAATTATATGTGTATGTATGCACACAGGTGGTGCATTAAGTAGATAAAGTCCTGTTTCAAATGTAGCATTAAGCCTGTCTCCCCCAACCTGGTGCTGTCCAGGTTGGACTTCAACTCCCATCATTCCCAGTCAGCATGGCCAGTGGTCAGGAATGCTGGAAGTTGTAATCCAACACATCCAGACAGCACCAGGATGGGAAAGGTAAGTCATAGTTTGTTTTAACTATGGTTTATTGAACAAGCCAGGATCAGGCTCACAGGCATTCACTCACAGTTTGTTTTGCCTAATGTTAATTTGTGAATGCCCAACTATTATACTGAAGCCCATGTCATTGTCCTAAGATGGGCACGGCCTGACTACAGTACTCATTCCATTGGCAGGTTGCAGAAATGGGGCTGAGAAGATGAGCACTCTCTTCCCTGGAAAATTTTGGCTGCTCTCCACACTCCTCTGAACAAAAACCAGCCCTGAAGCATCCCTCCCATCCCCCATTCACTGTGAAGGCCTGATAGCCTTCTGTTAATCTTTTCCTCCCAACCTTCATGAACAAAAAGCATTTCGGCTATGGCCAATTTTTCAATGAAAACACAACTTTTTTTCTTTCTTTCTCAGAACTGAAACTACCCATAAGCAAGCAGAAGTAACACATCTTAACATTTAAGTGGAGAGCCATGAGCATAATCGACAAAGAGCTTCCCAATGCAGATACTTTAAGAAGCAGTTTGACGTGATCCAAATGGCAGAGGGGAGAGTAATCATGTTCTCAATTGCTTGAGGAGGCCAGGAAGGAAAGGAAAGGACATAGCTCAATGGTAGAGCACCTTTTTGACATCCTGGAGGTTCCAGGTTCAATCCCCGATATCCCCAGGTAGGAGTAGAATCCTGCCTGAAACCCTGGTAAGCCACTGCCAGTCAGCGTTGACAATACTGGGCTAGATGAACCAAGGGTCTGACTCCATATAAGGCAGCTTGTTATGTCCCATGAGAGCAAGAGGCTGCAGTCATTTCCAACAGAAATAGGGCCTAATCTACATCAAGCAGGATATTGCACTATGAAAGCAGTATGAAAGTGGTATATAAAGTGCAGGAGCCACACCAAGTAGGATATAGTGGTATGAAAGCAGTATATGATATGTGTCTTATGGGCCCCAACAATTGACAGTGCCCTTCAATACCGCTATAAAGCAGTGGTATGGCTCCTGCATTTTATACATTGCTTTCATAGTGAAATATGCTGCTTGGTGTAGTTTAGGCTCATGTCATGGTTAGGCCATTAACCCTTTTGCAGCAAATGGTTAGTGAGCATGTTTGAACCATGGTTATATAGCCACCATAGTTAGGAATGATTCACAGGTCACGCTAAGTCATAATGTTTAACTCAAACATTTGACCACCGTGGCTTAGTGTGTCATCTGAACAGGGTCACAATCAAAGGATATCTGAGTGTTTTAAGTGCTATTTTCTCAATTGAACGTTTTTAGAAACCCAGCAATAAATAATGAAGCACATTGACCCCAAAGAGATAAAAATGCTACATGAGCAATGTAAAAACAACAACATTATTTGGGGGGATACGCCTCTGTTTTGTTGTGTTCTCTAGCTTTGTTAAAAACACATTTTAACAATCCTTTCCCCCTATGTGTCTTCCCCTTTCCCTGATCCTCTATTTCCAGAGCTCTCAGCACAGTGGTTCCTCTACCTCACTAGCATCTACCAAAGTCTGCAGCTCCATGGATGAAAATGATGGACCTGGTGAAGGTAAAATTATCATAATAATACAAAAATGCATTTATCGTTGAAGATTGATATATACATCCCATACAAAGCTAGTAACAATATGACTGCCAGTGACATAGGTCATTTGTAAACAGTGCAGGTTCCAGGTACTTTTGAGGGCTCTAGGGCAAGATACTCTCAATGGGCCTCTTCCCGCGGTGTATTTAAAATGCTGAAGATTATTGTATTTCAAGGAGATAGTGACATGATATGATCTTCTTTTATGCCTGCTTCTCCTCTTAGGCCTGCAAAGGGTTAAAAAGTTTTCAATGTCTTAGCTAAATCTCCTGATCCTCAAGGCCACATCTGTCTTGGGATGGTGCAGCCTTGGAATGCAGGAGGGTCCCAGTTTGGCTACTAGCCATTTGCTGTTAGCAAAGATAAGGAGTACATTAACATCAAGATTGGAGCTTACGATTGTCACATCCCAGATGTGGTCAATTAAGGGTGGTGTACAGGAACCTTTCCGCACCATAGGGGCAGAGAGGGCAGGAAGCAGGGAAACCCGGAAGTAACTACTTCTGGGTTCAGCGCGATGAGGCCGCACCACAGTGCGGCAGCCCAGGCTTCTCCTGGGCCACCGCAAGTCGCGCCGGCCATTAAAAAAAAAAGTGATCCGTGGAGGACCGCACGAGCTCTCATGCGCAAAAGATTAGTTTCTTTTTTAAAAAAATAAACACGGTCGCGCCCCCCTCCATCCTGGGGGTGGTGATTTCGCTGTCCCCCCCCCCGCTCCTGATGGCCTCAGAGCTAAGTGGTGCGGATGCATGGCCATCGGTGTAGCCACGCTTACTCGCGGGTAAGCATGGCTGTACCCTGGATGGACGGCCACACCAGCTGCCCATCTTGCTGCCCTCCTGGGAGCAGGGAACAAACCGGGATAATAGCGTTCCCTGAACTCCTGGGAAAATGGAGGGCTGGCTCCTGCCTGCTTGCAGGATGCTCTGTGCGTCATGCGGACTCTCCGTGAGCAGGCAGGGGCGGCTCCTCGAAAAATGGCTGGTGTGGAAATGGGCCAGGACTGCACGTAGTCCAAGGGACTAAACTGTATAAAAGTCCAGCCAGAGGAGAGAGGCTAGCTGCTGGAAGTTGTTGAAGGAGATGGGAAGTTGCAGAAGGAGAGAGGACATTGCAGAAGGAGAGAGAGGCTGGTTGCTGGAGTTGCTGGAAGACGCTGGAAGCTGCTAAAGGAGAACGGCTGGTTGCTGGAAGTTGCAGAAGGGGAGAGAGGCTGGTTGCTAGAGAGGAGAGAGGCTGCCGGAGAGGCTGCAGACATGCTGATCAATTTAGGTGTGAAATACAACATTGCTTAGCCATAATGCAGGATTGGCTAGACAATAAATCTGTAAACTTGCACCACTTGTTTTGCAATTTGCTTCTGATAAATTTGAAGAACTATTTTTGCATTTGGCAAAACACCTTCAGTGAGTCCTGCCTTCTCACCACAATAGTCGTCAGCTACTATTGCTCCTCATCCTCTTTACCACTTTTTTTCCCCACAGTGAGCAAGTAGGCAGTGGCATCTGCTGCTGCTCCTCCTCCTCCTCACCACCACCAGCGTTGTCTGGACCAAGGAGAGGCAAGTGAACAAGCAGGTTGCATGCAATGGTGAAGAGGAGGAGCAAGTCCAGGGGGCCCTTGTCAGTGGGCCCCTGCTATGGGCTCTCAGCAGGTGCCTAATGCTTGATGCTGGCCCAGCTTGTAAAAGTTGAAGAAAAACTGGGAGTACCAGGGAGGAGTCTGCTCCCCACCCGGAATTGTAATGACACCACCTAAGGTGACCATATTTTGGAAACCAAAAAGGAGGGCAACATGGTCTCCTCTTCCCTCAAATATCTTTTTTGATTGTATCCTCACTCCACTGCAAGCTGCTGCTTAAGAGGGCTTGCTGCTGGTCGGCCAGCTGGCTTTTTATTATTATTATTATTATTTTTAAAGTTCAATTTTGTTTTGAAACTAGCTGAAAATCAACAGATGAACAGATCTGCGTGAAACTTGGCATGGCTAAAGCCCTACTTAAGATCTATCATGATGCCAAGTTTCATCTCCTTATCTTTAAAAATAATGTGTGTGTTTTTTTAAAAAAATAATTTTAAAACCTCAAATTTAAAAAAATTCCTTAAAAATCAATGGATGAACGGATCTACTTCAAAATTGGCATGGCTAAAGCCCTACCTAAGGGCTATCATGTTGCCAAGTTTCACCTCTTCATCTTTAAAAGTGACGGAGCTGTAAGCATTTTTGTTAATTCCCATTGACTATAATTCATAATTCCCCCGTTCCCAGATTTGTTACCAAAAACCCTGACATGTCTTGGTTTTTCCTGACAGATGATCACCCTAACACCACCATGTGTGTATCATTGAACAAAGTAACCTAGTCATTTTAGGTTTTTCACATTGCAGTGAGTGGGATTCTGAAATATTTGCATATTATATGCTATAAAGTAAACTGCATGACCTAGAAATTCTGGGAGAGCTAGCCTTATCCAGTCTACCTTCTAAAAATCATCAGTTTCTTTCCAGGAGTTTTATTGTCCCATGAGATCAAATATAATTAGGTGGGTGTACTAAAACAATGATTTTCTGGTAATGGATTGAGTAATTTCCTAGTAATGCATGTGTGCATGCATGCACACACACAAATGCAGTTAGCTAGCAACACACATGGAATTAGCTAGTAGCACTAAATCCCTGACATGGTATGGTGTTGGGGTGGAGGGAGCAAAAGAACAGAGAATATGGAAATGAAAGAAAATTCCATCTGTGAATGCTGGTGATAAAATAATTTGGCAATCACTGGATTTAAAGATTATACTTATTCGAAAACGTTTATTGCTCAATGTACAGATCATTGCAACACATAAAAACTTAAAATTTTACAATGCTATTGTACAATACTATTGTATGAAAAGTTACATATAAGGTTAAAACAATAGAGCTGTAAAATACATGAATTAGGATGGTGAATTTATCTTATGTGCTTAAGGCTTTGAGTGTGCTTTGTACTAGGATGTTCAAAAGGCAAACCTTGAAAATTTAGCTTTTCTGTCCCTACATGAGCTATTCTCCAGCAGAAGGCTTCCAATGAATAAAGTAGAACCATGGGAGTCTTTCTCACATTTTGCTTGCTGAAAAAAATCGCTGGTATAACTTTATCAAATTCTGGTGAAAGTTTCACCTAAGTTGCATGGCACAATGTAGGAAAAAAGGAAACCTACTTAGCTGACTCTGCAATCTCGTTCCCTACTCACAATAGGTAATAATATTCTTAATTGCTTAGAGCTTTTGAAACTGTTGCTAAAATTGCAGGTTAGCAAAATAATCTCTCCAGTTACCAATGACCACTTTGGTAGCTTCAAATTATTTTACTGACAAGCATGCTGAATTAAAACCATGAAGTGGATGCCTGAGATCTACAATATTCTGTAAAAAACATAAAAGTCCCTTAATTTTTTCTCTTTCAAAGTAAAGTTTCTCGTCTTGTGCAGAACCAGATCTAGCAGCTAAATGAGGTCCTGCAGTCATTGAGTGGGATCCAAACCAAGTCATAGCTGTGTCCCATTGAAACCAATGTGAAAATTTAGTCCTCACCTAAGTGGGGCTAACTTAGTATGAATCCAACCAATTGGCTCAGTTTGCATGTAATCTTGCACACTCCTCCCCTTTCCTCTAGTATTTCCATTTCCATTTTAGATTAACCACAGTTGAGCATTATGTCTGAAACCTAAACTGTTGTTACTCTTAATTATGGTTACAGAAAACAAGCCAACTCCATAATCTATCATTCGAAGTTGGCTTGTTTCCACTAACCATACTTAAGACTAACCAAAATTTGTCTGACTTCAGACATCGCAACAAGCTGTAGTTAAACTAAAATGGAAGTTAAAGCTTCTGAACTACTCCTCACTGCCATGCCAGTGTGTGTGTGTGTATGTGTGTGTGTGTATGCGTGGCTGGGCGTGGCTGGGTGAGGCGGGGGGAAATAGATGAGCCTGTGCCTTCCTGTAGCTCATTCTTTTAATGCTAAATCGGAGATCTCCAAATTGGGCCTGTGGAGACAAATGTGTCCTTGGCTACCTCTCAGTGCACACTAGGCACCCTGCCCCTCCTGTTGTTGTTGTTGTTGTTTTAAAAATGACAATTATAAAACATTAACTGGAAGGCTGGCATGTTGCAAGGTGAAATATCAGCCTCCAGTTCCATCTTTATTCTCAAGGATGCCCCTGGGTCCCATGATTCTCAGCTTCAACCGTTTGCCAACTGTGAAATGGAACAGAAAAAATGTGGTTTTGTGTTTTGGAGCTCAGACCCCAACTCTGCCATTTTGTGAATGGGAAAGAGCCCCATGGAGCCATTTTGTGAAGGTGCCCACAATACACTCTCAACATTCCAAATGTGCCCACCAACCCAAAGAGTTTGGGGAGCCCTTTGCTAAACCACGTTGAACACAGCCACTGTGAGCACATGCATGTACACACCTATGCAGAAAGATGCCTCTCCCTGTTTTATAAGCTACAGTATATGATAATTGTCTGCATTTTATGCATAATGTACACTACCTGTTATAAATGAAAGTGTGCAACAAATTCTAAGATAAACTAGAAAGTGCATGTTGGTCATTGCTATACAAAATTGCTATGTTCCATTCAGGCTGGCACCAGCACTTGGCAGCATCCTTGGGCAGCTGATGGGCTCTAGCATCCCTGCAGGGGCCTACTGCTGATGCATGCCCTGGCCCCCATTTCAGTGTAGCCACCATTTAAATTCCTCATAATACCCCTGACATAATGTCCCTTTGTGGCATTACCCTCCACTACTAGGGTGACCATGTGAAAAGGAAAACAGGGCTCCTGTACCTTTAACAGTGCATAGAAAAGGGAATTTCAGCAGGTGTCATTTGTATGCCTGAAGCAACTGGTGAAATTCCCTCTTCATCACCACAGTTAAAGGTGCAGGAGCAGCTTTAACTGTGGTATGAAGAGGGAATTTCACCAGGTGCTGCATGCGTAATATACAACTATTAAAGATACAGGAGCCCTGTCCTCCTTTTCATATGGTCACACTATCCACTACCTGATCATCTTACCAAGGTTCACTGATGGAGAAAGGAGCCCATCAGAGAACACCTTATTGAGGTAGGCTTCTTCAAACCACCCTTGGTCCCATTGCTTTAAGGTACAGAATTGTAAGAGGGGTTTTTTTTTGCTGGGGGGGGGTCCTAATATTTGAAAGGGCTATTACCAATATTGAACTGGTCCAAACACTGTTCATATAAGTGAAGGTTTATGGCTCCAGCTATTTAGAAAATATTATTAGACCCTTGCTAATTGTGTTTTTGAGTCCTGTTTGAAGAATAATGGTACTCTAATGGCTACTAAAATACAATAACTAGAAACCCACTTTCTTTATTGTTTTGACTTACAGCGGTTTCTTTTTTTACAGCATCTGGTGTCCAGGTTGTATATGTTGGTGACATTATTGAGAACACTTGTTTTAAAACTAAATATTCAATACAGCGGGGAAAATAGCACTTATCACATGAGCAATTTTATGGAAGTCTCAGTTTACAGGATATAATAAAAGAAGTGCTCAAGTGTTGGACTCCTTTCGTAGATAGAATTAATTGTGGTGTATTGAACTAATCCAGTGTCCACCTGAGATTGGACTTCTCTTGAGCAGCTCACCAAAGCATCTGTTTTATACACACACACACACACATATGGTATATAGCAGGATTGTTTGTGAATGTGTAAAACTGGGTCTAGTGTCCACAGCCTTTTTCTGGTGAAACTTGTTGGATATATGCCATACCAGTGGCATGATTTCTCTGTCCGTAAAATGTGAATGTTGATTCTGAATGGTTTCCAATTGTCTTAAACCATAGAGGTAAAATGTGTGTTATGTGTCACATCTGTGTTGCCTTCTCTACCAATAAAAATGTACTAACAATTCTTTTCAGAAGTGTTGGAGGAAGGCTTCCAGGTTCCAGTCTCTATAGCAGAGAGATATAAAGTTGGCCGGACTATAGGAGATGGAAATTTTGCCATTGTAAAGGAGTGTATAGAAAGGTGAGAGAGATTTCTTGCTTATTACTTTGAAAGCAGTCACTAATGTTATGCTTCTCCTGGATCACGTCTTTATTTGCCACACATATGGAAGAAAGTAAAAGCTCCATATGTACAAAATGGAAAAACAACTCTAGCTGTGCTTGTAAAGCAGTGTTTTGCAGGAACAATCTGTACATTTAATACTTTGATTTTTCCCATCCCTCCTGCCCATTCCTTGACTCTGCTCAATGCACTCCTCCCAGGAGATTGTTAAATCTTTCTCATTGTACTAAAATAACACATTAAAATATTTTTTCTCTTGCAAATGGAAAACAAATGCCTGCAGCTTTCTCTTTTCACTGCTCAGCAGAGGCTTCAATCTGGTTCAGACCTAGAGCCACAGGCATCAATTTTCATGGCTCTAAAACGTTAGGAAAATGTTACTTGCACATATCATGGCAACACAGGATGCTGCCTTATACAAGATCAAATTCTTTGTCCATCTAGCCCAGTATTGTAAACTCTGACTGCTGGTGGCTCTCAGACAGAGGCCTTCCCCATCAGGTGCTATGGGATCCTATTAACTGGACATCCCACAGTCAGAACCTGGCAGAGTCTGTGCTCTATCTCCGAACTATGGTCCCTGACACAATGGGAATGGCGTAAAGTTTCTGAAATGTTCACCTCCCTGCAGAACAAAAGTATTGGTAATTGACCAAACAGGTGGTGTCGACATCATAGCACAATATGATGTCACTTGGCACTATTTAGTCTCAGCCTCAGAGTGAACCAGAATAATGCTGAAGAAGATCCCTAGGTTCTCACCCTGCTCCAGCTGTGTGACTACACAACTCCAACATGTTGCATTTATGCAGTCAAGTGTTTGATGGAGAAGGGAGAGTCAGAACTGAATCCAAAGCTCCCCCTCCTAAACTGCTGATCAAGAGTTATCTATTTTCTAACAGGGGTTCAACATGCATGGTCCCAGCAAGAGAGGGAACACCCATGCAGTATCCATTTACATGCAAAGTTCCTTATCCAGTTAGGCACATAAGAACATAAGAAGAGCCATGTTGGATCAGACCAAGGTTCCATTAGTCCAGCAATCTGCTCACATAGTGGCCAACCAGCTTCCCATGTGTTAAGGAAATGTTCCCTAACTCTCAAATTGAAGAATCACCAGGAACAGGCAGAGTTCAGTCCAACAGGTTTATTCAAAACAACGTACGAAGGAGAGAGAAGTGGCACATGGGTAGTACCAAAGCTCTCTGAATCACAAAGACAAAACTGTTTCATTCATCTCTGTTACAGGCTTTGACGTCACATACCACTCACACCCTCCCTCCTGTGATGGATACATACCAATAAATGTTTCAACTAAACAATATCTTAAACTATAATAAAACAATATCCGGGGCATTTGACGCTTCAAAGTAATTTACTGTTTCCTGATAGCCTTCGATCACTGATACTTGGTGTTATTTGGTTTCCTCTAATGGCCAGTAATTTTCCTCTGGAAGAACTGAAAATGTTTATATTTATGGTGCCAACTTGTCTATGAGATTGTCTTTGAGGGCCATAGAGTCATGTCCAATTCACAGTCTATTCAGAGGAAGAAATTGCAAGGCTTGCTATCAAGAAAGGATGTTTTGGGTTATGTTGTTTTGTGTTTTTCCTCTGAAATGCTAGAATGTGAGGTTTGAACTATACCCTGGTGCAGCGTAAAGTGTCTCTGCTTCACTTAAAACATTTCTTTAGAAGCTTGGGGGAAACTAGAGTTTCAGGTTTTGATTTTATATCAATGCCCAGATCAAAAATCCTTATCACATGGGAAACCTGCAAGCACGACATGAGTAAAACAGCACCTTCTGCCCATGTTCCCCAGCAACTGGATGGGGCATGCTGGGTGTTGTAGTTATTTTTTCTATCTAAACATGAATAGGATTGTGCCTTAGGTAGTATTACTGGAACCTTAATATGGCTGTAGTCCAAGGGTCCAATCCTATGCAGGTTTAGACAGAAAAAGGTCTTACAGTCCGAGCAGTCCCCATCCAGCATAGCTGGCTAGAGGGATGCTGGGAGTTCTAGGACTTTTTTCTTTCTAAAGACATATATGATTGTGCCCTAAATCTTTTTTCTAACACGTTATCTTTTGTATTTTTCATTGTAAATTAGTATCAAGTTCTGCCTTGCTTATTTAATAACTATTTGTATGGTGGTGCCCCTACACTACCTAAGAAGCGTGTAAGAACAAAAGCTTTCCATTTCTATTGGTGATTATTTTTCGTATTCTGTTGTAAAATGTGAGTCAAACCTAAAAGCAGTCACATCATCATGTGCTTGCAATAATAGCACACTAATTTCTGTTGTGTGAGATTTATTCAATTTCTACAGTATATTTTTAGTATATCAAAACCTCCCATTTTAATTGCATTTTTTAAAAGTATGAGTTAATCTTTCCAGCAAGTAGTCATTCCCAACCAAGCTCATTAGTTTGCTTTTGTGACAGAGAGGACAACCAGGGTGTTTGGTTAATAGACCTTAAATGATTCTTAAACCAAACATATTTTATATGAATGAATGAATTCAGAATATGTTTCATGCATATAAGGATCACAAGAAGCCCTCTAGTGGAGAAAACCTAAAGATGGCTAGTTAAGAACAATATATCACTGAATCCTTTTAGAACAGTCATGTTGCTGCAGTTTTTGAAGAATATGAATATGGAAAATACATGTGCTTGCTCCTCTCTGTTTTGTTTTGATTTGATTTAAAGCCATCACTTTAAATCTTGAATTTAATCTTCAGAGTTTTAATCTTTAAAGTTATTGTGTCATTACTATTAGGTAGTAGAACACTGAATATTTCAAATTCATTGACACCATTATACTTTGCCTTTCCAAAACTGATGGTTTCCAGCCAGAGCTGAGCCAGCCAAAATTGCTCGGGAGACATTTTCTTTTTCTCATCCGCCTAGAAAAGGAGGTCACCAGAATTCCTTTAATTATTCTCCAACATAGTGGGGGGAGGGGGTAACCATCATTACTTTCCCCATCTCCATAATGCCCTACAACAATACTAGATTTGAGACATTGTGGAGAATGCAAAATGATGGCCAAGCTGTCAACACAGTTGTTACTGCTGCTGCTTACAGTGACAGCACATACACTAAACAAAAAATCCTTAGGTTGTGTAGTGCTTAGAAGGATTCTTGCTAGCACCCCTCAGGCTTCCCTGTTCCCTTTGAGTTTAGTTGTAATTCTCACAGCAGCTGGGGCGGGGGGGGGGGGGTGGAGAGGGTGTAGATTTCCCAAGCAACAAGATATTGCTGTGAGCTATCCCTGTTGTAATGCAAAGTTTTTGGAGTGGCTTGTTCTTGAATGGGCAATTAAGACCATTTGTTTTTTACAAAAAGACCTGATCCTGATGGAGATGAAAGCTGCTAGAACTGGGCCAGATCTACACCAAGCAAGATATAGCGGAATGAAAGCAGTATATAAAAAGCAGGAGTCACACTACTGCTTTATAGCGGTATTGAAGTGCACTGACAACTGTTGGGGCCCATTGACACATACCATATACTGCTATATCCTGCTTGGTGTGGCTCCTGCCTTTTATATACCGCTTTCATACAGCTATATCCTACGGGTATATTTCTGACCCTGGTTTGTTGAAAGCTGCCTAAATGTTTGGACTCTCCTCGTGATCACAGTTATGCAGGAACTATATGATGAGCACCCGCACTTTAAAATTTAGCAGTACGTTACTGGCCTTAGGAAATCAGAATGAAGCTGTGCTACTGCTAATACTGAGCCACTCCAAGGAAATGTTGGAGAGTTTCTTAATCCTCTGGAGTAATTAAGTGAAATTATGACCCCCACCCCACTCTGACAATTTCTCTGCCCAAAAATAGGGTTGAATTTCTCAAAAGGCCATTATCACACAACACTACAGTCCAACTGTAACAAAACAGCAGTGTTAAAACATTTTCATTTATTTCCCACTGGTGGCTTTTCAAACTGTTTCTTCCAAGCTTAAGAATGGAATAAAACACCATGCAAATATGTGCATCTGTATTTTTTTCTTTATGAAATCAGTTTGATTAAAGCTAAGAAGCACCATATGGCTGTTGCTTCAAAACAGTATGATTCCATCTTTTATCATTTTTTTAATGGACAACCTCTAAGAACACTAATAATAAATTGCCCTTTTGAAGCAAAACAAAACTCAACATTTTGGGGGCATTTGATTTCCCATGTAAGAGATGTGTATTGTATTCATAAAGTATATTAATTTTTGTCTCACAAATTTAATTTGGTATCTTTCATAAAATACTTATTCATATCCATTATTTTTTAAACTTTTCTTCCAGCTGAGATGTTTTCTACTCAATTGAGCACACACAACCCTCCCCAAAATATGACTATAATCTTCAGAAATTGTGTTGCCAACTGAACTGTTTCTAACTGTGTAAAAAAAATATCTAATGTTATGCCAGCAGAGCTTTAGGGCCAAATAAGAAGATCTGGTGGTGCATGAGGCTGCTTTGGAGACTGGAGAAATGGAGTTCTGGGAGATGGGACATAACCCTTTCTTCCTGTGCCCTCTTAGGTTTGGGCAAAGGCACCAGCACGCCTTGGGCAAAGGGACCAACATACTTTGGAGTGGACAAAGGGCAGGAGCCCATTGGGATGCACACATGACTGTTGGACCACAGGGCTCTGAGTGCTCTCCATGGGCCTATATCTCAAAAGGCAACACTAACTTCCACCCATATGGCCCTACGTGAGGAGTGAATCCTTTTCCCAATAACATCCTTTAATAAACAGTGTTATGCACCAAATTGAGCGAATCCATTAGAAAATTAAGTAGTCATCTATGTGCAAAATTTGGGGCAGATCAGAAAAGGGGGAGCTTAGCTATGCCCCCAAAACTGACTTTTTGCCCCTATGGAAATATGTGCAAAATTGTGTTCCTAACCTTAGCCACCCACAATAATAAAAAAAAAAGATTCAACATTCTCTCTCAGGCCACCACTTCCCTAATCCTTGAAGCAATAGAATCATAGAATAGGAGAGTTGGAAGGGACCTATAAGGCCATTAAGACCAATCCCCTGCTCAATGCAGGAATCCACCTTAAAGCATCCCTGACAGATGGTTGTCCAGCTGCCTCTTGAATGCCTCTAATGTGGGAGAGCCCACCACCTCCCTAGGTCATTGGTTCCACTATCTTACTACTGTAACAGCTCTAATCATATGAGGCTGCTAAATTGATGGAGGAGGACTGCCATGAGAGATCCTATTAACAGATCTTCTCCATAGTCTCTGGTTTGGCTCCTATTTCACTAGTTTTTTTATACTTTGAAGTTGTTTTACTGTATATATCTTAGACGATTCCTTAAGCCTTCCCAGTGGAATTATCTTAGGTTTTTCTGATAAAGAGTGTCATCAGATGAGTGTTTTATCATATGCCCATTACTCCCAACTTATGGTTGTTCATGGGTCCTTTTAACGATGACGTCCACCTCCCATGCACATCCCGCTCCTTCTTGCCTTCTTTCTGTCACAAAATAGACTGCTTTAAATATGTTTTTTTTATAAAATGGAATATGTCGCCATTTCCTGCTGTGTGCTGGAAATGTGGTGTGATAAAAACAGCCACTGAAAGGGCCACATGGTCATTGTTTACTCCTTTTCACCTGTGTGAAGAAAGAGGAAGTATCATGGGACAGAAGCGGGGGTGGGGGTGAGCGACAGTAAGGCAACGCTATATTCCCCCCCCCCCTCAAAAAGTAGCCTGCCGTTTCTTGTTTTATTTGCCATGCAGAAAGCACCTTCCTAGACACATTGCTTCCAGTCTTTCCCTTGAAACAAGACTCAGCAATTGCTGGTACTCTGTTTGGTAAAGGTAACATTAATCTGTTTAATTTGAAAATAGAACTCATTATTTTATCTTCTTTTATTTGTTTTTCTTTCGCCTCTCATTAGGTCAACTGGTAGAGAATATGCGCTGAAAATCATCAAAAAAAGTAAATGTAGAGGAAAGGTAAGTACTGAAGCTCCACAGTAGGTCGTAATATAATATTTACCTTAGAAAATTCATGTTCATGTTTTTTTAGTTTAGCCAGTCCACATTGTGGGCATTTGAATGAATTCTGGCTGAGCATTTATTTTGAAGGCATTTCACTTTGAATTACTGATTTCTGGCATCCTGAGAGATGAAGGCTAGTTGCCCACAGAGTGGTTAAACATTCAGTGAACTAGTTGCTCACAGAGTGGTTAAACATTCAGTGGACTAGTTGCTTTTTTATCTATTACATTTTTATTTATTACTCATCTATACCGCCCAATAGCCAAAGCTCTCTGGGTGGTTTACAAAGATTAAAAACCATTAAAAATACATTATACAAGATAAGGGGTAAAATGACTGTCAGTGCAATCCTGAATAAGTCTACTCAGAAACAAGTCCTATTGAATTCCCAGGTACATGTGTATGGGGTTGATGCCTGAATGGCTCTTCTGTGCACTTCCTCTGTTTCATATTTCATTTTCATTTGCCCCTACCCTTGGCACAGTCATTGTAACAATGACACTGTCAGATTTCTGATATTGGCTCCCTAAGCTTTTTGTACCCATGGACACATTTGAGAAATTGCTGTGGGCACTTCCACAAAATGGCTCCTACCAAAGGATGTGGCTAATCATATGATGGCTGCCGTGGAGGCCTGGCCAGTCAACAGTGAGCTAAAGAGGTGGTGAGGGGAGAGAGAAATAGAGAGGCTGAAGGCTGGGAGGGAGGGAGGGGGAAGTAGCAAGGTGAAGGCGCAGAGGGGAGAGGAAGAGGAAGAAAAGAAAGAGAGAGAAAGGAGACTGCCTAAACGGTTTCCAAAGTTTTTATTTTTAAAAAACCAATTGAATGGGGCAGGGAGTAGACAGATTTGTGGGCACCAATGGAGGTCTCCGCAGGGTGCCACATTGGGGAACCCTAGTGTAAGGCTTTTAAGACTTCCCAATGAATTCTCAAACAGCCCCGTACAAATGTACCTGTATTTTCCATCAAATATTAGAGGGGGAAGTAGAACAACTGGATGGGTTTCTTCTTCCATTCTCATTCCTCCTGGGCCATCCCCCTCCCCCACACACACTTTCTTCTCTTGTTTTGTTATGGCAGGAACATATGATCCAGAATGAAGTATCGATTTTAAGAAGAGTCAAGCACCCCAATATTGTTCTTCTGATTGAGGAGATGGATATGCCCACTGAGTTGTACCTAGTCATGGAGCTCGTAAAGGTATGGATATGTAAAAGAAAGATTGCCTGCTAGTTTGTCAGCCGGGATTCCACTCCTGATGGGACCAAAGTGCACACTACTGATATGTTGGTGTGGCTTTATGTGATCTTGGAAGTCAGTGAGGCCCTATTTCCTCCTTGGAAGCAGGTGGCTGGGGAGAGGGAGAGTATAAGCCCTAAGGGTTTAGCCCTGTAGAAGTAGACATGATGGGGGATGGGGGAGAACCAGAGGTGCTCTCTGCATAGCAGTATAGGGGTTATATTTTTGCTTGACTGCTATTGCTATTGTAAACTTTTGTGGTGGAAGTTTGTTGTAGCAGCAGATATGTATATAGTTTCCACTGGGGATACACAATCAATCAGATTTCTAATTCTGTTGGTCTGGCAGATTTTGGAATATGTCTCCCATCGTTCCTGACTATTGGCTGTGATGGCTGAGACTATGGAATTCACTACCACAAGATGCAGTGATGGGTTGGATAAATTCCTGAAGGAGAAGGCCTTCAATGGCTACTAGTCCTGATGGTTATCAGAGGCACTAAGCCTATATGCACCAGTTGCTGGGGAACCATAAAGTCAAAGTCTGGTAGGAAAAGCAGTATTTCTTTGATATGGGCTTGAAGGTGTATAGGGGTGAGGTTTGAAGTGGAAGGATAACACCCCTCTTATATACTGCAAACAAACCCATAGCCTCAGGAAAGGGATCCCTAGAGGAGGGGTATGACAGAGGGTTACAGCCTTCATGCTATACTTGTGGGCTTTGTATTGGCACCTGGTTGGCTACCATGAGAACAAGATGCTGAACTAGATGAACGTTTGTCTGATCCAGGGCTTTTCTTATGAGTTCATCTAGCCCATTTTGCTTGGAAAAGATTATGTATCCTGCTACCTGAGACTGTAAATGCCAAGGATTCAACCTGGGAGTTTCTGCATGCCAAGATCTTCAATTTTCTTTCCCAAAACAATGTTTGATTGTAACTGAATTGTGTGGTTTTTATGGGCGAGGGGAGGGGATAGCAAGTTTTCAAGGTTACAAGCTAACTCAAAATTTCTGGATTTAACAAGCTCTTTGCTGTAATAAAAGGCAGTGGGAGCTGTCGCAAACTGCGTGACAATTTTATTCTGAATTATTTGAACGTTTTTATTCTGAATTACTAGAGTTGAACAAATCTCGTTACATTTTATTTGTCAAATACCCATTTAGAAGGATGTGGAATCAACAGTTCACAACTGCTGGCTGTATCCATTGCCCAGCCTGCCCCTTTACATTGAATCTCCATCTGCTGTTGACTGGCTTTTGAAGACCTTAAGTTTAAATCAAGTTCAAGTTTACAGATGGGAAAGATATTCAAGAGGAAAAGGCTTGAGGAGGGGGTGGGGTAGGGCACCAGTTTTTAGCTAATAGCATTTTGTACTAATTGGCAGAAAGAAGTTTGAAATAAGTGGGTGCTGCTGTTGCAAACACATTCTTATTTCACGGCAGGCACATCACTCGCTGCTGGGTAAAGGGCCTCCAGTGCAAGGAAAGCACTTCATAAATACAAATAAAAACACATTGCAAGCAGTGCTTGTGAAAAGGAGAAAGGACGTAGTTGCTGGCAAGCTGCCATTGTACATAGTGAGACCAAATTATTATTCAAGCCTAGCACTGGTTTAGTTATTTTAACAAGCATGATTTATTATAGGGTTTCCTCCTGCTGTTCGAAGGATCTAATTTCAATTTCACATGAGAAAAAGAATGTTACAGCATTTATGTTGCAGGCTGGTAAATAAATAATTGGTTACCGTACTTCTGGATTTCAGTGCATAATGCTTCTAGGTGATAAGGTTGGTTTTGCCTTATTATTTTTACAAAAAAGAAGTACATTCAGATATTGCTGCTAGTCTGCCTTGATTCCAGAAAAGTGCGGGTGGGGGTTTGATGATAAAACTGAAATAGCATCCTGGCACCACCCTCTATAATACCTCAGTAGCAGTGGGTGATCTATTATGTGAATTAGGAAGACAGAAACTGGCAAATTTCAAGAAGCTTAAAGTAAAAGTAAAGTGTTGAATTATGTTATGTCCAAGTGAGTTGCCTGTAAAGTTAACTCTGTGAAGCCTTCATCCAAATTCCTATGTTCAATTTAAAAATACTTTCTTTCTTTCTTTCTTTCTTTCCTTCCTTCCTTCCTTCCTTCCTTCCTTCTTTATTATTGTTATTATTGCTGGCAAAAGCCAGATGACTTTTCTGTGTACTCAGGGTAAATGTTTGCCCCCCCAAAAAATCATTCACCTCCCCAATTGACTGGCAACTCCTGGAAAAACTAGGAAAACAGGAGTGCAAGAGGGTGTTCCTATATCAGAGAGCCTGAGTATCTCTAGTGACACCCCTCCCCCTGATTGAAGTTACTGCCGCTGAATTCCATTGAATGGGATGAGCTTCCCAACCTAGCTTGTATTATGGAGACCTGGTTGGATGAGACTGGGGGAGTAAATCTCTCCCACCTTTGCCCACCTGGGTTCTCTGTGTTGCAGCAGTTAAGACCTTGGGGGGTGAGCAGAGGAGTCACATTGATCTATCATAATTTTGTCTTCCTGTCCAGGTGCCCCAACCCATAGTCTTCAGGTGTATGTACCTGAAGATGGGTGTCTGGGATGGAATAGGGAATCTGTTGGTGTACTGCCCACCACACGGCTCAACAGTCTCCCTCTCTGAGCCAGCCAAGGTGGTATCGGGTGTGGTGCTGGAGTCTCCACAGCTTGTTTGCTGTGGGACTTCAACATACATGCTAAAGCCATCTTGTTGGAAGTGGCCTCCATGGCAACCATGGGTCTGTCCCAATTTGTTTCTGACTCCACTGATTCAATAGGGCACACTTTGGATCTCGTTTTCTGTGTAGGGTAGAATGATGGTGATCTGGGGCTGGAAGAATTTTCTACAGTTCCACTGTCATGGACAGATCACTATCTCATGGAGTTGAAACTTTCTGGGACTTGAAGCCTCTTCAGGGGTTGGGGACCAATTATGATGGTCCAGCCCCAGAAACTGGTGGATCTGGATGGTTTTCTGACAGCTGTTGGGAATTTTACTGTCATCTCAGCAGGTGATTCTTTCAAAGCTTTGTGGGGTGTCCTTTCTCATGGAGTGACACCAAATGAGCCCCTGGTGTTCTAGGGCATTGCAAGTGCTGAACAAGTAGGTCATCAAGTACAGGAACATTGATGGAAAACTCAGAATGAGTCCAACTAAACATGGGCTAGAGGTCATTTGAAAGCCTACTCCATGGCAACGAGTGCAGTTAAGAAATTGTACTTTTCCACCACCATTGTGTCAGAGTGTCCTGCTTTGGCTCTAGCACACTCTAAATACAGTGGAGTTAGAAAACAGTCAAGCCCGCAGGTGGTTAGCCAAAGGGGTCCAGGTTACAACAGAGGTGGTCTCAGTCCAGGTAGAACACAGACAGTCAGTCAGACAAGGGGAACAGGCATCAGCAGGAGTGGCCAGGATAACAAGCAAGAGGTCAAACACTGTAAATCAGTCAGGTACGTTATGTCAGGTGACCATATGGAAAGGAGGTCAGGGCTGTATCTTTAACAGTTGGACAGAAAAGGGAATTTCAGCAGGTGTCATTTGTATATATGCAACACCTGGTGAAATTCCCTCTTCATCACAACAGTTAAAGCTGCAGGAGCCCTGCCCTAGTGACCAGATACAAAAGAGGGCAGGGCTCCTGCAGTTTGTACTATTGTGATGAAGAGGGAATTTCACCAGCTGCTGCATGTAGACAAATGACACCTGCTGAAATTCTCTTTTCTATCCAACTTTTATAACTAAAAGAAATGACACAACAGGAAAAGTGAGTGGCAAGAAGGGGGGGAGCAAAATTCAGGCACTAGTTCTTAGTTCCAAAGTTAACAGAGGTGATCTTTCTGCATGGAAGAGTGAAACAAGCTCTCTGCCGTTGTTCTTTCTCTGGCCAATGTATGAGGCCACTGTATGGGGCCGGGCCGTGACATTTATTCTGGGAGGCAGGCGGTGCAGCCCTTGGTTCTCTGGCTGATGGGTGAGGCCAGAGAACTTCTGTCAGGGAGGGGTCAAGTGAAATCCATCCAGCTGCTCCCTCTCTGGCTGATGTATGGAGGCATGTTGGTTTCCCACTTGCCATGACATTCTTCCTGGGAGGCAGGAGCTACAACTTTCCAGTGGCCCCTTGGTTCTCTGGCTGATAGATGACACACAAAAAGGCACTTAATGGTGAATATGAAGTTGCAGCAACGTTTCTTGTAGTGTTCATGTAATCAGTGGAGACAAGTGGCTCCGATTTCAGTGGGGTGGTGAATCCACTTCGAATTTCAGGCAGAACTCTAAAGGACCTTGGACAGCTCCTTTAGAATTCGGACTCAAACCTGGAGCGGATCCACTGCCCCATTGACATCTAAGCCACCAGCCTCAACTGCATGTAATGATAACCAGCAAAGGGGGGGGGGTGTTCCTAATCAGAACATTCAGGGAAAAGAAGAAAAGAAAAATGTGATAGTCTTTATACTGGCTAACACAAGGCCTTTCACATTTTCCTTGACTATTACGCTCACAAGAGACCCAAGTGTTCCATCTAATCTTTTGATAGATACAAATAACATGTCTTCTCACAGTTTCCAAGAGAAAGTATTTGGATTCTTTTTAATCCCAAGATACCTTGCAGCAACCTGAAATAGTTTTGCACCAAACACAGCTTAATCAGACACCCCAGGACTGTACTAAAGTGCAAATCTGTACTCTTAATCATACCTAGCTCCCTGCCTTTCTGTTTTGTTTTTTCTTGTTGCTACTGGTTTGTTTTGTTTTAACATCCAGCCTGAAGAAGAATTCAGATGAACTTGAACGCTTGCTCACTTCTCTGACTTTTTAGTTGGTCCTAATAGAAGGATCAAGATACTGTTGCTGGGTGGATTTCACCCATCCCACTCAACCCACAATAGATCAGCGTGTTTAAATACGGTGTCCCAAATATCAACAATGGGATGAGAAGAAAAATTTAGATGGCTTAGCTGGAAAGCTTGAAACTAAGGCTTTTCAAGAGTCAAAGAAACGGTAAGGATCTTGGCGCAACAGTATCTTTACAGCAGATTGAAAATAACCAATAGAAAATTGCTCCTACTTTCAACCTTGATGACCTCTTTGTAGTCCTCAAAGAAAATGATACAGTTTGACATTACAAAACGTCTCTGAAATCACATCAACGTTCTGCTCCATTTTACTAGAATGGTAGTAATATGTGACAATTCCTTTATTTCAGGGGGGAGACCTTTTTGATGCCATTACCTCCACAAACAAATATACAGAGCGGGATGCCAGTGGGATGCTGTACAATCTGGCCAGTGCCATCAAATATCTTCACAGCTTGAACATTGTTCATAGGGATATCAAGCCTGAGAATCTACTGGTAAGTAGAATATTCGGTGCATTTTAGAAGTTTCTGCACAGTTGGGATAGAATTCCACAAACAACAGTCCGAAAAGTCCCTGCCCCTCATGCTTGCCAACCTAGTTGTTTTGACAGGTGGGTCCACACACACATGCAGTGGCTCCAATACTGATCTCAAGTGCAGGCAGGTTAGCATGGGTGAAGGCATCAAGTAACTTTGTTGCCTGTCCCTTCCTAAGGACTCCAATGTAGATTCATCCTACTAGGACTAAACTTTGCATCTTTGTACATTCACAAGTATGGCACAGACCATGACATTGCTATATTTTTTCCTAAGCCATGGTTAGGCTGCTAATCCTTTTGCAGCAAATGGGTTAGTGAGCATGTTTAAACAATGGTTATGTAGCCACCATGGGTAGGAATGGTTCACATGATGCGCTAAGTCATGGTTCACATGACACACTAAGCCATAATGTTTAGCTCAAAATGCTTAACCACCATGGCTTAGTGTGTCATCTGAACAGGGTCTATGCAGGCTTCGTTCTCACCTTGGTTGCTGCAAAGCGTATCAGTTCAGGAGAGAGGTAGAGGACGAAACCAGATGTGATGGTGGCAGTTTTTTGTTTAAACACAGACACACCCCAGTTATGTAGAATGATGGGGTCAGGCCCAGCTTTAAAAACAAAAGGAACATGCAGGTAAGGAATGTAATCAGCCACTGTCCCTGCTGGCTTTTCCTGAGGAAAAAGGCCAATGGTGGAGATTATTGCACTTAGGTTTCATTGCAGTATGGAACTAATATTTTAAATAATAACCTTTCCACAATGCATTCTTTGCCACATAGAAGTCTTAATGTTAGTTGTAGTGCTCTGCTGCATACATAAGCCTTAGCAATCACATGTCAAGATTCATTAGGATCTTGTTTCCTACAGGGCCAGAGATAGTCTCATGGGGAAATGCTTACAATGCTTTTGTATTCCAAGTTTCCGGGAGTTGGACAGCAGCAGCTGGCCTGCAGCTTCCCTCCCTCCCACCCACACCCACCCTCCCTTTGGATGATTTTCACCTCTTAAAATAGATCTTGTTGGCCTATCATGAGCAATTGTATTTTTTTATATTATTTTATTGGTATGTTTTTTGCACTCCAATGCACATGCAGTAGTTCTGTCCTGAAGTTCACGTTTCAAAACAATTATTGATATATCTTCCTCTGAAGACACTTGCACACAAAAGACATGTGCACAACAACAAAACAACAAGAAAAAAGGGATACTAATTAAAACAACACTGCTACCTCCATGCAGTGTGTTTAGGACTCCAGTCCTAAACACATTGCATGGAAATTGGGCCCACTAATATCAAATGGACATACTTCCAAAGAGGTTCCTTAGAAACACAGTATTAGATATCTATGTAACACCAGTTCACACATGTTAACAGTCTGTGCACAATCTCTTCCCAATCATCTACTGGTACAAAGGTTATACAGAGAAATGCATCATCTGAAGTGGCATTCCATGGGGTCTGTCCCACTGCAATGTATGTGGTCGTGGTAGTTCTAGATATAAGATACTGGGACTGACCTGAAACAGGAATAATGGAATACAGCTTTCAAAAATATTCTCAAACTCACCATGGAAAACTTACCCCCTCATCCTTTTCATTGATTTGGGGTGGGTGCATACATGGGCAGAAATATTGGCCTTACAGTCTCTCCTAGACATCCACATTCAGAGTAGTGATAGATGAGTTCTCCCAGACTGGAATCAAATTGGTTTGTATAAAGACAAGCTGTCTTCTGAGTTCAGGGAAATACGTCAACAGAGCTAAGCGTGACTGACTTATTTACCTCAGTGTAAGCACACACAGCCCCAATTTGGATCAGGACCATGACGCTTCAGGAGAGGAAAGTTTAAGCTTCCTTCCAAATTTTATCAACCCACTGCTGTTTAGTTAGTTGCTTTGGAGACTTCCAATTATGTGCTGTACCTAATTTTGCAGCTCAATACAATTGCTTAAGGAGGTCTTTCTACAAGAATCCAGGATTATCAGGTTCAAAATGGTGAGAAAGCTTTAGAACTTACTAGTGGTCTAACAGGGAGACATTCCTGACAGTAATCAGCAACCCTTTTTCAAAAACTGCTACACTGTTAAACTTTCCACCAAAGATGAAAGAATGAACCTTTTTCTGAGGCTAATTGTTGTGCTAATTGTTGTGGGGGAGCTACATGCAGGGGAGGCTCAATGGCGGTGGAGGCTGGTGGCTCCGATGTCAGTGGGGCAGTGAATCTGCTCCAGGTTTCAGTCAGAACCAGTCAGAACTCTAAAGGAGCTACCCATGGTGTGAAGGTTTGAACTTTGGATAGCTCCTTTAGAGTTCTGACTGGTTCTGACTGAAACCCAGTGCGGATTCACTGCCCCACTGACATTGGAGCCATCAACCTCCACTGCTCAATGGGCTAGAGGTTCCTACCTCCATTGTTTCAAGGAGAGAAATAGGGCAGCCACTTGTGAATCACCAAAATGGGACAAAAGAGGACACTTAGGGCGGATCTACACACGAGTTTTTTGACGTTTTATAAGGGTTATGAAAACTCTTTGGGCCACATGACGCACTCCCTATAACGTTGTATATCTGAGGTTTTTTAAAACTCCCTTCAGTTATATACAACGGTTTCACTTTTAATACATCGTTTTAAGTAAAATAATGTGTCCTTCCTTACCGTTTCTGATTCATGGGGGCAGTGCTTCCTTTACTGGTGCCCAAATGCTGAGCAGTTGATTGGTGGGGAAGAAACAGGAAGTGGACCAGTGAACTACAACACCCACAATTCTTAGCCCTATACTCGCTAGGGAATGACAGAGGAACTAAGAAGGAAGTGTGTAACTGAACTACAACCCCCACAATGCCTTGCCCTAAACTCACTGAAAAAACGAAAGAGAAAGAGACAGGGCAGAACAGCGTGTGACCGCACACACCGCTTTAAAGACAGAAGACTGTTCTCCTGTAACGTGAGTACTCAGTAATGTGGCCTAAGACGTTTTAGAACGCACCTATTTGGAACGTTTTAAAATACAGTTTAAAACGTTCCAAAGGACTGTGTGGATTCCCCCTTAGTTGCATAAACTTTGCATATCCTAATTTATATGTATAGATGCAAATTTAGAAATAATCATTCTCATTTAAATAGAGATTCAGTACTCTCACCATTGTGTGGAAGACTGTGGCGAGGTGACCTGTGAGCCTTGCTGTCCAGGTGCTAAGTGTTGAAGGGCAACTTCAAGGCCCAGATCTTCCTTCTTCTGGTTTGTTATCTTTATACTGGATTTGGACTGGACAGCCCTTCAAAGAGTCAGGGCCTTCAAAATAGGGGACAATCCTCTGTAGCAGCCCTCCAAATAGAGGACTGCCCTCTGTAAAAGAGGACACATGGCCACCCTAGGAAAGGAGCACTTTGATCTGTTCTTCCTCTGAACCAAAAGCAATGATTACTCCAATGTTTCTATGGTCCTGTTCAGACAACACTCTAAGCCATGATTAGGCCACTAATCCTTTTGCAGCAAATAATTAGTGATCATGTTTGAACCGTGGTTATGGAGCCACCCTGGTTAGAAATGGTTCACATGACACGCTAAGTCATGGTTCACATGATATGCTAAACCATAACATTTAGCTCAAAATGCCTAACCACTGTGGCTTAGCGTGTTGTCTGAACAGGGTTTAGTATAGTGTGACATCTCATACACAACATCACACTCCTGTACTTGACATATTATTCATCTAGATATTTACTATCCCTCATTCCAGTCATTCCTCTGGATTAAAACCGTGATAGCATCTCTAAGTTTGTGTTGAAAGGGGAACAAAAAACAACAACTATACTTTACTACACTCAATATGTTACCACGCTTAAGTTATACAGACTTTGAGTGTACTCCTTAACCATCCTGTCACACTCAAAAATATGGACGAGTTTTACCTGGATGACGGCAGAGGTTGACACATGTTGGTGTAAAGGGGTACTAAACTGTATTAAAACTATTTTGTTTAGGCACCCTATTTTGACTTTGTCATACCTCTTTGTTAATGTATTCTGCATGTTATTAGTATCAAATTCCAATATATGTGCTATTAATCAGCTAGCTATTTTGCTATTTAGTGACCCAAACTTAAAGGGTCTTAGTAGTATGGAATACTACACATATTGAAAGGCTGTAGTATTTTACTTCTACATTCACTTCATATGGTATCTGCAAGACATGCCTTTCCCATTTTAATTGGAGCATTTTTTCATAATTGCTGCTATTTAACATGATTATTTTGTCAAATCATGGGATAGCTTTATAGCCATATAATAAGCCCAGGAGAACAACTTCTCTGACTGATGCCATCTGCAGCGATCACAAGAGCAGCTTAGAAAATATGGACAGTCTTTAGAGTAATAGGATACATATGGTAGCACACAGTTATGTGTAGCTGGATTCAATTAGTGTTGTACAATTACACCGTTTTATTGCTTAGTTAAAACAGTGAAAGCACTACATAGTGGGTAATTTGCACTAATCCACATCCCTTTAATTGCCCTTCAGGGCTTAAAGGAAAATAGAACTTGTAAAGAGCTTACCTTCTGAGTAAGATGAGCTTTAAGTGATCATCTATATTCTTTGCTCTTGGCAGGGCAGGCAATTAAAATATTACTGCTTCATGTTGGAGTCTTATTTATGTCTTCATTCTTACTGGCTAGGGGATTGGGGGAGGAGTGATGGGGCTCTACACCAATGTTTTCAGGTTTACAGAAAGGAACTGGAGGTGTTTTGGTTTTGGTTTTTAATAAAATAAACTCCTAGAGAATTTAAGCAGAGAAAATATTTTCTTGATAAAATATCCTAGCAAAAGGATGATTTGTTTCCGAGCCTATGTACACTACTGCTTTAAAACGGTTTATAACAGTTTTAAACTGGTTAATATTAACCAGTTTAAAACTGATATAAACTGTTTTAAAGCAATAGTGTAGATAGGCCAATTGGCCTCTCATAAACTTATTCAAATTATGATTCAGAATTCCAAACTCTTTGGTCAATAACTCTTGCCCCCATGGTCACGCCACTCCCAGTAACACATAGAATTTTGTGTTTTTTTTTTAATAAAACAGCTAGGTTTATTTATTAAGAAATGCTTCCTAATGTAGGTTCAGCCATTGAAGTCCAGGTTTGCTGTATATGTCCCTGTCAGAACAACTTTAAAATGTCTAATGTGAAGCCCCTGATTAAAAATGTTGCTGAAATGTAATTTATTGCTGCCACTTCAGCGAACACTTTCCTGAAGTTTCATAAACCAGGTGTACTTAACAACTCATGTTTTTTAATAATGGTGCAATTACACTTTTAAATATCCTTCTTCCTTGCCCATAGATATTTTAGTGCTGTCAAAGCCAATGTGTTGAGAACTTCAGATTGCTGTTTTTTTCTTAAGACAAGTTCCAGCTATAAGAGCTCATTGAAAGCCAACTGAAATGGGGAGAGGGAACTCTGAATTTAAAACATTTCCTCAGAATACATATTCAGCGGTGTTTATATTGCCATGCAATTAAAATACACTGGCCTAGACAAAAAGAAGATCTCATTTTTACTTTTAGTATAAACAAATTAGGAAACATTCTTTCTCTTTGGCTCACTGATTACGGTGGGTTTTGGTGGCTGCCTAGCTCACAATTTAATGAGTAAAGGAATGTCCTAAGAAATGGAGAGTCATGCAGGAATCTGTTAAAAATCTTGTACATTTTCCCAGTGCTGTCAATGGTCATAGAAATGTAGAATAATTGGATTGGAAGTGCCTTATGGCATCAAGTCCATCAGCCTGCTAAAAGTGGTATTCATCCCTAAGGCAAGTCATAAGTAGTGAAAATAAAACCCTGTCTACCCTTCAGTCTCAGCAATAGACAACCTCTAATGGACACGTGATGGACAAGCTAGAAGTAACCTTAAAAGATCCTTGTTTTAGAACAAGTCTACCTAAACTAAAATGTTTCTCAAAAGTGCTCTTCCTTAACTAATGATAGTTATGAATAGTCTATGACTCAATCTGCATGTTCAGAAAAGAGGCATGAAGCCCATCCTTCCTAGGGAGATGTCAGGGGGCAGGACCCAAACCTTTATCCTTAAAGGATCCAAACCCCTATCCTCCAAGGAAGCTCCAGATTTAATGGTTTAGAGAGATAACTCAAATCATAGAAATGCATCACAAGGCTTCCACTTCCCCAGGAACCAGTTCTCAGAAAGACTCCAGGAATTAAGCTCCCCTGTTTCCAGAAGAGGTTGCATTACCATCCTCAAAACGCAACCTACATCACAGAGCATCATCAGAACTTATGGCTTGAAATGGTACAGGAGATTTGAGAAATGTGTGGAGTGCACATTCTTGAGAGAACCTACCTGATCTGCAGCTCCTGAATACATCCTAATTCTGCTCCAGAATCCACACTCCTGAATTGTATGAAGTTGTCTGAAGGTCATCTTTTCAAAAAGTTTGTTTTCTTTTTTACAGTTTCTAGCTGCCTGAGTAAACTATAAAGCATGGCGCTTCATGTGTTCTTCAAAAATGTGTCTAAAATACCGTCAAAGTGGAAATGCATTATGATGTCCTGTCCCTTTCTTGGTAACATTATGGGGGAAAGATGGCTGCCCCCACTGGTACATGAAAATTGTGACATACTGCTGCTTCCAGGGCATTTTCTGATGCATTTTCAAAGTGCGTGGGAGATGTCACACTTTGTAATTGCTCCGAGCGGCTAAAAATTGTAAAAGAAGCAAAACGAAATAAAAGGCATCTCCTCAATAATCTTGTAAGTACTTTAAAAAAAAAGTTCAAGTTTTATAAATAGGTTAAAGTATGCAGATTTTAAGGAATGGACTTGCCTATTCATAAAATGGCTGCCATCGTGGGCCCAGTCACAAAACACTTATTTCCCAAAAGGCAAACTGGTGAGACTAAAAGGAAATGAACTTGTCCAAAATCTTAAGTACAGACATTCCAAAACACAAACCCACTCTTTTGAAACACAAAGCTAAATAAAAATGATGCTGAAAGTCAGAACTTTACTTTGTAGCGTGCCAGCCTCCCAGTTATTATTTTTAAATTAAAATTAAATAAAATATTTTTAATTTTAAATAAAATAAAATAAAAATCAGGAGGGGCAGGGAGCCTGGTGGACACCAAGAGAAGAATCTGTTGGCACATGGGAGCCCTTAGACACCATAGCTATAATGACTCCATCGTCTTTACAATTAGAACACTGTGCTTTATATTCAACTGAAATATTTTGGCTACTGTTTCATGTTCATTAAGTGCAAGTTTAGTTCAAGTTCAGCTCCTTTATTCCCTATATTACTTTGGCCCTTTCCACACTGGGGATTTTCCATGTGACCATCCCTCGATGGTCCCTGTGCATGCAAATGACGCACAGAGATTCCCCGGGGGCAGGGGGATGGGCATGAGTTTTCCCCGGGATAAGGGTTCCCTGGGAAAATCCGATTCTTCCTGCGGTCCTGGGAACGTCCCGAGACCACAGAAGGTGTAAGCAGGCACCAGAAATGGGCACGGGGCCATGTCACGCGGCTCCATGCCCATCGGGGGGAGCAAGTCCGCCATCCCCAAGATGGCGGGGTGCCCCCCCCCCCGATATCAGGCGATATTTCTTTTTTACTTACATTTTGTGGTGGAGCGCAAGTGCGCTCTTTGGGCCTGTTTTTATAAAAAAATGGCGGGAGTGACTGTGCGACATCCCGGAAAAAAACTGGGACATCACACTTCCTGTTTAGAAAGAAGAGGATGATCCTGGACGCAGGGATGTCCAAGATTATCCCCCCCCCCCCTATGCGTAGAAAGAGCCTTTGTCTGCTCATCTCTGTCGCTCTCCTCCCCCTCCTGCCTCTCTGGCCGATGGAAGCATGGGATGGTGGCAGGTTTCACTGCCAGGTTTCTCTGCCACATTCACAGGAGAATGTAAGAATGTAAGATAAAGTATTAGGGAAATATCAGTTTTCTGTCACAAAGAAGGCACTAAATCGGAAGTCTGTTTGTTTAGGTTTACGAACACCAAGATGGAAGCAAGTCTCTGAAGCTGGGAGATTTTGGACTGGCCACCATAGTCGATGGACCTCTTTACACAGTCTGTGGGACGCCTACCTATGTAGCTCCAGAAATCATTGCAGAAACTGGGTAAACCAGTTTGTAACATTGGATCACATCAGTATGAAAAAATGAAATGTATTAATACTTAGCAAATTAAACCTCAAGAAGATAATTGATGAATTAGGACCCAGGCAACAAAGATTTGTAATGTTTCTAAGGTGCTGTTAATTATAACTGCCTATTATTTATTGTTTATAATCTCCCTTCCTTCATCTCCTATTCGATTTTACTGAGTGCCTATTTTGTAGAGTTAATAACATCTGGTGTAAGAGATTGAGTGGGCACCTGAATGCTTGTGAATACTGGATGTCCATTTAGATTTTTAAAAATCATGCAATACTTGATTTTTTTATGTCCTAGATTTAGCTCATGCATTTTTGCAGTTTTATCTTAGTATCATAAAAATGTGATGTAAAATGCATGTTTTATTCAAATAAGATCATTTAATTGAATGATGGTCTTTGCCATCATATCATTTCCTTTTGGTTTTATTCTGCATAGGTCATGCTAACCGTAATATCTTATCACTTTTAGATATGGCCTGAAAGTGGACATCTGGGCAGCAGGTGTGATTACTTACATCCTGTTGTGTGGTTTTCCTCCATTCCGTGGGTACGAACTATGATATTCTGTTCATCTCTTAACAATGCACTTCTGTTCTGTCCATGGCCCATATGTTTTTTCTGTCTGTATATAATACTGGTTGCTCTCCTCTTCCCCCTCCCCTGTCATGTGATGCAATTTAATTTTACATAAACATAATTTTAAAAGATGAAATGGCAATTTCACGGGCTTATTTTTATTGACACAATTCTGTACCGGTTAAAAACAAAACAAAACGAAAAATCTCTCTGGTCTTTCCAGAATTTAAATACCATGTTAAATCATTTTAGAATTGTATAAAATTGTATAAAATGTAAATCAAGCAGATGTTTAATAAAAGTAGAAGAGAAGTGCAGCGACTTGCAAATGTGAGAAATAGTCTGATATGATCAATGAACAAAGACACCCATTCTGTGAATCCCCTTCCTTCCTTCCTTCCTTCCTTCCTTCCTTCCTTCCTTCCTTCCAATTTTGAATTTGTGTTGCTTGGTAGATCACAATTGAGTCACTACCATAGGGGAGGGCAACTGCTGGGCCATGGACCTAATGCAGCCCACCCTGGAGTCCAATCTGGCCCATGGAGGGTTGAGCACTCTCTACAGGTTCTGCCCCTGACCTCCCCAAGCTCCACCCCTTTGCAGCTCAACGGGGAATTCTTTGGGTATCTTTGATCAGAGACATATGCTAGAGATTCCCCTATACCACTCAGCCATGTTTGCAAAAGCTGGTTCCTGTGAGTCCTGGCTGTGTCCCATGCTGTTTGCACCCCAATCGGGATGCAAGTAGCATGGGAAGGAATGGTCTGACTCCACCAGTGCTTGCAACACCGGCACCTGCAGGCCCTAGGCAAGTTAGACTCCTTCTTCCCACCCCAATCATTGAGGCCCAAGTGGGGCAGGAAGGAGCCGCTTGATCTGGCTGATACTTGCAGTAGCTGGCTGCTGCAAGTGCCAGCCATTTCCTTCCCACCCTGCACAGCCCTTGACTCTGTCTGCACAGAAAAAAAGAGACAAATGTGGGTGCCGCATTATGTCTTGGGAAGGGAGGGTTTCAGGTGGGTCACCGTTTCCTTATTGTCATCTGAGCCATCAGGCTTGGTCCAAAAGATCCCACCCCTACCCCCAATACACACACACTACAACATGAGAGAAACAGTTTCTCAGGCACTTGACTTTATTATTTCATGTTTTTTGCTCCTCTCAGTTTAATAGAAACAGTGATGGGAAATGATGGTTTTGTTTCCTTGCTATGTAGAAGTGGAGAAGACCAGGAAGTCCTTTTTGATCAGATTTTGATGGGACAAGTAGACTTTCCATCTCCGTACTGGGATAATGTTTCTGACTCTGCAAAGGTAGATTTACAGAGTTTACTGTTGTTCTTTTTGTCTTTCTCTCTTGACAAAGAGCCCATTTATACATCTTTTTGGAGTGTGCACACATTTATCTGCTTTCCATTACAAATGCATTGGAAAGTTTCAACTTGCACAGATTGTTCATGTCATCAGTTTCAAAAACTAAGAGTACGAAGTTGGATATAATAGAATCCTTAGTGGTTTGGTTCCAGCACTTCCAAAGCAAATAGACTCTAAATCACTAGTAATTTTGAGTTAGTTTGTCTATCAGTGCTAATTCCCATAGTTCCTTCCATTCATTCATCAGCATGAAGTGGTTTAGCTAAGTTTCAACATTTGCCCAGAGTTTAATGTTATTGTTCATTTAGTTGCAATTGTACATGTCCCCAGAATTGCTAAGGACATGCTTTAGGACAACCTGGTGGTGTTTTGAATTGCAACTTCCATCAGCCACAGCCAGCATGGCCAAATTTAGGAATGCTGGAAGTCGTCATCCAAAACATTTGGAGGACACCACATTGGGGAAGGCTGATTTAGGAATTAGAATAAGAATAGCTATCATTATAGTTATGTTTGGGATTATAGGCAGATTTAAAATTTTCTTCTCAGTGATGACATTTTGGGAATGGTTCTGCTGTATACTTTGAGTTTTGTATATCTTGAAAGCTGTGAATAAAGTGAAGTGATTTATTGTACCCTTTTAGATCCCATTCGAATGAACTTATTGGGACCAATCTTTTCATTCCACAGGAACTTATTACTATGATGCTTCAGGTAGACATAGATCAACGATTTTCAGCTTTGCAAGTCCTTGAACACCCTTGGGTTAATGTAAGTACATTTTAGGGCTGCGGGCTTTATTTTAGCCTTGCTGTCTTTTATTCCATTGCTTGTCATGTCTTTTGAAATGCTGTCTTTGAAGCAGGACATTTTAAGTATGCCACAAGTAAATGTAGACCTAAGTCCAAAAAACATTTTCTCTACTTATATTCTGAAAAGGCATCAGGACTGTGGCTGTAAAATGGTTGTGCTGTGACTTTGGAATGTGTTACTAGCTTCCTGGAACTTTGCCAATTCCCAATCTCAGAGTTGTCACATAGGACACCCTTTTCCCCATTAAATATTAACTTCTGACATGGGCTTGTACATATGCTCATTTCGAGTGCTTTTGCACTTCACCTACACCAGCAAGAAAGTGCTTGATATACAATTGCAAAATTGGACTGACCCTAAATGTCTGTGTTGCAACCCTTGTATCACTCTCACAAATCCTCAGATTATTAATTCATGTGGACTCACTGAAGTTATACCCACGCAGGTATCACTAAAAGCTTATCCACATGTTAGCACCATGCCCCCAAAGCTTCCTGTGATCTCAGCCTTCTCCTACTACTACTGGAACAGTTCCTGTCCAAAATATTTTTGATAGTGGTCCCTTTGAATTTTTCCATAATCAACTCATGGTGTTTTCACCCCAGAAATCACATCCAAAGCTGTATCTGGGATTTTCCAGTGTGTTTCTGTGAGAGGGAAGTATTCGTGTGACTTTGTACTGGAGCAATTCAGAATTCCTTAAATCAGTATGTATAGCTGAACCAGTATTCCACGCTGCTTTGACCCTGATCTTAGTCTGTAGTTTTTTTTAACATATGCATTATGTTCTATTCAATTCAATATTTTACTACCAATTCAGCCAGGAGATTTCGACAATATTACTCCAGCTTAATAGGCTCCTCGCAACTATAGGTACTGTGTGACGGGACTATTAAAATGCAAAAGACAGGGGAGAGAGAAGTTGGCTTTTGATCTTGATCTTGTGAATTACACCTGCTATGTACTTGATAATGCAAGAAACATGCTTATGGGCAGTGTTGAATGCAATTGGCATAGCGCTGCCATAGGCAACCTCTATTGCAACGCCAATAGTGTAAGATGGTGCAACAAGCTTTCCAAAGAACAACAGCGTTGGGTACTGCCTATTGTTTCTAACCCAGTTCAGTGCACCAGAATATTACTATTTAAAAAGGGATACACCAAGAGGGTGCTGCTCTTTGGATTCAAAAACAGGATGTTACTCTAATGTTACAGGATACTGGTGCAAATGTTTAGGATCACGTTGCTGGTCAGTTGGGACTAGTCCAGTCCAGCTATTTTTTAGACTTCAGGTGTAGTTATGGCGAAGTGAATCTAAGTTTGGGATATATATATATGTACAGCATTTTACTGGATGACAATGACAAAAAGGCAAGGTCAGAGGAAATCCAGAGTGACTCTAACAACCACCATGACCAGTCTATCTTGTATCTTGTTTACTAATCACATACCCCATGAAATCATTCTTCAGAGCTATTTAATTGTATGTAAAAGTATCCATTCAGCCAGTCTTATGAAGCCTTACTTTTGGATTAACATCAGTAAAAGCAGGCTGTTAAACTTCATCAGTATCAACTTCAGGTATATTGATGAAGCTAAGTAGTGATTCTTATACAAAACTTGAATGGCGATCTAGCAATCCTAATGTTTTAATCATGTCACATGGGGTTCCACTCAGAACCCCTTAGTACATCAGTACAGAAGGTTAGTCAACCCTCGAAAAACCAATTAAACAGATGCCTTCTGGTTGTGAATATCTTGTAAAATAGTAGTTTGGAAAGGTGTTACCAGAATTGTTCTTCGGTTCCTTGTAGAAAGTCACTTACAATTGCTTGTCCTTGCTTTGCAGGATGATGGCCTTCCAGAGAATGAGCATCAGTTATCAGTAGCTGGAAAGATCAAAAAGCATTTCAACACAGGCCCTAAACCCAACAGCACAGCTGCTGGAGTGTCCGTTATAGCAGTAAGCATCTGAAATACAATGCTTAATGTTTTCCCCCCTGTGTCTGTAAGAGGATGATCTGCGTTGAGGAGGTGCCACCCAATACTCAACAGATACATTCAGCTTTAACGCAACATAAAAACAAATCTTTTCATGTCCCTCCACTCCCCTTTTTTCCAGTTGCTTCATACCTGACTATTGCACTGTCACCCTAGGATGTTAGACAGAACACACAATCCTTTATCTTATTGAAAATCAATCCTTCAGCAGAGAAAGCCCAATGTACCTTCACTGATATTACATTTAGGTTTGTGACTATTTACTTACTCAATAACCATTCCATAGACTGGACCATTATTGTGTTTACCTGCAGGGGAACCCCTCCCCCAACTTTGATTAGAAGCGGGACTACCTTACAATGAGCTAATAAAAAAAATACAAGAAGTACAATCAGTTCTGGCATACCAGTGGCTGCCTGCACCAGCTGGTACTATCGTACTGCATGAATTGGCTGTATATAGGCCACTGCCACAGTTCCAAAAGGCCTGCTTGCTGTGAAATATCTAAAGCTGATCCATGCAGATTCTGTGTGTATAACTGGCAGCTGGGCAACCAGCTCAGCTCAAGGCACAGGTACCGATATATGCCCAACAGTTACCATGCCGGAGATGATTTTATGACTTGGCCTCAATTTACAATGACTGTAGTGTCATTTCCATACACTTAATGAATTCTTTTTTTTTAAGCACACCAAAGAGATTTGTGAGGGCTTGCCATCCCTGAAAAGAATTTCCCACTTTCCATTCTGGGATACAGCTGTGCCTGTGGATTTTATTCAGTTTGCATATCACTCTTCTGTGCACAATTTGGCTCACTGCTTCCCTCCAGGTAGAAATTAAAATGGCCTGCGATTTAAATAGAACTCCATACAAACCTGCCAGCATGCTGCAGCTAAAGCATACCACATATTTGGGGAGGGGGGAGAGGAAGGTTCTGGAGAGAAGCATTGTTAAAATTTCAATTGCACATCATAGCACAGATCAGGCATCCTTTTCCCCCCTCCCATAGCTCTAGCAAGGTGACTATACATATATAAGAGTTAATAGTAGTCAGCATTTATGTATGTATGTATGTATTTATTTGATTTGTATCCTGATTTTCTACCAAAAATGGCACTCAAGGTGGCTTACAGGCACAATTAAAATTGATTTTAAAATAAAACAATATATTAAAATACAGTAAAAATGTAACAATTACACAGTGAAAAAATAAAAGCATCACCGAACTCAACTGTCCCACTTGCAGGCCAAATGCCTTCTTGAAAAAAGTGGCCTTTGCCTATTGGCAGAAGGACTGCAAAGAAGGAGTGAACCCAGTCTCCCTTGGATGGGAGTTCCATAATCAGGGAGCAGACACCAAAAAGCCCCCCCTCTTGCTGGGGAATCTGGTTCTTGCCCCCCCATGTGCAAAATTCCTAAAAAGTCAATGAACTTTAGATGGAGTCAGGTGTCACAGCGGAAACTGAAATGAAGTCTGGGGGGGGGGGGGGGGGAATGAACCTAGGAAAGCTCATCAAACTCCATCCCCCAAATGGATTTCTCCAACATCCCTATTCTTGGATGATCACCAAATATACCTCTGAAGACAGTGCTGTTTAACGAATGGCCTCTCCAAAAAATCATATGGGAGATGTTTTTTCAGGTGGCCGGTCCCAAGCCACAAAGGAAGCCAAAAAAGCGAAAGGCAAAGGGGTGGAAATGGAGATGAGGTTTATTGGAAAATAAATTTACCAATGTGTTTCGGACTACAATTTATTTATTCATTTATTATTATTATTTATGTATTTTATTGCATTTTTATACCGCCCGATAGCTGAAGCCAAAGTCCTTCTTCAGGGTAGTTCAAGATACAACAGCAATTCTCTCATGCTATTGTATCTTGGTTTGAACTACCTGAAGAAGGACCTTTTAGTCCGAAACGCGTTGGTAAATTTATTTTTCGATAAACCTCATCTCCATTTCCACCCCTTTGCCTTTTGATTTTTTTGGCTTCCAAGCCACGAAGGGCATAACCAGAATTTGAATTCTGCCCGGGAACTGCTTTAAGAAGGGAATGACTTGCTTCCTGTAACCTGCTCCGATCAACAGTCTGGCCACAGTATTCTGGACTAGCTAAAGATAGTAATCAGGTTTTTTATGTTTTAAATATGTAGTAAAGAAGTGTTTATTCATTCCCCCTGAGCATATCCAGAAGACATTGCATTCCTTATAATTAATATCATTGGATGGCCACTTTAAAAAAAAGGTGCACATCTTCTCCGTCCATAAATGTGCCTCTTAATCCTGCTCCAGAGAGAGCCATCAGAATGAGCATCACCATTTACAGATTCAGAGGAATCAGTGTTTGTTCCCAACTTCAAGGCACTGCAGTGCCATTCTCCCACTGTCCTGGAATGGATTTTGAGTCAGCATGAAGTCAATTTGGCTCAGCTGGCCCAGTCTTTCTGTCTGGATGCTCACTCCAGACCTCTTCAGTATTGCAAGTGTTTCATTTCAAGCTGTGCCTCCTTCACCCTCTCTCATCTTTTATTTCTTTAGCTGTAAAATCAAATAAATAAGCCCTGCCTCAACATGGAAGCTAATCTTTCCCTCATGCTTTCTTTAGATTTGGTCTCTTTTTTTCCCTTTTCTTTTTTGTAATGTCATCAGCTAACATACGGTCAACATTGTTTTTATTTTCATTTCTTTTTAAGCGATAACAGCTACAATAGCTTTCCCACAACTAAAACATCCCATTGTACGCATTCTTCATATGAAACGCCAAGTACGTTCTCACCTGCCCAGCTGAAAAACGTTTCAATTGGACTGCCAGCACGCTTGTTGCTCATGAGAAGAACTACTCAGGTCCTCTACTAGTCGAGGGGTTTCATAGCTTTTAATAGCTCTTCCAAATGCTTTGCTAGCCCTCTTTGCACCCATGCTTTGCCTCCTTTATTCTATTTAGTTTTCTTTCCGTTTTGTAAAATATAGCACCAATTGCACTGGAAATTGATTGCTTTTTGCAGTTGTAATATTTTAATTGAGAAAAGACAGTGCAGTGCAGCTTCTCACTGCGAAACAAAGAGCGATATAGAGCCTATCTACATACGCAGGACAAAACACTTTGAAAACGTTTTGAAAACTGTATATGGAGAGTGTCCTGGGCCCCAACAGTTCTCAAAACTGTTATAAACCATTTTAAACCGTTTTAAAGCAGTAGCGTGGATAGGTTCTTCGTAATATAAAACAAATATGCAGATCTTTGTATTGGGTTTAGCACTGTATTATATCTACTGAGTATTGGCACCCTGTCTGTTTGCTTCTGGAGCTTTGCATTATCCTGCTAGTATTCACCAATTTGATTTACTATAAATTTGAACACAAGCCCTGCTTGCTTCATCTAAAATGTAGGAAACACATTTCCGTCATGTACATTTTAACAGGCCAGATAATACTAATAAATATATACTACGCCATTTATCAACTTTACAGTGCAGAATCTCAGTAGCAAAATCTCAGTACAATTCAACCTTGATTAATAGTGCAATCCTATATATATCTGCTCTAAAGTAAGTCCCATTGAATTCAGTGGCTCTTACTCTTAGGAAATTGAGCATAGGATTGCAGCCTAAATCTAGGTTTAGAGAGACCAACTGCTAAAATTAAAATGCAATGCTAGTTATGACTGATTTAAGCTAATGAGGGTATTGTTTATATATTTTAACCTTTTAAATATTCTATAGGTACCATAATTTAGTGCTAAAATTAGTGAGTTAATGGATCCCTTTTTTATCAAAATAGTATGGGCATGAATGGTAAATTCAGGAATGGATGTTAGTAAGCTTTCAAATGTTGACACGTTCTGTGTATGTTTTGGAAGAATGTGTATGTATGTATCAACTTTACACAAAGAAGTGCTGGATTAAATTGTTTGAACCAACCAGGGTAATATACAGTACTGAGAGTCCCATTTAGCCTTACAAGCATAGGCTGCATGTGGTAACTGCCACTGATATAAGTGGCTTTTAAAGGGGGGATTAGACACATTCATAGAGCATTAGACACATTCATAGAACATGCATCTCTGTGCCATTATGGCTAGATGGAAACCTCTTCAGAGGCCATCAAATGTGACTAGCTGTGGACCAAACAATGGGGAAGAGCTGTTGTTTTCATCTGGCTAGCCCCTGCTGAGAACAGAGTGCTGGACTAGATGCTGGACGAATTCTGATCTGGCAAGTGTCACATGTTCTTGAGTAAGACCCACCCACCAACTCTTTTGTAACCCACAAGACCATATGTACTCACAGAGTTTCAGAGCTTTTGTTGGGAGTTCCCTGCAGACAGTAGCTTAGTGGTAAATCTTGGAGTGCAAGTACTCATCAAAACAGTCCCCATAGCCATGCCACCAAGGTGATGAGCCCCAAATATGCAGGTAGCATGTTGATCCATATCAACAAACCAATTCTAGCAGTTTTCATCCCAGCAGGAGCAGGTGTTTTGTAAAGCTAATAGGTCTTAATTGCCAGGGCCAGCCAAAGACATTTGTCTGTCTGAGGAAGAGCAGCAAATGTCGCCTCACCCACCTACCGAAGTCAAGGTGTATAGTGTCCAAGCTAACCATGTTATCTTGGTACATAAAGCCAAAAATCCCATAATCACCTCTCCCCATCCCTGGCAGTAGAAATACAACAAACACCAAAGGAAATAACTAACAATTTGCTGCCCTTCCATAACACCCAACATCTGCTGCATGAGGCAGTGCCTCATGGTAGGGCCGGCCTTGTTAATTGCCCATTCAAACTACATTACATTACAACAGGAAATAATATATTGTTGTTGGGAAATTAATTTTCTCCCCAGCTACGTGAGGATTGCAGCTAAACACAGAGGGCACAGAGAAATCAAAGATGGGTAGCGGTTGAGTCATTGTCCAAGCTAATCAAAATGTGATGGTGCTGCATCCCTACAAGCCCTGTCTCCACTACACCACTGCTTGCATATGTTGGGTCCTGGGCCACAGCCATAGTGGCCAATCCAGAGCTCTGTGATCGTTGTAATATGCTCACACAGAGCTTGCCCATCCACAAGGGTTTCTCTCTTCCCTCCAAGGGATGGGTCAGTTTTGCTCACTTATTCTTTTGTTTGCAAAGTCTTCCCATGTATTGAAGTGAATGGTGAACCCTGGCGTGGGGTTCAGTGCTCCATGTGTACTGCAATGTAAGGATGTATGGGAGATTCTTTTCAGTTCATTTTTTAAAATCATGATTTACCCAGTTTGCACCTCCCAGACCCAACACAGATTCTGATGCAATCTGCATTTGAAATCCATACAATGCAATGTCATATGCAGACCAGAAGAAACAAATGTGTTCGTCAACATGCGTAATGAGCACAAATATTCCTTAATCAATGGAAGAAGAATGCATTCATTTCAAAGATGCACACAATTGATGCATCATTTAGAAAAAATGCACTAAAGTATGCATGGAGTTTCATGTGAACAGGGGAAAAAATCAAAATGAGCTTCGATGTGATAAATAAATAAAATGAGCTTTGAGATCAAATTCAGAGAACTTCAGCAAGCTCCACTTTTGGTGATTCGCACATCCCTACAGTGCAAAGCTCCTGTGTGCTCAAGGAACCATGGGGTCAAGGCGATGGTGCCTGTTTCATTGCCCTAGCATGCGTTACCTAGATTGGGCCTTCTGAGCCTGCAAAAAAAAAAGATGTAGCTGCTAGATGCAGGTTTAAAGTAATGTCTGTTTTGGCCTTCATTAGGGATGGAAAGATGTGCCATGTCCAATTCTGTGGACCTTTTGCCCTTCTTCATCTGTTGAGTTTGTTCCATGGTGGATTTTGTGCAGATTAGTTTTGCTCGTATAAATCTATACAGAATTTTTAGAGTTTTTTTTAAGTGCACAATTTTGGTCCACATTTTTTTCAAATAGAACACATTTTTATACGTATCTGCCCACTGACCAAAGCATGTTTAAGCACATTTTGTAAATGTATGCATTTTTCTTTACAGTTTTTTCAAAAGGGAGTATTTCATCAGATGTGGGTGTTTTGTTCCACAGAACACATCGCAAATCCTGACATGTATGGATTTTCAGACATAAAATGCATCTGGTCCATGTTAGTTTCCATGGACTGAAAAAAGAAAAAAAATCTGTAAAACAAGAACAACAAAAACCATTAGCCAGAGCAAATTCTTCCCATATTCCTAGTCCTCACTCATGAAAAAAATCCTATAGAAAATATCAAGGAACCCTATGTGTAGATTGCCATTTTGACAATCATGCACATATCGTTTGAACTGCATGCACACACAGTGGGAAGCCAAGGTGACCTGAACATTCTTATATTATCTCCTGGATGTATATGCAACTCAGTGTCCATCCTTGATTTGTTGGCAGAGAAGAGGTCTGGCTTAAATTAGCCATCTCTTTAAATCAGGCAAAACAAACAAGCTAAAGACAGATTTAAGGATTCCTGACACATTGGATACAATGTTTAAGTGTAGACTTCTAAAGGTACACTTTTTGCTTATGCCTTTTAACTCCTCTTGATACTTCAAGAACAAGAGGCATTTTGCCCAATGGGTGTAACCCCTTGGGAAGGAAAAAAAAAGTGGACATTTCTGGTGTGTTGTTGTTGGTAGTCATTTATCTCTCAGATCTCAGATGCCATTTTGAAACATTTAAAGGAAAACAGAGTGACAAACTTTGATGAGAATTCTTGATGTTAATACTTAGGCATGTTTCACTTCATATACTAGGCTGACCATCTGAAAAGGAGGACAGGACTCCTGTAACTTTAACAGTCGTAGAGAAAAGGGAATTTCAGCCAGTGTCATTTGTATGCAATTAGCCCCTGGTGAAATTCCCTCTTCATCACAACAGTTAAAGTTGCAGGCACTATACTAGAGTGACCATATACAAAAGAAGGCAGGGCCCCTGCAACTTTAACAGTTGTGATGAAGAGAAATTTCATCAGGAACTAACTGCATACAAATGACACTGGCTGAAATTCCCTTTTCTCTACAACTGTTAAAGTTACAGGAGCCCTGTCCTCCTTTTCAGATGGTCAGCCTACATATACTATTTGGGTAAATAAAAAAAATGAGTATTACAGATGGTTTTAAAAGTTTCTTTGGAAAATGAAGTAGCAGCTTCAGAGTATGAATTTTATAAAAGAAGACTGCAGCCATGCCCATCCTAATCTTAATTTTGTGTGTTATGGAATTGTATAAGAAAGACATATCTTCTCCTGAGGTTGTAGTTATAATTTTATAGACAGGCAAGAGTAGGCAGTATCAAAAAATGCTGCTTTCTTCACTTCATTGTTTACACTTTGAAGCCTGAAAAATGCTTTAAAAATAAAAGTAATTGCTTCAAGTCTATAAATGGACTTTCTACCACGTTGTGGCTGTTTTCTTTGAGTGTTTGGGGGCTTGACTGCTCCCTGGTAGTGACTCCTAACACTAAAGAGGAGGGCTGGTAATTATGGCATAACTGAACACAGATGTTCTGAAAGGATTGTAGTAAAATGGCATTACCCTACAGATTTGACTAACAACATGTTTCTATTTGGAAATTAATAAAAACAAACAAGGCCTATATATATATATATATATATAGTCAATTCAGTGTTCTAGCTAGGCATAGTTCAATTAATGTTCATGTTGTGAGTGTTAAAAGCGTCGTGTGTGTTCAGATATTCTTGTGTGTTGGTTTTAAGAAGGCAAAAGAAAGGGCTAATGATAAAAATTTTGCTTAGATTATCTGTGGTCCCTTATTTAGCTAAGGGATTAAACTGCAATATGGGCTTCGCAATAATTATGTAGGTGATGGGGAAGAAAGAGAAAAACATGATGAAAATATATGTCCTGCAGTTGTCTAGAGAACCACTCTTGTTTGTAGAAAAAAATGATTCTGTAAAATTGAAAGTGGAAGGGGATTGGTTATTCAGATGTATTTTTAGGAATACAAAGTAATATGGTCAAATGCATAAAAGGAAAAGCTAAACTCTCACCAGAGTACAAGCCACAAATTGTGTAAACTAGAGATTCTTTCTCTGTTTAAGTTAGGCTGACCAGATAAAATCCAGGTCAGGGCTCATGTAACTTTAACAGTTGTAGAGAAAAGGGAATTTCAGCCAGTGTCATTTGTATGCAATTAGTTCCTGGTGAAATCCCCTCTTCATCACAACAGTTAAAGGTGCATGCACTATACTAGAGTGACCATATACAAAAGAAGGCAGGGCCCCTGCAACTTTAACTGTTGTGATGAAGAGGGAATTTCACCAGGAACTAATTGCATACAAATGACACTGGCTGAAATTCCCTTTTCTGTACAACTGTTAAAGTTATATGAGCCCTGACCTGGATTTTATCTGGTCAGCCTAGTTTAAGTTGTATGATATCCAAGTTCAACCAAAACTAATTAGTTGATTAAGCCTGAGATCCTGTGCACACAAGGAGGTTTACTTTTGAGTAAACATGCATGGTTTTGTGCTGTAAGAGCCACTGACTTCAACACAGTTACATCCCAGGATAAGACTGTGATGTAGCGCTCTATATACGGTAGTTCTGTCACTGGTGGCATGAGGAACCACGAGTTAGAAACCAGTAACTAGATCTAACAACATGGCATGCCAAATGGAGATTACCATTACTCTGGCAAATTCTCAGCTTGACCTGGTAGGACAAGCCAAAAGACCACCTGGATAGGCAGAGTCTAATCCAGGGACAACTCCAACCTGCAAAGATCCAAGAGGTCCCAGTTCAGCTTCTCAAAGGCTCTGGATGGGCAAAGTCAAATCTCCATACATTGGGACAGTCCCTCTGTCTTGGAATGCTTCCATGCATACTCCTGTTGTGCACAGAAGATGAGGTGAAGCCCTCATCTGTCACAGAGCTTCTGGACCGATGCAAAATATGTTCAGGAGAAGGGTTTGCATCGGTCTTAAAAATCACTGACTTAGCAATAACTCTCAATACCTTTGGTAAAAGTGGGCAGTATACATTTGTGCCCCACCATTTCAGCTAATGATGTTGCATCAGCATAAAACAATACTTGCACGATGCAACTAGCACTTGCTATAGCAATGGGAACAAGCAACAATTTGCTGCCAAAATTTGTCACTGCTGCTGAAATTTGGTAAATTTCAGTGGTAAATTGCAGCTTTTTATCATTGCCCCAGCAAGTGCTAATTATTAATATCACCTTAACCTTAAACTGTCACTGATTCAAATTAACCCTTCCTAATTAACCAAATGCACTTTAGTTGACCCATTAAAGGTGCAATCCTATACACATCTAGACAGAAAAAAGGCCTATAACTCCCAATATGCCCCAGCCAGCATGGATGGCTGGGGCATGCTGGGAGTTGCAGGCTTTTGTTCTGATCTAACATGCATGGGATTGCTCCCTAAAGCTTGCAGACACTTCTGTCTACGCAGTCCCTTCCAACTCAAAACCTGGTAGAGAATTGAATTGAGAATGATGCTGTAGTGTATCACATGGATAGGTGACCTAGTGTCCTCCAGAGGTTTTGGATGACAACTTCCATAATCCCTGGCCCTTAGTCTTGCCTTGACCAGGGCTTATAGGAGTTGTAGTCCAAAATGTATTGGGACCCATTTCAGAAGGACAAGAAATCGGTTCTGATGCCTCCCCAGAGTCACTGTCACTGGAGGCTTCAGTCTCTGAGAGATGCCAGTACTGGGCCATCATAGTAAGGGTACAATCTGCTTTGGCTGCAACTCACTCAGAACTTTCCAAAATATCTCTACAATTGCAGACATATCAGCAGATCTGCTGTGAGTGTTTCTCATTACCCACTGCAGGTCACACCTTCCATTTCTCTATAATAAGGGATGGGGAATGTGCATCCCTCCAGACATTCTTGGACTGCAAATCCCATCATCCCTTATTATTAGCTATGTTGGCTGGAGCTGATTGGAGTTGTCTCCCATTTCACTTATGGGACATTGCACTATAGGTCATTTATGTTAGCACAATGTAATTTAGCAGTAGTGTCACATTGAATCCTGCCATGTCGTTTCAAGTAATTCAGAGGCTGAGTTTAACATATAGAGGAGAAATGTGTGTAAAATCGAATGTCAAATTCCTCTCCCCATTAAGATAATTTGAAAATTCAATTGATAATGTTTAGGTTTGAAATCTCTTAGAAAGTTGGCTGTGCTGCATCATAGGCGCATTTCACTACTATGCCAGTAGATGGCAATAGTACATCAGTCTTCTTGGGAATAGCAGAAAATACAAGGGCTTCACATTTCCAACAGGAAGTGTTCAATAATTTGGGATGTTTTAGAATCTAAGACAAAACATGGATTGGTAAAACAAAATAAACAAAGCAAACTTTTACTTCATGCCTTGTGGATTCCAAATCAAGATGTATGCTACAATAAGTAAACAGCTGTTATTTGGAAACTACCTCTTGTAATTTAAATTGTAAAATTTTGTCATTATGCCATTGCACTATACTTCTAATGCAGCAAACAAAAAGAAACAGCTGCCCCCACACTTTTTTTATAGATTTATGTGTAAACATTATAGCATTCTCCAGTATTAAACTGCACAGTGTGCCTTCTCTCTCTCTCTCTCTCTCTCTCTCTCTCTCTCTTTCTCTCCGAAGGACTTTCTGCACTAAAATAGCATTTAATTACCTGTTAAGTGGTGCCCCAGCTATATGTCAATATACTGTGGAAAGGTTAGAAAAATAGCACCCTTTGTTGCTATCCCAGTCTCAGTGAAACTGCAGAACTAAACAGAATATATGATTCTTTTTCAATTGCATACATAACAAGCTAATCCTCCCTCCAAACAAAATATGGCTTGAATTTTGATACAAATTAATATATTTATTTTGCAATGCAACCTTGTACTCATTTAATGTGTTCAATGCTTAATGTGTTCAGTGCAGTAATACATAGTTATCTAGGCCTCCTAAGTAACTCTTGTCTCCAAGATTAAAGCCATTTTTTAACCAAAAGTCTAAGTTACGAAGATTGATGGGAATGTCAAAATGTGATTCTTTTCATCTTTGCACATTTCCACAAATATGAGGAAGCATAACTTAATCATTACGTAATCTGGTTTATTCTGGTCCCCGGAATGCTACTATTGTTATTTTTATTTATTTTTAAAGAAGCACCCTTTATTGCAAAACAGGGAGAAATATTTATGTGGAACCTAAGACATCTCCTTGTATTTCACTACAAACAATCTATTTATCAGAAGTTGAAATAAATGCATTCTGCTGCAAGTAACTGTTTAAAGTAAACGAGATTCCTAATTTAACCAGGTAGACAACATTAGAGTTAGTTTCTTCTTTATTATTTGTTCATTTTCGTGTTTTTCCATTTCCAGTCCATAGATTTATTTTAATTTTTTAAATTTTTTTAGAATGTTAGAGTACTACCTTGTGAAACTGAACAATAAATGTGCACTAAATAAGGAACAGTTTTGGTCGGGAGGTCTTAATTCTCTAGCACAATGTCGATCCACTGAGTTGCCCCGTTTCTCTCTGCTCAGCTGGACCACGGGTTTACCATCAAGAGATCAGGGTCTTTGGACTACTACCAACAACCAGGAATGTATTGGATAAGGTATGAGATGGTACAGCTCCAACAGTCAGTGTTTCCATGGCAACGTGCTGGCAGTCTCCATTAACCAGTTCCTTCAGTGAATAAACATGGTTTTTTTATTTGTTATCCAGTCCATATGCTGCTTTATCAGTTTCATTTTAATCTTGATTGAGATGCCGCCACCCCCCCCTCATTCCCTTTCTTCAACCATTACTCACACTGACATTGCAAGCTTTTCCCTCATTGCACATGATCAGTATCAAGTTATCCCTATAGTTAAAAGGACAGTGTATACAGAAAAATAAAATGGACGTGTTCAAGCAATACTTTCTTTTACGTTTGCGGTGTTAAGGCATCTGCTATCCTGTGCTCTTCTGGTTTTGGCACGTGAAATAGCAACAGGATATCAATAGCTATGTATATACATTTATATTTCTTTTCTCTATGATATCTGAAATTATATACTGTCATTTTAAATCCCTCCCTCCCAACCACGACCCTAACCTTATAGATTGAACAATGCATTGACATAACATAATAATTAGCTTTTCCCAGTTCAGTGAAATATGATGCATTGTATGTGTGCTGGTAAGCTTGTGTTTTCAAAGTATGCACATTTTTTGTTACCTTTTTTTCTTTAAAGCAGTAGATTATTTTTTTGAAAACCTCTATTGCATGGATCTCCCTCTCTCCTTAGTATTATCCTATGATGTATAATGTTGATAAGATTGTGATTGTGGGTTCTTATCAACCGGAAAATGGGGTGCTGACTTGCAACTGTGTTTTCCGTTAAAAAGGTATTAATTTGCTAGAAAAATGGTTGTTCACCCTTCCCTCTTTAAATCTATCGTTTGTTCAGTAGCTGTTTAGTATAATTTAGTATATATGGATCATCAGGTCTGCTTGTAGGTTTTGAAAAGTTGCAGTAGTTTTTGACTGAAGATTATAAAATGCATTTCCTTTAAAGGATATACTTTCGAGGGAGTGCATTAAAAAGAAATCTTGCAAATTTTACCTTCATCCGCATAATGGTGGCAGCAGCCATTGCAAGCCATTGTAAGCATTTACAGTAAATTAGATATCTGTGTTCATATAATTTAACTGCAATTCATCGATCAGACTACAGGCCAGAAGGAATAATGTTTCTCCTAATACTTATCCAGAAGTTGCTGCTGCTGATTCCTCCTCCTCCTCCTCCTCCTCCTCCTCCTCTAAAAAATCAGAATGGGTGCTTTGCAATGGAGTAAAAGAAAGACTTAATTTTCCTTCTTTGTTATAAGCCATTTTACTGATATTTAAAATGTCATCTGTGTGTCAGATATTGTCAATCCTTAATTGGCATTTTTTTGATTGCATATGTTAGAAATTGAACATGCACATTTGTCTGGAAGAGGAGTCATGGCTGAAAAAATGTTTACACTTCTGCAAAGGGCAGCTGCTAATACCAGATAAAATTATTAGCTGTATACTACTGATGGCAGTTATCCAAGTGACTGCTATAACAATCAAAATGTATTTGTACTATAAGTATGAATTTATCACCTGTTTTATAGTCCTAAGCATAACATCATTGTATTTCCGTATGAAATCAAAGAGCAAATTAAGATTTAACAGGGTATCAATATACACTCATTTCGGAGTACTGATTCTAGTACCTAAGGAGGTAGAAACTATATTTCCAGTTAACATAGAATAGGATTGTGGGGAACATTATTGTTTGAATAGACAAGAGTGAATTGAACAGTCTAGTCTGTTCCAGTTCTAATTCATTAAAACTGTGGCCCAGTTCACATGTAAAGACAATTCCTGGTTTACTTAATCCAGGAATTGCCTGGACTGAGCAACAGTGAGCATGTATGCTGGTTCCTTTGCACTCAGTAACTTCCACTTTCAATAAGCAACCGAGGAACGCTGCAACATCTGAATTTGGGGTTGTTTATGGTTCACCTGACAACAAACCTTGGTTGATTGTTGGGCTATCTCTGCGTTGTTTAATGCCTAAACAACCCAGAGTTCCAGGATCAGACAACATTACAACCCAGGAATGGAGCGTTCCTGTTTCTTGATTGAAAGCAGAAGCTACAAGCACAGAAGGCAGCTCATTCTCTGGTGTTTGGCCCTGGCAATCCCTGGGTTAAACAACCCAAGAATTGTTGTTACATGCAAACCAGGTCAATGTTTGTTTGTTTGTTTGTTGGAAATAATTACATGCTTCCTTCTAACTAAATCCAGAGAGGTCGCTGTGACATTCTTGTGACACCTTAAAGACTAACACATCTGTTAAGGCATAAGCTTGCATGGATGAAACGTACTATGATCCATGAAAGCTGATGCTGTAATCAATTTCTTAGTCCTTAGGGGGCCACAAGACTCTTTGTTGGTTTTGCTACTAACTGAAATTCTCAAGGCAACCTACACTGTATTTTAAACACAATAAAATTAACAACCAGGATGGTGGAGTCCATTGCTGGGCAGGGCTTCCTGCTGATGGCTCATGGCTCCTCAGACTCCTAGTCCTCAAGGGGGATGAGGAAGAAACAGACATAGAAGTGTCGTCATCTTCTGGCCTTAGATATTTGACCCGCCACTCTACTATCTAATCTTGGACAGCAGGTATGCTTTAGAGAGAACCTACTCTAAAATGTATTTGAGGTATATACCCAGTACTGACATTAGATGTGAATAAATGTGATGACGTAAATCCTTATTCTCACAAATATGCATGCTACCCATTACTTTCCATGAATAATAGTACCAATATAATCATAGGATAAGTAGAGGAGTTAAAACAAAATGAGGAGAGAGTTAGCACTTTAACCTAAACATGTATCAGGGTGTTGCAGCATATGTGTTATAACAGCTGGCTCAAAACATTATAGAACTACTACGTGGAATGGAAATATCTGAAGGCATTAACATGCAACTTGCATGTAGCATGGTGTCTACACAATGGCTGTAAATGTTAGCCTCCCACTCCATGTATACACCATGTAGATGCCTTGGAAAGCCACTGCCAATGGCTTCCCAGTACATGTACACAGTACGTGCACAATGTGAAAAATCTAAGTGTGTAATTGCCTTCTAGGTTGCACAGTACATGAAGATGGTGACCAATTGGGGCTTCCCAAATTGTACACAGAGTTAAAATTGGTTAAAATAGAAGGTGTCCTTGTCATGTTAATCCCTACTCAAGATTGACTCCCATGTAGATATTTTGTAACCCATAAAGCAGCAATAAGTCATGCCCATGATTTACGGCAAGTATTTGTTTTATGTCTCTGCCCTTTTTTTTTACTTCCTTTCTCTGGTTTTCAATGTTTTATGTGTGTTTTTTGAACAACAAGCCTTGCATTATGGTAAACCACTGTCTTTATAATGTGCTATGTCTAGTATGACTGATCATAACTGGTCATAAACAGTGATCAATGAACAAAGCAAGTACCTCTGGTATTCTGAGTAAAGTAGCCTTTCTTTTCTGATGCAGCTGCCTTATAGCGACCCTGTTTAGATGACATGCTGGTTAAGCATTTTGAGCTGAAAATTATGGTTTAGTGTGTCGTGTGAACTATTCCTAACCATGGTGGCTACATAACCATGGTTTAAACGTACTCACTAACCATTTGCAGCAAAAAGGTTAGTGGCCTAACCATAGCTTAGCATGTTGTCTGAACAGGTCCATTGAGTCAGACCTTTGATCCATCTAACCAAGTACTGTATACTATGTTCGGACTGGCAGTGGCTCTCCAGTGCCACCCCTTTTTCCCGAGATCCATTAACTGGAGCTGCCAAGGAGAATCCTTGGACTTGGACATATAAAAATATTGTTATTGCTAAGCTGTGGGCCCCTCCCAAAATGAGAAGCATGGAGCTTGGAATAAGAAGTGCCATTAAGACCATTGAATATATATTAACTAAACGTTTTAGGGTTACAATACATTATTATAAAAAGATGCTGTGCAGGTGGTATATAAAACAACTATATACAACTGTATTTTTAATATGGAAAACAAATGTTGGGTGCCATCCTATGCATATTTAGACAGAAAAAGGTCCTACAACTTCCAGCATTCCTACAACTTCCAGCTAAAGTTGTAGGACCTTTTCTGGCTAAATATGCATAAGATTGTATCCTTAACTGCTTGATAGTATTTTTTTTTAAAATGTTGTTGACATCTCATTTAAATATCCTGTTCAAGTCCCAAATGTTACCAAGTTTACTTCTGCTCTACAGTCCATGATCTGTTCTGGATGCTGGAGATTTCCTGTCTAAACTAATACTAGCTTCCCCCATCATTCCAGTTAGATCTATAGTTTCCATTGAAATTATTATTACTTTCATGCACACTGAGATTCGATGTATGTATCCAAATGCATGCAGAGCATCTGAATCAGAGCTAAATGAAACATTTAGAAATACCCTTGTAGGATTGTACCACTTCAAAATATAGGTGGGGGACCAGAATACAGGTGGGGGACCTAATGCTCTTCCATATTAAAAACACCCACTCATTAAGGATAGGGAAGGAAATTGTTTGGTTTGCATTTTAATGCAAACTTATATATGTTGCACCTCCCAAACCAATGTGTGAACTGGAACTTCAACACTTTTCTCAATTTTCAATGAAAAAAAAATATGTGGACAAAAAGGCATATATTAGGGGAATTGTGCACAAAGAATGCATATATTGGTGATAATATCCAGAAATGCATTGTGTTTTGAAAAATGCAATTAGGAGAGACATGGACCGTGTCTTGACAGTGGTGCATCGATGCCGCAAGCCCTGGATCCACCGCATTTGTGCTCCTTCCCACAATCCGCACAGAAGGAGCGCAAGTGCGGGGTTTGCTGGAAGGAGCCGCTGCCATCACTGCACCATGTACCTGCACCCATGCACCACTGTGCATCACTGCATGGGTGCTGGGGCACTTCCACCCCCCACTTTTTAATTCTTTTTACTTGTTTGCTGTTTATGCGCCTCTCCAGCTTAGTATCCTTCTGGCTTGCCGGAGAGGTGTGGAGGCATCATTATATGGGCAGCGCAGCTCTTCTAACCCTAACCCCCATGGGGTTTTTAATGCTATTTTTTAAAACATTTATGCGCTTCTCCAGCATGGGGTCCTACCACACTGGAGAAGTGCAGAGGCGGGCCAGTGAGCCCTCCCCATCCAGCTGATGGTGACCAATCAGGGGTCACCCTCAACTAGGACACGCCTCTGCCGCAGCTCTGAAGCAAAGCGACAGATGGAAGATGCCATTGTCGCTTTGCTCCAAGTGTGAAAATTGGGGTAAGTATATAGCTTTTTAAAATCGGAGCTTTGGGGAATGCCCTGGGATGGCTCCGTGATAGCGGCTGTGTCATATAAATGACCTGCCACCACTGCAGATCCACCCCGGGGCTTTCCCCTCATCAAGATGTACCCATGATTTGAAATGAATACAAATTTTCAGATTTTAAAAATAATCGCAAACTGATATGGCAACATGCAAAAAGAAATTACAGCTGGAAAAATTAGCAACTCTGTAAAACTAAAATTGACAGATTTGTTCATCAGAGCCTAGCATTTTGGAGGAGGGAGTGGAGAATTTTAGTGTGCAGAAAAAATTCTGTGGTGTTTTTTTTTTCCAATGTAGGGGGTATTTAAACATAGTATTGCATCATGTTTAAATTGATGCAATATTGGAAGCCGCATACCATTTGTGATATTGCTGAACATGTTGTTCGTAACAATTTAATATAGAACTGATTTTATGCCAGTACACTCTATTGCCCCTTTTTTAGGAGGCATTAAGGCATAGTAAGAAAGCTAAACATGGGGAAGAATAAAAGAGACAATGAAGGAAAAGCATTGTTCTCTTGAGAAAAAGAACTGACAGGATTTTTGTAACCCTTCACATTTTCATTGTATTTCCCACACCTCACTGAACAAGTATATATCAGTATTTAACCATCCTTGAACAACCTTACTTTTAACATACTTAACATCTGAATTTTAATGTCACTGTGACCTCATTCTGATAGCCTCATTCTATTGTTTTCATTTTTGGTAGGCATGAATATTAGAAGCAAGTGCAGTTGTGCAGTGACTTAAAAAAAAAAAGACTGTGTTATGTTCAGTGACCTTCCCTATATTACCTTACTCTATATTACTTTGTTATGAAAGTAGTATAGTAAGGAAATGTATAGAAAACCATTACACTTTCCGCTATAAAATGGCAATGACAACTGTATTCATCAATTTAAAATGAAATCATAATTGTGAATCTAAATAGTAATTACTACAAATTCTTTTTCATAGGTGCTTGTGTGCCCTATGAGACCCAAGAAGAGCTTGGTCAAGACACTATGTCAAAGTCCCTCCCATCTATGATGATGGAGTAGATGCTAAGTTAAATAAGAAAAGCTTAGCTTTTATACCCTCTCTGGACTTAAATGAGAGTTCTAGCTCTGTGTAAACCAGCAGTAGCCAAGTTGGACCTGCTTTGAGCAATTTTATCAGCAAAATCATCATCATCACATCAGTCACCGGCATCTCATCAAAAAATTATTCAGAAACCATCAGAAACTGGGCTTACCAAAATACATCCACACCAACATTCAGAAAACAGTCATACTTAAAACATGCTCAATTTTCAGGAAATTCCTGAATCTGTAAAAGACAGCATGACTTGACAAAGCCCATCATGTCTGTCTAGAAAAACCATCACAAGCGAGAAAGAGATAATAATGATAATGATAATGATAACAATACAATAGCAGCAGCAGCTAGGGGTGTGCAACGGATCAGGTCCAATCCCCGATCCGGATCCGATCCAGGGGAAATCTGATAAAATTATCCGATCTGATCCCCTGCCCCTGGATCGACCGATCCAATCCGATCTGATCCGAAAAGGACCCGATCTGGATCGGAGGATCGGACCCCCTCCCCCTCTTGTGGTTCTAACCTGCCCGGGCCATCTGCTGCCATCTGCTGGCACCCATGGGTGCTAGCGGACAGCCCCGACAGGTAAGCGCGGGGGGGCTTACCTCCCGGGGCCGCCCGTGTGTGCCCGCTGTCACCAGCGGACAGCAGCGGACGGCCCCGGGAGGTAAGACCCGTGAGGGGGGAGGGGGCCCACTTACCTGCCGAGGCGTCCCCTTCCTTCACCTGCTGGAGATCTACTGAGAACTAGGCTTCGCGGCCTAGTTCTCAGTAGAGCACCAGGTGATCACCTGGCACTTTACTGAGAACTAGGCCGTGAAGCCTAGTTCTCAGTAGATCTCCAGCAGGTGAAGGAAGAGGACGTCCCGGCAGGTAAGGAGGACTGCGAGGGGGGGCTTACCTGCCGGGGCCATCTGCTCGCACCCACGGGCGCCAGCGGACAGCAGTGGACAGCCCTGGGAGGTAACCACGGAGGGGAAGGGACAGGGAGGGGGGAGTTAGGCCCCCACTCACCCACCCGCCACCATTTTTCCCCATAGACTTGCATTGGGGAAAGCTTTCTTTCCCCCAATGCAAGTCTATAGGGAAAACAAAAATGGCGGCCAATCCAAAAATCGGATGTCCGATTTTTGGATTGGGATCAGGCCCGATCCGATCCGTTCCGGGGGGGGTCCGATTTTGTCCGATCTGATCCGGGACAAAATTGGAGGTCCCGATCCGGGTCCCGATCCAATCCGGGGGTTCCCTGCACATCCCTAGCAGCAGCAACTGGATGACTTAGAATTTAGTGGGCCCTTTATTAAGACTAAGTGTTCATCTATACCTATGAGCCTTCCGGGATGGGGGGGAGGAGCTTTCCAGCTTCTGCAGTCCTCCCCCAGTGTCCATACACCCATGCATTGTCCCGGAAGGAAAAGGGGACATCCAGCACGGTGCAGCTTTTTTTTCTTTTTCTTTTTTTTAAAGCAGAACCACTGCTGTCCTGCGCAACGGTAAGTTAAAAAAAGGGGGGAATGGGGAACTCAGCGCCATCCAAGGGCTGGCAAAAATGCTGCCCCCACCCCACCCCCATGGGCATAGAGCCACTCTTTGTATCTCCGTGCCCGTTATAGGACCCAGGAGCCTGTACCACACCAATTGCGGTCCTCGGGGTTGTCCCGGGACCGTGGAAAAACTGGGAAATCCGTGGTTGCATATATCCCGGGAAAAGGCTCTGGTTGTCCCCGGTTGACCCCAGGATCCCCTGGATGTACAGGGATGACCTAGAGATGACCCTGGGATATATGCATGGTGTAGACATGGCCCAAGTAAAATATCACAAAGTAACAAACAAGATTTTGAGTTCTCCAACTTGAAGTTAAGCAAAAACGAGGAGGGGAAAGAGAAAGGTATGCATACTGTTGATGTTCCAGGGTCTGCAGTTCGTAACAGTCTTAAGATGGAGTGAACGAAGTGTTAGACCCACTAGGTGAAGCTTCCTGGTGAAAAGATGCATAAGGGCTCACAATCTCCGGTGACATCTTTCTGCCAACCCCAATGTCTCTTCCTACAGCGAGTCAGTACTCAAACGGCTGTTCCCTCCCACTAGTCAGTGTTCACAGTTGCACCAGTGGATAATGAAAACAGAGTCAGTGAATCCATGCCGGGTTCCAATTAAAACCAGTCTAAACGAGCTATCCAAGGCTCTGATGTCAACACCCCACTGACATTGGAGCCACCAGCCTCCACAGGTACAGAGTATCTAGTGTAGCTTGGGTGGAACTATTGTGACTAAAATGGTTGCCACTTCTGTTGCTGCTGGATAGAATCTGGATAGAATCTGTGTCCACAGTCTACTAAAGAAATGTGAGTTATTGCGGCTAATTACTGCTGCATGATATATTCTGCTGATGGACATCTTTCAGAATATTTGTGTGTTGCCATGCAGCAATCACTGGTTTCTGAATATGATTCTGTATTCTATATATGATCTGAGAAGGAGAGCTTAATTTTATCTCAGTTTATGTACTAGAGTTGAGCCCTGAAACACACGGTGCCTCTACAAGAGCGATTTAAAGCTCTTTCAAGGCGCATTAAAAAAATTTACCTCCACATGAACAGAGCGCAAATCAGGGGTAGAGGCATGTTTTTTCTCCGATTATGAGCATCTTCGCATTCACTTTAAATAGTGAGTTTTAATTTACCGCTGCCGTTAAAGCGCATTATGACCATGTAAACAAGCGATTCTGCGCATCTGAACAACTTTAAAGCGCGTTTCACAGAGCTGGTAATGCACTTCACCACATGTTGTTTATCGGAATTAGGGGTAAAAGCGATCTTGAGAAGATGTGCATAATCAAGCAACCGAGCATCAAGCCGAATTCTCGTAGAGGGGGCCTTAATCATACAGTAGGAGAAATGTCACTGAGAATATGCAGACTGTCTATTCTTCACCAGTTAGCAACTAGGATTATTCTTTTGCACATCTTGGATTTAGGAGAATGACATGTAAGCCAGGCAACCTTGAGCCCTGATCTTCCTCATTTTAAAAATTAAACATGGCAGCAAAGTGATAGGGGAAACAAAGACCAGACACTTTGAAGCTGCTTTTATCTCTTCCACTGATAGTCATCTGCCATTGTAGTATGTTAAGGTTAACAAATCAGTGCTAACAGAAGTAGAATAAAATGGTATGGTAATGGATATTTTAAATGTTCAAAGTTAATGTAACAATAATGCATACTATAGCCATAGTTCAGCAAGGATGCTGATTGCTGGTGCTGCTAACGGAGCATCTCCAAAGTGGCCAAAAACTATAAAGACATCTTACCGAATGAGAATAGGAAAAGAAAAGGGCCGTGTTAAATTAATGCATGAACAGCTGCATTTCCTTGCTGGGACTGCCCTTACTCCAGTCCTGTAGCTAATATGAATAATGGATGTTCTAAGAGGCAAAATATACAAGAATATTCTTTTATTAATGAAATGAATATTTTTGTATGTGCATGGCTAGCAAGAAAATAGAAGCAAGAAAAGGGAGAAAGTCACTGTCCATGAAAAGTGGCTGTTTTAAATCTAGTGATTACTGAACTGACAGCAAAATCACACCCGACATCAAAAATACCACGTGTATTTCAGAGCAGATGCCTTTGGCAGGGGTGGGGCTGTCCTAAGCCATGGCAGTCGGCATTTGTGTACCAAAAATAAAACCCTGAAGAATGGCCATAGTAATGGAAAAGCTCATTGCTGGTTTAATGTTTGCGTGAAGATGTTGTTGCAGCCATTGAAGCTTTATGGAGGAAGCTTCCGATTCATTAGCACCAAACTATTAAAGACAATCTGATAATCAGATGCACAGTTTGTAGCTCTATATTCCCTGTAAAGATCTTTCCTTTTACTACATTTCTGCCAAAATCCCCTTTTCTGTAGAAATCTCAATACTATTTACTTTCAGCTGCAAAATGTCCTTGCCATCATAATGTGGGCTTTGTTGGACTGTGAATCATTCTTATTTATGATAAGGGTAACTCAAAGTAGAATCCCTGTGGAAAAGCAATAAAAGACCAATTCAAGCACCAGTGAGCATCTTGTTTGAACAGTAGATGCGGAATTAAAATTCTACTAAAGCAATGCTGTACTTGCTAAATACCAGGGCTTCTATACATTCGGAAGAAGGGAGCTACAATTCCATCTTTTTATGAACAGCTCCCTTAAGCGAGTACATTGTTTTCTTCCATTGTCTTATGATGAGATTCAAGGAAAATTCCAATGTCAGAAAGGTTCACAAAGTACTGAGCCTGCATGAATTCAGCAAGGCTGACCATGATTTTTGTTGGTCTTGATCATCCTAATTAGTGAGAGGGGATTCATCTCTAATAGACCAACAGATGTTTCCTAAGAAACAAATAGGCTTTCTTCATGCAGTTTTATAGAGAAAACTCAAAATGTGGCAAGGCGTGTGCCACATTTGAGTCATTTTATTACAATAGAATTATAGGAAATTAGTAGTGACCCTCAAATTTAAGAACTGTTCACTCCTGCATATTTAAACGTCATCTTTCTTAGCAGGAATCAGATCAAATGATTGAATATGTTTGGTCCAAATGTTATCCTTTTTTAATAATGAAGAATTCCACTCTCATTTGAAGCTGGTCTCAATGAGAGAACCTCAAGAATGATTTCAATAGACTAAAATCCTGCATCCTTCCTCAGATCGACACCCTCCAGATGTTTTGTATTACAACTCCCAGCATTCCTGGGATCATTGACCATGCTGGCTGGGGCTGATGGGGGTTGAAGTCCAAAAGGCAGAGGTTTGGGAAGGCACGCTTAAACTCATTGGTTCTGATCCAACTACAGCCCCAGGCTGCTGCATACATAACCTAGTTCTGATCATACACACAACCCAAAACTCAACACAAAAGGGCCAGTCACCTGAATGGGGAGTTGACAGAAGTAAATCCAATCCTTGTCTCTCCTAATATCACCTAATTAGTAATCACATTTTCAAATATTTTGCAAATATTTGATTTTAAAAAAAATAATGTCCTGCCTTTCTTCCATTCTGGAACAAAAGACAGAGAACACCCAGTTGGTCTACAATGCAGGCACTAAATCAGACCTAGACCTGCTTTCTGCATCACTTGTCTCCAGGCAATTTATTTATTTATTAAATTTATACAGCGTCTTCTCCATCTACCAGCTGTCTGGGGCAAGATACAATAGAAATATGGTCCAGGGCTGTGCATGAGAAACTCCTAAAAATAAAATTGCGTACACGGCACCTTCTTGCACATGAATTTCTGCATGCAGCTAGATACATCTGTGGAGGCCTGCATCTGGATGTGCATGGCCCTAGCCAGATACATTCAACTGATTTTAAGAAGACTAGCAGGGTGCCACTCTAGTGGCTGGATTGCACTTTTCATATTTTGAATTAGACTTTCCTACCAAGGGAATAATTTTTGTGAGTCTGGAATTAATATAAAAATGATGCAATGTGAGCCAACCCTTTAAAGAAACTCCTTTTGAGCATTAAAATATTTCAAAATGGAAATCTGTATGTCATAGAATAGTAATATATGCCATTCTCTCCACTTGTTACAGAGAATTATATACTGTAAGTGCTATATCTGTAATGTGAATATGGTCACAAATGTCTTCTGCTTCGTATTAACATATAATCATAATGTTGGTTTTAAAGCTAAGCAATGCACAAGGCTATGAAAACTAGTTACAGTTCCGCCCGCTCACCAGGATCATCAATAAACAAAGAATCTTTGGCAAACCGTAGCAATTGGATTTTAGCATCCTTATTTAAAATTATTATTGTTTAAAACCTCAATATTAACTTATATTACCACTTTGTATTAGTGCTTTAAAGATTCTAGCTATAAAACTATTAGAAGAACAATTCAGTCTAATGGAATCCATTTGCTATAGAAATTCTGTCCATCTCCTGTCTTTATTAATACATCATTTTTGAGCTCTGATTGCATTATTTTAGAGCATGGATTGCTATAATAGTATTCTGCCCTAACCTGATGGATTTAGTTTTCATCTTGTTCTCAAAAATGCCCAGTCCATAAATATATATTCTCTAACTAGGATCATAGTATAACTAGTATATTTTCCAGAGGAAAAACAGTTGTGTGTGCCCCAAGAGAAAATGATACATCCTTTGAAGTTGAATTACCTCTTGATTGCAGTATTTTTTTAAAAAAAGAAGCCATGATAAAGAGAATTGTTTCCAACATTTCTGACTTAACACTTAGATTCATTTGGTTTCTCAACAATCCAGCCAGTTTTAACCTCCCTTACTCCAAAATGGGTATATTTGCAGTTTAGAAGCTAGATCTTTATATCCTGTTTGCATCTGCAGGGAACTCACCTTAAATCTAAGTCCCATCCAAATAAACAAAGTTTAGACACACTCTGAAAATGAAGTGCAGGGTTAATTCCCATATTCAATTGAACTATAACACGGGCTTTGGAATCCCGTGGTTGTAATAAAAAAATATGCTTGTGGGGAAAGAAGTAGAAAGTGCATAGCACATTGATACTTTTTCCACAATTGTTCCTTCTGTCAAAGAGGCACCCACTTCTTGAACTGAACATTACTTGTCTGTTTGACAGTGGTTTAAATAAATCTCCAGGGTGGTTCCTCCTGTGATTGGTTTGATCGCTGCCCATTTTGTTTTAGTCATCCAGGAATAAAAATATGAGAATATTGAAATAGCTGTCCTTCATAGTCTGTGGAAAATCTGGCTTAATTAACTGATATATTTCGGAATACACATACACACACACACACACTAAGGACATAGGTTACACCAGTTCTCTGGACTGAGTACGGTCTTGACTTGCTGAAGAAAGTTGTAGTGTGATTTTATGTATGCAGAATGTTTAGAGATTTACATTCTTTCTGTGTCTCTATCTTTTCTGACAGCATACTCTTGATCAAGGTTTTGGGTGGTAGTTGTTTTTTAGGGCATTTTCACTGTTTTGAACATTGGCAAATATTTGATCAAATCGCTCTGGATCTCTACTTTTCTTGTCAGAATAGAGGCCAATTTTGGAAAGGTCAGTCTGTCTTTTGCCTGAAACCTGAACCCATTACTCTAAGAAATTAATAGTATCCAGAAGTTTAACATATGAAATCCATATATATATATATATATATATATGCATGCTTAACAATATTGCGCTGCCTTTTAACAGTTTGGGTTATGCACTTTTGTGTGAATTAAGCTATGTTATGAGATAAATCCTGCAAAACTGGAAAGGGGGAGGGGGAGTTTTCACTTGACTTGGACAGTTTTTAGTCCCACTGTGGGGGAGAAGGAGGAATGAGGAACAGATGGGACCAAGGTCTGCCATTTCATACATAGCCTAATTTCATTTATTCTCATTTTATGCCCCTGCCAGACCACCGCTCTTGATAAGGAGAGGCAGGTTTTCCGACGAAGACGCAACCCGGATGTGAGGGGACGATTCAAGGCACAGCAAGCACCTCCTGAACTCAACTCCGAATCGGAAGACTATTCACCAAGTTCATCTGAGACTGTTCGCTCACCTAATTCACCCTTTTAATAAAACAGTTCTGCTGAAGGTCTTGGCTTAACCCTTTGAGATTCTGACAAAAAAAAAATCCTCCAAACCTGTGTGCAACTGTTTCATTTTGATTTTGTCTATATCAGTTGCTGGACGAAGGAACCAGAAAAAGGCTGTTTACAGTATCTTCGTAATAATACGTTCCTAAATGAATGAATTGATTTTTGTTCTCTGTCTAGATTGTGACTTGCTGCTAATATGATCCTCAAAGGGTTAAGACTATTTTGCTTTTTTAATATATATGTATATATATAATTTTCAAAAGGGGAAAGAAGCAATGAATGTTTTCAATTGAGCTAGGAGCTACAATATGTGACTTAAGCATATGTTAACCCTCTGAGTGTATAATCTTAAATAACCTTGACTTTCCCAGACCAGTGTTTTATCATCACTTAAGTTCCTAGAGGTCTTTACTCAGTGGTCTGACCAAAGTGTCATGGAATTACAGAATATGGGCTATGGTTGGTTTTTTTAGAATCTGTTTTTATGCTCTTAGACAGGGGTACAAATAGTCACTGGCACCTAAAGAAACTGGGCTTCATTACAAGTACACTGCATTGCTGCAGAGGTCAAGAAGCAGGTTTGTCCTCCTATCTGGATAATTCTGCAAAATCTCCCCGACTCCTACATTTGCTTAAGACCCTGCTCTTAGGCTATATTGTATTTAGAAAAAAAAATCGAACCATTCTTAAGCTGTAGTCTACCATGATTGCCAGCTAAACGTATTTCACAGGTAGTAGAATTGCCTAGGAATAATCTACTTTGGGTGGTGTGGCAAGATCAAAATTGTTGCCTGCAGTTCCCTGGTTGTTGGTTGCAAAGCAGTTTCTTTCAGAGTCTAGTTGAAAGAATGTCCCAGCTTCAGCAGCCTATAGAGTACCACACCCTGTTCATTCTATTTATATAGATGCACAGGTACATGCAAAGGGCATATTTGGGAGGCAGCACTAAACACAATCAGTTGTCACATACCATGGATTCTTCCTCTGGACTTTATTGTGGTTTTACTCCTGTAGGAGATTCTGTTTGCAATGTCCGAAAAAAAAAAACATATTCTGTAAAGAGGAAATCATTATTCTACAGAAACTGCAAATTAAGGAAGAAGCTTGAAATTCTAAAATTGTTCTTAAAATTAAGTGACTAGCACTTATTCACCTAATGTGTTTGTACAAATATATTTACTAGAGTTTAGTGTGAGAGTGTGTGTATGAGAGACAGTGAGTGGGACAAAAATCCCAAAGTAAATGTTGTTCCATCGGTGTTTTGAAAACACAGTTAAATTACACGAAGCATTTGATTTTTGTAGCTTTGGTTCCAAAATGTAATAATGTTCGTAAAAATGGTCCCTGTTCATCCTTCTATAATTTGAGTTGTTTGGGTTTTTTTTTAAAAAAAGAAAACACTATTTTAAAGCATGATTCTCAAAAGTGTTATTCAGAAGGCTTTAGCAGAAATGTAGGATGTTGAAATTTCACACGTGGAGCTTTTAGAAATTTTACTAAGATTTGAAATACAAAATAACTGGGGTGGGGAAAACCCCCAATCCTGTAAAAAAAACAACTACGTTATTTAAATTCTGCTGAAATCAACAAGCTGTAAGCAAATGAACTTTGGAGTGAAATTCATCGAGTAGAATGCAAACCTCTTGTCTGTAGAAATTCAGTTCATTACAACATAATTGATGTAAAACCTACTCGGACCATCTCTGCCAAATAGCCTGCCAATTTCATCCTAGGAACGAATTCGGAAGGTGATCCGTACATGGGCCAAACACATAGGTTAGCCATGCGTAGTGAGTGAGCCTTAGGACAGTTCCCACACTGTCCCCCATTGAATGACATTTAATGAGAGCCGGTGCTTTTGAGAATAAGTGCCAATGAAAATCATCCACTGCAAAGAAAAGATGGGCAGGTAGCACAACCCTGGCCAACTCACATGCCTAGTTGTCATTAACTGTTACATTTATGGTGGGAAAGATGGTGTGGGCCTGAGAATCACTTGCCAGCTCAATCCATGGATAACCTATGCACCTGGACTATGTGTCAATAAGCTCTAAGTTCCACAATGTATACATTTTCCCCATAGGGCAGGCAATGTAACAAAATCATATTGATTGTTTTAATAATGGAAGTAAAGACCACTCTTGTCTGCAGAAGTATTGTTTACATTGTTTCATTTTCACACTTCTTCATATTATTAACATTTGAATGGATTACAAAATCATGATGGGAAGTGATTGGACATATGGCCTGCCATCAAGTACCCAAATATCTTGAACTCTTTCTGATCAATATACTTTCAATTTTTATTTTAACTGGGTTTGGTATGTTTTAAAAAATGGGACTTTCCCAGTGATTTAAATGGATGGGTGGCCTGATCCCATTTGCCACCTTTTGCTACAGCATTGCAAGCCATCAAACCAATCCCAAACTTGCTAAACCGTGCAACACTTGCATTGCAAATCCCTAGTCTTACAGGGAAGAATGAGGATCGCAACTTCGTGCCAGCCCCCCGAAGTCCTGTGAGCTCCAAAAGGAGACCAAAGGAAATTCTGCCCTCTCTGAGTGTCTGATACTCCTTTTGAGCAGCACAGTTGTTAATGCAGAAGCCTAGCTGGGCTTCTGTGGTGGTGCTGGGCTTGACCATTTTAGCAGGTACTATGAACCTGTTTACCACAGTGGCTCATAAGATCTGGCTGTAATTGGCAGTTGAGTTTAAACAGGGATGGTATACATTTAACTCTTTAAAAATTCATAAAATTGATGTTGCACAAGAAGATTGCACAAAATGGAAAGTGTAGCAGTTTTGTTTTTTAAACCCCATTGTTATGTCAGTAATTGATTGATTAGGATTCCTATAGCATGTTGCCTATTCATGGACTACTTAAACAAAAACCAGGTACATGCAAATACCCAAATGCACCTTTAAAGTGCATCCAGAATCAGCAAGGTGTGAAATTTATCGATTCCTCTAAGCAATCTAGCATATTTATCATCAGAGTCCTTTCCATATAGTTACTTTTGTGTGTTTATTTCTAAATCCCCCAAATATGAGAATTCTGCATGCAATATGATCTTTATCCAAGAGCATGTGAGAAAGGAGACACTAAGAGCTTTGAAGAGCTTGAAACGTTGTCTCGTACACCGGCAAATAATTGCGCCAATAAAATAATTCATATAATTCCAGAACAATGTACACTTTGGTCAGTTTCTTTCGCTTTCCCTATTCTCCCCCTTGCTTAAAGGAGACTCGTTTCAAATTCAGTCACCTTTAAGAGAGGAGAGTCTGATATTCTGCCTTGGTCCTTTTTTATGTTTTGCATTGAGACATCAGCATGCACTTCTATTCAAACAAAGCAAATCCATTATTTTAATCCCTACTGGCAAGAATGAAATGGGGGAAGATCCTTCATAGATGACAGCATCAGTTCTGCAATGATTTTTATCCTTGAATGCAACGGTTGGTATCTTAATTCTGCTAGACACTGTTATTTTGTCTACTAGCTTGCACATTGATTCCACAGTTGGCTGTAGTTTGCCCCCAAATTCATATTCAGCTGGTGACCATCGCAAAGTCAAATGGAAGGGGAAATAAGGAGCAGCTTCACAAACCACCTGTCACATTTGAAGTTTTGAATTAGTTTTATTTCCTGTTATTTCCATATGTTAGGGTGTCTGAAAGAAAAATGTAGTTCGCTTATGAACTATAAATGACAGTTCAAGCACAGATGAACTCTAAAGACCATGAGTGGATAGTTTTCTAGAATGACAATACCATTGGAGTTTTTTGAAATTCCTTTTTGTGTTCTTTTTAAAGAACATAATGACATATGCATAATATTTACACATATCAATTCATTATTTGTAGTATATTCTTAGGACATCAATCTTTAGTTGCTAGGTGATTCAACTAGGACAACATCCAACATTGTGTGAGTAGACTGCTGCTTACGCAATGGGACTTTCCTCACCTTTCAGCCACCTGTGCCCCCTCCCCAAATCTGCTCCAGAGGGTTCCACAACATTCCAGAGCAAATTTTGAGGATACACAGGGAACTGCAGTAAGGATGGAGACCCACTACCCTTCCCATACTGAGAGCTTTCTGTTGGAGGGACAGGTTAATTGGATACCATCCCTTATGTTTTAGTTTGTTTAATCAGTGGGGAACAATTTTAATTGGTGAAGGCTAATTTGAATAGATGGGGCTAAAAATAAATCAAAAATATTTAAGGATGCTCTTTTCTTCTAATGAGTAGTAGCTTTTGTTAAATTGTATCTTACATTTCAGTATCTCAAAAATACACCTAGTACTTATGTTTTGTAAATACAAATTTATTTAATATAAATGATTGGTTAAAAGATGACTAATCAACTAGATTTTTTTAATTAGTTGGCTTGCCCTAGTTATAATACAAAGCGATCTACCTTTTAAAATTTTATCATGGCTTGCTATTCCTGTTGAATGGTCAGTAAGATTTAGGAAATCAATTATAACTGTAATGTCAGACCCTATGAAACAAATTAGACTTTGTACACATTGATGATTGAAAGAAACACTGATTTATGGCCAAAGGGTGTAGCCCACAGGGTTGTGTGAGTGTTGTTATGACAAGTCACATAATATTCCTCCTGCTATAATAAATGCAATCCTGTGATGTAAAATGCCCATTAATCATGTGAATTCCTTGACTTTCTGGGGGAACGTGGCACTTTGAAAGCGAAGAGATTCATTCGTCTTGATTAGAGAAAGTGAGCTGAGAGAAAACCAAGCCTAAAATGCTTTATATTATGGTTGTGCTGCATCACATGAAATCTATGCAGAGTCCTTCCATCACCTCCATTTTTATTTTGGAATCTAGGAATAGCATTAAAAAAAGATGTCTGAATCTCTTTCATCCTTGTGCCATATTATACCAATTACAGGCATAAACTCCCATCCCCCTCATGTAAGCTGCCAACCCCATACAAGTGTTTGATTGTTGGCTTATGTTATATTGGCATTAACTCTATACAATCTCTTAGAAGTCATTCCTGGATTCTGATAAGATATGCTTTGAAATTTCAAAATCCATCAATGGGGTGGTTCTAACATTTTCAAAGCAAGCAAGCAGATGAACTGTTCTTTGCCAAAACTGATGTTTAGATGCAGCTGTCTACCCACACGATGAAATTCATACTGAACATCAATTGAATAATTTGTATGTCTAACAAAGCTTTCCCCAGTGTGGTGCCCTCCAAATGTTTTTGGACTACAACTCCCAGCATTCCTGATTATTGGCCATGCTGGTTGAGGCTGGTGAGAGTTGAAAGTCCAAAGCATCTGAAGGTCACCATGTTGGGGAAGGATGGTTTAATGGCTGCGTTTTGTTACACAAACATGTCAAATGCAATTTTAACTTAAAAGTTTTTTGTAACATTATTCATAGTATGATAAAATTCAATGATGATATTGATCAGAGTTACAGACATTTATCAGACAAATAGCTAAAATCATGTCACCATTTGGGATTTACTCCCTTAAGTCCTATTCACATATCATGTTTGGTATTTGATTCATGAAATTTCAAGTGATTACTTGCATGTGTGAAAGAGCAGTCATAGATCAAACCTCAGAGAGAAGTATAGCATCAAACACAATAGATTGAATCCAGAGTCAGGCCAATTTAGAATAGACCCATTGAATAGAACCAGCAAATGTGATTCAGTCTGGATCTAACCCAATGCTTTTCAATGGAAGCAGTTCACATGATCAGCTATGAATCAAATGTTGAGTGAGCAAGTGATATGTGTGCATGTCTGAAGCAGCACTGAGTAGCAGGTCATACTGGTGCTAAATAAAATATCAAAGAAAACATATGTGAATTGAATGTGTGTGTAATTCATCACCTTTGCTCCCATTGCTACATTTCAGAGCTCATAACCTCCAAAGTAAATCAGTGTTACTATACAAAAGCCTCTTATGTTCAGGGCTTTCCATGTCCATTACAGTCCGATTCATTCTGAATATGTGGACCTGATTGAAACTTATTGATAAAAATCAGCAGATCAATTTCCAAAATATGTATTTGTCAGCACTTATCTGCAAAACCCATTTTGATTACTTGAACTCAGAGGATTAACACAAAAGCACAAGGCATGCCAATTACACTTGGTGTATTCAATCTGCTTTGTTGTTTTAGCCAGTGTGTACTACTTATTATTATTAATAACATTATCATTATTATTATTATTATTATTATTTTGGTTTTATTTTGTTCAGAATGTTCTTTCAAATTCAAAATAACAAATTGTGGCATTTGAGGATTTCTATAACCAAATTTATTTTATTTTAGTTTTGATTTTTCACAAATAATATGCATCATTAATGCAGTGTAAGTCTGTAGTTATAAATTTGATTAATACCACAAGTGACTCCAGATATCTTTTTTTAAGTACTTAAACACAGAGTTAACTATGGTGGCATAGATTACTGGTGGTCCAATCTTATATATGTTTACTTTGAAGGGAGTTTCGCTGAGTTTTGTGGGATTCCTCACAAGTAAATATGCACAGGTTTGATTTCTGGGACACCTTTTCCTATTCATAAATCATTTTTTGAGAGGATCCTGGAAACCAGCTTTTTGGTTGAGTAGAGCTACTAGTTAGGGAAAAGCTATATCATGACATGCATTGTAAATCATATTTGTAGATGAGAACAGTTCAAACTTCATATTTAATTACCCCCCTTTTCTTGACATTGTAGCAGAAACTGTTAATGATGAACCAATACATAGATTTGCTTCAGACTGTTAGAGGGGAAAGTAAGACTTCACTCATTGATAATGTTACTACTCTGCAAGTAGCCCTCATCTTATTTCAATGTGGTGCATAATAACAACATGCAAAGCCAAATACATCAATAAAATTACTGAAAAAAAGATGGTGGTTCCGTATTCAGTGAAGCAGGGGGACAGCACAAAGGCATGCAATATATGAAGGCTGCATTGGAGCAAATAACAATAGGGTTGAAAATTCATTTGGAGGAAAACAAAATGCTTCTGTGGTTAAAGAAAAATTGGCTCAGGAGGGTCACAATGCTACCATATGACCAGAGGTCAAGTACATTAAAGCACTGTTGTTTTTGCTGGCCTGCAGTATGTTTCTCTCTTGTATTTTCTTTAGATGGCCTGCTGGGGCTTTCCTTCATATTTATTGCTGCTGCTATGGCTAAGGCCCTGTTGGTATTTCCATTATAAATTCCTATTCTCAAAGGTTGCTGGGTGTTTTTGTTTTGTTTTTTAATAGTGTAAAAACGTGCCACAGGCAAATGTTTGGCATGCAATTTCTCAGCCCAGAGTGACTCTTTTCATGAAATCCAAAGCAAACTGCCTTGGTTGTTTTGACATTTATTCTGTTCGAAATACAATAGAACAGGACCAGTGTGGGCAAAAAGCTTGTGAGGCCTGTGTAAAAAGAAAAGCAAGCAAACAAATAAAAAACGTTGCTTTGTTTTCATTTAGAAATCTTCCAAGGATTATATAAATCAGACAACCCAAAACTCTGAAGTCCTGTTTTTTGAGAGACTGACCCTGCATTTGAAAGAAACTCAACAATCTTGCAGCATATCTTTGGGAAGGATTGGGTACTGCATTGATTTCTTCTGGGTTTCTGACTGTTCACCTCACAGTCCACACATTATAATCAAGCAAGTATTAGCAGAAGCTGTACATATAGGGTGACCGTATGAAAAGGAGGACAGGGCTCCTGCATCTTTAACAGTTGCATAGAAAAAGGAATTTCAGCAGGTGTCATTTGTATGCATGCAGCACCTGGTGAAATTCCCTCTTCATCACAAGAGTTAAAGCTGCAGGAGCCCTGCCCGTTTTAACTCAAATGACTAGATCCAAAGAGGAGAAGGCTCCTGCAGCTTTAACTGCTGTGATGAAGAGGGAATTTCACCAGGTGCAAGCAACATACAGGATTGTTAAAGATACAGGAGCTCTGTCCTCCTTTTCATATGGTCACCCTATGTACATAGCATGACTGGTTTCCTGACTTCAAAGGGCCAGTCCACAAATTGAAGTCAGACAATGTTGTACATGCAGGGATACAGTGGGCCTGTGTTTATGTGCCCACCTTTCATACAATGTAATTTTGAACATGGTCATATGCACAGACATACAGGCAAATTCCACATTAGGCATGATTAGGAAACGAATTGAGAATAAAACTGCCAAGATCATACTGCCCTTATACAAATCTATGGTGGGACCACTCTTGGAATACTGTGTACAGTTATGGTAACCACACCTAAAAAAGGCATATTTTATAGCTGGAGCAACTCCCCTATGAGGAAAGGTAACAACATCTGGGATTGTTTAGTTTAGAAAAAAGGGGGGGAGTAAGGGGAGACATGATAGGAGTGTGAAAAATTATGCATGGTGTAGTGAAAGTGGATGGGGAGACATTTTCCTCCTCTCATAAGATGAGAACCATGGGTCATCCCATGAAACTGGTCAGATAAAAGGAAGCACTTCTTCACAGAGCACATACTTAAACTATGGAATTTGCTACCAAGTCATAGTGATGGACACCAATTTGAATGGCTTTAAAAGGGGGTTAGAGAAATTCCTGGAGGAGGAGGAGAAGAAGGAGAAGGAGAAGGCTATCAATCGCTACTAGTTCTGATGGCTATATGCTACCTCCATGTATGTATATGTTCACCAGTTGCTGGGGAACTGTCAATCAAAGTAGACAATATTATGCTAGATGGGCAAATCATCTCATCTGGTATAAGGTAGTTTCTTTCTTTGCTGTGTCTGGTAGGACCATAGGATAGTTTGTATTCCTAAGCTTCCTCCACACCTTCTCCCCTGCAGCTGGCACAGAAAGAACTGCACTGGCTGCCTCTCCAAGGTTGTACAAGTGACCTCGGGGTAAAGGTAAAGGGGGAGTTCCCATGTGTGGAGAAGGGAGAGAACTGGGGAGGCCACCATACAAGAAATCCTCTAACTTCCCCAGCCTCCTTTCCTCTCCCTCTAGCTGAAATACATAGTGGGAGAAGAGTGGAGGCAAAGAGCCTCCTGCTCTTCATTAGATGGCCATAAGCCTCTGGGTTAGGAAGCTTAAAGCCATCCCCATAGGACTGCGCCCTTAGATACAAAAAAGTTATTTTGAGGTAGCTCCTAAAATGGGAATAGGCCTACATCTTATAACTCCCATCATCCCTGACCCAGGCTCAAGCTAGGGCTGATAAAAGCTGGAGTCCAACAACATCTGGCAGGCCAAGTTTCTCCACCCCTGTCCTAAAAGACAAAGGCCAGATCTACACCAAGCAGGCTATAAATATGGTGATCAACTGTAAGGATTTCCCCAGATTTGTCTTGGTTTTTGTTCTATCCTGGGTGTTGGGGGGATTTTTCTGTAACGTCCTGGAATGATACACTTTCCCATTAAGGTTGCCATTAGCGTAGCAGGGAGAATGATGTGCTTTCTGGAGGTGCGACTTTCCCCCCCTTCTCCAATCGGGTCCTTAAAGGGGAAAGTGTGTCATTCTCAGGCATTATAGAAAAGGCCTTGAATGGCGCAGTGGGGGCACATGTGATTGACACATTTTTCCCTCCAATCAGGGCCTTTAAGACCCTGATTAGAACAGTAGGGGGCGGGAATGACATGCTTTCCCCTCCACTCCAATTAGGGCCTTTAAAGTGGTGCAGAGGGCAATAATGTGCTTTCTGGAGGCTCCAAAAAGCCACTTTCCCACCCCCCACTGGGTTTCCTCTTTTTTTGGTTTCCCAAATATGGTCACCCTATAACACCATGAAAGCAGTTTCAGTGCACTTCAATATCATTATAAAACAGTAGTGTAGATCCTGCCAAAGTGGTACTTACCTTTTTAACCAACATTGGCTGAATTCGGACAACACAATAGTCAATGGTGGGGTAATAATCAGCTTAACAGTTGTTCATCTAGGGGGTACTCCCCACACAACATGTTCATAAATAATCAACTGTGGTGTGGATTAGGATCAGCGCTGAGTTGACTATGGCAGCACTCGGACGACACGATAGTCAATACAAGTGATGATTTCCCCCCCCCCCCCCGTTGCTTATTGTGTTGTCCGAATTCAGCCATTGTGTACTCAAGGTAACAATATTACCTCTTAATAAATGAACTCAACATAGGAAGCACAGAATTAAATGTCATGTCTACGGCTCGTTCAGAAATGTGTGCTTATGTTTTGTCCAATGGCTTCCATGTCCAGGCATAGGTGATACACATCCTCCTAGTGAAAACGAATATTTGGCAATGCCAGTGCAGGCCCTTTTCCCCCTCCCTTCAATTCACTGTGGTTTAAATGTCACTTATTTATTGCAATTCTTAATTGAATCAAGGTTGCATAATATCCCTGTCTGAGAACCCTTTTGGTATCAGAATCGGAAAAAACAAAATCTGTTGAATGAATGAGTGTTTTTAAAAAGGTTCCCTGAGTCTAGCTGATTCATTTCCACTGCAATGTGATGCAAGAATGGGAGACTAACCCCAAAGGGCCATTTATCACTAACCATCAACATTGATATCTGGTGATTTTCTCAGGAGGGGAAATTGAGGATAATCCAAGGTTCAAGATAACAGTCTTTCTAACTTTTTTTTATTATTATTTTATTACACAACTCATAGATGTTTCTATTCGGTGTGAAAGAAAATAATTAAAGGATTAGCTGAGTGTGAAATTAAATAGCATTTTTTCTACTGCATGTTAAAGAGTCTTCCGAGGAAGTGGCTGAATTGAAACAAGCTTCCAAGTGGTTTTGATTCTGTACAAGAAAATGAATTCAATGTTTTCTTTAAGGGGGGAAAAAACCTTCTTCAAATCTTACATTACCTTTGTGGCTTAAATGACAGAGGGTTAATCTCTTATGTTCAGGGGAGTAATTAAATAATGTTCAAAATGATATGTATATCCATATATAAAACCAGAGTTAGGTCAAATTTTCATTTTAAAAAAATCTGCCAGTTTATGTTAATAAATAGGGTTAATATGAAATGAAAACTGATATATTATGGTAACTTATTAACTAAGCATATGTGACTTAAAAGAAATGTAGACATTTTCCTTTTAAATAGGGGAGATGGGAATACTTTTCATTACAAAGTTTTGGTAGTTGAAATACAGCTTTCCTGAATAAAATCTGAACAAATACTCCATTCTTCTTAACCTTGAAAAAGTAATTTTACCACATGAAAGAGCAAGCATGACCTGTCCTCAGAGAAGTCATGACAAACATGCTGTGTGCTTCTGTGTGAGTCCCTGTTCCGAGTAAGGATGGGTGCTTGAGGGAAAGGGGAACTCTCTAATCTTACTGCTTCCATCTTGTCATGCTTTAATTTCAGCTTTTTAACTCTCTTCAAGCCCATTACCACATCCAGGCACTCGTTTAACACCCAAATGGCATACAAGAAATAAGTAAAGAAAAGAAAGGTTCATGTGAGCCCTAAGTTCTCAACCAGAGGCAAAGTTTGCCCATCATCTAGCTGCATGACCATGTGCTCTGGACAGGCCAACTTCCAATTAGGAGGCACTACTAGAACAAGAGATGTGTGACAATCCCTGTTTACCTCAAAAACAACTGGGTTTTTAAGTACTCGCAGAGCCTCAAGGGATTTCACCTAAGGGGGGAGGGAAAAATACACAACTTCTTTATCTTTGCTAATGAATGAGAGAGAACTCCCATGTTATTAACCCATCAGTCTACAACTTGCCAGCCTAGATGCTAAACTCAAAATCATACTTCTAAGCATGCTCACAACAATTGCAAGGAGCATGGGAACTATAGTTTTAGAAGACTACAATCCCTTTGCTCCTTATAGAACATGACATTTCTGAGGATGGTCAAAAGCATATTTTCCTTTTCAGCTAGCAGGTGGGGCAGAAAATGCCACATTTCAGGTCCAATCAAGATTTAAATTAGTCTGGATTAGATACAAAATGAGTTCCAAACATTCAAGCAGGTGAGCTCATATTTTCAGTTCCAGGAAATTGGTGGTTGCCCTGTTTTGGACAAGGTTGCACCCTGAAAGAACAGGTGCAGAGTTTGGGGCTATTCCCAGATTCAACTTTGTCAATAGAGACCCAGCCAATACCAATAAGGATTTGTATCCAGCTGGATTGGAGTAGGGTGTGTGTGTGTTTTAAAATATTCATGTGACTTTTTAAAAGAAAATAAAAAATAGTAATGAAACTACGTTGTTTGTTCATACATCTCTTGCATGAAAGAGAACCCTCAATGAACTTCATTTGAAAAACAACTATTCTAAAAGCTCCAGCTTCCTATATTAATTTTCCAGCGGAAGTGGTGAATTTGAATGAGCATGTGGAAATTGAATAAAGCCCGTGATGTTTGACAGTCTTTCTGATCTTCAGTCATTCTCCCATGAGAAATCTAAGTAGTCTTTTATAGTCAAACCCTGTTTAAATGTCCATGAGTCATGGCAAGATCCATGGGGAATTACAGGATTTGTGGAATTACTATTAAAAGGCCAGTGCACTCTCTATCTATCATCTATCATCTATCTATCTATCATCTATCTATCTATCTATCTATCTATCTATCTATCTATCTATCTATCTTCTCAGCTAATGATCGTGTACTACAATAATTATTGTAGTGTTGGGGACAGGGGAGGATTCAGTGAAAAATGGAAGTGCTACTGCTCTTTCTAAAAAAATTTTAAATAATTAATGAAGTTTTTGTAAAACTACAATGGCATCTTCCTGAAAATTGTGTACATGTAAGCTGAAATTCTGACTTTCCACATATGATTCTTTCATCATCTGAAGGAATAATAAAACATTATAGTAACAGTTCTTAGGAAAATACTAAATACCAGTAGTTACCCCCATTTTACCAATGGGTTACTGAGCCTGGGAGGTAGAGTTCACTCAGGGCAACTGAAAATCACCTAAGGCGATTGGGATCTGTTGCCTAGGATTGCCAACTGCCAGGGGTGGGAGGAACAGCGCTGGCCTGATCAAGTGCCTTTGAACTACAGCAATCAATGGGTGACACTTTTTGCGGCATAGAGCTAAACATGTTCACCTGCTATTAGCTGCAGATCAAGCTCCTGTTGATGGCACAGCTAGGGCTTTATGTGGTCACTTAAGCATTACCAAAAGGATGGAAATGCATCACCAAAAAAAGAAGACACAGCTTGCCATGAGAATTGCACAGGCTAATTTACATGAACAAATGCAAATTTTGAAATGCTTATTATAATTCAAATAGAAATACAATTTCATTTTGAGGAACACTCTGACCCAGTCAATCATTTGCTTGCTGGTTTAGTCTGCTGCCCAAGTGCTAATTGCTGCCTCTTTCTGCTGTTTTGACACAGTGCATAGTTAGAACTATGGAATTCGCTACCACAGGATGTAGTGATGGCCACCAATTTGGATGACATTAAAAGGAGGTAGGATTAATTCCTGGAGGAGAAAGCTACCAATGGCAACTAGTCCTGATGGTTATGTGCTGCCTTCCATATGAGAGGCAGCAAGCCTATATATATATTCATTAAACAAAAAACCTACGGTTTACAAAAACAGTGTTAAGGCTCTACAGATTCCAACCAAGCACCAAAAAGCAGGGAAATTGGGAGTTAAGGCTCACAAGCCTTAATGCCACATCCTCCCTAAGGAGGCAGAAAGTGCAAGTGAAATTCTCATTCTCCCAAAGCAGATAAACCATGAGGACAGGGTGGAGAATATGATATGCAGAGGTGACTGTGAGGTTGTGGAAAACTGATCACGAACAACTTAGGGCCACCTCTTTTTTTTTGTTTAGAGCAGCCCTTCCCCAACCTGGTGCCCTCCAAAGGTGTTGGACTACAACTCCCATCATTGCAAGTCAGTATGTCCCATGGTCAGGAATGCTGGGACTTGTCATCTCAAAAATCTAGATATGCAATTTGATATGCAGAGGTGACTGTGGGGTTGTGGGAAATGATGATGAACAACTTAGGACCAGCTACTTCTCATTTCTTAGAGCATCTCCTTATGCTGAGAGTTGCAACTCAACACATCTGACAGGCACCAGGTTGGGGAATATTGTTCAAGAACAAGGGAAGGCAGAATGTAGATCTCCAGATGTTTTGGAATTCAACTTGTAAAAGCCCCTATCAGCATTGGCAGTTATCAGGAATGCCGCGAGTTGATGTCCAAATCATCAGGATAGATCTATTTTCTGCCCACATCTGTACTAAAGTATGATGTTTTCCAGCATTAAGATATGGGATCAATCAAGGAACTACAAAAGAGCTGCATCATTTTAAATAAACTGTCAAAACCAAACGAAACAACAATGAATGAATCTTGAATACCTAATCCAGATAGCCTTTCAGACATCAACATCAGTTTTCAACACATGGCATAGGATGTCTGTTTCTTGAATATCAGATAAAGGATTTCTCTTACTTGTTCAGCAGTGTGAGATCAAAGGCAGAGCTACCACCTAATACTTTCATGCGTAAGTATTATTTTAAAATTAAGTATGAATTGATTTTTGTCTTCCCCATAACACATAACATGAGAGTTACAGTGTAACACATCTGGAGAGCACCAGGCTGGAGAAGGTTGACTCCTATACATGTCTTCTCAGAAGCCAGTGCCACTGAATTCACTAGGGCTTTCTCCCAAGAGGTACAGGATTGCAAACTAATCTCACCTGAAAGGTGTTCAACACAGTTAAACTAAACCTCTTCTGCTCCACTGTTGCTTTGATGAGATGATGTATTGTGCAGGGATTGTGGGGAGTGAACAGTATGTTTTTTATAAATACATTTAAAGAAAAAAAAACATTGGTTCTTTGAAAGGCAGGATATTGACGAAAAGTTGGAAGTGCCTGGCACATGCTCTGGTTCTAGATCTGTAATGAATAGTGCCCCTTTTGTTATCAAGAGTGCTGCTATATGCGAGATGTGTGTGAGAGAAAAGTATTGGGCAGACCCTGTATTTGGTAAGGGTATGGAACAGCATTCCCATCCTGCTGCCCTCCAGGTGTTTGAGATGACAAGTCCCAGCATTCCTGACCATGGGACATACTGACTTGCAATGATGGGAGTTGTAGTCCAACACCTTTGGAGGGCACCAGGTTGGGGAAGGGCTGCTCTAAACAAAAAAAGAGAAGTAGGTGGCCCTAAGTTGTTCGTGATCAGTTTTCCACAACCCCACAGTCACCTCTGCATATCACATTCTCCACCCTGTCCTCATGGTTTATCTGCTTTGGGAGAATGAGAATTTCACTTGCACTTTCTGCCTCCTTAGGGAGGATGTGGCGTTAAGGCTTGTGAGCCTTAACTCCCAATTTCCCTGCTTTTTGGTGCTTGGTTGGAATTTGTAGAGCCTTAACATTGTTTTTGTAAACCGTAGGTTTTTTGATTAATGAATTTCATGGCTTTGTGTAATGGATGACTGGATATTATACAGTTGACAACCAAGCCAGCGTCAGCCAGAATGTTATACCATCTTGACATCCAATATAAAATCAAAGCTAGTGTTATGTGTTGAACTCACTTTTAACATTAATAAATCAACCAAAATGCTTGCATCTCCCTCATTTTTAAAGATAAAGAGATGAAACCTGGCATCATGGTAGCTCTTAAGTAGGGATATAGCTATGCCAAGTATGAAGCAGATCCGTTCATGCTTTGATCGTTAGGAATTTTTTAAAGTTCAAACAGAAATCTCTTTGGGGTCCAGGACCTTGAGCAGTACAAGTTTAAAAAATGAAATGAAAGCTAAAGAGATGAAACTTGGCACCGTGGTAGCTCTGAAGTAGGGATTTAGCCAAGCCAAGTTGGAAGCAGATCCGTTCAGCCCTTGATTTTTAGAAATGTTTAAAACTTCAATTAAATTTTTTTAATTAACTAAAATGCTTACAATTCCAGCATTTTTAAAGATAAAGGAATGAAACTTGACAGCATGGTAGCTCTTAAGTAGGGATTGAGCCATGCCAAGTTGGAAGCAGATCTGTTTATGCCTTGAGTTTTAGGAATTTTTAAAACTTCAAACCCAATTCTCCTCTTTGGGATCTAGGGCCTTGAGCAGTACATTAAAAAAAAGAAAGAAAGTAAAGATGAAGAGATGAAACTTGGCACCATGGTACCTCTTAAGTAAGGCTTTAGCCATGCCAAGTTGAAAGCAGTTTGGTTCATGGCTTGAATTTTAGAAATTTTTTTGAAGTCAAACTTTTTAAAAAAAATATCCTAAAAATCAAGGCATGAACCGATCTGCTTCCAACTTGGCATGGCTCACTTCTAGGGTGACCACTAGGGTGTGGCCTAGTGGCTAATGTTTTGGACTGGGAGCTGGGAGATCTGGGTTCTACTCCCCACTTAGCCATGGAAACCCATTGGGTGACTTTGGGCCAATTGCAGACTCTCAGCCCAACCCATCTCACAGGGTTGCTGTTGTGAGGATAAAATGGAGAGGAGGAGGATTATGTATGCCGCCTTGGGTTTCTTGGTGGAAAAAAGGTGGGATATAAATGCAATAATAAATAATAATAAAAAACTGTCAGGATTTCCCCAAATTTCTCCTGATTTTTGTTCTATCGGTGTCAGGGGGGATTTTATGGAATTACACACTTTCCCTTTTAAGGCCACCATTAGCGTGGCAGGGGGGAATGACATGCTTTCTGGAGGTGTGTCATTCTCTCCCACTGCTCCAATCAAGGCCTTAAAAGGGAAAAACGTGTCATTCCCAGGCATTATAGAAAAGGGCCTGATTGGAGTAGTGGGGTGGGCGTGAGAATGACATGCTTTCCCCTCCTCCGCTCCAATTGGGGACTTTAAGGTGGCCCCAGAAAGCCATTTTCCTGCCCCCCCCCAACCAGATGTCCTCTTATTTGGTTTCCCAAATATGGTCACCCTACTCAGTTCTTGCACAGGCTGCATTTCCATCCCTAGATATTTACTCAAAAATAAGACCCATTGAATTACCTTGGTTCTTGAAAAGCAACACACTTGCTTTTAGATTTGCCACTCTCAGCATTCTGAGTGTGCTATGAATGCCTGCTCTGTCTGTCCCTATAGTTTCCTGCAAGGTCCAGCTAGGGGAAGCCATTAAATTAAACCCAGGGGTGGAGGGTGGGATTCCCTCAAGTTCATCTGACAGCAGGTGCTATAGAACATGGACCTTGCAGGAGTGTTGAGGCTGGATTTCTGGCAGACCCAGACAGGCAACTTTATGGCCTGTTAGTCCCTCCATTTGGTAGCCTGCAGAGCACCTACCTCATAAGGCAAATGGCCACATGAGAACTATTATTATGGCCTGCTACTTCGTTTGTCTTTAGTAGTCTGTGGTCCAGATCTCTTCAGAAGGGGGAATAGTGTTTTGTGGTTGGGGTCAGTCTAAATTATCTCCAGGGGTACCTTACTCAGTGCCTCTGATAGCAAAGAGATTGAGGATTTTCCCCAACTCTGTTACTCTTGAAGTTACTAGGCCTGTTGAAAATAGATTTTATAACATAAGCATGAAAACAGTGAATACCCCTTTTAACTTGTTAAACCAATGAAAACATGCCACACAAGAAGTCTTAAGATATGAATGGTTTATAAAGAAAAGTAAATGCAAAAGAACATCAGATGCAGAAGTGAAATCTGAAACATTACTATTTACTAGTAGTAGTAGTAGTAGTAGTAGTATCCTGCCTTGTGCCCAATGCTGGGCCTCAGGGCAGCCTTACAAAACTAAAACATATACAGCTAAAACCTATAAATAGGAATATACTAGGCTGACTATATGAAAAGGAGGACAGGGCTCATGTAACTTTAACAGTTATAGAGAAAAGGGGATTTCAGCCAGTGTCATTTGTATGCAATTAGTTCCTGGTGAAATTCCCTCTTCATCACAATAGTCAAAGTTGCAGGGGCCCTGCCTTCTTTTGTATATGGTCACTCTAGTATAGTGCCTGCAACTTTAACTGTTGTGATGAAGAGGGAATTTCAATTGCATATAAATGACACTGGCTGAAATTCCCTTTTCTCTACAATTGTTAAAGTTACATGTGCCCTGTCCTCCTTTTCAGATGGTCAGCCTAAATATACAAAAGTTAAAAATAAGTAAATACTTTTCAATTTTAAAGCATTTAAAACATTTTAAATACATAACAATTTAAAAGTCAAAGGTATAGACAGAGGTCCAGATTATTTGCCGAAGGCCTGCTGGAACAAAAAAAAGGGGTTGTCTGCATCTAAAAACACATCAAGGAGGGAGCCAGTGTAGACAGCAAGGATTAGAAAGAAAATCCATGTGTGTACACTATGCAAAATAAACGACAGCTCAACTGTTTCTAAACCTGATTAGAAAAACAGGGTGACTAGGCCGAAACCAACTTTGTAGGCCCAGAAGCACTTTGAAAGCTTTCAACGTTGTACTTAAAACTTAACACCGGCCCAAACTAATTAAATGAAGTGTTTGAAGCTTTCAACTTTATAGCAGTATGGACCAAACTCTTAGAAAAGAGGGAAGGAGCACTGTGTGTGTATGGGGTGGAGGTGGGGGGTAGAAAGAAAGGTATAGCCACCTATTCCCAGGAGAGATCTGAAGATCAGGTTACCAAGGATCCAGAGGAGCCACATCCTGCTTCACCAGGGAGCAAAAGAGCAAACTGGCCTTATGAAGATAGCCCAAAATACTCTCAGAGCCAAAGGAATGCATGTTCCAGAAGAGAAAAGATAAATTCTTCTTCTTCTTCTTCTTCTTCTTCTTCTTCTTCTTCTTCTTCTTCTCTCAAAAGGTCTGTGCTAGAGGCAGCGGCCATTTCACTCACCCACCCCACATTCTAAGGCAGGAGGGAGGGGGGAGAGCGACGCTACTGAGCGTGTGTTGTGCTATGAGGGAAGATGGCCGCCCCATTGACTTGAATGAAAGGTTAAAATAGTCCTTAAAAGTCAACCGAAGGGAATTTTAAAAAAACAAATAGCTTTCCACCATACTACAGTCAAGGAGGAAGAAGACCCCACCACTGGATTAATTAATAAGGCTCTAGAAGTTATGCAAATTGTGAGCACAAAAGTCTCAACCCAGAAGTAAATTTTACAAAAGCAGGGAGACAGGTTTGTATTCCTTTTCTACCTTAAACTGCTCTCCTTCCCTCCCATATACAAAAGAAGGCCCTGCCTTCTTTTGTATATGGTCACTCTAGTATAGTGCCTGCAACTTTAACTGTTGTGATGAAAAGGGAATTTCACCAGGAACTAATTGTATACAAATGACTCTGGCTGAAATTCCCTTTTCTTTACAACTGTTAAAGTTACATGAGCCCTGACCTGGATTTTATCTGGTCACCCTACCTAAAAGTCAGCACTACACTGCATGGTAAGATCCTAATTTTGATAGAGCTGCAATCCCCCAAGCATTCGCATTGGCCCTAGTGCCTTTCAAAACAGCCACTGTGCCTTTGAAATTCAAGGATACATGTAATAGCTCCACAGCAGGCTTCAGCTATTTTCTGAAGAATCAGCCACTACTCCTGAGTTCTTCAAACCTAACCATTTGGCTTGTGGTTTTCCTGCTTTCCAAGACAGTTTTGCATATCCCAAAGCACATATGAATGCCAGTGGCAGAGAGATGACTCCCAGCTTAATATGGGAAACATCTGTATGATGCACCTCTCCCAGTCGTCTTTTGGCAATACATTCTTTCACCAGACGATCATTGTCTTACAGTGCGATTGAAACACAAGTAAGACTTTTGGATTTAAATCCTTTTTATCTTCAAAGAACCATTCCACATTGTTCTGACTTCTGAAGAGCCTCTGGGTTGGATCCAGATTTAATCACTTAGAGTAGACCCAATGGAAACCCAACTGTGAAGACATAACCCTGTCACCCAATGGTGTGCATTTTCAGTAGCTCCCCGGCTTGGAATTTTCAACTAATTTTAAAGTGCTTTTTAATTAAAACTATAACAGCTAGAGTGATTATGCTTTTTTCTATAGTTATTTGCTGAGTAACAGCTGAGAACACAATGAAATCCCATCCCATCTCACCCACCCACCCACACCCACACCCACACCCAAGCTGGCACAGCTTTGGATGTGGTGGTTTAGTGTGGCCGCTTGTGAATTGCCAAAAAAGAGGATATGCATCATCAAGAAAGAGGACAAAAGAAGACACCTATTTGCATTAAATTTATATGGATCTATATGCCAATTTAGAAATAATTATTATAATAGAAATAGACATACAATACGTCTCACCATTGTGTGGAAGACTGTGAACAGGTTCTAAGTGTACTTTGCTTAGACTGTGGTGCAGATGCTGTTGATGAGCAACTTCAAGGCCTAACGCTTCCTTCTGACGGGTGGTAGTATTGGACAGGAGAACAAATAGGGAACACATTCAAAATAGGGGACAGTCCTCTGGCACCCCTTCAAATAGAGGGCTGTCATCTATAAAAGAGGACACATAGCCACTCTTTGTGGAATCTCCTCACCATAATAGGATTACACAGTAATTTCCTTTGTGCAAGGGTGTTCGTAGGAATTTCTTAGTACAAAAGCTGTTTCCATCAATAAGTCTTGAAGGACAGACCGTTTAAGTACATGATGAAAGTTCATTGTCTTGAAATACATTGCTCTTTTCTGGAAGTTCTTAGGGTATCGTTTTTAGGATCTTGCCATGTATAGTTCCTTTCACAAGACTTTCTATCCACCTAAGTGTTGAGGGAGAAAGTACCTTAGGTGATTCTTCATAAACAGCAAACTGGATTGTTCCGCAGTCTTCTGAAGCAGAAGGCTTTGGATATGCAAACTAAAAGACGTTATTCTCATTTGTGGAAAGCTAAATCCATTGACCCTGAAAATGGGTCTCTTACTTCTGGCCACATTCATAATCCAATTATTCTTGATCAGTGAAATGTAAGTCCATAATTAATGTGCCACCTGAGAGGTTTTGTTATTTTCTTTAAATTGCCTATTAATTTATTAAATTGTCTTGATTAAGTAATGCATTTGACAGTCTTGGTTCCTTGTTAAGAATATTAAATATGTTCTTATATTGAACATGTGGTATTAAACTGAGGCCTAAACAATGCTGATATTTTTGCATACAGTATTCTTCAATGTTAGGCCTCCAAATTTCTTGCTTATGACCAAATTTGGTTGGGAAGCCAACCCCTGCTCCAGCCTGGAAGGGGTCTATGGTACATGCATGAGCTGGGAACTCTTCCAGTGTTCCCAGCTCATGTGGCGGAGCTCTACACTCATAAGTAGTGACCAACACATGTGTCAGCAGCAGGGGGGAGGATTATCCCCCCCGATCCAGGTCAGGATCCCAGCAGGGGGGAAAGGAAGCTATTATTATTATTATTATTATTGTTATTGTTATTGTTATCGTTATCGTTATCGTTATTGTTATTATTTCTTATCCGCCTCTCCCTTTGGATCGAGGTGAGGAACAACATTAGTATAACAATACTCTGGAGAAAAATGGGAGGAAAGATGTAGCTGCTCGACATGCATTTAAAGTGAAGTCTATTTGAGAGCTGGTGTGATGTAGTGGTTAGAGTGTTCGACTAGGACTCTGGAGATCCAGGTTCTAGTCCCCACTGGGCTATGAATCTCACTGAGTGACTTTGGGCCAGTCTCAGCTTCATAGGGTTGTTGTGAGGATGAAATGGAGAGGATTAGGACATGTAAATCGCCTTGGATGCCTTCCAAGAGGAAAAAAGGCAGGATATAAATATAATAATTTTTTTAAAAAATGGGCCCTATTAATTATAACTAGTGAGTTTCTTTGTTACTTTGATTATCTTGCAATATTATGTGTGTTATTTTTCATTGCCATTATTATTATTATTATTATTATTATTATTATTATTATTTCAAAAAACTTAATTTCAAAGCAAAATAAAATTTAATAGAAAAAGAAATAAGGTACTAGGGGTGTGCACGGACCCCCCGGATCGGATCGGGACCCGGATCGGGACCTCCAATTTTGTCCCGGACCGGTTCGGACAAAATCGGAGGCCCCCCGGACCGGATCGAGTCCGATCCCGACCCAAAAATCGTAAATTTTTGGATCGGCCGCCATTTTTTTCCCCATAGACTTGCATTGCAATGCAAGTCTATGTGGAAAAAATGGCGGCGGGTGGCTGAGGGGGGGCCTAACTCCCTCCCCCCCCCGGGGCCGTCCGCTGTGGACGGCCCCGGCAGGTAAGCCCCCTCTCCCGCGCTCCCTACCCCCCCTGGGGCCGCCCGCTTCCATCCGCTGGCGCCCGCGGGCGCCAGCGGATAGAAGCGGACGGCTCCAGGGGGGGGTAAGCCCCCTTCCCCGCCACTGCTTACCTTCTCGGCCCGTCCGCTCCCGTCCGGCGCCGGCGGCTACTACCAGCGGGCTCCGCGGCCTACTCTCGAGTAGCGCGCCGGGTGATGACATCACCCAGCGCGCCACCCTGGAGTAGGCCGCGGAGCCTGCTGGTAGTAGTAGGCGCCGGCGCCGGGACGGGAGCCGCCGGGACGGGAAGGTAAGGGCCCCCCTCCCCCCTCCGCGCGCCCCCTCCTCCCCTCCACGCACCCCCTGCTTACCTTCCCGGCCCGGCGGCTCCAGTCCGGCGCCGGCGCCTACTACTACCAGCAGGCTCCGCGGCCTGCTCTAGAGTAGCGCGCCAGTGATGACATCACCCGGCGCGCCACCCTAGAGCAGGCCGCGGAGCCTGCTGGTAGTAGTAGGCGCCGGCGCCGGGACGGGAGCCGCCGGGACGGGAAGGTAAGGGCCCCCCTCCCCCCTCCGCGCGCCCCCTCCTCCCCTCCACGCACCCCCTGCTTACCTTCCCGGCCCGGCGGCTCCCGTCCGGCGCCGGCGCCTACTACTACCAGCAGGCTCCGCGGCCTACTCTAGAGTAGCGCGCCGGGTGATGACATCACCCGGCGCGCCACCCTAGAGCAGGCCGCGGAGCCTGCTGGTAGTAGTAGGCGCCGGCGCCGGGACGGGAGCCGCCGGGACGGGAAGGTAAGGGCCCCCCTCCCCCCTCCGCGCGCCCCTCCTCCCCTCCACGCACCCCCTGCTTACCTTCTCGGCCCGTCCGCTCCCGTCCGGGGCCGGCGGCTACCACCAGCAGGCTCCGCAGCCTGCTCTAGAGTAGCGCGCCGGGTGATGACATCACCCGGCGCGCCACCCTAGAGCAGGCCGCGGAGCCCGCTGGTAGTAGCTGCTAGTGCCGGACGGGAGCGGACGGGCCGAGAAGGTAAGCGCTCCCCTCCTCCCCCCCCCCGCTGTCCACTTTCATCGGTGGGCGCCCGCTGCCGCCCGCCAATGGAAGCGGCGGTGGGCGCCAGTGGGCGCCCGCCGATCCGCCGATCCGCCGAACCGGTTCGGAGCCTTTTCGGACCGGTTCGGATTGGATCGGCCGATCCAGCTGCGGGATCGGAAATCGGATAATTTATCCGATTTCCCACTGGACCGGACTCGGATCGTGGATCGGGTCCGATCCAGTGCACATCCCTATAAGGTACCATTCATGGCTAATTGCCATGTGGGAGGATTTGGTGTGGGAAGAGAAAAAGAGAGGAGAGAGAGAGGGGGGAGAGAGAGAGGGGGGAGTATATAAAGAACATTCTTTTGGCCCTATCCAGTTTTGACTTTAGCTAGGCTGACCATATGAAAAGGAGGACAGGGCTCCTGTATCTTTAACAGTTTCATAGAAAAGGGAATTTCAGCAGGTGTCATTTGTATATATGCAGAACCTGGTGAAATTACCTCATCATCACAAAGTTAAAGCTGCAGAAGCCCTGCCCTCTTTTCTACATGGTCAAGAGACAGGGCTCCTGCAGCTTTAACTGTTATGATGAAGAGGGGATTTCACCAGGTTATATATGTATACAAACAACACCTGCTAAAATTCCCTGTCCTTTGCAACTGTTAAAGATACAGGAGCCCTGTCCTCCTTTTCATATGGTCACCCTACTTTAGCCATACCTACCACTGGCATTCCATGTGGCCCCAAGATATTATGCTGGAGCAAATACATCCTTCAGACTCAGAAAAAAGGTTCCTCCCCCTCACTCTACAGACTTGATGCTGCTTTCTGGTTTTTTTTTAAAATGTTATTTCTTTTCTCTGCAGAAATTCCCCTGTACATTATTCTCAATGTTAATAACATATTTCCTAGCTTCCTGTGTTGTCAGGGATGTTGCTCTCCTTCAATAATGTGTCAGGAAGATATTCTATTGTTTCTACTTTTATCTTTAGATAATTACAATGTGGAATTACTTTTTTACATTACATTTTTTAAATTGAAAAAAAGAACTTCAAACATATGTGGGGGGCTCCATTATAATCTTTGTATTCAACATTGTGCCTCTGCAGATTATAGACGGGGGCCATCTTGTTTTCATTACAAACCAGAGGAATTGTAAGCTTTCCTCAGACTTCTGTTCTCATTCAGTTTGTGGAAGAAAAGGAAAAGCAGGTCCTGTAACCACTTTCAGACCTTTAGTGTATTTATGAAAGTCACAGGGGAGGGAGCATGGGGCTTATTTGTTTCATGTATTATCTAATACTACATTCATATCCTGCCTTTTTTCCTCCTGCAAGGAGCCCAAAGTAGCTTACATGGTCCTCCAATGTTTATCCTCACAACAACCCTTCTCCCAAGTCCCAGTCCAACATTCTAACCACTACTCCAACAACTGGCTGTCTGGATTGCACATTCATTCGATATACCTGGCCTAAGATAATTTTCAAAAGCTCTCATCTGTGTGCTCCTGCCAAATGAAGTGAAGCTGGTAGCTAGGAGAGGGCCTTTTCATTGGTGGCATCCTGGTTATGGAATGCCTTCCTCAGAGAGGCTCACCTGGCACCTACATTGTGGTCTTCCAGCACCAGGTGTAGCCCTTTTAATTCTCCAAGGCCTTTTAGTCCTTCCATTGTTTTTTTAAAAAAGGTGTTATTGTGTTGCTGGCTTTTATTCTGGTTTATTCAGTTTGAAACTTTTAAAGGTTTTTATGTTATATTGTTGAATTTTATGGTTTAAAATTTTGTGAACCACCCAGATACAGCTTTGACTATTGGCCAGTATAGGAATATAATTAATAAAAGGCTCTATTATCAAGGGTAGACTGCCTGGTGTTTTGCACTGCAATGCCAGATGTTTTAGAGTATAACACCCATTATCCTGAGCCAACATGGTTAGGGAGTTGTAGTCCAAAACATCTGGAGGGCTCCGGGTTGCCTGCCACTAGTCATGATGCCAAACTCTGGGGTAACCGGTAGGGGTGTGCATCGGATCGGATCGGATACACGATCCGAATCCGATCTGACCCAAAATCGGGAAAATCCGATCCAATCCGATCTGATCCGACCAACCTCCGATCCGATCCGATCCGATCCGACGAGGTCCGATCCGGATCGGACGCCATTTTGAATGCTTTTTCCCATAGCCAAGTATTGTTTTACAAAAACGCCTATAACTTTTTCATTTTTAAAGATAGAAGGATGAAACTTGGGCACATTGTAGACTGATTAGGGATAGTTATCTGTGAGAAATTTCAGAAAGATTGGTGCATGCGTTTTGTGGCAATTAATTTTTTAATAAATACCCAGGAATGCTTATAACTTTGTCATTTTTAAAGTTACAAACATGAAACTTTGCCACATTGTAGGAGGTACCTTGGGACCTATGTGTTTGAAATTTCAGAAACATAGGTGCTTGCCTTGTGTGGCAATTAATTTTAGAAAAATGGGTAGTAGTGGGGTAAATACAGTTATGCCTCCCATTTTTTTATTTTTAAAGATACAAACAGGAAACCTGGGCATATTACAGGTACCACTTGCCTTGATATGTGAGTGAAATTTCAGAAACATTGGAGCTTGCCTTGTGTGGCAATTAAGGTTTGAAACAATGAGGAAAGAAACACCTATAACTTTGTCATTTTTAAAGTTACACACATGAAACTTTGCCACATTGTAGGAGGTACCTTGGGACCTATGTGTGTGAAATTTCAGAAACATAGGTGCTTGCCTTGTGTGGCAATTAATTTTAGAAAAATGGGTAGTAGTGGGGTAAATACAGTTATGCCTCCCATTTTTTTAGTTTTGAAGATACAAACAGGAAACTTGGGCACATTGTAGGAGGTACCTTGGGACCTATGTGTTTGAAATTTCAGAAACATAGGTGCTTGCCTTGTGTGGCAATTAATTTTAGAAAAATGGGTAGTAGTGGGGTAAATACAGTTACGCCTCCCATTTTTTTATTTTTAAAGATACAAACAGGAAACCTGGGCACATTACAGGTACCACTTCACTTGATATGTGTGTAAAATTTCAGAAACATTGGTGCTTGCCTGGTGTGGCAATTAATTTTTGAAACAATGAGGGATTCATTGGACAGCACTTGCCCATAGGGATTCATTGGAGAGTACTTGTCCATAGGGAATCATTGGAAAGCACTTTCCCATAGGGAATCATTGCATTGCACTTTCCCACTGAGAAATGCAGTTATGCCTCCCACATTTTTATTTTTGAAGATACAAACAGGAAACTTGGGCACATTGTAGACTGGTTAGGGATAGTTATCTGTGAGAAATTTCAGAAAGATTGGTGCATGCATTTTGTGGCAATTAATTTTTTAATAAATACGCAGGAATGCCTATAACTTTGTCATTTTTAAAGTTACACACATGAAACTTTGCCACATTGTAGGTGGTACCTTGGGACCTATGTGTGTGAAATTTCATAAAGAGGCAAATATTCTACCTACAGTATTGGAAGCAGTATGTTGGGAAACAAGGGTGACCATATGACAGTTAAAGCTGCAGGAGCTATACTAGAGTGACCAGATACAAAAGAGAGCAGAGCTCCTGCAATTTTAACTTTTGTGATGAAGAGGGAATTTCACCAGGTGCCGCATGGATACAAATGACACCTGCTGAAATTCCCTTTTCTATTCCACTGTTAAAGCCCTGTATTCCTTTTCATATGGTCATCCTACTAATTACATTTTTTTTAAAAGTAATAATACATACTGCTTCCAATACGGTAGGTAGAATATTTGCCTCTTTATGATCTCAAGCCTAAAAAAAAAAAAACATTTGTACACACCAGTCTCCTGGTACTGGTCATCCTACTATTAATTAATTGTAGCTGATAGGAAAGGGTTAAATCGTGGGAGCTGCAAGGAATTAAGAAAAAAGGAGAGGGGGTTTTGCCATTTTTTGAGCGCTCCTTAATTAGGGCTGCCCAAATGATAATGGACGGGTGGTGTGTGTGCACGCGCGGGCGGCGGCGGCGGGCTTGGCAGCGTATCCTCCTGGCTGCCGAGGCCGGGTGTCTGGAGTGGAGCACGCGCTGTCAGTTGGTGAGCGGAGGGGCCATTGAACGCCCTCCCCATCATCCTCTTCATCATCAACCTACCCCCGCGGCCCAGCGGAGCACAACAGCCCGCATTAGGCAAGCCCTTCAGGAGCCTCACAGCAGCCAGGCAGAGCCTCTGCTGCCCAGGAACCGGCCCGCACGCGAGGGCACCGGCGGGGCGCACACACAACGCCGGCGAGGGGGAGGAGAAGGGGAGGAACAAAGGATCAAAGAGATCGAGAGAGAGTGATCCTTCCTTGCACGCATGGCTGCAAAACTGAGCTAGGTTCAGCCGTTCTGCTTGAGTAAAAAGTGAAAGCAGACACGAGCCCTGTAATGGATACTAGCAACAGGATCAAAGGGATCGAGATGAGAGAGATCCTTCCTTGCACGCATGGCTGCAAAACTCAGCTAGGCTCAGCCGTTCTGCTTGAGTAAAAAGTGAAAGCAGACACGAGCCCTGTAATGGATACTAGCAACAGGATCAAAGGGATCGAGACGAGAGAGTGTTTCCTTTTCTTCGCGGGAAGCGGGAGGGGGAAGAGGGGAAGACCGGGCCTCTGTGGAAAATTTTTTGAAACATTTTATCTAAAAATTCCATAGCCATCAAATGCCTGGACCTATCATTCTGAAATTTCTGACACATATCTACCCCTAACCCATCTACAAAGTGAGCAATGTTCAGACTTCTAACTTTTAAAATAAAAAGGTTATAGGCGTTTCTTTCCTCATTGTTTCAAAAATTAATTGCCACACAAGGCAAGCTCCAATGTTTCTGAAATTTTACACACATATCAAGTGAAGTGTTCCCTGTAATGTGCCCATGTTTCCTGTTTGTATCTTAAAAAATAAAAAAATGGGAGGCGTAACTGTATTTACCCCACTACTACCCATTTTTCTAAAATTAATTGCCATACAAGGCAAGCACCTACATTTTTGAAATTTCACACACATAGGTCCCAAGGTACCACCTACAATGTGGCAAAGTTTCATGTGTGTAACTTTAAAAATGACAAAGTTATAGGCATTCCTGCGTATTTATTAAAAAATTAATTGCCACAAAATGCATGCACCAATCTTTCTGAAATTTCTCACAGATAACTATCCCTAACCAGTCTACAATGTGCCCAAGTTTCCTGTTTGTATCTTCAAAAATAAAAATGTGGGAGGCATAACTGCATTTCTCAGTGGGAAAGTGCAATGCAATGATTCCCTATGGGAAAGTGCTTTCCAATGATTCCCTATGGACAAGTACTCTCCAATGAATCCCTATGGGCAAGTGCTGTCCAATGAATCCCTCATTGTTTCAAAAATTAATTGCCACACCAGGCAAGCACCAATGTTTCTGAAATTTTACACACATATCAAGTGAAGTGGTACCTGTAATGTGCCCAAGTTTCCTGTTTGTATCTTCAAAACTAAAAAAATGGGAGGCATAACTGTATTTACCCCACTACTACCCATTTTTCTAAAATTAATTGCCACACAAGGCAAGCACCTATGTTTCTGAAATTTCACACACATAGGTCCCAAGGTACCTCCTACAATGTGGCAAAGTTTCATGTGTGTAACTTTAAAAATGACAAAGTTATAGGTGTTTCTTTCCTCATTGTTTCAAACCTTAATTGCCACACAAGGCAAGCTCCAATGTTTCTGAAATTTCACTCACATATCAAGGCAAGTGGTACCTGTAATGTGCCCAGGTTTCCTGTTTGTATCTTTAAAAATAAAAAAATGGGAGGCGTAACTGTATTTACCCCACTACTACCCATTTTTCTAAAATTAATTGCCACACAAGGCAAGCACCTATGTTTCTGAAATTTCACACACATAGGTCCCAAGGTACCTCCTACAATGTGGCAAAGTTTCATGTTTGTAACTTTAAAAATGACAAAGTTATAAGCATTCCTGCGTATTTATTAAAAAATTAATTGCCACAAAACGCATGCACCAATCTTTCTGAAATTTCTCACAGATAACTATCCCTAACCAGTCTACAATGTGCCCAAGTTTCATCCTTCTATCTTTAAAAATGAAAAAGTTATAGGCGTTTTTGTAAAACAATACTTGGCTATGAGAAAAAGCATTCAAAATGGCGTCCGATCCGGATCGGACATCTGGTCCGATCCGATCCGACCAGCCTCCGATCCGATCCGATCCGATCCGACCCCCCAGGTCCGATTCCGATCCGCTATCCGATCCGATCCGGGGGGTCAGTGCACATCCCTAGTAACCGGGAACCCTGTTTCCCCAGGCTGTGTGGAGGAAGTATCACACTTATAAAAGTTCCACACACACAGCTTTTATGCTAGGCTGACCAGATAAAATCCAGGTCAGGGCTCATGTAACTTTAACGTTGTAGAGAAAAGGGAATTTCAGCCAGTGTCATTTGTATGCAAGTAGTTCCTGGTGAAATTCTCTCTTCATCACAACAGTTAAAGGTGCAGGCACTATACTGGAGTGACCATATACAAAAGAAGGCAAGGCCCCTGCAACTTTAACTGTTGTGATCAAGAGGAAATTTCACCAGGACCTAATTGCATACAAATGACCCTAGCAGAAATTCCCTTTTCTCTACAACTGTTAAAGTTATATGAGCCCTGACCTGGATTTTATCTGGTCACCCTATTTTATGCAGATGAACACAGAGATTGTAGGTCTGGTGTCTGCTGTTGCAATCACATGTGGCTGCCACCTTGGACCATTTTAAAGGGGGATTGGACAAATTCATTGAGTACAAGGCTAACAATGGCTATTAGTCATGACGACTTTATATTACCTCCAGCATCAGAACAGGTATTATGCTTCTCAACACCAGTTGCTGGGGAACACAAGCAGGAAGGTGCTATTGCACTCATGTCTTGTTTGTAGGCATATTCCCAGAGGCATCTGGACAGTCTGAGAACAGACTGCTGAACAAGCACCAGACAGGCCTTGAGTCTGATCCTTTTTATGTTCTTATGTGTGTTTGGTAAAGACACTATGAATATCTAAGGCCTCATCTACACCTCAAGGGGGAGGATCTCGGACTTATCTGCTTCCGGGATCATCCCCCTGCATCTAAATGCCAGCACATCATCTCAGAAGCTGAGAGGGACATTACTGGTGTAGCATGTTTGCGCAATTGCATGGGCATGATCCTGCACCAAAGGTAAGGGTGTTAAAAAAAACACCTTCAAATTCGGTGCCCCAACATGCCAAGAGCCATCCCGGGGATGAAGAAAATGCTCCCCCCACCCCCGATGGGCACAGAGCCCCCCCCCCCAGCTCTGTGCCCGTTTGAAGAGCCTGCTATTGCGGGGACAAGGGAGGACCCAGGAGTGAGTGGCACACCACCTGTGAATCTTGGGGTTGTCCCAGGACCGTGGGGGAAAATTGGGATAAGTGCAGTCCCATTTATCTCAGGACAACTGAGAGCTCGTCCCAGGTTGACCCTGGGATCCCCTGTTTGTCATTTGGCCTCACAGGGATTACCTCGAGCTGACCCCAGGATCAATGGCTGGTGTGGATTAGGCCTGAGAGACCTGTATTAATGTGATGGAGAACTGTCATAGTACAAATAACAGAGTTTCAATCATTGCTTAGCCATGACGCTCACTGAGTTTCCTTGGAGCAGTTCCTCTCTTTCAGCCTAACCTATTGAATTGTTAGGGTAAAGTGGAATAATGCCATGTATGCTACCCTGAGTTCCTTAGAAGGGTGCCAGAGAGCTAGTGTTGTGGAGCATTGAACATTGGGGAGAATCAGGTTCAAATCCAAGTTCAAAGTCATGAAGCTTCCTGGGTGATTTTGGGCCAGTCATTATCTCTCAGTAGTTAGTAAGTAATTCTGTTTGCAGAGGTAAAGTTCATCCCTTGAAATGAACAAGGGACCATTTCCTAGGTGGCTTAGAGAAAAACTACACGTTGCTTTAATAATGTAGCATTCTATTTATTCTAGTGGAAGTGTGCATGAGACCACTGTCCCCCAGCAGGGGAGAATTAAACTCCCCTCCACCATTTCCCCCTGAAATCCCCCCCACAGCATGGTTAAAAAAGAATAAAAGCCTCCATTGATGTTTCTATTGGAGGGGGAGATTTAGGGGGGAAATGGGGGGGAAGGTTTAATCCTCCTGATGCAAGGTAGTCCTCATCCAAATTACATGATTACACTAACAAAAATTAAAAGTGAACATTTGCCACATTCTACGCAATTAGCATAACATGTAGTTCAGCCCCTTAGAGCTTCCAGGGCCAGTTTGATCATGCAGTGTTGAAGTATGGGAAGAAAACCCTTGAATGTACAAGTCAGTTGAGTGGGAGAAATATCCGTATGTGAAACTCAAATAAGAGAGAGCCAAGCCACAAACAACCATGTGACACAGATTCCTTTCTGCAACAGTTCACAAATCAAAGGAACGTATCTAGCAGTGACAAACTCAGAAGGCAGAGTCAAAAACAAAACAAAACAGAATTGCAAGCTGAAATGAAATTCCAGGCTTACCATATGATCTATGAGGTTTTGCAGTCTAGGCATTTGAGGAAGTGTGGGTTCTACCCTGATAGAAACAGTCTCCGGCTCACAGATTTTAATGATTTGGCACATCCTAGCAAGATCTCAGTTGCTAATATGCTGCTGTTTGAGCAAAATGAGCCCAAATCATATAGTTTAATTTCATTGTGCAGATCTAAATGTAATGATTTCTTTAGTTTTCTTTTTAAAAAAAGTTTAGCAGGTAGAAAAAACAAAGGCAAAGAGAAGTAAATCTTCCCCAGTATTTATGGATAATAAACCATGTCATCTTCTAAAGTCACAGGACTACACCCAGACACATTCTTCTAGTGGCTCTGATCCAGTAGCCTCTGTTCATACATTGTATGGTAAGCGTGGAATTTCATCTTCAGTTTGCAATTCTGTGTTTGCCCTGTCTTCTAAATTTGTCTATTATTATTATTATTATTATTATTATTATTATTATTATTATATTATTATTGTTGTTGTTGTTGTTGTTGTTGTTGTTGTGCCATTTATCTCAAGGCAGCTTACAAAGCAATATAATAAGAAAGAAAGCTATTGAAAGTAATTCCCAGCGAAAGCAGTAGAATATAAATTAGATATTACTAATCTATCCCAATAATTTTAATGGGTTTAGTTACAATTAATTTCATATGGATGGCTTCATGTCTATAAATGTAACATGGGAAAATTTTATATACATATTGGTCCCAATCCAGGGAATGATAATTGCATTTTAAACCCTTTGAGATCAGGAAGATTTAGGAGTATAGCCAAACTCTTTGAACTTGTTCACACATAATGCTAACTCATGGTTTATTTAAACAGTGGTTAACACGTGTTTTTCCCTACCCAGTGTTTGTCAGGCAGACAGTCAGATAAACCATGGCTTGCTTTCTCAATCCCTGGTTTGTTTTCTGACTCCTTTGCACATTATTTCCCTGTATTCCAATTGCTTTTATGTCACTGCAGAGTGTTTGGTGCTTTTTTTTTTACCATTCTTGCCTGTTGCCTCTGTAGCCTGGCAAAACAACCCATGAACAACCCACAGTTCTGGGTCCACACATAATGACAACTCATGGTTTAAACAACCCAGAGTTCACAGTCCAACAATAAACCATGGGTTTGCTTTCTGGGTTGTTTGTGGATAACCATGGTTGGTTACCATGACTGCATTTGCACATCACGACAACCCATGGGCACACTCTTTGGGACTTTGACATCTTGCATTTCAATAGCTGGTCCCAATGCTATGTCACAAATTGCTTTAAAAATTCTCCTCAGTTTCAAAAGAGATTTGCCATACAGCCTGGAGGAGATGCTGTTTGAGAAAGATGATTCCAAAAACCTCTTGAGTGTGCAGGACTAGTTGTGCAACTCTTGGTTCATCCTTAAGCACGATCTGTTTCAATAGAGTTTGGGCATGCCTTAGGTTCTTTTGATTGTGCCAGTAAAATGCTTACTAAAGACATGCAGCAGACTTCAGCCAGCATAGGATTGCACTCTTACATGTTCTCCATGAGTAGAAGCTTCTCACTGTACACTAGTTAGAAATAGCCAGTTGACTTGAAAAAGTGACAACTTCTGGATGTGGCAAATGAGTCATACAACCCATTCTCCATAAGTGCTGTACTTTGAGTTTCTGAAGAAACAATTGGACATTCTAAGTCCATTAGTCATGTAAAATGGCTTTGGGTCACCATGCCTATTTCAAATTTTCATCAGCATCTGAAATTGAAATCTGCGGTTTGGTTGGGCCTTCATGTGTTTTAAGATCAGTTTTTCAGGCTATCTCCGTTGACCTGCCACCAAGATCAGTAAGGCTGGCAGCCATTAGAGCAAAGGTGGGCAACTTGTGGCTCTTTAGATGTTTTGGCCTACAACTCCCATGTTCCTTCACCATTGGCTCTTAGGGTGGCTACATGTGAACTGCCAAAAGAAGAGGGTACACATTACCATAAAAGAGTTCAAAGGAGGACATTTATTTGCATAATGTTTGCATATGCTAATTTATATGTATAGATGCAAATTTATAAATAATTATAATAATTTAAATAGAACTACAATATATCTCAGTGAATGTGTACAATGCATTCTGCAGTGCAGAAGACTATGACCAGGTGACCTGTGTGCCTTGCCCAGTCTACTATCCAGGTGCTAATTGTTGATGGGCAACTTCAAGGCCCAGGTCTTCCTTTTGATGGTTTGTTACCTTTATATTGCACTTGGGCTGGACAAGTCTTCAAATAGATGACCTCTTTCAAATATTGGGCAGTCCTCTGATAGCCCTTCAGATGCAGGATTGTCCATCCTGGTGGTTGTTCCGCCATGGAATCTCCCCACCACAATAGGATTTCTCTGCAGTTTCCTTTGTTCAAAGACATTTCATAAGAATTTCTTGGCATAGGAAGCTGATTCTTGAAGATGTCTTGAAGGATAGGCCATTAGATGCAGTATGAAAATTCATTATCACTGCTAACATTTGTTTGTGTTGCTAAACACATCACACTGGTATTATTTATTTATTTAGAATATTTTACTACTGCCTTTCATCTATTGATACCAGGATGGTATACAAAACTATTGTTGTTGTTGTTGTTGTTGTTGCTGCTGCTGCTGCTGTTGTTGTTGTGGTTTTTAAAAAATCCAATACAATATAATAAAAACAATAACACATCAAAGATTAAAATACAACACCCAAAGACGGCAAACACATAAAACAGATAGCTAATATCAAACAACTTAAAATGCCTGGGCAAACAAATAGATTTTGATCTGGCACCAAAAAGACAACAAGGTTCATGCTGGTTTTCCTTTATGGAGAGGAGGGGGTTCCACAACTAGGTCCCGTTGGTTCTCACATGACCAATGGTAGTTGGAGAAGAGCACCATTTTCATGTTGTTACTTTCTTTGTATTTGAATAAATGTATTTGATTTTCACCCTGATATAGAAATTGTGGTCCACAAGGAACAGCAGATAACATTCCATCCTTTGAACCTTGTTCTTTGGCTCTAATCTAAAATATGTTGTAGGAAGAGTAGAATAGAACTTAATTAATTATTTTTTCCTGTCTCATAGCCTCATTTCTCTTCATCTTCCAGCTGCCTCACTGTACACCTCACTTTACCTTCTGATGCATTCCTTCCTTCTGTTTGGAGAAGGCATTGCTTTGGCTTCCTTTCTTTTCCTTACCTCTCATTTCATTTCCCCCCCCCTTTTTTTTGGAGCTTAGTTAGCTATTAACTTGGGTGGTTTAGGGTGGAAGTATTCAAAATATTGCAAAAGAGACCACATTTAAGCTGAACTTGACCCCATAAGATTTACTAACATCATATTTAATTATGCCCAAGACATCTAAATAAGTGGTTAAAGAAATCTCAAGGGGATGCATTCGGGGGCTCTTATGTGCGCTGTATTTCATGGTATGTTACAAGTTTAAACAAAACCATATTCCACAGCACACTCTGCTGACATTGTGTTTCAGATTGGGTAGACTGGCCTGGGAGCCATTAGTTCCAGTTTCACTACTGAATGGTGTTTGTATTCTTGTGCATTTTCCATACTCAACATGATAGCACATTCTTCCTTTGATTCCTTGAGGAATCAAAGAGTTGGACTAGGCAGACCTTTTGGAGGAGAGGTATATTTATTGGGAAAACATGAGTAAAAATGGCAAGAACTATTGATTGTCAGGTAATGTAATATTTGGCAGCATTTCAGAAAGAGTCATTCACCACCCTTTGTGAGAGCGAGTATAACCTGCATGGAGATCTTTGAAAAGCCTGGCAATAATTTTGGAGGCTAAGGGAAAGTATAACCAAGCATACTTTACAATGAGATTTTGCCTTAGGCCTTGTTCCACAAGCCCTAAGTGCACTGGCGAGAATGTTTCTTCAATGGTAAAATGTGATTAGATGTAAGAATTGGTTGTTTATCACTACTATAACTTGTGTGTGTGTGTGTGTGTGTATGTGTGTGTATGGTGGTTACTGGGACAGAAAATGCTATTTTAACTGAGGAAAAATATAAGACCCAACCAAGGCCAAGATCCTCTTTTGTTTGTCAGAAACTGGGAGCAAGAGCCCATATTTCAGTTCAGGAACTATAGACAGAAGATACTTTATTATTTTTTTCTCAGTGGAAACTGTGTTTCCTCCTCCTCTCCTCCTCCTCCTCCGCTGCCGCCCCCACCGCCCCCTCTCTCTCTCACACACACACACAGAGGGAGAGAGAGAGAGAGAGAGAGAGAAATGTAAATGGAGATCAGGGGCCTTGAAGTTGCCTATCAAGAGTTAGCACCTGGATAGCAGACTGAACAAGCACACGGGTCACCTAGGCCAGATCTACACCTTGTGTCAAATCATTACAAATGTGGAATAAAAAGCATGAAATAACACTATGAAAGTGGCATATGGAATGTGGATTGTGCCCCAACAGTTATCAGTGCATTTCAATACCGCTATAAAGCAGTAGTGTAGATCTAGCCCTCATCGCAGTCTTCCCCGCAATGGTGAGATGTATTATTATTATTATTATTATTATTATTTATATCCCGCTTTTTTCCCAGGGCTGGGACTCAAAGCTGTTCACAAAGTGAAAACATGTTCAGTTAAAGCATATAAATATAAGTTTACGAAAGTTAAAATAGAATTAAACCTACAGTAAAATTAAAAGTATTTTAAAAATTTAAAAGCAGTAACAAATTTAAAAAACAAAACAAAAACCCTACATTGATATAGGTCCAGAGTATTTCAAAAAGCCTGCTGCATAGCAGTATTTAACCTATAGTAATTATTTCCAAATTAGCATGTGCAAATTTATAGCAAATTTGTGTTCTCTTTTGTCCTCTTTTTGAAGTGATGCAGTTCCCTTTTGGGGGGGGGGCAACTCAAAATGCAGAAGTGGCCATCCTATTTCACCCTAAATCTCCTGATATACTCACTGAGAGACTTCATGTGGATATTGAAGAGCATGAAGAACGAAGTAGCGCCCTGCATTATACCATATCACAAATGCCATGAAGCAGAGCCAAGGGTCCCCAGCACAATCTTCTGGAAAAGACCTGCCAGGTAGGACTAGAACCACTAGATTGTGGTGCCACCAGTTCCCACCCCAAACTAGGTGGTCTAGAAAGATACCTTGGCTGATGATATCAAATGCCACTGAGAGATCCAGAAGAATTAAGTAGGTTCCTTGTCGTCCTTCCTGCACAGGTCATCCAAGAGGTGAACCAAAGACCAAGCCTAAGACTGGACTGAAATGTATCTAGATAATCAGTGTAAAAATGTAGGTAAAGTCTCAAGCTAGTATAGCCTTAAAGTTTTAAACCTGCAGACTGAACAAATGGGTGTTCTTTCTCCAAATCACACAGAGTCCCATAATTTATCACCATTGCATTCAGCTCCCATCACATAGTGAAGGAGAGATGGTGGAAACTCATTCTTCTTAGCATGCCCCTCAAATAATATAGAAAGCAGGCACTTTATGATGATGTTTGCTTGTATAGAGGCCTGCTCACATGATTTAATCCCCTCAAAAATGGGGTGGAGAGTATGGAATTGGGGTCTTTCCAAGCAATGTTCTTTGAATAAGGGCTGTCAGCTTTGGTTATGTATGAGCAGAAATCATTTCATGGTGTTGTTTCATCTCAAAAATAGTTAGAGACTTTTCAACTTTGAAAACAAGTCCTCCAGGTTGTTTCAGAAATCACATTCATATTGGACTTGTGGGTAGTATATTGTGTTTGTTTTTAATAAATATTTTATAAAACATTTAAAGCTGGTGTACACATAGAATGGTTCGCTCTGAAAATTTAGACTTGTGGCCAGTGTACATCTGCATTGGCTGAAATGTGTAATCTTAAATCAAACCTTGCCAATCCATGCTTTAAATGTACTTGCCAGGAAAAAATACTATTAATAATTGTTTCTTAAAGAGAATACTTTTGACAGATTTAAAAATAAACCACCCAGGGTGAGGAGGAAAAACAACACTCTTTTCCAAATCTGCATGAGCAGTCATTTGGAGAAAGACCACTCATCTTATAAATGACACCGCTCAGCCAGGAATCAGCCAAGCTGCCTTGTCCCCCTCAGCCATATGGCAGCGGGAACTGATACTTGATTCTGGCACCCAGATCAGAAAAGCAATTTGAACCTGCTCACTAGGTTTGGCTGGGGTAATTCTGCATTTATGACTTTTAATGATGCATGCCGAATAGCAGCAACATATCCTGCTGTACTCCTGTAAACCTTGCTTGTCATAGGAGTGCACGCATCTTGTAACACTTACATGGAAGAAACTCATCTCTAGTTTGGGAGAGTGTTCTGCTTATGAGACATTAGTGAAAGTGGTTGTTGCTGTGGAAAAACAATAAGACAAGAATGCCATGTCTCTGACTTGTCAACTCCACACCTTGTGGAAGGAGGAACAATTCCTAAGCAAATATGTTAGGCGTCTTTAGAGACTCATCTGATTACATTACATTAGTTGATCATTTTATTTGGATCCACTTCCTTTGGCAGCCTATTCCATAACCATTACATAACAACAAGAAAAACTTTGTGAGGAGAGCCAGTCAGGATCATTTTTCCTTTTATAGATTTCATAGGGTCGTGCCTGAAATAGTACAGGCCAGTGGTCTATCTAGCTCACTATTGTCTAAACTGACTGGTAACAGCTCTCCAGTGCTTTTGACAGGTTACCCTCCTGCAAGCTTTTTTAATTTCACCAATTAATGGAGGCACAGTCGTGCCTCCATTGTTAAGGGCCGTCAGTAAAATACACATTCCGCCATGTTAAAGTGATAATTGGAGGGGGGGTCATTCTAACAGCCATAAAATCGAAAATATTTCACCAACCTTTCTGAAATTTACATGTGCCAGAAAGAAATGTTTGTTTTACATTACCTGAAAATTTCAAGAAGAGTGGTGAAAGACTGAGGGAAGGAGAGCAGTTTAAGGTAGAAAGGGAACACAAACCTGTTTCCCTGCTTTTGTCAAATGACTTTCAGTTTCATAGTTTTGTGCTCACGATTTGCATAATTTCTAGAACCTTATTAATTAATCCAGTGCTGCGGTCTTCTTCCTCCTTCATTGTAGTTGGTGAAAAGCTTTTCATTTTTTAAAAATTCCCTTCGGTTGATTTTTAAGGAATATTTTGCAATGAAGCAAAAATAGGGGTAAGTCTCTTGTTTTGTCCATGCCAGTTGACAGCCTTCATTAATGGAGGCACAGCCGTGCCTCCATTGTTAAGGGCCATCAGTAAAAAACACATTCCGCCATGTTAAAGTGATAATTGGGGGGGGGGTCATTCTAACAGCCATAAAATCGAAAATGTTTCACCAACCTTTCTGAAATTTACAGGTGCCAGAAAGAAATGTTTGTTTTACATTACCTGAAAATTTCAAGAAGATTGGTGAAAGATTGAGGGAAGGAGAGCAGTTTAAGGTAGAAAAGGAATACAAACCTCTCTCCCTGCTTTTGTAAAATTTACTTCTGGGTTGAGACTTTTAGTGCTCTCAATTTGCATAATTTCTAGAGCCTTATTAACTAATCCAGTGGTGGGGTCTACTTCCTCCTTGACTGTAGTTGATGGAAAGCTTTTCATTTTTTTAAAATTCCCTTTGATTGACTTTTAAGGACTATTTTAACCTCTCATTCAAGTCAATGAGGTGGCCATCTTCCCTCATAACGCGACACATGCTCAGTAGCATCGTTCTCCCCCCTCCCTCCTACCTTAGAATGTGGGGTGGGTGGGTGAAATGGCCGCTGCCTCTATTTCACAGACCTTTTGAGTGAAGAAGAAGAGTTTCTCTTTTCTCTTCTGGAACATGTTTTCCTTTGGCTTTGAGAGTAATTTGGGCTATCTTCAAAAGGCCAGTTTGCTCTTTTGCTCCCTGGTGAAGCAGGGTGTGGCTCCTCTGGATCCATGGTAACCTGATCTTCAGATCTCTCCTGGGAATAGGTGGCTATACATCCCTTTCTATCCATCCCCACCCCAAACACACACAGTGTGCTCCTTCCCTCTTTTCTAAGAGTTTGGTCCATGCTGCTATAAAGTTGAAAGCTTCAAACACTTCATTTAATTAGTTTGGGCCGGTGTTAAGTTTTAAGTACAATGTTGAAACCTTTCAAAGTGCTTCTGGGCCTACAATGTTGGTTTCGGCCTAGTCACCCTGTTTTTTAAATAAGGTTTAGAAACAGTTGAGCTGTCATGTATTTTGCATAGTGTACACATGCATTTTCTTTCTAAGCCTTGCAGTCTACACTGGCTCCCTCCTTGATGTGTTTTTGGAGGCAGACAACCCCATTTTTGTTCCAGCAGGCCTTTGGCAAATAATCTGGACCTCTGTTTATACCTTTGACTATTAAATTGTTATGTATTTTAAATGTTTTAAATGCTTTAATATTGAAAAGTATTTCATTATATTTTTAACTTTTGTATATTCCTATTTATAGGTTTTAGCTGTATATGTTTCAGTTTTGTAAGGCTGCCTGAGGCCCAGCATTGGGCAAAAGGCAGGATACTACTACTATTACTACTAATAGTAATGTTTCAGATTTCACTTCTGCATCTGATGTTCTTTTGCATTTACTTTTCTTTATAAACCATTCATATCTTAAGACTTCTTGTGTGGCATTTTTTCATTGGTTTAACAAGTTAAAAGGGGAATTCACTGTTTTCATTCTTATGTTATAAAATCTATTTTCAACAGGCCTAGTAACTTCAAGAGTAACAGAGTTGGGGAAAATCCTCAATCTCTTTGCTATCAGAGGCACTGAGTATTATTTTATTTATTACACTTATATACCGCCACATAGCTGAAGCTCTCTGGGCGGTTTACAAAAATTAAAAAGATTGAGCATTAAAAAGACAATATACAAAATTTAAAACCATAAACATAAAATAGCTATAATTAAAACACTTTAAAACATGACATGGCTCAGAACTAGAACAACACTGTTTCTTTCCCCTGATTGCTTTTGGAACTCTGAAGATCACCCTGACGACCCTTAATAAACAGCACCATTGATTTTTGAACTCTAAAATGCATTACTTAGCAATATTTCCAGTATTCATTTCATTTGTGGTATGTGGGGAGAGGATCATAATACATGACCTTGGTGATAGAGGGTGGGGAGAGTATTTTTCCTGTTTCAAAATACAAATTCCTACTCTGTTGCTCATGCTGATTTGTCTAAGATGCCCTGAATGCTGCGTAACCTAAAATAGATGAAAATGGCATTAATTTCTCCATTACCTTGCTCTCTTGGTATGATTCCCCCTAAACATACACACATGAGCTGTTGTTGATCGAAACTATTTCATCGTCCTGTAATCCCAGACCTGAGTTTGAGCCACAGCTCAGTCCTGGAAGTTGGGTTTCCACTGCCAAAGCACAAATCTGGGACAACTGAAAAACAGAGTCTCTGAATATGTCCAAAAAGGGGTATGTATGTGGGGGTAATCTGGTTTGTAACATTCAAGCGAGTTGATGCTGTTTTGAAATCAGCACTCCAGAACACTGTTCTCTGTTCCAGAAATATTGGCTCATTGTGTATACCTGTATAAAAATGCATGATGCAGCATTCTTGATGAAACGAGGCAGCTCTGAGGTTAGGTTATTTTACAGATGGCAGCTTCCTGTTTGAAAGGGTCATCTGTTCAAAGGGGTGTCCAGTCCAAGTCCTTTAAATCATGGCTCAGCTCTCAGGAAAGAGGACAGATGGCGGCAGCAGCAGCGGCTCCAGTTTTGCGTGGGAGCGAGGGAGGGAGGAAACAGGTATGAGGCATGCATGCATTCATGCAGGAAGGCAAGCAAGGAGTCCAATGGACTCCAGGTCAACCTTGCTCCTGGCTTTTTTGGGTTGACTACCGTGCGGCCGGCACCTAGAAACCCCTCAAAGGTAGGCTGACCATATGAAAAGGAGGACAGGGCTCATGTAACTTTAACAGTTGCAGAGAAAAGGGAATTTCAGCTGGCATCATTTGTATGCATTTAGTACCTGGTGAAATCCTCTCTTCATCACAACAATTAAAGGTGCAGGCACTATACTAGAGTGACCAGATGCAAAAGAAGGCAGGGCCCCTGCAGCTTTATCTGTTGTAATGAAGAGGGAATTTCACCAGGTACGAATTGCATAACAAATGACACTGGCTGAAATTCCCCTTTCTCTACAACTGTTAAAGTTACATGAGCCCTGTCCTCCTTTTCATATGGTCACCCAACTCAAAGGCCAACACGTTTCAGGGGGCCCAAATCTCACTTCAGCTTCAGTGCCAGCAAGAGGCGGGCAAGCCCTAAAGCAGCCCGAGTTGAATGGGGCCATTTCGGAGGGACCCCTGGAGATAATTTAGACTGACCCCAACCACAAAACACTATTCCCCCTTCTGAAGAGATCTGGACCACAGACTACTAAAGACAAACAAAGTAGCAGGCCATAATAACAGTTCTCATGTGGCCATTTGCCTTATGAGGCCGGTGCTCTGCAGGCTACGAAATGGAGAGACTAACAGGCCATAAAGTTGCCTGGCTGGGTCTGCCAGAAATCCAACCTCAACATTCCTGGAAGGTCCATGTTCTATAGCACCTGCTGTCAGATGAACTTGAGGGAATCCCACCCTCCACCCCTGGGTTTAATTTACTGGCTTCCCCTGGCTGGACCTTGCAGGAAACTATAGGGACAGACAGAGCAGGCATTCATAGCACACATAGAATGCTGAGATTGGCAAATCTAAAAGCAAGTGTATTGCTTTTCAAGAACCAAGGAAATTCAATGGGTCTTACTTTTGAGTAAATATCTAGGGATGGAAATGCAGCCTGTGCAAGAACTGAGTAGGGTGACCATATTTGGGAAACCAAAAAAGAGGACATCTGGTTTGGGGGGGGGGCAGGAAAATGGCTTTCTGGGGCCACCTTAAAGTCCCCAATTGGAGCGGAGGAGGGGAAAGCATGTCATTCTCACCCCCACCCCACTACTCCAATCAGGCCCTTTTCTATAATGTCTGGGAATGACACGTTTTTCCCTTTTAAGGCCTTGATTGGAGCAGTGGGAGAGAATGACACACCACCAGAAAGCATGTCATTCCCCCCTGCCACGCTAATGGTGGCCTTAAAAGGGAAGGCGTGTAATTCCAGGTCATTATAGACTATTGCATAAAATTCCCCCTGGCACTGAGGATAGAACAAAAACCAGGAGAAATCTGGGGAAATCCTGACAGGTTTTTTTTATTATTTATTATTGCATTTATATCCCACCTTTTTTCCACCAAGAAACCCAAGGCAGCATACATAATCCTCCTCCTCTCCATTTTATCCTCACAACAGCAACCCTGTGAAGTGGGTTGGGCTGAGAGTCTGCAACTGGCCCAAAGTCACCCAATGGGTTTCCATGGCTAAGTGGGGAGTAGAACCCAGATCTCCCAGCTCCCAGTCCAACACTTTAGCCACTACGCCACACCTTAGTGGTCACTCTAGAACTGAGCCATACCAAGTTGGAAGCAGATCAGTTAGTGCTTTAATTTTTAGGATTTTTTTAAAAAAAGTTTGACTTCAAAAAAATTTCTAAAATTCAAGGCATGAACCAATCTGCTTTCAACTTGGCATGGCTAAAGCCTTACTAAAGAGGTACCATGGTGCCAAGTTTCATCTCTTCATATTTACTTTATTTCTTTTTAATGTACTGCTCAGGGCCCCAGACCCCAAAGAGGAGAATTGGGTTTGAAGTTAAAAAAATTCCTAAAACTCAAGGCATACACAGATCTGCTTCCAACTTGGCATGGCCCAATCCCTACTTAAGAGCTACCATGCTGTCAAGTTTCATTCCTTTATCTTTAAAAATGATGGAATTGTAAGCATTTTAGTTAATTAAAAAAATTAAATTGAAGTTTTAAACATTTCTAAAAATCAAGGGATGAATGGATCTGCTTCCAACTTGGCTTGGCTAAATCCCTACTTCAGAGCTACCATGGTGCCAAGTTTCATCTCTTTAGCTTTCATTTCATTTTTTAAACTTGTACTGCTCAAGCTCCTGGACCCCAAAGAGATTTCTATTTGAACTTTAAAAAATTCCTAAAAATCAAGGCATGAACGGATCTGCTTCATACTTGGCATAGCTATATCCCTACTTAAGAGCTACCATGATGCCAGGTTTCATCTCTTTATCTTTAAAAATGAGGGAGATGCAAGCATTTTGGTTGATTTATTAATGTTAAAAGTGAGTTCAACACATAACACTAGCTTTGATTTTATATTGGATGTCAAGATGATATAACATCCTGGCTGACGCTGACTTGGTTTTCAACTGTATAATATCCAGTCATTCGTTACACAAAGCCATGAAATTCATTAAACAAAAAAACCTACGGTTTACAAAAACAATGTTAAGGCTCTACAGTTTCCAACCAAGCACCAAAAAGCAGGGAAATTGGAAGTTAAGGCTCACAAGCCTTAACACCACATCCTCCCTAAGGAGGCAGAAAGTGCAAGTGAAATTCTCATTTTCCCAAAGCAGATAAATCATGAGGACAGGGTGGAGAATATGATATGCAGAGGTGACTGTAAGGTTGTGGAAAACAGATCACGAACAACTTAGGGCCACCTACTCTTTTTTTGTTTAGAGCAGCCCTTCCCCAACCTGGTGCCCTCCAAAGGTGTTGGACTACAACTCCCATCATTGCAAGTCAGTATGTCCCATGGTCAGGAATGCTGGGACTTGTCATCTCAAACACCTGGAGGGCAGCAGGATGGGGAATGCTGTGTACCCTTACCAAATACAGGGTCTGCCCAATACTTTTCTCTCACAAACATCTCGCATATAGCAGCACTCTTGATAACAAAAGGGGCACTATTCATTACAGATCTAGAACCAGAGCATGTGCCAGACACTTCCAAATTTTGGTCAATATCCTGCCTTTCAAAGAACCAATGTTTTTTTCTTAAAATGTATTTATAAAAAATATACTGTTCACTCCCCACAATCCCTGCACAATATATCATCTCATCAAAGCAACAGTGGAGCAGAAGAGGTTTAGTTTGGCTGTCTTGAACACCTTTCAGGTGAGATTAGTTTGCAATCCTATACCTCTTGGGAGAAAGCCCTAGTGAATTCAGTGGCACTGGCTTCTGAGAAGACATGTATAGGAATCAACCTTCTCCAGCCTGGTGCTCTCCAGATGTGTTGCACTGTAACTCCCATGTTATATGTTATGGGGAAGACAAAAATCAATTGATTTACTTACTTGATTACTTGATTTTAAAATAATACTTACGCATGAAAGTATTAGGTGGTAGCTCTGCCTTTGATCTCACACTGCTGAACAAGTAAGAGAAATCCTTTATCTGATATTCAAGAAACAGACATCCTATGCCATGTGTTGAAAACTAATGTTGATGTCTGAAGGGCTATCTGGATTAGGTATTCAAGATTCATTCATTGTTGTTTCATTTGGTTTTGACAGTTTATTTAAAGCGATGCAGCTCTTTTGTAATTCCTTGATTGATCCCATATCTTAATGCTGGAAAACATCATACTTTAGTACAGATGTGGGCAGAAAATAGATCTATCCTGATGATTTGGACATCAACTCGCGGCATTCCTGATAATTGCCCATGCTGATAAGGGCTTTTACAAGTTGAATTCCAAAGCATCTGGAGATCTACATTCTGCCTTCCCTTGTTCTTGAACAACATTCCCCAACCTGGTGCCTGTCAGATGTGTTGGGTTGCAACTCTCAACATAAGGAGATGCTGTAACAAATGAGAAGTAGCTGGTCCTAAGTTGTTCATCATCATTTCCTACAACCCCACAGTCACCTCTGCAGATCAAATTGCATATCTAGATTTTTGAAATGACAAGTCCCAGCATTCCTGACCATGGGACATACTGACTTGCAATGATGGGCGTTTTAGTCCCACACCTTTGGAGGGCACCAGGTTGGGGAAGGGCTGCTCTAAACAAAAAAAGAGAAGTAGGTGGCCCTAAGTTGTTCGTGATCAGTTTTCCACAACCTCACAGTCACCTCTGCATATCATATTCTCCACCCTGTCCTCATGGTTTATCTGCTTTGGGAGAATGAGAATTTCACTTGCACTTTCTGCCTCCTTAGGGAGGATGTGGCGTTAAGGCTTATGAGCCTTAACTTCCAATTTCCTTGCTTTTTGGTGCTTGGTTGGAAACTGTAGAGCCTTAACATTGTTTTTGTAAACCGTAGGTTTTTTGTTTAATGATTATAACTTGTGGGAGAGTCATTTTGCTATTGCATTGTTAAACAATTGAGTGTGAAATCCTTGCTAACCTACTGCAAATCATCCACAGATCTACCAGTGGATCCTGATGTACCTCCTGCCAAACGCTGCAGTAAAGGTTATCTAAGTACTGGTGAGTCTCCGCCTACCAAAGCTTGCCATTGGCTCACCCCAACAGGAAGGGCTTCCTATTCAGGCTGGGTTTTTTATTGGCTTTGGCTCATTTTCTGTCTCTTGATTCCTGATTCCCACTCACGAACTATGAAAGACTAGGCTGACCATCTGAAAAGGAGGACAGGGCTCATGTAACTTTAACAGTTGTAGAGAAAAGGGAATTTCAGCCAACATCATTGGTATGCAATTAGTACCTGGTGAAATCCCCTCTTCATTACAACAGTTAAAGCTGCATGCACTATACTAGAGTGACCCGATACAAAAGAGGGCAGGGCCCTTGCAGCTTTAACTGTGTCAATGAAGAGGGAATTTCACCAGGTGCGAATTGCATACAAATGACTCCAGCTGAAATTCCCTTTTCTCTACAACTGTTAAAGTTACATGAGCCCTGTCCTCCTTTTCATATGGTCAGCCTATGAAAGACCTCAACAGTAACTCTTGATGTAGGTTTATGATGTCTCCTGCACACTCTTGTCATTTCTATGTCCTCTACATCCTGGGTACAGTCAGCTACTTACATGTAAGCTTTGTCCTTAATTAACTAAATCTCTGCATCATTTGATAATTTGTTACATAAATTAATGATATGAAGAAATGCTTCTTTTAGATGGCCTGAACCTAATACCAATCAATTTCAAACAATAGGATGACCAGATAAAATCCAGGTCAGGGCTCATGTAACTTTAACAGTTTTAGAGAAAAGGGAATTTCAGCCCTTGTCATTTGTATGCAATTAGTTCCTGGTGAAATTTGCTCTTCATCACAAAGTTGCAGGAGCCCTGCCTTCTTTTGTATCTGGTCACTCTAGTATAGTGCATGCACCTTTAACTGTTGTGATGAAGGGGGAATATCACCAGGAACTAATTGCATACAAAAGTTACATGAGTCCTGACCTGTATTTTATCTGGTCAGCCTACAAACAACAACCCAGTTTCTAATGCTTTAAGAGAATAGTTTGTCTCTCTTCTTTCTTGAGCACTTTCACATTTTGTTAAAAAAAACTTAAAAAAACACTTCATAAAGTGTTGGAACTCTGCAAAAGTTTAGCACAGCACTACTATGAAGTATTTGGGTTGATCTTAACAGTTATACACACATATAAAATTGCTTTATAAATTAAAACCTTAAGGCTTTCTTCTGTCCATATTGGAAACATCTCACTAATGGAAGAAAGCTTTATTGAGAAGAAACTTTGCACCAAGCAAGCTAATACAATCCCATTCTTTTCACAATTCTGTTAGCTCTTTCAGTGTGTCAAGGGAAGAAGAGCTTGGTGGCTCATTCCTCAAAAAGAAGCCACACCAGTACAATGCTGCCTGTATCTAATAAAAATCTGGAGTGAGTTAAGAGTGGTGGTGGACCTTGCAGAAATTCTATGTTCTCTTGGCTTCAACAGACTGCTCCTGCTCTTCTACAATGAGTCAGCTAAGAAGCCACTGAGCAAACAACTTGCTGTTGCCCAGTGAGCAGCCTCTGGTCAAAGTCTCTGGTTATCTCCTCTTCCCTAAGAAATGCATTTCTGGGTTAGGCTGCAGATTCATCAGTAGAGGCTGATGGCTCCAGTGTCAGTGGGGTGGTGGATCCAGTCTGGGTTTCAGTCAGAACCAGACAGAACTCTAAAGGAGCTCTCCAATGCAGTTTTGACTGAAACCCAGAGAACATTCACTGCCCCACTGACACCGGAGCCCCCAGCCTCTGCTGGGGTTCATGCCTTATGGTGATAAACAGTATACATGTAAACTAGTGATATGTACAACCCCCAAGTATCCGGAACCTAATCCAGGGGCGCAGTACTTGCCAGAGAGCCAAATTCCATTTTGGAGAAGCTCCTGGGGCCACAGTCAAGTGGTGGGCAAAGCCAAAGCCGAAAGGAGAAGGACCAAAAATGCAGTCTGTTTTGGCTTATAGGTCTTGCTGCCAGCAACTAAGCCTTAACTGAGGCCAGATCTACACCAAGCAGGATATGATACTTTGAAAACTGTATGTGGAGTGTGTCCTGGGCCCCAACAGTTGTCACTAGTGTTATAAACTCTTTTAAAGCAGTAGTGTAGATTGTGCCTGAGAATGGGGGGAAAGGTAGTTTTGGAAAGTGGGTGGAGCCAGTGTAGGGAAAAATATTGATAACCTTTTACTTGAGAGGTACTAAACATAGGCTGCCTGGAAGTATAGATTCCTGCAGTACCTTTCATCAATACCCCTAAATATTGCTCCCCACAATAGTAGATGAAACTTCTAGAGATAAGTACCAGAATGATTGACTTCACTCAGACTCACAAACTCAATGAAACTGTTATAGCTTTAAAACATTTATTAAAGCACGTTAAACAGACACATGAACCTCCATTCAGCAAAACAAATTAAAAGAACATACAAGTCTGTCAGATTTCTGGAGAACAAGATCTTTGCTAAGTCAACCCCCCCCCCCCCCCATGACAATACTGGTGTTGGACTCTCCCCCCTTCTCAGGAAAGACCATCATCTTAGGCCTAGCAACAAAGATCAAGCCAGAGCTGAAAAGTCAGCTTTGGTAAAGATGTAAAGGCCTGGAAAAAACCTGGAAAAAATCAGAAAAAACTTTTTTTCCCCAGTTTTTCCCGAAGCCTTTTTTGTCCTCCCCCACCCCAAATTGGGAAAATTGGAAAAAATGAAGAAAAAATAGATTATGGAATGTTTTATTTTAGCATAATGTATAAAATGTTTAAGACAAGGTGTTTATATATTTACTTCTTCAAAAGATTCCTAAAAACTATGTACAGTATCAGATTATTACCATTTCTGTGCACCGAGGACAAGCTAGTCCTAGTTGCAAACTGAGACTACAGCTCTCAAATACGAGAGCAAGATGCTTTTCTGCCTCTAGGGGGCACTGCCATTGAAGCAGAGACTGAAACTGATAGAGATAGCTATAGAAAATAAGTCTGATTAAATTTCATGCATATTCATTGAATCTTGGTCCCCCTTTTTTCTCAGTTCTTTTTATGGGAATGGGTGCTTTATGTCTGCTTGACACTGTGGAGGACTAGTAAAGACATAAATAATTTTCCTTATTATTAATGTTAATGGTTTCTTCTGTTTGTTTTTTTTAATTTGCCTGCTTTGGTCTTCATGGTTTGAGAGAAGAAATAAAGTATCTGTATGCTCACTCATTCTGAATCACTCATACTGACTCTGTGAAGGAGCTCTTCTCTGCAGAGGGACTTCCATTTCTCCTAGGCAAAACCAAAGAGTTACTGAGGCCTACATGCTAGGGTCAGAGCAACATCCTGGATGTCATGCCTGAGGGAAAGGAAATAATCTTTTTCCTCTGTGTTCAGACTTAAAAACCCTTCTCAAAGACAAAGACCTCCCTCCTAATACATATTAATTTGTTCTAAAATATCTAAGCCTATTGGTCCACATCATCAATGTAGATCATCCTCTTCCCAGAGTGTTCCATACTGTCTAGGCTGACCAGATAAAATCCAGGTCAGGGCTCTTGTAACTTTAACAGTTGTAGAGAAAAGGGAATTTCAGCCAGTGTCATTTGTATGCAATTAGTTCCTGGTGAAATTCTCTCTTCATCACAACAGTTAAAGTTGCAGGCACTATACTAGAGTGGCCATATACAAAAGAAGGCAGAGCCCCTGCAACTTTAACAGTTGTGATGAAGAGGGAATTTCACCACTGAAATTCCCTTTTCTCTACAACTGTTAAAGTTACATGAGCCCTGACCTGGATTTTATCTGGTCACCCTAATACTGTCTGATGCACTTGCTTATCTCAGAACTGGACATTATTTCTGCTTTTCATATAGTCATCTCTCTGGTTTACTTCTCTGTCCCTTTGGATTTTCTAAACCACAATTCTACCTTTCCATCACCCTGGAACTTTCACCTAGTTCCTTTAACAGGAATACATACAGTTGGCATAAGTCACAAGTTCTTATGACTAATGTCTTTGAGCAATATCAAATCATATTTCATTAGGCCTTATCTAAACCAAAGTATCTAACCTTTGATACAGTTTTTTATGTGTGTATGCCTACTTGCTTCCTTAATATTAAAACATTACCCCCTCACTTGGGCATCCATTTAAAACTATTCTATGCTCCCAAAAGCTTCTTTCTCTATGCTATGCCAACAAACTCTTATAACCCCATTCTTATACATATTCAGTAAAATTTCAAATGAAGAAAAAAAATATTTCACCAGAGAAAGGGTGTGTGGCATTTTGGGGGATCCCAGAGACCCAGATTAGGACCATTGGGATGAATATTTGGCCCCAGCTTCACCTAACCCTTCAGAATACATAGTGGCTGAATTCGGACAACACGTTAAGCAATGGTTATTTAATTAAACAACCGTCAGTTGAGTTGTTTAATGTATTGTCTGGAGGGAGGCACACAACCCACAGTACGCTAATCGGGAGAATTAAATAACCGAGAGAAACAACTCACTTGCGAGTTGTTTAGGGATTAGTCAATTGACTAAACTGTTGTCTGGAGCGGAGCGTGGGTTAAACAACTGTGGTGAGTACATTATCACAAAAGACCATAGAGGAGACTGGCAAGAGCGGCAGAACGCGGGTGGCCACTCAGCAACACTCACAGCAGATTGCCGGCATTGCCGCCATAGCAACCAAGGACACCCCACACACACACACCAGGCAGCTGGCATGGAGCACAACAAGGGGCCGGCTCCTGCAAGCACTCACGTCGGGCGCCCATGCAGCCGCTCAAACGGAAAGGGAAGCGCACCAGAAGAGAACCACATCCAAGAGGGGGGGGAGAGGACGCTGACGCCATCCCTGTGGATGGGCGGGACATTGAGCCGTTGCCGGGCCCTGTGAATCCCGTTGGGGAGCGCCACACCCGTTTGGAGGCATCCCGGGTGCAAGAGAGCATCAGTGCCTGGATCTGGCAGCGCTACCCCCACCCCCTGTGAGAGTCAGCTGTGGGGTTTCATCTGTGGACTGGCATCTCCCCCTGGTGTTCTGCCCCTCTCCGCCTCTTCCCCATCGCCCATTCCGTGGCTAGCTCCCTGGGGGTGCTCGTTCAGCTTCCCCCTCCTCACCGTTGTGCCTTCCAGTCGCCTTCTCCCTTCCTGGGGGCGCCTGCCCTTTCCGTGGGCTCTGCCCTTACTTCGTAGTGACCATGTGCCTTACTGCCCATGTCTGAGGTCCCTGCTGAATAAAGTTTTCCAAACTGCCCCACTCTTGCCTTCTTTCCTGTGTGTGTGTTTGGATGCTTAGGAGGGTGATGTTTGTAGCTGGGAGCTGGAGGATGTGGGTCACCCTCGCGACTGCCTGTCCCCCGTGTAGGGTGGATGGGGGTGGCTCCCTGGGGCATGGGTGCCAACGTTTGCTGCAGGGTGCAGGGTGCGGATGTTGCTTTGGTGCGGCCGTTCCTCCTGGCTGCCTCTTCACCGGAGGCTGCTAAGTTCCACCCATTGCCTACAACAGCCAATGGAGTTTGGGAGGCGTGTCCTGCATCGGCTTCAATGGCGGCACCCATGGATTTTCAGCCGCAGTGTGCTCTGGGATACCTGCTGGAGGACTAACGGAAGTCGGTGAGCAGAGAACATGGCAGCCAAGCTGTCAGTCAGAGCCGAGTACGTTATTAACCACCAGGGTGTTTGCTGGTTCCCTGTAGCGCCTGCTGCAGCGTGTTGTCTGTGGAGCTCCACCTCTTTAACACACCGTCAGTATGTTATTAACCCACCATTGATTAAAGTGTTGTCTGAATTCAGCCAGTAAGTGATAAAAAAAAAGAAAACTAAATAAAGAGCACAACCATAAACTAGCAATTTATTCTCAAGACAGGCTGAATGGCACAACTACGGTAGCCCAAACAGTTGCTTAAAGGTGCAATCCTATGCATGTTGAGACAGAAAAAAAGTCCTACAACTCCCAAGATTCCCCAGGTAGCGTGAAAGAATGGTGGGATTTGTAGGACTTTTTTCTGTCTAAGCATGCATAGGATTGCATTTCTTTTAAGAGTGTGAATGAGGCATAGTGTAATCCCAGAAAAGGGTGAAAGCTTGGTGGTAGAGCGGATGCTTCAAATTCAGTCCCGCGTATCTCCAGGTAAGGCTGAGAAAGTAGGGTGACAGGGCTCCTGTATCTTTAACATTAGAACAGAAAAAGGAATTTCAGCAGGTGTTATTTGTATGCATAACATACACTCATGTGGGTTCTGTGGGGCTTAATTAGAATAAACTTGCAACAAAAAATATAACTTGAACAAAGTATGTCTTTAGTAAATATTAATTTACAAAAAAAGCCACAATTTACCATTCTATGTCCAAACAACAACAATAATAAAAATAGAAATCTCTTGCTTGAAGCCCAGTCCAACGTAGTTCTGTATTTCCAAGCGCTGAATATTTTGGAAGTCCTTTGTGTAGAGTGTTCTTAACTTTAATTTCTCAAGGCAATCCTCAATCAGTATTTCAACATAATAGTTCAAAGTATTAGCCCTGCAATAATATAATTAGGACACCTATCAAGGATACAAAAAAATGATTCCCCGCCCCTTAACATTCCACTGTAAAAAATTAACAGTTCAATTTACCTTATACAAGATGACAAGAGCCTATAATAAAACAGAAATCTTCCAAGTTCAGCTTCCAGCAGAACCAACAAACTCTCCTTTTTAGTTCTCTCTCTCTGAGTGAGGACTCGGCCCATGGGACCATATTTGCTCCATAGGGGTTACATATGCATGCAGCACCTGGTGAAATTCCCTCTTCATCACCACAGTTAATGCTGCAGTATAGTTAGAGTGACCAGATACAAAAGAGAGCAAGGCTCCTGCATCTTTAACTGTTGTGATGAGAGCATTTCACCAGGTGCTGCATGCATACAAATGACACCTGCTGGAATTCCTTTTTCTATGTAACTGTTAAAGATACAGTGGCCTTTTTCTTCTTTTCATATAGTCACCCATGTGAAAGACTCCTGTCTGGAAACTGGAATGTTTTCTCTTTCATGAAAACTACTTTTTAATCCTAACACTATTCTTAAGAGTGCAGGGGGAGGGGATTAAAACTCTATTAGGAGATCATCTTTTGCTAAACCATTCTATGCCATTCTATTCTCTCTCTTTGCTAATAGAATGCTTTTCAATTAAGAGGATGACACCCTGGCATGACAAAGTGACATTTAATAGTGAATAAAGTGAGTATCATTAAGTAGAAAAATAGTTACTCATCACGATTTGTAAGGTAAAATTCATTTTTGTGAAATATACAACTTGGAACTATTTGATCCTTGTTTTCCAATTTTACTAAACTGAAGTAGACTTAAAGATTTTGTATTTCTTTTCTTTTTAATTTAAAAGCCACTGGGTTTCAAGATGTGATCACATAATCAATCTAAGAATAGCAGCTTGGTCATATTTACCCTAGAGATGTGTTCTGCCCTGTCAGACAGTTAATTAATATACTTCAGTTCTGCCGTAAAGTTAATCTCTTTTCCGTATTTATCTAGGTTGATGTTTAGGAAGCGTTTGACAGTGAATGCTACTTTTCTATTTATAACTTTTTAGCCCATTTAGTTTCAGAGCAATGTTTTGTTACATGAAGGGCAGGACCATCAATAGCTACTGATGCCAGCTGGTCACAAGGCACAATCTTTCATTCAGAATGTTGCTTCTTGGTTTCTGTCTGCAAAAAGCTGAGAATGAATAACTGGGAGTATGTTAATCCTTAATTTCTATATGCTGATGGAATCTGAGCTGGAAGTGGCTGACCAAGAAAGAGATCTTGGGGTACTGGTGGTGGAAAGTGAAAACAGCAAATTCCATGTGATACATCATTAGAAAAGGAATTGAAAACAAAACTTCCAATTTCATAATGCCCTTATTCTAATCTATGATAACTGTGTACAGTTCTGGTCACTTGGCATTTAAAATACACCTCAAAAAGGACATTGAAGAGTTGGAAAATGTGCAGAAAAGGGCAACCAAAATGAGTGAAAGCAATTCTGCGATGAGGAAAGGTTACAGTGCTCGGGGCTCTTTAAGCTAAGTAAAAAGGCAGATAAGGGGGGAATGTGATAAAGGCTACGCAAAATTATGCATGGTGTGGATAAAGTGGATCTCTAAATACCTGCCAGGTAACAGGAATCTGCTGGAGCGTCAATGCTGTGGACCCACATCTTATTCTAAACCCACAGAAATGTGTAAATCAACCTTATATAACAGAAACACCATAAGATTCCAATGACAGCCTTCTAAGGAAACTGAACCCTTGCTGGAGATCTACCTGTTTAACTGTCTTGCTGGAGATCTACCTGTTTAACTGTCTTTTCAGACTCAAAGCATCTGATGAAATGGGTTGCAACCCATGAAAGTTCATGCTAATTTACTAAAATATATGAACAATTAAAACAGTTAGTCTATATTTGTGCTACACTTAACCCTTGAATTTGTTAACAGAAGCCTGCACAGTTATACTATATTTTTCTTAATTTTTCTTTATTCATTTTCTGAAATATTGAACCACTTCTAGCACCTGTAGAATCTTCCATAGCTTTGCATGCATTGTAGCAGCTTCTAGAACAGCCTTCCCCAACCTGGTGTCCTCCAGAAGTCTGCTAGCTGAGGCTGATGGGACTAGAAGTCAAAAACATCTGGAGGGCACCAGGTTGGGGAAGCCTGGTCTAGACCTGCACAGATGTAGCTTGGCATTCCCCAACCTGGTGCCCTCCAGAGGCTTTGGACTCTCATTAGCCCCAGCCAGCATGGTCAATAGTCAGGAATCATGGGAGTTGTGGTCCAAGGCTGATGTAGCTTGTTGAGAAGATTTATGCCATGTGCTTTATTGTGTAATAGTTTGGCCAAGATTGTTAAAGTAATCGTTAAACCAGTTCTTTCTAATGCAAATGTGTTTTGAAAAGCGGTGGGTAACTTGTGGCCCTCTAGATGTTTTGGCTAGGCTGAACATATGAAAAGGAGGATAGGGCTCATGTAACTTTAACAGTTGTAAAGAAAAGGGAATTTCAGCCAGTGTCATTTGTATGCAATTAGTCGCTCGTGAAATTCCCTCTTCATCACAACCGTTAAAGTTGCAGGGGACCTGCCTTCTTTTGTATAGGGTCACTCTAGTATAGTGCCTGCAACTTTAACAGTTGTGATTAAGAGGGAATTTCACCAGGAACTAATTGCATACAAATGACACTGGCTGAAATTCCCTTTTTTCTACAACTGTTAAAGTTACATGAGCCCTGTCCTCCTTTTCATATGGTCAGCCTAGTTTTGGCCTACAACTCCAATTATCCTTCACCATTTCACGGTACGTAAAATTTAATGTGATTTTACTGGGCACTACATTGAGAGTCCAGATGAGATAAAAGATGGATTATGAATGTTAAAATAAGACACAGAGATTAATCTGAAGTACAGAAAAGTGCTCTTGCATTGTGTATACATCTTTTTAAAGGCAGGGGTGGGCAACTTTAGAATAGAATAGAAAAGAATAGAATAGAATATTTATTAGGCAACCAAATGTAGGTTATAGCCAAAACAACCAGCAACTTGTGGTCGTCCATATATTTTGGCTGACAACTCCCATCATTCATCAGCATTGGGTATGCTGCCTATGGCTAGTGGGAGTTGTGGCTTTCCAGATGTTTTGGCCTACAAGCTCATCCCTGGCTGACAAAATACAATGACAATATAGATTTCCTCAGAAGAAGAATTGAGAAGTTAAACTTGGCTTATTAAACATAGCACTGTGTTTCATCACTCTGTTCCATGCATGCAAGTAGCTCTGTGCATGGGACATTCCCCATAGGATAACAGAGAAATTCACAATACGTGTCACACCCATGTTAGCTTGAAGAAAATGTTGGCAGTAAAATGAGCAGCTAACTTGAAGGAAGCAGTACTAAATGATTGGGAAATCCATCAGTACAAGTTGGAGAAGCAGCTTGACAAAAACATGAATGATTAACCACCTTGAGCGCCATTTTCTTGGTGGACAGGCAGGGTACAAATCAAACAAATAAACAAATTAGCTGAGAGGAAGCAACTAATTTTGGAGCTAATACAGAGGAGAAGTTTCTTCAAATAAATACAATGCAACATTTGATCTGTTCTTAATTAATGCAGTTCTTGTTGGCAATCACATCATGGAAAATAGGGCAAACCTCCCCATCCCCACTCCCTGCGACCCAGAAAATATTCCTCAGTATTACATGAATACCCATCACCTGGGAGTGAGCCCCATTAAACTCAATGGGGCATACTTTTGAGCAGACATATATATGATTGAGATGGAGAGCTCTGAGATTGGAGCCCTCTGCCCATCCAGAGTTGTTTTCACCTTCCATTCCATGTTAAAAGCATTTTCAGCTGGACAGGCCTCTCAGCCAGTCTAACAGACTTACTATGCTGAGGGGGAGGAACGGATGATGAACAGGCTTGTGGATCCGGCAGAGTCAGGTCTATCTTCTCCCTTCCCCTCATTCCATCCCACTCCCTTTTCCCCCTTCCCCAACCCTCTTCCAAGGTTGCTGTTCTGACCTCAGAAGCACCATGGAGCATTCTTCTCAGATCTCCCCCCACCCCATCTGAGGTCATAGTTTTGTGTATAGCCTTGTGTGTGTGTGTAATTGCACCGTCCTATAGCTCTTGGGATGCCTACCCAGAAACCATAGGACTGGTCCGTTAAAGAAAAAAATCTTTGGAGATCTGTGAAAATCAAGAAATAGGAAAAATGTGGCTAAGTTGATTCTGTTTATTATATCATACATTTGTATGGTTAATGAAGTGGAAATGAAACAAACAGTTTAAATGCACTAAGTTTTTTGTGTAAAATTTGGACTACAGTCCTATTACACATTTACCTGGAAGAAAGTCCCACTGAATTCAGTGAGGCTTACTTCTAACTAGGCACATATAGGATTGCACCATCAGTGTTAAAAAAAAAAGGTGGGAGTTAAGAGCTTCCATAAAAAAAAACCTCCCCAAAGCTTTGAAGATTAATAAGAGTAAAGTCAGTTTCTTGTACTAAAAATAAGAGAATTGATGTTCTCCTTCTGATAGCTCAGCAGGCAATCAGAAATCAATGGAAGAGTACATTCCGATAGGAAGTAAATAAAATTCATTTCCAGCATCTATGTTGATTGCAGAGGTTTCTAGAGAGTCTTGTTCCAAGGACACACTGTGTGAGAAATCAGTGAACGGCCGAGAGAGAGAGACTGAAGTCTCTGAGGAGGAATTAACTTGAGAAAGTAAAGAGCAGTAAATTGCCAGGAGCATATGGTATTCATCTGAGGGCTGAAGGAAATAAAGTGTGAAAGAGACCTGGGATACCAATGAGCCTGTACAGTATATGTCATCACTAAAGTGATGTCTATCTTCCAACAATCAAAGGAGATACCTGGAGAGACTCTGCTGCAACTTGATATTTTGAATAATTTGAAATTCTGACAGAGAATGATCTCTAATTCCGGGGGGGGGGGGGGATTCATAATCATTGTTGTGATTTTCACTATCATTGGGAAACTTAGTGTTATGCTTGTGCACTCCACTTCTGAGCTGTAAGATGTTTCAGGAGTTCTAGCACTAACCCAGGATTCCATTTCCATGGAAAGAAGTCACTGTTGAACCCATCTTGCCAGCTACTGATGTAAGCAACGAACTGTCATGGCTCAACTCACAGGAGGATTCCTCTACAGCCACTAGCCCCTCAAAACACACACACACGTTTGTCCCTCCCATACACACACACACATACACACACACGGCTAAACAAAAAAAAAATCCAGTAATACCATCCCCTTTATTTAGCCCCCACACAGGGAGGGGGCAAATTAGGGGGGGAAGTGGTTGGATGGAAAGATTTAACACTCCCCTGGCCTCATCTGTGTATAGTGGTTTTATCACACTTAACATGCACAAATCAAGATGGGCAGAGGAGCAAAGACCTCACTAAGAGTCAGAGGTAGGAAAGACAGGAATGGCAGTTTCATTTTTAGCCTATTTCCCAGTTATCACAGACATATCATAGGAGGTTGAGAAGGGTGTGTGTGTGTTTCCCACTACATTTTATGTTTAAAATTGCCCTGAAGCATTGTTCTCAAACTAGGATCCATACCCTTCTCATGGGAAATATATGGCTCTCAGCCTAACCAACCTCACAGCATTGTTGTGAGGATAAAAACTACTCATGCCACCTTTAGGTTCTTGGGGAAAGCATGGGGTTAAAATGTATTAAGTAATGCAGATACTACACATGGATAAGTTTATGGCTAACGCAGTAGAGTTGGAGAGTGGTTTGAGACAACAGGTTTTCCAATGATGCTGTAGAAGTATCCGTTGGTACATGAGTTTGTACCAGCAGATAATGCCTGCTTCGATCATGGAATTGTACTGTAAATCATTCCTCTGCTTCTGGCAGAATCCTTCTTGATAAACAATCATATCTTTAAAACCATCCAAAATGTCAACATTTCAAGAAATGTAGAAAACAGTTCTGAAATCTGTAGAAAATTGTGGGTCAAACCTTATTTACATCCCCGTTATGTGCCACAAGAACTGCAGATAGAAGCCAGGACAGAAACATAAATAAATATTATAATAATGGGTCTATTTTAAACATGAAATATTGTACTGCAAAGTCACAAATATGTTATTTTCTAGTTTGTCTTTGACAGTTTTTTTAAAGAGCATATCCATGTTTAACTCAAATCTTTGAGGCCTTCCCATAGCTAGCCATTTTAATGACTGTTACATACATCCTGTACAGTGTGCGTATCTCACAGGCTAATAAAGGGGGCTGTGGCAAAGGGAATCTCTTGTTCTGCAGAAAAATCCTATTTTCAGCAGGAATGATTTCATTGCACAACCTAGAGTGTATATTGTGATCTCAACTGAGTCCGAAATAATCATTTTAATGTGAACCTCAACTATTATGCGGGCAAGCTATAGGTGAGGGAAGATTTACACTATTGACAGAAAGTGGCAGGAGCAGTCTTTTGCATGTTTCCCTGACAACATGTGGTCACATGGTGGAGAATTGCCATCTCTTGTTTCCTTCTTCCCTCACATTTCACTCTCTTTAAAAACTCCTCTTACTCAAAATATTTTAAAGTGCTTTACAATGTGCCCATTTGTATTTACTAACTCCTGTCTTTTAAGAGGTGACATGTGAAAAGGGAGTGCACATTAAAAATGCTGAATCCCAATATAGATAGATGATAGATGATAGATAGATAGATGATAGATAGATAGATAGATAGTGCATGAGAAGTGGTTGGGACCTGAGTTCTAAAGATACATGGCTCTGAGAAACTCAGCCACTGAGCTTACCACAATAGCGTCCTTTACAAGACAAAGGATAAGATAGCCTTTTATGTTGTGTGTAAATTCTACTGCCATTACAAGTTGCCACTATATTCAGACCTTGATGATCAGCAAAGGGTTATTTAGAGAAAATTATTTTAGCTTTAACATTTAAAGATAGGCAGACCATATGAAAAAGAGGACAGGGCTCATGTGACTTTAACAGTTGTCGAGAAAAGGGAATTTCAGCCAGTGTCATTTGTATGCAATTAGTTCCTGGTGAAATTCCCTCGTGGTCACAACTGTTAAAGTTGCAGGGGCCCTGCCTTCTTTTGTATATGGTCACTCTAGGGCTGCCTCTACACAAGAGGTTTAAAGCTCCTTCAAGTCTCATTTAAATTTTTACCTCTACATGAGCGGAGCGCAAATCAGGAGTTGAGGCACGTTATCTATCAGATTATGCGCATTATCAAATGCGCATTAAATAGCAAGTTTTATTTTGCTGCGGCCGTTAAAGCGCATTTTGACTATGTGAACAAGCAATTCTCCGCATTAACTACTTCTAAAGTGCATTTCAAACAACCGGTAAGGCCACCAGTTGTGCGCTCAATTACCTCCCACGTACATTCATTTAACATAAAGCGCTTCTGAGAAGATGCGCATAATCAGAGAACCAGGCATCAAACCAAATTCTTGTAGAGGGGGTCTAGTATAGTACCTGCAACTTTAACTGTTGTGATGAAGAGGGAATTTCACCAGGAACTAATTGCATACAAATGACACTGGCTGAAATTCCCTTTTTTCTACAACTGTTAAAGTTACATGAGCCCTGTCCTCCTTTTCATATGGTCAGCCTATCTAAAGGGATAGCTAATATTAAATCTCAACAGGAAATGCCTTTAATGGAAGTAATATTTACTGGTAATAGATGTTACTGTGGAAATCCTTATGTGTCTTAACTAGGCTGACCATATGAAAAGGAAGACAGGGCTCCTATAACTTTAACAGTGAAAAGGGAATTTCAGCCAGTATCATTTGTATGCAATTAGTTCCTGGTGAAATCCCCTCTTCATCACAACAGTTAAAGTTGCAGGCACTATACTAGAGTGACCATATACAAAAGAAGCCAGGGCCTCTGCAACTTTAACTGCTATGATGAAGAGGGAATTTCACCAGGAACTCATTGCATACAAATGACACTGGCTGAAATTCCCTTTTCTCTACAACTGTTAAAGTTACAGGAGCCCTGTCCTCCTTTTCATATGGTCAGCCTAGTCTTAACAACAACCAAACATTTAAAACAACAACAGTTTGTTTAACTTCTATTTCCTCTTCCCAGGAGACCCTGGGAAATGTAGTTCTGTGAAGGAGATTAGGCTCTTCAAAAGAGCATTCTCAGCACCTGCATTATATCCCAGCACTGTAAATTAACTGGGCCTGCCATCTAAAGCAGAACCCAGCCTTCACCTCTTCCCTGGGACTACTAGAATGCCTGTTGCAAGCGTGCATAAAGAGCCCAATTAATAAAGCTTTTGTTTCTGTTACTGTGCAATAGGGTCAACAGACAACACAGCACTTGCAGTACTCTGACTATTATGGGGTTAAATTTAGAACATATTATGGGCTGGAAATAAGACTCCAGCCTTAAGACTTTTCTTTCTACATGTTTTCAGTTTCTGCCTAGTGGCTCCCCCTCCAATCCCCCGTACAAAAGCCAACTGGCAGTCGAATCATATTACAATACTAGGGATGAGACAGCACCCTGCACTGCACCTGAAGGCAGCAGGCTTGCTTAAGAGGGTATGGCAGGCTGCAAGGAACACTGCTTTCTCCTCCAACACCTTGCTGCCATCTGAAGCAATTGTCTCATTCTACCTAATGGTAGGGTCGGCCCTGGTGTTATTCCATCAATTAACCACACATAAAGTGAGTGTGATTTTTTTGTTAATGTATTGAAAAGCACCAAAATTACTATATTAACAGGGTTCATTTGGGGAAGTAATTACTTTTAAACTAGTATAAAACCAATATTGGTTCATAGTGTTGATGTGCCTGAGAGGTGACTGTAGAGGAAGGAGGTCGTCCACAATAACATTTTTAAGAAATAAGTGATATTAATAGAAATAAAAATATTTACATGTTTTAGATTTTATAGACATTCTATTTAAAGCTGATAGGTTATGAATAAGTAACTTGGCAAAAATGAGAGACTAAATGGAAAAGGAGAAGATTGAAAATGAGGAAGTAGCAATGTAGGAATCATTGGCTTAGTTCGGATGACACTTTAGGCAATGGAGGGGTTAATAACACACTCACCGTGCATTATGTTTCCGGTGCTTGCCACACAACATGTTGCCCCTCCCCCGTCACACGGCTGAAAGTCCCGGGGTCCTTCTGAGCGGCTCCTCCCTCCTCCCTCCCTCAGTCCTCCGGCCATATCCCATGATGCACTGCAAGTTCTCCTGACTGTATGGGAGCAGGGAGGGTTCCGCCACTCCTGCTGGGGAACTCTATGACTCACTGGAATAGAACATGGAGAGAGGGGGGTTCCCGACACACAACACTTTAAACAACAGATTTCAGGATAAACAACTGAGCAGCCCGTTGTTTTTCCCCATTGTTTAATTCACCAAAATAGCATACTGTCAGTTGTGTGTGCGTTGTGTGTTGCCTGCCACAAGACACAATAAGCAACACAACTGACGGTTGATTCCTCCCACCCCCCGTTGATTATTGTGTTGTCCGAACTGAGCCAATGATTTGCCCCTGAGTCTTTATGTTTTCCACCCCAGCAGGAACTCACCTGCCTATATGCCTGCTTAGTCTGCTGCCCTGGTGCTAACTCATCTGACCAGTAAAACAGTTCCTTATATCAGGTAACTGAACAGCCTATGAAGTCCAGATTTTAACAAGCTCTGCTCATAAATCTGGCCCACCTTCCTGGTTTCACAAATGGCCCCATCAGATTCTGCCCCAACCTATGAGATGTCTCAAGGCCTCATTCTGGCTCGCCTCCCCTGCCGTGTGTCATTGTTCTGATTGGAAGGACTCAAAAAGAAACACAATGAACAAGGTGCCTCTGGGTGTGGGCAATTATTACCGTTTTTACACTCTAAAAGCAATCACTTTTTAGGTGTATAAGTGAAGTGTACTTCCAGTTTTCTTTCAGAAAAGAGTATCAGAAGATTGGCAAATACTGTCCTATTCATGGTCCCCTTATTGGTTAACACAGTGTAATTTAAACTGCATTTAGTAAAGTCTGTGAAATTTTCCAACCATTTCATTCAACCTTAAATTAATCTTTGTTAGAATACCTAGCAGCAATAAATAAATTCAGGCTGCAATCCTATACCCGCTTACATGGGAATGAGTTCCATTGAACTTAATGGGATTTACTTTTGAGTACACATGTATAGGGTTGCAGTATAAATGTTTCAGCATGTCACTGCTTTGGAAAGATGCCTTAACTGTTGCTACAGACAACATAAAAGACAAGAGTTGCATTAGAGCAAAGCTGAATTATACACAGTAATGCACAGTGCAAGCAATGCAGAGTAGTAAGATTGTACCTTGAACTCTAAACAGCTGCCTTGTAAATCTCTGGAGTAAGAACTGACCTGAGGCTGGAGGCTGTCACTGCTGCAGCTCTGGTTGAATGGGTTCCAATTTGACCCTGAAGTGACAATTCTACAGGGAACAGCAGTGAGAAATGCAGGAAGACAACCATTTTAATATAGTTCTCTTGGACACAGGCAGACCTAATGTGCTGGTGTCACAAGAAATAAGAGATGGATGGACTTTCTTAAAAGGCTTTATGTTCTCTGGATAAAAGCTAAAGACCTGTTTAGATGCCATTGGAAACAGAAGTAGCTGTGTGAACTACACAAAGATTGTTTGAGAAAGACTCTGATAATTGTCTGAATTTGAAGTCCACTTCCATGCATTGTGCCAGAATGCAGGGTTCAGTTACAGCACCTTTGTTAACGGTGCATTATTGCTAATTTCCCGATCTCTCTGTGCCCTCCAACCCTCCCACTAATTTTTCTAGTAGCCACAAGTGTTAACTTGCTACACTCTCCTGACCACTGCTGATGGAAGTATTACTGCCATTATATTACAGGTCCTTTCAGTGGAAATGAAAAAAAATATAACAGTTCCCTTGGGGCTTACTGTATTGTTAATATCTTAGCAATTTCATCCATTTTGACCTCGGGTAGCAGGTGGCCTGAGATCACCATCAAATTCCTATCTTCTACTTTGCAATAGTATATAGATATTACGGATGTCGGCCAACCATTTCTGCCATACTTGTTGTCAGACAAATAGCTTGGTAATGGCTCAGAATTTCTGCTAGATGTTTCCTAAAGGGCAGCTAATGGCTAGGAAATAGTCCGGGATCTGTCTAGAATATTTGGAAGAGATATTGCACACCACAAAGCAGCCTTTCCCAGCCTGGTGCCCTCTACATGCCATTGGCCATGTTGGCTGGGGATAATGGGAGTTGTAGTCCAACACATCTGGAGAGCACCAGGTTGGGGAAATCTGCTAGATAAAGGCATTTATCCCCACAAAGAGGCAGCACACATTTCTCCACTTCCAGCTTTGTTTGTGAAGTAAATAGAAGCAGCCTTTGAGTCAATGACAAAGAAAGTCAAAGAGTTAACTAAAAGCTGAATGCATCTGCAGAAGGTAGATATGGCCACAATGATGCCTGCCTGAATCACCTCTTATTAATCTAAATAATTAGATTAATTATTAACCTCTTATTAATCTAAATAAGAGGTGATTCAGGCAGACATCATTGTGTTCAGGAGTGTGTTCTATGTGGGGCTGTCCTTGAAAAGTGTTCAGAAACTGCAACTAGGGAAAAATGTGGCATCCAGATTGTTTTCTGCTATGTGCTTTGTAGACCATATAACACCAGTCTTATACCAACTATACTGACTCATAATTTGTTTCCAAGTTCAATTTTGTGTGTCAGTTCATATAGGGTGACCATATTTTGGAAACCAAAAAGGAGGACAACATGGCTGCCCCCAAGGGGGCGTGCCCACCCAAACAGGGCCCTGGACACATGTCTGATTTCACAGCACACAATTAAGACAAACCTGTTCTACATAACATCTTAACATTAAAATCACTGAAATAAAGAACAAGTGAAACATTCAATGTATTTGAAATTAACTTCACTCACTCCTACTTTTGTAGCTTTTGCTGTACTTTGAAGCTTTTGCTATATTCTGTGTGATACATTCTCTCCTTCACACAGATATCTTTTCTGACTGTAAATCCTTCACTGGATGACCATAGTCTCACCTTTCCTAACATTTAACACTCTTTCCCCATCATCTTTCTCATACCCATATTCACAGATTCAGCATACTGCTACCACTGAACAGGTTCAGAAAAATCTAGTACAACAAACTAGCAACCTAGCATTCAGAAAGAGTATAAAATACAATTACCCTGCAAACATTAGCTATGGAACAAAATTACCACCTCTTAACTTGTTTCAACTTCTGTTTCTCAATGAGAAATTATCACAATGCTACACAAGGATCCTTTCCTTCTTTTATTGAATGTTTGGATTCAAGATATATTTGGAAATTATGTTCTCAGTGTGTAGAGAACAGAAATTCCAATCAGAAAGTGCTCTGCCCCAAAGAAAACTGCCCAAAGTCCCATTGATTTCAATAAAGCTTATTCCCAGATAAACGAATATAGGATTGCAGCCTTAAATGAATATGCTTACAGGGCCATTAGTATTTTATTGCTGTTCATGATAAACCTTCACTGTGATAGAATTTAAGCAAGTTGAACAGTGCAATGTTAAACATGTCTACTCAGAAGTAAGTTCCACTGACTGCAGTAGGGCCTGCAATCCTAAAGTGTTAACATAAACATAATTACAAACACAAAACAGGATCATTGACAGAATTAGGAGGGGGAAGTTTCTGCAGTTGTGGAGCAAGTTGTCTGTCACACACAAGATGAACATAGTTTGCATAATTTGTGAATCTTCAAGATGCCACCAGACACTTTGCGGCTTTCAAACACAAAAGAACAAGAGGTGCCTCTGCTTCTTTCTCTACCAAGTACAAGCCTCTGCTGTCAAGGAGGACTATGCACCCACCAGAGCCTGGCCTCGTGGATCATGCAACCAGCAGGTGCACTTCAGAAAGATGTTTTCAGAGCCTAGGAAATCCAGACATACTCAAACAAGCCCAAACAAGCCACCCTATGCACTCACACATTACCTTGTCCCTTAGTCCAGATATTGCTGCTCACATCCCTTTTTGGAAGCAAAACCACTTCTGTCCCCCTATCCCAGATAAGGGACCTGGGCCAGCTTGGAAAAAGTAACAGGTGAGGAAGACCTCTGGCACTCCATTAAACATGACAGCAGCCAGTATACCTGCTCACCCCTTGCCAGAAGCATCACAGTCTACAATGGCAAAATGCAGTGTTTGGCTGCTGGGCGCCTCTCCCTGCCCAGTCAGACACCAGCTTACAATGGTGTTGTGAAGCAATTTTGGATGCTGGATGTAATGGTCGTACAGCCCCCTTTATATCTTAAAATGAATCATTTCAATTCCACATTGCACAACTGCTACATTTCTGGTGCTAGAGCAGTAATAACTTCTGGTTTATCAGTGAGAAACTAATCTAAAAATGTGATATTACATCCCAGGTTCATTAGCCACGTAAACAAGCCAGAACAGAACAGATGCCCATTATCACAATGCTAGACAAGGATCTTTCCCTCCTTTTATCCAAATATCTCCTGAATTTACATTGCCTCAGTGTGCAGAGAACAGAAATCCCATTCAGGGATTGAAAGAAAACAATCCAAAGAAACCTCAGAAATAAGTCCCATTGATTTCAATAAAACTTGATTTCAATAAAGCTTACTCCCAGCCTCTTCACATCTGTTGGAAAACATTGGCAATGTAAAATCCAAGCAAACTTTAGTATTATTCTTAATGGAAAGGCAGGTGTAAATAAAATAAACCCTTTCCTAACTACATCTCATTTCTGTCTAGGAGGGAAGAGAACAGGGCCGGGTAAAGGCTTACGAGTGCCGCCGCCACATACCTTCTTCTGATGCTGGTCTACCGCCGCTGCCAGTCGTTCTCCTCCACCGCTGCTGCTTTTCCGCTGAACGCCGGTGCTGCTCCTGCTGGTTCCTCTTCTGTTGCTGTTGGTGCAACAGAAGAGGAAGGAGTGTAGAAAGGAAACAAGTTTTGAAAAGCTAATTGAGGCTAGAGAAAAGGAGGGAGGAAATAAAAGTAAAAGTAAAAAAGGTTTAATGAGATATATATATATATATATATATATGATATTAATAGAGGCGGACGTGGCTCAAGAAAGTTTGAAAACAATCTGGGAAGAAGATTTAAAAATTCCAATTAATGGGGACAGTTGGGGAAAGATATGGAAATCAAGAACATTAAAGTTACTTTCAGTAAGGATAAAAGAAAATCAGTATAAAATAATTTGGAGATAGTATCTCACCCCTGTAAGATTACATCAGATAGACAAGAAAATATCAAAGTTTTGCTGGAGGGGATGTCAGGATGTGGGGACATATTACCATATGTGGTGGACTTGTGAATATGTTAAAAATTTTTGGGATAGAGTGTTTAAGGAGATAAGTGAAATATTAGGTAAGAAGGTAGAAGCAAGTCCAAATATAGCTTTATTGGGGGTATTTGATAAAGATTATGGAAATAATAATATAAAAGTATTGATAAACAATCTCCTGACATCGGCGAGACTAATGATAGCTAAAAGTTGGAAATTACAAGGGAATTATAGTATAGAAGAATGGTATAAAGGAGTGTGGAATATTGCAATTAATGATAGATTAACATGTATAATGAAAGTTAAGATGGGATTAACTAAAAAGAATGATTTTGGAAGTATTTGGGAAGTATTTTTAGAATATGTTTTAGAAAAGGGGAGAGGATGTACACCTTCAAAAGAATCAATGCAATTTTGGAAAATTGTATAAAATAATAGAGTAAGAAGGTCTCAGGAGAAGGGGAGCACGGGGGGTTGTTGAGGGTTTATAAGTATTGTGTTTATTTTATGTGCTATATGTTGAAAATTAATAAAATTATTATATATATAAAAAAAGAAGAAAGCCCCATTGAGTTAAATGGAGCTTACTCCCCAGTAAATGAATGTAGGATTGCAGCATAGGTGTTTTGCCTTAGCTTACTTAATTTCTTCATGTTCTGCTATAACAAGCAAATAATGGATAATGGCAGCGAAAACTTGCTAGAAAGAAAAAAATGTATTACTGTAAAATTATGAGATTCTCTTTCACACTTGCTTGTGTGTGTGTATTGGAGTAATTTTAATTTATGCACTGACTTAATTATCTCATGTACACAAAGGGATTTGTGGTTGACTATCTATGTGCTTGCAATAAGAATCTAACATAATTAAGTGGAATTCCCATATCTGAGAAGTTGCAGATGCCATGTGCTAGTGGGACTGGAGATATTTCTTAAAACAAAATTGAATCATCACAAGAGTCCTTCATTAAATATATAATGGCTGCAGAATACTCACTCTCTTGGTGTATTCGTTTTTGCGAATGGCCTTTGCAACTACATAAACTAAACTGCCTTAAAATACTAGTGTAATGTACAACCAATTTACCTGGGTCATAAATATTAATGCCTGAAGATACTAACGGGGTTATCCCCTGCTGACCATTCAATTTGCCATGCAAGTACCATCGTGGACATTGGCTTAGTTCGGACGACACATTAGCCAATGGAGAAGGGAAGAGGCAATGGATGGTACATTATTTTTGGAGTGCCCGCCACACGACATGTTGCGCCTCCCCCCATCGTGTGACTGAAAGTCAGGGCCTCATAATAAGCAACGGGTCTCTGAAAAACAATGAAGCAGCCTGTTGTTTTTCCCTGTTGCTTAATAACGTACCGTCGGTTGTGTGTGCGTTGTGTGTCGCCCAACACAAGACACAATAAGCAACACAACTGACGGTTGCCTCTTCCCCCTTCCGTTGATTATCGTGTTGTCCGAACTGAGCCACTGACTCTGTTAACCTTTCAACAGCAAACTGTTTTTGTGCCTTTAGAAATGGCTGCTTCTTCCCCTATGTCTCTGTTCTGCTTCTTCCATGTTTTCCTTCGTGTGATTTTAAAGTGAAAACATATGACTGCAGCACAGCCCCCTGTGCATTTATTCAGCTGCACCTACTTATTCAATTTAAATTGGAAGGAGAGTTTACTAACTTTCAAAAATAAGTCCTGGACCAGCGCAAAAGATTGTATAAACACAGGTCTGATTTCATTTCTACCTTAAAAAAAAAAAAAAGAATTCCTGTAAGTCAGGGAAGTGGGAAGGGTAGAATAGACAAAAAGTTACATATGACAATTTTTATGGTGGGGAGGGCAGGGGAGGGAAAAACATGAACCTGAAACATGGTTATTTTTAACTTCGAAGCTTCACCTTCCTTCTAAGGGCACAACAAAATTAACAGGCCCTGAAACAAAACTGAGAGTTTAAATTAATGGCTTCTGGCAAACTGTCAAGTGACATTAGCTCTATCATTCACAATGTCAGTTTGAAAAAACTCAGATAGGGCATTTGAATGTTAGAAGCCTGATTAACTGATTAAAAGAATTCCACCTTTATCTTTGAACATACTCCTTTAAACTGGGATAACTGACTGGTAATCCTTTGCTAGCTACACCTGGCATTAGCTTCATGTTAGAGAGAATCACAAGGCATGCCAAAGTATTAATGCAGATGACATTCAGAATACAGCAATTTAGATGTCTAGCCAGACCAAGGGTCTGCCTTCTGCTGATGAGGGTCCCCTGTTCATGAAAGGTACCTTTGACCAATTTTGGGGAATTTCCCCCTGCACCACAGCTCACCCCATTTTTCAGGGGTCTGGTGGTGCCGGCATGAGGACAGAGTCCACTTCTGTCAGCTCACTTGCATGTGCCTAAAACTGGATTCAGCCCCATATGTTTTTAAAGGCTAATTTAAAACTCATGATACTGTAAATGTCTCAAATCAAAGTACTCTGGGTCTGGACTTTTTCAATCCCATGAACACATTAAAAAATAATTTAGCATGGATTATACAGTTTCCATATTTAGACAGGAAAAAAATCCTACAATTCCAAGTATTCCCCAGCTAGCCATGCTGGCTGGGGAATGCTGGCAGTTGTGGGGCTTTTTTCTGTCTAAATATGCATAGGTGTGTGTCCTAAATGTATAGAAAATAAGCACAGTGATCTGTCACAACTGTAGTAATTGGTGATAACACAGTAATTTTTGCATTGCATAATAAATTAGCACTTGCTGTGGAAGAGGATGCCATTGTCTGTATTCAGACCAAATGAATAGAATTGAACTTCTTTATAGGTTGTAAATCAGCATATTCTTATAGGAGATTTTCTTTGGAGTTCCTTTGTTGCAAGGTTGGTCACCTTAAGGTTAGTGAAGTGTCATCGGAATTTGAAATGTTTTCCTACTGGTTTCTGAATTCCTGTAGTCAAATTTGTATGCATTCATTTTTATTTATTTATTTTGAGCAGGGATGTTCTTTGTAGAATGCAAAAGGGCACTGGTGGCAGATGAGCACATATCACATTGGAAGATGGACATGTGAAGAAATCCCTGATGTTGTGGTTGACAGTAATGGTCCTATATCGGGATTGTCTAAATAGGTATGGGGACCGAATTGGCATCTAGGTTTGTTCCAGAGTCTGGACCCTGTGTTTGTGCCTTTGTTATGTGTCCTGTTTTTGATTTTAAGTAGTTGTTTTAGAATAGGGAACTAATGACGAGAGATTCAGGACATAAAAGGAGGTACTTCTTCACATAGCACATTGTTAAACTATGGAATTCGCTTCCACAAGATGTAGTGATGGCTGCCAACTAAGATTGGACAAATTCATGGGAGATGAGACTATCAGTAGCTACTAGTCAATTTGCTAGGTAGGTAAATAAATACATCTGTAGGGTCCGTTTGAAGGCCTTTAGTGATGGGCACACACAGACCTCAACTGAAACAGAATCCGCAAGCATGGGGCCATTTCCCCCAAAGACCCCATTCCTCATACCTGCCAGTCTGCCTGCTTTGGCAGGTGGATACAGAAGGAGGGGCTCCAATGTTGATCTTGGACTGCAGGCAGATTGATAGTTATGTGCAAGGACGGCTCATGTGATGTGGCTGCAAAAAAAGCAAATGCTATATTGGGCTGCATTAATAGAAGTATAGCTTCCAAATTGTGTGAGGTACTGGTTCCCCTCTATTCGGCACTGGTTAGGCCCCATCTTGAGTATTGCATCCAGTTCTGGGCACCACACTTCAAGAAGGATGCAGACAAGCTAGAGCATGTTCAGAGAAGGGCAACGAGGATGATTAGGAGTCTGGAAACAAAGCCCTATGAGGAGAGATTGAAAGAACTAGGCATGTTTAGCCTGGAGAAGAGAAGATTGAGGGGAGACATGATAGCACTCTTCAAATACTTGAAAGGTTGTCACACAGAGGAGGGCCAGGATCTCTGCTCAATCAACCCAGAATGCAGGACACAGAATAATGGGCTCAAGTTACAGGAAGCCAGATTCCAGCTGGACATCAGGAAAAACGTCCTGACTGTTAGAGCAATACGACAATGGAACCAATTACCTAAGGAGGTGGTGGGCTCTCCCACATTAGAGGCATTCAAGAGGCAGCTGGACAACCATCTGTCAGGGATGCTTTAAGGTAGATTCCTGCATTGAGCAGGGGGTTGGACAGATGGCCCCTTCCAACTCTACTATTCTATGATTCTAAGAATGCATAGAAACATCACATTGTGTGAACCTATACTGATACTTGTTGCTTCTGTTAGCCACTATCCTTTTCTAAGTTGTTAAAACAAAGCATTAAAAAGAATTTTTAAATAATTCTGAGGTCTGCCAGTTAGCTAGTATTGGCTTATAGGAAAACAGAAAGAATAACTTTACCTTGTTCTATAAAGCAACTTTCCACTTGCAAGCATTCATAGTGTTCTTTCAGGGGCTTTCTGTTCTTGGATCTAATTTTCCATACTCTAAAAATGTCAACTGTCTTATACCCAGCTCCTGAAAACTTAGTGAATAAGGCAAAAGAATAATTGTGTGAGCAGCACTTATTGGGTCTGGTTGGCGAAGGGACGAGAACAATTTAGACAAATACGCATAGCTGGATAATAAATAGGCCACAACTTTATTGACTCACTTGAATAGGCTTAGCAGCAGCATAGGGCATGGATCCTGTAATTGGCATGCCCACCTGCTGACCGATTCCCCTTCCCGGCCCACATGCCAGGGGTACTAGTGGTGGATAGTATGGCCAAAGACACACCATGACATGGGGCACTAATGTGAACCCCTTTCCACTGTCCCAGATGTTGTCAGCTAGTAGCCCCCATGTTGGTCTGGTCTTGGTGCCATGTACCCGAAATCCCTTACGGGAATCCTCGCCGTGGTGGAGCAGGGAGGTCAATCCCACTCCCACTCACCAATGGATCCAGCCCAATGCCTATCATGCCTACGTAAGTTGTGACAAATGTTATAAAATGAAGCATCCACACAGAATTATTATTATTATTATTATTATTATTATTATTATTATTATTATTTATATATCACCCCGTAGCTGAAGCTCTCTGGGCGGTTCACAAAATTTTAAAAGAGTGAACATTAAAAAAGTCAATATACAAACTTTAAAACCATAAAACATAAAAAAGTTGATATTTAAAACATTTTAAACTTTTACGCCTGGCCAAAAATTCAGTTAAAAACCTCAACTTAAGCTGTTAAAATGCCTGGGAGAAAAGAATAGTTTTGACCTGGCACTGAAAGGATAACAGTGTTGGCGCCAGGCAGACCTCATCGGGGAGATCATTCCATAATTGGGGGGGCACCATAGAGAAGGCCTTCTCACTTGTTGCTGTCCTCCCTTGTTGCTGTCCCTCGGAGTAGGCACCCGGAGGAAAACCTTAGATGTTGAGCATAGTGTATGGGTTGGTTCATGTTGGGAGAGGCATTCCATCAGGTATTGTGGTCCCAAGCTGTGTAAGGCTTTACAGGTTAAAACCAGCACCTTGAATCGGGCTCAGAAACAAATAGGCAGCCATTGCAAGTGGGCCAGAATTGGTCTTAAATGTTCGAACCTTCTGGTCTCTGTTACCAATCTGGCGGCTGCATTTTGCACAAGCTGCAGCTTCTGAACTGTCTTCAAAGGCAGCCCCACGTAGAGTGCATTGCAGTAATCTAACTTGGAGGTTACCAGAGCATAGACAACTGAAGCCAGGTTATCCCTGTCCAGGTAGGCTGTAGCTGGGCCACCAACCGAAGTTGGTAGAAGGCACCCTAATCTCGCAATGGGGAAGGCAAAATCCCTGCATAGCCTTTGCCAATTGGTGTGCAAGTAAAATTTCTTTCCAGCCCCATTCATTGGCAACTACTTCTGCTACTGCAAGGCATCTCACCACCAGGAGTGAGTGGGTGGGTGAGTGGGTTCAGAAATCAGTAACTGCAATCCTGGAGCTGCATGGGAGGGCTGCCTTTTGGAGCCTCAGGTTGAACTGGACAAAGAACAAAGGAGAGGTGTCACTCTGCCAGGCCTGCCTCTTTGGCCCCACCCCATCATCATGCTGATTGGCTCAGCAGTCCCCTCCTGGGAAGGAGATTTTGCTGCTGGGTCTGTGCTGCTGCGGTGGCTCTGCCACTGCTCTCCACCAGCCTTTCTCCCTTTGCTGCCGGCCAGCACGCCTCGCAATTCACTGCTCGCCATTAAGGAGGGAACTCTGCCTATGGCTTTTTTTTTTTAAAGTCATCCCTGCACTTTTGCTAAAGCAAGTACTTTGACTTTGGATCTGTTTGACTAGGTAATCAATATTTTTTCTATATGAATAACTTCCATCTGCAAATAACCCCGAATAACCCCCGTTTCTTCCACTTCTTTTATGCTCCCTTAATTTTTCTCTCTTCTTTAGCCTCAAGTATTTTTCCTAATGTTTCTCTTAGTTGGCCAGATCTTTGGTAATAGGAAATCTGAACTTCTATGTCCAGTTCTTATTACTGAAAGAATCCAAGTTTTGAGGCACTTCCAGAAGGATGGCTTTTTGCTCTACCAATCAAAAAGCATTATGCACAGCTATTCTGCCTTTTCCTCTTTAACAGATGTTTTGTGGAAAGAAAAAGGTTGGAAGAAGTGGTGGGAAAACATGGGAGAGTTCCAAGTGGAAGATTATGTTGTCTGGACACATACACACCTGTAAAATCTCATGACTGAGGCAGGGTGATTGCATGATAAAAGCCTTTTCTGGAAGCTCCCTTATAGAATGGCCTCCTCTTTCATTAAAGGCTATGGAAATTAAAGCCGCTTGCAACCATTTTGTTCTAGGAACAGAATTATACTTTAGTAATAAGTCAGAAAATTTGACATTTATTTTCTCCTGGCAATTATAATAGGACGGTTGATGGGTAACTTGCTTCCATATGACTTCCATGTTTTGGCACAAGGGCAAGCATGAGGGCTGTCTGGCCCTGCAACAACTGCTATGTGAAGCAATTCCCATACACATTGGAGTTTGTGTATTTCCATTTACTCCAGTATAGATGTGGTTTCAAAAAACTCAGGAGTCTGTTCATAGATCTTACGAAGTGATTTTGGAAAAGTAGGAGGGCATACTGAAAGACATGGTCACTGAGGAAATGTCCAGAGCTGAGTATTTCTGGGTATTGTTCCATCACTGGAAACATTAAGAACAGTGTGCCACTGTGGTGTTATTTCAGAGAAGAAGACGGGCCCACAATGGATGCTGAATAGAACAATTTTATGGCTATCGTTGGTCTAGAACAGCAGCATAGCTGTTTGCCTCAGTTCAGGATGCATTGTAACTTATGGCTGAACTAGCTTCCCAATCACCATCATGGTTACTAAGGTTATCCTGACATGGTTGAACTATGCAATTCAACTGTATGATTGAAAAAGCATCTAAACAGTATCATGAATAAAACTAATCTGGTTACTTTAAGGAGCTAACATGCAATTGCAATTAGAACCTAACCTATCATTACAAGAGACACTGAATTCCTATTCAGGTGTTCTGTTCCTGGGGCTGATAAACACATGAAGAGAGGGAGAGCACTAGCTCCACCCCACTCTGTTATCGGGTGTGTTGCCCTCTACATGTGGAGGGTTAATTTCTTAGAGGAGACCCTCCTGTATTCATGGTGGATCCCCATGTGATCTTGACCACTTATTTTCCTAACCTCTTCAGAAAGTCACCGTCCATGAGTAGAAAGCAATGAATGTGATGATAGAGTAGGGTGCTCTCCCACTCCTCATGTGCTTATTAGCCCCACATATAGAATGCCTGAATAGGGCTATAGCTGCCACTGCTCTGTATCTTTTCTCCTAACTCTACCTGATAACCGTCTTGTTCTGCATTGCACAATCTCAGTGCTCACATTATTGGCTGTCAGCAGCTGAAGCAGGACAATGTGCAGCCCAATGATGCTACATTACATACTGCATTCAATTAGATATTACAAGGAAGAGGAAGAGAGGAAGTACAGAGTGGGTGCCCTGCACTTTTCATAATGTCTATATGTTCCCATCTTGTATGCCTGAATTTCACTCCAGAGAGCATCAGTCCTGACCTGCCTCAAGCATCATTGTCAACACTACCATATTACTCAGTCCCACGGAGTCAATATGTCACACTAAATTTTGCCTCACTATATCATCCCCCATAATGGGCCCATTTCCCCTGTTCCTTGTTTTATTTGCAAAAGTTATATTCCACTTTACAACCTGCTCAAAGCGCTTCAGAACATAATCATAACACAATTACAATTACAACAGTACAACTCATAAAAAGAACAGTCTGAACTGATTTATATGAAAGGTACTCCATTGTTAGTCTTCAGTATATGAACTGTGAATTCCCTTTTGTCTTTAGTTCTTTCTTATTTCAGTTTTCTAGATATACGGGGAGGGGGCAGGTGAGAAGATGAAACTGAAGGAAGATTTACCTTTTTAGTCAAGGTCCTGAATTAAAGACTTTGTTGCATTATATATCAATGGAGTAAAATTGCCTCTGAAATCTGTCCGACCTCAATATCTATTGCCACCCTTTTTCCAGCAAAATCTAACAAGGCTGGCATGGGGGCTTGAAAGCCAGAGGGAATGACAAAACTGTGGCTTCTGCAGAGGCGCGCATGGCTGGGCAAATATTGATGGTTTGTTATGCTAGGGAGGAAGGTTTATGAGCACCTCTGGTGACTGGAGTTGTGACCTGTGCTCATATAAATTTGGAGTTAGAAGGAGACTGCATTATGTGGCTTTGCTGTCATACAAAGAATTTCCTTTAGTGAGCGCCTGAGGTAATCCTCAGATGGAAGAGCCAAATTGTTCTTCCTCAGCTATAACTAATAAAAGGACCTCATCCTGGCTTCTTGTCTACCAAGTGTTTACCAGCTGGGTTCATTTAATAAAATGTAAGTTGTGCAACTCTGACCACATTCAGTAATGTTGATGAATTATCCTTTGTTGATGACATATTAAAACCACAATTCTACACTGGATAAGATTCAGTGAATTTAGTTGCATTAGGAGAGGGTAAAATGGCCTCAAGAGTCCAACACAAGTGTGTGAGATTGATGAGAGTATCACAGTTGTAATATTTCCGTGAAATTATAATCTGTCAAGGCTAACTATGTGACAGCCGCTATTACAATGATGATACAGACATTTCTGATCCGTTTATGTGATTGCCTGTTTTGAGGTAACAACCCCTTAACTTGTCTCTGTACTGCGTAAACAAATTCAGTCAGAAGTGTGAAGAGGAAAAGAATCTTAAAATAACCAATTGCTCTGTTCTCACCCTTTTTAAAAAAAACCTCAAGATTAATTAACATAAAAACCCTGGCAGCCCCACACATATTTTTGGTCAACTTCTCCCATAGGTACTGCTTCACAACATAAGGCTCCTTTTCATGCTTCTATATATAACTTCCCTGGTTTTGTTGCTGGTGGCTTCTACGCTGCTCTGGGTATACGTAAAGACTTCTGCCCATATGTGTTGGCTTCTTGGCGAGTTGAAAAAACATGCAAGCAATGGACCTTGGACATTGTCCTTTTCCTAATATTAATATAATATTTCTGTTGGGAGAAATAATCTATGAAACAATCCAAACATATAGAGATTACTATGAGAACAGATCTAGTGTGTTTGTGTGTAAAGCCTAAGGCATCTGTTAGTGGCACAAGAGGTGCAGCTGTGAACTTCGGCTAGTGGTTGTGAGGACAAATTTTAAGTCGGGCCCCTTGTACATAGTCCTGAGCTCCTTGGAGAAAAGGTTTTAAAAATGCAATAAAATGTGGTATAGTGATTAGAGTGTTTGACTGGGAAATCCTGGCTCGTAAACCCTGACCCTGTAAAGCTACAACCATACTGGGCTAAGGTGGACCAACAGTCTGACTCATTATAAGGCAGCTTCCTATGTTCCTATACTGCCTTGTGCTCCTTGGTGGAAAGGGCAGGATATAAATGTAACAAATTATTGTTGTTGTTGTTGTTGTTATCATTATTATTAGCAACTACTACTATGACAACAAATAAATACACATTAGCACTCACTGCTACTACTCTATTATGTTTTCATCATAAGATCTCCTGTCTGCATATAACATCTTACAGTGCAATCTTGTATATGTCTACTCAGATGTAAGGCCCACTGAATTCAATGGAGCTTACTCCCAAGTAAATGGGTATATGTTTGCAGTCTTGGAAAGTTGTATTAGACTGGAAAGTACCCACTTTGGGGGTTGATATATATTCAGTATAAAATAATCTAGTATTCATATCTGATTCGCATTTATGAGATTGCCTTTTATACTTCCAGTACTTTCTCCCAAGCTATCTCATTTAAACCAATCCTCAAATATATATCCTATGCAGCTTTTTGTTTCCTATGCAGCCTGCAAACCCATGAAAGAGTTGCTTTAAATATTTGCTTAACACAGTGGTTGAAAGATGAGGGTTATTCTGTTTCCCTTTTCCCAAGATCTTATTGAAAGATTACACTTTAAGCTCATTTATAATCATAACAAACCCTGCAATTAGCAAGCAAAATGCTTGCTTGTCAAAATTTTTATGAATGGGCTCCGTTAATTCCATGAATTGCGCTAATGAGTGTATTTTCCCACATTCTGAATGTTAAAGCCTGAAGAGTATATCCAGTTTTAATTTAAATATTAAAGAGAAAGGTTTAATAATTGGGGAGAGTTTTGGGACGATCATCTAATTTATAGCCTACATACTTTGTGTAAGGATTTGAGAGTTTGCTTTGTAGCTATCAATGACTGTTCTTTCTCTTTGTAGTATAATACAATATAATCAAGTGTATGCTATATGGCCTAGATCAGGGGAAAGCAATCTTTTTGGGCTGTTGGGAACACCTGGGCAGGTTTTTTGTAAGTAGCCACGTGTCCCATGGCAGCCATTTTGTGCTGGTGCCCACACCAGCATAAAATAAAATTTACAACAGGCAACTGGTGCTACAGCCCAGTCAGATCATACATAATCTGAGGAAGGCCAGAGTAAAATAGTAAGTTTTCAGTCTCTTAAAAGCTGAAGAGGACAAGCAGAATTTATTTTTGATTTGAAACGACTTCTTTCCCTCAAGGCTTGCCCCAGTTTGGGATCATCTGTCTTCTTTTTTTATATTAATTTTCATAGGTAGCAACAGATACATGAGGTAGAGAAAGAGAGAGGCATATGTACATATATGCAGTATGGAAAGCTGGAAGATAAATAACCATGCATGCTACATATGAATAGAGGGCACAACCTGCTGGGATCTGCTGCCTTAAATGCATGAGTTCATGGCATCTCTCCCAAACTACAGGCTACGAGTCTGGAATTTGTCACCTAATATTCTGTGGAACAAGTAAGATCCACAAGCTAACTTAAGTTGAATCTGTGCATTCTGACAGTTTTTAAATATAAAACCAAGGCTTTGAGGTTGTTGGTTAAAAAAAAGAAGAACTCCTCCCTGCACTATTTACATACTTTGGAGAAGAACTGTCTTTTCCATTAAGCTGAAAAAGAGACATGCTGTGTCATCTGCAAGTGCCTGTAACTATTTTATCGTCAACCATGCAGACTGCATGACTGTCATACAAGAGCATTCCTTTTTGTCTACACATAATAAATAGAGTCTAACAGAGGTTTTTACATTTTCCGTGTGTATGTTTCCATGGAATGAGGAATTCTGTAGGTCTGTTGTTAAGGATTAATGGCCGGATGAATTCATAAATATCACGTAAGCTCCTAGGAAACACAACAGCTAGTACTGAATCTATGATGAGTGTTGATTAGAATATTTGTGTAGCTGGTTCATTGCTCCAAGCACTAATTAGAGCTGCATCAGTGAACATTCCTAGTTATTATTATTTTTACACAAAAGCCATGTTTTATTCGCCGTATATTCTGGCAGACTAAATTCAGTGCTATTACACTGAATTGACCTATATGGGAGAGAGGGATGATCTTAGATTATATTTTAATTCACTACTTTTTGGGGTATGATGAGTGAGAACCACCTTTCTGGTTTAGAGCAGGGAGGGAGAAGCTGTAGCCCTTCAGACCTTGCTGGCCTCTGAGGAGCCATTTTGTGACTGCTAAGTTTGCTCAGGAGCCTTTTGTCAAAACATTTTGGAAGTCCACAACCACATGCTTGTTGACACAATCAAAGAATTCCATAAGGTTGATTAGGGAGGACTTATCTTTGCAAAAGACAGTTTTATTTATATGTTTATTGCTTAACAATGCTTTTCCTTAAGTTAAATGGGGCAGATTTTGGGCTAACAACCCTCTATTTTCTTGCCTCCTCCTAGGATCCCTTTCGATATTATGTTACTTAAAAACAGAAGAACAGAAGAAGAGCCATGCTGGATCAGATCAAGGGTCCATCTAGTCCAGCATGCTGTTCACACAGTGGCCAACCAGCTGCCCACAAGAAACCCACAAGTAGGACATGAGTGTAGCAGCATCCTCACACACATGCTAGCATTCTAATTAGTTACCTTCAACTAAGGAGTATAATTTTAGTATCAAATTGCATATCACTGTAAGAAGATCAACAATTTCACATTTGAATTATTTAAGAATTCTTGGATGTAAACCACCTCCTGGTTACTTATTAATTTTTAAATTCAATTTAAAACTAACTTTTAAATCCAACTCTTATTTGGAGCCCCGCTTCCACTAGTGGTCCAAGTCTGCGTATCTGTCTACTATCTTCTGCAATGAAGACTGTTTCACTTATCTTGCCTGCAACCTTCAGTAATCTACCAATGGACACCTTTAGCTCCTATCTCCTCCCTGACTAGTTTACTGTTTCTGATGTATTAGATATAGTTATTGTTTGTTACAAAACAATGTCCTCCTCAGACTTTATTTGCTTGCCTTATTGTCAACTGACATTTGTTTTTCTTGAGCATGTGCTCATTTTTATTCTCCTCAGTTAGCAACATGCCCATTTTTAAGGAGAGCCTGTTGATTCTGCTTGTTAACCACCCTAAACTTGCTGCTTTTGGACTTTGGACTTTCCTAATCTGTGGTATGCATTCCAGCTGAGTTTCTATTGTTCTGGTTTTAAATAACTTCCAAGTGCCCTGAAGAGATTTGGCCCTCCAAGGCCTGTTTCTATAATGCTCTCATTTTAGGAAATTAAATGTGACCATCTTGGACTTTCTGGGCAACTTTCCACTTACATGAATTGCTGAATTTGTTAGGTAATTAAAAAAATCAAACAGACAGGCAATAGAAAGCAGTTGATAATAGAAGGCAAGAAACCCCATGTTTTTCCAAAACAACTAACTGCCTCAGGTGTCGTCAGTGTGGTTTAAATATTTGAAATAATAAATAAAGCATTGTTACATTATCCCTTAGCTGGTTTTGGGAAGCTGCCTTTTCTAGGCTGACCAGATAAAATCCAGATCAGGGCTCATGTAACTTTAACAGTTGAGGAGAAAAGGGAATTTCAGCCAGTGTCATTTGTATGCAATTAGTTCCTGGTGAAATTCCCTCTTCATCATAACTGTTAAAGTTGCAGGGGCCCTGCCTTCTTTTGTATCTGGTCACTCTAGTATAGTGCCTGCAACTTTAACTGTTGTGATGAAGAGGGAATTTCACCAGGAACTAATTGCATACAAATGACACTGGCTGAAATTCCCTTTTCTCCTCAACTGTTAAAGTTACATGAGCCCTGACCTGGATTTTATCTGGTCAGCCTACTTTTATCAAGTCAGATTGCAGTGACACAAGTCTATCCCAGTCCTATGAAGAAATGCTGGGGATTGAAGCAAGGAACTTCTGCATGCAAAGCACTGGCTCCACCGCTGATTAACGGCTCTGCCACAATACTTTGAGGTTTACTTTTTGTGATAGAGGCATAAATGTAGGCTGACCAGATGACTCGGGATTTCCCGGTCCTAACCGGGAATCCAGGGGCAAACCAGCCCAACCGGGGGGCAGGGGGGGCAAACCGGGGTGGCGGGGGGTCACGCGGCGGTGCAGCAAGCGAGGAGCGGCGGTAGACCCGGCGGCGGTGGCGGCGGAGGAGCCCGGGAAGCGCCCGCCCCAGCAGGTAAGTGCCCCGCGCCTCGCGCCCCGCACCTGTGCAGGCCGCGTCCGCTTCCCTCCAGTGCTCGAATCTACTGAGAAACAGGCTTCACGGCCTGTCCCTCAGTAGCGCGCCGGGTGACGGGGGGGCGGGCGGGCCGCGTGGGGGGGGGCGGGCGCGCGGGCACGTGGGGGGGTTGTTTTAGGTGGGGGGGCGGGGGGACCGGAGTTTGGGTCTCAAAATCTGGTCACCCTACATAAATGACTTGTAATTCCAGGTGGCATGATACTGTCATTCAAAGCTAGCTGATTTGAAAATTTCTATAACCACCTCTCTCCCCCCCACATTCTTTGCTTACATATTTTGTCATTTTACCAATAAGCCCAGTATCGCTTCCCCTACCATGTGCTGCAATATCTAGAAAAGAAGCAGTGGGGATACGGGGGAGTGATCTGCCTATAATCTGAAACACTCAACACGTAAGATTTTCCCCTAACTCTTGTCACTGTTTTTACCATGTGCTCTGGAGAAGTTACATGCGAAAAGTTCACATGGTTGGGCAAGGATGCGAACTTACCAAATTTACATTTCCCAAATCTAAACATGAGCTGCAATGTAGTTTGCTATCTAAATCTGTACATTTCTAAAGTTGTCAATGCAGTTGGCCAAACAAAAACAAAAAAACCACAAACTGCGTACATTTTGAAACATGTAAATGTATACAAGAAAAATGCACGAAAAATCTGTATTCAAAGGATGTATTGCATGAAAAATGCATACATTTGCATTTGCATACATGAAAATGCATGCACTTTGGAAAAAAATACGAAATTCAGATTCTTAAAAATGCACATAAAAATCTATAAATTTTCATGTACACAAAAATAAATTTTACTATCCATTGCACAATTGTGATGAAATAACAGCACTGGAAAAACAAAAAAACTTAGTGAAATTAAGTTTGCTAGATTTGCCCATCCCTAGATTTCTTCATTATTATGAGTGTCATCAGATGGAGAGGGGAAATCACACTTCTGTACTGTTGCTATGGCCTCCTGCTGCTGTCCCACGATAGCACCAATTTCTTTACATGGAGAAAGAAAGAGGATGCAGCAATGACCACATGGCCCATTCAGTGGGCATTTTTATTGCACTGCTTTTCCTGCACACAGTAGGAAATTGTGGCAAGTTTCAGTTAAAAAAAACAGATTTATGAAGGCCTATTTTGTCACGAAAAAAAGACCAGCAGGGGTAGGAGACGAGCGGGAGGCGGATGGCATCACCAAAAGAATGCACAAAAAATTGTGACTGGGCAGTAATGAGTGTGTGATAAAATGCTTGTCTGATGACGCGCATATGTCACATAACAGAGACTTTTATATATAGTGATTGGCCAGCATCAATTGAATTTACTCTGTGCTCTACAGCTTTGTTTTATTCAAGTTTCCATGAAACAGAGCAATATTCCCCAAAGCAGTGGGAACAGATGTCTGTATTCAAGGTATTGGGGGGCCATAATTAATCTGTTCCTCTGCTGCCCTGACAAAGATATTGTTAGGTAGGGTCCAGAGAAAGTCAAAGGGAATGGTCTTCTCAATATCCTTAATTATCACAGCATAATTTTGAGATCTATATACGGGGGGGGGGGGGACACACCAAAGGCTTTCTTGTCACCTGTGAAGACAAAAATATTATCTTTGATAGACTTATAAATTTAGGGGGAGGACACAGACAAACTGGTGAAATGCCACCCTGACATGCATATTGAGATCCTCTACATTACTCCTTTTAGTGATTCTCACCATCACCTCTGAGGGCAGTTTGGCAACATTGACAGGTGAAGCCAGGAGGATAGGCACAACCTGGCCCAAATTAAGCACTTGTTAAGTACTATTGAATTCAATGGGAGAGAGTTAAAGAACATGCTGATATATATCCCACTGAAATGACTGGGAGTTTAAAATGCTTGACTAGATCATTTAAAACATCTTAACAGCCGTATCTAATTTTGTGAATATCAATGTCTGCTTTGTAACAAAAATGTATTGGAAAATATAGCTACATGCTGCATATCTCCATATATATATATATATATATATGTGTGTGTGTGTGTGTGTGTGTGTGTGTATAAAGGATGTGGTAAGTGTATTTATTTTATGCACTAGTTTTCTTGCAGGAAGAAGAATGTCTCTTGAAACTATTGAAGCTATCAAAAGTTCCCTTTATCTCCGTGAGTCTGTTACAGATGCTATTATCCCCGCAGCATAAGGGCTTGCTTCAAACATTCTGCTTTCCTGTCAGCAGGGCTGATACAGTATATTATAACAAGCATCCTCCAAACAACTGTTCACAGGCAGTGTTTGTAGCTTTACATGTGCAGCCTGCGAAGAATTCTTGCCAGCATTATGATGCTTCTGCAATAGCTGTTCCAGTAAACTGGGTCTAATTAGATTTTCTCCCCTACAGTCTGAGTGTCTCTCTTTTTTTCCTTCTGTCTCTTCTTTTTCTCCTGTATGGAGGGGAAAGGCAAGCACAGGAAAGCAGGACTATGCATGGGGGTAAGTGGGAGAACGGAAGAGGTGACCTGCATTTTTAAACTTGCTTTAAAAAAAATCTTTATATTAGAAATAAAAGTGAAGGGTTCACGCAGCTTCCTCCAATATTGGTGAAAGTGAATAGTGAGTATATCCCCACCCACTCCTTTTCTGGATATGCTTCTTTGCTGTTTCTGACATTTTAAGTTGTAAGACAAAATTTGAAGACATGGTAAGATCCCTCATTGCTATTTTGATGCTCTTTAGACTAACATATCAAAGGCATGGTGAAGTATGCTTTGCTCGTCCTTGGTGAAAAGGAGATTGGGCTGCATATAGTGCCTGTGTTCTTATGGGAATCAAAACTGTGGAAAGGTTAAATTTTCCTTTTCATCAAATTCTTCTTAAATTAGTCTAGTGCTTCTGAATGGTAAGACATGAGCAAAGAAAGCTGACTTTTCCTAGGTTAGACTTTGTCCATTCAGCCCAGTCCGACTGACAGTGGCTCTTCAGGGTCTGACGTAGAGACCCATCTCCTGCTTCCTGAGCCTGTATCTCCTGAGTGGGCTTGAACCTGGGACTTTCTGCATGCAAAGCATGTGATCCACATCTGAGCTGTGGATGGGTTGCATCCTTCTGAGCCAATTTTACAGGTGCTGCACATGACTGAAATTTGCATTTCCTTTTCTGTCAACATTATGACTTTTGGTTCAAATTTCAATAAAAAGAGAAACAATCCATGAATTCTTTGCATATTTTATTTTTCATTTTGATTTCCAACTCACACACATCTGGCATATTTTACATCTTTGCAATAAAACATGGTTACAATAGCTTAAGGAATTTATATATCCAAAATATTTCACCATGATCTTGAGATGAAATGAACGTATCTTCCAGATGTTCAATATTCTCCCAATTCTAAGCTACAAACTCAAGATATTGCTTACAGACTGATGATGAATAACTTAATCATTACATTGATTCCCCATGATTTCAGAATCTCATAAATACAAACAACAATGAAGAAGGTATTTAGTGCTAAAACTTACTAATACAAGGTGGGTAACAAATAAGAATCACATCAATAAATAATGATATGTTTCTGGTGCAAAGTGCCAGTACAAAGAACCCATTACCTTGTTTTTTTATCTTTTTTAAATAAATGACTGCAAGTGAGTGTAAAGTCTGAGAAAATTACATTCCTGTTACATGCCTCATAGCCCTACCGACACAATATGTACATCTATGACAATACAGTCACCAAATATACAAAGAAGAAACATGAAGTAAAGTGTATATACCCCAGGGTATGTTACTTGATTTGTAGAATGTGTGGCAAATTATCCTGATAGTCGTCAGTACAGTATTGTCAAACAGGAAGTGCCTTCAACGGAGAATGTGACTTTAACATGTGACTTTCAAAAGAATGTAAAAGAACGACCTCAATGAAGCTAAGGTTGCTTTTAACCAAGCTTTATTTCCAAGGAAATAAAGAGAAAACCTTAATTGCTCTCTCCCTGCAATGTACAGTATGCCAAATGTGATGAATCTAGAAGTCTAGCACTCTTGCTTTGGTGGGAGTCATTAAAGCACGGTAGCATGGCATCTCTTCTGTGCTTCCACCAGTCTATCATATTATTAAATTATTAAGGGAAGAATTTTTCTTTTTATAATGCATAAATATGGCAAACAATGGCTTCATATCCAAATGCTTCATGTCATGAGCAAAACTCCACTTAGAAGGGGTGGCTTGAGACTGAAAAATGCAAACCATGTTTCAGTGGCTATGACAAAATTGAGGTTTGCACCCCATTTCAACCCTTGAATACAAGCTGGGCCTTTAGGCAGCTTTTCAGTTCAACCTGTGAATGTGGCTGTTTCATCAAGACATCAGATTTAAAGTACATGCAAGTTGTAACTCCACAATAAAATTAAGAAACATTTTTTGTTCTTTATACAAGGTTTTACTTTTACAAAAGTATCCCTTTAAAGTTAAGATGTGCATCTGATGTACAAAGTATCAAACGTAGTTTTTTTTTTAAATTATTTTTCAGCTTGAAAAGAGGCTGGAAATGGGAAATGGGTTCATGGCCCAAACAATATAACAACCAGTCACAAGGTTCCTCAGAATATTCAAAAGTCTCTTGTGGTGCTGTTCTTCTACCTTTTCTCAGTAAACAAAGGTATATGAAATAATTACCAAAACATCTCCTAAGTCATTATAATTTACATGATACAAGCTCGCTTCTGCAGCAGCTGGTGTTCAGTTGTGAAGAAAACACACAAAGTAAAATGGTTGCTGACTACGATGTACAGCTATTGCTGGGTGTAATGGAATGTACAACAGAGGTCAATGCAGATTTGTTTTTCCACCAGAGATTATGCCTTTCAGCAGCACTTGTGCTCTCAGTTTCACCTTTGCATTCAGTTCTTCAATCCGCTTCAATATCTATTCTGATGCTCATAATGCCACCGATTAAAATCTATGTTAAAAGCTACAATGCTACCAGAAGCCATGCCAGTAATTAGAGTCCTGAAAAAAGAGACAGAGACATGGACTGTTCGTACGGTGTTTTTGTTTTGTTTGTTGTTTTAATTCATGTTAGCCAGTTTTCAGGGCCACAAACTATTCCAGGAATAGTATACATGTGAAAATGCTGGGGGAAATGGGATGTTCTCTTGAGGCATCTAACATATTGCATAATGTCATAGACATAGGCCTCATGTACACCAAGCAGGATATAGCACTATGAAAGCAGTATATAAAAGCAGTATTTATAGCAGTATTGAAGTGCACTGACAACTGTTGGGGCCCATTGACAGATACCATATACCGCTTTCATACTGCTATATCCTGTTTGGTGTGCCTCCTGCCTTTTATATACTGCTTTCACAGTGCAATATCCTGCTTAGTGTACATGAGGCCATAGTCCCCAATAGACTTTCACTGGGCAACATTAGAAGGTGTACAGTTTAACACAAAAATCATGAAGAGGAGAAGGGATGAATTATTGGGCAGGGTGGAGGTGGGGAAGTAAAATGTTAAAGCTCACACAGGTTCCTTCTCAGATGGCAACTTACTTACCTCTGATCGTGGGAGAGGTCCATTGCCCTAATGCCAGCATCACAGCCAGGGTAAATGTAGAGCTGCTTGAAGTCACAAGCCTGCCATACTTCCACTACTCCATTATCACCACCTGTAACCAGGTTCTGCCCATCACTGCTCAGGAGGACAGCCTACAGAAGAGCCAAAGGCAGAACCAACAGTAAATAATGTAAAAATTTTGTGGGTAATTCAGTTTTTATGAATGGAGTATTTCCTTATTTAACAGGGATTAAAAAAAAAAGTAATAAAACCTAACTGAAAAATCCAAGAATGATGAATAATAAAATGGCAATTTCGTTACAAGCAGGAGCAAAGAAGGCTTCGCTAAAGTCAGCATACATCTTTCCTGGCTTTGCCCTGCAATAGTAGGTGCCATCACACCTCTTTACTCTCCTTGAGGTAATGGTGATGGATTTAACTCCTGAGGGCCCTGTATTTGTGACTTGGATCTTAGTCAAAGGAGGACAGATGTCAAGCCATGTAAGTTTTTAAAACACGGGCGTTTAAAAAATCTTTATGTCTAAAACAGATATCCAGGAATCATTGAGGATTAAGCAATTTGTTAGTGTACCTTCTAAAAACTGAGAGTTCAGTTCTAAGTTTAATTGGAACTGAGACATTTTCCTTGAGAATGTGACTTCCAGGAGGCACTAATTTTGTGCTAATTTTTTATCCCTTATACATCCTGTAAAATTCTAAGAAGAAAGATTCACCCTGGTTGAGTCGTTGATCTCCATCTGAGCCAAGAGTTTGCCATTAATGCTGAAATTGCTGAACCTGCCTCGTTCATAGTAGATGATACAGTGGCCTTCACTAGACACTGAAATTAAGCGAGGATACAAACAGTTTTCTGTTCCTTCAAGTGCTCGCAGCAAATCTCCAGTAATTGTATGCACCAGGCAAGGTCCTTCTGTATATTGCAAAATAAGACAATTTATTACAGAAATTCACATACTTTAGATGAACTATGCAAAATGGGTTGTATCCAGATGAAGTTAATTAATCTTAGGTCATGATTTGTTCCATTTAATTTCAATAGGAACAAACAGTGCAATACTAACCCCACTGAATGATAACCCCTGCTGTTTGATATGCGGATCCAGCGGTACACCTGCATAAAGCTCTGTGTGCATATGTCTAGGGATGTGTGAGAATTTTGTTTCTGTTCATTTAAGAACAGAACTTGCCCTGTTCACACCCCTGAACATTAGTGCTTTTTTGTGGGCAAAGGTCACACATTCCTGAACTTACGCTGTTCATTTGTAAAATGTGTACTTTAAAAATGCACATTTTTTATACTTTAGTCAATGGTGGGGGTGGGTGAGGAGTACACATTTGGGTGCAAAATTTTAAAATTAAGCACCCAAATGCATACTTTTCCCATTCAAATGGGATGGGGGTGGGGAAGCTTGCAATTGGGAATGGGAATGAAGTGGGGAATGGGGAATGAGGCCGAACTTCAAGGTGGAACTCAGAAAACCTTGACAAGCTTGAGCCTTGTTGATTCTCTCATTCTGATATACGTTTATCCTTGGTCAAATTCTGACCAGCAGTAGTCCTCAAAATAGAGCAGGACAGGGGCCTCTTTGGATCTGCTTGCTCTAAGTCCCTCCATTCCCTCAAGAGGCCTCAGGATTGGGCTACTTGTCAGCACCAGCCTGAAGCTGGAATGGCTATTTCATCCTTCCACGTGACTACAACAGGGAGATGGGGAGTGCTTCTAGAAAAATAAGATTCAATCATCTGAATAGATGCGCCCTCCAACAACTCCTGTCCTGACAGGAGAGTGCCACTTCATTCCTCCACTTCCCAATTAGGATTACTCTATAGGTGCAACCAACTTAGTCTGGATCCAACCCAATGTGTTTAGGAATAGCATATAAATAGTATATAAGCAGTGAAATGACACATGTGGGAAAACAACCTCTTTGATTTAAAGTGTCACCTCAACAAAACGAAAAACCCATCTAAACAGAGTACATGCTTTTAAGTATTGGGATGTGGGTGTGGGACTGTTTCAGAGCTCCCATTACCCAAATGTTTAAAATGATTTATTTGCCCAATAGGTCAGAGGTCTTAGTATTGTTGGTTATGATATGCAATAGTCATTTTATTTTTTTCATACTTATCAAAGGTGATCTCTAGGTGATCTGGCCCTTCCTTCCCTCGGAGGCATTGCTACTCAGCTTTCCATCCCTCAAAACATCTTCCTGTTATATGAGTTTTTGAAAACCAAACTGACTTCCTACTTTTCTCACATAAGGTGAAATATTCAAAAACACTGAATTACTGAGTTTACACTTCAGCAATTGGAATGTTTGTAAACATCCATTACATCGAAGCAGCCAAAGGACAGCTGAGGGCAGGGGTTGAAGTTCACAGACAGACAGGATGGTGACAGATCAAGCTCTCTGGAGGATACAGAAATTAAAATATAGAGCCTGTAGGGTAATGACAGGATAATGCAATTATATTTATCTTGAGGCAACTCTCACTGATGAGGAGTTTCAAATTTGTAAGACAAAAAAAATGATAACTCACCTTTAGCGCCACTTATGACAAGTCCCAGCTCAGCACAAACTGATACACAGACAACTTCATGATCATGACCTGTTAGAACAGCTCTGGGAGCAGGATAATCACCTAAGACAAAGCAAACAGGGGGAAATGCTAAATCCAAAATGAAATATATTTCAGTAGCATGAAATTAGATTCATATTTGCTCAACCTTTTCAATTATGGGAGCCTTTGTACTTTTATCTTTGTTTGAACCCCTGTTTCTGCACTGCTTGGTTCACTTTTGGTTTTACTTGAGTGTAAGGGTTTATGATGTCCTTTTCTATCTCCTCCAGTGGAGGCTGGTGGTTCTGATGTCAGTGGGGCAGTCAATCTGCTCCGTGTTTCAGTCGGAACTAGTCAGAACATTCTGCAACAACCCCACCCAAAAATCTTCCCGAACGTTAATTAAGCTTAGAAACAATATTTCCACTGGTTTGGGATAATCTAGGGCAGGGTGAAAATGAACTGAAGAATTTATTTTATTTGAGATTATTTGGATATGAAATTAATTTGCTGGCTTTGCCTTTTGTGCAATCTAAATAAAGGTTAGTATTTATTTCTAAACCTGCATATATAGATATAAATAAGCACATGCAAATGTTATGTATTCTATGGGCTTGGGCCCCAAATCTTCTAAGTGTCTAGCAACTCCTTACCAGGCTCAGATTTTTTAGGAAAACATCAATTAAAAAAATAAAAATCAAATTTTGGCTACCCTAATTTGCACCACATATGTTGCACATATGGGAAGGTTTGGTCCGAGAAATATTGGCACTTCAAGTACCTGCAATGGTCTGCAGGATTCTGGGATACAAATCTGAGATCACATGCAACCACCCCAGCCTTCCTGGGACACACCAGTTAGATTGCTCACAATATTGACAGCTGACTGCTTGGGTTATATGTGCTGTTTT